>OX276381.1:49526799-51926799 GCA_946251855.1 Alsophila aescularia
AACCGAGTGCTGATAGATTATGAAGCCACATGTTACGCTTGGCCCACCAGCGCTCAACTGTAGGTGTAACTGTACCTATGCTTACTACGTACAAATATGAATATGATATACTCGTATAAGCCATACCTACCAGAAAATAGATAATCCTTCTTTGTGTTTACTTCCTCTATCGTCGCGAGTTACTGTTGTGTCGTCTAATAGTATATTATAGAAAATATGTTGCTTATTGTTTGCCTTAACTTCTAACTTATTTAACTTGTTAGTATTGTACTGTATAATTTTTAATTGGAAGTTATTTTCATGTGTAGTTTAGACCTTATTTTCATGTGTAGTTTAGACCTTATTAATTTTTCGTGGATAAGTATGGTTGTGCTGTAGTTTGTTGTTTCTTGTTATCGTTATTTTCTTTATTTTTATGAAGTTATTTTCATGTGTAGTTTAGACCTTATTAATTTTTCGTGGATAAGTATGGTTGTGCTGTAGTTTGTTGTTTCTTGTTATCGTTATTTTCTTATTTTTATGAAGTTATTTTCATGTGTAGTTTAGACCTTATTAATTTTTCGTGGATAAGTATGGTTGTGCTGTAGTTTGTTGTTTCTTGTTATTGTTATTTTCTTTATTTTTATGAAGTTATTTTCATGTGTAGTTTAGACCTTATTAATTTTTCGTGGATAAGTATGGTTGTGCTGTAGTTTGTTGTTTCTTGTTATCGTTATTTTCTTTATTTTTATGAAGTTATTTTTCATGTGTAGTTTAGACCTTATTAATTTTTCGTGGATAAGTATGGTTGTGCTGTAGTTTGTTGTTTCTTGTTATCGTTATTTTCTTTATTTTTATCAAGTTATTTTCATGTGTAGTTTAGACCTTATTAATTTTTCGTGGATAAGTATGGTTGTGCTGTAGTTTGTTGTTTCTTGTTATTGTTATTTTCTTTATTTTTATGAAGTTATTTTCATGTGTAGTTTAGACCTTATTAATTTTTCGTGGATAAGTATGGTTGTGCTGTAGTTTGTTGTTTCTTGTTATCGTTATTTTCTTTATTTTTATGAAGTTATTTTCATGTGTAGTTTAGACCTTATTAATTTTTCGTGGATAAGTATGGTTGTGCTGTAGTTTGTTGTTTCTTGTTATCGTTATTTTCTTTATTTTTATGAAGTTATTTTCATGTGTAGTTTAGACCTTATTAATTTTTCGTGGATAAGTATGGTTGTGCTGTAGTTTGTTGTTTCTTGTTATTGTTATTTTCTTTATTTTTATGAAGTTATTTTCATGTGTAGTTTAGACCTTATTAATTTTTCGTGGATAAGTATGGTTGTGCTGTAGTTTGTTGTTTCTTGTTATCGTTATTTTCTTTATTTTTATGAAGTTATTTTCATGTGTAGTTTAGACCTTATTAATTTTTCGTGGATAAGTATGGTTGTGCTGTAGTTTGTTGTTTCTTGTTATTGTTATTTTCTTTATTTTTATGAAGTTATTTTCATGTGTAGTTTAGACCTTATTAATTTTTCGTGGATAAGTATGGTTGTGCTGTAGTTTGTTGTTTCTTGTTATCGTTATTTTCTTTATTTTTATGAAGTTATTTTCATGTGTAGTTTAGACCTTATTAATTTTTCGTGGATAAGTATGGTTGTGCTGTAGTTTGTTGTTTCTTGTTATCGTTATTTTCTTTATTTTTATGAAGTTATTTTCATGTGTAGTTTAGACCTTATTAATTTTTCGTGGATAAGTATGGTTGTGCTGTAGTTTGTTGTTTCTTGTTATTGTTATTTTCTTTATTTTTATGCAGTTGTACTGTGTGCATGTGGAACGTGACATCACCAAACGGCTCCAACGGAAGACTAGCGCTGGTCAACTGGCAACATTATGCTGAGTTGGGGCATATCATGCATTTTTTTATTTTCTTTGTGCTGTTTTATCATGTACCTACTGGTCACAAATAAACTTTTTTTTATTCTATTCTATGAACCCTCGACGCATAAGAATGTACCTACTTACTTAGTTCTTCATAAATGCATAAAAAGTCTAATACATTTTATCCGTCCAGCTTCTCAGCTGAATGCAGTTCTGTGGTTCCTACATACTCAGCACAATTGAGTGTAGAATCTTATAGCTTTATTACTTTTGGGACCAGATTGTTACACACAGTTCTCTGTAACAGTATGTATATAGCGACTTCTGTTGTTACCACATATATGGAAACAGCGACAAATTTATTCAACGCACGACTAGCCTTACTGCATTGTATTTCAATTTCAACTATGTAATCTAATAAGCAGGTTTATGTAATCTGTCCAGACGATGATCTCATCCACAATATTTATGTTTTGAATGATCATGGCGACGGGATGATGGCAATAAGTTTGAATCGTGAGAATTGTTACGAATCGTCATCTTTAAAAGTCTTATTAAAAAAGTACCAGATGCTGATTCAATTATAAGTGAAGTGCTATTATAAATTAAACGGTCGCTCGTTAGTAAACGGAGAATTAAGCTCATCCACCTCAAAATGGTAAGACGAAGATTCTAATGCTTTATAAGCATCTATATAATATATAAAAACGAATGAGTTTGTTTGTGCGCGATGCGCTCCGAAGCCATTGATCGGATTGTGATGAAACTTTGGCAGGGTCTTCTGTTTATGGCTAACAAAGTCACGATAATTTAGAAAAAAAAACGTTTTTTTACTAAATATTTTAGGTTTTGAAGGATATGAAGAAGCTTTTGAAGCTTTTGAATCAATTTTGACCAAAACTAAGGTATTTGAGCTTTTGAAGCTTTTGTCAAAATGAATGAAGTCAAGGAGGTAAGGACTTCTAAAGACGCTAATGAGGGTTTATGGCCAAAAACTGTATACAAATAATAATAATAAAAAAAAAAAACACTTTACCTATATTGTCATATTTAAAGATTGCAACGCGGGCAAAACCACGGGCGCAGCTAGTTTGCTAAACAATAATGAACGTTGAAGGAAAAGTTGATGGAAAAAAATGTGTCTTGACTAAAGATTATTAAGTGCTTACCTACTTATTCTTTCTTACTAATCTTGCTCGATAAATTAATCAAATTATGCCTACCGTTTATTTCCCAAAATGATATTCCATCGATCATCCAGTTGGGTAACATTTTAAAACTTAGACTACGATTTATTTTAGCTATAATTAAGGGCACGAGGAAAATTTCCTACTGAGCTTCGAAACTTTGTCTTGAAATTTTGCCAAATTGAAAACAAAATAAGTAGGTAAAGTACCTATCCGAAATAATGACTCATCGAGCATCTTTCGGCAAAGGAACTTCGAATTGTTTTTATTATAAATATATTTTTATTTAACATTAATCAAATAACTAATATTAAATGTTATATAAGCGGAATGAATAATAATGTTGGATGATAGTATAATCCTTGTGTGTTGTTTATTTATTGAATGAAGACTATGATGAGAGTTGGTAAGTACCTACTTATCAAATTATATATATATATATATTTTAATGATTTTAGCAGTTAACGCCTGCTTAACGTAAAGATATATGATAATTTTCCTAATGGAAAAATTTGGATCACGGACGAGATTTGAACCTGCATACATCCATGCATCTGCCCGGCACATGCCACAACCAATTCGGCTACCGTGACCTATGCAACGCCACCCAACTATTTCCGCTTAACCTCTGAACCCGTATTACTAGGACGGTAACGCCATCTATTAGTAGTATTATGAACTGACCAATAATATTCTTATTAAAATATTAATGAGGCGTTCAGTACACGTATTGCCATTTCTCCACTGATCCATTGTTAGAATAGAGCACAACCCTTGACTCGAACAATTTGTTTCTAATTTCATACCTTATCATGATACTAATTAGCCGTATTTTACTAAGTACAAGTTTTGTTTTAACTTTGTAGGGTATCAAATTTCAAAGATTCGACGCAAAACAAAGTGAGTTCAAGAATATTCGGTTTCTAGGTTTCTAGTCTATTTTGGTAAGGGTCAACGGTAGAAACAAATTACGAAGGGCTTCTCGTTAAAACAAATGATTCCACATTTGACTGGTACATACTCGCGTCTACGTTTGGCTGAATCTCTCCACAACCTAGATTTGTAAGTTGAGTCCTGTCTGAATCCAAGATTAAGCAAGTTTTCAGTGTTGGATGTGAACACGTAACGTACAGACAGACATACGCAGACTCAAACACGGATATTGTTGAAAAAGGCGTTACTTCCTTAATCATATCTATACCTACTTGAATCAAAACTGGTTTCAACAATCATCATCATCATCATCAGCCTGTATCCGTCCACTGCTGGACATAGGCCTCTCCCAAAGAACGCCACAGAGCCCAGTCTTCGGCTCTTCTCATCCAGTTTTTGCCGGCCGCTTTTCACAGGTCGTCACTCCACCTGGCTGGTAGGCGTCCTACACTACGTTTGCCAAGCCGTAGTCTCCACTCAAGAACCCGTTTACCCCAGCGGTTGTCCGTTCTTCGACAAATGTGACCAACCCACTGCCACTTCAGCCTGCTAATACTCTGAGCTATGTCGGTTACTTTGGTTCTCCGTCGGATTTCCTCGTTCCGGATCCTATCCTTCAGAGAAACTCCAAGCATAACTCATTGTTAGAACAATAATTTCACCAAAATAATAAGACAAAAAATAAAGCCATGTATTGAAACATATACAATTATTACAAAAACAAAAAACCCGACTGCGAACAAAACTTAAAAGAGCCACACTAAATGTGAACTTTCCTATGCCGTGAATGACCGCTGCTAACGGCCACACTGAACGTTCCTGTGTCGTGAGCTCGACAGAGCCAAAATATTTGGAGAATCTCTCACCGTGCTGGTATGTAATGAGTCGTGAAGGTCATACGGGACGCGCGCCCGATGCTCGGTGAATTAAGGACCAGTTTATATTTCAACAGAACTGAGAATCAGTAAATCCTCGAGGTGGATTCTTCCTTCAAACTCCAAGATCAAAGTCTGTTGATCCACATAGATACTCCTGAGTTAAGAAGCAGTGTTCCAGATCTACACTAGTTCCAGCTGCTGTTCCAACGCTCACGACCCTGATCGAAGATTCTTTGTGTGATCTTACTTTTATACCACCATTGTAGTTAGCTGTATGTAAGTATGTGATATATTAAAAATACTCGTATTTAGGGACTGACAGGTAGACAGGGGAAACTTAGGCAGTTCTAGACAAGTAAAATCAATGAACTTTTGAAATCAAGACAAGGGTATTCAAACTCAAGTCTCAGGCAAAGTTAGACAGAATATTTGAATCTTATGCTGTTGATCTGAAAGCTATGTAACCGGTAACAATAAGTCTCATGTCGGGTTAATTCTTTTAAACACCTTCTTTAAATCGTTTTTTTGTGACGTCACCATTGTACTTTTACGTGTCAACTGACACGTAAAAGTACAATGGTGAGTCTCCCCGAACGTCAGATGTCAGTCGATGTACCACAGACACGTCTAGTTATAGTTTGGATTCTTTGTCTAAGAGGTATTGAGATGCCGGCTTCAATGGCGAAGGAAAACGAAAATTCCTTACTCTATGGCCGGCTTAGACTCACAGACTTCTAATATAGAAGTATGTGCTTAGATTATACACCTATTCACCACCACCAACCACATATCTGTGAACTGAATGGTGGCGTGAGTGTTCCAGTCAATCGATAAGTAGACCAATCAAAAAACAGAAAAATTCAGAAAATATGAACCTCATTCGTGGCAGCTGTATAGTTCCTTTTTATGCCACTTCACAGATAAGTTGGTTGCATTGTAACCACAATTTAACACATTCTTATTCGGGTCAAATCAGTAAATTTTTAATTTTGCTTACTGTTTAGGTAAAATAATGATATATTTTTGGAATGGTCTTTTAAACACCCTCATTTTGATACCTGACTCAATAAGTTTTGGTAATTTTTTGTTACATCGAAAATATGATATGGCAGCTGTGAGTTGCCATCAGGCTACCATATAAATTTTCTTGACATTTCATATATTCTATAGCACAAATAATAATATATATAATTTTCTTTTTATATAGTACTCTCATGATTTAGACGAATCCAATTATACCTCATTTATCAAAATCCGTTTAGGCAGTAGGACGCGCCAAAAAAAACGTACAACCAAACACACAAATCTCCTGAGCAGTCGTGTAAAAATATGCCCACCGCCAGTTTAAAATCAAATTCTGGAATAAAAAATTCGCATAGTATGTGTTATATCTTTTTAAAACCTGGATAAAACTTAAGAAGTATAACTTATACATTTAATATGTAACATTAAGTTTGATGATCAAAATCAGTGAGATTCTCATATCAATGCCATAATGCTCGGCAGGGCCAGACGGCATCATCAAGGTTTGCCGCTTTTCTCACTCCTGCACGTTTTCAACTTATGTCTGTTTACATCATATTTTCCACTATGTTGGAAAATAACATGGGTAATGCCGATACCCAAAGAAGACTCCAGTTCGGAAGGCAACGGTTTAAGGCCGATGGCGATCTCTCGACCCCGGCTAAAGTCTGAGTCAGCTGTACATTGTAGTATCCAAAAGCAAGTGTAAGTCGGCGCCAACCAACAACCTGCCCGATGCGATTTTTTAGGTCATCCCTCATGTGGACGCAGTAGTGCAAGTCAATACCGCCTACTTTGACTTTAAAAAAGCGTTCGACTTGGTCCACAACGACATATTATTGTCGAAGTTGGTGGCTGTCGGATGCATCAACAATTTCTTTGCATGTTACATGAGGAACAGAAAGCAGGCGTGTAATACGCTGGGTGCAAATCTGTACCTTAAATCACATGAACAGGGGTGAGCCAAGGATCAAATCTCGGTTCATTGGAATTTATCATTATGATAAACGACCTGCCAGATGTAGTCCAAGAAGCGCGATGCTTGTTGTTTGCGGACGAATTTAAGTTACTCTTGGCGGTTAAAGACAAGGGAAACAAGGGAGGGCCAGCGTTTGCAGGAGGACGTGCACAGAGTGGTCGAGTGGAGTCATAATAAAAAACTGCAGTCCCATTTTAATACCATGAATATTCTGTAATATCTTTTAACAGGTCAAGGGCTACACTCCACTTTGACTATGAGGACGATAATGAGTTTTCGAAACGTGTAGTTTCGGTTAGGGATCTCGGAGTTAGTTTGAGTACCGATTTGACGTTCAGAGATCACATGATAAAAGTATGTAAAAAGGTTTTTTAGGCTTTGCGCTGCGTTGAGCTGAAAGCTTCACAAATATAAGAGCGGCTCTATTCGACGCACTTATCCGAAGCCAGCTTGAATATAACGCTGCCGTGTGGGCTCCACATGAAACTCAGTACTGGCACAGTACATATACTTTACAGATATATATGTACTTTGCCAATATATGTACTGTGGTACTGGGCCCTTATTCGCTATGACCGTTCACGCACGTAACGCGTCGCGTTAAGATGTCTGTCGTAATTACGTTACATGTTTTGGACAAGGAATTTCGTGTAGCATAGCGAATAAGCACCCAGTATCATGTTGGGGCGCAAACAAAATAATTTTACGAGACACCTGTACCTTATGTTAACCACTTCTATCCGTTGATGTATCCAACTCTGTTCGTTTTGGGTATAGTTGGATACGACAAATTGGAAACTATAAGGTATTCCGCGCTCGCATATTACATGATGAGGGTATTCAGAGGCAGCATCTCCAATCCGGAGATATTGTTGTGCCGGACGGGTACGTGGCCAGGCAAAGGCGGCCGGAGTATTTGCAGTGCCCCGCGCGAGGGCTCACTATCTAAAACTATCTTACTATATATAACGACAATGATACGAATATTGCACACACTAAATCTAATTGCTCAGTTGCTGAGTTTATGTGATCAATTTTATTTTATACTAGCGACCCGCCCCGGCTTCGCACGGGTAGATATATAGAAAGATAAATTTAGTAGGTACTTTATTTGGAGAAAATAGAACAACAACAATTTCTTACACAAAATGTGTTCTTGCACAAATATAACGTAAGAACAATTCCTTACATTAAATACTTAATTTGCACAAATTATTTTGCAACAATTCGTCAATCTAAATACTTAATTTAGTTACACAAACTTTTAAGTAACAACAGTTATTTAACATTATGTTATGTTGAATTTATTGTTTATTCTGTGTATGTGCTATTACTTCCTATCCCGTGTCTCCTTTAATTAGTTTGTGCTTCCTCCTTAAATTTTAATGCATTTGCTATTTTGCAAACTCATACAAGCGCTAGTATGATTATAAGAGAAATGTTGTAAGTACTCACCTTAATTTTAATGGTGCCGTTGTAACTTGTATGTTGTATTGTTTCAGAAAAAAAGAGTTGTTTATTTATTTTGGCTATATTGTGGTTCGCAGAGACTTGTCAAATACTTGATTGGTCAAATCCTATACAAGTCAAAAACTTAATTTGTCAAATTATAAACCGATAAAATCCTAAAATAGCATATAACAATACAAAATACAAGATTCATCAAATTCATAAATCGTCAAATCCTTAGCTCGTCAAGTTAGCTATTAGTCAATCACGCTTTGTACAGGCAAGAATAAAATAAAAATTGTAGGTTTTTTTTTTGGGTTAGTCCAAAACTCCAAACTATTCTACTATTTGTTCTACTTACGAGTAGGTTCTACTATAGAACAGATTGGACGAAAATAAGCAAATTTGTGCTTCTGAAATTACAATTTGTTCTACTGAGTAGGTAGTAAGACATTAAGTGACAGATGTCAAAGTGACAGGTGTCAAAATGACCCGTGTCAATGTGATAGATATCAAAGTGACAGATGTCAAAGTGATAGTTTGGGGAAAAGTGAGCAGTGGTGGGGAGTGGGGGGGGGGGGTGGGAGTGAAGTAAGAGAGCGGAGGGGGAAGTGAGGGGAGGGAAAGTGAAGAGAGGGAGGAGTGGGGGAAGCGAGGGGAGTGGGAGGGTGTTAGTGAGAGTAGGAAGTGGAGGAAGCGGTGGAAGTGAGGAGGGAGTGGGGGAGTGGGGAAATGGTTGCATTCACGCATATAGGCATTTAGCTATAGGTTATTTTCTCTTTGAAAATAACGGATGCAGGTTGTGTCCGATTGTACAATGACGAATCACGTATTTAACGAATTGATGTTTTGACGAATAAATAATGTGACGAATTAAGGGTTTTGACGAATAACTGTTTTAACGAATTGCGTAATTGACAAATTAAGCTTTTGACTTGTGTAGCATTTGACCAACCAAGTATTTGACAAGCCTCTGCGAAACCTTAAGGGTATGCAGACCTCCGACACAATAAATTATTCTTAGTGCAGGTTCTGCATGTCACTGTAACGCACATTTAAGTAAGTAGTCTACTAATACTTCTGAATTTATTGTGAATTGTACTTGTATTTTTAGAAAATAAATAATAATTATTATTATATTATTTTGTATAAAGGTTTTATTCTGACGTACCATTTTGTCTAAAGTATTATTTTGTTTAACGCAAGGAGGTTAAATTACGGTTACTGTTAAAAGGTTTAACGCCAGTATGCCTAATTCTACCTCCTTTGATTTAAAAAACAGGGTGGGAAGTTAGCTTAATTCAACCTCCTTTTGTTTAAATAATCCCATGTCGAGGCGCACGGCCGTTTGTTTTGTCGTGAAACGTCTACGCTACGTCTAGAATTTTTAAAATCGGTTAGTATAATTTGAGTTTATTGGTAGCACTCGCCCCACGGCAATTTTCATACTTTTAGCATTTTTATACCCGTCGTAACATCTAAAAAAAAACGCCAGTGCCTAAGCGTAATTCAAAATCATTGGCAGCAGTACTTTTGACCATAGACAACTGCATTGTTACTTACGTACTTGAAAGATTTGTTATTATTTCGTGTATTATTAGCATAGAGCGTTTCCTACGTCAATGATTATTAGATGTTCTGTGATTTCGTTTCCATGGCAACGTTTCGTAAACGAAGAAATCGAGATTTTTGCAAAATTTGGTACCTCGAGTTACATTATTGCTACAAACAATCAAATCTTTCCTCTTTATAATGATAGTGTAGTAGATAAGTTATTCATATTTATTTATTTCAGTTCAAATGCTTACTACCACTATTAGTAATGCGACCAAAGCGCACAGTAAGCCAGCTATACTCCTGCATTTGTAAAAATAGCACCCAGATTAAAAATTCATCAAAAAGATTTCATGTTCTAATATCTCAAAAACCAAGCCACTTTTACAGAAATCAAGTTGTGTTCATCTAATCGTAACTGAACTATGCATCACCCTTAACGTTTAAGCTCTGACTTTTGGAACAACCTGTATAATATGCTATAAACACAATATAAGATTCACCGACATACTAAGTCTGTATTGAATCAACGTTTGAATCTATTACCTACAGGAAATACTATCTCCATATTTGAGCACTAGGTCTGGCTCACAGATTCCACTACTACGTCGGAAGACTGAATCTGTTTTGAATTTAAATTAGGATAGAACTCTGTACTTGCATGTCGTATGAGGTAGTTGATGCCTCTGATGGATTGTGCACAAGTCATACTCATGAACGGGTGCTGCTTGTGGGTACTGGGTCCAGCCTGGTTTCTTATTAGGAATTTGTGTTTTTATTATTGACCAAGCGAACGCGAAGCGCGAGCGAAGCGTCTCCGTTTCAGCTTGGGCAAAAATGCTTTCGTATGTCCTTCCGGATGTAAGTCCGAATCTTTGTTCTCCTCTACAGGTTGCATATCTTAACTGATCTAGACGAAACTTGGTATACAGGTTAAACGAATTTAAAAAAAAAAACATTCTTGGGGGATTTTAGACTTCCCCCAAATAGGGGCAAAAAGGGGGCTACTGAATATCTCCGCCTTACTAAATTCGATTTCAATGTTTCTTTTTTTATTTGAAAGGTAACTAACAACTAACTTCTAACTCTATCTTTAAATTGGCCTCATCATTTGGTGAAGATCAGATCTTCGGCATGATGAGCAGAATAGCTCCTCAAAAAGTAGTAAATTTCTTACTTTTAGGTTTCTACCAGTGGAATCAGCCTTTTACCCACTAGGTAGGGATTGATGGAGAACCTTGGTTATTAATGTTAGGTGTACAATAAGGTATCTAGACGGCGCTACTGTGCACCGCTAGATTGGTAAAAAGTTTGTACGCGCGAGGTCTACAGCTCACAGAGACACTAGTTTATTAGCCTTCCCACCCGCGACTTCGTCCGTGCGGACTACAGTTTATCGCGAAAAAAGCATCCCACGTTCTTGTAGGATATTTAAAACCAATGAAAAAGTAGGTATACCACCAACGCTCTTGAGGTTTAGTGACAGACTTGTTATTTCGTTTCCATGGAAACCGTTCCTTACAGCGAGTAATCAACATTTCCCAGGTTTCTCGTGAGACATTAAAATTTTCCGAGATAAAAAGTATTCTATGTTTTATTCCAGGGTATATACCCATAAGCTATCTCCATTCCAAATTTTATCAAAATTCGTTCAGCCGTTATCGCGTGAAAGCTCCCCAAACAAACAAACAAACAGGCAACGTTTCACTTTTATATATTGGTATGGATTATATGTATGATTTTGTGGGAAGTCACATTAGCACTTTTGTATTTCATATTTACATGTATATTTTATTTTTCTGAATTATTATAAATATAAAAAAAACTGACAAAATAGGAGAAAATTACATCCCCGTGGAGTTTATTGGTGCTCTCTTCCCTAACTGGCGTATTTTCGAAGCACCGGTAAAGTCGAAGGGTATTTCTTTTTCCCGTGCGAGATTCAACTCAGAGTCGGCATGTGAAAGGGTAATTTGCTTTTCAAACTTTACTTATCTAATTTTATTAAATTGATTTATTTATAATAATTATGATATTCTCTTTGTTCATGAGATGTTAAGTTTTGACTTGTAAAAGTGCATTTTTTCTTATTTACAACAAAAACTTTCACTTTGGTGTCAGAATTTGTTAGGCCGCTCGAAAGCCATGGCTTAGCAATAACAGAAGGGTGCGAAAGCTAAACGTGCTTTTTTTTAGCTAAAGATAATTTGAATCTACACTACCGGTCAACCTCCTTTGTGTATCTTCTACTCTATCCACGCGACATTAGCTAAATTGTGGCTACCCTGCAGAAGCCATAAATAAAAAAGTCTAAGTTGAAGGAGCGAAGGAAAACCGCGCATTACTTATATAAGTCACTGGTGTGGAGGTTAGGACTGAATCCTGTAATGTTTGATTATAAGTGGCACTTGTATACTGCCAGACTACCATCGCTCGAACTCTCAGAATTAAAGATAAACTATCTTTTATTTTTTCCTTTTTCTGACTAGGCAATCGTTTGACCACGATCTCACCTGATGAAAAGCGATGATGTGATCGAAGTTGTAGCACGCTTGCCTAGTGTTACCTGTTTATTCTTGACTTGAACACACCCGGGTTATATTTTACCGGAAACACTGACGATGGCAGAGCATCCCACTCCTTTGAAGTTTATATCTGACCTAAATCGGCTTAAAACACTGTTTTCAAGATCAATATTGTTGCTTGTTCTATGCTTGTATTGCATGATCTTCTAAATATTTGTTGTGAATTTGGGTGTTTGTTGCAAGAAAATTCTCAGGCTCACAGCCTTAAGGCATTTTAAATTTAGAAAGGGATTTATGGTAGAACTGTATTTTCGGATCCCTACTCACAGAGGTACATTTTGCAAAACTTGTTTCCATTAAAAAATATGTCTTGAATAGTTTGAACTTGAATACAATGTCCGTTTAATATTATAAGTCAAATACTTTTCATAATAGAAACTTGTTACTGCTGAGTAAAGGATATGGTGATTCTTCGAGGTTGGGATTTTTGTCTTAATACCATGTTGTTTTTGTTTTTACTTATTTGACAAAAAGATATGCTCCCATGAAAGTAGATTTGTTCATAAACATAAATATTGTTTTGGCACTCATTTTTATGAACTCATTCAGAAAATAATTAACTTTTGGTTTTTGTGTCCAAAGGAGTCAGAAATTTATGACAGAGATCAGAAATTGTAGTTGGTTAAAAATTATGAATGAGTCTCTAATTGATTGCTTCTTATATTTGACAGTTAAAAAAACATAACGTCGAAAGTAAAAAAATACTATGAAAGGTGTAAATTTTTTGATTCCCGTGTTTATTTATCCATAGTTATAAATGACAGAGGAATAAGAAAAAATGATGATCGTTCATAATACGAACATACTGGAAGGTTACCTTTAATACTACAGAAAAGTAATACTTAATTAAGCACAGTTTCAAAAAAAATATGGCTATTCAGGCGTTAAAAAACCTGACAGAGTAATAAGAATGTTAACCAAACCAAGGAAAGAGAAATCAAATATTTAACTTCGTAGCTCCGGATCGAATTGCACCGGCTGACACATCCACTACCTGCACGCTCGGAACGCAACTAAAAACCGCCGTAGTGGGAGTTTATCACCAGTTCCTTATGTGTAATTATGATACAACTGATTGAAGCGCACTTCAGAGTAATAAGAATTTTATGACGGACACGTCTTGTTTTCTCAGCTATAAGAATAAAATTGTAAGTTAAAACTATTTGTCAAATTTTGTTAATGTAACAACTAATTATCTCTTGATGTTGTCATTGTTTATTGACTTATTATATTATTGACACAGAGAAAATGAATATGAAAACGACAAAAGAATACAACGCATTTAAAATTTTTGTACCCAAATGTAAGGTGGACGTATTTTTAAATGACGATTTTTGGCCCGATGGAGTGATATTTCGCCGATTTGTTGACTTTTATCGCAATACGGTGAGGCGCAGTAACTATCGGGATATTGACAAATCAAAACTATCACATGGATTTGACAACTAAACTTATATCATTTAACTGTAAAAATCTTACGAGGTCTTTCGACTGTGTGAGAAGGCTTTGTGACACGATGACAAGCAGACATCGTGGCGCTACAAGAAACGTGGTTGTTAAGTCACGACATTTCATTGCTGGGAAAAATTGATGACGCATTCTCCTTTACCGGAAAGTCGTCAGTAGACACGTCTGCGGGTGTGCTTCGTGGGAGGCCGTATGGTGGCGTAGCCCTGCTGTGGAGGACTGCAGTGTTCCAGAGCGTGTCTGTTATTCCGTGCAGCAGTGTGCGTATCGCTGCTATAAAGATAGTGTGCGTCGACCGGTCTCTGTTAGTGATAACAGTGCACATGCCTAACAATTTGTTTGAAAACCTTTGTGAGTTTACGGATTGTTTAAGTGAAATAAACGCCATTATTGAAGGCAATGACGTGGATTCAGTGGTTATGCTCGGAGACTTTAACGCTCATCCGGGTAAGCTGTTTTCTAAAGAATTGTTGACGTATTGTGCGGAACAATCTTGGTCATGCGTAGATATGGAGCTTTTACCAACAGACACTTATACGTTTGTGTGCGCTGCGAGTGGTAGTCATACATGGCTCGATCACTGCGTAGTGACGAGCGCCGCGCGTTCGGCTACATTAAGTGCGTCTTTACTTTATGATACCTATTGGTCTGACCACTATCCTCTAATGATTGTTTGTTATTTTAATTTTATTTGACCTACCAGCGTACAGCATACTGAGCAAAATAACATGGTCTTTAATAGTGTAAAGTGGGGTGAAAGAGATTCAGAACAGATAGAAAAATATTCATGTATTTGTAATTCTAAATTAAGATTAATTGACTTTCCCCCGGTTTTTTAAAATTGTGCTGACCGTATGTGTGACAACAACGAACATAAGTTGAAAATAAATGAAATGTATGACATGGTAATTAATATTTTGACCGCGGCTGCAAAGGCTTGTTTTTGTGTAACTAAACGAAATAGTCGTTAGTATGTGACTGGATGGAACCGGTATGTCAGGGATGCTCACAGGAGGGCGCGACTTTGTTTTCAAACGTGGGTATTGGCAGGTAAACCGAAGTCTAGGAGCGTTTACACTAATATGTGTGAGTCTAGAAAGATTTTTAAATCTAAATTAGCTTACTGTCAGAAAAATGAAACTCAAATAAAAATGAACATAATTGCAGAAAATCATGTCAGCAAAGATTTTAGCAGTTTTTGGAAAAATACGAAGAAGCTGAACCCAAAGTTGGGCCTTCCTGCCTGCGTAGTTAGTGAACATGACCCCCGTGATATAGCCTGTACATTTCAGCGGCATTTCAAGGTTGAGTCTCCGCTCGGCCCTGTATCTCGGGTGCCTGTTGCTGAGAACCATTCCACTGCACTCAGGGTGTCTGCTAAGGAGGTAGCAGCGGTTATCATGAAGATGGTGAGAGGCAAGTCACCTGGACACGATGATCTCAGCATCGAGCACCTGAAGCATGCGGGAGTGCACTTGCCTAGAGTACTATCAATGTTGTTCAGCCTTTGTATTAGTCATAGTTACTTACCTGAGAAGCTTATGTATACCGTAGTAGTACATATCCTAAAAGATAAATCAGGTGACATCATCTGACCTATCTAATTATAGACCTATATCACTGGCTACTGTTATAGCAAAGGTGCTGGACAGTTGGCTTGATAAGCACTTGGAAAAGCATATCCAACTTCATGACGCTCAGTTTGGCTTTAGACTAGGTCTGTCGACCGAGACTGCTATATACTGAGTATACTGAGACTACTATACCAGTCGGAGTACGCCAGTTTACGCTTGTTATCTCGATCTGTCAAAGGCTTTTGATTTGGTATGCTATGACAAGTTATGGCAGAAACTGCAATGTGAGACGGAGGTGCCTCAAGAAGTCATCTCATTGTTTGGTTTTTGGTACGGTAACCAACGAAACAGGGTATGGTGGGCAGGTGCACACTCTGATGGATACGGGTTGGAGTGCGGAGTGAGGCAGGGGGGGTTGAACTCGCCCCGCCTCTTCAACTTGTACATGAATAGGCTAATTGGTGAGCTCAGCAGTACTGGTGTCGGCTGTTCTATAGACGGGGTAATCATTAATAACATTAGCTACGCTGACGATATGGTGCTGCTGAGCCCATCGATTGCAACGCTTCGGAAACTCCTGTGCATCTGTCAATCGTACGCGGAAGCTCATGGGCTCAGATACAACGCGAAGAAAAGTGAGTTCATGATGTTTAAGGCAAGTAACAAAAGCTACTCTCAAGTTCCACATGTAACTCTGTGCGGCACGCGTTTGAATAAGGTAAGTTCATTTAAGTATCTGGGTCACTGGGTGACCGACCACCTGTGTGACAATGAAGACATCGAGAGGGAACGCAGGGCTTTGACTGTCCGGTGTAATATGATGGCGCGTAGGCTTGCACGTTGTACCAGACAAGTTAAGGTAACATTATTCAAGGCATATTGCCAGACCTTCTACACGTGCAGCCTGTGGGCCAGTTTTACAAAGCGGGCGTACAAAGTACTGAATGTTCAATATAATAATGCGTTCAGGATATTGCTGGGGCTGCCACACTTTTGTAGCGCGTCCGCCATGTTTGCTGAGGCGCAAACCGATGATTTCTACGCTATAATGAGGAAAAGGTGCGCCTCTTTGTTAAAGCGTATGCGTGTATGGCAGCCCGAACGGTATTCTGAGCGTCCCTCATATTTATAATATAATGTTAATTTAACACATATTTATTTTTGTAATTTTAATTTGTGACATTTAATTTCAATTTTATATTAATTTTATTTTTATTTATTTTGTGACATTTAATTTCAATTTTCTTTTTCTATTAATTTTATTTTTAATATAATTTGTGTTTTAATTTAATTATGGATTTGATAATCTGAAATAAATGAATTATTATTATTATTGTTACTCAACATACTGATAATGTTGACTGATTTTATGATTTTAAAAGGCAAAAACGGGTGTTACTTAGATTAGCTGAATTATTTCAATTATGGTTTTCAAGCGTTTATGCCTTTTAAATGTTGAAAAACCACATTAGTTTTCATAACGATTTTAAGATATTATCATATGTTTTCATGAAAATGGAGAACGGAGACGACAGAGTAGTAATAATCATGAGCTTCATTAGTTTTTTGTAAATAATTGGCATCAGTTATACAAAACCTGATATATATATATATATATATATATATCCCAGTTAATTACGAATATAATCTACCTCTGGAAAAAAAACTTACCTCTAAACTATAGAGTTCATTGAAATAATCATCAAACATTACCCTACTACCTCTACTCTCCTTCTGGAAGTATTGCAACAAACTTATTGTAGGTACTCGTAAGTAGGTATGGTCAGTTGCGACAAGATTCAGTAGCTGATAGCTTGGATAAATTTCATCTTCTTGGCAGGTTCATTTAGTTAGAAAAAGCCAAAGGTATTCAGTTGGTATTAAAGTGAGTGAAATGCCTTCGAGCTCTAAAGTTAGGTTATCTATATATACGTATAATAAACAAGTAAGGCAGTAAAATAAGTAAAAAAAAAACTGTGGTTAGAACATAATTAAAAATATTGCTCTGGTACTTAAAATAAACTACTGAACAAATTTTTTTTAAATCTTGTCTTCCTGGCTGTTTGTTCGCGCAACACGTAAAAACTACTGGAACGATTGCGATGCGGTTTTCATTATTGGATATCCTAGGGTTTGACTTAAAAACTGGTGTATGGTATGTTGGTAACAATCCGATGAGTAGAAGTCGAGCAATCGAGAATAAATTATTGGACGGATGAACAAATTTTGATGAAATGAAGTATTTTGCACTTTATAGATACTTTCATTCCAAAACAAATAGGTACTACGGACACATCTAGTTGTTTATAAAAACACGTATATTCTTTGCGGGAGTTTATTCATAGAAGTAGCACATAATATTACGTAGTAATGTTTTAGTTTTCGGATTAACCAGCTGCGCTTCTCGGCTTAAGCCACCTGGATAATGATGAAATGTACGTATCTTTAATACCTATAAAATTTCATCATAATTTGTTCAGCCGTTACAGAGACGAGTGTTAACAAACACGCACTCTATCACACAGGTACTTTCGCCATTTATAGGCAGTGTGATAACATTTAAGTATTCTCTATGTAGTAACAGTATCATTTGTTTATGATAATATAGTTTTTTTTTTATTATTTCGGACTAGGCAATCGTTTGACCACGATCTCACCTGATGGAAAGCGATGATGTGGTCGAAGGTGTAGCACGCTTGCCTAGTAGATACCTATTCACTCTTGACTTGAACACACCGGGGTTATAATTTACCGGAAACACTGACGAGGGCAGGGCATTCCACTCCTTTGCAGTTCTTATAATAAATGAAGAAGCGTAACGCTTCGTTCTTGTGCGAGGTATTTCAACCATGAAAGGGTGGCGCTTTGCTGATCGTCTAGTCGTACGGTGATGGAAAGGTGATGGGGGAATCAGGTTGTGCAGTTCTTGTGCACACTCTCCATAGTGCAATCTGTAGAATACCGCCAGGCTTGCTACCTCACGTCGATGCGCCAGACTTTGAAGCTTACTCTTTATCAGAGGTACTCGTTTTATGACAGCCTCACCAATAGAAAAGTCTAAAACAAATTTAGCATTATTACATCTAAAATTATGTACAAAAGTCTATTAGATAAATTTATATATTACATCTATTATTATGTACATAAACATATTACATCTATTATTATGAAATTCTGTAACATTAAAATATACTTCAAACTTTAGTCAATTATCTTCTAGAATCCTAGATGGTATCATTAAATTCGTTTATGTTCATTCTCTAAGCACAAACTAATCTACAAGGCCCATAACATAAATGAGTAAATTCCGTTGTATTGTAGGAATCTCTCAACAGTATTTGACTAATTTCAGTAGTATGGATCTTAAAGGGCGTTATTCCACTATTGGAGAGCGACGACACGACGCGACGGCACGGTCGGGCGGCGACGCACGACGCATGACTACACCGTACTCGGCTATCATTTGTATGAAAATCTGCAGAGATGGCAGCAGGCTAGAGGAAAGTCGTTTCTTGTGTTTCGTGTGGCGATGGTACGGCAACAGGAAGATAGTATAAAAACAAGATGAAGCATTTTGACGTGAAACATTTTTAAAATCACACCGAATCATACGGGTACCGGCAGAAAAGTAACGAAAAGGTCTATATCGTCTCGCTTTTATAACTGTGTAACTATAAGCACCAGACGTTGTCATTTTTTAACCACCGAACAAAGAGACGGGTGTTATCAGCTTAGGATTTGTATCACTGTGTCACTGTGTTGTGAGTGTGTGTGTATGTGTCTGCCTGTGGCATCGTAGCTCCCAAACGAACGGACCGATTTTGATGTGGTTTTTTGTTTGAAAACTGATGTGATCAAGATGGTTTTTAGCTATATGGGGGGAGACGAGAAATATGTGGGGAGACAAGAAAAGGGGGGGGGGGGGGATTGTTCTGACCTATAATTTGGGGGGGATTGGAGGTGAGGATCGTAAATCCCAAACGGAAGGACTGATTTTGATGTGGTTTTTATGTTTGAAAACTGATGTGATCGAAATGCTTCTTAGCTATAATGGGTGTGGGGGGTCAGGGGTTTTTTATTTTTTTTATTCTTGTTAGCTTATATATTCAGCTCAATGAAGTAATTTTTGTCATAAGACAGAGAGGTAACGGGGCAGGCTGCACAGAGCAAAATCAGTAAAATGGATGTTTTTGTGATCTTTAATTCGGTATAACTCGCGATTTTGATAAGGTAGCGTATTGGTTCGTGTGTTCTTGTAAAGATCTTGTTGAGAAAACTTGATTCAATAAGAAAAACTTTTCAAAAAGTCTACTTAAGACAAATTAAATAAAAAAATCGGAAGAAAAAATAAGTAGAAATCACAAATGTGTCTGCAGCGCCTGGAAAGTCCATACTAAAACGAACATTAGACAAATTATTGGAAAGAAGATGTTCTTGAGCTCACAACGGAATCCTTAACTCCAGCACAGAGCGAACGAGAGGGTTCCAGATCCGGATCAAATTATACGCGCCGTAGAAGTTTCATGACAAACAAACGGCCGTGCGACCTGACACAGCTCCACCCGGTCTTTTCCACCGATCAGGTGCCGATACAATTAAAAAATCCCACAACGCTTACCCGGTAGCCTGTCAGTGGAAAACCGCTTCACCTATATTTTATACATTTACACCCTTAGTTGACTTGCCGTCTTCGGTGACGTAAAGTCGCCATTAAATGGTGGAAAATCGCCCATTTGGAATAAACATCAAAACTATTAACAGACTGAACTATTATTTAATCTACGCTATTAAATCAAGAGAGGAACGCCGAGACAAAACCTAATTACCTACACTTTCAAGTCAGTAGTTATTCTGCAATCCTTCAATATAACTTAATTCCCGCCCGCAGCGATCGTATATAATTTAAGCTTCGGTCCTAATTATAGGAATCGCAGCATTTATGGGCGCCAGTCAATGCCCTGTCTGTAGAAACAATAAGATTTTATCTGAGAGAAAAGGAATGTTTGCGCTGTGTTTCCCTTTCTTTGTTTTTGAAAGCAAACCTACAGGTGTTTCTTGATTAAAGCTTTCATTAGCGTTGGGTTCGTTTGTTAAGATAAATACGAAGATTGGCAAAGTTGTAATAGAATTCAGTTTCCGGTTTGACATTGCTGCATTAGCCCTTTTCAAATGTAGTGTATATAGAAGAATATTTTGTGTAATTGTATAAATTCTTACAATAAAAGATTATTAGTATACAAAACATTAGGTTGGAAATGTAATAAAATACGTAGGTGACAAACGATAGTCACAAATATATATATTTTACTACATTCCAAAAAAATAATTGCTATTTCTAGTATAATCGATAAATTAATTTAATTGGTCAAAAGTTTTTGTTCTTACAATTGATATAACTATAATTATTACTCAAAAACTGCGAAAGAAAGCATCGTGAGAAAACTGGACAAACGGATAAGTCCACAAACCTCAAAATTAATATATAAAATCTTATATAATATCCACCAACCCGGTCTGGGCCACGTGGCCCATCCTCTCTTTAAGAGAAGGCCTATGTCCCAGTTGTGGGAACGTACTAGAATGATGATGATAAAAGAAACAAAACTACTGCTATTTATTTAAACTTATATTAAATTACAGGTACTCGTATCTATTTTGTGGTTTGTTTTCATCAGACTCCGTGCAGCGCATCAGCAATATCAATCCAATCCATTGCTTTGACCAAGTTGTCGTTCTTTGAGGGTTTTTTGTCCCAGTTCCAGTATGTAAATTGTTTGAATCCACCGGCAACCTGAAATCGTCTCTCTGCATCTTCAGCTAAAGGTCTCTTTGCTTCCGTCACTACAACTGCTATGTGATGATGATCATTAAAATTAAAATACTCTTATAACCTAATCTCTTTTGGCAATATATTCTTCTATATATATCTAATCAGAGTTTCCGTTTCATTTCAGTGATTCGGTCCTAATAACTGGAGCGGAAATTTTAATCCGTTGAAAATTTTCATTTAAGAAGATTAATCTAACTAAGAAGTACCGAATCCAAATTGTGACAAAATTGTCCTCATTTCGAGAAGTTCCCACGAGTTATGAATAATCTTGACATCTGCCAACTAATTTGCACTCTGCTCTGAACAACAAAAGTTTTTGGAACCAGCTAGAAGTTACAACATTCTTGCTATGCAGACTGCTTGAGATAACAGTTTAGTAGCGAGGACTTCTTGGCCAAAAACTTTCTTGATATATGCCACCTATCGCGCGAATCTATCTATATCTTCTTTACTTGACAGCCGGTTGGTCTAGTGGCTAGAAACACTAGGAACTCAGAGAAATTATAATTTCTCTGAGACTAGGAACGAAATCAAACGGTCACGGGTTCGAATCCTGCAAGGTGCAATCATTTGTGTTCAGCAGAAATGTTTGTTTCCGAGTCATGGATGTGATATTCGTATTTATGTATGTTTATCCGTTATCTAGTGCCCATATTACAGGGTATCCTAGTTTGGGGCTAGGTAATTGGTGTGGAATTGTCCCGAATATATTTATTTATGTATTTATTTACTTACGTACATACTCGCGTCTACGTATACTTAAAACTATCTGCTCTCCGCTTGTTTTCCCGCGAGGTAAATTTTCTGAGATAAACATATTCTATGTGATCATATTATGTGTATGTTATTCTTGGACCAAAATTACCTATAAACAAACTTTCATGAAAATTTGTTCAGCTGTCAATCTGTTTGTTTATCGATTGCTTGGCTTCTACTCATCGCATTAAGATGCAAAGTACACCACCAGATTTTAAGTCAAATCCTTTACTATGTAACTGTGAAATTAGAAATCAAACAAAAAGTCTGTACATCATCAATCAATACATAGCATAAAACAATGTCGCTTTCCGCCGTCTGTCTGTAAAGGTTAATCTTTTAAACTAGGCAACGGATTTTAATGCGGTTTTAACCATCAGTTAGATTATTTTTTATGGAAGTTATATATGCTATGTAGGTATATATGCTATGCCCGCGTAGTCAAATATCATGGGTTATTTGCGCGGAACACTATTTCTTTTCAAAAATTAAAGTAGCCTAAGTTACTCCTTATAACACCAGCTATCTTCCAGTGAAAGTTCCGTCAAAATTGGTCCAGCCGTTTCAGAGATTTTTATTATCATGGATTTGGATAATACGAGCATACGAGACCTGAACGTAGCGAGGGGGAAAGCGGCGAGTGAAGCAAGCCGCGCCGTCCCCCGAAGCGGAGTGAAGATCGAGTATGCGAAAACTACATTTTTCACCTCTTTTTTTTCTAAATTACACCAGTGTGAAGCCGGGGCGGGGCGGATCGCTAGTTAAAGATAAAAAAACACTAGTGGTACGTCGTACTATTATTTATTTTGTGCTAGGGGACTTAAAATAAGGTTCTGAACAAGAATGTAACATTTAAAAAATGGTGTACCATATGTCTTCTGTCTGTTTGATTGTTTTTAAATGACGTAAAACTACTGCTCTAATTGAAATGCGATTTATATTGTTACGTAAATTGGGATTTGTCTTAAAATCAGATGTGTGGTCCAAAGAACATACATCTGATTGCATTGTGATACAAATATCAAAATGCGACTAGAAGAAGCCAAGAAATCGACAGAAAACTATTTGCGGCTGAACTAACACAGATAAAATTTGGTATATGGATAGTTTATATAGATATATAAATAAACACTTTATTACACTGAAAATAAAATAAACACAAGAATGTACATTTAACCTTTAGGTCCTTAGTCTGCAGTCTAGACATCGACTGACCTACAACCGAAATTGGTCGCAAAGTCCGATTATAACGATATTTGGTAGTCTCTGCCAAATATCGATGTTTATCGTAATCAATGTCAGTACAGATACCGATGACAATCGATAGCTTTTGAAAATAACTGTCAAAGTTAACGGTTGTCATCGGTATGTACCGATTGCGGTTGTAAATCAATCACATATGTCGAGACCACAGGCCCTGGACTACTGCTATAGTATCCATGCCAATATATAAAAGTGAAACGTTGTCTGTTTGTTTGTTTGTTTGGAGAGCTTTCACGCGATAACGACAGGATGGATTTTGATGAAATTTAGAATGGAGACAGCTTATACCCTAGAATAAAACATAGGATACTTTTTATCCCGGAAAATTGAAAATGTTGATTACTCACTGTAAGGAACGGTTGCCATCACAGAACAGTGTGTGGTTGCCATGGAAGCGAAATAACAAGTCTGTCAAAAACTTGGTGGTGCTATATTTTGCATTGGTTTGTAATATCCTAGAAGACAATAGGATGTTTTTTTCCGCGATAAACAGTAGTTTGCGCGTACGAAGTCGCGGGCGGGAAAACTAGTACTTTTATATTGAAGAAATATTTGCGCAAGTAAATCCGTGGGGCGTAGCTAGTAAGTAATTAAGATATGAAAGTACACTCTGCTATAGCTGATTAGGAAGTTCAGGTTATTCAAAAAAAAGAAGGGCATTACGAAAATTACATACACTTTCAAATCCAAGAAAGAGCACATTTTAAAAGAAAAATGGATGTCGTTTTTTAGGTTTCTCGGGGGTGCTGATTACGAAAATGACATCCATTTTCAAATCCAACATGGCGTTTTTTATATAAAATGATATCGGTGTCGTTTTCTAAGTTTCTCGGGGTGTTGATTACGAAAATAATTTCATGATTATAGTATTGTGTTAAATTTTAAACATAACGAGCTAATTAAATGTTAAATTATAAGCGTACTAGGTTCCCTTTGCTATACTTTTAATAATATAATAATAATAATATTCGGGACAATTCACACCAATTATCTAGCCCCAAACTAGGATGCCCTATGCTATGGGCACTAGATAACGGATAAACATACATAGATACGAATATAACATCCATAACTCGGAAACAATCATTTCTGCTCATCACACAAATGATTGCACCTTGTGGGATTCGAACCCACGACCGTTTGATTTCGTTGCCACTGCACACAACCGGGCGTCATTGCAGGCCCCCAGTGAAAAAATGGTGTTTTACGACAAAACACCACCATAAATATTGCAGTTCTTATCCTACATGCCCAGTTCCTATTGATAATCACGAAAAGAAAATCTAACCCATATATCTTCAACTAGACAAACATATACATATAAAATTATACGTAGCAAAGCCCCAAGCATAAAGTAGATAAAACTTCGCAGTTCATTGTTTCGAGAGAACCAACTTCGCGTAAATCATTTTTACGGTCTGATTTTATTTATTTCGAATCCCCATAACACCATTTCAATTAATGAATATTACCGTAAGTTCATTGTTCAAGTCACCAAATTGTTTAGCGTGGGATGCAGACCCACTTAACTGTAATAAATTTAAGGAACCAGGAAGTACCGATGGACTCAATTCCTGAGGTGTTTCAACTCCCTTTTTTGTTAAAGAAATTTATGCACAAAGGATTTTTTAGAAACGTGTCGCTTAATTTGGGTTTACCTAGATGTTACCGGGAATCCTATCAAATGTTTCCTGCGTAGAAATATATAGCATCATCCAACATTTCATCATCCATAGTCACTGGTATATATAGGCCTCTTTTTAAAAGCTTTTATTTAACTTGCAATGTTACAAACATTGTATGTATGTTTGATCAGGTCAAATATTGCAAACTGAATTAGAACCACTTTCTCTTATCCTATGGAATTGAATTTTTGCACGTTGGTTCAGTTCTGATGACAATGAATTTTTGTGGTAAGCATGACCTGAATCAAAATCCAGGCTTAGCTCCAGATAAAGGAACTCTTCGACGGTTACAAGCACAGACACAAAATTTTGTGTACCTGCGCATTTTATTAAGTTAGTCGGTTTTAAGTTTTACCATGACATGGTTGCTGCACTCAAGGGTGGGTCCTGACTAGAGAACTCCTCAACGTTTAGAAGCACATGCACGTTATGTTACGTATACGCATTTAATTGTGACAGCCCGTTATAAGTTTCACCATGACATGGCTTCTGCATAAAATCTTTGTTTTTATGTTTTTAACTAACCCATTCACTTAGATCCTTTGCCAATTAGATTAATATTCGAGCCGCGATCTTTTCCTGTACTTGGCAATATTGACACTGCTGAAAAGTGGTAAGCTTTTCGTAAATTATGCTGTTTTTCTTTGACAGATTTCTTGTTTGGATTCTAAATCAACATACAATTAATAAAACTATGTAGGTGATCTTAACTATTCGTTTATTATGCAAGCGCGACACTGGGTGATGTTCCAGAATACATAAGTAAGTTTTTTTGCATAAAAATATTGCTTCAGGCACCTTAACAGTGTTAAACAATAAATAAAATATGTTATCTTTGCTTTTACAAAGACTGTTAAGCGGTTTGAATATTCCCGCTCGATACATTTTTTCACACATGAACTTTGCCAATTTTCATAATAAGAATTTTAACACATTTGAAGTATTTGAGTGCGGCAGTATGAGTAACAAACGAATGTCACGATATAAGAAAACAGAAATTAACTCAAAGCTCCCCAATCCACAAACCAACGCATACTATTTCCAGAACTTTAAATAGAACAAGCCATTTTTGTCGACAGCCGAATCGATTTGACATAACTTACTCGTTTGTTTTACAAAACACCGCACAGCTCGATAGTCATTCGATTTCATGTTTATAAACGTGGCAATCGATTAGCTATTTTCGTATAATATTTGGCGAAACTGAACAGTGTTGGGACCGAATTGAGGTCGAAATGTTGATAAGCTTTTAGATTTGTGTAAATACGTTTACTTAATTGACGTGGTGTGTGAGCAACAACTTAATTGACGTGGTGTGTGAGCAACAACTTAATTGACGTGGTGTGTGAGCAACAACTTAATTTAAAATTGGCCCTTTATTGGCTTATTGGCGTTTTTTTTATAATGTTGGTTTTCCGTTTGCTTTTCATTAGGTTACCATAACTTATAGTAGGTACTCGCTCTAATTGGGCTACAATATTAGCATTAAATTATGTCTCACAACTACCTTTCGCCCGCGACTTCGTTCGTATATGGCGGAAATAAGCATCCTATGTTTATCTAGGATATTAAAAACCAATGCAAAAGTATAGCACCAACGCTCTTGATGCTTTTTGACAGACTTGTTATTATGTCGTTTCCACGGCAATCATGCCATTCCGTTCCTTACAGCGAGTAATCATAATTTTTCCAGTTTTTCCGTGGCAACTTATTATTTTCCGGGATAAAAAGTATCCTATGTTGGTCTCGAAATTGTATAGTATACAAAGTTACATCAAAATCGGATCATTCGTTTCGGCTCCCCAAACAAACAGACAACGTTTCACTTTCATATATTGGTGTTTTTACATGTGATTTATAATGTACTAAATACCTACTTATTATTATTATATCACTTTATTTAGGGGGGGGGGGGGGGGTGAGAAAATGGGGGTGAGAATCGTAGCTTCCAAACGAATGAACCGATTTAGCTGCGGTTCTTATGTTTGAAAGCTGGGGTAAACGAGATGGTTCTTAGCTAAAATGGGGGCAAGGGGTGGGGGGTTAGGATCGTATGGACCGATTTTGATGCGGTTTTTATTTATGCTTACCTATAATGGGGGGTGGATGGTCGTGGGTTATATATATTTTTCATTTGTGCTTGTTTACTTACAAATTTTACTTCTACTACTACTTTCATAGTAGTAATTACAAAATTGGACTATAGTACTTACACATCTTGAATAATCTAAAAAGTTTTGCTGCTAATAAAGTTTTGGTACTGTTTAGGTAAAATTATTATATATTTTTGGAATGGTCTTTTAAAGACCTACTTTTGATACCTCACTCGATTGGTTATGGTCAATTTTTGTTCCGTCGCAATTACAATACAGGAGTTGTAAGCCGCCATATTAGTTTTTTGACACTTCATACATCCTATAGCACTCTCGTGATCAAGACGAATCCAATGATACCTCATATGTCAAAATCCATCAAGCCCTTTAGATTGTAGGACTCGCTTAAGAAACGTAAAAACAAACAAACATATATTGAACCCAAACACATAACCCTCCTCAGTCGGGTAAAAAAAGTCTCGACCAATTTCAGCACGGTGGAAAAATAGGGTTGTAACTACTCTAACTTCACACTGTCACACACTTGCATAAAATAAGCCATTTTAGCCCAAATATTTATAGGACCAAGCCGTAGGCGAGGGCAAATATTTGTGTAAGGATTTCCCGACCCTTTTTTTAAACTTGCTCGGCTTGGAGACCATAGACCACGAATGTAAAACACTTTAATTAACTAGTGCATGATATGCAGTTTTTGTCCCCTTACGAGCATGGGAAGTGAAAAATAGTTTTACTATAAAACAATTTTTATACAAAAAACAAATAAGGAAGACCAAAAAAATATTGTTTGGTATACACCAAAAAAAGGTCAGTCGATATACTTATATTTTATTTAGATAAGATCGCAATTGATTACTTACTGTAATCATGTACCTACCGATCATTAGATCACATGATCGGTAGGATACATTACCGAAATGTTAGTGATGATGACATCTATGATGGTTTAATTAAAGAACAAGCAAGACTGATGATAATGATGTAACTTCATTCATGCTCTCGTTTCAAAAGTAAATCTTTCATTGACCTAAAAACTTAAAAGCAGAAGATACCTACTTTTGCGTTGCCAAATTGAACAAAATGGAAAGCGCCAATTGTTGGAACAAATGCTTTTTGTATCGGAAACTCATTAGAAACAATGCAGCGCTGGCTCGGAAACTGTATAGAAGTATTGGATTATATTTCGGAGTGGGTGATTTGTTCAACTTGGTGCGAGCTTCTGACATAACACTTGAGAAAGTTTTGCTTAAAGTGCTGCGTCATCACTGAAATTACAGGATGAAAGGTCTTCTCTCTTCCTGACCGGAACGGGTAATTTTTTAATAATTTCGCCGAAGCTCACGAATGAATATTTCATCACCATGTGAGCATCGAGACAATCCAGCTCCTTGACTACACGGTCATCGTGAGAAGATGTAAACGGACAAAACCATTTGAGTTAATTTAGTGATGTGATAATGTTATTGTAGTATGCAAACCAAATGAACACAAGAACACAGTGACTTCCCCTTCAATAGAGACAGTAAGAAAAGTGTTATAAGACACATTATAATCTATCCAGCTAAGAGTTAAATAGGTTAAAGCTAAATTACAAAATTACAATCTAATTTTAATGACAACAAAGGGCACCACATTTGCGTGGTACGTCAATAGAAAAAAAAACTTACGTGTAATGAAGTCAGTAACTCGTAGTAGTGGCTGAACTAGCTCTAAATACCACTTCTCTTCACCCAGGTGGTGGCGCGGCGGTGCCACAGAATAAATACTAGCAATAATAATACAAAAACAACAACAGTAATATACAGCGCTGCCTTTCCCGTCAAGTATGCAACGAGCTTTGAGGATCGTTAGATACTGAAAAATATAATATTTATGAATATACTAGCGTACCGCCACAGCTTCTGTTGTCATTCTCATTTGGTGGCCTCCATGCGTCGATCAGACGGGGAGAAATATTACAAAAATAAATTGGTACCTATGAAAAGTTTCAGAGCCAAGCGCCACAAATATATATGCATAGCCGCTTCAAAGCGATACTTATTTACGTCGCTTAGCCTCTTCTGGGGTCCCCGCCACAGCTCCGGCGCTCAAGACTGTCCCGCTGTGACGAAAATGGACTAACCAAGTTGCATCTCATACGAGATATCCTTCCCCGCTCCCAGGGAATCAGCGGCTGCGATGTGATAAGTTACAGGCCATCCGGGCCCTTACCTACCATCATTTATCATTCGAAGTTTGCAAAACCTAAACTCAAAGAACATAAGACTCCTTATCTTCTCTAATAATCTTAATCAATCTATCCACACAAATAGGACCTAGCCTTCGGTATAGGTATAATTATCGAGAAATATACATAGTGGGCCGATGACCGGAGTCTCTAATTCAATTATATTGTGTCTCTCTTAGATCGCAAGAAAAGATGGGCTTCGTTTATACGTTACGAGATTTAGTATGGAAGAGTTTGTTCGAGTGGTTTTTCACAATTTCTTTGGCAACTGGTAAGTGCAAGAGTATTGGTATACTATCTAGGTCGAGCCAGTCCTATACCTAGTCATAGACATAACAACATGTGACGTGACTTAAGAGCAGATACTTTTTTATCTCTTTCTTTTTCTACATTATAAGAATGTATGCAGAATCTCGTAACTTCTGCATAACAGATCCGAGCAGTCCCTCATCAAACAATAGTCCCTCATCAAGGATATTAAATCTATGGCATATGCAAGGAATGCACAATTTTGACTATGAAACGCCACAACAGTTTTAATTCTATAAGCATAGGAAAATTTCCTACTAAAGCTGAGCAAAGATATCGCATCGCATCGTCGAAAATTCCGATAATTCTTATTGTAAAGAAGAGCTCCCCAAATCGAAAGTTAAGAATAAAGCAAACTGCGGCTGGCAAAGAGCAGAGGCTTCGCCCTTTTACAAATATTTGCCTCCGTCATCTCGTTATAAGGCGTCAACCTCTTTCGAGGGCTTTGTAAAACATGTAGCCACACTTTACGGAAAACAGCTTCTGTCTATAAAAGGTATAACTTACCCTACCATAGCTATTAAGTATTACCATATAAACAGTATGGTACTACGTAGGTAATTAAACGCCGATTTGGCTCACTCACGTGCGCGTTGGCTAGCCCAATGTTCGTTGTATTGCTGTGCGACTTTTTGAGATGTCTCTGTGACTGTGAGGCTGCCTTCGCTGGGACGGCATGAACTAAGACTCAAGTGCGTCAGTCAAAGTCAAAGTATTTTATTGTACACTAGTTTTCCCGCCCGCAACTTCGTACGCGCGGACTACCGTTTATCGCGAAAAAAGCATCGTATTTTCTTCTAGGATATTAAAAACCAATGCAAAAGTAGTTATAGTACCAATGCTCTAGATGTTTTTTGATGGACTTGTTATTTCGTTTCCATAGCAACCACATACCATTCTGTGATGGAAACCGTTCCTTACAGTGAGTAATTAACATTTTCCAGTTTTCCCGTAAAAACTTACAATTTTCCGGGATAAAAAAAAACTCTGTTTTATTCCAGCTACCTCCATTCTAAATTTCACCAAAATCCGTCCAGCCTTTTCACGTGAAAGCTCCCCAAACAAACAAACAGACAACGTTACACTTTTATATATTGGTACGGATAGGCAAAAATAATAGCACTTTTACAAGTCAAAATTAACATCTCACGAACAAAGAGAAATACATAAAATATATTAAATTTATACATTTATTAAATCTTTATAAATGTTAGTATTTATAATCAAACATATTTAAATTGCTCACACGTTTCTGCTTTGTTTGTATTTATATCAGTATCTAATCGTTGTACTATTAACGTGGTCCAGTAAATTTCTTGGGAATATGTACCAAGCTCATAGTTTACCAATTTTCTTACATTGTACGTGAGCTGAATCAGCTTGCCTCTTTAATTCCCTTACTGTTTATTTTATTGTTCTTTTACAGCTTTTGTGGATCGTTCAAGCACTTCGGTGGCTTTACCAATTGAGGTTTTTGTTGATGTTTTGGCACGATTTTTGTGAGCTTTTTAATGCGATTGAGGTGAGGAAACCTCTAAATATTCATGATTCCAATTTGAACGACATCGTTTTTTTCTGTTTTTGTTGAGGGATGGCTGATTGTTTAATTTCGATCGAAAATAAAAATCATATTATCCGAAATGGAAAAATAAGCCGGTGTTTTTTGAATGTTTCAATTTTGGTACGTGGTAAATCATTTTTACGCGATTAATATTTGTATATGTTTGAGATAAATTTAAAATAAGAGATACAGATATTTCATTGCCATTTATGTATCTGATATTTATTCGATCGTCTGAAAATAAAGTCTAGTTTGATATACCAATAAAATAAAAAAACAGTAAATTTTCTATTTCAAACTCAAGTCGAGTTAGTGAGTAGAGAGGTCTATCCATCACTCGATGGATAGACCTCTTTGAGCACTGGGAAATTGACTGGATGCTTGAAGGTCTACCTATCCATGGGGCATTGACCTTTCATGTGTTCGATTCCCTATTTATTTATTCATCAAGTTGTTTTTTTTTACAACTTGATGAAATAAACATGTCGCTTTTGCATAAGATTTCTTCCTCAGTTTATTTATTCAAGCTTTGCTGACGTGGCATGTATGTTTCTGAAATAAAATTATGTCAATTTTATTTCAGAAACATACATGCCATAGACATAGACATTGTCATTTTTATTCAACTTAAAGGAGAGTTTCTTTGCGTCTGTTTTTTTTCTGTTTATTACCATATCTCTGAAACTTCTGAAAATATGTTTTTTTTTCCCGGATCCCCGGTTCCCCGGTTAGGTCCCAAAATTCAAATGGGTTCAAAAAGGGTTCAATATACAGTTTTTAGAAAATAGAATATATTTGATAAATTCATTTGGTTTTATTTTTATATAACCTTACATCTAATTGATAGATTCAGGCGTTACTTTGCGGAAATCCATATTTAAAATGAACAAAATAAAAATATGTAGCTTACTTCCGCCAAAACTGTAAGTCAGACAAATGATAAATGGTAAAATTAACACAAGTAAAACCCCACGCTAAACAAAACCCTACCCCAGATTGATCTAATGAAAAATATAAATGAAAGAAAAGCTAAGGCCTGGAGGCCAGAAAAAACACTTATATACAAATAATATATATAAATATATATACACAATAAAAAACCCCCAAGCTAAACAAACCCTACCCAAATACAAGTATCGAAACACTTATATTTATATTTTTCATTAGTTCAATCTGGGGTAGGGTTTTGTTTAGCGTGGGGTTTTACTTGTGTTAATTTTACCATTTATCATTTGTCTGACTTACAGTTTTGGCGGAAGTAAGCTACATATTTTTATTTTGTTCATTTTAACCTTACATCTCTAAGATTTCTAAACCGATTTTGGACGATACTTGATTTATTCAAAAGGGTAGACTTTCAGTGTAGTCCCATAAAAAGTTCATTAAAATTCATTTCAATACAATTTCAACTTCAATAAACTCTTTTTTTATCTATTATTTGTTCTATTTTTATACTGGTGTAACATGCGTAATGTTTAATTAGTGTTTAATGTTTAATAAGTGTTTTTTTAGTGGTACAGTTATATTAATTTTATTATTTTAGTGTTTGTTAACCAAAAAATAATTACAAGAAATAGTTGATTTTGAAAAATGTATTTAAAAGATAACAAAATTATTACACCTACACAGTTGGAAAAGAGGCACGTCCAGTCCATTCATAACTTGTGCCACAGAGTAAACACATCCTTCAAGTAACAATAGGGATATTGGACAGTGTAGGTATGTTGTAAGTAATCCAGTTAAGCTCGGTACAAATTACATCTGTTTTCCAATTGTATCTATTGTGACTTTAACTTATCATAAATGAGAAGAAAAAAAAACGTTGTAATATACATTTAATATTTCATAATTATTTCCATATTTTACTTTACTTTAATAGTTGCAATTGCAACATTGGATTGTATAGTACTTACATAACTTGATTGACCTAAAGTTGAAAATTTTGTAAGAAGCTTATAAGATAATTGCTACTGTGTAGTTATAAGTATTATATATTTTTGAAATGGTATTTTAAAGGCCTTTATTTTGATACCTAATACGGTTTTGGACATTTTTTTGCTTTGTCGGAAATACAATAAGCCACCATATTAGTTTTCTTGACACTTCACATATTCTATAGCACTCTCGTGATTAAGACGAATCCAACGATACCTAATTTATCAAAATTCATCAAGCCGTTTAGGCTGTAGGACGTGCCTAAGAAACTTACAAACAAACATACATACAACCCAAATACATAACCCTCCACAGTCGGGTAAAAAGAAGATCTCAATAGATCAAATGAGAGAAAATATTTCAATAAAGAAATGAAATATTTTCTCTCATTTTGTTAATCTGTCGCAAAATAAGTCACAGCCTGTGAACCCAATTTTGTTTCTATAGGTAATGTAATTAAATTTATTCATCATTTTATTCTACAAATTCCTAATTTCTTTGTTATGAGTCGCCTTTGTTATTTATTTAAATTAAATCAATATGATTATGATGAACATCAATTTAAAACTACTGAAACACATGAAGACTCTAAATTAATCAAATAAAGCATCATGCCTTGAGAACCAACCCTCATCTAAAGTCTTGAACAAATGAACAAAAGTGCCAAATCACGGCTTTGATTGATTGCTTCGGAGGAACACAAAACATTACAGACTACATGGGGGATCCAAGAATGATAAGCACATAATGACTGGAGCATTTAATGGAACGAGGAATTTTGCTGGTGATTATCGTTTGTTATCATTGTTTGTTGAAGACATTCACACACTTCCGTATCATTGGGCATAGTCATATTCTGTTTAAGAACGATATTTAACTAGATTTCCCGCTCGCGACTTCATACGCGCGGACTACTGTTTATCGCGAAAAAAGTATCCTATGTTCTTCTAGGATATTAAAAACCAATGCAAAAGTAAGTATAGCACTAATGCTCTAAACTCGTTTCTATGGCAACCACAGACCATTCTTTGATGGCAACCGTTGTTTGCAGTGAGTAATCAACATTTTCCAGTTTTCCCGTGGAAACTTACTATTTTCCGGGATAAAAAGTCTCCTATGTTTTATTCCAGGGTATCAGCTATCTCCATTCTAAATTTCATCAAAATCCATCTAGCCGTTACCGAGTGAAAGCTCCCCAAACAAACAAACAAATAGACAACGTTTCACTTTTATATAATTATTGGTATGGATTGACGTGACAAATGATTAATATTGTGACAAAGTCATTAATGCAGTTATTTTATGGTTTTTGTGTCTTTGTTTTCCTAAGAATATGATCTGTTAAGTCAAGAGTGAATAGGTACCTCATGGAAAAACATACTCCACCTATATATGCAGACGACGTTCTTTTTACGGCGCATTTCACGCGCGTGAAAAGCGATACAAACGCATTCAATCAGCATTTTGTGTGCTTCGGCACTGCAAACGCGCTACTCACGTGCATTTCAGTAATAACGCCTTAAAAAGACGTTGTCAACGTGTTCCCTAATGCACGGTTCCTATACCTATGGAAGGACTCGTTTTGCTAATGAACATTTTCTACCAGGCGTAAGCTGAAATTGATTCTTTATAAAAACTAATTTAAAAAAACGACTTCAATTAGTACAAAACTTAAAAGACAGAAATAATAAAATTAATTGAGGTCTGTGCCTATTTATTTGAATTATTTATTTATTTTGAGTTTTATACCATAATTCGTACCAACTCATTTTTTTTAAATTAGTATTTAGTTCTTACTTTTTAGTTTCGTTAAAGTAGGCCTAATAAAATGATGTCCTTATTCCGTTCGCTAAGGAGAAAACCATACTTGAAATAGTTGACAGTGTATATATTGTAAGCTAAGGAACCGATTTTGATGAAACTTAAACTATTCCCTAAGTTGAAACATACAGAAACTTTTACAAAAAGAAGTAGGTATTTAAATCAGACATTGTTTCCGTGAAATACGTGGACTAACATACTTACATATATAGCAAAATTTGGTATATTTGTTCAAATACTCAAACAAAATAACTGAATACATGAATATTACGTATTTTTGACAATGTTAAATATACATCCACGAAATTTGGTCCATTTGTAGATACCTAGCCTACGTACATTACAATAATATACGAATTCTGGCTGTACCCGCGGCTTTGCAAGCGTGGTCATTTCTCTATGTTAAAATTACTCTATATGTGGTATTCCAAGATTTCCGAGGGCTAAAATACCAATACACCAACTTGATCAAAATTTCTTCAGCTGTCAAAGTTTTCTATCGCTTGCTCAGCTTCTACTTATTGAATTGAGATAATCGTACCAAGTACCTCAGTGCTTAAGTTAAACCATAAGCTAACCAACAGTGAAACCCGGATCGCAATCGGTCCAGTAGTTTATACGTAATGCATGAACGAACATACTGTCAGACAAACAAACAGACAGACACGATTTAAAAACAAAAAACTAAATCAGTAGCTTATTTTAAGTACCCTAGACCATTTTTTAAATATCTTTGTACAGACTTTTTCGTACATATTGCTTTATTATATAAATAAAAATAAATAAATATATTGGGGACAATTCCTCACCAATTACCTAGCCCCAAACTAGGATACCCTGTATTATGGGCACTAGATAACGGATAAATATATATAGATAAGTATAATACATCCATGACCCGGAAACAAACATTTCTGCTCATCACACAAATGATTGCACCTTGCTGGATTCGAACCCGCGACCGTTCGATCTCGTTCCTAGGATCTCACGATTACCACTAGCCACTAGACCAACCGGTATAGATTACGCATTTTCAACAATATTACGTACATATACATCAACGTCGGTCAAACTACTGAAACTCGTCGCAGGTAGTCAGTGTAAAACACTTGTAGGACGCTATGTGAAATGTCGTTATAAGTAAAGATTGATTACCAATGGTTACTGGGACGAATGACGGATTGTTGATGATAGGAAATAGGCCTACAGTCTCGACATAGATAACGAGGCTACCGCCGTTAAATAATAACGACAAAAAATGTTTACTTTACGTCAAATGCAAGTCTCTACAACCGAGGTACCGAGCAAAATCGAGTATTATCTATTATTGATCATAATGGGCGCCAGTCAATTGATATCAGTGTCTTCCTTTACCATTTCAGTCTCTTTCCCTATAAATACTGAGCCATGATAGAAATAATTAACTTAAACCATTTGCGCTGCTTCGATCGCGCATATTTAGTTGTGTTAACGAGCGAAACCCTAACATATATAAGTAGCTGTAAGTATATAGGTAGGTAGAAATATGCTAAGGTAAAAGAAGAGTTATGTATAACTTCATAGTCATAAGATTTACGGTATTAAATCTTAATCTTTAAACTTTTCTATGGCAGGACTTAAAACTTAAGAAATTATATTTCGAATAGGATAGGCTTCATTTCAGTCCGGTATCAGTATCCTATGAACAGAGTATTACACGCTGCTACATGTGAGGTAAAAGTTCATATAGAAGCGTTATAAGCTTAGGATTAACCAGGACTTCCATGTATCTACGTGTGGGGTAAATCTACACGTAGATTTAAGGAAAACTGAAAATACGACAAACCTGTTGACTGCTTTGATGTGTTAGAACAGTGTCGAATGGTTGGAGCATATAATACAACAAAGCATAGAAAATAACAGACACGTGAAGACGTATCGGGTAAACACTCTAACCCGTGGGCAAGGGTCATACAAGACAGGCTCACTTCGTGGTCAGGATTCGAGTTACTTCGATTAATTTTTTGCGCCTGTCTTTTATGATGTTTTTAAAATCTCGAGAACATTGAGAACAATAGAAACCAATATGATTAGTAAGTAAACCGGCACTATGATTGGTTAACCACTAGGAGAGCCGGACTTTATTGAGCCGAATAAGTATAAATACGCATAGAACTGAATAAATATTGAGCAGTATCCAGTTCGCAGTAGCAGAAGAAACAACAAGAAAACCACCTCAAGAAGTTATCTTAACTAGTGACCACAGTTAGTGCCATAGTTGTTTTAGTAATCTTCACTCATCCACCTTCACTATATTGGAACCCCGCACTTGGTGCGAGAGCCCACAACAAGTTGTATAAATTAAAATGATCATTATGATTTGTAATTGACGTAAAATTACAAAGAGGTTGAATTACACTTACTTACTAAAGTAATTCAACTTCTTTGAGTATTAGACGTCAGTGTACCGAAAACTTTGCGGCCTGCCAATAATAGACGCCAAGTTCATCGCAAACACTAAGAGAATCGTAAAGTTTGCTACAAAGTTCTGTATGATACTGATAACAATCGATATCTTTGACAGTAGCTGGCAGTCTCGACACAGATAGCTATGCCATCGCAAGCTACCGATCGCTAAATAAACAGGAATTGCAATAGTACCATTATAGGCTAGCTTCTGTCAATAACTGTGATTATACCTGTATCTCTACTTTGCGACCGATTTCGGTTGTACTGCTGCCCCTGGGCATAAGACTGTATCATCGCTAACTGTCAGGAGAAATATTATCAAAATTCTAGCCAAATTTAGGATAAAAAAAACTAGCTCCCCTGCCGGCTCGGCCCGTAGTTTATTCGTTACCCATTTTCATTTATTTTCTTTAACAGACAAATATAAAAAAAACAAATCCATCGCCACCGGGTCCAATTGTGAATCTGAACTATCTAGAGACACACTCAAATATTTACAAAAAAGTCTTCAAAATTAGTCCAGCCATTTACACACGTACAAAAGATATTTATAGGCACATGTTCAAATATAACGTAGTCGTACATCAGCACTATGCACAAACCCCCGGCAATTACTACACAGTTTTAATTAAACTGCTTTTGATGCGTCAAAACGTTTTTTTATACTAAAAAAGGTTTGAGGGCTAACTGAACTGAATGTAATCCTGAAATATATGAGGAGAGCACGTCGACCACCGACTACGTATTAGTTTTGCTATTTTGTGATCTCATGTCGTTTTTCGAGTCTAAGTATTTTTTTAGTATTTCATTGCACTTGCATTAAATTTAAATTCCAAGTCTAGCTATCTTATCTCCTAGTAACAGAAATTCACGACTTAAACGACGAAATTATGAGACAAAAGATTTGCGTATCAACAACACAGTCGACGGGTAAAATGGTGACACTAGAGTCTAGACTATAGTTTTCAACGACTTCAAGAGGAGGTTCTCATTCGACCCGTATGTTTTTATAAATATGTTACGCAATATCTCCGGCAACTGTGGACTGATTACAAAAAATCTTTTTTTAATAGATAATAGATAGATAGATAGATAGATAGATAGATAGATATGCCTCAGGGGAAGTCCCATTTAAATTTCATGAAAATATTCCACCTCTAAGGGTGGAAAATTAGGGGATAACTTAATTTTATTAACTTTCGTCCACTTTATGACACGATATCTCCGCCGTATGTGGGTCGACTTGAAGTTTTTTTTTATAAAATTGGATATGCTTTAGGTATGGCCTCATATATATAATTTGATGAAGATCTGATGAAGACCTTCGGAGATACAAAGGAACTCCTCAATGGATAACAGAAAATTACTTGCGATTGCTGTAATCGCATATTCATGTATTGTTTACGCCACTCAAAATAGGGAAATAAAATAAACTTTGACATTATTTTATTCAATATGAATAAAATAATATTATGTGGTCTCCGACTTCCTTAGTAATATTAAGGAAGTCGGAGCCCAATTTTCTTAAATCTAACAAAATCAACGGCACATACTTCCTTAAACTGTTTCCCACATAATATTATTTTATTCATTTTGAAGTCGGTTTTTACTATTTTTTAAATTTATTTTCTTAGTTAATGTTTTCGACGTTAACCAATTCATTTACGGATTTCAAACAAATGTAGGCCTACAGCATGGCATTATTGAGACCTGATGATATGGCTGATATATACCTCTTATGATAAACAGTAAGTAACGAAAAGTCTGTATAATGAAAATAAAATAAAAATCTGTCTAGGGAACTTAAAATAAGCTACTGAACATGAATATAACATTTTTTTAATGGCGTCTGTCAATCTGTTCGCACATCACGTAAAACAACTGGACCAATTGCGATGCGTTTTTCACTGTTGGTTAGCTTAGATTTTGACTTAAAACTGGGGTACTGAAGCCCAACAATCGACAAAAAAAACTGACGGCTGAACGAAATTTGGTATTTTGTGCTGTATGCATAGACATTATATATTATGTAAGTATATGTACTTTTGGTCCTGGAATAACACAAAGGGCAACGACAAATGACCGCACAGGCAAAGCCGCGGGGATAAGTTATTAATGAACGTAGTTTTTACCGTCTAATTGTGAATTTCTAACCATTTATTATATTAGACTAGCTGCGCCTCGCTGTTTCACCAGCGTGAATTGATGATGATGATGATGACAAAACAGCGCTCTATAACAAACAAACTAACATACACGTTTCGCTTTCTAATATAAGTGTGACTTGCACCCTCGTCACCACTTCAGGAAATAAATTTCAAAAAATCTCTCCTTTTCCTCCCTTATGGTTTACACCTGTCACTTAGACACCTGTCACGGTCATCGATGAGGCAATTCCCATGCAAAAAAAAACTATATATATTTAGATTAAAAGTAGCTGTGTTAATCCAAGATATAAGCTATCCTGTTACCAAATTTCATCCAAATCCATCCTTCCGTCTAAGCGTGAAGGATAATAACTACACAACAACACACACACCCTTAAACACATAAATAAAAACATTCGCCTTTATAATATTTACAGAAAAAGCAATTATCCCTTTAAAAACTTCGCAAGGAAATTATTTATATTTTCTCACATTCACGATAAAAACACAACGACATTTGTATACGACTGAAGGTTCTCGACATCGATACGCTACGAGAGACATTTCAGCTTAAAGGCTTGGGGATGGCTTAGGAGATTTCATTCAACCTGCTATTGAATTTTCTCAATAACTTGCGAAAGCGTAAATCGTTTCATTTCTCATAACATTCTCGATCTGCATTGACTTGTGTCTTTGAACTATTTGTATTTTTCTGCAGTCATTTGGCAAAAGGAATTGCTTAGGAGCTGCCAGCGGTTATTTCAAGGTTCATGAGCTAAGCCAAATAGCGTGAACCTATTTATTTGTAGGTCAATGAAATTGCTTATGAGTGTGTTGCACTGGCGAGAGATCAGCTTCTTACTTTAAAACGCATTCTGAATCCAGTTCTGCACGACTGCCCAAAAAAGAAGTGTAATGTTTTTAGGATTCATGTATGTTTGTATGTATGTCAGTTTCTTTATTCCAACATAACTTTTAAATGCTTGAGCTGATTTTGATGTATGGGATATCGTTAGAATCCTTTCATCATCTAGAGTAACATAAACTATAATTTTTATTTTTAAATTCAATGTGCAGCTCCCTACCCAAATCTGAAAAAATACTTCTAATTTTACAATAGGACTTGATGAGCACATTCCAAAATATATATATTATTATTTATTGCCTAAACTTAAATTTTGACGCAAATAAGGAAAAAATAAAAAAACACCCAATAACGGACTGAAAAGTCAAACACAAGAGATAAATAAACAAATAGCATTGTCATTGCAGTCGGGTGTTCCACAGAACGGTCCCAGACAGACACGAATTTAAAAAATGTTATTATCTTGTTCAGTAGCTTATGTTAAGTACCCAAGACCTTTTTTTTTAATTATCTTCTTTGTACAGACTATTTCGTTTCTATTGCTTTGTTATAAGTATACATAGATTTATTTGGCGCATGTTGCAAATTACGGAAATTACATGTTATGGATTACAATAAGGTATACAAAAATTTACGAACAACTCCATAATCCAACAACACATGCTCACAGCATGATATACAAAGGTAGAACTTTAAGCATTGTGCAATATACTAATTACAGTATTACTATTAACATATTGCAATTATAAAAAATACATACATAACATGTTAGAATACATACAATTATATATATATAATCAAGTTACACGTAACAATAGATATACTCGTATTATGATGCACACAGTACAACACTACCCAGTTGGTGAATTGTATCGCCCTGCAATGCATCAGATGCTTATAAATCCCATTTCTAAACGGTTGAGACTACGCTTGTATAAGTGTATGTCCACATCATCAACAACATATTCAGAGTGTTGGTCGCAGGCGCCACCACGCATAAAAACGATATTTCATTCGTGTATATTTTCTGGTATTTCATTTCCATCTACGTCCACTTAAGTTAAGTCCGTACTAAGTTTTGTTTAATAGTGACTCGTCAGCAAGTCTACAAGGTAGCTTAAAGTTCAAAATTAACTTTGTTAGGCGCCAGCCTTGTTGGGAACAATTTGATGGGAGCTTAGCAAGGTGACATCATAACTTTAAAGTTTTCGTAACTTCTGGGTGTGGGTATCAGTATGTGTGATGTGTCACACAAAGTGGACGTCTTTTGGCTGATGAAGAAAATAATAATACTTATAGAATGCATTTTACAATGGGAGAATTTATTTCTAAATACGTTTTCTTACAAAAAAACCTTTGGATGAAGAGGGTACTGAAATACGGCAACAAACGGTGATGGTGTACCACTGATGTTAAAATACGTATAAAAATAATTTTTAGATAGGAATAAACTTTTTTTTTTCAACTTTTTCACACTTTTTTCACGTATTTGGGATACTAGGTAGGTATATCATTTTTACCCGACTGAGGAGGGTTATATGTTTGGGTTGTATGTATGTTTGTTTGTTTGTACGTTTCTTAGGCGCGTCCAATAGCCTAAACGGCTTGATAGATTTTGATAAATGAGGTATCATTAGATTTTTCTTCATTATGAGAGTGCTATAGGATAGATGAAGTGTCAAGAAAACTAATATGGCAACTTACAGCTGCCATATTGTATTTACGACGGAACAAAATATGACAAAATATTTTTACAATATATTGTTTGTTAATATACTGTTTTTTTCTTCATCTTTATAGTCTAAAATCTAAAACAGTTTTGATTCATAACTTGTTGCGGTTACTGCATCGACCCTATTAAATAAAGGAGAACTGGGCAACCTAGAAGTTAATGTAAACTACACCCAGACAAGATACAACTACAGGGTAAACACACCCACACAGCTAAATTTTCACTGTCGTACACTTCATGCACCAACAACAAAGATAGAGAGACATACGCATATAGAAGCGCAAAAGAGATAACAACATTAATTCTCGGATCAAATACGATTCGGGTATCGGGTAAGTTCGTATGTAAACATAAAGTAATGTAAGGAACCGTCAGCAAATAAATTTCAATGCAATAAAATAATATTAGCTTCTACCGCGGTTTTGATAACCAATGTAAAAAAAATTGTTAAGTTTGGTAGTTTTTTGTAGTAGGTACTTAAAACAGCGATGTTATTGTGTGCTTGAGTAACAATATTTGAACATTTTATCGTTCAATACACAATCACGCTCGGACTGCTGATAAGACTATGATGAAAATTTGATTAAAAAAAACTCGATTTCTTGGCCATAAATGAAACTAGTGTCAATCGATAGGGCAAATTATAAGAAACGAAAAGTGTTCTATGAAAAAATCGTGATAAGGTTTATTTTTCGTCCAACTTCACGGCAATATTAATATGTGTATTGTGTATATAATCAACTGTTGTTGGGTAGCCAATCTGGCTCTTCCCCATAGATAACTGCATATTACTAGTACTCTAGACAGACTATTGACGAACGTCGCAATTAGCTCATTTGATTATCGACACTTTGGCGCTGTTGGCGCCGATAGCAGTACTTTGGCAGTCGTGAGCGTCCACGGAACTAATGTATTTACTGCGTACGTAAGTAGTTAACGTATTCCCTTTTTTTTTTCTTTGAATCGGCACTTACGAAAGTACGGCAGAGCCTATCCATAGAGATCAGTGCTCTTCCCTCTGTCTTGTGACAACTCGTAGCCACTTATGTTTCCACAGTTCGTCTTTAGAAAACCTATTAATAACAATTAACATATCAGTGGGTGTAGAGTAGACAAAATAAACATGTGAAGAAATATCAGTAACATGTTAGAAAGTATCTATTATATTGACGTTTCTAATATAAACAAGGGGCAAATACCTAAAGGTAGGTAGATTAAAATAAAATGTTAAATTTTTAAGTGAATAAAATCAATGCTAAAATCTATTTAATCTTTTTCTTCCTGACGGTACAAATATATCTGGGCCCTATTTCATAAAGCGACAAATCATAATAAACCTATAAATGTCAGTCGAATACGCAAAACTTGCGTTTCATATAACAAAAATGTACGACATTTCTATAGTTTGACTGACAATTGTCGGTTTGATTGACATTTGCCAGTGTACTATAGTTTTATGAAATAGGGCCTTGATCAAACTTTTATACGCCGTTTGTCTTGTAGCACACTTTCGAATCGTATATTTCTGTCCCTTTCTGCAAATGGCGTTTTTTCAAACAATATCAATCAGTAGAATTTTAAAGAAAATTATGATTTATAGTACTTACGAGTGAAAAGTAATGCAGTGCAACTTATTTTTGGTTCTTGAGCTATTTGTTTTATTTATTTATTTATTTATTTAAATTTACATTATCATTACAGACAAATCTAATGCGACAATGTACTTAATTACTAACACATTTAAGGGCAGCATCAGTGAATTTCACCAAAGTACATGTGAAAATGTCTAAATCGCTGTATTCAGCATTAATTATATTCAATAGCCGGAGAACCCGGGTAAATGGTGCTTGGTGAAAGCAAATTGGTTCTACTGAATGGCACTGCAAACAGCTTGCGATAACGCGCACGTATATAGTTGTTTGGTACGTTCAACTTCAAGCACATCAGTATTTGAGGATTGTGTATCATACCTCGTAACAATTTAAATAAATAAGTAACCAATAAAAGGTCCCTCCTGACCTCCAGTCTATAATATCCTACCATTTCTTCATTCCTAGGACGAAAAGAGTAGTAGAAAGGATAAACCCCATATTGCTTAAGATATAGGAAACGTGTAAATTTGATCTGAATTTTGTCCACCATAGATCTATATTTAGATTCATGGGGACTCCATATCATTGCACTACATTCTAACCTACTTCTCACCAAAGCGCTGTATAATGCTTTAATGGCATTAAGGTTTTGGAAGCTCTGCGATTGTCTAAGTATAAAGCCTAAGTTCTTGAATGCTTGTTTACATATGTTTACAATGTGATTACGAAACCTTAATTCCGAATCTACCTGTACGCCAAGATCCTTCACAGAAGTAACACTAACCATGGCAGCTACATCCACTCTGTAACTAAACATAAGAGAGTTTTTAGCCTTAGTATAAGACATAACGGAACACTTAGATACGTTAAAGTATAACTTATTGGCCTGGCTCCATCGGAAAACGCTTTCTATATCCTCATGTATCCGTTCACAATCTTCCACGCCTCTGACCTTTAATACTAACTTGAGGTCATCAGCAAACAGTAGACACAATGAATGTTTGATTATGTTCGGTGAATCATTTATCATAATCACAAATTCAAGAGGTCCAAGGTTTGAACCTTGACTGACCCCAGAGTTCGTGAAATAGGGTTCCGAAACACATCCACCATATTCGACATACTGCCGTCTTCCACGCAAATAGCAACAGAAAAAATCTAATAGCCCCGGAGTAAAGTCCATCAGTGCATCTTATAAAAGAACAGGAAGGCAATTTTGCTTCGAATTCCGAATAATATGTGGTAAAGTACACGCACGTGTTACACCAACTCCGATTACGACTGAGGCCAATTGTGTGCGATACGCGGTCCATGCTGAGTAGTTGGTCCCTAGTCCTCCTTTGTTTAATAGGGATTGACCCTATTACTACTATGGTAAAATAATAAATCGATTTATATAAAAAAGTATAACTGTTGAAACCATATACAAAAAAAAAACAAAAACCTATATCACTAAAACTAAGTATCTATTATAAAAAATGTATAATTACATTTCCATCTAACGAAATATCAAAATTCACTCTAATTTATCATGCTTACAATTCATTCAATCTAATACATCTCGAGATTTCCTTCGTAGAGGAAGATAAATTGTGGAGGCCTAAATACGACATGTCCTTTGATAAAATCTGGACTCCACGCCTAATGGTGGCCCATTGAAGCGGTCGAATGGTGACTAGTGTTATTCGCGACCCCAAATTGTTAGCTATTTGTGGGAAGATAACGATTTTGCCGCCTCAATTGCAGGTGTATTGGTGACCTCTTTTAAAAATTAAAAACTTTTATTTAATTTCACTTGTGTGTATGTATCTATGTATTTCTGTCTGTACTGGAATCTTGTAATTTAAATTTCGAGCACTTTCCGATTAGCTATCCGGCTGAAACTTTCAGGGTAGTTCACAAACAGATGGATGATAAAGCAATAAAAATAAAATGAAAAACTTAATAACACAATAAGTGAAAACGAAATTAAAAGAAAGTAAAAGAAAAACTTAAAACCGTAAAAAGGAACAAAGCAATAAAAGAAGAAAAAAGGCATAAAAAGTGACATTCATTAAAATGGGTCGTAAAAGCTTCTTACGTTTAAAATTTATTTTTTTGTTTTATTCTTCTTTCTTCTGTGGAGATAAAGAACAATGGCGAACGCCTATACATGTTTTTATGTCAGTAGAATTCACGGCATCTTAAGATCAAAAATACCGCTAGTAATTCAAATTAATTTCCTGAGATTGTTAGTATAAGTTTTTTTATTGGGGATATAATTGTTATTAGTCTTCAAAGTTTTGTAGGTTATGTTACTGTTAACGACTTTTGAAACAAGTCTTAGATAATTTAATCATTTTATCTACTTAATTAGGTAGGCAATTAAGTACTTACTACTATACGTACTACTACGTACTATGCGTGATAAATATAATGTTTAAAGATATTCAGATTTAACAGACTAGGCTCATGAATAATAATTATTTTCAATCTGTTACTGCGTAGCAAGATTACAAAACAATATGTTTAGATATCTTGCTGCTGTTTCATTGTGCAGGGAAACAGTCATTCAATATTACCTTTGTTTAATAGGGCCGATGATATTAGCACAAATATTTTGCAACAATGGGGGATTTTCTGACAGCTCAAAAAAAGAAGAAGAAAAAACATTATTAAAAGATTGTAATATATGGCGTTGACAAATAATGAGTAACTCAGTGTGACCCTTCGACATAGAATAACAGACATTTCTTACTGTCGTTGCTCTTCGAGCATTTAATTTACCCGTAGAAAGAGGATAGTACAGTACATACTCGCGTCTACGAATTTAACCTATTCAGTGCCTATCTTTTTGACGTGTGTGACGTTTACAATGTACATTTTTAACAAGGCGTTCGCTTTGAACATTTTTAACACTTTTGCCATTTTTGGAACTGATATAATCATCCATACCAAACCAAATGAAAAATGGTAGACACAACCAAAAAATAATGTACTTCCAGTATTGTACAGCCATTGGTAGGGATAAATGGAAGATAATTTCCATATAGCCCTAGCAGTAGAGATAGGTGGAAAAAAAACCACTCTTCCCCCCAGGTTGGTGGAACAAGTGGAATAGCCAAGTGCCAAGTATTACGCAGGCAGTAATAATACGTGTACAACTGGATGCGTAATATCAGCCTGTGACGATTTTGTACGGCTAATATAACACGGCCAATAATACGAAGCCAACCATTGACAAAGATATAAAATCACTCCTTGATGCCTCGTTTGTGTAGGCGAGTGTCAAGAAGAAAAAAAACTGTCACAGAACCGAATCGGCTAACCCCGACTCCACGTGGTCTTGTCTGCCCAACACTATAATGTTTTTAAAATGCCGGAGGCACGGAGGGAGTGCAGCCTCCGTCCGCTGTAGCAAAGTGCAGGTACCAGGGTGAGCTGGAGCGGCGGACGCTGGTCGCCCAAGGTGACCAAAAACCAGAAGCTGCGGAAGCAGGCGTTGGTACCTGTGCATTGTTACGCAAGGGTGGAGGGGCAGCACTTCCCGTAGCGCTGGAGCAATCGCAATTCATAATCTGCGGTAAAAGGATACTACAATGCAAACGAGGCGTTGACTATGACATTTCTATATATTAGTCTGTGATGCACACGTATTATTCAAATTCAATATTTAATTTCAGACCGTAGTCCATATTTTTGTTAGTATTTAGTACAAATTTGATAAACTTATATAACTAATATTAGTAACACACAAAATTATAAAAAACATAATCAAAAACAACTTAATTTGGCGCTGTGTGTACACACATCCAGTGTCTCAGGACAGTTCCATCTGTCAGCTAATGTGCTCAGAATGCTGTTAGAGCTGGTACGCAAGCGATTTAGTAAAGAGGCACATCGTTTGCGTATTATCGCATAAAAATCATCAATTCCTGCCTCCGCGAACATACCAGAAGCACTACAAAAGCGTGGCAACCCCAGCAGCACCCTGAACGCATTATTGTACTGAACCCAAAGGGCATTGTATGCCCTCTGCGTATAGTTGACCCACAGGCTGTAAGTGTAAAAAGTCTGACAATACGCTTATTATTAGCTGTACATTATCGCTCGTGTAAAAAGTGTCTGAATCGTATTACACAGCCATTACGTGTACATAATTTGGCTGCGTATTATCGCTTGTACAAAATCAACCCGGGGTGATACTACACGGCCTATATGTACACTCTGATATTATAAGGCCAATCCAAGTAATATTGGTTGCGTTTTATTGGCTGTACATAATTTGGTTGCGTAATATAAGGACTCTGAAAAACTAGACCATTATATTACACGGTCAATAATAGCCGTCCAAATATTTCGAATTCATATATACGTAATATCAGGCTGTGTAATATTGGCTGTACAATACTGGTCGTACATTATTTTGGTCGTGTATTATCGTCTCCCAGAAAAACGACCCTATGTGTACCCAAACGGAATAAAAACGCTTTCGTATGTCAAATTTAAAAACGCTTTCGTATGTAAAAATTTAAAGTGGTCGAAAACATTTCAGAACGCTAATTTCACCCACAAAATATGTCCAAGGCCAACACCAAATTTGATCATATTTGTATTTAGCATTTTTCTCAGTTATTTTCGTCATTTGCTCTAACACAAACGGCCTATATATGCGCATTCTTACCGATATTACTCTGTGACAGTCAAAGAGGATGGTGACCGCATGAACCTCTATTATAACTGGACTGCGCAGTGTTTCATATAAACGAGCCAAATGAGAGGCATTAAAGTTATATCATATATCTTTCTAATAGGGTGTCCATGCAATCAATAATAAAAAGCTGGGTATTTTCCGTAAGAGAAGATTAAAGACCTATTCTTGCCTATACTCAGCAAAATAGTCAGTTGCCGGCTGTTAATGATAATTTGGGCCATTTTTTTATGATTGAGTTATGTGAATAGGTACCAGAATAGATTGTATTATGAAAACCTAGAAGAGTTTATTTTCTAACACATGTGTAATAAATGAAACTAGAAGGTTAATTTAATAACATTTATTGTTACAATAACCTATTATATTAACAACATGAAATAATGGATATTATAGAAATATTTCAGTGCTACAAAGATAGCATCGTGTGGCGTACTTAAATACTTCCTGAGGTAGTTCATAAGAAAGCCTTTTATTTCAAACTAGACAGCAAATTTACTACTGATGACTTCGTGACTTTCCCATGTATTCTTCCACGTCTCAGCTATATTTTCATACTTAGGAATCCTAGAAGCATACGTAAATACAATCAGTTATGTTCAGTCAGCTTATTATTTAATTATAAAAAACTGGTGGGGCTGTGTCTTGGCGCACGGCCATTTTTTTGTCGTGAAACGTCTAACCCAGGTACAAATCGCGAGTTACACCGAATTGCCCCACCTATCTTTACACTTCTCCACTAATCCCCAACTACCCCTACCCAACTCCACCTCTCCCTATCCACCCCCCCCCCCCCCAAATTCTATCCTCTTACAGACTTACGTTTTACCTCTTCCGTATTTCTGGTCTTCTGGTATTATTGCAGACAAAAATTGTTGACAGCTGTCAAACAAAATGAAGATCTCGATGAGATCTATCCTTTATGTAAAGAAACTACTAGTCTAGGATCAATAGTTTCCGAGTAAAAGCCTTTTTAATTTTGACAGATGTCATCCAAAACGAAGATATCGATGAAATCTATAACTTCAGGGGTGCGTTCAATTACTACGCTCGCGACGCACAGATCATCCGCACGATCACTCAAAATCGTTCATGGCGTCGTCGGGCGTACGGCCTGGGTCACCCGAAAAATAGTAGGGGGGGGGGAGGGGAAGGAATTAGGACACTTGACAGTTGACAGTACTATCAGAGGAAGTCCAAAGCCGTTCACTATCTCTGGGTGATCAAGCGATATTCGCACGGGTGATCCGTGCTTCCTCGAGCGTAGTAAGTGAACGCACAATAGAACCACAATAGCACCCCTGTAAAGAAACTACTAGTCTAGGATATCAACTATCAAATGTCAAACGTCAATTATCAAATGTCAAAATATAGGTAAATACCTGGGGTACGTTCACTTACTACGCTCCGATCTACCGCGCGAATATCACTTTCACTTCTTGTTTTATGGCATTTGTGGAGTTGCCATTCCACAATTCCGCCAATGTCACGTAAGTCGTATTCCGAAAAATAAGGGAGAATACATACCAGAAGGATATTAATCGGTAAAATATGGGAGGATCGAAGAGCTCCAAGTAGATCATTGATTTATTTGTTGAAATATGTTATGACTGTGTATATATATATATATAATTATGTATGTGAATATAATATCGTTTAGAGTAGATATGGTATGGTATATATTTAATATTTATAACTTAATTTTATTAGAACTTATATATTATAGAATATTTACAAGTGGAGTATTTACAAAAGTTAAAAGGGTTTTAAAGGAAATAGGACGTGGGATTTTTAGGGAGAGGATATCGTACAGAGATGGCCGATACTTCGGACAGTTAAAAAATATGTGGTCTATGTTACCCTCATCTAAGCCACATTCACACAATGAGTGATCCCTGATCCTTATTTTAGCCAAATGGACAGGCGTGCACGAGTGTCCCAGTCGAAGTCTACATAAAGTGGATGTTGTGCTTTTATTGGCACCACGAAACTTAAAAAACCCGCGCGAATATCGCTTGACCATCCGGAGTTAGTGAACGATTTTGGGCATCTACATAGAACTGACAACTGTCAAGTGTCAGATTCATACTATTCCTTCCCCCCCTACTATTTTTCGGGTGACTCGTGCGTACGCTCGACGACGACGTGAATGATTTCGAGTGATCGCGCGCGTGATCCCTGCGTCCTCGAGCGTAGTAAGTGAACGCACCCCTGATGGGGATGATGATGAGTAGTTCATAGATATATGTTCAGTCAGTGTGGATTTGAATGGAAATAAATAAATCCACAATGTTTTTTTAAACAATAAATTTATAATTGAGTGGTAATTTTTATGGCTAGCATATTACGTTTATATCCTCCATCGACCACATGCGCTGATTTGATGTAAGAACATACTTAGGCAAGTACAATCGACACAGCCACATACATAAAACGCCAGACATACTGGACATTACTCCATTGCTATTTTTTTTGTAAAATAGCTCACCTGTGCAATATTATACCATAACCACGATACCATTCCTATTTGCAACTATTTACGCAGAAAAAATAGACCATTTTATATAATTTTACTGCTAGATTAAGCTGGAAACACGAAAAGTACACTGGCCACCAAGCATCCATAATAATTTTATTGTTTACTCAACAGTGTGTCCACTTAAGACAACGAACCGGAAACGTCATTGTATTTTCTTTTTTTTACCCGTTGGGCAGGCAACAAGGCCAGTACGTGTAAAACATTGTAGGAAGGAAATGAAGTTTTAATTTAACGTTTCTTTTAATTGATTTATTAACCTGGTTTTTACTACCTTACATGCTATGTTGACAAAACGTAGAAAAATAATTACTTAAGTTCTGTAGAAATGATATTTCAAGACACTGCAAGATTTATCACATAAAATTTCACCCTTGTTCTTTATTCAACCTATATTACCCTCTTTTGCGTCGTCGCGCATGTGATTACGCAGCCTATGTACTCGTATGTATGTGTCTTTGTAAATTTGTGGCGTTCCAGAGACCACACGCGTGGGCCGATTTTGAGGATTCTTACGTCAATAGATTAATCTTCGAGCGTCACTAAGGTATGATATGTGATTTTAATAATGTTGTATTTATATGTATATGGTGCAGCGATTCGCTTTACTAGGTTTGTGATTTTAAAACCAACGTTTTTTTTATAGATCTTCATAATGGTTCTTTTAATTGATTTATTTACCTGGCTTTTACTACCTTACATGCTATGTTGACAAAACGTAGAAAAATAATTAGAAATGATATTTCAAGACACTGCAAGATTTATCACATAAAATTTCACCCTTGTTCTTTATTCAACCTATATTACCCTCCTTTACGTCGTCGCGCATGTGATTACGCAGCCTATGTACTCGTATGTGTGTCTTTGTAAATTTGTGGCGTTCCAGAGACCACACGCGTGGGCCGATTTTGAGGATTCTTACGTCAATAGATTAATCTTCGAGCGTCACTAAGGTATGATATGTGATTTTAATAATGTTGTATTTATATGTATATGGTGCAGCTATTCGCTTTACTAGGTTTGTGATTTTAAAACCAACGTTTTTTTATAGATCTTCATAATGGTTTTTAAATGTAATGTAAAAAAACATACACTCTAATATGCTAATATTATAAGATTATTTCATTATTTCATTCATCATAAATATTCATTTCATTGCACTAATGGTGAAATGTCTGAAATTTGACTATGAAAGAATGGCCATGTACGCAGCACATACCTACTATGCTCATTACATACATATATACCCTTTTCTAAACGTCTCTTTATAAACTTACCTATCGTCAATTTTACTTCAATAAAACTGGTAAATCATTCGTCAAAAACAGCTTTATCGCCGTGAACCCCGATGTTATCTTATAATTGCCTATAAAATCGGGGCGTTCGTCAGTTCTCTCAAGAAGCGACGCAATCAGCGGAAATAAGATCCTGGTTTCATTCTAATCTGGTGGTTTTAGTACCTAACGACACGACGACAGTGGAAAAAATAAGTGAACCTGAATCGTAATGAATGCTTTCAGCTCCTTATCGATTCATGTCAATCTGCCGTAAGCAAACGCAAAAGAACTTCCTATGCGTAGATCAATCGATGAGTCGGGAAGTTTAATCGTGCCCCATCACTACAGTTGACCGGTATAGCTTGGCCTTCCTGATGTGAGGAACTGCTTAGTCATAAGGTATACTGAGCACGGCAATTTAGCACACTACTACAGAAATAGAACATTTTGAAAGCTCAGACAGGTAGGCAAGGGTAAGCAGAAGCAAAATTATTTTCGCTGACGGGATTTTAGTATTCCTTTCTCTCCTTAAATCATTGTTTCGATGTCATATTTTTTTTTTGCTGAGTAAATAACTTTACCTGTTTTCAGCGAAATCATTAGATTTGTTTTTTTTATGTTTGTTTTGTAATGGTTATGTTATATAAAGCTTCATTGTTCCAGATTATTGTTTGTATGTTACCTACTTTTTTTATACTTTTTAGTGAGATAATAGTGATATACCACTTATGGCACAACTGACGACATACAAAAAATAGCGTGCAGTAGACTGGATAGAGTTGACAAGTAGACAGAAATGGAGACAGTTGATGCACGAAGCCTATACCTGAGATGGGGTTTGACTTTTGGCTTTTGACTGGAGCTTGAATTAATGTTAATCTTATATATTTACTAGCTGTGCTACTAGCCGCGGCTTTGCCCGGTGGTCATTTTTCTAGGTCAAAAGTAACCTACAAAGTAGTGGAATGCCCTGCCCTCGCCAGTGTTTCCGGTAAAATATAACCCAGGTGTGTTCCAGTCAAGAGTGAATCTACTAAGCAAGCGTGCTATACCTTCGACCACATCTTCGCTTTCCATCAGGTGAGATCGTGGTCAAACGATTGCCTAGACCGTAATAAAAAAATATTACAATATTTATAAAAGTACCTTTATAGTACCTTTAAAGTACCTTTATAGTACCTTTAAAGTACCTTTATAGTACCTTTAAAGTACCTTTAAAGTACCTTTATAGTACCTTTAAAGTACCTTTATAGTACCTTTAAAGTACCTTTATAGTACCTTTAAAGTACCTTTAAAATACCTTTATAGTACCTTTAAAGTACCTTTAAAACACCTACTATTTAAAGTACCTTTAAAGCACAATATACCACATTTTATCAAAATTTGCTCAGACGTCAAATAGTTTTTTTCGTTTGTTCGACTTCTACCTACTCATAGGATTGAGATACCAAGTACACCAGTTTATAAAGCCGAAACCAACAATGAAAACATCATTGCAATTGGCCCAGTAGTTTTTACATGATGCGCGAACATACATACAGAAAGACAGACCAGACTTATTATAAGTATAGAGATAGATAGATACATGTTGTCATTATTTTTGTGTAGTCATTAGAGAAGGCTTATTATTATTATTGTGTTTTGTTTATTTTTCTCTTGTTTATTCGCGGGCTTTTGGCCAAACGAAAACAGTATGGCGTATTTTTATCAATCCATTGATAACTTGCGGACAATCCTACCGTATCCTACATGTATACAATATTGCTGTTTTTTTTTTTAAAGAAAATAATATCAGGGAAGTAAAAGTTAAACTTGAGATATGGCTTATGACACTTTCGTACGGAGACACGGAAAACATCTTAAAAGTGGTTCACTAATTGTATAATCCACTATATGCGCACATACAAATAAACAGGATAAATAATAAAAATAGATCTTGTCTATTTGTCTACATCATATTTTAATATATTAATGTGTTAAGTCGTTTGAATATATATGTACTTACTTAGTTAAGTTACTTTTATTCCTAGGTGTTAGTAACCCATTTTGACACATGTAAAATTAATGTAGGTATAATATGGCACCCACGAAACAGGCCCTCGAGCCTAGTGTGGGATGTTATCGGGAGTTTGTATTAAGTTATTTTTACCACCACAATGTGTTTTTTTGGGAATAACGCTTTTCGATGAAATTACTATGGGTATTGTTTTAACAGTTTTAACTTTCCATCGCGATTTAATTTCGATACATAAATCAGTATATTTGGCTATTTTTTCGGTGTAGGAGGAGGCAAAATTATGGGTACTCGGTACAGCAATGTCAACAAGGTGTACAGTCTCATTTTTTTGTCATTTAACGTGTCCGGTCTATTGTTGTGTACTGTATTGTCTGTTATTATGGTTCTATCTCAGTACAGCTTAAAATCACGCGATTCGAGTATAATTTCTGGTGTGTATTTGTAATAAGCTATTTTCTCGCTTAAGTTTATATTTAATGATGGATGATGGCAGCTATTTGATCATGTATGTGTGTTATAATCTGTCTGTATTATCGAACTGCAAGATCCGGTTACATGCTGTATGGTTTCTGGGCTATGGTGGCAATGCCGATATATATATTTCCTATAGTTGAGTGTTTGTATGGTTTGGTTTAGGATCGCAAGCATCAAGCCTTCCGTTTCAGGAAAAAGTTCACCGCGCTTGAGCCATGTGTTAGATGCTATCTTGTATACAATTGGGTTCATCAAGTCGCGGCGAAGTCTTCCGTGTAAAGATTTTTGAAGCCAGGTGTTATTTTTGTCGTCTGCAGAGACAATTGTTTTATTCTTCTATTTAATTTAATCCTAAAGATTTAGAGGAGTAAGTTTAGTGTCTGCTTGAACTATACCGTTATGAAGTGAGGTTTTGTGTTCATGGTGCTGAAAAAATGTTCGGATTGACGTAATATGGGAGTTGCGTAGGTTTTTAAAAGTTAATAGATAGATAATAGATATCGGCTACGGCAACCCCCCCAATATGATAGACACACCACAAAGACGGCCCCCAGTCCCCGGCGGCTCCGTTATTCTTGGCACCGGTAGCAGCCATGGTAACGGCGGATCAGGGGGTGCTAAGAATCCCCGGCAGAGACCCAGCTACCAACCCCCACGATCTCTGGACCTGGCAACTTATAACGCACCTTGAAGACCGATGAGAAGTTGATAGAGCTGGAAGAAGTAGTAAGTTGTGCTGGGGTATTATAGGGTTATCAGAAGTCCGAAGAGAGGGAGAGGATACGATGACCCTCAATTCCGGCAACTTACTCTATTACCGGGAGGGCGACCAGCAGTACCAACATGGTGTCGGGTTTCTCGTCCACAAGTCCCTCGTCAACAACATTGTGAAGATCTTAAGCGTTTCGAGCAGGGTGGCATACCTTATACTCAGAATTACCGAACGGTATTCGTTGAAGGTCATACAGGTGTACGCCCCACACTCGAAACGCCCGGACGATGAAGTGGAGGCTATGTATGACGACATTTCTAATGCAATACATGCCCCGAAAACACACTTCACAGTGGTGATTGAGGACTTCAACGCACGGCTGGGCATGAGGAATGGCGATGAACTGAGAGTGGGGCAGTTTGGATTTGGACAGCGGGACCAAAGGGGTCAGCGATTGGCCGACTTCATAGAGAAGGAGGGACTCTTTATGATGAACTCCTTTTTGAAGAAGCGCCCTTCCAGGAAATGGACGTGGCTCACCCCGGCGGTCATAAGCACGAGATAGATTTAATTTTGACGACCAATAAGCATATATTCAATGATGTCTCTGTGATCAACAGGGTTAAGACCGGCAGTGATCACTGCTTGGTAAGAGGCTCATTGAATATCAACGTAAAGCTGGAGAGGTCTCGTTTGATGAGATCTACTCTTCGCCCAAGTCCTGCCCAAATCCAAAACCCTGAGAGCTTTCAGTTGGAGCTCCAAAATCGCTTCCAAATCCTTACCGAATGCGATACAGTGGACGAACTAAACAACGGGCTGGTGGAAATTGTTCACGCGGTCGCGTCGGAGTTCTTTAGGACCCCCCGCGAAAAAAGAACACAGAAACTCTCTGAGCATACGCTCAAACTTATGGCAGAACGAGGCGAGATGAGGCTGCAGTCTTCAGTGGATATGTCGAGTTACAGCTTGCTTAATAAACAGATCTCCAAGTCAATTCGACACGATTTGCGTTCGTATAATACTACTTGTATTTAGAACGCAATAGAGCGGAACAAAGGCTCCAAAGTGTTCGCAAGATATCTGTCTATTGGGCAAAGCCTGTTGACGAAGCTGAAAACCGATAGTGGCAGCATCGTTTCGTCGAAGCCAGAGATTTTGAGTGAGCTCGAGAAGTTCTGTAGACAATTATCCACCTCATCGCGTAGTCCTCCTAGCAGGACTAGCGATGCAAGAGCCCGTTTGACCCAACATTATACCGAAGATATCCCGGACGTCAGCCTATACGAGATCAGATTGGCTCTCAAGCTTAAGAGCAACAAGGCACCAGGAGAAGACGGAATAACGACAGAGCTACTGAAAGCGGGTGGAACATCGGTACTTAAAGTCCTTCAGAAGCTGTTTAACACCGTCATCTTCGAGGGTACTACGCCAGAGGCGTGGCACAGGAGCGTAGTGGTTTTGTTCTTTAAGAAAGGTGATAAAACCCTTTTGAAGAATTATAGGCCCATTTCGCTGCTGAGCCACGTCTATAAGCTTTTTTCGAGAGTTATTACAAACTGTCTCGCTCGTAGGTTTGACGACTTTCAGCATCCCGAACAAGCTGGATTCCGGAAAGGCTTTAGCACCGTAGACCACATCCATACGCTCCGGCAGATTATACAGAAGACCGAACAGTATAATCGGCCACTCTGTTTAGCGTTTGTGGACTACGAGAAAGCCTTTGATTCAGTCGAGACCTGGGCAGTGCTACAGTCATTACAGCGGTGCGAGATTGATTACCGGTACATTGAAGTGTTGAAGTGTTTGTACAGCAAGGCCACCATGACAGTTCGTCTTCAGGATCAGAGCACGAATTCTATCCAGCTGCAAAAAGGGGTGAGACAGGGAGACGTTATTTCTCCGAAACTGTTCACCTCTGCACGGGAAGATATATTCAAGCTTCTGAACTGGAACAAATTTGGTGTTAACATCAATGGCGAATCACTCACCTTCGATTTGCAGATGATATAGTCATTATGGCTGAAACCCTGGAAGATAACAATGCTCAGTGACCTCAATATTGTTTCCCAACAGGTGGGTCTTAAAATGAACATGGGCAAGACGAACATTCCATCAAATGCCCATGTCGTACCCATGCCGGTTTATGTAGGGAACGATATTATCGAAGCTGTTGATCACTATGTCTACTTGGGTTAGACGATTCAACGGGGTAGATCCAACTTCGACAAATAGGTCAACCGACGAATCCAACTCGGATGGGCAGCGTTCGGGAAATTACGCCATATCTTCTCGTCACAGATACCGCAGAGCCACAAGACGAAAGTCTATAATCAGTGCGTGTTGCCAGTGATGACATACGGCACTGAGACGTGGTCGCTAACTATTGGTCTCATACAAAACCTCAGAGTTGCGCAGCGTGCAATGGAGAGAGCTATGCTCGGTGTTTCACTTCGTGATAGAATCAGAAATGAGGAAATCCGTAGAAGAACGAAGGTTACCGACATAGTTCTCAGAGTTTGCAAGTTGAAGTGGCAATGGGCAGGCCATATAGTTCGCAGAACCGACAACCGCTGGGGAATAAAGGTTCTTGAATGATGACCACGAACAAGCAAGCGAAGTGTGGGGAGACCCCACACGATGGACCGACGACATTGTAGCCATCGCAGGAAGTCGGTGGATGGAGGTGGCACAAGATCGCTCGTTATGGCGCTCTTTGGGGGAGGCCTATGTTCAGCAGTGGACTTCTAAAGGCTGACATGATGATGATGATGATGATGATGTAGGTTTTTTAATGTCAATGAGGCCTCTACCTTCTTCTCTTTTGGGGAGTTTACCTAAGTCTTTCAATACAGGATCGTGGATAGTGTTTTCTATATTTTGGCATGGTAGTATTTAAAAGACGTTGCAATGCTATCCAATTAGTATTAAACCAGTGTAGAACCAGATATCTGCAGATGTCGTTAGTGTCGTGTGTCGTGACAATTCTGAATTTTTACAAAACCAAATGCGGGTAGTTGGAGACAACGCTCGCCCTTCTCGACGCTGACACCCGCTACTTCAGTCTTCTCGTGACCACGATCAATGCAACTTGATCGAAACGTCGAGGTAAATAAATATTAAGTTTTCAGCGCGATTAAGTCCCGTTTAAATATTTTACTATATAAACCAGTGTTATATGCCAAATGTTAATATAGGGATAAGTGTTTATATCTTTTATGGCGTTCCGAGCATTCAGATGTGTATTGAGTATTTATGCAACCGTATTTTAAACTGCTGATGTTATAATGTCTTTGTCTGTTGTTGAATCTGGCAAGTTTGATGAAAGTCTAAATATTTGTATCCAGAGTGTTCATCTACAGGATCTATTATTTCACCAGTTTGGAGTGGGTGTGAATTCTTTTCTAATTTGCCTCTCTAAATTTACTGTATTCTACATTTATCTATGCCAAATTCCATTTGTATGTCAGTTGAAAAGGTCAGCAAGGCTGATTTGTATTGATTCAGATTCTAAGCAAGTGTCAGCATTGTTAATAAGGTCGATGGGGTAAGGGTGGTCCTCCATTGGTGCATTGCATTTTCTAGAAATTCGAAGATCAACGGATGAATTTTATAATGTTTAAGGATGTATGTAAGCCAGCAATGAGGAACTGAATCAAACGCTTTCAATATACATGGTAAAATATTCAGTTTTTTGGTTATGGCTTGTTTAGAAACGACTGCATCAATTTTTAGTTGTTCTTTACACCCTAAACTACCCTTTAAATTGTTATACGCATTAGGATAGAAAATAATTATAAAACAGTATATATAACCATTATTTATATTTTACACATTTAGCGCAAGTAATTACAATACAAATGTTAAATCTCATTCAAATAACTTCCAAAGGATGACCACAGAAACATTATCATTAATTTTGGCAACTTATTATTATTTCACTTTATATGAAAAAAAAAGCATAATCTAAAACACACTAAGTTCCACATAAAATACTTAGTTTTACACAACCCAATAGAAGCCACACTTATTACTATTCCCAAACATATGCCGATCTGGCTGATTCTAAATCTCAAGAACAACTGAGGCAAAAAATGTTGAAGATCCAACAGGTTGCCTTGCTGGCGCCATTTTACAATGCTGCAAAATGCTTCACGCTGATTGGCTGGCGCTCCCAAGGGCGCCAACTGCCTCGATGGAAATACCACCCTTCCAAGGTATACCAACTGTCGCTTTTTGACGGAAGTACTCGTAGATGGATTATTTGACGCTCTTCTGCTCTTCTGCTCCACTCCTCGACCAGACTGCACCGAGGCACCATCCGCACAGAGGCCCACAATAAGCTGTCAATTCATTTGGTTTGATTTTGACTTTTGACGATGATGTTTGACGTCTCGCAAGGAGCGGAGTCACCCATCAAGTTATGTTTCAGCCCATTGTCACACTACATCCTTTCTGCTGCTCCGCTAACAGGTTCTCCGAAGTTAGATGCATTGTTGATTAGATGACTAAGACAAGCTGTGATGATCGTATAAATATTCTGTGGGCAAGTTATTGGTCTATATTTAGCAGGTTTTTTTTTTAATCAGTTCTGTCTTTGGGTAGCATATATGTGTTCCCTAACATGATGTAGTGTGGTATAGTGTTAGGAGTTTTAATAAAAGCGTTGATATGAGTGAGTAATAATGGACGGAGATATGTGAACTTATTGTACCAGTAGTCGTGGATTTTATCAAATCCAGTAGCTTTCCAATTACTTATGAGTTTTATTTATAACTAGGTTTAGTATGCCTCTGCTTATTTCGTCAAATGTAATTTCTGGTACGTCTACTAGTAGATCTCTATCCTGTTTTATCCAATCGCTGTCTCGGTGTGTTTTAGGATTTGACCATATGTTGGACCAAAATTGTTGGAGTTTTTCTGCCTCAGGCATTTCTGTCAGTTAACTGAACAGTTTTGATCATTATCTTGTATATTTTCTTAGGTTTCTGTAATAAAGTTTTTAATTTTTTTGAAAAATGCATTCTGTTGTTTTCTAAGTGTAGTTTCTTTATATCTACGTAACTGGTTAGAGATTGCGCGGAGTTTTTGTTTTATAGTGTCAAGGATGTGGGTAAATTCAATGTTCTCATTTTCATGCTGTGAATGTATTTTGTAAGCTATTCTTATTTTAGCAACATCCCGTTCTAGGTAAGCACTGGTATTTCTATTGATGTATTCTGTTAGTCTTCCGATTTTAGCTCGAAGATCAGTAACTTTATTTTCTACTATTTTTTGCCATTTAGGGACTTGTCTTGAGTTGTTATAATTAGGGCTATCAATAATTTTACATCCATTATAACTTGCAGCTTTATAAACACTACAAAATATAGCGTTTTGGATTAGACTAAAGTGAGATTCGGGTGAGATGGGATGTGCTTGTTATAAGTTGCAGCTGTATAAATACTACAAAATACAGCGTTTTGGATTAGACTAAAGTCAGATTCCGGTGAGATGTGCTTGGATAAAATGGACTGGTTTATGAATTGTTCAATGCTGGCGAGTTGTTTCGATGTCTATTGTTTGGGTATGCTCGGTCTATTAGTAGAATCAATATTTTTATATTTATCTAATTGCGGTACGAATGTGTTTTCAATTTGTCGTTGCAAATCATAAGATAGGTCAGATTTTTGGTTGTTGCCTTCTTCAATTGCCTGTTCAGTGTTACAGGTGGTCATGGGAGATGTGATTCTTACGTCAGAGCTATCAAGTATATTGTTATTGTCAGGTGCTTGTAGATTATCAGGTAGGTTAGTGACCGACTGGGTGTCGTGAATATTATTATTTTTGTTGGTGTAGTTTGTAAGGCAGGTATTTTATTATTTGTAGCAGTTCTGCGGATAGACAATTCTATTGCGATTTCATCTCGTATTTCCTGAAGTCTATCAGTGCTTATAAGTTTGTAATTAACCATAACTCCACGTTGATCTGCCACACGCTGTTCAGAGATATAAGTGAGACGTACATATTTAGATATAAAGGATAGGTGTAACGGTCGTCTGTACGCAGATTTATTTGTCTCTACTTCAGTTATCCTTTAATAGCTTTTTATAATAAACTCATTTATATCCAATTGAACTATCCCAACGCATTTTTTGGATACTACTGCTTGCAATATTACTGCCTTGTGATTGTTCGAAGCCAATGTTGTTTTCTAAATAACTCTTTACTTCGTTTCGTATGATTTGAATTTGTTCAGTAGTTAATAAGTTGTTGCGAACAATCGCTCTCCGTTGATCACCTACTCTCTGTCTACTAACTTGCATATCCGGGAATTTTTCAGTAAATTTAGTATGAAGTTCAGGTAAATATGACCTTACGTTTGTATCCATAGATGTGAGAATTAGATATGTGCGCAGGATAAAGATGTTCGTATCTTCAGTTCACTTTCTACGTGCACGTTTACTAGCTTTGGCGGGTGCAGGGCTATCGGCTCTTGCCTCCTGCTTAACGACCGCAGCCGTAGATGATGAAATCGATTCAGTTGTATCGGAGTCCGAGAGTCTAGCATGACCCGTTTGATTGATAAATTTTCCCACCCAGAGATTCATGTGGCCCCTGAAGCCACGAGGTACATGCCCACTATCATCAGCATCCCCATGAAGCCAGCGGGCACTCGGAGCAGAATTTTATGACTTAAATTCATGGTTTCTTGATTTGGTCAAAGAGAGCCCACCACGCTAGTCCAGTGCTGGTGAAAGCGTAGTACCTAACTGAACCTATGGCCGCCACCGTTGGTATCAATGATAATCCTCCGCCACCAACTGAAACCAACATCCTCCACTAATGTCGATTGTTCCACTTGCCTCCACTGGATAATCCTATCCTAGAGCATCAAGGCAGCTCCTCTTCTATCTTAACTTCTTCTAAACATTCTGTACCCATATCCTCTTGCCTACTTCCCCTTTCCTGATAACCCTCCTCCTACTTTCCCTACACTCCTCCCCTTACCCCCTTGATGGATATCCCGCCATCAGCTGGTCGCCAGAACCTCGTTCGTTTGCAGTAGGGTGCACCGCGGTGCAGGTGAGGTTGGCTTGGAGTCCCCTTTTTTAATCCCTTTTTTCCATCGCTCCGTGCTTTGGAGGGTACGTTAAGCTGTCAATCCCGGCTGTTATTGAATAATAGCAGTCGTTAAGCCATGTCAGGGGCCCTCGGGTGGCTTGACAAACTCTGACATCAGAGGCCAGCACTACTACCTCATACGACCAACAAAACAAACAATTATTTGTAGCTTTTTTGTTGTGTTATACTAATAAAAGGGCCGACCCGGTGAATATCATTTGATAGCCATTCTAAATTTATATTATGTCAAAATTACGTCATTTTGTTCAGTCTTGTTACTGCACTTTTTTACGCGTAAACATTTAAGTATATATATATATATATATATATATATATATATATATATATATATTACTTACTTGTAGGTTACTTTCACACGTAACTTCATGAAGTTACGTGTGAAAGAAAATAGGTCGAATGGGATGTTCAGAATTGAATTCTGCTTCACAGGTGGGTGGTACACGTTTTGATGCGTGTATTTGGGCTGGAAAATGCCTCACGTATGTGATGTGTGTATGGACAGATATTATTTTTGAGAATAATCAGAATAATCTATTTCTTGGTAAGAGTTATTACAGGGTAGATAATAATAGGTATTGTAAATAGTAAATAAGGACATTTAAAAAATAACTTTAAAAATCTCAATGTCCATATCAATATATAAAATTGAAACGTTGTTTATTGGGCCGATTTCACGCGATATCGGCTGGACGGATATTGATTCAATTTGGAATGGAGGTAGCTTATGCCCTAGAATAAAACATAGGATACTTTTTATCCCGGAAAATTGTAATCTTTCACGGGAAAACTGGAAAATGTTGATTACTCGCTGTAAGGAACAGTTGCCATGGAAACGAAAAACAAGCCTGTCAAAAAACTTCAAGAGCATTGGTGCTATACCTACATTTGCATTGGTTTTTAATATCATAAAATAACATAGGATGCTTTTTTCGCGATAAACTGTAGTCCGCGCTAACGAAGTTGCGGGCAAAATCTAGTAGAACTTTGCAAATAAATTTTCAATATAATAGAAAAAAAAAACTATATTTATTTCAACTTTTGGCTATATATATATATATATATATATATATATATATATATAGTGTTGGTTACAAATACGAGTACAAAGTCTTATTTTAGCTACCTACGTAGAACATACAAAATTCCAAATATACCCTTGATAGATCTTGATGACCAGGTTGATGGTAAACTTGACAGATCACATGTATAGTAATTAATTGCACTCTTTATGGTTGATTTCAGAGCAATGCGTAACATCTGTACTGTCCGCCCTAGTCCGCACCCGTAGCCCGCAGCAGCGGTCTATGTCACAGTACATACATAGTCTTTACAGACAGTAGTGTATCGAAGCATTGTTTTCGAGTTTGATGTCTAATGTCAATCGGAGACTGAGGGTTGCTACTGGTGGGTCTTTACCCGGCTACAAAAAAGGAGGGTTATGATTTTATCAGAATACCTATGTATGCATGAATGACTTTATGTATGTGTGTTCGTCTGTTTGTATATGACCACAATTTACAGCTAACCTTTTAAATTTGTAGGAATCTTCTATTAGTAAAACCAGAGTTTTTAAACTACTTATAAAAACTTACAAAAAAGGCTATTGATTTCACGAGTATGTCTACACTCATATTATAAAGATGAGAGATTTGATTTTTTGTATGTTCAAAAAAAGTTTATATCTTTGTTTGTAATGAACAAACGAAAAAAATACAGAAACAATTTAATAAAAACAGGTATTAGAACGCCACATTATCAGCGAGTAGCTATTAGGACACTAGTTTATTTTTCAAGAAAGTAGAGATCCCTACGAAAATTGCAACACATAAAATATAATGAAGTTACGATGCATGTAAAATTTCTAAAAGTAAAAATAATGCCACGGCGTGAGCGTTACCCGTGCGAAACCAGGGTAGATCACTAGTATGTAATATTGTTAAAAATTGTTACTTATTAGTAGTATTCATATCATGTTAGTCTATATGGGTAGGTATCTTAACGAATGTTACTACTTTGTATCTCAATTTCAGTTCCCTACTTTGTATCTCAATCTGATGAGTAGAAAAGCCCGTCAATCGATGAAATAATATTTGACGACTGAACGAAATTTGGAAAATTGTTCTTTTGGTCCTGGAATTCATACATTTTCCCTAGAAAAAAGTCCACGCGGGCAAAGCCGCGCAGGATAATATACGAGTAAATCTACCTACTCTATACCTATATTATTCTTTTTTTTGCCCGGTGGAAGTATATATTTTGTGGAAGTATGTATTTATAAACGATATATTTTGTGAGTTTTTAGAGTTATAAAATCAATTTTCAATAGCAGTTGTAAGCCGCTTGATTTCCAATAGCACTCTCGTGGTTAAGACGAATCCAATGATACCTCATTTAACAAAATCCATTTAGCCGTTTAGTCTGTAGGACGTGACAAAGAAACGTAAAAACAAACAAACATACATACATACAACCCAACACATAACCCTTCGCAATCGGGTATTAAATGAAGTTATTTATTTTTCAGATCCCAGTAGTGGTTCGAAAAGATTGAACTAAAGAGTCCAATCTTGATATATACTTATATTACTATACTCTTTGGTCCAATCTATTTGTGGTACTGGCATCCTTCTCTGAGAAAACAATCTTTCTTTCTCGTATTTTTACGTGAAGATACTTCATGCGCGAAACTCGCTCGTAGCGTTCTTTTCAAAACCACGCTGAGACCCCTGCCTCCCGGCCCCCGCACCGCGTGCGTCGAATCGGCCGTTTACTCCTCGATACACTACTGTCTGTAAAGACTAATATGTGTACTGTGACCGTGTTCCGTACGGAGCAATCCGCGTTGCTATGTTCTCACGTCACATCTCCTCGGAGCACACACAATATATACATGTGGATTCGCGCGGAGCATATAAATAATTGCTACTCTGAAAACAGCCTAAAACAGTTTTTAAGACTATGAGTATGTTTGTGTTTACTTTATTTCCTACATTTAACACATTACACCAAAAACATGTTTTTGCAGTATTAAGTATGAGCATACGTAATGTAGTGTAAATAAAAACCTTATTCCTAGCCCGGCTGAACATCGTAAAAAGCATTGGGACACTTGTGTACTCATTCGTTATGTATTGGACCATCCATCAAATGAAATTACCGAACCGATCGTATCGATGGTCCGAAGGGAATTAAAATAACATTTGGGGTCGATTTTCACATCCATAAAATAACACATCTACCTACCTACATTTTCTACTCGAGTAATAAGAATAGGCATTATGTTGACTATTGACTAAACAAAGTCACGTAATTGCTTAGTAATTGCTGCACATTGCAGTTCGTTTTTCATCGGTAGATAACTTGTCATTGATAATTACTTATGATAAAATATTAACATATTTTGATTATACTTTGATAATAAATCAATTTAATCGGTCCAGTAGACTAGGATCAAATTGGCTGTGACAGACGGACAGACAGACACACGAGTGATCCTATAAGTACCGTTTTCTTATTCGGACGTAGATACGGAGCCCTAAAAAAAAACAGCCGTCAAAATTACTTTTATCAATTGCTCGGCTTCTAACTCACCAGATTGAGATACCAATTACACCAGTTTTTAAATCAAACCCTAAGCTATCTAATAATGAAAACCGCATTGCAATCGGTCCAGTAGTTTTACGTGATGTGTAAACAAACAAACATACAGACAGAAAGAGACGATTCAAAAAAATGTTATATTCTTATTCAATAGCTTTTTTAAGCACCCAAGAGCATTTTTTTATTTATCTTCTTTATACAGCATTTTTTGTACGTATTGCTTTATTATAAGACAAGTTTTTTTTTTAGTTTTTTTTTCCTTTTCTAGGTTTCATCATAATGACTTCCCCTATTAATATTGCAATCTAGCCTTTGAATTAGGCCAATAAGCAATTTAATTTTAACTTAAATTTTTAAAATGGCTTAACTAAGAACGTGTCCAAAAACACTTTTCTTATTGTCTCTATTAAGATAAGGAAACTTTGTTCATGTGTTCTTTATCAGTAGCACTTCCATTAAGCACTACTTTGCACTAAAATTACTGTCACTAAACACTACACTAACTCGAACGGTTTTGTTCGTTTAAGTTTTCTCACTATGTCCGTGTGGTCGAGGAGTTGGATCGCCTCGACATTTACATGCTGGTGAAGTCTTTGTTCGTGAGCTTCTGCATATTTTTGAATGACTTTGTCGACAAACTCTACATTGATGTCCCGATGGAGATCGTCATTTCTATGTACCAAGGAGCATTTACAATTTCTCGCAGTACCTTATTCTAGAATCGTTGTATAATTAACGTATTGCTTTGTTTGGTGCAGCCCCACAGCTGTATACTATAAGTCCAAACTGGCATTAGGACTTGCTTATATAACCACAGTTTGTTGTGAATTGACAGCTTAGAGTGTCTTCTAAGCAGCCAATACATTCTTTTATATCTTATTTCTAGTTCTCCTTTTTTTTTCTTGACGTGAGCTTTCCAGTGTAGCTTTGCATCAAGCGTCATACCGAGATACTTAGCTGTATTCTCGTACGGGATTAGTTTATGATTGACATAAACTGGAGAATACTGGTGTTGTTTGTTGCTAAAGTCAATGTGTATAGATTTGGACTCATTAAGTTTAATTCTCCATTTTTTTGTCCAATCGTGGACTTGATTGACAGCCACTTGAACCTTCTCCGTTGCTTCTGCGTGTGAAGTTCCTACAGCCATTATGGCTGTGTCGTCTGCAAAAGTCCCAATGGTGTTGCTTTCTAATTCGGGAATATCACAGGTGTATAGTAGGTACAGGACCGGACCCAAAACACTTCCTTGTAGTACTCCAGCTTTCATTTCCTTTAAATCTGAGTGGGCAACTTCTTGTCTTATTCTAAATACTCTGTTTGATATATACGATTCTAGAATATCCGCGTAATTTCTTGGTAGCATATTTCTCAGTTTATATATAAGACCTTATTGCCATACTTTGTCGAAAGCTTGTGCTACATCTAAGAAAACCGTAGAACACACTCTTTTATCATCAAGAGCTTTCTCGATGTTATTTGTGATTCTGTGCACTTGATCTATGGTTGAGTGCTTTTTTCGAAACCTAAACTGATAGTCGGGAATTAGATTCCTGTTATCTATGATTGGTTTAGTCTTTTGAGCAATAACTTTTCAAATAGCTTTGACATTATAGGCAGCAAGGAGATCGGTCTGTATGAAGTTGTTTCATGCGGCGGTTTTCCAGGCTTTGCTATCATTATTACTTCTGCAACTTTCCATAGGTCTGGTACATGCTTTAACCGTAGAGCGGCATTTATTAGGGTTGTTATCTTGACAATACCCTTTCTTGGTATATTATGAAGAAATTCCCCTGAAATTAGATCATACCCAAGTGATTTTAGCTGACTGATACTTAATTTTATTTCTCTTCAAACTTCTCTGGGTGTAACTAGTTTTATACAATCTTCATTATCATGTGGCAGCATATCAACCAAAGTAATAGCTTCATGTGTTTCACCCTCATTCGGTTGAAAGATGGTTTCTAGGTGCTCTGCAAACCTTTTAGCTTTTTGCTCGTTATTTACTGCCCATTTCCCGTTTGCCATTTTAATCGGTGGAATTTGGGTCATCGGCTTTTTTAAATTCTTAGTAGCCTACCATAGAGAGTAGTCTGTACTGCGGTCATTGGTTAGCTTTCGAAGATACGTATTGATGGAGTCATCGTTAAAACACTGGATTAACCTTTTTACTTGTTTAGTTAGATTATTGAGTTTCTTTTTGTCTTCAGGGCACCTAGATTGATGCCACCTTTTTCTTTGCCTTATTTTTCCATTATAATTTGCTTGATTCTTAAGGGGTACATATTTCCTTTTGTCTTTTTATTAATTTCTGGTGTGTTTTCCAAAGTTACTTGTTGGACGAGTCTTACGAACTTATCTATATCTGTGTTTGAATCTTCCGGTGTCTTTAGTGGAACATTGAGGTCTATATGACTATCTAAATCTATCTTAAAGCTCTCCCAATCAGTAAACTTATTAACTAGGGTCAGAGCGGCTTCCTTTGTATAAGGCCTAAGGACCGTCTCACTTATTTCTAAAAGGATTGCAGAGTGATCCGAATACATATCATTGCTATGTTCCACTCTCAAATAGCTAGACGATAAATTCTTGGTTACAAAAAGTCTATGAGGTCTGGAATTTTATTGGGATCCATAGGCCAGTAAGTTGATTTTCCAGTAGAAAAAACATCACATTTCATCTCTCTTATGGCACATAATAATTCTTTACCTTTTGTGGTGGTTAGTCTGGAGGCCCAGTACGTGTTTTTAACAGATGTACATACATATGACTGTGTCAATTTGCATCAAAAAATCTGTCCAGTAGATTCAGCGTGATACATGTTCTTTTTAATAACTTTCAACCCCTATCTTGTGGAAATGCTTTAAGTTTCCGGATGAAAAATCCAATATCCTATCTCGTAAAATATACTCGTAAATACTCAAATCATACCAAGTTTAATTTGAATTCATTCAGTAGTTTTGGTGCGATGCGCGGTCAAGATACGGACAAACAGACAGACAGACAGACAAATATAAAAAGTAAAACAGTTTTGGCTTCAGTATCGAATATAGAGAACCATCCAAAAATATTATTTATTACTTCAATATTAACATAACTTTGAACCAATATCTCGCAGAAACCCTTTAATTTTTCGGGATAACACGTGTTCTCAATTTTAACCCATCATATAACTTAAGACGGTGCCAAGTTGCATCGAAACCCGTCCATTAACGTGGTTTCAACGTGGTACGTGTTCTTTTAAATAATTGTCCACCCCTATCCTGCAGGAACCCTTTAATTTTTCGGGATGAAAAGTATCCAATATCCTACCTCGAAGTATGAACTCAAATCGTACCAAATTTTATTTGAAAGCCTCCAAAAATATTACAAAATATCTTCAACTTACAGAATTGGGGGCATTATCCCGCAGGAACCCTTTATGTTTTCAGGGTAAAAAGTATCTTCAATTTTTACCCATTATATAAACTATGACTGTGTCAAGATGCAAACAAAATCCGCCCACTAGCACAGAATAAATAATAGTCCACAAGTTTCAGCGTGATACGTGTTCTTTTAAATAACTTTCAACGCCTATCCTGCGGGAACCCTTTAATTTTTCGAGATTAAATATATCCTATGTCCTACCTCGTAGTATGAACTCAAATCATACCAAGTTTAATTTAAATTCATTAGTAGTTTCGGTGTGATGCCTAGCCAAGATACAGACAGTCAGAAAAAACTGAAAAAATAATACAGTTTTGGCTTCAGTATCGAATATAGAGTACCTACCCCCCAAAAAAATAATTCAAAATATCTTCAATGTACAGAATTAGACCCGTTACAGTTTTGTTGCCGTGTGGCTTAATAAAAGTTTCACCTCTATCAACCCGAGGGCGCTGTGGGAACCAGCATAGAGACTTCAGGATATAGTTAGCAGTATTTCCACGTGTAAATATCATCTACTACTGCGATAAAAAAAACATAAAACATCTGGTTCTCAAGAAAATATTAGGTTTTCGTATATTTACTTATTTCACAATACCTATATGTTTGATGTTAAATCTGTATGTAGTAGTTTAATGTTAGTTGACGACACGTCATGAAGTAAATCAAATTTTTGACGGAGTTATTAGGGCTTACCGAGGACCCATATCCACTTCCTGTGGGCCGCCGGTTTCTGCAAGGAACAGTTAAAATAATCTTAAACAGAATTTCGTGGAGACCTTCATTAAACCCGTTAACTGATGGCCCCTAGAGTTTAATTGCGCTACACTAAAGAACCCAGTTCAGAGTTCATTTTTACTTCGTTTTCCCAGTTTCGCGTGAAAATCACCCATCACAATCAGAATAAAATTTTAGAAGCATGCATGGCTCTAGTGGATCCACTCGCTAATAGGAGGAGCTTATTAAAGTGGCAGAAAGCCGTTGGATGCGATTGAGAAATTCTATGTCCAACAATGGACATATACCCTTATACCTTGAGCTGATGTGACACTGTTATATCACATAACTTTTACACACTCATACCCTCGCACTATGATTCCCTGTGTCGAGGATGGCATGGACTTCACACACACAACACAACCCACACATCCAAGACACAGAAACAAACGTTTATGTTCATCACACAAATGTATTCCGTCCAGCATTCGAACCTGTGACACTTAGAGGGCAGGAGCAAAACAAACTGCGCCACATTGTCGACAATAATCTCAAGTACATATAACTATGTATTGAAATAGGAACTAATTATTATGTCTTAGAAATATCTAGGTTGATGTAGGACATATGCTATCTTTGAGCTCCAATATCTCAGTAAACTCCACACTTTAGGATACAGAGTACGGTAATTTTTTTTCTTTGTATTGGAGTCTTCTATCGATCTTTAAGGTTTGATCAGTGGCCGCGACTTAACGTTTTTCCAAAATGGCGGTATTCTACTATGCCAGTCGCTATAGAATAATGAAGGGACCCCTTTGAGATGCAAGATTCCACCCGGAACGACAGACATACAGAAAGACAAACAAGAACTTAATAAAACTACGTGGTTGAAGATTCACTAAACACAAAAATTTCAGAGTTGTCCAAACAAATAATCCAAAAGATAATGGTTGTACGTTTGTTTACACTGCAGTATAAAAATATAATTTGATATGTAAGTAGAAGTCTTCCCCGAACAAAATAGGAAATAGTAGAAAAAAAACTACTGCGAGTGTAACAAAATTCTGTAGGCGGATAAATAATATAAAAAATCTTTTTCATAATCTCACGTCAGAGTAGGTGTTGGCTTACATCCCCGGAAATCATAAAAGAAACTTGTCGGAAAATAAGAAAATTGCAGGTGAGCCGCTTTTACAGCGAATATTTAAAAAATACATACCTACAGAAAAATATAGGTTAACGGTGTATACGTGCCCCCGTTACTTTGACGAAGGTATAATACAGGTGGGACAAAATTAAGACAGGGTTTAAACGGCTATTCAGGGCTATTCCTACGCTATTTCCACTATTGTCGTGGAAATAAAGGTATCTAGAGGTATTAGTTTATCCCTACAGCTGCCAACTGCCATTAAGATGGAGATATATTGTTGTATAAATAAGACGTAAGCAAAGATACGAGTAGATGACAGAAAAGATTTAAATGATGACAAAATTTGTTTAATAGGGTCGATGATGATAAACCAATAATCTATACTTATAATAAAACTGTAACGGGTCCAATTCTGTACATTGAAGATATTTTGATTTTTTTTTTTTGTACTTTACTCTAGATACGATACTGAAGCCAAAACTGTATTTTTTTTCATTTTTGTCTGTCTGTTTGTCTGTCTGTCTGTCTGTCTGTATCTTGGCTACGCATCACGCCGAAACTACTGAATGAATTTAAATGAAACTTGGTATGATTTGAGTTCATACTACGAGGTAGGACATAGGCTACTTTACATCCCGAAAAATGAAAGGGTTCCCGCAGGATTGGGGTTGAAAGTTATTTCAAAAAACACTAACCACTCTGAAATTACTGGACGGATTTTGATGCAACTTGGCACAGTCATAGTTTGTATGATGGGTTAAAATTGAGAATACTTTTTATCCCGAAAAAATAAAGAGTTCCTGCGGGATAATGTCCCAAATTCTGTAAATTAAAGATATTTTGAAAAAAAAAATTGGGGCCTTTTTATCTTTAATACTAAAGCCAAAACTGTATTTTTTGATATTTGTCTTTCTGTCTGTCTGTCCGTCTGTCTTTCTGTAACTTGGAAGTGCATCACGCCGAAAATATTCAAATGAAATTTGGTATGATTTTAGTTCATACTTTTAGGTAGGACACAGAATACTTACCATCCCGAAAAATTAAAGGGTTCCTGCAGGATAGGCGTTGAAAGTTATTTAAAAGAACACGTATCACGCTGAAACTACTGGACTATTATTTATTCTGTGCTACTGGGCGGATTTTGTTTGCATCTTGACACAGTCATAGTTTATATAATGGGTAAAAATTGAGGATACTTTTTACCCCGAAAAAATAAAGGGTTCCTGCGGGATATTGCCCCAAATTCTGTAAGTTGAAGATATTTTGTAATATTTTTTGGAGGATTTCAAATGAAACTTGGTACGATTTGAGTTCATACTTCGAGGTAGGATATTGGATACTTTTCATCCCGAAAAATTAAAGGGTTTCTGCAGGATAGGAGTGGAAAATTATTTAAAAGAACACGTACCACGTTGAAACTAATGGACGGGTTTTGATGCAACTTGGCACCGTCTTAAGTTATATGATGGGTTAAAATTGAGGACACGTTTTATCCCGAATAAGTAAAGGGTTTCTGCGGGATATGGGTCCAAAGTTATGTTAATAATTAAGTAATAAAAATATTTTTTGGATGGGTCTATATATTCGATACTGAACCCAAACTGTTTTACTTTTTAATTTTGTCTGTCTGTTTGTCCGTATCTTGACCGCGCATCGCACCTAAACTACTAAATGAATTCAATTAAAAAAATGCTCTTGGGTGCTTAAAAAAGGTATTGTTTTTTTTTTGTTAATCTTTTCTTTCTTTCCGTTTTTCTGTATGTTTGTTTGTTCACGCATCACGTAAAAACTACTGAGCCGATTGCAATGTGGTTTTCATTGTTAGATAGCTTAGGGTTTGATTTAAATCTGGTGTAATTGGTATCTCAATCCGGTGAGTTAGAAGCCGAGCAATTGATGAAGTAGTTTTGACGGCTGAAGAAATTTTGTTCAAATATTGGTATATTGGTCCTGGAATAGCACATTATGGTACTTTGAATTATTATTTATTCGTAGTTTGAACCTAAAGAAAAGAACACGCGTGCGAAGCAGCGGGTACAGCTAGTCCGAAATAAAACCTTACTACATCATCAAAAATACATTCCAAGAAACAAAAAAAACCCTAAGCGCCAAGCCCTATATGGTTGTTCTTTCATTTTTTGACATATTTTTTGTTCTAATGTGTTTAAAGTGTTTTTTGTTCTAATGTGTTTAAAGTGTCAAAAAACATATATTATTTTGACGACATCCATTTTTTTTAGTTATTTTTCGTTGTGTGGCATAAGAAAACACGCGGCCTGGGAAAACGTCAGAATACTCAGGACACCATAAAACCTCTGCCAAACACTACAGTCACAGTACATATATTAGTCTTTCCAGACAGTATTGTACCACTACGGTACGTGGCTTTGGCGCATGTTATGCGCAGGTGGTTAAAGCAAACTTTACGATTTCTCATACTGTTTGCAACAAGCTTTGCATTCATTTGTGACAGCCCGCTAAGTTTTCGGTACACTGGCGTCTAATACTCAGAGGTTGAATACCTATAGTAGTAGTTCAACCTCTTTGTACTTTTACGCCAGCAAGCGTAATTCAACATCTTTGACTATATACGTCAGAGGATCTTTTTAACATTTTAATTGAAACTTTTTAAAAAAATTGACATCCATGAAGATAGTTCCATTGTATTCTAATTCCCTTATTCACTATGGGCCAACATTTGATCAAAATTCCGGCTGGATTTCTCGGCTTTTACTCATTCTTTTGAGATACCAAGTACACCAGTTTTTAAGTCAAACCCTAACCCTAACAGTGAAAATCTCATCGCAAACAGTTTATTCATTTTTACGTGATGCGCGAACAAACATACAGACAAACAAACAAACAGACAGACAGGCACGATTTTTTAATACTCGTATGTGCTTGTTCATAAATTATCTTCTTTGTACAGACTTTTTCGTTCTTATTGCTTTATTATAAGTAAAAAAAATATATATAAATTAAATAAAAAGTCACCAGATCCTGCTCTAGGAAGCCCTGTGTCGTAAGAATCTAGTAAGTACTCGTAGGATGCTTATGTATAAGAATGTTTATTAATTTATATTTACATGTTTACATATTATAACATTAGCTAGAAGCTAGTATATTTACATATACATGTAAATATACTAGCTTCTAAGCTAGTATATTTACATATACATGTAAATATACTAGCTATATGTATATGTACTAGCTTTCCCGCCCGCGACTTCGTCCGCGCGGACTACAAAAAGCAAAAAGCATTCTATGTTCTTCTAGAATCTAGAATATTAAAAACCAATGCAAAAATAGGTATAGGACCAACGTTCTTGATGATTTTTGACAGTCTTGTTATTTCGTTTCCATGGCAACTGTTCCTTTCAGCGAGTAATCAATGTTTTCCAGTTTTTCCGTGAAAACTTTCAATTTTCCGGGATAAAAATCCTATGTTTATTCCAGGGTATAAGCTATCACCATTCCAAATTTCATCAAAATCCGTCCAGCCGTTATCGCGTGAAAGCTCCCCAAAGAAATAAACAAACTAACAAACAGACAACGTTTCACTTTTATATATTGGTATGGATATGAGTTTGTTGTTATGAGTGCGATTGTTCGAAGAGCGTAGTATATGGTGTGTGTGTGAGAGTGTGTGAGTTTGAGGGTGTGTCTTTGTGTGTAAGGAGATAAGGTATATGAGCAACATGTACAAATGTGTACTTTTACACGTTTGAGCACACTGCCAATAATAAAACCCATTTGCAAGTGCAATCCCTGCTACATTTGCAAGTGCAATCCCTGCTACATTTGCAAGTGCAATCCCTGCTACATTTGCAAGTGCAATCCCTGCTACATTTGCAAGTGCAATCCCTGCTACATTTGCAAGTGCAATCCCTGCTACATTTTCTTAGTATCATCACAGAATAAATAAATGGTATCAGAGTGTTTGCGAAACTATGTTCCTATTAGTTCTTGATTTTCTTGAAATAGTATAAACCAGTTATGAGCACAAGATTTATGTATGAAATCTTATTTAGTTATGTTCTTATGGATGAAAGATAATTAAACTGGTGTCTTAGCTAAGTTGGCATAAGTACATGATCATCGGATAAGTTGTCTTTAAATATGTAAGGAAATAATGTAATTGTATATTAAGAGGCGAGCAAGCAGGCAGCCCGCCTGATGATAAATGGCGACGCATATCGACTGCAAACCAACAGATTGTATTGTTGATGTATTGTCTAACTCTGTTGGATTCATTTTATTTTTTATTTGACGAGCCCCACAAGTAACTCCGCGGAAACACATCCTATGGTTTCCACTTCCACATTCTGCAAAAGTGTGGGCAGAAAAAACCGCATAAAGCGGACAGGGCGGGATTTACACGGGCCCATTTTATGTGGTTGAATTTTTTCGTGACGTCATTGAGGCATCTCTCTATGAGATGCCTCAATGACGTCACGAAAAAATCGTCACGAAGAACAGAACAGAATAAAGATATGTAGGGTGCAAAATAGTGGTGAAATGAGCTTATTACATATGTTGATCAGAATATCCGTCATTGTAAAATTGTATAGCCATGTCCTTATTATATTAGCACCATAAAAACCTTTCATTACATAACTTCACTGAGAAAACGAGGGAGTGACAGAAGCCTTGGGGCTAATATATATTTCGAAGGTAGGAAGGAAACTCATTATCCACAGAGCATAAAGTATATTAAACATCATTAAGAATGCGAATATAAAATAACGTCTGAAAATTATACATGTTAATTTGACTTCTTGTTGGCCTGGATTTTGTGTTCTTAATTACCGAGCCTCCGTTATGTAAATAAAATAAGACTGGGATTTACACATTTCGGTAAAACGTCAGCTTGTGTTTTATTGACATACTGGATACCTTGTCAATAATCCTATAAGGCCCACTTGCACAGATGTCTTAGCCCCGGGCTAGTTAGTGTCTAGTCTGCGCTAAAAATGGATAGAGAGACATACGCAGACAGTAGCGCGAAAGAGATATTTTTTGGACTAACAAACTAGATACTTTTATTTTGTTTTTGTGCAAGTGGGCCTAAGTAGAGACCACGTGGTCTCGTGGTCGTAGGCGCGTAGAGACCACGTTTAGGTGGTTTAGGTCAGGTGGAGTGACGACCTGCGAAAAGCGGCTGGAAGAGAATGGATGCATGAGAAGAGCTGAAGACTGACCTTAGTTGCGTGCATTAGGAGAGGCTACGTCCAGCAGTGGACAGATATAGGCTGATGACGATGATGATGATGATGGGCCTAAATATTCTCAAGTTTCACTATAGGTCTTAAAATAGTTATGATGGAGAGTTTGATTTTATTCTCACTCTTGTGCTTCTTCGAGTTTTAATGTGGAATATTGGTGAAATATTAACCAATAGGTGTTCGTTAACGTGCACGAGTTTGGGATATAATAAATAGCAAAAACAAATAGCATTTTGTAGATGTTCCATAATTTCCTCGGTAGTTTCAGTAAAACATCCACCAATGTACTGACTGACAATGACAATAGGACTTAGCACCTATTTCACGTCCTTCAAGTAATGTTTCAAGTAGGCTGATCGTTAGTTAAACTCACCAGTAACTGTACGTATGAATTTCAACACGCCAATAATATTAATATTAACCAAGAATTAACGGATACTCGTTACTACGAGATTACTTGCCAAGCGACTTTATTTAGTAAGTAAGTGATCAACGCTTTACCTGTAGGTCGTGAAATAGACCCTTATTATAACATAAGATATTATCTAAACACTTTACATCTGCAAACTTTCTGACATTGCCACCGCAAAAGCCATAACTAAAAAAAACAATTAATCTATACTTATAATAAAACTGTAACAGGTCCAATTCTGTACATTGAAGATATTAAGTAATGGGGAGCCTAGTGGACGGAGGCGTAATATTTTTTGGAGGCTGTTTTGTGTTCCATACTGAAGGCAAAACTGTATTTTTTTCGTTTTTGTCTGTCTGTCGGTCTGTATCTTGGCTAGGCATCACGCCGAAACTACTGATTAAATTTGAATGAAACTTGGTTTGATTTGAGTTCGTACTACGAGGTAGGCCATATGATACTTTTCATCCCGAAAAATTAATCGGTTCCCGCAGTATAGGGGTTGAAAGTTATTTAAAAAAACCCTACCACTCTGAAACTACTGGCTAGATTTTGATGCACCTTGGCACAGCCATAGTTGATATGATGGGTGAAAATTGGAAATACTTTTTATCCCGACTAAATAAAGGGTTCCTGCGGGATAGGGGTCCAAATTCTGTACATTGAAGATATTTTTGGTCCGTATTTTTGGTTATTTTTCGACCGGTTGGTCTCGTGGCTAGTGATCCTAGGTACGTAATCAAACGGTCGCAGGTTCAAATCCTGCAAGGTGCAATCATTTGTGTGATGAGCAAAAATGTTTGTTTCCGAGTCATGGATGTTATGATATTCGTATCTATGTATGTTTATCCGTTATCTAGTACCCATAGTACAGGGTATCCTAGTTTGGGGCTAGGTAATTAGTGTGGAATAGTCCCGAATATATTTATTTTTTATTAATTTTATTTTGTAATTTTTTTTGGAGGCTGTTTTATTTTCTTGCTGAAGCCAAAACAGTTATTTAAAAAAAAAACTTTTGTCTTTCTGTGTGTCTGTAAGTCTTAGACGTGCATCACGCTGAAACTACTGAATGAATTCAAACAAAACATGAAGTACCATACTACGAGGTAGCACATTGGATACTTTTCATACCGGTAAATTAAAGGGTCCCCGCAGGAAAGGGGTTTTTTTTTGGAGTTGTTTACGGTTTATAGTTACCTCCGTTTTACGGTTTATAGTTACCTCCGTAGTTCACCTCTAGGATATTTAAGGAATATTCCTCCAAATTTCAAATACCTAGGCCCACTAGCTTAGGTTGGGCTTTATCTGTCAGTCAGTAGGTATGTCACGGCACTGTTATATAGGCATGATTAAAATAATGTAATAAAACACATACTTTTTTATTCTGCCAAAAGTGAAGGGCATCTATACTTATAATAAAGCCGTAAGTACCAAAAAATCTGTAAAAGGAAGATTAAAAAAAACATGATCTAGTGTACTACAAATAAGCTCCTGAAAAATAATAAAACATTTTAAAAATTCATGTCTGTCTGTTAATCTGTTCACACATCACGTAAAAACTACTGGACCTATTGCGATGTAGTTTTCACTGTTGAATAGCTTAGACTTTGACTTAAAAAACTGATGTAGGTACTTATTATCTCAATCCGATGAGTAGAAGCCGAGCAATTGATAAAAACTTATTGACGGCTGATGAAATTTTGGTTTTAAAGTAGGTATATATATAAGGTATATTGGTATAGGTCTTGGAAAAGTTTTTTTTTTTTATTACGGACTAGGCAATCGTTTGACCACGATCTCACCTGATGGAAAGCGATGATGTGGTCGAAGGTGTAGTAGATACCTATTCACTCTTGACTTGAACACACCGGGGTTATAATTTATCGGAAACACTGACGAGGGCAGGGCATTCCACTCCTTTGCAGTTCTTATAATAAATTAAGAAGCGTAACGCTTCGTTCTTGTGCGAGTTTGTTTCTTCTAACCTAGAGAAATGGCCACCCGTGCGAAGCCGCGGGTACAGCTAGTGTGTGTGTGTGTGTGTGTGTGTGTGTGTGTGTGTGTGTGTGTGTGTGTGCGCGCGCGTGTGTGTGTGTGTTGTGGTTGTGTGTATAAGGGTGTGAGTGTTTACGTTTGTGTTACTTCTTCACCTTTCAACGGCTGAACGGATTTGGATAAAATTTGGTATGGAGGTAGCTTATACCCTGAATTAAGACATAGACTAATTTGTATCCCGTAAAAATGCACAGTTTCTGAGGGACGCGTGTGAAACCGCGGGGCGCAGCTAGTATTGATATAAATTTAATGTTTCTTTTTACTTACATATTTTACTTTACTTTAATAGTTGCAATTGCAACATTAGACTATGGTATAAATTCATTAACTTGTATAATCTAAAATAGTTTTCTTTGTAAGAAGCTTATATGACAATTGACTACTATTTAGTTATAAGAATTACATATTTTTGAAATGGTATTTTAAAGACCTTCATTTTGATACTCCACTAGATAGGTTTTCGTAATTTTTTGTTCCGTTGGAAATACAATACGGCAGTTGTGAACTGCCACATTAGTTATCTTCACACTTCATATATCCTATAGCACTCTCGTGGTTGTGACGAATTCAACGTCACCTCATTTATCGAAATCCATCAACCCTTTTAGGCTGTAGGACGCGCCTAAAAAACGTACACTCAAACAAACATACAAACAAACAAACATACATACAACCTAAACACATAAACCTACTCAGTAGTGTAAAAACATATTTTTTTTGTAGCGATCAGGTAAATTGCTGGTACTTTACAAATTCTAATTCCCAGTTCCTTCATTCTAATTTATAGTTCTTTCAGATATAATAATAGCTGTCATGAATAAACTACATAAAATAAAATCTTATGAAAGCTACGTTTATTTAAAGTTGCTCCAACAAGTTTATTTCCCACAAGTTATCTCTACTCTTACTATAAGCTTTATTTATTCAACTTATCTGCAAAACCCTCAACAGTTCACTTCTAAATAAATTAGATCCCGAGCAATAAATCCTGAAGGAAAATTGAATTAAGCTATTCGCTTAAACTATTGACAGTTCCTCTGTTAAATAAATTTCCGATATTTAGAACAACTGGGTATTCCGACTGTCAAATTCGACAATTAGGGTTTATTATGACAGAGTGTGATTACTTACACCAGTTGAGTGTCCCTTTGGAAAACCACAAAATTGAATAAACGGCTTTTCATTCTGCCTCTTTAGTTGCTGCATTCTGGCTACTAAATACTAACAATTAAAAAATTGCTCTCTGCTGCCACTCTGCTGGAAAAACTTTCACATTTTTCAATACAATGAACATTCGGGACATCAATAGGTAGGGAGAGGTGCCTATCGATATCCCTAATGTTCATTGTATAAAATGCCAATAAAAAGGCTACGCCTAATCCCTAATTCGTTTCTCAATACCATAATTTAGCCGTTGGATCAGCGTTGTCCATTAACGTCGGGCCATGTCATCCGAATGAGTGAGCTGCCAATTCTGCTAATGCCCAGTCCTATCTCAAACTCTCCTGGATATATTGGATGAAACAATGAGCCATTAAAGGATTGGTAGAGGAAGTAATGTGCATAAATGTTGAATATTGGATGGGGTGTACCTACTCTTATACTCTTATTATCCTCTTTAAACTATGTATACCTACACCATATGCAAATCCGGTAATTCCTATTTGTGCGCCAAGAATCTCCCACACATTACACTTCTACTTGGCGACTGGGCAATATAAAAGTCTCTCAATGAAAAGCTTTCTTGTTCGGAAAAAAATGAATGGGTGCATCGTAGTAATTTTGAGCCTAATATAGTCTCTGTATATATACACTAACTACCCCACTATGAACAAAGATCACGGCCCCTTTCTCTTTGAAATAAGGCCTGTATCATTCTCACACACCTACCTACACTAATTCATGCACCTAACCTACATAAATTAAGATTAGGTACATGTCTAATGTAGTTTATGTTTTCATGAAACGTTAAGCGTCAACTGTAATGTGAATGCTGTGTCAACCCTAAGGCACAGAATAAATAATAGGGGAGAGATCTAGAAATTACTACTGTTTACTGTTACTACTACTACTATTAGTACTATTACTACTATTTCTGAAAATACGCAGTTTTCCCCGAGTCTAGTTTATAATAACAGATCCACGGTGAATCTCAAATCTTACAGGCAATTTTTAGATATAATATTTTTTGATTCTCTTCAGTTTGTAGGAATTTATAAATAAAGGTTATTTATTATATAATCAACTAGCTGAGCTGTAATTTCTCTGGTTTAAATTAAATTATGACGTGTTATTTCCATAACTAAACCTGTAAAGTACTATATACATTTATTCAAAATTTGTTCAGCCGTAAAATTAGTTTTTTTTAGATTGTTCGGCTTCTTTTTATCGCATTGAGATAAACTAGTACATCATATTTTAAGTCAAAACCTAAATTATCCATTGGTGAAAACCGCATCTCAATCGGTACAGTAGTTTTTACGTGATGCGCGAACACAGACACCACTTTAAGATGGTGATTGTCTGTTCAAGTATATATACTTGTTTTAAGTACGGACTTTTGGTTACTTACTGCTTTATTATAAATAATATAAATAGATTATTTAATTATTACTGTACGGGAAGCCACAATGTTTGTCTCAGAACAGCTTCCTGTCTGTGCCGCTTTACGAAATCTTTTACATCATTCTTCTTTTTACCCGACTGCACGGAGGGTTATGTGTGTTGGGTTGTATGTATGTATGTTTGTTTTAGGCGCGTCCTACAGTCTAAACGGCTTGATGGATTTTGATAAATGAGGTATCATTGGATTCATATATTTGAACGGGACTTTATCATTGGATTCACGCTGAAATCTTTTTTTTTTTTTACCTCGACGTTTCGATCAAGTTGCATTGATCGTGGTCACGAAAACACTGAAGTAGCGGGTGTCAGCGTCGAGAAGGGCGAGCGTTGTCTCCAAGTACCCGCATTTGGTTTTGTAAAAATTCAAAATTGTCACGACACACAACACTAACGACATCTGCAGATTTCTTCTGATTATATTATTTGCCCGACCGTAGTCGGGTATTTATTTGTGAACTTATGTCATGTTTGTATTTAATAATAATTTTACTTGTTCAAAAAAGATTTCATAACTAACATATACATAGTGCAATAACTCCAATAGTGAGTGAAGGAAATACTTGACTAGTTCAAAAGCCTCCCTGAAGGTTCTCTTCAGAAGTAACTCACGAATAAGTTAGGGACAAACGAGACTGTGTGCGAGCGATATCTAAAAAACATAAATCTGATGTCAATTATTTCAATAAAGCCTTCAGAAGCTCCAATATAAACATATCATTTTACGATTCGACTATTCCCCGATAAATCTCTGGCTTCGGGGTGACTACGGTTCATCGTTCAATGGCTGAAAACATCCCTCTGAAGTGTCCAAGGGGTCTGTATAATACGACAATTAATAACCCCAGTCTATGTCCCCTTTCATGAATTATTGATTAACAACCGCATTCGCTACCAAAAGAATCAAATTGACCCTTATCTGAATCTTTTTAAGATATAAAATACAAGATACCTTTCGAGAACACAAGCATTGGTGTAGGATTAAGATAATCACTCATTTTAATCACTACGTCTAGGAGATCAGTCTGAAATTTAATGCCTTCTCAATTCCAAAATAGGATTTAAAGCTTATTTTTGTCTTTTGAGTACATAACTAAAGCTTATCAAATTTCAGCTTAATTAAATTCTTGCTTCAGTCAAAATAGCTTACTTTTACAGGACCTAGTAGAAATAATCTGAAGTTACTTCTGAATTTTATTGACTATATAGCTGTGCCGGGTGGCTTTGCCCACGGGGTATTTTTTCCTAGATAAAAAGTATTATATGTTGGTGTATATGATAATACCTACAGCATCTACATACGTTAAAATCGGTTTAGCCGTTATCGCGTGAAAGCTCTCCAAATAACAAGAAAAAACCCTCCTTAGTGCACTTCCAGGGTACTAAGTAAGAAATATCTCCTGCAAATTTCAAATCTCTAGATCCACTGGTTTAGGATGTGGGTTTTCTGACAGTCAGTATGGTACGAAAATAAATAGATATTTTTATAAAAACTTTGTTGAAATGTAAGTCATTTCCGAATCCTTAACAATACCTACTTCAAATCTGCCTCAAACTTTGGCATCATTTGGGAAGTATTGATCCGCATCTTTAGTCACAGATCCTTGAACAAAACACAAAATTCGAATCAGTGAAGCGTTGTTACAAATAAAATGTTCTTCACTTAATTTCATTGGAATTACAGACGTCCCAAACTTTCACCAAGATGCTTCTATCAATTTAAATCATTTGAAAACACTTCTGTGCTTAGTTTTCCAATTCCAACAATATTTAATTTAATGAACTTAGGTAACATGTTTTCTGATTTAAAGATTTTGATGACGATGAGATTTGTGATTTTGATGTGTTAGTAAACAACACGGACTTATTGGCTTCTAGGAAATAAAACCAATTTGGTTCAGAAAATAGAAGAGGGACAGAGGAAATAATTGTCTGTGATTATCTCCCAAGAATCATGAATACATGATATTGCGTAGAATGTTATTATAAGCACGCAAAGAGAATACAAATACTACGTTAGACCTATCAGGTGTATGACAAGCAAAGTGATGATCTTGATTATATAAGTTACACACCATCACACGACATATATTATTACGTTATGTATATAACGTTACGTAGTTACAAGTTCAGTGAAATGTCTTTTTTAAAGCCTTATTGTATACCAGCCCAAAGTGATCTTCAAATAATATGGACCTTTTTCTATTGGACCTGAGCCAATACTTTTGAAAGAATGTAACCTAAATTTTCTACCATTAGGCAAATATCCTTTGGGAATAACGTATTAGCTTTGCCCTCGATTCCGCGTTTTCAAGTATAAAATTTGATTAGGTAGGTGTCAGAGGGTTTCTGTTAAAATTATACGTTAACCTTGTACCTAAGCGGATACAATTTATTCTAAGTTTGGACAAAAAGGATTGCAAACTCGTTTGATGTTTATTGGGTTTATTTATTATATACTTATAGGGTGCCGTCGAGATACAAGGAACTATAAGTTTCGTAATGTCCATCCGTCTGTATGTATGGCAGTGATTAGAGATTAATTAGAACTGAAATAAGACACATTCGTAACCGATACTGTCACCTGGCAGTCAAGATCAGAAGAGAAGAAGTCTACCTACCTATGCAATGGCGGTAGGTTTAAAATAAAAAGACGATAATATAGCGCTTGGGCAAACACACCGGAATATATATAAAATATTTTTCAAAAAAAAAAACTACTTCATAGTAAAAATGTCATTTTGTAAACAACCACTAAAAAGAATAAAATAATTTCAGTGCAGCCAGAACAGTATCACTTTTTCGAAATTATGAACGTAATAATAATGCATAAATACAACATAAGATAAGAAAGAGTTTTTTGAAGGTGGTGCCAAGCCGAGCCATAATTATAAATATGGTTGAGCTTATTCAAAAAAATGTCTTAAACGGCTTGACGTGCTATATAAAATAATAAGCTAATAAAGTAATTATCTACACAAACTTTATCATTTACTAAATTGCTGTATTCGTGTCAATCGTTTTTTTTAATATTCTCGAAAAGCTGCTGAACCAATTTTAATATAATTTATATGGGACCTAGACCTAGAGAGTATACCCCCTCAAACGAAAAAAGAATTTTTAAAATCGGTCCGCAACTGACGGAGATATCGAACGACATTTACCAAAAAAAAACATACCTACAGCCGAACATATAACCGTCTCCTTTTCTGAAGTCGATTAAAAAAGAACTACTTGATGTACAAGTTTTGTTGATTGGTATTTGGTATTTTGTACTTGACAGGTACTTTCGATGTCCGATGTCGATGACCGATGTCGTATGTCCTGAAATAAGATATAGAATACTTTTAACCCAGAAGGCAAAGCCGCGAAGTCAAAATTTTCCCTTTAAATTATTATTCTAATCTATCTATCTATATATTATTATACTTATAATAAAACTGTAACGGGTTCAATTCTGTACATTGAAGATATTTTGAAATTTTCTTTTGGAGGATACTCTATGTTCGATATTGAAGCCAAAACAGTTTTTTTTTTTATTTTTGTCTGTCTGTCTGTCGGTCTGTCTGTATCTTGGCTAGGCATCACGCTGAAACTACTGAATGAATTTAAATGAAACTTGGTATGTTTAGAGTTCATACTACGAGGAAGGTTATAGGATACTTTTTATCCCGAAAAAATAAAGGGTTCCCGCAGGATAGGCGTTGAAAGTTATTTAAAAGAACACGTATCACGCTGAAACTACTAGACGGATTTTGGTGCAACTTGGCACAGTCATAGGATATATAATAGGTAAAAATTGAGGATACTTTTTATCCCAAAAAACTAAAGAGTTCCTGCGGGATGTCCCAAATTTTGTAAATTGAAGATATTTTGGAAAAAATAATAATTTTGGAGGCTGTTCTATATTCAATATTAAAGCCAAAACTGTATTTTTGTAATTTTTGTCTATCTGTCCGTCTGTCTGTTTGTACCTTGGCAGCGCATCACGCCGAAAATACTCACTGAATTCAAATGAAATTTGGTATTATTTAAGTTCACACTTCGAGATAGGACATTGGATACTTTTCATCCCGAAAAATTAAAGAGTTCCTGCAGGATAGGGGTGGAAAATTATATAAAATAACACGTAGCATGCTGAAACTATGGGACGTATGTTAATGCAACTTAGCATAGACATAGTTTATAAGATGGGTGAATGTTATGGATACTTTTTGTCCCGAAAAAATAAAGAGGTCTTGTGGGATATGAGTCCAAATTCTGTACATTAAAGATATTGTGTGTATTTTTGGAGGTTACTCTATATCTATATTCGATAGTGAAGTCTAAACTGTATGTTTTTCATTTCTGTCTGTATATCTGTCGGTCTGTATTTTGGCAGCGTTTCACGCCAATGGAACTACTGGATAAATTCAAATGAAACTTGGTATGATTTGAGTTCATACTACAAGGTAGGACATAGGATACTTAACATCCCTAAAAAATAATGGGTTCTCGCAGGACAGGGGTTAATCATTATTTCAAAGAACACGTAGCATGCTGAATCTATTGGACGAATGTTGATGCAACTTGGCACAGACATAGTTTATAAGATGGGTGAAAATTATGGATATTTTTTATCCCGAAAAAATAAAGGTTCCTGCGGAACATAGGTCCAATTTCTGTACATTAAAGATATTGTGAAATATTTTTTTTGGAGTTCACTCTATGTTCTATAATAAACTGTATGTTTTTCATTTTTGTCTGTATGTCAGTCTGTCTGTATATTGGACGTACCTCACGCCACCGGAACTACTGGATGAATTACAATGAAACTTGGTATGATTTGAGTTCATACTACGAGGTTGAACATAGAATACTTTACATCCCAAAAAATTAATGTGTTCTCGCAGGATAGGGGTTGAAACTTATTTAATAGAACACGTACCACGCTGAAACTAATAGACGGGTTGTGATGCTTTTGAACTTGGCACCGTCTTAATTTATATGAGGGTTTAAAATTGAGGACACGTTATATCCCGAAAAATTAAAGGGCTTCTGCGGGATATGGGTCCAAAGTCATGGTAATATTTTAGTAATAAATAATATTTTTGGATGGTTTTCTATATTCGACACTGATGCCAAAACTGGTTTACTTTTCTTTTTTTTGTCTGTCTGTTTGTCCGTATCTTGACCGTGCATCGCACAGGAACTACTGAATGAATTCAAATGAAACTGGGTATGATTTGAGTTCATACTACGAGGTAGGACATTGGAAACTTTTCATCCCTAAAAATGAAAGGGTTTCCGAAATATAGGGGTTGAAAGTTATTAAAAAGAACACGTATCACGCTGAGACGGACGGATTTTTTGATGCAAATTGACACAGTCACATATTATTTATACTTATAATAAAGCAATAAGTACGAAAAAGGCTGTAAAAAAGAAGATAAATAAAAAAATGCTCTTGGGTGCTCAAAAAGGGTATTACCACTTTTTGTTTTAATCAGTCGCTCTGTATGTTTGTCTGTTTGTTTGTTTGTTTGTTCACGCATCACGTAAAAACGATTGGACCGATTGCAATGCGGTTTTCATTGTTAGATAGCTTAAGGTTTGATTTAAAAACTGGTGTAATTGGTATCACAATCTGGTGAGTTAGTTTTCACGGCTAAAGAAGTTTTGAATAAATGTTGGTATATTGGTCCTGGAATAGCACATTATGGGTATTTTGAACCTAAAGAAAAGACCACGCGTGCGAAGCCGTGGGTACAGCTAGTTTGCTAATATTTAAATAGAGGGTTTGGTGTATTGAGTTTGCTTTAATTTCCCTCTACCTTATTTATTATGAATTTGCTGTCTGTTTTTGTTACGAAATATATCGAACAAGTTTGTGAATATTTTTGAGAGCCGTTTTACACAAACCATTAGAAATCCATCAATGTAATCTCTAATGGATGGATCCTTAAGGTGCCCACTCCTCTGTTAATATCAGAAACATCAATGTACATTATACTCTTCTTTTTCACTTACATCGCTTCTCAGAAATGTTCCTTGAAATTATTTTTTGAATGAGGAAGGAGGAGATTTCAGCGAAAGATGTTTTTATCCGATATTTTTAAATCAGAGCATTATTTGTATGACTTTGACTTCCATCGCAGTTGACAGCTCAGAGAATATTGACTAATTTTATCTACAATTCATGCTGTTAGAGTTTTTATTGACATGTTTTCATTTATTTTCTCGTAAACTAATTACAGAACAAAAACAAAACAAAATTTGGTTAAAAAATACTTCCATAAAAACTCTATCCAACTTTGAACACAACAATTTGGTGTTCACAATATCGTGCGGCAGTAAACTGAATACAAAGAAGGTAGCTTTATTCAATAGAACTTTCACCACTCTTGATTTCAAATTGGTGTTCTAATCAAAAACTTTTATTACAAAACTTTCGTCTAATAATTTGTACTATACCTAATTCCATTCCCTAATTTGAAAGAAACAAACAATTTGTGCAAATGTTAGCATTTCGAATCACAATATTTGTAGCAGTCACTCAGGACAACATACTTTTAACACCCACTATCTAAATTAGTCATAAATCATAATAGATTGTCTAAAAGTTACTAATTTCGAAAGCATTACCATAAATACATGTTAAGTGAGGATTCGAATTAAAAAAAACAACAATTACCACAGTAAGTTTAAGTTATATTACCTACAGGGTCTTGAACTGTTTAAGAGTTTAAAATATTTATAATGCTCCTCGTGAAAACATTGGTTCTAGCCTAAAGGCTCAACGGGCTTAAGTAGAGATCAAGGAGTTGTGTTATTAAGTTAGTTGAACAAAGAGAAAGGTGTTTTTCTTCTTTATTTTCAGAAAATATTCACCTATAAGTTAAATCAAGGAGAGATGAAAAAACCGGACTCGAGTTGAACTCTTGTGAAGAGGATAAGACCCGTACGATGAAAGAGCCGTCTTATTTTAAAACCACAGATTTCTAATAGATTTTCTTGTAATCTATAAGTAAAGAACAGTTGTGTATATATATCTATATTTCAAATAATCTCTTACTACTTTGGTGGTGGTCAATTTTTATCTAGTTTCTTAAATAACATAAAAACTATTTTTACACCAGTTGCTCGACCATGTCAAATTACATATTACGCAATCGCAACGTAAATCAAGTCATTATATTCCAAGGGATATAATGTGATTTGAATTTGGATCCTTAAAATTCAAATGAAAACTTTCATAGATATGGGCATTATAAAGAGAATTTATTCGAAAATTGAACTGGCCACCAAGTTTTTTTAAATGTTTTGTCTCTTTTTAAGTTCATGGTTTATTAACAATTATTTTTTGGCTTGTCATCGATTTGTGATCCACCCTAAAAGTTTCAGCCAGATAGCTAATAGGCAAGTGCTCGAAAATTGTATTGCAAGATTCCAGGACAGACAGAAATACATAGATACATAGATAGTTGGATACATAGAAGAGAATTTAAATAAAAGCTTTTAAAAAATTGGCGTGATTGTACAGAATGTCAAACAAAATACGGTGTTTGGTGTTATTTTAACAACTCCGTAGTATTTTAGCATAATCAAGTTGTCGAGCGATAGTGATTTGACTCCGGGGTTTATTAAACCAGACACTTTAGGAATTATTAATATTCTAATAAAGGAAAAGTCAAAAGATAAATACGAAACAACCTAAGATTTTAATCAGTGGATTTTATATACTACTGGTATTAAACCTGCTGATCACTGAGCCATCCCTGATTATGTGCTTATTGTCCAGCATGATGAAGTCAATCTCATTTTTAGTCACTTTGTTGGGTCTTTACCAAGTCCATTTCTTCTGGGGTTGCCTTTTGAAAGAACCAGGTAAGCTACCCAGTTCGACACACTGGTTACATCTACAACATTATCTATGATGACTTTACTAACGAGAAACCTCACGCCATCCTTAAAATCTCTATACCTAAACTTATAATTAAACTGTAATTCCAATTCCATCCGATAGGTCCAATTCTGTACAAAGAAGATATTTTGAATATTGTTTTGGAGGGTACTCTATTCCATACTGAAGCCTAAACTGTTTTTTTTTATATTTGTCTGTCTGTCTGTATATCTGTCTCTCTGTATATCTGTCTCTCTGTCTGTTTGTATCTTGGATGCGCATCACGCCTTAACTATTTAATGAATTCAAATGAAACTTGTCATGATTTGAGTTCGTACTACTAGGTAGTACTTTGGTTTCTTTTCATCCCGAAAAATTAAAGGGTTCCCGCAGGTTAGAATTTAAAAGTTATTTAAAAGAAAAAGTATCACGGTGAAACTTCTTGATGAATTTTGATGCAACTTGGCATAGTTATATTTTTTTACCCTAAAAAAATAAAGGGTTCCTGCGGAATTGGTGCACTGTTATGTTAATTTTGAATTAATTAATATAATATATTAAAATTATATAAATCTTCTGTAGCAAAAAATAATAATGCAGTAGTTTGATTTCCCATTATAATATTATTGTTATTATCTGAGGCCCCCCGAAGCGCGCGGGACTGACTGCGTGCCGCTACAGAATATTTAATAGTTGGTAACGTGATAGACAGGCAGGCACAGAGCTCAGGCCAGGAAGAGGGTAATTTATCAAAAGTATTTTAGGTTTTTAATTAGATACTTTGGATGGTTTGGTTTAGATTGGTTTGTTTATTTTATTTAAAGTTTGCAGGTAGGTATTAGGTAGGTATTATTAGAGTTTCCTAGTCGAGATAATAGATACATTACCTACTTAGCGAAAGTAATTTTAGAATCTTAGTTTAGAATTTTGAATATTGATTAGTTACGTTTGTTTGTGAGGATATTTGGAGTTGACTTATTCAAGTTTTTAGGTTCATAGTTTCTTCCGTAGTGCAACTCTTGGATACTCAATTGGAATATTTCCTCCATATTTCAAATTTCTAGGTCCACCGGCTTAGGATCTGCGTTGTTTGTCAGTCAGTGGGTATGTCTGGTACTGTACAATCAATTTTTAATGTATTTTATTAATTTTTAATTTAATAAAATAAATCTCTTTATTATTCTGCCCAATTATTCTGCCAAAAGTACCTAATTCATAAAGCCCTTTTTTTCAACAGTTAGGTTGCACCATATGTCATAATGGGATTTTTTCAAATTGTCCGGGCATTTTTCAAAAGTCTGTACAAAGAAGATAATAAAAAAATTGTCTTGGCTACTTACCTACTTAAAATAAGCTACTGAACATGTTTTTTTTAAGTCGTGTGTTTATTCGCGCATCGCGTAAAAACTAGGTTTTGTCTTTAAAAAAAAAACGGATCTCAATGCGATGAATAGAAGCCGATCAATCGATAAAATACTATTTGAAGGATGAATAAATTATGATGAAATGAAGTACATTGTACTTTATAGGCACTTTTGGTGTAGTAATAACACAGGTTATTCCAGTACCAAACTTTAAGCCTGGTTACTTTTACCCAGTTATATGACCACGCGGGCAAAGGCGTGGGCACAGGTAGTAATTAAATATAAATGAGTCCCTTTCATTTGATATGTCGGTAGGCACAGTTTACGGTACAGAATACAAACCTCGCGAAAATGATCGCGATAGATCTGTTTCTGACTGCAAGGCATTTCACAAATTTATAGTCTAATAAGCTCAGAATGCTACCAATCACCAGAAAAGAGAGATGATTGCAAGAACATCAACCCTCAGCAATGAGAACAATGCTGAAGACCACCTTCATTAGACCATCCGCAAATCACGACCACTCTGACAAGAATGCCCAACTATGATGAGATCAATGAGAAAACATTGTGTCAAAAATTAGAAAAACTCTGAACTTCGTCGGACCAAAATATACCTTGCGAATTGCAGCTACGAGACATAAATCGTACAAATTGCAGTCGTAAATCGCAATGGAATTTAAATTCAACTCTTTATTGAAATTTAAATTTATATTTTAAGTCCTAAAAGATTTCCCGAATGGTAGACGATCCAATCTGCCATTTCTCTCACATTAATTTGGCGATAAAGTCCGTTATATCGCTCGTTATGACCCTTCAAACATTCGTAGACTTTCAGAAATGTAATTAAACAAAATCACCATGGGCGCAGCAAGGGGCTTCAAATTTGAAAACACTCCTTCCCCCAATACATGAGTGAAGATTGACGAAATAATCATTACACTGATCTAAATATATATACGAGCTTTACTTAGTATTTCAATACTCTTTGGTGTCGCTGATTGACTGACTGAAATTCAACGCACAGCCTATAAAAGAGTTGATAGAAACGTGAATTTTTCAGGGAGTTACTCTGAATTATTCACGTTTTGGTAGTGTAGGGCAGCACTAAGAAAGGTTTTTTTATATTCAAACTCTGAACGGGGTTGGCAAAGTTTTCGCGCCGGCAAAGCCGCGGGGCTTAGCTATTATTTTTTCGTCCTCGCGAATATTTAAAACTAGACCTTTCAAAACTATTAATTGACCTAAGTTTTCCTATGTGTAATATATGTTCACAAAATATTGTATCTGGATGTGTTTACCGATACTTAAGATACTTTTATAAAATTAAAGTGTGTAATCCCAAAAAACATTCAAATACTGGGTATGCGTAAGGTTATTAAAAAAAGGATAAATCAAATTGAAAATATTAAATAAGAACTATATCGATTACCTCAGCTTTGAAACATAAAAAAACACATCTCAACCGGTGCCTACGTCCCCCCCCCCCCCCCCCCGTTCCTCTTACCCCAACTTTCAAACATAAAAAAACCGTAGCTAAATCGGTCCATTCATTTGGAAGCTACGATTCTCACCCCTCTTTTCACACCTCTCCACTTCCCATCCCCCTCCCCATATAGCTAAGAACCATCTCGATCACATCGAGATGGTTCTTATCACATCAGCTATCAAACAGAAAAAACCGCATCAAAATCAATCCATTCGTTTGGGAGCTACAATGCTACAAACAGACACAAACACATCCACAGTGACACAGTGATACACATCCTAAACTTATAACACCGGTCTCTTTGTTTGGGGGGGGGGTTAAAAAGCCGTATCAGATGCAAATTACAATTGAATTTGTTTAGTCAACAGTATAGTGCCAGTCCACACTACAGAAAAGAAAAAATATTTCCCTCTTCGGTGGGCAATACCAATAATGGCCCTATTATATTCCCCCTTTAAATGAAATCCTGGGTACGACCATGAAACCCGCCTTTTGGTACCCAAATTATTCAGTGTTTCCAAACTTCTTTGTCTGACGATAGACGTTTACAATTCTGACAGCCGTGGCTCTTTAATGACTTTGAGTCATAGAATAGTATTTAGACGTAGTATTTATATACTCTTTGGTATATAGAACTTTGAATATTCCAAATCGTTTATTTAGATTATATTACACATTTTTTAATGTTTAATTTACTAATTTCCACCGATTTTAATTCAATTTTAATGTTACGGGCTTTGAGACTTTATAGATAAGTTTTGTTAATACAAGTTTGATAATTTACTCAGTGTTTTTATGCTTAGCATGCTATGTTTGAGTTTTAAATTACATACTAATACTTTGGAATTACCTGCTGCCTTGCAGTTGAAACCTTGAACCAAACGCTATTTCGTTATGGACTTGGCAAGAATGATTAAAGCGCCGAAAACGTGCTTTTCACATAACACGACTGCCGCGTTTACCAATGCGTTTTGTAGGGTTCCATTCGCCTTTGATAAATACTTCCTTTTCCCAAAAGATATGAATGGATCTATGCTTCTATATAATTAAAGGTATCTCATGAATCCATTATAGGCAGGTAGGACAAGGCAAGACTTCTTGCAACTCAATCGATACCTATCTTCGTTTCCAATTAAGAAAAACGTATAAATAAGTTGTGTTAGGTACAAAATTTTACCTACACATTTAATCTTAATGTAGTTTATTGATAATCGTGCTTAAAGTGATATTTTCTGAAAATTTCAGGTATTAGGGAAATGAAATTAGGCTACAGTACATGGATGCGGTCATCAGAGTTGTTGGCAATTTGATAAGACTAGTTTCAAAAATAATTGAGGTGCTCATCCGAGCGTTAATTGAATGTGCCATACAACTAGCAATATTTGTTGGTGTCACCATTGTGACCGCAGTTGGTGGAGTGGCTTTTTCAAGGTTAGTTTTAATCCAGTATAGCTACTTCACGCGGTCAAATATAGCCTTGTATCCGGCGCGTCTCCACAAAAATAATAAGTATATAATAAAACATTAAAAAAAGAAGCTTTTATGCAGCAGCCATATGGCATGGTGAAAATTAGAACGAGCTATCATAATAAAATGCGTTTACATAATTTCGCGTCTGTGATGTTAACGTTTGAAGAGTTCCTTTATCTGGATCTAATCCTTGATTTCGATTCAGATCATACTAACCATTATAATGGATTGTCATCAGATCTGAACGAACATGTAAAAAATCAACTCCTTAGGATTACAGGAAGTGGTTCTAACTCAGCTTGCAAGATTTGAACTAAATAAACATACATTCATACAAACATTGCAAGTTAAATAAACACTTTTAATAAAAAATTCAGTCGACCGGTTTGTTCAGAAGCAAACGTCACAGGTACCGTGCAAGGACATTTCCATCAAGCAACAAATCAGTTCATATTTTTTCCGGGTTTAAATTAAATACCAAAGCTTGTTCGTTGTTTATTCTTTGTACGGCGAGAGTTCTGCAAAACGTGCGTGTAGTTTGGAGATCGGAGCTAAAATACAGAACACTACGAGAGTTTACGTTACAATTTAACTTAGATAGGTACAAGTCTAAGGAAAGGTCTGAAACTGTTTTATATTTACCTACAACATCACTATCTAGGTACAGTCTAAAACGCAAATTACCATAAAACGGCCCACAAAATATCAATGCAGGCATCATGATTTTTTGTATGTTGCGGTTATAGCCAAGTGGTAAGTTATCCTTCGCCATTCATCTCTCTAATGTACCAACTTTACGTCGGGTAATATTGCCTACCTCCTAAATCGCTAAGTCACTTTCCCAAAACTAAAGTTATACCGCCCACATAAGCTTATAAACAAATTGAACCCGCCGCAAATTGCCTTGCCAAATTTTACGCAATCATCATCGTCATTACAATGTACCCAACTTATGAACGTTGGGCGGTAATTTTGGAGCCAAGCATTTGCCATTGTTTTAAACATCTCGGCAAATAACATCGTGAAACCACATCTAAGGCTCAATTCAACTTCGAAATTTGTAACAAACCTGAGGATGTGCACCATGTGTTGGTGGAGTGTGGCCGTAACCAAGCTGGAAGACAGAAGGTTCTGACTCTTTCACGGTTAATTCCCAGTTCGTACAGTACCCAATTCGTTCTATGTCGTTATCTACCCAATTCGTTCAATGGTTACAGAAAAGATACATGGGTCCTCTTTGGTTCAGTTCTGTGAACGGAAAATATTTTTATCGATTGCTCGGCTTCTACTCATCGGATTGAGATATAAAGTAACCCAGTTTTTAAGTCAAAACATAAGCTATCCAACAGTGAAAACCGCATCGCAATCGGTCTAGTAGTTTTTACGTGATGCACGAACAAACATACAGATAGACAAACAGACAAACAGACAGACACGAATTTTTAAAATGTTATATTCTTGTTCATTATGTACCCTAGACCATTTCTTTTTTAATTATCTTCTTTGTACAGACTTTTTCGTTCCTATTGCTTTATTATAAGTATAGATAGTTAAGTTAAAATAATATGAAAATTGTCATAAAAAAATGGTGTTACTGTTGAGAAAATTTATTTTTACCGAGAGAATTTCATTAGTAGGTACTTGTGGTGAGATATTGTCCAGATTAATTTAACTACCGGAAGTTTTTGTTCCCACTGTGATGACTTACGATTTTAGGTGTACCTCCTATTCAGTACACCGTCCGCACCTGTCATTTATTGTAACTGAGTTTTCCATGAATATGTTCTGCAGATAATACTATGTCTGCACTTAATACCTAATGAGATTTAATCTCATTGTACCCTGGTTTCCTTCTCTTAGCATTGTACAAATTGAGCAATAACCATCCATTGAACGAATTGGGTATGGGAGCAAAGCTAATAGTACGAACTGGGCATTTACCATTCGTTGATCGAATTGGAAACTGGGAACTAACCCGTTTTACACTATACTGGGGCACTATACTGGGGCAAGAACGGTGAACAAGTTGATGTATTAACAAATTGACTTGTGTACTATTCTGACTCCAACCAGTTTTTAGTTTTTATTAAACTATTTAATTGTTTATTTTTGTAAGTATACTTATTTAGATTAAGTTCCATAGGGCTAGCATGAACTTCCTGATCCAAAGCTCTTTTAAAAAAAGCTCAATTCAATCGGGACGGACCGGTCGGTAGCGGACAGCAGCCTAGCTCGCAATTCTCAGAAAGCAGAGATGCCAAGCGAAGGTGCGAGAAGCAGGCGCACTGCGCCACAGAATAAATAATAGTACCAAACAGTGCGGACGCGTGAACCTCTTGCTTTCGTGAAATGGCGCAGTACAATCTGCAGGTGGAGAGAGCGTCCTCGCGCCTTCGCGTTGCGTCTCTGTTTTCCGAGCTAGGCGCTGCTTTGGTCCACTACCGACCGCTGTCATCTCGGTGTGAATCGAGCCTAACAGCTTCCAAATTCAAGAATTTCTTCCTACCTGCAGAAGCACATGCGGATGCAGTTAGAGGCATGAGGAGCTCGCCAGGTTCTAGCTGATCCCATCAAAGGAGAAATTATGACTCCGACTGCAACATATATTGATAAAAAAATTAGAAGAATTTCAATATTGGGAGGCATGCTACTCTTGATCTGCTCTTGATCCCGTCAACGGAAAAAAATTGTTTGCCTCTTTTTAGTTTTGTTCGCAGTGTAATTCCTGAGATTTAGTTTTACTGCACGACTGCCCAAAAATTAAGTGTAATTTTTCAGGATTAATGTATGTATGCCCTTCCACTTCCAATAAGACGAGCACAGTCTCTGACAACTTTCAAGCTGTTGGTTAAAAACTACTTATCTGAAGACGTGCCTTGTTGATTAGAACTTATTGTGTGTGTAGTGTAGCTGGTATTATGGTTATATGTTTATTATTATTGAACTTATATATTTATTTATGTGTATTTAGTATATTTCTTGTGTGTAGGTATGTATTTTTATTTAGTAGGTATAATTTATTGTTTATTAATGTTTTGTATTTTATTCTATTTATTACGCACCACCGACCGATGACTTTGATATCTAAGTAATCCTTTCCATCCAAAGGTTGCCTGGAAGAGATTGCTATATAGTAATAAGGCCGCCCATTGTACCTTTCATTTCACGAGTTTATCCTATACATTACCTTCTTCTTGGTGTGCAATAAAGTGTTGTTGTATTGTATTGTATTGTATGTATGTAAGTTTGTATATATGTGAGTTTCTTTGTTCCACCATAACTTTTAAATGCCTAAACAGATTTGGATTTATGGCGTATCGTTAGAATCCTTACATCATCCAGAGTAACATAGGCATTTAAAAAAATGTGAAAAGATCGTTTTTTGGCAGGGTAGTCGTGTTTATTCACTTACTTTGATGATGTACTTGTTTTTGATTTTTAGGTGGTTAGGAGCAGCCAGACCCAGAGCTGTGCCATAGCTCAAAATGCGGTAGTGGTTGGTGGCATAGCGACCGCTCTTGTTTTACTGTTCACCGCTTACAATGTGTGCAAAGGATTTTTGTGAACAATCTTGTTTTTCCTTGTGTATTACATACTTAAAGTTCAGTAAATATTTCCCTTAACTTTTCTGTTTGTTAATCGGATGTTATCGTGTATGTAACAGGCAAGCATAAGCAAGAAACTTTCTGTATGTACTATTTATTTATATTTATACTAGTTTTCAAGGCCAGTTTGGGAAATATAACCTATTCTGAGTTAGGGAGAATATAACCTATTCTGAGTTAGGGAGAATATAACCTATTCTGAGTTAGGGAGAATATAACCTATTCTGAGTTAGGGAGAATATATAATAATAAATAATAATATAGTCAATGTAATCATATAATTTTTGGTTATATTTACTGGGTTTTTTTTGTAACTATTTTCAGCCAATAAGTTGCAAGAAGTTTTTTTTTTCAATGGAATTAAGTTTTTTCCTTAGCCTGGGATGCAAAATTTATAGAAAGGTGTCATTCTTCGGAAGAGGCATTCTGGAAGCTTAGATAGCACAGAGATAAAGCACATAAAGTGACAATGGGGTGGTTACGTTTGTCGTAGAACCTATTACCGATATTATTTATCCGTCTATCTTCTATCTATCTATATTCATAATAAAGGAATAGGAACGAAAAAGTCTGTAGAATGAAGATAATTAATAAGATAATAAAATGTGGTCTAGGATACATAAATAAGCTACTGAACAAGAATATAACATTGTACCATATCTGTCTGTTTGTCTGTTTGTTAGTTTGTGTGTTTGTTCGCGCATCACGTAAAAACTAATGGACCGATTGCGATGCGGTTTTTACTGTTGGATAGTTTAGGGTTCGACTTAAAAACTTGGTACCTGGGTGGGGTACTTGGTATCTCATTCCGATGAGTAGAAACCGAGCAGTCGATAAAAATATTTATGACAGCTGAAGAAATGTTAATCAAATTTTGGTATATTTTAGGTCCTGATATAACACATAGAGTACTTTTAACCTTGAGAAATGACCACGCGTGCGAAGCCGCGGGCATCAGCTTGTACTTAATATCATAAAGCAGTAAGTACCAAAAAAACTATATATGAAGATAATTGAAGAAAATGGCCTAGGATATTTAAAATAAGCTACTGAACAAGAATATATCACTTTTAGAAATCGCGTCTTTCTGTGTCTGAATGGATGTTTGTCACCATCAAGTAAAAACTTATGGACCCATTGGGATGCGGTTTTCACTGTTGGATAGCTTAGGGTTTGACTTAAATCTGGGGTACTTGGTATCTTAAGGGCCCGGCGGAGGATGAATTGTCCATACAAACGAAATACCAACATCATTTGTAATTCAAACATATTTGCACAATATTGTACTCTTATTTAGAATTGGATAGTGATTATCTATGTTCTCAAATATGTTTGTTTTCAAAATACTTACCCAGATACAAATGTCAGCGATTTGAATAATGCTTATTTAACGTCGTGAAGGAAGTTATTTTTATTTATTTTTTTGTTGCGGCCTAGGCAATCGTTTGACCACGATCTCACCTGATGGAAAGCGATGTTGTGGTCGAAGGTGTAGCACGCTTACCTAGTAGATACCTTTTCATTCTTGACTTCAACACACCTGGGTTATAATTTACCGGAAACACTGACGAGGGTAGGGCATTCCACTCCTTTGCAGTTCTTATAATAAATGAAGAAGCGTAACGCTTCGTTCTTGTGCTAGGTGTTTCAAACATAAAAAGGGTGGCGCTTAGCCGATTGCCTATTCGTACGGTGATGGAAAGGTGATGGGGGAATCAGATTGTGCAGTTCTTGTGCACACTTTCCATAGTGCAATCTGTATAATACCGACAGGCTTTCTACATCACGTCGATGCGCAAGACTTTGAAGCTTATTCTTTACTACAGTGTCATCCCCAATGAGCCTGATAACACGTCTCTCAATTGAATCCAAAGACTCGAGCTGATACTTGGCAGAACCGTCCCAGAGGTGGCAGCAGTACTCCATACAAGATCGGACCTGTACTTTGGTAAGACGGAGATCGGTTTAGAGGACTCTTTTTAGCAGAAAACAAACACGCCTGCATTTTAGTAGCATTAAACTTAACCAGGTAAGCATCGCCCCAATCGGAGACGGCTTCTAAGGCTAAATTCAAACCGTCCACCAAAGCTTCTCTCTGAAACTGGACAGCGTCGCAGCTGGCTTAAGCATTGGAAGTGTATCTCTCAACTGCATACCTAAAGGTACCGGGCTTCAGAAGGTCATTAATGTGCAGTAAAAACAGAGTAGCCGAGACAACCGATCCCTGAGGTACACCGGCATTGATAGCCATTTGATCAGATGAGCAGCCCTCTAGGACTACTGGAATAGATCGTACCCTCAAGAAATCAACTATCCAATTGCATAAGCTAACAGGTAAACCATTTATGGGAAGCTTGTTTAAAAGGCCATCGTGCCTGACCCGATCAAATGCCTTCGATATGTCAAGGGTGACGGCAAGCGCCTCACCATGCATCTCGATGGCTTCGCTCAGTACGTGAGTGGCATACGCAAGAAGATCACATGTAGACCTGTTTCGGCGGAATCCGTATTGCCGGTCACAGGAGATCATTGTCCTCAATGCCAAGAGCCTAATGTTTATGACACGCTCCATACACTTACAGAGTAAGGAAAGGACGTTATCGAGATGGGACGATAATTGGCCGGATCTGCATGACTACCCTTATTTGGTACTGGTTGTACATTGGCAAGCTTCCAGCTTTTCGGAACTTTACCTGAGTGAAGAGAGAGGCGGTACAAACGCGTTAAAAAGGGAGAAAATTCAGGCGCACAGTTTTTCAACACAATCGCTGGAATGCCATCAGGACCACTGGCCTTGTTCACATCTAGAGCTCGATGCATTCTGAGAACCTCCTTCTTGCGACTGCGTATTTCGGGCATAAAAACTCCGCAATGAAGAAGACAGGAAGGTATCTTGCCGGAAGCGTCTAGATGCGAAGCTTCTGCAAAAAGAGAAGCAAATAAATTCGCTTTGTCTCCAGCAATGTGAGCCAGTGATCCTTCAGGTTTCAGCGACGGTGGCAGTGAGGGGCGGCAGAAGTTCACTTCGACCGTCTTGGCCAGGGACCAAAAAGCTTTGCTACCCGCGGGGTATGAAGCCAGTTTGGCCCCAATTCGACCTACGTGATCAAAATGAGCCTTCCTAAGTATCTTCTTGCAGGTCTTAGCGACAACGTTGAATTTTCTTTTCTTTGTCAGAAGATTTGCGCTTTCGAGCATCAGCCCAGTCTAGAAATGCTGCACACTTTAGAGCCACAGTACGACCACAGCTGAATCAAAACTAAGACTGAGCTTTGCTGGAAAAGAGTCTTGTCACTGAATGGAATGAAATATTTCATTGCCTGACATATTACCTCTGTAACAGCAGACGCGCAAGTCGACGGGTTCTGGGAGGTGAAACATGTTTGCCGCCAAGGTTACGGTGCAAAGAATTGCCGCATCTCGTCCTAATTCGCTGAGTTGTATCTCCACACGCGCCTACTACCCTTAAGGCTAGGATCAGGTGGGGAATGCACTGAGACGGACTTAACCAGGCAGTGCTAAGAGTTACCAAGAGTTGGGGATACCGATATGGAGTATCGGTCTGGTTGAGTCGTCATCAACAGGTTGAGACAGTTGACAGTGTTACCGTCTGGGTTAGGTACCCGTGTCGGCTCCTGCACCAGCCTGAGAGAGATCTAACGCCAGAGCAAGCTTCCGCGTCACCAGAAAAAACCGACCACGCTGATAGAGAGCTATCAGCGTGGTCGGTTTTTTGGTTTAAGACAACCATTATTTTTTGGTGGGCGTTAAAATCCCCCAAAAACAACAATTGAGACGGGTAAAGCTGTTGGGCCACACCTGCCGCCTCACCTAGAAAGTCTACCAATAACGTCGTCCCCCGATCTCCGATGTGTGAGCGGTACACACAGGCATACATAATTTTCTCTATGCCCGTGTTCACACTCGAATCACCGAGAAGTTAGGGTGCTCAAGATTTCGGAGCAAGCAAATGTCATCACGGGCGTATACAAAAACGCCGGCGTTTGGGATAAATAGGTGCTCCAAGACATAGCCTGGGTAATCCAAGTATGCTGTATCAGCTGGACATCCTATCTGCGTCTCCGACAAGAAGAACAGGAGGGGCTTAACCCCCATTCCTATAAAAATGAAACGAGTCGTTTCTCCAACGCGTCGTTACTTTTTGACGTTTTTTGTATGGCGTTTATGTCAAAAGCTGACGGACAGTAAGTGAAAATGGTTCGTTTTAAGATATAGGAACCGGCCATAGAGGTCTCCAAATGATAATCGACCGGTTGGAGATTGCAGTGAATCCCACGAATATTCGCAAGATCCAATTTGAGTGTGAGGAAGTTCTGCCGTTTTAACTTATTTCTTCTTTGGACTTTTTTCATGATGAGTAGTGGTGAATAGGTTGGACGAGTAATAGGAAACGAGATATCGGAATGGCTAACCCACGGAAATCGAGGCATAACTACGTTATTGGAGAACTTGCGCGAAGTCTGCGGGACGTCCGAACCCCCCTGAAATAATTCATCAGTTCCTCACATCTGGTCGCCAGCCGGCCCGATGGATCATTTCAGGATTTTTTACAAGCCGTGGAGCAGCCTTTTGTAGCTGGCTAAACTACTACTTGAGCCCCCAACAACTTGCGGTCGGCCACAAGGGCAGATCCAGCCTTTGAGTCAGGGGGGGGGGGGTCACATACTTATATCCAGCCTGGATGGGATACAAAATTATACAATACAAGTTGTTCCCCGCGGTTTCACTCGCGTAGCCTATGACCAAGGGCAGTTCCAGAACTTATTAATGGGAGGGGCAAATTACCTATGTATGTTTACGTATATTTGACATCTCTCTGTGCTTCAGAGGGCATATTAATAAGTGTCGATCCCGATTGCTATACTCGTAACAATAATTGATAGCAGTCGTCATGCGACGCCAGGGAGAAAAATCCGTGCAGCTCCCCCAAGTGCACCAGGCCCACCAGAGAACAAAAAACATCAAAGAACAGACGCGCAAAAATATGGAGCTATTTATATAAGAAAATTACAGAACATTATAAGGGCGAGCGTAGTGAGCGCGAAAAGTTTGAGTTATTTCTATCAGTGTGGGTATTAAAATGAAAGTTCAAATCGTATCAAATAAGCATTTGATGTATTATCAAAAGCGCGAGCGTAGCGAGCTCGAAATTTTTGAACTATCTGAGTTAATACACAATTAAATTAATCATATTATTTTATCATTCCAAAACATGCAAAAATATGCATTGACATGATTAAAAGTTACGAAAGTAGAGATTTTGAAAATATTGAGCAATAATATATCAATAAAAAAATAATAAAAAACAAATCATCCAAAATATGAAAAAACTAAAATAAGTGCGAACGGAGCAAATGCAAAAATGTAGACCTATTTCGATCGGTGTAGAAGTTAAATAATATTTTCCAAATCATATAAAAATAAACATTGCAAGAAATAAAAAGCGCGAGAGGCAAACGCAAAATTTTTGTCCCGTTTCTTTAACACAATCCTAACAACACGATTGAAACATAATTCTTAATCATATTAACTTAAGCATTGAAATGATCAAAATACAACGAGAGTAAACTCGAAAGTCCTGAGCTGTTTAATTTTATGTTATTAAAGAATTTCCGAAAAAAAATATGAAAATATTTTAAAGTTTTTTCTAAATCATATAAAAACTAGTGGCTTGAATAAATGTTTTACATAAATGTAATACAAAAAAAAACATATAATTATCGAACCTGCTCACAAAAACATTACTGCAAATTATTCAAAGAAGCGCGAGCGAAGCGGGGCAAAAAATGTAAGGTTTTCTATACAAGATAATTTTACATAATTCAAGGATGATTATTTGCAGTGGGTTTGCATTATCTGGACATTGTGCGAGTATATATGATATTAAATCGTTAGGTATTAGGTATCACTTAAAAATGTTGTACGCGAAGAAGCGCGAAAATTTTGACGTAATAGATATTTCTATCAATGTTAAAAGGAAACATAATTCCAAATCATATTAAGATTAATTAATATCTTGCATTATCCTATAAAGAGCGCGACCTAAGTGAGCGCAAACATTCTTGGCTTTTTCTATAGTTGGTTTGTCGTTCGAGGTAGTATTGGCCTATGGTGACTGAGTTTGTCAGGCCACCCGAGGGCCTCTGTGGCTTAACGAAGGCCATTAATCAATAAAAGCCGGGACCGATAACTTCACGTGCCCTTCAAAGCATTCCCATAGGGCAAAACAAAACTAAAAGATAATTTGAAATTGTCCAAAAACTAAAAATGACCACCAAAAAACTCGAGCGCAGCGAGCGCGGAAATTTTGTGATTTTTGTTTCAGTGTACAATGTAAATATGATAAGAAAACATATATGAAAATAACAAATGGACGTAAAAAAACTGATTGCCATAGGCTCAGGGGTATCAGCCATCATAGGCTCAGTATCATAGCCCCCCCCTCCCCCCCCCCCCTGGATCCGCGCTTGGTCGGCCAGCAGAGCAAGGCCTCCGACGCAGAAACACCATGATTCCGATCACGGTCCATCTTTTCGACACAACTGTATCCTATAACTCATCCGGCTTCCCTGAACATAATGATAGAACACGACATGTCGTTTGGCACCAAGACTTTGACCATGGGGTGGTAAAATAAAAAGTAATAAAAACCAGGTCATTTGGTTGCTCTTTTGGTCACGTGCCAGACATCGATGGCTAAATTCTACGGACGCGAGCAAACAATAAACCCTGAAAACGTGTTTTGTTCAAAACAAAGATTATTATACTTTTTTTTTAATAGGTAATTTCGACTAAATTGTCAATTTTATATAAATTGTCAATAGAAATAACTTTTCATCCATATTTTTTGGTATTACGGAACACAGCAAAATTTTAAACCAATTCTGAACGTAAACTAGCGCTATCGCTCCGCTGGTTATATATTAGATTAGCTGATGCCCGTGGCTTCGCACGCGTGGTCATTTTAATAATAGCCTATGATACTCACAAATGACGTCGCTTATTGGCAAAAAGAAATTTCAAAATTGGTTCGGTAGGTTTGACGACTTTCAGCCTCCAGAACAAGCTGGATTCTGGAAAGGCTTCAGCACGAGCGTATGGATGTGATCTACGGATCACATCCATACGCTCTGGCAGATTATACAGAAGACCGAAGAGTAAATCGGCTACTATTTCTAGCGTTTGTGGACTATGAGAAAACCTTCGATTCAGTCGAGACCTAGGCAGTGCTACAGTCATTACAGCGGTGCCAGATTGACTACCGGTACATCGAAGTGTTGAAGTGTTTGTACAGCAAAGCCATGTCCGTCTCCAAGATCGGAGCACAAATTCTAACAAATTGCAAAAAGGGGTGAGACAGGGAGACGTTATTTCGCCGAAACTGTTTACCTCTGCACTGGAAGATATATTAAAGCTTCTGAACTGGAACGGACATAGTGCTAACATCAATGGCAAATGCATCACTCACCTTCGATTTGCTGATGATATAGTCATCATGGCAGAAACCCTGGAAGGCCTAAGCACAATGCTCAGTGACCTCAATATTGTTTTCCAGCAGGTGGGTCTTAAAATGAACATGGGTAAGACGAATATCATGTCAAATTCCCATATCGCACCCATGCCGGTTTATGTTGGGAACGATATAATCGAAACTGTTGATCACGATGTCTACTTAGGTCAGACGTACCAATTGAGTAGATCCAACTTCGAAAAAGAGGTCAACCAATGAATTCAACTCAGATGGGCAACGTTCGGGAAATTACGCCATATCTTCTCGTTGCGGATACCGCAGAGACAAGACAAAAGTTTATAATCAGTGCGTGTTGCCAGTAATAACATACAGTACTGAGACGTGGTCGCTATTGGTCACATGCACAAGCTCAAAGTGGCGCAGCGTGCAATGGAAAGAGTTTATGTCGGTGTTTCACTACTTGATAGAATCCGAAATGAGGAAATCCGTAGAAGAACCAAGATTACCGACATAGCTCTCAGAGTTTGCAAGTTGAAGTGGCAATAGACAGGCCATATAGTTCGCAGAACCAACAACCACTGGGGAATAAAGATTATTGCATGGCGACCACGAACAAGCAAGCGAAGTGTAGGGAGACCCCCCACACGATTGACGGACGATATTGTAGCCATCGCAGGAAGTCATTGGATGGAGTTGGTACAAGATCGCTCGTCATGGCGCTCTTTGGGGAAGGCCTATGTTCAGCAGTGGACTCCTTAAGGCTGAAATGATGATGATGATTTATCTTCTAGTCCATTTTGAACGTTTGCTCGATAAGATTAGCGAACAGGATAGGAATGCATCATACAATACAATACAATAACTCTTTATTGAACACATTACAATAAAAAAACAACATAACAGTAATTATATATAAAATCTAATGTTGTACAAATGGTCTTTTCGCTATTTAATTATTTTTTTAGGAATGTATCATAGTTGGTGATTTCTATCAATTGCATGGCTGACAATATGAACTCGGAGAAAAAACAGATTTCTGATCTGTTGTCAGTCTCCAATATGTCAAACATCGCAGACTTCCCTACACTTATTACGGCAACAACAGCAACATGTCTTGATCATTTGTGTACAATCTAATCCGTCGTGAACAATCTGAGCGACAATAGAGCCGTGCGTGCAGAGGTATCTTGCGCTCGGTGCACATCAGTGTCGGACGCGCCTAGGTAGGGATTTTTCACAATGTAATCGCACAATCTTTGCTGCCTCTAAGTCGGTGATCGAGTGGCGATATATCGCCAACACGCCTCATTGCGCGCATACTGCGCGTGCGCACTCGGCAAGGTACTTGTTATTTACCCATTAGATCATCGGGTGGCGATATATCTAACATTGCGAGCTACAGCGCGCATACTGCGCGTGCGCGTCGTGGTAAGCGACTGGCATTTCCACGTTTATTAACAGATTTTGTCAATAATTGTACAGTAAAAAAAATGTAGTAAATACTTTTCTAAACTAATTTGTTTAAAGTTAAGTTCTTGTGTTCTAAGATATAATGTAAATTACTTCTATTATTTCGATTAAGTTTACAATATAACTATTAGCACAATGCCCCAATTTTATCGAATGTTTTTTTATAGCTATATACAGCGGCTCGTACCTTTTCTTATTGTTCCTTCTCAAATTACATACTTTTACGATTTCTGACGTTTCCAGTGAGTACCTGGTCCCAAAAAGTCTTTTGATCCTTATGAAACAGGATCGATTGACACCACAAAAAGAAAACGTAAGAACTGTCAATTTTCTTGCCAAACAGCTATTGATAAAAAATACTAAACTCACACAATGGTTTTACCCTAAAATAGTAACAAAACATTATTCTAACTAATTACTTATTGTAAATTTCAGCTTCTATTTTACATATTGAAATTCTGAGCACGACAATTACAATAAATAGGATTGCGGGGGTCTTTAATCTTTCCAGTTTTCACTGAAAACTGTTTGAAATTTATAAGGCCCCAATACATCCTAATATCCTAAGCTAATTAGAATATATTATGGGTCTTATTATTTCGATGATTTATCATTTTAAAGGCCAATTGTATACATTTATTTGGTAGGGGAAGCACGTATTCGTTATTAATCTTACAGTTAGCATTTAAAGGTTAAGTGAAACTGTTTTACCCGGATTTCTGAGCTGGATGTATAGTGTATACATTTACTATACATGTCACGTAGTAAGTATATATATAGAAGTCTTTAATTGAGTAGGTAAGAGTGCCTACTCGATGATAAAAAAGTTCAATTATGGTACTTATAATAACGCAGTAAGTAACCAAAAGCCTGCACGAGGAAGATAATTCAAAAAGTACTTAAAAGTTTTTTTACAATCGTGTTTTCCTGTCTTTTTGTCAAACATAGACCATTAATATAAACTTGTTCAATAACATTTTTAAGTCCCCTAGACCATTTTTTTATTATTCTTTTTGTACAGTATTTTTATTACTTACTGCTTTATTATAAGTATACTGTATACTATAAGTCTGTGGTATAGATAGATAATCAGAAATCTGTCCCCAAAACAGCCAGAACAGCCCTAGAGGGGTCTAGGGCCGGCCTGGCAGTACTTAAGCCCATAGAAAAGTATTTTTTTGTTGAATGTGGAGAGGCTATGTTAGCTTAACGGGCGCGACGCGACTATACATCTCAATGTACATATTCAAGTCAAAGCGCAAGGAACGTTCGTAAAAACGCATAAGGAAACCATCCATATTGCCCATTTTTATTAAAAAGGTGTTGTTAGGTATTCTTAGGAGACGAATAGCGTTTATAGCTTTTAAAATTAATAATAAACGTGATGAATCGGAGTTTTTGTTTGTGCAATTAGTGCGTCGATATACTCTAGCTGCGCCTAAGAAGTATCCTATGTTTCTTTGTCTTTATAGTATACAGCATCTACATACATTTTACTAAATTCGGTCCAGTCAATATCACGTAAAAGCGCTCCAAACAGAGAAACAAACAGAAAACTCTTCACTAGTGAGTACAGTGAATGATGCACTTCCATTATTTCAATAGGCACTTCTTGTTGAACTTTAAGCCATCGCCATCCAGTTCAATTTTTCGGAACTTATCTAATTTTAAACCTGTTATGTGCTTGGCTCAGTCGGAGAATTTTGTCACCGCCGCGATTCAGAAAACGCGACTCGTGTAGAGACAACAGAAGAATTCAGCTGGGTTGGGCAGCATTCGGCAAGCTTCGTCAAGTCTTCTCGTCGTCCATACCACACTGACTGGCGAAACGTGGACACTAAGGGTTAAACTAGTCCAGAAGTTCAAGGTCACTCAGCGAGCTATGGAGAGAGCTATGCTTGGATATCTTCATTACGAAGAACAAGATTCGTAATGAAGATATCTGATTGAGAACCAAGGTAACCAACATGGCTCTAAGGATAAGCAAGCTAAACTAGCAGTGGGCTGGTTAAATTTCCCGGAGAACCTCTCGACAGTTCTCGAGTGGAGACCACATTTAGGCAAACGTAGTGTATGGCGCCCTGTGGCCAGGTGGAGTGACCACCTGAAAAAAGCGGCTGGAAGAAAGTGGATGAGGAGAGCTGAAGACTAAGCTCAGTGGCGTGCATTAGGACGCCTACGTCCAGCAGTGGACAGATATAGGCTGAAGATGATGATGATGATGATGATGATGATGATGATGATGATGATGATGATGATGATGATGAACTCCATCTAGTTCTATTTTCGAAACTAATCTGTAAACAATGCGTGTGAAGGAAGAAGAAGAAACGTAAAGCGTAATCCGTCAATTCGCATTAAAAAACGTTTTCCCTCGGTAACGTACTATTTTCAGGATAAAAAGTATCCTATGTTGGCGTCTATATTGTACAGTACCTATTTACAAAGTTTCATCGAAATCAGTTCAGCCGTTTTGACGTGAAATCTCCCCAAACAAACAAATAGACAACGCATATTGGTGTGGATATCATTTGAATATGCAACAGATGACACTGGGTTTCATTCAAAATTTGTTTCGCAGCCATTCTATCATTTTCCTTCGGTGCCAGCCAGTCCAGTTCCAGGCTTAGAATGATTACCACCTTCTAACACTCGGAAATATGATAAAATACTTCTAATCAAGTCACAACAACCTCAATATTTTTATATGCAGTTCTCAGTCTCAGTCTTTTATCTAGATTTGCACCATAGAAAACACAATTATGCTCTCTTTAACCGATCAAAAAAATCATTTGAAACTTTACTCTTTTTCGGTCATTACATAGGCGACCATTATTAATACCATACTAATGATGATATTTTTTAAGTTGATATAGAATAGATAAAAAAAAGGTAAAAAAAAAACTTGGTCCAAAGCCAAGGTAGCTGCAAAAAAAACTTGGTATTTTGTCTAAGGTTAGGCGGTACTTCACACCGGGACAGCTTTTGAATCTTTATCAAGCACAGGTCCGATCTTGTATGGAGTACTGCTGCCACCTCTGGGACGGTTCTGCTAAGTATCAGCTCGAGTCTTTGGATTCAATTGAGAGACGTGCTATCAGGCTCATTGGGGATGACACTCTAGTAAAGAGTAAGCTTCAAAGTCTGGCGCATCGACGTGAGGAAGCAAGCCTGGCGGTATTCTACAGATTGCACTATGGAGAGTGTGCACAAGAACTGCACAACCTGATTCCCCATCACCTTTCCATTACCGTACGACTAGATGATCGGCAAAGCGCCATCCTTTTATGGTTGAAATACCTCACACAAGAACAAATCGTTACGCTTCTTCATTTATTATAAGAACTTCTAAGAAGTGGAATGCCCCGCCCTCGTCAGTGTTTCCGGTAAATTATAACCCCGGTGTGTTCAAGTCAAGAGTGAATAAGTATCTACTAGGCAAGCGTGCTACACCTTCGACCACATCATCGCTTTCCATCAGGTGAGATTGTGGTCAAACGATTGCCTAGTCCGTAATAAAAAAAAAAGAAAAAAAGATAATGGCTTAGCGAATTTTCGATACATCCCGCATATCGTTAAAAATGATTCGATTTATCTAAAATCTACTCCCGAGCTGCTTCACATCTCCCGCTCAACCTGCACCTAGAGGAGCAGGACAAACATTTGAGAGCGTACACCAGGTGATATAATAGACAAACGCTAGCCTATTACCACAGAATCAATAATAGTAACTTTTACACCGAACATAAATTAACCACAGAGCTAGTAAGACGGGGAGGATACGATACGTTTTAATATAGCATAAACACAAACTGGACTAGATAAGCCATGCAAACACATCCATACCTACCGCTATATTTCCATAGTCATGCTTCAGTGCATCAACAACAAAGATTAAGACACAAACGAAGACTTTAGAACGAATGAGATAACAATAATTGACACTTCTAACACGCGGTACACCAATTTATACTACACATTTTTGTGCTTATGGCAAAGCAAAATACAATATGTGACCTAAGGCCAAATATGTGCATTGCACTTAATTTATGCGGTTCACGCCCGAGGAATTAGAACTTAATCTTCCCACTTTTAATGAGATCTATGAGTGCAACAGATGTTTTTAACTGATATAAGTAAAACAACGCCCAGTTATAAGGCTGAAACCCTAAGGTTTGACATAGGTTTATTATACGTAGTAAAACCTTAGCAAATACTTTCAGTAATTTTTGGGTAACAAAGGTGGGCCCATAAATTAGTTGAATTTGGTCCGCCAAAAAGGTACCTTCCTTCCTACCTTCACAACGTTACTAAATTGCGCAGTTGTCGACGCCAGAGAACTGACATTTGAGAATTTATGTTTCTGTGAAACGGTATGAAAAATATTTATTACCTGAAAGGGCTGATGATAACTCAACCCTGGATGAATTGGGACCATTCATCGGCCCAAATTTTAACATACCAGTAATCTCGAAACGAATGCAATCAAAAGTCGTTGATGTATACCTTTCCTGTATCCTACTGATTTATAGATGTAAAAAACTGTATGGTTCTCGAATTTGAAATTATCATCATTATCATTTTGCAACCAGACACTTTAGAAAATATATTATAATTATATTGGAACTCCCACATTATGAAGAGACCTGTTTAGCTACTAAGCTTCCGTGAAGCTATCAAAGAGTTGAAGTACAAAAGTAGTATGTTCGAAAAGATCAAATGAAGCCTTGATTTGCCTACCAGCGCATCGATCAATATAAAATGATTGGATGGGCCAAAGCGGTCCATAGGAGAATTTTTGAATTCTATAAAGTGAGCGCCGGCACTCACTTGATCTCTGTATTGCGGCGGAGCGCTTTCGCGCCAATTCCTAAGCCGGTGACGCTGTAGAGGTTGGTAGAGCGTGTGTACTGTGTATATATAACTGTGGACCTGAAACCTGGTTATGCTCAACAAAATGTTATTAAACTTGTATTATAGATCCATCACAGACCTGAGTAGGTTAGAAGGAAATGTTATTTGGAATACCTAATTGTTAAAAAGGTACAACGTAGAGACCAACAGCAAAACATAATAAAAGTATATATTTGGTCTCAATTGGGATCTGTCTGTGCGAGGCGAGACAAGACACGTTCCGCACTCTCCTTGAGAAAGACCACCGGATGTGGTTGGATCTATAGTTGGAATAATTCATCTTCAACACGTAATTAACTCCTCCTCCTTTAAAATAGATGAATACTGGTAATATTTTTTCTCACATATAAATTATTTTCGTTACGTCTTTTTTGTAACAAATGCACCATAAATACTTATATTAGGTGTTGAAGTATAATTATGTCAACCAGAATCCGATTGTTGACTCGTTATTTTTGAGGAAGGAATGAATGGATGAGGCCCGTCCATTCATTTTATATTGGTCGAAGGCCAGAGGCACAAAGTTTAATCCAATATTTTGCTGGCAAACTTCTGAAAGGAGACCCAGATCTGTCAATAACTGTGGACCTGAAACCTGGTTATGCTCAACAAAAAGTAATTAAACTTTTATTATAGATCCATCACAGACCTGAGTAGGTTAGAAGGAAATGTTATTTGGAATACCTAATTGTTAAAAAGGTACAACGTAGAATAAATAAAAATAATTATTTTATCATATGGATTGACATAAAAACTATGTCCAATTTTTCAATGAAACTTCTTAGGTGGGAACTGTTTCTTGCCATTAAAAATATAAAATTGTTTTGTAATAAGTACCTATGTACATAGGTTTTCCAAAGTATGAACTTGTCCGCAGTGTTATTAATAAGTCTATAAACTTGAAATACAAATAAATTAAATAAGTGGAATCATTTTTTTTTTCTGTACAAAAATATCACATCAATATTTTATTCATGAACGAAAAGTCTCCACCAAGAACTATACAGACAGATAATCTAATATTTTCGGCGACAGAGGAAACCTACTTCAATTTCGTCAACCCAATAAATAGATAAACAACTCAATGTAGGCCTTATTTATATTCTTGAGTTTGTGGGGATGAGGTGAAAAACCCTTTCTAGGATTATGAGAGATACAAAACTATAGCTTTGCCACCAAAATAAAAACGGGAAGTATATCTACTCAATCTTTTACGTGAATGCACAATGAGATTTAAAATGAAATGTAGTTTATTCTGTGGTATGTAGTGATAGGTTTATCGCATCGACAACTGCATATTATACTGCGTACTCTAGACAGGCTGTTGACCTACGAATAATAATAAGTACTGTTGACGAACGTAGTAATGAGAGCATTTGATTATCGCCATTTGGCGCTAATAGCAGTTCGGCAGTAGTGAGGCTCCACGGAAATAACGTACTTGTACTATTATTTATTCTGTGACTAACGTCAGGAGATGAAACAATGTCAGTTAGTTCCATGGACCCTCGGTCGCGTAGAGAGAGTATCAAGCTCGGGCGCTTTGAATCAGCACAAAGCACAAACGAAAGAACGGCACAGCAAATCCATATACTTACATCAATGATTTATCGCTACATGTTAACTTTACTCAAACAATACTCATAATTGACCCTAACCTTAGTTGGTCTCCATATGTTAATGAAATGTTCTTTGCTTCATTTCCTTCAATCATACGCCTTAAAAAAATCTCCCCACTCATACCAAAATTACATTAGTAAACTCGCTTTTCCTTCCCATTCTATATTATGCCGATGTATGTTCCTTAGACCTAACTGAAGACCTTCTTAACAAACTTGACCGCCTTCTTAATAACTGTATCCGTTTCATCTATGGCTTCAGAAAGTATGATCACGTATCTGAGTACAGATCCAGACTGAAATGGCTCTCTATCAGTGAGCGACGATATCTTAGAATTCAGTCTTGTGTTTTCCGTCCTGAATTACCGTTACTCACCTGTATACTTAAAATGTAAATTTAACTTCCTATCAAACACTCATAACAAGCAACTTCGCTCTTCAAACACTCTTATATTAGCCACTCCTATTCATACCACTTCTTTCCTTGATCACTCCTTCCAGGTTTCATCAGTCCGTCTGTGGAACTCACTTCCAATTGACATTAGAAAGTGTCAAACTAAAGAAAATTTTAAGCGGTTAACTCGAGAGCATTTAAAAAAGACTTATTAACAACACCAGCTGTTTAATTTTATAATATTTATATGTATTTTAATTGTATATACATATTTTACAAAGTTTTATATTTTAGTATTTATTTCGATTAATTTATCTTTATATTCATTTTACTGTCCAAATCTCGAGTGCACGCCTATACACATCTTTCTTGCACAACCAGGATGACTGGTAGAAAATGCTGTCTTAGCATTAAGTCCTCCTCTGTACACTGATTTTGTGCATAAAGTATTAAATAATAATAATAATAATAATACTAGTAATGTGGTCATTATTTCGACAACCTTCTTTGGGCAAAGTCAACCTTGCCGCGCTGTTTGAATAGGCGCCAGCAAAGTTGTATGGAATTTCATTATTGTGTGTTTGCGGCCAGCAATTTCCTTTGAAAATCCATTATTGTCGTAGCACTATTATTTATTCCGTGGGTTCGTTAACTCCTAACGCGAAAAGAGAGGCGTTGTAGCTCCCAAACGAATGGACCGATTTTGATGTTTTTTTTCTGTTGCCCTTGCTGTCCGCGCTATAAAGACCCCGACCTTCGGTCTCGGCCTTCATTCCAGCTTGGCCATCAAGAGCTGCAATGCTGACCGCGCTGTGATGGCCTCGAACTTAACTTAGCTACGCTCTCGACCATCATCATCGCTTCCAGCAACGCAGTCATTACAGACCGCGGCAGTAATGTACTATTTCCGTATCACAAGTGCCTTAACAAATAACTACGCAACACGCAAAGAGACATTGCTGTGAGCAATTTTTATTTTTAATCGCGAATGATCTTTAACGCTACAATTATTTATTTATTTACAAATTTGAATGATGATATATTTTTACCATAGTAAACCCACCACCTTAAATAAATACTAATTAATAATGGAATCAATAAAATTATATCAAAAGTAATAATATCCCTTTGTGCTAATTAGTAAGCGCAATTTGGTTATCGTTTAAATCTTTTTGGCAGTAGTATGTATTATTGTTTTTTTTTTTTTGGCAACTGTTTTCCAAGGAAAGTATATTTTTAGTGATCGGTTAAATTCATTAATTTCGTTCATTGTGTAAATAGGGTTTTTACTGGAGCCCAAATTATAAGCATTTATGGAGCATTCGAGTCTAAGCTTTTTACTCCATTCCATGCTCAGATTGGTCAATGGCTGCATCAAATGATAACGCTCATACCATTCAACATCTGCATGTTTATAAATACAAAATATAGCAATGCTTACCAACAATAAAATAGATTTCAACTTCAATTGCAAGCTAGAAATAATTTGCAGTAGTCACAAAATAAATAATTGTATGGCCAGTTCAAAGAGGTCCTTAATTAAAGAAACCTGCACTCTTTTAAAAGCATTTATTTAACTTCACTTGTATGTATGTATGTATCTATGTATATATGAATTTCTGTCTGTCCTGGAATCTTGCGACTCAAATTTCGAGCACTTCCCGATTAGCTATCCTGCTGAAACTTTAGGGTAGCACACAAATTGAAGACACTGCAGAAAAACAAGAAATAAAAACGTAAAAAGTGAAAAAGCATTTAAAAACTAAAACTTAAATAATCATTAAAAAATAAACAAAAATTTAAACAACATGTATATAAAAAAACACTTTTTTTTGTATTATACTTATTAACAATCAACTGAATAGTCTAAGAGACTGTTTAGTTTGGGTCATATCCTACACACCATGCATCGGGAGGCGTCAGCTAGGCTGATCAGCATTTATTGTAACTCTTGCAGAGATTTCCCCATTAAGACGATGTCATTAGCAAATCTCAATTGCAATATGTAGCTAAATTAACATTTTCAGGGATATTTAGGTCCTCCACGCAATCTATCTAAATAAATAAAAATCAATTGCCGCACGTATGAAAGAACATCACTTGAGAAGGGTTTGACCAATATGGCTGTTTTTTTTTGGACAGGACGAGGTTTGTATGAGATGTTTATGAATACGGGTACAATGGCTCTTATATAATTGAAATAGATGAACATCTGCCCGCAAAGTACCAGGGCCGCAGCAACCCCCGGAGGCGTAGTCGCATCGGCGACATCTTGCCTCTCTCTCACAAAGTAGACCAGCACGTCCAGCGGTGCAGAATGGTTTCGTAGCAACGTGGGGCTTAACAAGGTCGCCTTCCTTGAATTCAAGAGGAAACAAAAGATGCTTGACAGTCGTGCTTCTCTCCATTATCCTGAGGGAGGAACCTCTTACGTGCACAACACAACACTCTCTCCGCCTCCAAGTCCCTTAGATCCGAACCCCTGTAACCTCTCCCCCACACTCTCTCTCCCTGCTCCTCCTCCGACTACTTCCTCCTTGATCTTGGTTTCGAACGTATCCGACGCTCTTCCTCAGCATTTCAACTTAATCAAGTTTAGTCCCAGGCGTTAATAATCTTAGAAAGTTAGATATTTCGCTGTTAGAAAGCTTTAGGATCTTGCTTCCTGTAGTATTCGCAATCTATGCAAAATTTGAACCAAAATCGATTTGGCCACACAAGCAAACGACGTTAAATTTTATATAATAGGTATTTCATATACTTCATTATAAATTTACCTATTACAAGTAAGAGTAAACGAAGAAAATTTGATGTGGTTTCATTAGGCTTTGATAAAAACTTCCTAAGAGTTAGTTTCGCTATGTAAACCACCAAGAAAAACATGAACACATACGTCGAGAGAGTTTCAGACATTTCGTACTTATCGGTACTTTAGGTTAGTCTTCAGGAGCCTAGGTACTCGGTAGGTATAATCGGTATAAGGTTACAAAATCCAAAACCTAGGTATATTTAAAGCAATTTACAGTAGGTAAAAATATTTTTTCAATAATGGAAGACTTTAGGGGTTTTTCATTTTTCATCAATTCTTTTTCCTTTATTAAGTTTCTTTTTCAGTATTTTTTATTACGTTGTCATCAATTTGTGAGCTGTCCTGCAAGTTTCAACTGGAAAGCTAATCGTGAAGTGCTCGAAATTTTAATTGTAAGATCCCAGGTCAGACAGAAATACATAGATACATATATAGATACATACATACATACATACAAGTGAAGTTAAATAAAAGCTTTTAAAAAGAGAGCAATACCAACCAAAAGCATTAGAAATAGCCTTGTTAATATCTTATAGCCCAAAGGTAAGAGAAATGTTATCGAGGCCAGTTTCATATCAGCCGTATCAAATAGCAAACGTTCAACTTCGGGCTTACCTAGTTCTCGTAGCTCACTGAAACTGATATTAGCCACTTTGGCTTTGTTTCGCCATTTCTAAGACTTCTGAGTATCTCGAAGACTCCATGGACCCGGCTCAGTACCTGGCTAAAGCTTTTAGAGACTACTATAAATTACTGGTGATTCAATCATTCAAATGGTAGATAATTATAATGAGGCAGTTTAAGTTAACATTTTCAGATTTTTAACCACCTAACGCGAAAAGAGAGGGGTGTTATAAGTTAAGGAGGTGTACGAATGTATGTCTGTCAGTGGCATCGTAGCTCCAAAACGAATGGTGCCATTTTTATCTTGTTTTTTTTTCGTTTGAAAGCTGATATAACCGACAAGATTTTTAGCTGTAATGGGTTCGGGGGTACATACATTTTTAATTTTTTAATTTAACAGGAAGGACCTCATGTCTGAATGTCCCAGTAATTTGATATTATTGACAAGTGACATGTGATAATAAGTAAACAAGAATAATATAAAAATAAAAACAGCTTTTATGAGCTTATTCTTTTAAAGATTGTCACTTTTTACGTCCTTTTTTTGTTGCATTTTCACTTTTTACGTTTAAAGTTTTTCTCAGTCATTTTTTTTTTCCTTATTTACGTTTTTCTTCTTTTTTTTCTTTTTTTATTGCTTCAGCTGGATAGCTAATTAGGAAGTGCTCGAAATTTGAATTGCAAGATTCGGACAGACAAAATACATAGATACATACATAAAAGTGAAGTTAAGTAAATGCTTTTAAAATGAAAACCCACAACATTCATTTAAAATCTACTATAAACAGGCGAAGCCCGATGCGTTGGTCTGATCAGATCAATAACACTCTCGACAGCGTTGTCTACGATGCATCACATAATATAGCCGAGTACAAAAGCAGATGGCGTAACTTCGTAGGGAGTAGGATAGTGAAAAGAGGAGGCCACGACCCTCAGACATGAGGAACACGACTAAAGGAGGAAGAGGCTAACCAAGCAATACCACAGAATAAATAATAGCACAAATATACAATACTGAAATGTACTCGTACCTATGTATAATGTATATCCAGTGACGAATAATTTACCCATAAAGTGTTGTGTGCTCCTAAATTTTTGTCTTGTTCAGCCTGGTGCAGTGTAAGCGAGAGAGGTGCATCACCTCTCCCGCTCACACTGCAGCAGCACTGAGCAGGTTTTAGATAAATTCATTGATTTTGAACGACATATATCGAAAAATCGTTAGGCAATCACTTAATCACTTAATCTTAGAACAGAAATAAACATATCTACACTTACAAAGCAAATTCAGGCTTTCACTCGACCGAAAAGAGCAAAGTTTCAAAAAAATAACTTTTGATCGAGATAATACACCACTAATTTAAAATTACCAAAAAAAATATGGGCCATGCAGCAGTGGCAATGCAATCTAAATATGCAGTCAGAACTTTGAATAATATATATAATAGTGTAATCTTGTTTTCCTCAAGTGAAAATGTAAATAAAAGACTGGAAATAAGTATAATTTTAAAAAAAACTTTCATTTGTTTTAAAAGGCTTTTTAAAAAAATGACTTGCTTTGTCGTCGAGTTGTGAGCTCCCCTGAAAGTTTCAGCCGGATAGTTAATCAGGAAGTGCTCGTAAGTTCCAAGTGAGTTCCAAGATTCCAGGACAGAAATACAGCACATAGAAACAAGTGAAGCTTTCAAAATAAATATAAAAATATTAGTGTTGTGTCTTATTAAAAGTATCACTTTTTTATTCCAAATAAAGGGCTGCACAAAACTTTAATTCACAATTATTTCTTCCCCAACACTACTTATATAATCCAGAAAAAAACAGCTTTGTAGAATAGTAAATCGACTCTATGCTTGTAGAATAGTTCATATAGGTACCTACTGTACTTGCTGGTATCCCTTCAACCTTTCATCGATCTTTACCTGTTCTATTTCTTATGTTTCATAAAAAAGTATTCCTTTGGTTACCCAATACTTTCATATCAACGAAACAACCCTAACTCTGATGACGTCAGATTCAGCCATGCCTTTAATTTCTTAATAACTGGTACCTAGGTACCGCCTAACCTACGTAAATACATTAAAACTTGTGAACATAAACCTCGCCTTTGAGTGAAAAACCCGGCGTTCGAAAGTTCAAAGTAGTAGGTTCAAAGTATTCTCGGTATTAGGCTTAAGTTTATTAAACTTTGGCTAGATTTCCTATCTAGAATTTGGAACTAATTAGGGCTGTTATAGGAGTATGTTTTTCTTTTTCCCTGATTGTTCCACGAACGTAGGAAGTTGAGGTTTCCTCAAGTATGTACTCAGTTATAGAATTTAAAAAGCTTTGAATAAATCCGCTAATAGGGTATAAAGTACCTAACCGTTAGTATATGTATATGTAAATAATGTCTAGCTACTTACTGCGGTAAAATGAACTTTGAAGACATGTTTATTGGCTCTGAAAGCAATAGAGTAAAATTGACTGCTCAGAAGTTGAGGATAGTTTCAAAATAGTAAGTAAACCAAACTCCCGAACCCTCTTTCCGTGTCGACAGATGCCTATCAGACTCATCTAACATTCAACCGCATGTGCGAAACGTCGATACATATAGATAACTAGCTGTTCCATCGGCTTTACCCGCGTGGTCGTATTTCTATGATAAGAATCCTGTGTTATTCCGGAACCAAAATCATCAAACTTCGTTCAGACGTCAAATGGTTTTTTATCGATTACTCAACTTTTACTCATCAGATTGAGATACCAAGTACACCAACCAGTTTTTAAGTAAAATTCTAAGCTATCCAACAATGAAATCTGCATCGCAATCGGTTAAGTAGCTTTTACGTGATACGCGAACAAACATACAAATACCGAAAACAGATAAAAAATATGTCCAGTAGCTTATTTTAAGTACCCTAGACCATATTTATTTAAATTACTTTCGTTTACAGACTTTTTGGTAATAACTTCTTTATTATAAGTATAGATAAGAATTATTCCTAAACCACTCTCATTATGTAGATCAGATCAATCATGACAACTGGGCGAGTTATGATCGGCGTGGCACCGGCCCCCCAGGGAAGCACATCCTCATTGCTGGAAGGGGGGCTCACCAAATAGCGTGCAACACTTGGAACCAAGGTGAACGCGCGTGGGAGCCGAGATCGGTCTTTTTGTAATAATTTATTCAGAACTGGATCAAGTGAACGGTAATGTGTTTATCAACCTATATGTATGTATGTATGTATGTATGTCTGTTCCTTTGAAACGCGTCGGCCGATTTTGATGATTATTACGTCAATCGATTTGTATTAATCTTGTGCGAGTCATCAAAGATATAACAGTAATCAAAATTCAATATGGTGACAACCAAACGCCATATTGTGAAAAAGAAAAACATGAAAGTCGACGAACTATTTAAAGAAGGGTATCATTGAATAGGTATTTAAAAGACATGTTTAGATTTCTTATACTATTTTTCATTTAAAATGATCATTCAGGATCAATAACGATATAAAGTTGGTTACCAACTCTCACTTAAATTTTGGCCTCTTTCTAGTTTTGTTCGCAGTCGGGTTTTTTTGCACCTTCGATTATGTCTTCTTGTTGCTCCATCTGGTTCAGTTTATATTACTATTTGAAACTCAATACCTATAGAATTATGCGTCACAATTATTTATTTATTTATACTGCACAATGTACAAACATTCGCTTCAAACTAATAATTAAAGATATGGATGTACAAAATACCCTGGAGGAAAAAACGATGGAATCTTTTCCCCCTTGATATTCCGTCGTCCTCATCTGTCCTGTCTGAATTTTTGTTAAAAAGAAAATTAGTGCACATAGAAAAAACCCGACTGAGGATGATTGCTAACCAACTTTACATCGTTAGGGAACCTAAATGGTCATTCGAAATAAAAATGATAAGAGAAACCTAAAGGCGATTTTCAAATACCTATCTAAAGATACCTTACTTAACATAGTTCTTCGACTCTCATTTTTTTCTTTTCCTAAAATGGCGTCTGGTTGTCGCCATATTGAATTTTGGTTAATATCAAGTATTTAGTGATTGCAAGATTTAGACAAATCGATTGACGTAAAAATCATCAAAATCAGTCCATGCGTTTTGTCTATATAGTGCCAGAAAAGAACAGACTTAACATTCCTACATAGGGTGATAAACACACCCTCCGCTCACCCCAGCCCCCATTCCGATAAGAATGAAACGTTTCGTTTTTTCAACGTCTCGTTACTTTTTGTATGGCGTTTATGTCAAAAGCTGAAGGACAGTAAGCAAAAACGGTTCGTTGTATGGTAAAGGAACCGGCCTTCAGTCGGGTAATAACAAGGAACTCGGGAGAAGTCCTCCAAATCTGCAAACTGTGCCGCAGGGTGAAAAGAAAGTACATTTAATCAGAACATGTTTCATCGAGTCAAACCTGCCAAGGCAATCTCTTTGATGAACGGAAGAACATTTCATTGAGTGAAATATGTTTGAAGCGCTCCTGCTTCCTTTGATGAATGGAGCTCGGGACCTCGGGACCCTTTCCTTAAAGCATACGATGTCAAAGGGTCGCTGCCACCGGTTTGTGTATAACAACTTGCGATGAATGAGATATAAAAGAAATTTGACGTGATCCATTTTTCTCCAACAGTTGATATAATTTACAATTTCCTTAAAAACATTTTAATTTTACAAGGATTGGCATCAAATAAATATATAAACAAACAAACAAGCTCAATGTTGTAAAAAAAACATCAGTTGACGCGCGAAACGGTAAATTAGTTTTTATGATGTTACTAACTGTCACAAATCATGTTAATGGAACAACCCATCGTGAAATATCTATATTGATTGATGATTATATTTATTGTTATGGTTGTTTGCTATAAATACATTTTATTTTATTTATTTTGGGCTTTGTTTAATAGGGATTTTTTATACCTGGTTTAATAGAGTAACACGGGTGGGTACCAAGTGCTACTCTAGTTCTAGTTGGAGAGATATTGAGTCAACATTATCCATGAATTATTATTATTATACCAATTATTTTTTACGCAAAATTTCTGATAACAACTATAAAACTATAATTGGTTATAAATTAGTAACTTGGTTCCTCCAGAATGAATCGATTATGATGACGAAAAGGACCCAAAGTTGTCCAATTTCATCCAAAACTGTTTTTTTATAATCTTGGTTACACCAGCATAGATCGATTATGATGATGAAAAGGACCCAAAGTTGCGCAGTTTCATCAAAACTCGTTTTTTATAAATAATTAACTTGGTTCCTATTTTTGTGACTACCATCAAACAAAAATTATCTGTTTAGCTTATGTAATGCAGATTTACTCTGGCTTGTTTTCGGCATATAATGTAACAATGTACATGTAAATGTAACTAGTTTTTAAGATGTATAATCTAAGTTAATTAATAAATGTATAAATAAAAAGTACCCAAAGATGACCAGTGTCATCAAAACTCTTTTTTTTTATAAATAACTAACTTGGTTCTACCAAATGAATCGATTACGATGATGAAAAGTACCCAAAGTTGTTCAGTTTCCACAAAACTCGTTTTTATAAATTACTAACTTGGTTCCACCAGCATGGATCGGTTATGATGATGAAAAGTACCCAAAGTTGTGCAGTTTCATCAAAACTCGTTTTTTATAAATAATTAACTTGATTCCTATTTTTGTGACTACCATCAAACAAAAATTATCTGTTTAGCCTATGTAATGCAGATTTACTCTGGCTTGTTTTCGGCATATAATGTAACAATGTACATGTAAATGTAACTAGTTTTTAAGATGTATAATCTAAGTTAATTAATAAATGTATAAATAAAAAGTACCCAAAGATGACCAGTGTCATCAAAACTCTTTTTTTTTATAAATAACTAACTTGGTTCTACCAAATGAATCGATTACGATGATGAAAAGTACCCAAAGTTGTTCAGTTTCCACAAAACTCGTTTTTATAAATTACTAACTTGGTTCCACCAGCATGGATCGGTTATGATGATGAAAAGTACCCAAAGTTGTTCAGTTTCCACAAAACTCGTTTTTATAAATTACTAACTTGGTTCCACCAGCATGGATCGGTTATGATGATGAAAAGTACCCAAAGTTGTTCAGTTTCCACAAAACTCGTTTTTATAAATTACTAACTTGGTTCCACCAGCATGGATCGGTTATGATGATGAAAAGTACCCAAAGTTGTTCAGTTTCCACAAAACTCGTTTTTATAAATTACTAACTTGGTTCCACCAGCATGGATCGGTTATGATGATGAAAAGTACCCAAAGTTGTTCAGTTTCCACAAAACTCGTTTTTATAAATTACTAACTTGGTTCCACCAGCATGGATCGGTTATGATGATGAAAAGTACCCAAAGTTGTTCAGTTTCCACAAAACTCGTTTTTATAAATTACTAACTTGGTTCCACCAGCATGGATCGGTTATGATGATGAAAAGTACCCAAAGTTGTTCAGTTTCCACAAAACTCGTTTTTATAAATTATTAACTTGGTTCCACCAGCATGGATCGGTTATGATGATGAAAAGTACCCAAAGTTGTTCAGTTTCCACAAAACTCGTTTTTATAAATTACTAACTTGGTTCCACCAGCATGGATCGGTTATGATGATGAAAAGTACCCAAAGTTTTTCAGTTTCCACAAAACTCGTTTTTATAAATTACTAACTTGGTTCCACCAGCATGGATCGGTTATGATGATGAAAAGTACCCAAAGTTGTTCAGTTTCCACAAAACTCGTTTTTATAAATTACTAACTTGTGTCCACCAGCATGGATCGGTTATGATGATGAAAAGTACCCAAAGTTTTTCAGTTTCCACAAAACTCGTTTTTATAAATTACTAACTTGGTTCCACCAGCATGGATCGGTTATGATGATGAAAAGTACCCAAAGTTTTTCAGTTTCCACAAAACTCGTTTTTATAAATTATTAACTTGGTTCCACCAGCATGGATCGGTTATGATGATGAAAAGTACCCAAAGTTGTTCAGTTTCCACAAAACTCGTTTTTATAAATTACTAACTTGGTTCCACCAGCATGGATCGGTTATGATGATGAAAAGTACCCAAAGTTGTTCAGTTTCCACAAAACTCGTTTTTATAAATTACTAACTTGGTTCCACCAGCATGGATCGGTTATGATGATGAAAAGTACCCAAAGTTTTTCAGTTTCCACAAAACTCGTTTTTATAAATTACTAACTTGGTTCCACCAGCATGGATCGGTTATGATGATGAAAAGTACCCAAAGTTTTTCAGTTTCCACAAAACTCGTTTTTATAAATTACTAACTTGGTTCCACCAGCATGGATCGGTTATGATGATGAAAAGTACCCAAAGTTGTTCAGTTTCCACAAAACTCGTTTTTATAAATTACTAACTTGGTTCCACCAGCATGGATCGGTTATGATGATGAAAAGTACCCAAAGTTTTTCAGTTTCCACAAAACTCGTTTTTATAAATTACTAACTTGGTTCCACCAGCATGGATCGGTTATGATGATGAAAAGTACCCAAAGTTGTTCAGTTTCCACAAAACTCGTTTTTATAAATTACTAACTTGGTTCCACCAGCATGGATCGGTTATGATGATGAAAAGTACCCAAAGTTGTTCAGTTTCCACAAAACTCGTTTTTATAAATTACTAACTTGGTTCCACCAGCATGGATCGGTTATGATGATGAAAAGTACCCAAAGTTGTTCAGTTTCCACAAAACTCGTTTTTATAAATTACTAACTTGGTTCCACCAGCATGGATCGGTTATGATGATGAAAAGTACCCAAAGTTGTTCAGTTTCCACAAAACTCGTTTTTATAAATTACTAACTTGGTTCCACCAGCATGGATCGGTTATGATGATGAAAAGTACCCAAAGTTTTTCAGTTTCCACAAAACTCGTTTTTATAAATTACTAACTTGGTTCCACCAGCATGGATCGGTTATGATGATGAAAAGTACCCAAAGTTTTTCAGTTTCCACAAAACTCGTTTTTATAAATTACTAACTTGGTTCCACCAGCATGGATCGGTTATGATGATGAAAAGTACCCAAAGTTGTTCAGTTTCCACAAAACTCGTTTTTATAAATTACTAACTTGGTTCCACCAGCATGGATCGGTTATGATGATGAAAAGTACCCAAAGTTTTTCAGTTTCCACAAAACTCGTTTTTATAAATTACTAACTTGGTTCCACCAGCATGGATCGGTTATGATGATGAAAAGTACCCAAAGTTGTTCAGTTTCCACAAAACTCGTTTTTATAAATTACTAACTTGGTTCCACCAGCATGGATCGGTTATGATGATGAAAAGTACCCAAAGTTGTTCAGTTTCCACAAAACTCGTTTTTATAAATTACTAACTTGGTTCCACCAGCATGGATCGGTTATGATGATGAAAAGTACCCAAAGTTTTTCAGTTTCCACAAAACTCGTTTTTATAAATTACTAACTTGGTTCCACCAGCATGGATCGGTTATGATGATGAAAAGTACCCAAAGTTGTTCAGTTTCCACAAAACTCGTTTTTATAAATTACTAACTTGGTTCCACCAGCATGGATCGGTTATGATGATGAAAAGTACCCAAAGTTGTTCAGTTTCCACAAAACTCGTTTTTATAAATTACTAACTTGGTTCCACCAGCATGGATCGGTTATGATGATGAAAAGTACCCAAAGTTGTTCAGTTTCCACAAAACTCGTTTTTATAAATTACTAACTTGGTTCCACCAGCATGGATCGGTTATGATGATGAAAAGTACCCAAAGTTGTTCAGTTTCCACAAAACTCGTTTTTATAAATTACTAACTTGGTTCCACCAGCATGGATCGGTTATGATGATGAAAAGTACCCAAAGTTGTTCAGTTTCCACAAAACTCGTTTTTATAAATTACTAACTTGGTTCCACCAGCATGGATCGGTTATGATGATGAAAAGTACCCAAAGTTGTTCAGTTTCCACAAAACTCGTTTTTATAAATTACTAACTTGGTTCCACCAGCATGGATCGGTTATGATGATGAAAAGTACCCAAAGTTGTTCAGTTTCCACAAAACTCGTTTTTATAAATTACTAACTTGGTTCCACCAGCATGGATCGGTTATGATGATGAAAAGTACCCAAAGTTGTTCAGTTTCCACAAAACTCGTTTTTATAAATTACTAACTTGGTTCCACCAGCATGGATCGGTTATGATGATGAAAAGTACCCAAAGTTGTTCAGTTTCCACAAAACTCGTTTTTATAAATTACTAACTTGGTTCCACCAGCATGGATCGGTTATGATGATGAAAAGTACCCAAAGTTGTTCAGTTTCCACAAAACTCGTTTTTATAAATTACTAACTTGGTTCCACCAGCATGGATCGGTTATGATGATGAAAAGTACCCAAAGTTTTTCAGTTTCCACAAAACTCGTTTTTATAAATTACTAACTTGGTTCCACCAGCATGGATCGGTTATGATGATGAAAAGTACCCAAAGTTGTTCAGTTTCCACAAAACTCGTTTTTATAAATTACTAACTTGGTTCCACCAGCATGGATCGGTTATGATGATGAAAAGTACCCAAAGTTGTTCAGTTTCCACAAAACTCGTTTTTATAAATTACTAACTTGGTTCCACCAGCATGGATCGGTTATGATGATGAAAAGTACCCAAAGTTGTTCAGTTTCCACAAAACTCGTTTTTATAAATTACTAACTTGGTTCCACCAGCATGGATCGGTTATGATGATGAAAAGTACCCAAAGTTGTTCAGTTTCCACAAAACTCGTTTTTATAAATTACTAACTTGGTTCCACCAGCATGGATCGGTTATGATGATGAAAAGTACCCAAAGTTGTTCAGTTTCCACAAAACTCGTTTTTATAAATTACTAACTTGGTTCCACCAGCATGGATCGGTTATGATGATGAAAAGTACCCAAAGTTGTTCAGTTTCCACAAAACTCGTTTTTATAAATTACTAACTTGGTTCCACCAGCATGGATCGGTTATGATGATGAAAAGTACCCAAAGTTGTTCAGTTTCCACAAAACTCGTTTTTATAAATTACTAACTTGGTTCCACCAGCATGGATCGGTTATGATGATGAAAAGTACCCAAAGTTGTTCAGTTTCCACAAAACTCGTTTTTATAAATTACTAACTTGGTTCCACCAGCATGGATCGGTTATGATGATGAAAAGTACCCAAAGTTGTTCAGTTTCCACAAAACTCGTTTTTATAAATTACTAACTTGGTTCCACCAGCATGGATCGGTTATGATGATGAAAAGTACCCAAAGTTGTTCAGTTTCCACAAAACTCGTTTTTATAAATTACTAACTTGGTTCCACCAGCATGGATCGGTTATGATGATGAAAAGTACCCAAAGTTGTTCAGTTTCCACAAAACTCGTTTTTATAAATTACTAACTTGGTTCCACCAGCATGGATCGGTTATGATGATGAAAAGTACCCAAAGTTGTTCAGTTTCCACAAAACTCGTTTTTATAAATTACTAACTTGGTTCCACCAGCATGGATCGGTTATGATGATGAAAAGTACCCAAAGTTGTTCAGTTTCCACAAAACTCGTTTTTATAAATTACTAACTTGGTTCCACCAGCATGGATCGGTTATGATGATGAAAAGTACCCAAAGTTGTTCAGTTTCCACAAAACTCGTTTTTATAAATTACTAACTTGGTTCCACCAGCATGGATCGGTTATGATGATGAAAAGTACCCAAAGTTGTTCAGTTTCCACAAAACTCGTTTTTATAAATTACTAACTTGGTTCCACCAGCATGGATCGGTTATGATGATGAAAAGTACCCAAAGTTGTTCAGTTTCCACAAAACTCGTTTTTATAAATTACTAACTTGGTTCCACCAGCATGGATCGGTTATGATGATGAAAAGTACCCAAAGTTGTTCAGTTTCCACAAAACTCGTTTTTATAAATTACTAACTTGGTTCCACCAGCATGGATCGGTTATGATGATGAAAAGTACCCAAAGTTGTTCAGTTTCCACAAAACTCGTTTTTATAAATTACTAACTTGGTTCCACCAGCATGGATCGGTTATGATGATGAAAAGTACCCAAAGTTGTTCAGTTTCCACAAAACTCGTTTTTATAAATTACTAACTTGGTTCCACCAGCATGGATCGGTTATGATGATGAAAAGTACCCAAAGTTGTTCAGTTTCCACAAAACTCGTTTTTATAAATTACTAACTTGGTTCCACCAGCATGGATCGGTTATGATGATGAAAAAGTACTCAAAGTTGTCCAGTTTCATCAAAACTATTTTTTATAAATTAATAAAAAAAAAGGGTCAATTCCACACCAATTACCTAGCCCCAAACTAGGATACCCTGTACTATGGACACTAGATAACAGATAAACATACATAGATGTGAATATTACATCCATGACTCGGAAACAAACATTTCTGCTCATCACACAAATGATTGCACCTTGCAGGATTCGAACCCGCGACCGTTTGATTTAGTTCCTAGGGTTTCTAGCCACTAGACCTACCGGTCGTCAAAAATAATAAATAATAATAATAAATCGGTAATATCTTGGTTCCACCTTCATGGATCGATTACGATGATGAAAAGTACCCAAAGTTGTTCAGTTTCACTAAAACTCGTTTAGCCAAAAAAATACATTTAAAAAAATATATTAATAATAATAATTCATTAGAACCACATGTTGGTCTATTATTAATATATTATTTCATCATGGCGTGATAACTGAACACCAGAATCTTAGATCTTTTTAGCTTAAAGTCGGGAAAACCTATGTGATTACCTAGCGCATTTAATAATTAATAGTATAGTATAAATATATACGCAATAGTATTCTACGGGCATTTTCGGAACGTTTTGACTGTCAGTATGTGTACCACTGTGATATGGTGCACCTGAATAAAGTCAACGTATTGTTCTAAGTAAGTATTATTATTATTATTATTTTTTCCAATATAACAAATTTTTTTTTTTCAATTCACTTTAATTTTTATTTATATTTTTTGTGTGTTTTATTTTTATTTTTGATGATTTTATTGTATTTTTGTAATGACCCTAGTTGGTTGAATAAATAAATAAAAAAAAAAAAAAAAAAAAAAAAAAAAAAACGGTTCAGATAGATAATAAAAGGCTAGTTCAATAAACCCCGTTTGATGCTACGATTGTACTCTGTCCAAGATAGAACAAACAAGACATAAGTTCAAAAACTAAAACCCAGGTGAGAAATAGCCTATGACACTTTTGTGATGAAGACGAATCGATTGACACCTCTCTTGTCAAAATCAGACCGACTATTTAGTTTGAACACATAACCCTCTCTTTGCTAGTCGGGTAAAAATAGCCTATGACACTCTATAAATGAAAACGAATCGATTGATAGCTCGCTAGTCAAAATCGGACCAAAAGGGGCGATGACGCTATGGTGGAAAAGCAAACATGAAAAAAAAACATACAAACACACATAGACTGTTAAACTCATCACCCATCGCTTGCTTCGTCGTAGTCGGGTAAAAATGGTCTAAATGATGACACAGGATGGCGGCTATTGCAATTTTAATAAGCAATATTGCACTGTTTGATATTCACGCTATAAAGGAGCGCTATAAAAATGAACTCATAAAACATTACGGCCATGATAGTAGCTGTAGGCTACGACGCAACGAAATGTCCCGATAAAGCTTTTATTATGGAAATCTGTAAATCACATCACAATATCAGCCGGTAAACGTCCGCTGTTGAACATGGGGGTGCCCATATAACGAGCGGATCAAAGAGAAAAATTGGGGTGGTCATATATGCAAGTATACAAGACTCGCGAGTTCTGCACGTATATATTTTTTTCTCTTTGAATCGCTCGTTCTGTGGGCACCCCCATGTTCAACATCGGAAGTTTACCGGCGGATATTATGCTGGGCAATACACGACGGAAATCTGTAAATACCAAGTAGAAAATTAGTATTTGTTTAAAGTAGTGCGGCGTGACGGGCGCGACTATGTCTCAAATTATCATGGCAAGCTATCAGCGAGCGTTCGTATATCTTATTCGGATATATTAGGGGATATACGGATGGTTTCCCTAGGCGTTAAGCGTTAGCGTAACCTGATTAAATATGTAAATGATCGTTCATTGAGAAGATGCACCCAAAGCATACTTATATTGTTATGAGCGGATGACTGTAGATAATAGAAATTTGAATCGCTTCCACGATTTATGTTAGTCTGACCAATGCTCTAGAATGAGGAGGAGAGTAGTGTGATGACTGTACCTGGTATCTGCCTTATTATTTTTTAGCTTTTAGTACATTATAAGCATCATTATTGTTTCTTTATGTTGTTTTTTTACTAAATAATTATTAAAAATAATAATAATAATTAATATTAATTATTAATAACTAGCTGCGCCCCGCAGCTTCGCCCGCCCACCAGTTCAGAAAATTTATCTTAAAAAAATCCCTCCTTTTTGCATCTATATTTATTATCTATTCGGGACGGATACAAATAAAAAAAAAAAAGATAATAAAAATCTGTTTAGCAGTTCTTGAGTTATAAATAGTGTAAGTAACACGAATTTCTGAATTTCTGTTATGTACGATATATCTCCAACTACTTAAATGTTTCTGCTCTCCTGGTTCTTAGATAAATATTTTTAATATAATCACACAATTTAATGTTTATGGGGAAGAATACTCACTTTTAATAACTTTACTCAAACAAGCTTGTAATGTGGTAATTATTTCGACAACCTTCTTTGGGCAAAGTCGACCTTGCCGCGCTTCTTGAATAGGCGCCAGCAAAGTTGTATGGAATTTCATTACGGCGTGTTTTGCGGCCAGCAATTTCCTTTGAAAATCCATTATTGTCGTGTTTTTTTTTAGAAAGTACTATTATTTATTCTGTGGTTTTGTTAACCACTGAACGCGAAAAGAGAGGCGTCGTAGTTCCCAAACGTATGGACCGATATTGATGATTTTTTCTGTTTGAAAGCTGTTGTGATCGAGACCATCTCGATCTTCTCTTAGCTATTATTGTTTTACTTGTAGTTTTTGTTGTTCTTGTTGTTTTTTGTTGTTTTTGTTGTTGATCTTGTTGTTGTTCTTGTTGTTTTCGTTGTTCTTGTTGTTCTTGTTGATTTTCTTGTTGTTTTTGTTGTTGATGTTGTTGTTGTTTTTGCTGTTCTTGTTGTTTTTGTCGTTCGTGTTGTTATTAATGTTATTGCTGTTTTTGTTGTTATTCTGGTTGTTCTTGTTGTTCTTGTAGTTTTTGTTGTTGTTCTTGTTGTTTTTGTTGTTGATGTTGTTGTTGTTTTTGCTGTTCTTGTTGTTTTTGTCGTTCGTGTTGTTATTAATGTTATTGCTGTTTTTGTTGTTATTCTGGTTGTTCATGTTGTTTTTGTAGTTCTTGTTGTTTTTGTTGTTGATGTTGATGTTGTTTTTGCTTTTCTTGTTGTTTTTGTCGTTCGTGTTGTTATTAATGTTATTGCTGTTTTTGTTGTTATTCTGGTTGTTCTTGTTGTTTTTGTTGTTTTTGTTGTTGTTGTTCTTGTTGTTGTTGTTCTTTTTAATTGTTTTTATTGTTTTGTTGTTTTTGACGTTGTTGTTGGTGTTGCTTTGGTTTTTGTTGTTGTTGTTGTTGTTTTTGTTGTTTTAGTGGGTTATATAATTTTTTCATCAGTTTGCTAGTTTTATTTAAATACCTCGCATTGTTTGAGTAAAGCACTATACAAGCCTTGGTCCGCAATGACTGCCCTGCTGGCCACGCTATGATGGCCTCGAGCTTTGCTTAGTTAAGTTCTCGGCCATCATCATCGCTGCCAGCATCGCAGTCATCACAGACCGCGAGGGTAATGTACTATTATTTGTCAATATTATTCTTGTTTCTTTTCTCCTGGTACTTAGAAATACTTTTTTTAATATAATCACACCACTTAATGTTCATGGGGAGGTATACCTCCCCATGAACATCACTTTTAATAACTTTATTTGTCAATTTTGTATCTCCGGTTGCTTATGTTTTTCTGCTCGCCTGGTACTTAAAAAATATAATCACACTATTTAATGTTTATGTATACTCACTTTTTATAACTTTATTTGTCAATATTATATCTCCAACTTCTTAAGTGTTTCTTTTCTCCTGGTACTTAGAAATACTTTTTTAAATATAATCACACCATTTCATGTTCATGGGGAGGTAAGTATACTCACTTTTAATAACTTTATTTGTCAATTTTGTATCTCCAATTTTTTAAAGTTTTTCTGCTCTCTTGGTACTTAGAAATACATTTTTTGAATAAAATCAAACTACTTATTTAATGTTCAGTGCCTGGAAGACCACCGAGCTTTGCTCGGTATTTTCTTCCTTTTTTTTTGGTAAATTGTGTTTTTTTAGAAATTTTATTAAATACGTATTACATACTGATGAAATGATGAAATATGAATAATATTTTTCGGTCTTACCGATATAATAATAAAAAATATGGCCTGATTATTTAAATAAAAAATCAGGAGTGCAATTAATTTAATATTATATTAGAAATAAATACTTAATTTTTTACAGTTTATGAACCTATTAAATAAGTATAGAAAAAAAAGTTGATGTTTAAGTTGATTGTTGAAAACATGAATAAAACAACATTTTCTAAAAATGAATCCTAGCCAGATCGATTTATCACCCCTGAAACCCCCTGTATACTAAATTTCATGAAAATCGTTGGAGCCATTTCCAAGATTCAGATTATATATATATTTATATACACGAATTTCTCGTATAAAGATATAAGATAGGGAGGTATACTCACTTTTAATAACTTTTAATCATTAATAATTATTATCGTGTCATTTTTGAAATTATTTTTCACAATAGTTATACCACTTATGTCCATGTTTTTATTATACGCTTTATATTAGCTTCACTTGTATGTTTGTAACCGACTCCTTTGGACGCCAATTTGACCCACTTTAAACGGTCAGATTTCATTCAAATTTTGCACACCTGTCAAAGACCGATGACAATGCAATAATTCGAAAAAAAAACGCCCTTATAAATAAACCAAACTAAAAAGTAGAAAATAAATAATAGTTGAAAATAACTAAAAACACGCTTTATATAGAAAACCAAACTAAAAAAATTGAAAATAAATTTTAATAATTTTGAATTAAGAATAGTGTAAAAAATTCTAATAAATATAAATGAATAATAGTGTAAATATGTGAAACCCTGGAAGCACCCTGGACCTAAGCACAATGCTCAGTGACCTCAATATTGTTTCCCAATAGGTGGGTCTTAAAATGAACATGCGCAAGACGAACATCATGTCAAATGCCCATGTCGTACCCATGCCGGTTTATGTTGGGAACGATATTATCGAAGCTGTTGATCACTATGTCTACTTAGGTCAGACGATCCAACTGGGTAGATCCAACTTCGACAAAGAGGTCAACCGCTAACTATTGGTCTCATACAAAAGCTCAGAGTTGCGCAGCGTGCAATGGAGAGAGCTATGCTCGGTGTTTCACTACGTGATAGAATCAGAAATGAGGAAATCCGTAGAAGAACGAAGGTTACCGACATAGCTCTCAGAGTTTGCAAGTTGAAGTGGCAATGGGCAGGCCATATAGTGCGCAGAACCGACAACCGCTGGGGAATAAAGGTTCTCGAATGGCGACTACGAACAAGCAAGCGAAGTGTGGGGAGACCCCCCACACGATGGACCGACAACATTGTAGCCATCGCAGGAAGATGGTGGATGGAGGCGGCACAAGATCGCTCGTTATGGCGCTCTTTGGGGGAGGCTTATGTTCAGCAGTGGACTTCTAAAGGCTGACATGATGAGTGTAAATAAGAAAAAAAGTTTTATTTAAAAAAGCGTGTGGCACCCCATGCTTTTTTTTAAAGATATTATCGAAATGATAATCCTTCTTCTCATATCTGTCAATGAAATATTTATAACTATAAATATTTCATTGACAAATGGGTGGGGTGCATGGTGACCCATGCACCTCACGATTTTTTTGAAATAAAACATTTTTTTCTTATTTACACTATTATTCATTTATATTTATTAGAATTTTTTACACTATTCTTAATTCAAAATTATTAAATTTTATTGTCAATTTTTTAGTTTGGTTTTAGTCGTGTTTTTTAGTTTTTTTAAACTATTATTTTAAAAGGTGCATCTAGTCCTTCATTGTCGACTAAATCTTTACGTATCAGCCAAGATATACCTAATAAGCTACTTTTAAAACAAGCGATGAAAAACTTTGAGAAACCCTAAAAGTCAGACCACAGAATAAAGAATAGTACAAGGTCAGACGAAAGGTTGTATCATTTTCAAAAATCTAAAATCTAGCACACAGCGAGCAGCCTCCTATTATGAAAGAAGCAAGGTAACCATTCGTTCCAGATTGCATTCTATCTCTATAACTGCACTAAAATTTTACAGCACTATGAGAAATTGCTTTGTGCGATTACACAGCTGGAACGCTGTTTCAATCAAATTTACCTACATGTTTGTTTCGAAACATTCTGTTTCATAAAGTCACAGCCTGTAAGTTAGCTGTTTTGGTACAAAGCAAAGGCAAATCGTTATTGTTAAGGTTATGTTATACATACGTTGCCCAATGCCAACATAAATTAATATAATTTAATTAATTCTTAACTGTAATATCTGTGTTCAGATAGGATTGTATGAAATACGACATTTTGTACATTTTGATAGTATAAGCGTACGTAACTATTATAAAATAGTACAATAGTTATGTACGGAAAACATAATGTAATTGTACCTACTTATTACTAATGGTACGAGTATATCTATCTACACTTATATTATTAAGAGGAAAGATTTGTTTTTTGTATGTTTGTTTGTCATGGAAAAACTCAAAAAAAATTAAACCGATTTCATAAATTCTTTGACCTAAATATAGAAAGCTACATAATCAGCGAGTAACGGGATAAATTTTATTTTTCAAAAAAAATGCGATCCCGACGAAAATTGCAATAATGTAACACAATCCGACCCAAAGTATCAAAAATTTGTCGATTACCTACTCGCAATGAGATGGAATGACATGGTGCCGTGGAAACGATTTCTGTCAAAAAGCACCACAAGTGTTGCTGCCAAAGATTTTGAATTACACATACTGTTTTTTATTTAGAATTTACGACGGGGTATAAAAATGTTAATAGTAAGAAAAATGTGGCAGTGTTAGCGCTACCCGTGCAAAGCCGGGGCGAGTCATTAGTCTACTATTTATATATATCTTCTATCTATCTAATCTATTCTATACTATAATAAAGCATTTAGCAACAAAAAGTCATCATCATCATCATGTCAGCCTTTAGAAGTCCACTGCTGAACATAGGCCTCCCCCAAAGAGCGCCATGACGAGCGATCTTGTGCCACCTCCATCCACCGACTTCCTGCGATGGCTACAATGGTTGCCATAGTCACCACGCTTGGCTGGCGGATTGGTAACCGCAGGGTTACAAATATGTGCTCGGAGGACGCTGCTGCCCATCTTCCGGTATTCGCTTAGTCGCCTCTTACGACATCCACGGGAGGATTGGGAGGGGTCTTATTCTAAGATAAAAAACGGCCAGTAAAACATAACAAAAAGTATGTACAAATAATTTAAACAAATGGTCTAGTTGAATTAAAATAATAGCTACTAAACATAAATAGATCATATTTTTAAATTGTGTCTGTTTGATTGTCTTTTTGTTCAGTAGCTTATTTTAAGTCCCTTTTTTTATTATCTTCAATTTACAGACTTTTTCTTACTTAGGTTCTGCTTTATTATAATATGTATAGATTAGGATTGCTTAAAAGAGACAGACATATAAATTCAATTATATTTCTTACTAGATGGCGCACAACTTTGCCCGCGTGGTAATTATATGTCATTCCAGGACCAAAAGTACCTCTAAGATACAAAATGCCAAATTTAGATGCCAAAAAATTGTTGACAATGGTCATTACAATTGTTTTAGTAGAATCGGGTCCCTGTTTCATTGCTCGCGACTGTAGAGTGGAGATCCTCAGGACTAAAATACAAAAATATATTTAAAACGTACTTATGTAAGTACAAAAAAGCTAGAGACTAAAATATTCAAATTTTATATCAACAAGCAACGACCGTATCCTTCCGAGGCGGGGGTCATCGAGTCTTAGATCCTTCCCCTCTTTACAAAAACATACAAAACATGTTGTACCTACCTTTATATACATATTTCTTTGTTTTCCCGTGAAACTGCCACGGTCCGTGAGTTACTGGGACGCGATAACGTGTCCCGAAAATCCGACCTGCTTCCTTTCAAGAGAGATAAAATGATGTTTTAATGACCAGGGGATATGGGCTGCGAACCGTTTGCCTAGATTCGGGGGGACGAGCTATTTTGAGTGACATAACCCTGTTTTATGCAAACCTATTATTGTAAGTGAAGTGATAGCGAGCTGGGGTGTATGGTGTAGGACGGTGTTTTCCTTTGAACAGAAGCTGCGATTGCAACCAGTTCATTGTGAATATAATTTGGGAAGGCATTTTTAGGTGTGGGAATATCGTACTATCTCGGTATTGCTTGCTATGACCACAGAATAAACAATAGACGACGTTCCCGTAACACTTGGCAGAAATGTTTTTAATGAAATATGATGTATTTATCTTCCTTGACACGATTTTGGAAGATAGCCTGTCTTAAAAAATAATTTAAATATTTTTAACATTCCTAAAGTTTTTGGAAATTTATCATAAACCGCAGTATTCGGCATATTATTATTATTTATTCTGACACCTAAAAAACTAGGTTTAAAAAAAAAACTCACGCCGCCTAATAGAAAGTGAAGCACCCAAGATAAGCCGAGCCCCTCGAACGCACAAGCCTCACGTACACACCATTATATGCCGATCGGCTGTGACATCGCAGCAAGTTCTCGGCCTTGTTAGTCGTTAAATTCTGTAAAGTTGTCACAAATAAAAATTATTTTAATATTTTTACACGACTGCCAAAAAAAGGAGTGTAATGTTTTTAGATTCATGTATATTGTATGTGAGTTTCTTTATTCCACCATAATTTTAATATGCCTGAACAGATTTAGACGTATAGGGTATTGATAGAATGCTTACACTCTCCCCAAGTAACCCCCTAGTATGGTTTCCTCGCGGTTTCGATAACTTAGTTTTTGATTGTTTTTCAAGCATAGTTACGGGTATAATAATTTGTAAAAAAAATGGTCTAAGATACATAAAAATAAGCTACTGAACAAGAATATAACATTTTAAAAGTCGTGTCTGTCTGTTTGTTCGTTTGTCTCGTATCTAGGAGATGGACTGTTTAATCTACCTATGTACCTATCTATACTTATAATAAAGCAGTAAGCACCAAAAAAACTGTATAGGGTACTTAAAATAAAGTTTTTAAAACAACGTGTCTCTCTGTTTGACTGTATGTTCGCGCATCACGTAAAAAATACTGGTTCACTTGCGATGCGCTTTTCACTGTTGATTAGTTTAGGGTTGACTTAAAAACTGGGGTACTTGGTATCTTAATCCGATGATTAGATGCCGAGTAATCGGTAAAAACTATTTGACAGCTGCACGAATTTAGAATGAAATGTAGTATATTGTACTCTATAGGTACTTATGATCCTGGAATAACACGTATGTGCTACTTTTAAATGAAATGACCACGCGGTTAGCCCGCGCACAGCTAGTTAATAATAAAAAAATACATAACGAACCAGAAGAAGGGTTATCTTTAACAGCACTCTGAGCATCCGTAAGTAAACTTCCTCCTTCACCACAAACAACAAGTTCCAACAAATTGCTTTTCAAAGTAGCTTTAAACCGATGGAAAACAGGAAAGTTGTGTTCTACAATAAATCAGTTTGTTACCCTGCAGATTTACGAGAGAAGTAAAGTTTAGGGCCAGATAAGAATATGACTGCGATAGTTCCGTGCTGGCAATTTATCTTCGGTGATACGTGAGGAAGCTTGAGTTTTTTATAGGGACATGCCACTGATTTATTCGCCGATTTCTTTACTTTAAGCCCAGGATTATTCAATGTGAGAGCTGTAGCAAGGACAGCCCTTTGCGGGATAGTAATGCGTATGTCGCGCTGCTAAACAGATGTATATAAGAAAAACTTTATTTGTTAGACATACATATTGTAAGTAACAGTTTTCCCCGCTATGCTATGCCATCGTCATCATCAACAGCCTTTATTTGTCCACTGCTGGACATAAGCCTCTTCTAATGCGCGCCACAGAGCTGAACCAGTGGCAGCCATTTTGCATAATTATACTGTCGCTCCACCTAGCCGGAGGACGCCGCCCTCGAGTCCAAGTTACTCCTTGCTTTGACTCTATTGCAACCAAATGAGGCCTGGACTTGAAAAAACGTCGACTCCTGCTAGCAATATATGGTAGCCTTGTACTTTTACCAGACTGCGCAACGCAAAGGCCCGGTAATGTGTATGTATGTATCAGTCAATGTATGTATGTATGTATGTGTATTTACGTGTCTGTTCCTTTGTGGCACTATATAGACCGATTTTGATGATTCTTACGTCAATCGATTTGTCTTAATCTTGAAAACGCTTCTGAAGACATGACAGTAATCAAAATTCAAAATGGTGAAAACCACACGCCATATTGTGAAAAAGAAACAACAGAAAGTCGACGAACTATGTCAAGAGGTATCATTGAATAGGTATTTGAAAATCATCTTTAGGTTTCTCTTATTATTTTTCATTTTGAATGACCATTTAGGATCTTTAATGATTTAATTTTGGTTAGCAACCATATTTATTCTTAGAAATATAAAATGCAGTCGGAGGCATCATGCATTAAATTTCCGCGTTGACACGATCAGCTAGAACCTGGCGAGCTATCTCTTCATGCCTCCGACTGCATCGTATATTTCAAAAACAAAAATCTAAAGCTTATCTGCCTCTTTTTAGTTTGATTCACAGTCTGTTTTTATGTTTTTTATAATAATTTATTTTCATTGTTGATTTTGTACGTATAATCTAAAAATTAACAGCTAATATATAAACAGGAATAAAACATGGAGACAGCTATGTACCTCGTTTATTAAAATATTTGAGCACACGACCCTTCTCAGTTTTGACCATTCGCATAGACGAGGAATAAAGTTAACCTAAAGTTTTTAGGAAACCTTCACGATAACGTCATTTTAAATTTCGTACGTAGTATCCCAGAATTTGTGGACCAACTACAAACAACAAGCTTTTTAATGTGCAAAATCTTGCCTCTCGCTTTCCTATAATCTGTGGTAGTGATTTCGAGAAAAGGGACGGAAGTGTATAACAAGAAGCCGGGGAAGCGCGCGCTATTTGATTTGACCAATCAAGCGCGCGCGGTGTTGTTTATTACCAAGGTGAGATGTCAGATGTTACAAATAAAATGCGATGTAAAGGCTCGCTCGTTTTTTTAATTTATATTTTGAGTTAAGACATTTTGTGATGTCTATACTAGAGATATTTTGTCGCTTGAAAAGGCTTCGCTGGAACATTCAAAAGACGGTGGAAAAGGGCAAAGTGATTGGGTACTCTCTTTCTCTCCGCCAGCTTTGTCCCTCCAGGGGGTAGAAAGGGATTTATAAAAATTATACCCTTTCTCCCCACCATGGAATAAATTATTTGGCAGTTGGGAGAAAAAGAATAAATGGGTTCGTTTTGGCGAAAAAAATAAACATAAGCATCATAATAAGCATAGTACAATGCGGCTCAGAACTTGACAAGTCAACCAGTAACTACCTACCTACTCGTACTTACTCAAAAAATAAACATAAGCATCATAATAAGCATAGTACAATGCGGCTCAGAACTTGACAAGTCAAACAGTAACTACCTACCTACTCGTACTTACTCAAAAAATAAACATAAGCATCATAATAAGCATAGTACAATGCGGCTCAGAACTTGACAAGTCAAACAGTAACTACCTACCTACTCGTACTTACTCAAAAAATAAACATAAGCATCATAATAAGCCTAGTACAAAGCGGCTCAGAACTTGACAAGTCAAACAGTAACTACCTACCTACTCGTACTTACTCAAAAAATAAACATAAGCATCATAATAAGCATAGTACAATGCGGCTCAGAACTTGACAAGTCAAACAGTAACTACCTACCTACTCGTACTTACTCAAAAAATAAACATAAGCATCATAATAAGCATAGTACAATGCGGCTCAGAACTTGACAAGTCAAACAGTAACTACCTACCTACTTGTACTTACTCAAAATTTAACTACTTATACTTAATATTTTATACGAAATTCTAAAAACAATTTATCTTAGTAAAATAACGCAACTATCAAACTAAAATAGAGATCATGATTTATCTACTAGGGTGCCTACATTAAATTCTGAACAACGTCCCCATATTTCAATTTATATTATTCACAAATTTTATGAAACTTCTAGAATCGAGCAATAAAATTTTCGTTGTAAACCGTTTTACAGGAACTTTCAGTTATACTAGCGATTAAACGAGTTGGAAATGACAAGGAGGTAACCCTAAATAACTTTTCGTTTTTATTGCTCGTGAGGGGTTTACAACACTAGCAATTACACTAACATTAAGGTTCAATTTAAACTAATATTATAAACAGGTAAAGTTTGTTGCAAGTTTGTTACTTATAGATTTATGTTATTAATTTAATATGCATAGAAGTACTAGGAACTCCTAGTACTACTTCCTAGTACTTCTATGTTAATATGTATGCTTGCCGTCACAAATATTGTGCTCTTATCGTCTCATAGTATGAGTACGTTAATACTATTATTTATTCTGTGGTAAGAGCCACAAAAACAATCTCCAGCATGTATCTCCAAAAAGTACTTAATTGAAGTGAAAAGAATTGTTTACTTTTACTAAATTTATTGCCACCATCTTCTATCTATAATTATAATGAAGCAGTAAATACCAAAAAGTCTGTACAAAGATAATTAAAAATAAATGGTCAAACGGACTTAAAATAAGCTACCAGAATATAACGTTTTTAATAATCGTGTTTGTCTGTCTCTTTGTCTATTCGCATCACGTAAAACTTCTGGACCGAATATGATGCGATTTCACTTTTCAGACTTAAAAAAAACTGGAGTACTTGGTATCTCAATGCGATGAGAAGAAGCAAAGCAACTCATAAAAAACTGTTTGACGGCTGAACGAATTTGAAGTGTTGGTAAATACCATAAAGGACATAAAATTATGTCCTGGAATAGCACGAAGGTACATAACAAAGAAATGACGCGGTCAATGCCGCGGGCACAGCAAGTAGTGAATAAAATTTAAATTATTTTGTGGGAGGAGTACCAATTGACATCTTTAGAAACCTTCATGACTGAAATTTTGGCCGAAAATTTTCATGTTCCGACGATTTCACGTTCGGCTACATGCTACATGACACCGCGAGCAAAACAGGGAATTTACTCGTATGTATAAAATATACTAATGGTTAGTAGTTACCAGGACCTAAAATACCAATATACTCGTAGTTACCAACATTTGATCATATTTTTTTCTGCCGTCAAAAATATTTTTATCGTTTGCTCGGCTTACATACCAATTACACCAGTTTATAAGTCAAACCCTAAGCTTTCCAATAGTGAAACCCACATCACAATCGGTGAAGTAGTTTTTACATGATGCGTGAACAAACATACAGACAGACAGACACGACTCTTTTTTTTCAATTATCTTCTTTGTACAGTTTATTTCGAACATATTGCTTTTATACAGACGGATTTATTCCGTGATATAATAATAACAATAAAGAAATTAGTACCATACACACAAAACAAAAATATACGACATGAGATCTTATTCCTTTTGCAAAATAGATTTAACAAAATTAGTAATTTTTGCACCTAAATCTAAAATTCGTTTATCTAAACTGGACTTAAAATAGGTATTAGATATAAATCATTCATTTACAAGAGGCAAATGATGAGTTTTAGGTTACTACTTGTAGGTACTAAACTCAAAACCTAAATAAAATTACCTGGTCATCAGGTACTAATAATAATTGCGTTATAAGGGTAAGCAATTTAGCAACTGAGCGATCCTTAATGGCCTGTGGACCGTGGGATCTCACACACAGGTTGGTAGCCAATAAATTATGTAAAATATATTCTGGGAAAGAATGGGCGCCATTAAAAAATAATCAAAGTACTTTCACATTTTTGCTCTAATTTTCTGTTAAAAATATTGCCGTCGTTAATATTTGTTCTAATTAAAAGGCCGATTGTACAAGTTGGCCTTTTGAATTGCAAAATTTTGCAATTAAAGCTCTGGATGGCAAATGACTATGCAATTGATTAAATGCGTCTCGTTAGGTAGGTATTTAGTTGGATAAAAGTCACAAGTACTAGAATGCTCATTATCATACAAAACTACAGATTAGAGAATTACAAGCAAACTGCAAATAAAAGCCTTATCGTGACGTCACGTAGCAGGTTTTGTAGTTATGAATGACGCAGCCAGCTGTGAAACAAGAATGACTCACACACAAAACACCGTCCCGTTTAATTTTCTAGTTATCACACCTCTGCACTCACTTCCGACCGTATCAAGACAGAATAAAAGCTAGTTTCGAATGGCAAACGAATTGTAATAATTTGTTTTCGTTATTGACAATGCGTGAGCGCATTGTGCGCTACCGTCTCGTTATGTCAGAATTGTCAGTGTGACACATGGTGTCGCCGCGAGCGGTCTTGCAAACGTGCTAATTTTACGCGCGAACTTATATTTCGATTTATTATTTAGTGTGACAGTGAAAGTTTCAAATGTGATGACAGAAACTTTGAGCTACGTTTTGAGAGTTATAACTGTGACGATATTTTATTATGTTGTGTTGACTTTTGTGAGAGAAGCGAAGCGATATTGGACTGAGGTTGAGTGAGGCGAATAAATTGACATTGGATTTTGACCCAATTATTTCAATAACTAGGTAAGTGGATGTTAAAAATATTTTTTAAATGAGGTTATATAAACCATGCCTGATTTTCTAAAAACCGTAACAATTACCTAAGTATTTTAGAAATCAGAACGATAGCTACGTAAATAGATTAAGCGGAATTTCAAAAAAAAACTGCCTACCTCTAATTGCGTAGATATTAGATAAAGTTTTATTTATTTTGCTGTAGCATGCATAAATTATATTTACTGTTACACAAAATACCTCATTTTGTAATTACTAAAACTGATAAAATCGTTTTTTTTTAAAGTATTTAATAATCATACATCCCGTAAACAATTTGACCTTTTGTGTTGACGCTACTCAAGTGTCAATGTCATTTTAGTAACATGTCGACCTCTCGTTCTAGGAATTGCTTCAATTGACGTTGAATTCATTGAAAATTATACAAAATTATAGATTTTTATTTCAAAATGAGTAGGTCCAACAGGATTCAGTTGTAAATAATACACATAAATAGATAATTTGGGATATTATTTGGATTGAAAAGCCTAATGGATTAATTGAATAGTTATTTCATAAAATGCTCACTAAACTTTTTTCACAATTACAAGTAACATGTCTATGCTCTAATAGTCATCTACCTACATTTTTTATTTTTGTAAATTCAATAGGTACTGTGCATACACATTTTGTATTTTGCTTTAGCATGTAAATTAAAATTAATTGCCGAGCAAAAATAAAATGACTATTAGCTAACATAACCTGGTATTTGATTAAATACATTTTTGCTCGTACAAGAGAATGATTAATACCTGGTACAAGATTAAATGGCAAAGTGACTACCAATATTAGGTAACTACCTAATTGAATTCCGATCATTTCGTTTCACAAACTCAAAGAAACAGAAAGCACGATCAGCTAATTTAATTGTGTTGTGATATATATTGAGAATATATCTTGTGACAAGATATCAAAAACGACAGGATTCCCTTACAAAAGTTTCCGAGAATCGTAAAACATTTGAAGAAAAGATTCACTTATTACATTTCTGAGCAAAATGCTTATATAATTAAATGATTCATCTCAGCTGAATAACTAACATGTTTTATTCATTAACAATCGGTTTCTAGAATCTAATCGGCTTGTTCGTCCAAAACATTTTTCTAAATAAAACAACCTAAGCGTCATCTAATTGATCTTGACAGCAGAGGTACAACCCAAAAAATGAACCTATTCCTATTGAGAGAGGCCTATGTCCAGCAATGGACTGATACGGGCTGATAATAATGATGATGATGATGATAATAATGGTTTCTATAATAGTAGATAAAAATACTTTACATACTTCTGACACCATCCATATTAGACATTCCATAGTTTAGTTTGCAACTTTGCGCACAGGCAACTTATGCGGGAAAGCTAGTAGCCGAATATTTTTGAAACAAATATAGACAATAATTGATATATATAAAGGAATGAGCTGGTGGCTAAAACTCATCAGCAATGAAATTTCATACAACTTTGCTGGCACCACAGAAATTTCTGTGGCTTGCTTTTTCGAGTAGCGCGGAAAGGTGGACTTTGCTAAAGAAAGTTGTCAAAATAATGACCACTTTACAAGCATTTTTGAGTAAACAACACTCAACCAATCATAACAATCACAACCACCAATCATAACAACAACTAGGTACTTATAAATGTACCTATGCATTACGCATTTTTCTGATACATTTAATTTGCGAACAGTCAAGGAATTGATGTCTTCAAGGCACTTACCATAATCGCGGTCAAATACCTTAAAAAGATCATGAGAAAAAATGGTTCATTCGCAGTAGTTCCATATTCCATAGTGGAACTTGACAATGGAACTTCCGCGAATGAACGGATATTATAAGTTCGGAGTTTTTGGAGGCTTACGGAATAAGGTATTGACTTATAAATTCCAAATTAGAGTTAACTCCATTACAGGTAAACAATTTAAGTTCTTTGTTACCCTTTATCTACTTCTGACTACAAAGCAGTCTTGACAAATGGTCGCTTAACTCCCAAGGCGGGTGCTCAGCGCCTGCCATTTATTTGCGCAGTTGGAGGTTGGAGTGGGGTATTTAGGTCACCTGCTTTTTACGGTGATGGTGTTGGTTTAGTACTGTTGCTGCTGATAATATGATAAACTGTGAGAAACATAAGGTGCAGCCACCTTGTCGCGCTTGCGTGTCCTCGGGCCACTTCTATGAATGAATACACAAAAGGAAACGTAAACAACACGCGATGGGTGTTTAGTTTACGCTCTTAACAAATCAGGCAGTAATATTTACTTGAGGAGTATGAGGAAACCCGATATACGCATCCCTGAGCGACAACATTACTATAACGAAATTATTAGAAAATTATTATTGGTAATATTTAGTTAAATCTGCGACATTCAAGATTCACACACAATGCGAGCTGAAAATATCGTATTGTGATTAAGACCGTGGAAAATGCAAACACTCAGTAACACAAAGCGTGCTGGTTTAATTTGCATAGAACATACGACTTTGATTAAATGTACTTATACATTTAATTAAAGTCGTATTCTGATTGTAAACCACTTTATTTAACTTGAGCTATGAAAAAACCGACCATGAAGACTTGAACTCGCGATTTCACGTAACATTGAGTGTCGGTTAATCTGAATCCTGTGATATTAGTCATCCACTAATTAGTGGCGTTATTAATGCACGACAAAATTGAATTGTAGCGCAATTACCTAATTTAACCACATACTCGAACATGGTCGCTTAGAGTTAATTGCATGTGAATACACAGGTGGGATCAGGTTGCTTATTATTACATAGAAAATATTGATTTTATTTCATAGAAAATACTAACAAGCGGTCGCTGCGGTGACCACTTACCTACAGCACAGAATAACCGTCAGATCCTTGCAGATGCTTGCGGAGGCAATGTCGCCTATGCATTTGTATTACTGTATTCGTGTTATTCGTATTGTTGTGCTATTCGTATTTATGTATGTTTATTCGTTAACTAGTGCCCATAGTACAGGGTATCCTAGTTTGGAGCTAGGTAATTGGTGTGGAATTGTCCCGAATATATTATTATTATTATTATTATCATCCCCCTTAGTAGTTCTCAGAGAGGATTCCCTTCACCCTTCTTTTGAACCTGTAGGTATAAATCGTAGATCCTGCACAGAACACTTGATAATAGTACAGGGTTACGGTCCACTTAGTAATCGACTTCACAAAAGGAGGAGGTTCTCAAGTTGTCTGTTTTTTAACCTTATGTTTGCTATTGCTTCACTCACTGGGCGATCGTATACAAATAGATTTTACTATATTATATACCTATTATAGATTTTACCAGACGAAAAAATCGAAAATATCGAAATGTTGTTTTGGATCAGAAGATTCAACTGGATAGATCCAACTTCGACAAAGAGGTCAACCGATGAATTCAACTCGGATGGGCAGCTTTCGGGAAATTACGCCATATCTTCTCGTCGCAGATACCGCAGAGCCTCAAGACGAAAGTTTATAATCAGTGCGTGTTGCCAGTGATGACATACGGCACTGAGACGTGGTCGCTAACTATTGGTCTCATACACAAGCTCAGAGTTGCGCAGCGCACAATGGAGAGAGCTATGCTCGGTGTTTCACTACGTGATAGAATCTGAAATGAGGAAATCCGTAGAAGAACGAAGGTTACCGACATAGCTCTCAGAGTTTTCAAGTTGAAGTGGCAATAGGCAAATCAAATCAAATCAAATCAAATCAAATCAAAACATTTATTCGCTAAAACATGGTTTGTTTATAAAACATAAGATGGCAATATTATAATTAGTACAGCATGTTTCATGCTTTGTCAGCATAAAACATAGCAGGCCATATAGTTCGCAGAACCGACAACCGTTGAAGAATAAAGGTTCTCGAATGGCGACCACGAACAAACAAGCGAAGTGTGGGGAGACCTCCCACACGATGGACCGACGACATTGTAGCCATCGCAAGAAGTCGGTGGATGGAGGTGGCACAAGATCGCTCAAGATCGTCATGGCGCTTTTTAGGGAAGGCCGGTCCCGGCTGTGGTCAGCAAGTTTTCAAAAATCTTTGAATGCAGTTATAATTAGTATCCAAAATAAAGGAATGTGTCTTTTGAGTAAAAATCGGTACTTTCCCTCCACCTAAATTCCAGTGCCGTTAAATCCCACCTTGTGTATTATTTTAACCTGTATTTTGCACACCTACGAGTACGTGGAATTTCCACAGAAATACACTCAGCGTCAAAAAACTAATTGTTTTGTTAATCGCACTAATCAGTTAGACATAAAATGTACCTGGTAGCGCATGCTTTGGTGCCGCTACAAAAGTTAATCGCACTAATCAGTTAGACATAAAATGTACCTGGTAGCGCATGCTTTGGTGCCGCTACAAAAGTTAATCGCACTAATCAGTTAGACATAAAATGTACCTGGTAGCGCATGCTTTGGTGCCGCTACAAAAGTGCTAGATTTTGTCAAGCAGTGTTTGGTTCCAGTTTAAAAGGCAGTGAATTAAAAAAAATATATAAAAGCACGCCCCCGGAGTATCGAATGTTTTGATCACCTTCGGCGTTCATAATTATCTGCTAAGGATCACACAGTTGCATGAAATTTGCTATGAAATGGCGAAGGTGCACTTCCGTAGCTCTGCAACAGTTGCAATATAAGTCATAGTAATTTTCGTCATTATTTTATGGTTAAATTGCAGGTTTTGTTGTGGTTAAACTACTATCGCCATGATTATGGGTTGAAGGTTTGAGCCCTAATTCTAATGTTTTCATACCTGAGTATTAATCTATAGATTAAAATATCCTGGTGCATCCTTACTGTCAGCTTAGAACTGCAGCAACCATATAGTACCAGACTCTAGGAGCGAATGAGAATTACTGCTAACATGTGCTATACAAACGCCACTACGATTGTGACATTTATGACTCAGGGCACATAACCTTCCCACTTCTATTATTGTACTAAACTGGTTTTCTAGCAACTGTATTTACCATACTCATAGTAACCCATTCCCTTCATTAATTTCCATTCTCTTCCTCATAGTTAAACTGAGGCAGACAGTTTGTGACAAGATATTTATGATCCGTTAGTTATTTTAGTAGTGCGAACTGAATCTTGAAAATGACGTATATTATGTTTGTTTTATTGTAGTTTATCTCTGCTCTACTGATAATAATATTTTGCCGACTTCCGTACTTGTTTTCACTAATTAACTATAAAGTATAATATAATGCTAATCTTTTAAAGTTATTAATTAGAAATTATCTGCCTCGTTTTCACCAAAAAGATTAACTATCTTCTTTACGTATTTCCTTGTTTTTTTTAATGTAGGCACCTATGTTTAAACTTTGTTTCTTTTTATTGGTTATTTTTCAAAGGACTATGACTATTTTTAGATCCCACGGCAAAGGTAATGAATGATACATTCGATTAAGTAATTCCTATTAATCCCTCAAGCCTGGCGCTTACGCGATATCGCTTAATTCAATTGTTCTAAACAATTAATCTACAAAAACCTTGAATCTGTAATACTTAAGTAAAGTTTTTAATGCTACTAAAACGCAGGCGTGTTTGTTTCTGCTAAAAAGAGTCCTCTCTTAACTGATCTCCTTCTTTCCGTAGTGTAACAATACTATTAGGTGACCATCTGGAGCTTTTGGGTGTCAAATTCACACCGAACCTGAATTTTGGGTCTTACATTGAATCCAAAGCCAAGGTAGCTTCAAATAAACTTGATATTTTGTCTAAGGTTAGGTGGTACTTCACGACGGGACAGCTTTTGAATCTTTAAGCACAGGCCCGATCTTGTATGGAGTACTGCTGCCACCTCTGGGAGGGTTCTGCCAATTATCAGCTCTAGGCTTTGGATTCAATTGAGAGACGTGCTATGAGGCTCATTGGAGATGACACTCTGGTAAAGAGTAAGCTTCAAAGTCTGGCGCATCAACGTGAGGTCGCAAGCCTATCGGTATTCTACAGATTGCACTATGGAGAGTGTGCACAAGAACTGCACAATCTGATTCCCCCATCACCTTTCCATTACCGTACGACTAGAAGATCGGCAAAGCGCCATCATTTTATGGTTGAAATACCTCGCACAAGAACGAAGCGTTTCGCTTCTTCATTTATTATAAGAACTTCTAAGGAGTGGAACGCCCTGCTCTCGTCAGTGTTTGCGGTAAAATATATATGTGTTCAAGTCAAGAGTGAATAGGTATCTACTAGACAAGCGTGCTTCACCTTCGACCACATCATCGCTTTCCATCAGGTGAGATCGTGGTCAAACGATTGCCTAGACCGTGATAATAAAAAAAAAACTTATTGTAGAGGTTCGGGACAAAAACTCTTAAACACCGGACCGGAAGGAACATGAAATAGAAAATGAATACAAATTCTGTGTGGGCGCGCGGGATCACTGCTGTACACATAATCGCCTATTAACGTTAATAAAAATCAAGCATTAAATAGCTTGATTTTTATGAATTTTGACAAGTCAAACAACTCAACCTCTCATGATGTTATCAAAAGAAAAAGGCCTGTTATCTCCCGTGCAGTCCTAAAGTCATAAGCCGTTATTACATTCATAAATAATAATATTCAATCAAGTTATTGTACGCTGAGACATTCTTCACGAAGGCCACGACCTAAGATACTGCGTGTGACTAATTACGACAAATAGTTTCTTGTCTGTATACAATATATTTATATGAGAATACATAAATAGTTTATACTCAACTATGGAAAGCCGACTATTTTAATTTTATTGCTTTTGTATGTACCATAAGTTTAACGAAGTTGGTTATTCTTTGCGTGAAGTAATGTAATGCAGTCCCTGATGACTCTGAGGTTATGGCGCCCAGCGCCCGAGCAAACTCCATGAGGATAGGCGTCGTCAATAACGTTCAAAACAGATGAGATTAAAAAAAATGTGCTCGTTTTTGTTAGCCCTTTAATAGTTTAAGCTTTAAGCTATATTTTATGGTAACAATTTTAATGCCAGTGGACTGCATTCTGAAATTGAAATTGTACCAGTACGGGCGAAAAAAATATACAATCATTCCTCCTTTAGCCAAAACGTATGCGGATTATAGATCTGATTTAACTATCACTATTTTTGTTTGGGGTCCACCACTGTACAATACTTACATAGATTTTATTCAGGCAGTTCCTGATAATAACTTTTTTTATTCAGGCAACCTTGACATGCAACTGTGAATGCAATATAGGCCTGTAGATTTACTTAAGTTGGTATGTACACAGTCGAACTGGCCAGCTGTGGGCTCGAATCAAAACATCGTCTGTAGCAATTGTCATAACACAATGGACTCCCTTAGCGACTCTACCTTCATACAATCTCAGACAAACGGTGTGTATATTGAAGACATTAGCTATAATGTGGGTATTATGTAAAATACGGAATCGAATCAAAGTAACAAGATATAAGTACAAAAATTAAAAGAAAATAGCCTATGACACTCTTGCGATGAAGACGAAACGATTGATACCTCGCTTGTCAAAATCCGACCAAGCTTCTAGTTTGACAAAAAACCATTACTTTGCCTTGCCGTATTCGGATAAAATATATAGCCTGTACCTGAAGACGACTCGATTGACACCTCGTTCGACAAAATCGAACCAATAGTGGCGAACATACACATAACCACATACATAGATACACACATGCATACATACATAGACTGTTAAACTCATTATCCTTCCCTTGCTTTGCTGTAGTCAGTCCAAAGGGATATAAAAACAGCTATTGGTTTTTTCATAGCTTGCTCCAAGCTAGTTTTTATAAACGAACATACCTACGTATCTACATAATGTCGTTTAAGTAAAAAAGAGCTATTTAAAAAAAACAGCACACCTTGTCTAGTCTACCATGAGCAAAAAAAACATTATCGGTATGAAGACAGTACAAAATACTTACTTAGCTACGTATTTTCGAAAGTTCTTAGTCTTGAAGTTACATATATAGTGGGAAAATAATAGATTCCTAATACTCGTACTTATAGTAACATAAATATCAGGAAAAGATACGAGTATATTAGATACGAGATGTGCCTAAATATATATTTATCCTCTTTATTAGCTTGCGTTTAGCTTGCTACGAGTAAAGGCATGCTATTATTTATCCTTCAATATTTCAATTGGTCAAGTGAGTCGAAAATAAAATAAAATATTGGTGTCACATGTCCCATGGGACTATTGGAACTAAATAGTGTCAGTTGTCCCATCATGGGACAACACGATGGAACTAGTGGGACAGACATTGCGCGAAGTTGGCGTTGAATCGCCAAACCAAGTACTGCTAAGCCAATAGCGCACCTCCAATCACACCGGGTTCGGTCCTAGGCTCCACAACAATGACTTTTCTAAGTTATGACGTACTACTGTTATTTACTCTGTGGTTATGTGCGGTTTCCCATCGCTCCGTTATTCGGAGGGCAAGTTGTTGTCCCGCCTGTGTCAGAGGCCCTTAAGGGCTGGCAAACTCTAAAATAGCACTACCTCATACGGCAAACAAACCGGTTATAACGTGAAAACTTTGCGCATGCGATTATGCGCTGATATATTATTTGGGTTTGGGAATACTTTAACTGCCTATAGCACAAAAATGACACACAAATAATAGTAGAAAGACCTGCCCCTTGTCCTCACAATGCGTGTGGTTCTCCAAAGATACCTTCTATTCTTAGACCATAGATAATATATTACTTAGTTATAAGTGTAAAGGACTAAAATAGAAGAACAGGATGATTAATTCTGCCTTTAACTCATTCTGTGTCATCGCAACACTTCTGTGCATAAATTAACTATGTGATTCACCGCTTGGTCCACTTGATGATTACCAGGTGTGACTGTATTATGTTAAACTAGCTAATGCCCGCGGCTTCGCACGCGTGGTTAAAAGTACTCTATGTGCTATTCCAGGACCACAAATACAAATATTCCTACCGACATTTGATCAAAATTCCTTCAGCCGTCAAAACGTTTTTTATCGATTGCTCGGCTTCTGCTTATCACTTTCAATGACTGACAGTTTCAATAAGGGATGATGAGCATCATCGCTTTGCCTGACATAATAGGACCACCTTCCTCACCCCGCTTTTTTGCTGGCCCCCCGAGAACTTTGCTGGTTCTCACAACACCCGCGTGAAAAAATTCAGGAAATGTAAGCAGCATGCACCTGAGCAAGTATCAACATCTACTGCGATAACCAAGCCTCCAGCCAAGCGTGGTGATTATGACCCCCCCCCCCCTCTCCCTTATTAAGGGGGTTGCCCATATTCAGCAGACTTATTCGGGCTGATGATGATGACGGGCTCGACAGATGAGCTGCAAACATTTTCGATTGACTCAATATCAAATGTCAAAAAATTACTTAAGAATTAAGGCAATGTTCATAGTGACCAACCAATGTCCCTATAAAAATCTTCCCTGTCTTATTTTACACTGGATGTGTAGCAAACATAGATCTAAATAAAAGTGAGAAGATTAGGTACCAGCTAAACTAATGTGGACCGCATTAATTAGGTGCAATGCACTCAATTGGCCTTCTTTCGCCTCTGTCACAATCAGAATGGTGTATGTGTTGCAAGTGTTGGTGACTCAAATTCACGCTACAGTCTGTAAGTCTCTATCTTCCTTGTTGATGCACATGAAGCACGACGCTGGAAATGTAGTTGTGTGGGTGTTTTTGCCTGTAGTACAACTACTAGACCAGTTTTTGTTTACGTGATATTAAAGTGTCCATATCCTCCCCTATTTACTACCTCTATGGCAGCAAAGCAAGTAACTTTATAAAGTAAATCTGTTAAGTAACAGGATTATTTCGAGTCGAAGTAGCAGACGATATTATTACAAGACAGAACAAATATTGCACCATTAAAAATGACTTCGCTAACAAAACCATCACTTCCACATTATTAGATCATCCGCTATTAACATTCGAGGACTCACCCTGCTTTAGCACAGTTACGGATTTCCTAAACGACACAGCTTTAATATTCGTTGCGCGTTCTCTCACATTTGAACGGTGGTTAAGCAACGGTTAACCGGAAAAATTACCGTAACTTCAAGTTAACCGGTGATTAACCAAGGATCAAATTTTGGTGAATAGGACCTTTAGTCGTTAACCTACTAAAGTACTGACGGAGTGTTCGGACGGTTATTTTATTAGTGTTGTTTTAGGACTCTGCTGAGCGCCTGTGATTGTTTAGCTCATCCTGTTACAAAACAATCAAATAATTAAAATACTGGTTCAAAAGATTTAATGGATAGCCGCCAGGCGCATGTTTATGTTTAATCTTGACTTGTAAGCTCATCTTTCTATAGGTATCTAAAGTTTATTTGCAAAATAATCAATATTGACATATCTGTATATAGGTATTATGTACCTAGATAGAACACACCTTGTGATATGACTGTATTTGCAGTATTTACGAGCACTCCATACCCTTGCAAGTTTTCTTTGACTCCTAGATTTATATGAATAGACAAGGTAGGTACTTTCTAGCTGCTTTCTGTCTGCCAAAGCATCCAATTACAATTCGAATACCTACCTACTTTGTTTAGAGTTGGAATAGAATGGAAACATCTGTAGAATGTGATTAAAACCTTTTGTTCTGGATTAATATTGAGCGAGCTGATAAAAAAAGAACTGCTGCACATGAATTGATATATTTTCCTTTCATCATTTATTTGTTGGAAATTCACCATTAAAACGAGCGCGATGCCGTGAGTTAAAATTTCAGGCAGGAAATGGGGGCATCGTCACTAAACTGGCTTCCCTGACCCAGTACTATTATTTATTCTATACCCATGTATCCACGCGGCTATCGCAGCCTGGCAGCTAATAGTATTGACCATTCGCAAAAACGATTCTCCGAGGATGTAAGCATTCTATTGTGGGACCTAGGGGATCGGAATAAAACGTCTTGTGGTCCCTTAATTTTGTATATTTACTTTTCGTTGTTATGCGCAAGTTGTGCGAAGCGCGCCAGCCAAAAAAGTATTGCCATATCATTTCAATTTACAAATTATCCAGACTATACAAATCAAATGTCCACAGACTAAATATAGCAGCTTAAAATATTAGACATAAAAATAAAGGCGTTCTCGTACGCCACACCACCCCCCTACGGAGAAAAGAAAGCTAACAGAAAGAGAAAAAAGGTTAGAGATCTAAAATATCCCTAAATTTTACCTTTCTTCCGGTCCTGGTAGTAACAGGATTAGGCGGTGGTGGAACAGGTAGCCGTGAAGGAACGAGAGGAGGTGAAAGAGTAGGAGTTGACGAAATTGGAGCTGGCACTGGCGGCATATATGATGCATTACTACCTAATAATACTCCAGGATCCATATGAGCAGGCTTCACGCGGTCTATGCTGACTGTGGACTCTCTGCCATTTAAGTCCAAGGTAAGCGTCTTATCTCTGTGACGAGGTCCAAACCTCTTTCATAATAATACTCTTTTGATATCTTAATTCTTTCATAATCCATTTCTTTTCATTTTGATAGTTCATTATTCATTCCAAATACAAATAACCTGTCATTCTTAAATTGTCTTCGATTCGCTCAAGTCTGTGTTCTTGGACCTAACTTTTAAAAGAAACAGAATACACACGTTATATATACTAAACTAAATATATTTCATTTCAAAACCTAAGTTTGCTGAATATAGCTGAAGGAAACGTGTACGTATGAAGACTAGCAGCTACGAAGCCTCCGCTGCCCGTTGAAAAATGAAGGCTCGCACTACTAAGTACAATTAAATTATTGTGAGCAAGGAGTCCCTTTGAGCTGGTAGACACCCTCGGGCTCCGGCCATTCTTTTGAGAATGCGATGTGGTCCGGTATAAGGAGGCTGTAACGGACGTCGTACTGTGTCGTCACGAAGCAGAACATGCGTTGCCGTCGCTAGATCTTTGTAAACAAAGGATGATGATTAAACGTGGCGCGAGGCAGGTACGGGACGTAAAACTTCTATACGGCTCCTCAGTTCTGTGATGAAGTCAGCGGCGTCGTTTGGGCTCCTGGGTTCATCTGGTGGTACGATGAGTTCGCCAGACAAACGGAGAGTCTCGCCGTAGACGAACTCAGCGGACGAGGCCTTCAAGTCTTCCTTGAATGCCGTCCTCATACCAAAACAATATAGATGCAGGGGTTTTGAATCCGACCACCGTGAACTAGGCGACGATGGCCCAAGCTAAGATTCATACCCCCTGGGTGCCCTTGAGTTAGTCGCCAAACATCTAAACTTTGGCGAAACGCCTTTTGCGCTTTGCTTGCGCCCATCCCCCCAGCCTGGTGACGCTGTAAAGGTCGGCTAGAGACCAACAGTCGTTAACCACAGCAGACATTTCTGGGACCAATCTAACTAAAAATTCGCATTCGATGATAATGACTTCAAACTTAGATTTAAATTGGTTCAGTCGAAGATTCAACCAATCCCTCAGTTTCATTTCATATCCAGTCTGTTATGAAAACAATTCAATAGAGGAAAATTCTTTAAATTTTTACCTAAATTAGAACATCAACAGATGAAAGCTAACGCCCGCATACACATTGCACATGGCACATGACACTCGAAATGACCCCTCCAATGACGGCAATTAGTCCTAATTATTGTCGGCTACCAGGCGTGCTATTGTACAGCCCTGAACTGTGCATTTAGGGAAAAGACAGAAAGAAAACCTTGTAATTTGTATCACAGTCTGTAGATAAATTACCTATACTGTACACCAAGTCTGAGAAGCTATGATTCCGTACGTTTAAATTAATGGAAACTGACGAGAACCTCTCATGGATATGGCTTTGAGGCCTTGCTCTTATTCCAAAGTATTAAGTTTCAGGCTCGGTACCATAGGTACTCTCATTTTTGGGTAGCTTCATATTATTATGCTTAAAGCATGCGAAACGAACCTCTATGACGTGAATTATAAGATTTAATTCTGCCATAACAGTTGCAGTGCCACCCAGAACTTTGGTTGCAATATCTTGCGCGACACTGCACTGCGCTCGTCATATGTAGACATTGGGTTTTAATACTTATAAGTCTCATTGCCCAGTAATTTAGCTGGGCATATTTCCCTTCAAACAGAAACACAGAAATGTTTTCATACTATTGCTATTCTTGGCTTGGCTATATCGGATAAAGGTGTGGTACTTGCCCAGGCGGTGGCCTACCAGGCTACCACCACAAAATCTTAACGAACATTATTCTTTCTAACATTGTACTAAGTAACATTACAATGTTAAGATACTAAGCGGACGGACTTCAGCAAAGCAAGAAAGGGTAATGAGTTTATCAGTCTATATGTATATATGTACGTATGTATGTATGTGGTTATGTGGATTTCCCACCATAGCGTCGCCCCTATTGTTCCGATTTTGAAAAGCAAGGTGTCAATCGATTCGTCTTCAGGTACAGTGTCATAGGCTATATTTTTTTACCTGACTACGGCGAAGCCAATGTAGGGTTATGTATTCAAACTAAAAACTTGGTCCAATTTCGACAAGCGAAGTGTCAATCGATTCGTCTTAATTTATAGAGTGTGATAGGCAATTATTTTTTACCCAACTACGCGTAAGTAAAGGATGGGTTAGGTATTTAAAGTAAAAATTTGGTCCGGTTTTGACAAGCGAGATATTAATCGATTCGTATTCATCGCAAGAGTGTCATAGGCTAGTTTTTACTTGACCGTAGTCGGGTTTTCGTTTTGGAACTTATGTCTTGTTGAAGGCAACAGCCATTACACTGTATAATACTTCTATTGTGACAATGTTGAACATTCCAATCCATTACATAATAAAGTACGGACGATAAGTTACGGACGATAGTGTTAACATAACAAAGTTGTATTATTTACCGATGGGTACTGCTTATTGTAACGAGATACAAGCCCATCGAGTTACAACTAGTGCCGAGGATGCAGGACAACTAAGTAGCTTTAAGCTTTAGAGAATTGAATTGAATTTTAAAAGCTTTTATTAACTTACAATGGATATGGTAATGGATATGGTATATAAATAGGTTTGTTTAGGTCAAATCTTGCAAGCTGAATTAGAAACACGGATCACTTATCACACGAAAGAACACTCATCCTACGGAGTTGAATTTTTGCATGTTAGTCCAGTTTCGACGACAATGCATTTTTATGGTAATCATGACCTGAATCGCCCTAGGATTAGCTCCAGATAAAGGAACTCTACAACGGTCAACAAAAGAGACTCAAAATTGATTGTACCTACGCATTTTATTATGATAGGTTTTACCATCATGTGGTTGCTTCACTCAGGGTTGGGCCCACTGAAATCGGAATATATCCATACCAATATATAAAAGTGAAACGTTGTCTGTTTGTTTATTTGGGGAGCTTTCACGCTATAACGGCTGGACGGATTTTGATGAAATTTAGATTGGAGACAGCCTATACCCTAGAATAAAACATAGGATACTTTTTATCCCGGAAAATTGTAGAATAGAAGAATAGAAGAATGCTTTTTTTCGCGATAAACAGTAGTCTGCGCGGACGAAGTCGCGGGCGGGAAAGCTAGTAGTTAGGTATATATAATATAATATTATTATATATATATATATAAATTGCTATTATTATTCCGATTTCTGTGTTTGGGTCCTAACTAGGGAACTCGTCAACAACGGTTAACAGCATGACAGGCACGAAATGTTGTAAACGCATTTAATTGTGATATCCCGTTCTAAGTTTCACCATATCATGGCTATTGCATAAAAGTATTTTTTTAATGTTGATGATGATGATGTTGCCCTCCTTGACGTAACCTTGTAATTTTATACAAACAGGTGGACATACATTATATTATATACCAATACCAACTATTGCATTCCACGTGACCAGTTGAATTGCAATGAATTATTCATGGTGGCATTGCATTCCACCGTGAACATATTGCTAATTGTGGAAATCAACTTGGTAGTATTGGCAATTTAAACAAAATTACATGAGCGAGTTATTTTCAGAGTTACGACCCGAGAGTATGGCAACCCCACATGGTTGACGCAAATCATAAGCATAACTGCCAGTTATGAGCTGTTATATTCTGCGATTATATAAAACAGAATCCATTTATTTATTTTACTTGGTACATATTTTATATTGTTTGAACTTCAGGAATAACAAAGTTTCCTAGGGCGCTGCTGTATACGATTGAAAACCGGAATTTTACCAAATGTAGCTTTTAACCCCCGAACTCGAAAAGGTAGGGGTGTGAGAGTTTAGGGGGTGTATGTATGCATCATTGTATCCATTTGTCTGTCTATGGCATCTTAACTCCCAAACGAATGAAAAGATTTTGATGCGGTTTTTTCTGATTAGCTAATTTGTTTGAGATGGTTCTTAGCGGGCTTCAAATGAAAATCGGGAATTCGGGGGCTAACATTTTTTTTATTTGTTCTTGTTATATATATATATATATATATATATATATATATATATATATATATATAAATTAGGTCCACCAATGTTGTGTTGTGTTGCCTTATCTCTGTAATTATGTCTAACAAGAACAAATAAAAAAAATGTTAGCCCCCGAATTCCCGATTTTCATTTGAAGCCCGCTAAGAACTTCAAATGAAAATCGGGAATTATATATATATATATATATATATATACAGGCTGAATTTTTCAAGTGGGCGTGGATGGCTAAATCAGAAACTATGAGGAATAGCGAAAAGTATTCAAAGGAGTCTCGGGCCCAATTTTGATGAAAACTAAAACTGCATCTTTGGATTTAAAAAAAAACAATATTCCTAGGCAGGAACACGTTGATTTTGGAAAAAAAGCACACACTGTATTATTACACCATTCGATAGTGTCGCTAATAAGGATTGAATTCTGGGAAGAAATGACATAAGGCAAACTTAAGGAAAATGTTGTATTTTAATAAACTGATTCATATCTTAAAGTACTGTTTTAATTCATACCTGCATTACCTGTTCCTTGTCCGAAATGATGCTCAATATTTTTCTCAACACAGACCCGCAGCGCGGTCATCTTCACAACATTATGTTCTAATTTCAAATTTTTATTATGGCAAAGACATAAAAGTAAGTTAAATTAAAGGCCACAGTAAAAGAAAAAAAATTAAAACAATTGAAATTAGAACGTAGAGTAAACTGGTGCCAATAATTTAGATTTTGTTCCACGTTTCGTTGATTATTACTAACTGTTTGCGTACTGTTTCGTATTAATAGTCGTATAGTAAAAGAGATGTTGATTCAGCAGTTTGGTGAACATTTTATCGCAATTTATGGTCCTGTGCCGTGGCCAGCGAGGTCACCGGATCTTACCCCCTTAGATTATTTTCTCTGGGGGTATGTAAAAAACGAAAACTACAAAGACACGTGTAATGCAATTGATGACTTGAAACGAACTTTGGAAAATATTCTAAGCGGAATCAATAATATTTTAATACTGAATGCAGTACAATCCTTGAGTCGTCGAATCCTAGCTGGGTTCGATGTATTCAAAACAACGGTCGTCATTTTGAACAATTAATCAGTTATGGTTTAACTATTTTCGTTAAAAATTAGCTCTTTCCTTAAGTTTGCCTTATGTCATTTCTTCTCAGAATTCATTCCTTATTAGCGACACTATCGAATGGTGTAATAATACAGTATGTGTTTTTTTTCCAAAATCAACGTGTTCGATTCCTGCCTAGGAATATTGTTTTTTTCAAAAATCCAAAAATGCAGTTTTAGTTTTCATCAAAATCGGGCCCGAGACTCCTTTGAGTACTTTTCGCTAAACCTCATAGTTTCTGATTTAGCCAACCACGCCCACTTGAAAAATTCACCTGTGTATATATAACTTATATTAAAGCAGAAAGTAACAAAATATTGGCTTAGGGTACTTAAAATAAGCAACAGAACATGTTTTTTTTAATCGTGTCTTTCTGTTTGTATGTTTGTCTGTCGGTTCACACACCACGTTAAACCTGCTGGTTTGATTTCGATGCGGTTTTCACTTTCAGAAAGCTTAGGGTTTGACTTGAAAACTGATGAGCTTGGTATCTTAATGTGATGAGTAGAAGCCGAGCAATCGATAAAAACTATTTAACGGCTGAACAAAATTTGGAATATTCTACCAGTGTAGCTACATTACAGGTAAGTACTTACCTACTTTTAATCCTGGAATAACATATTATAGGATAATTCAGAAAAGTGACAACGCAGGCAAAGCCGCGGGCACAGCTAGTATTAGATATATATATCTACATCTGTATGTATGTATGAAGGGCTCTTTAATATGTTTACATGTATAGCGGTATCAACATTGTCTTAGATCTCGTTACCCTTAGAGGCCTCTAGAGAGGACCCGGAACCTCTGAACCAATTTCAGGCAAGTTTGTGTATTTCTACAAAACATGGTTGATGAATTACTTGAAAGGGTTAATTTTAATCAAACTTAGGCCTCACTTGTTTCTGTTTATATTTATGTAATTGTATATCATATAACTTTCAGTTCATAGACATAGACATAATTCATTGTTCATATGCATTACAGGTCAGAAAAACATAGCAATTAAAATTAACAATATAATATTAAAATTAAAATCAAAAACAATAATAATTGTTATTCAAAATAAGAAGTGAGCGATAAGAAATTCTCAACATTTTTAATGGACTTCCATAATTAGGAGTTCTCAATTAGAATGTATTTTTTTAGAAATAGTAGATCTCATTTCAAGCGTACCTCCTATTCGTTCGTTATAAATTTAGGATCAGATCTTGAGTCAAGTATTGAACCCAAATTTTTAGGGAACGAATACGGTTATAATATTAGTTTGACAATAAAAACTATAGATCAAACATTAACATCGTATTGTGCTTTAACCGCGAATAAATTTTTAAATCTTACCTGACTGCAATTTAAGCTATGATTTAAGGCCCAAAGAAATCAACTATAAAATAAAATCAAGAAATAAAATATTGTCATTAGCGCCTTCTAGTGAAACTCATGTCATGGACCATCCACCTTAAGGCACAGAATAATTAATAGTACAAGCTTAAGGTGGATCCACTACATATCTTATCTTAGAAATGGGAACTGACCTACGAATGTTAGGTAAATACTTGATGTGATAGGAAACCCATGTCACGACATGCAAACCAGCCCGTCTGAGATCTCACACAATGTAAGCAATGCTAATGTTACTTGCCTTGCTTGGGAAAAGTGTAGAGAGAATTAGATTAATAGCAGACGTGTCTAGATTAGGAACAGGACGACTGTACATACCTAAACACGCGGGTCAAAGTATATGCACGAAGTATTTTTTCCCGAGTACGGCGAAGCAAGGGAATGAGTTTAACAGTCTATGTATGTAGATGAGTATGTATGTAGGTATGCGGATGTGCCAGTCACCCATAATGATCTGATTTTGACAAGCGAGGTATCAATCGATTAGTTTTTAGGTGTAGAGTGTCATAGGGTATTTGTACCCAACTACGGTGAAGCAATGGAAGGGTTATGTGTTCAAACTAACCAACCGATTTTGGCAAACGAGGTATCAATCGATTCGTCTTCATCGCAAGAGTGTCCATAGGCAATTTTTATCCATAGTCGGGTTAGTTCTTGAACTTATGCTTTACGCTTTTTTCCCCGAGCGTTGACCGTAGCACAACAGAGTATCCAGTCCTCTCGCCAATGTTATTTACATTGAAGACGTGAAAAACCCATTATATAACAACTGCGCTGTCGCAGCACCACCTAGGCGTAAAAAGCACCTAAGTTATCTTGCAATCAAGCAACGTGACTTTTCTACGGACAATAGTTTTTCTAAATCAGGCGTATGCTGAACCCTGGACACCTATCCAATGGTTATCAATGTATAAGGAAGGAAACAGATAAATTATGCAGCCTAGACCTCGGTTTGTCTAGGTTGTGCCCTATCGTAGGCAATGGTCGTATTTTGATTCAGGTCTTACCTGTTAGTCTTTGTTTATGTTTAAAGTTAGATAGGCCAATCTATCGACTACTTATAAGTCAATAATTTTAAATAAAGACGACTTCCACTCCGCCAAATACAAAATGAAGCACCCAAGATATGCCAATCCGCTCGTACGCACATACCTCACGCACACACTTACTACATGCCGATCGGCCGCCGCATCGCAGCAAAATCTCGACCTTGTTAGTCGTGCTAATTCTGTCCAAATCTCACGGGAAATCAAAAATAATGCAGTATTTTGTGATGAAATTGTGTGTCAACCACAAAACATCACAAATTATCCACTCACACACATATACGCAGGCACTGTTTGCTATGCTTCTCTCTTTTTGCGGTGTGGATGCAGTATTTTTTTAACCTTCTTGGTATAAGTACGCAAGTTATATTACAAAGACATATAATACGAATAGTAGTGGTAGGCCTCATACGCAAGAGTCGCCTGGGGAACACCTTTGTCACATATACAACCGCCAAGCAGTAGTGTGTAAATATTTCTATGTTTCGGTTTGAAGTGCAATATTTCCAGAGAAATTACTGGGAATGAGACTTAACAACCAATATCTCAGGGAGACGAGCGCAGTGCAGTGACGCGCAAGATTTTGCAACCAAAGTTCTGGGTGGCACTGCAACTGTTATAGGCAGGCGTGACGCTTACAACAGGCGAGCGAGTCACTCAAGGTAATAAAAAACTATAAGGGAGACTATAATCGAGGAAGTCTTATGCATAAAGTCTATACCATAGGTACCTACATCCCACGGGTGCTGCGACAACCGATACGATAACCAACAAAGGGAATTCAGGAAAAAGAAAGCTGAATTTTCTTCTGTAAGTATCAACATCTATTTATAACTGCGATCACCAAGCCGCACGCCAAGCGTGGTGTGGTGATTATGGCAAAGTTCCTCATATTATGTATAGACCCCATGTTCAGCTGTGGAATTCTTCGACCTGTTAATGATACGAGTATGTATCTACAAAAACCATTGTAAAACTGAGCAAAAATTACAACTCTATAACTATAACTACCACATTTTGAATGTCTGCTCGCGCGTCACGATACGATTTCACTGTTGGATAGCTTAGGTTCTAGTTTAAAACTAGTGTACTTGGTATCTCAATCCGATGAGTAGGAGCCAAGCAATTTAATTACAACTCTGTTAATTTTAAAAGTGTGATAGGTATAAAAAGTTTTGAAGGCCAGGTCAAGTTCCAAGATAACCTCCTTCCTTCAGGTCCAAAGAGGTACCCACATCTAAATTAGACTGTAAAGTTTTGCTTATTTATCCTTCCCACGCTTATCAATTTTGATGGATTCGGAAACTTGGATAATTTCCTCGAAAACATGAATGAGGAAAACGCCAATTGTGATTGATGAGTTACCCAAATTACTTTTCTTATGGATAGGGGTAATAATAACAGACAGAATAATTAGCTAAGCATGAAACTTTACAATTGAAATACTCTTCGTGGAGCAAATTAATCTATATATACAACATTCATAACTTACGTACCGCGCCCTCGCAGTTTCATTAATCTCTAACGTACCTAACTTACTGACTATTTTACCAGAATAATAACGAAATTGTTTTGTGAATTACTTAAAACGTAGGAAAATATGTGCCTTTATTTAAAACGAAAATGTTGGACTTTCGAAAGGAGCTTATATTATAACATTTATAACCTACCTATACCACAGAATAAATATGAGTACTATATACCTATAATTATGTATAACCCCCGAACGCGTAAACAGAGGGGTGTTAAATGTTTGTCTGTGGCATCGTAGCTCCCATACGAATGGACCGATTATGATGCGTTTTTTCTATTTGAAAGCTGATGTGATCGAGATGATTCTTAACTTAGCCTTGTACTAATATTTATTCTGTGACTTAGCTTAGAAGAGGGTGAGGATCGTAGCTCCTAAACAAATGGACCTATTTTGATGTGTTTTTGTTTCTGTTTGGAAGCTGATGTGATCGAGATGGTTCTTAGATATAATGGAGGGGTTGTGATCATAGCCCCCAAACGAATGGACCGATTTTGATGCGTTTTTTTATGTTTGAAAGCTGATTTGATATGTGATGTGACTCTTAGCTATAATTGGGGGTTGGAGGTTTTATATTTTTTTAATGTTTGCTTGTTATCGAATATATATAGTTCGCATCATTTTAATCGGTTAAAGATTATATAAAACTATGAAGTAAATTAGTACTGTTATTTATTCTGTGGCAGTAGTGCCTGAAGCAATGAATAAATATTAGTACAAGTCCTAAAGTGAAAATAAACTATAAGCCAAACATTCGTGCCTTGTATGTTTTACCTGACCTGATAACATTTATGGATCTAACTTTGCGATAACATCACAGTAAACAAGTCACGCTATCATCAAACTGTTCAGTTAAAACATGCCAGCGAGATATCGATTAGTCGCCGATTACGATAAATTGTGAGAATTGTTAGAATCGAATACGCCGAATCGATATTTGAGTGGTCGGTCAGGTTGATTCCGTGAGGTTTAAATTATTCCCTTCAGTGCCTGCTAATCAGTCTTCTATCTCATACTCGTTCTACAATTTGCTTTCTTCCCCACACTCGACAACCTGAACTGGCTCAATTACGAGTGGATAGTTTCCCGCTGATCTTTTATATGACTTACGTTTGTTTCAATTAGAATTTGTCTCGTTTTGTACCCCCAATCTCAGAAATCCCTGACCGGCTTTTACTCATGGTATGAACTATATAAAAACGATTTTCATTACTATCTATATACAATTATCTTCCAAACTTAAAGATTTAACCGACATACATACACACAAACGCTGTCTCAAATTAATGACATCATTTCGCAACTACATTCTATAATATAAAAAATTATATTGTCGTTTCGTCAATGCTCGATGCTTGGCAAAATATACTGTCCAGCCATAGAATAAATATCACTACAATGTACATCTCAAAGTTCTAGGTCCTTTTCATCTTCTCTAGCGGCATAGATAAAAAGTAGGTTATGAGGCCATCCCAATACAACTTAATTCAATTGAATTCCAATTAAAAAGATAACAATACAACTTAATTCAATTGAATTCCAATATAAAAGATTAACCTTTGTTAATAAGACTTTGTACCTACTGTACAAAGATAGATCGTTTGGTATCAATCACAGCTTTCACGTTCTCAAACATTCCCTCATTGAGTTGAATTGAGACTATACATAACTAACTCCAAGCTCACTCCGATACAGCAAGGCAGCCAATTATACTAGTTCCTTTGTGATAGTGCCTACTTAATTAGAATTGTACCATGGAACATGGCAATGCAGTGGTACCTATGTTGAGATGTGAGTTTTCGGCTTTTCTGATCATCTATTTCTTGGATACCAACAACAAAGGTGGCATGTTAAAACCACTAGAATTAGCAATCTAAAGTAATAATCACACAAAATAGAAGTACCGATAACCGATGTGGTAGACAAGTTCTTAAAAGAGAAGTGTAGGCAAAATTAGATACGTCAACTATCTTCTCTAACGTGCGTACTTCTGAAACAGTATACTGCTTCGGAAGTACGCACGTTATACAGTAGTAGAGCCAGAAAGATGTTTCCTTTTCCTGTGGTGATACAACTCTGAAATGGCACATGAAATAGTAGTTTTGCCGGCGAGGGCGCTATTTTGAATCCAGAGCCGAGTGAAGGATTCTATAGTAGAAAGTAGAATCCTGAACGTAGCGAGGGATTCAATATACGTCGCCCGAGGGAATAAATAATTGCGCCCGAGTGATACACTCTACTTTTCACTATTTTTTCCTATGAGAAAAATAAATAAAAGGCGCTTGTAGATACTCCCCTCCCCCTTCCCGTTACAGCTAAGAACCATCTCGTTTACCTCAGCTTTCAAACATAAAATACCGCTTCAAAATCGGTTCATTCGTATGGGGTTTGTGAGCTACGTACGATCCTCACCCGAGCTAAGGCGGAAAGAGCTGACGAGCCACGGAAATTCATTACTGCCCTCTCTGAAAGTCTTGAACAGAAAAGACCTACTTTGCTCCCACTTTGCCAGGAACCAATCAGTGTTTTTCGAATAGATTGGATGAAAAGGAAATTTCCTTTTCAAACTCAAAGTAGTTAGTTTAATTGATTAGATCTTTTAAAAAAACTTTTATTTTACTTCACTTTTATGTATGTACCTATGTATCGATATAACTATGTATCAATGTGTGTGGTCTGTCCTGGAATCTTGCAATTAAAATTTCGAGCACTTCCCGATTAGCTCTATCCGGCTGAAACTGTAAGGGTGGCTTAACAAAGAAATAAAAAAATAAAAAATTGAAACTACAATAAAAAAAATATTTGACATTCATTAAAAAAAAAAGGTCGCAAACGCATTTTTTTAAAAATTAATTTGTTATGTATACTTATTCTTTGTCTCCTTGTTCATGACACCTTAAGTTTAAAATTGTAAATGTTGTGGGCTAATGCAGCCTGTTCATGATGATTTTGGTAGATTAATTTCAAATTATAATTACTTTTCCCCAAATAACTCACCTACATTATTATCCGCTCCGCTCCATTCCACGTCCTTTCACATCATCTCGCGTACCTATCATATTGATAGAAATCACTCATTTGTTGAAAACGTCCTAGAACAAAGAGGACCATGGAATTGAATCGTATTGTGAATTTACTATGGTCAATCTAATCAATTGTCACGGCAGAGTAGACTTGAGATGAAGTGAAAATTGCAACTTATTGAACTCAGTGGAATATCAACCTTTACAGCGTGACTATAAAGTTTATTTCTTTGTTGATTTTCATGGTCCATTGACGCATTACATACGGAAAAGGCTCGGAACATAATACGAGTTAAAAAGCGTGGAAACGGATGCTAGAGGTACGAATTAGGCTTGGCAAATGACTTGTGAAGAATAACGAGGCAATACATATTAGATTTAAGAGCACCCATGTTAGGACTTAGCTTTAGTGAAATAGTTTCAGAAATTTAGATATATTAGACTTTGTAGGACTTTATAGACTTCTAGCTGAGCCTTCGCACGGTATTTCTCTAGATTAAAAGTACTCATGTGCTATTCAAGGGCCTACAAACTACCAAAATACCAACAATTGATCAAAATTTCCTTCAGCCGTCAAAAACTTTTTATCGTTTGTTCGGCTTCTATTCATCGGATTGAGATACCAAGTACACCAATTTTTGAGTCAAACCCTAAACTATCCAACAGTGAAAACCGCATCCCAATCATTTTGTAGTTTTTCTGTGATGCGCAAACAAACATACAGACAAACAAACAAACAAAAAAACAAACAGACAGACACGAATTTTAAGAATGTTATATTCTTGTCCAGTAGCTTATTTTAAGTAACCTTTTAAGCAAGACTTTTTTTAAATTATCTTCTTTGTGCAGACTATTTCGTTCCTATTGCTAAATTATGAGTATAGAGATTATTCATAATCAGGCTTCTTATTTCGGTTTTCGCTTTGGCAATTATATACTACTTTATAAGCCCAAATTCACACGCCTCCACAACTATAGCCATAACCTCTGCAAACAAGGATATATCTAGGTCACTAGATACTTCGATATACATATTCCCACAAACTTCCAGACGCGAACATAATATTGGAAATGTTAGAGATTTATTCACAGCGGAGTAAATATTAAATGTATCGCAGCCGTTCGCTCTCTGCAAACTCCCGCAATTTTATTTACCAATGTCAGTTTTGAAACTTGCTGAAATGTTGTGTACTTCAGTGTGATGCGAAGACTATAATTCTACTCAAATGATAACATATATACTGAAACAAATAACAATACCGCGATTGGCTGGGTGATTGCGGTTGGACAAACCGTGGCAGAGGTATCTAAAAGGACGACATGCTTGTCAAACCCCCTCCCTCGCATTTTTTTTATTGCTTTCTTGGGTTCAGCCACCATTTTTAATGAACAAACAAATGATGTCAAGCAAATAAAAGCATGGTTTTATGTCACAGGCGTAGAAATTTGTAACCGTAACCGTAAATTAAACTTTTGACATCAAAGGCTGTAAAAGGAAGGAAATCATAATGAAATACGGCCGTTTTATGAGCCACGCCTTTTAAAATAAAATGTGCTGACGATGTTGCTAACACACCGGGGCTTTTGAGTTGTTTATGGAGAGGAACTTCCAAAATAGTTAGCATTATTACAATAATGATGTGTATGTGATGTTTAATTTTCTCTATGAATTACCAGTGACAATATATTTTACTAACATATTGGGCCGTGTGGTGCTTGACATATCATTACGATCACCAAGACACCTGCCAAGCGCGCATATTACGGCAGTTGTTGCGTGGCGTTGTATGGGGAAGATCTATTTTCAGCAGTGGCCGGCTTCCGGCTAATGATGTTAAATTAAATCCTGGAACTAAATACTTTTTACCTACTAATAATTTGCTGGCTTAATTTGCAATTTTATCACTGCCGCAAAATACAGTCTGTCGGAGAATTACTAAATAGGCACTAGACACCTAAAAACCGTCTCAAATATTGTATGTGAAGAAATCGCTACACATTCTGGTGTTTCAATAAATGGAAACGCATGCCGTTTTAAGCATAGTTGAAACGCATGATGAAGTTTTATTTTTAAATGCTGCAAAGTCGATTCATATAGATAAACGCTGCGGTAATAAACCTGCCACAAACTTGAGGGCATATAAGCTCTTTCCCAAAAAGCTATCCTAAAGAAATATTCCACTTTACCACATCGTTTAACAAAGTTATTGAAGTTGATCTAGCAAATGCGTCAGCAAAAATGGGATACTCACATGATATCCCATTTTCTTTCGAATTCTGCTATCAAAATCTAATTTTGTTCAGTAATATACAGTGCCTATTACGCAGACAGGGATTAATCGCGTTTCGCGTTATCTTCCTCGATTACATTCAAGTGGTTAATATTCCTAGGTATTTATATTTAGGTTCCATGGTGGGTGAGAACTTGATGTTAAGTATGTTAGTTTTAATGGCAGTTATATCCCGGTAACACTGTTTAAGTGAGTTCTGGAGCTTATAATGTAGTTTTGTAGCCGAATTGTGTGAAACGTGGGTGTTAAAGTCACCCACGTCGTAGTCCTCTGCCGAAAACCTAGACGTGCTCCCCGGGTAGTGCTTATCAGATGAGAGGCTGATGGTAGGCCCACGCCAGGCTTGTTTGTACTTAAGTAATTTAAAGTTAGTATAAGTTAGGTAAACGAATAAATACAAGGCCTTACAGTGGTTAAGTAAAATATGATTAGCTTGGAGGTTAGGAGTTGGCCCAGCGTTTGAACAAACACACAACTTTATTCCAGACCATTTTTACCGCCTGCGACTTCGTCCGCGCGGCCTATTGTTTATCGCGGAAAAAAGCATCCTATGTTTTTCTACGATATTAAAAACCAATGCAAAAGTAAGTATAGCACCAATGCTCTTGAAGTTTTTTGACTGTCTTGTTATTTCGTTTCCATGGCAACCGTTCCTTACAGCGAGTAATCAACATTTGCCAGTTTTCCCGTGGAATCTTACAATGTTCCAGGATAAAAAGTATTTTATGTTTTATTCTAGGGTATAAGCTCTCTCCATTCCAAATTTCATCAAAATCGGTCCAGCTGTTATAGCGTGAAAGCTCCCCAAACAAACAAACAAATAAACAGGCAACGTTTCACTTTTATATATTGGTATAGATTTTTCGTTAGCTCTGCAGTATTTTACAATTCTGGCCTGTCTAATACATATAAGGTGCTTACACAGAGAAAAAATGACTACTTAGAACTAGAATGTTGATATTCTAAATATTGAGTTCTCAAGTGCTCCAGGCAAGGGTAGAATCACTCGTAAAGCTTTTGGAGAATGTCGACTGCTGTCCCTCCGGTTTATATACGAGTTTATAGATTCTACGTCACAATTGACTATTTTGATAATAGATATCTACTTTTTTATCTCAGTATGGTTTAACAACCAATTTTGAAGAGGTCTTATCAAAATGTTAGATAAATTATATGTCTTCTTTGAGCTTCGTCCGGTAAGATTACAATAAATCTCTCAATCTATCACCTAGAATTGCTTTAAAGTCACACTAACATTATACATAGGAAAGAATTAACTCTGTCTCTCTGTCTGTTTGTCACCTTTTCAAGACTAAACAGCTGTACCGATCTTGATGTTCGACAAGGTTTTTTTTCGACACTTTTAACACCCGACGAAAGAGAGGGGTGTTACAAGTTTAGGTCGTGTATGTATCCGTGTGCCAGTCTGTGGCATCGTAGCTCCCAAACGAAATAACTGATTTTGATGCGTTTTTTTCTATTTTAAAGTTGACGTTTTTGAGATGGTTCTTAGCCATTTAATAGGGAGGGTCGGAATCGTAGCTCCCGCACGAATGGACCTATTTTGACGCAGTTTATTCTGTTTTAAAACTGACGTGATTGAGATAGTTCTTAGCTATAATAGGGAAAAGGGGGAGTTTTTTTTCTTGTTTTCTTTCTTGTCCCCGGAAAAATCTGTTGCGCACGCGGGCCCTTACATGAATCTTTCTGATCACATTATAACTACTTAATATTTATGTAAAGTAGGGTAAATCGTTGTCATCAAATAACCCTCGCTTGTTATGCGCGCGCACGCGCAATATGCGCGTGGTCACGCGCGTGGTGGCTTAGACGCCCGCGATCAACGTAGTAGATATGAATTGTTTGAAGCACAGATTAAGTTAAGCAACATTTTTAAACCTTGTCTAAAATCACAGTTAACTTGAAATTGTCATACATTTTGCAAGTTAATGTGGTTTAACCAATCGTCTCCTAACTATCCCTAGTTAAGTTTTTTTTTAAGCTGTCCCTCTAATTAGCTCAGCTTAGATTCTATATCTTCTCTTCTCAGGTCAGGGTTCAGCAGTGACTATAGTCACAGATTACTTCTCATCAACAGCCTGCATTAGTCCACTGCTGGACATAGGCCTCTCCTAATGTACGCCACAGAGCCCAATCTTCGGCTCTTCTCATGTAATTTCAGCCAGCTACTTAGCGTCTTACACTACATTTGCTTATACGTGGTCTCCACTCAAGAACTCGTCGATTACGTAATGTTACTACGGTTACGTACAAGGTGGGGAAAAAGTAATCACCCGATGTTGTTTTCCTGTAGTTATTTTTGGAATTATTTTTTTTCTTCTTGTGGATTATGTTTATTTAATGAATTAAATTTCATCAAGAACTTCCGGCGATAGATTATTGCATTCTTGTCGGATATTCTCTTTAAGGGCTTCAAGAGTCTGAGGCTTGTTTACATAAACCCGAGACTTCAAGTATCCACCACAGCAAAAAGTCTGGAGCGGTCAAATCGGGTGATCTGTCCGGCCAGTGCAGATCGCCAAAGCACGTTTATTCTGCGTTCTTGAGGAGTATAGCGTCCTATGGCTAATTGACGTGTATTCTGCATCTTTTTAGTACACAAATGTAAAAACAGAATTGACATTTGCCGCCATTTGCAAAAGTTATAGCGTCTTCCAATAGGGCGATTACTTTTGCCCCTGTAATCGGGACTATATAACTGTAGTTACCCGAGGAACATGACATTAGTCAGGATTTGCATCCAGACAGATGTCACAATTACTGGTTGTAACATATCCTTTACAGTTTAACTAATTTTAGTAAAAACAAAGTAACAAATTACCGGTGTGAAGAAATCATTACCGAGGAGTTATACCTACGCACGTGACATTCTAAATGACTCACAAATCATGACTGCTACCTGACTCTGAGAGAACGTATCAATGTAATCGCTGAATCAACTACTATGACTCAGTGTGCTTTTGCATATATTACTTCGGACTGGACGAACAAAGGAAATATTGCCAAGAAAACCTTCTTGCATGGCATTTGATAACAGTAACTACTACTCTACAATATTTAAACAACTGATATGAATGTTGTTGGTTTGTCGTATGTGGTAGTTCTGGTCTCTGGTGTCAGAGTTTGTCACACCGCCCGAGGGCCTCTGACATGGTTTAACTACTGCTTTTAATAAATAACAGCCGGGACCGACAGCTTAACGTGCCCACGTAACTTAAATAACTAGCTTAAAAGCTAAGAAAACACGCCTGCCCTGCCAAAAAAGAGCTTTGGCAAATAAATGATATACTGTTGGAATGTGCTTAACAAGGCCTTCAATTTAATACCCATAATGTTAAAGTCGAGCTTTTATTTTTCCTGTTTGAAAATGGAACCATACTGCCAGTCTGCCACCACGAAAAAATGTTTTAAAAAAAATATAGCCTATGTTACTCGGGGGGATATAAAGTTTCTAACGATAGGTAACGATTAGGTCTAAATCTGTTCAGGCATTTAAAAGTTATGGTGGGCATTTAAAAGTTATGGTGGAATAAAGAACAATACACTCTTTTTTTTTATGCAGTCATGTAAAAAGCCATCGGTGCGGAGCCTAGGACCGAACCCGGTATCGTTGGATTCTAAGTTGCACTATTGAACCATTAAGCTACGATCACTCTCACTGCTTTGAATATAATAACAGCTAACTAAAACTTTGTTGGATTATTGTTGTCCGAATAAAATAATCTCGATTTGAATTAATCGACTTATAAGAAGTTTGACACCCTATAAAGCCCAGTTCTGGCATCCCGTGTGTTCTAGCTCAAATCCAAATGACAGTACCTGTAGTTACCTATTATGCTGGCAGCGTTAGCCCATGGAATTAAATGGGACAATGCTGCATCACCATCACCAACACCATGCAAACCATCGCCGAAACAAATCAGTAGGTATAGGTAAGAACTACCTACCTATCAACCATGATCACCAGCGCGTCGAATTAATTCCACGACCGCGACCGTCTCGTAACATGGCCGTGGCGAACTGTATGTTTTCTTTGCCCACGGTCCTCATGTTTCAACAAAATAGGTAATTAAAATTTATAATTTTTCCATCACAAGATTCCAAACAGGGCAAAATCTCAATATGAATTACATAAAAAATACAAAATGTAATTTGTTAGAACTTTGAAATTAGCATATTTCCATTGGATCCTGTTTGAGGACACGAACATTTACATAAAATAAACTTTTTGTGTGTTGTACGGAAATGATCTACTTTCACTTCATGGCCATGGGCATGGCTCCTTCGGTTATCTGAAACATACTTAGTAGAATACATATTTTTGGCTATTTAATTACATCATACGTACCTAACTTCTATAGCGTGCTGATTGAATTACATTTTCATCACATGGACAAGACAAGCCATTCACTTGCCTAGTTTTTGGTTTTGGATGCTACCTAAATACCAATTAGAGGATTCGATCTCTTTTCAATCACGAAATTTCCGGGATTTTGTTTTATTCATCCCGAGATTTTCGGGATTGATATCATTTAAAAAACAATACAAAATAGACTGCGTGAAGTGAAACGCTCAGTGCGTCAATATGTCAACCATCTCGTTTGTTATACCTAGCGGCACGTAAGTCTAGCGGTGAACGAAACGTGGCGGGGATCTTGGCACAGTCAAAGTTTATATAATGTGTTAAAATGTTGAATACTTTTTATCCCGAAAACTGACTGTGCCAAGATCCCCGCCACGTTTCATTCACCGCTAGACTTATGAGCCAGCTATACGACAATTTGTCATTTATAGTCATCTTGTTTTGGCAGCTGATTTGATGCATATATGCATATCCTATGTGCAACAAACTGAGAAGCAGGCTTGATGAAGAGATTCTGGACGCGTTGTTATTTCTAAGATCTAATTTTTTAATTAATATTAAATCGGTCCTTTTAGAATAGTTTCTTTTTATATTTAAGAGAAATTTGCATGATTATTATTTGATTAAAATACTTTATGATATGAAACTTACTACCTAATACTTAGTTGTGACATGAAAGTCGTCTATGTCTTATGTCTGTGATTTAGTAGACATTAAGAAAGATTTTTGAACATTTTCAAAGTTTATTAGCATAGTTTGTTAAATAAAGGTTTTCTAAATTAACGTCAGTTTAAAGAGATTTCACTGATTTATGAAAAATAATAACTATATAACATAGAGACAGTGATTTTAAGTTTAGTTAAACTGACTCTAAGTCTGATTAGTTAGAGTGATTAGATTAGCTAGGTGTATCTGTATACCGAAAAATACTTTGTTTTTTTAGTTTTGATTTAACTTTCTTTTTTTTAACCCCAAATCAAAAATAATCCCGGGATCCAGAAGTTGACTAAGTATAATTCCGAAATCCCGGGATCAGTAATAAGGGCTGGGATCGAATTTTCAGTATTTAGTCAGTTAGGTTTCCTTCCACCTTTTTTGATCTTTCTTGTCTCCTTATTTACAGCGTTAATTTTATAAGGGGCTAGATATGCCCAGTGGGCATTCCCATCGTTCAGATTAAAAGTGTCATTAAGACTGGGATTTCTGACTGAACAGACCCAGCATCCAGCCCCTTGCATGCTTGTCGTATGAGTTAGTTGTAACTTTTAAAAGTTTCGCGATTCGAACACATAGTTATATATTTAAACGAAACTTAATCGCGCTTGAAAATTAAGTTTTCAGCGCGATTAAGTCCCGTTTAAATATATAATTATGTATGAGTTAGTGCTGGCTTCTGGTGTCAGAGTTTGTCAGGCCCCCCGAGGGCCTTTGACAGGGCTTAACGACTGCAATTAATCAAGAAAAACCGATACCAACAGCTTAACGTGCACTCCGAAGCACGGAGTGATTGAAAACCGCACATAACGAACCCGGTATCGTTGGATTCTAAGTCACACTAGTTAACCACTAGGCTTCCATTGCCTACTATTTTTTTAACACTATTACCACTCAGACTATTTTTCCGTATCTACATATGTACTGAGAAAAATACTTTCTTGACATTATGATCATCATCTTTAACATATATTATTGCAACGAAACTGTTAATCGAATTGACGAGTTTTAAAATAAAAAGGCTAGAAGACGCTTATCTTAGAAGATGAAAACAGGAGTCTTAAAACATGAAACAATGTTTTATTACTCCGCCAAGTTACGTAAAACTCTTATTTATTCTGTGGCAAAGTGAAACATTGAAATGTATTTTCAACGCTCTGTTGTCGCAAAGCTCCTTTTGAAGTCAAAACAGCAATTAGATATTGGCAATACTAGTAGGTACTATATATAATACTTGATGGGCGAGCATGACGTATGTATACTTACATATATCGTTACCCGCAAGCATAAAGGTAAGTTTTTCCTATTTGGGCCTCTTAGTTTTCGTGGTTACTACGACATACTTAACTTACTGAGTCATTCAGAGGTATTTAGAAACGTGTCGGCATTAGTCATCTTATTTGCCTTTTACTCTCGAACTTGCGGAAACTAGGTAACTTGCTATTTAGCAACACCATGACGAATTTTACTATAATTTAACTTTTACCACAACTTTTTACTTATATTTCCTTCTTTTCCTACGTTCATTTTTAACCCCCGAACAAAGAGACGGGTGTTATAAGTTTAGGGTGTGTATTTCTGTGTGTCTGTCTGTGGCATCGCTCCCAAACGAATGGACCGATTTTGATGCGGTTTTTTCTTTTTGATGGTTCTTAGATATATGCGGAGGGGTAGGGGGAGGTGAGAAAAGGGGGGTTAAAATCGTAGCTGCCATACGAATAGACCGATTTAGCTGTGGTTTTTTATGTTTGAAAGCTGGGGTAAACGAGTTTGTTCATAGCTATGATGAGGGGATGGAGCGGGGGGGGGGGCATGCGCATCGTAGCTTTCGAACGAGCAGACTGATTTAGCTGCGGTTTTTTATGTTTAAAAGCGGAAGTAAACGAGATGGTTCATAGCTATAATGAGGGAGAGAAAGTCGGGGGTTATATATTTTATTTATTTAAGCTTGTTACCACGTTTTTATTCAGGCGCTTTCTTGTTTGTCTGTCGTCCCGGGTGGAATCTTGCAACTCAAATTTCGAGCACTTTATTATTATATTAGCTATCCGGCTGAAACTTTTAGGGTATCTCACAACTCGATGACAATGCATATAAAAAAATACATACAAAAAAATATTTTTTTGTCTACATTTTCTGCTTGTTAGGATTCCGTATTCAAACAAGGAACCCTTAAAGTCTCGTCATGTCCGTTTGTCCGACTGTCTGGTTTTTTTTTTTAAACGGGTAGGTCTCTCGCCTGATGGTAAGCGTCACGCCTGCCCATAACAGTTGCCGTGCCACCCAGAACTTTGGTTGCAAAGTCTTGCGCGTCACTGCACTGCGCTCGTCACCCTGAGACATTGGTTGTTATATCTCATTGCCCAGTAATTTCGCTGGAAACATTGCCCTACAAACCAAAACACAGAAATGTTGACACACTACTGCTTGGTGGCTGAATATCTGACAAACGTGTGGTACTTTCCCAGGCGGCCTCTTGCGTAAGAGGCCTACCACTACAAAAATGTATGACACAGCCATTTTATTCAGACACTATTAGGACTAGGAAATTTAGCATATGTATATATAGATATTTATTACCGCTACATAAGGTGTATGAATTATTTTTTTGGATTGGCTTCCATACTTGAAAAGTGAAGAATAAATATTTTTTATACCCTATCGAGTGAGGTATCCTTGGATAGGTCTTTTAAAATTATAATGAGAAAAGGTTTGCAAATATAACCGACCAAGATATAACAAATTTCATATTGAGAGACGTCATCCAACCGTAAAATCAGGTAATATATAACCCAGGTATGTACAAGTCAAGAGAGAATAGGTATCTACTAGGCAAGCGTGCTACACCTTCGACCACATCATCGCTTTCCATCAGGTGAGATCATGGTCAAACGATTGCCTAATCAGCAAAACAAAAAAAAGCTTTGTTAGCGTATAACGTAAAATCAAAACTACTGGACCGATTGCAATGCAATTTTCACAGTTGGGTAGCTTATGTTACTATCTACTATCTATACTATCCTAATACTACGCCGCGTCGCGCCGTCCGTCTGTTTGTCCTACTTTTAAGGGGCTCTATCTTTTGAACCGTATAGATAGCTGATAGTTTTTTTCACAGAATAACTGAATAAGTTATGTGTTAAGAATTTTTAAGAATATGTATGTAATAAAAGCACTCCCGGCATACTCGCACTTGGCCAGTTTTCTATACTGCACATGTGCTGGAAGTTATTAGAGCCATAGTCATAGGATAAGCATCAATGCATAAGGATCAATTTATTAAAGCCCCAATTGGGAAAGTTCATTTCTAACGAGTTCTTGGAACGAACCTGTAGCCACGTGAATATTCTAGATCAAAGATTTGGTTACAATTGAACACGCGGAGATCCATTATCTCATAACTCAGCGTAGGAGGTGTAGGTGGCTGCCTAGGTCGTAGACCGAGGGATTGGCTCAAATGTTCTCTATACCATGGTATTTACTCATACAATAGACACTAAGAAGGAAGCCTAAATGATTTGACTCTAGCTGCCGCACTCATAATCATCATAATTGGTCAAAATACATACTAAATAGACGATTTAATGATTGATTATCGTTTATTGACGGTTATGAGTGCGGCAGTACGTAGTAATATTATTTATTCTGTGGCAAGGTTTACGATCTCACCCCAAATCACAGAATAAATAATAGTACATGCAGATAGGTGAATTTACCTAAGTACGAATTCATAATGAATTCCTTTGCCTTTACACTATACATACGAGTATAATCTAACTATTCGCGCCCGCGCCGCCATGGAGTAACATACCTTTGTGTTATTCCAACACTAGAGTACGTGATAGTAAGTTAAATCAAAATCCAATCAGATGTTATGGAGATGACTGGTAACAACCATACTTGCAAACTTATACACTGACTTTCACAGTAAGTATTCCAAATTCTAATGTTGACGCTTGCCTTACTTGTACTATTATTTATTCTGTGACTAAGGTCACTTTCTGCTCCACTAATCTAGAGTTTGACGAAACTATTAGATACTTGTCACGTTTTCTGCCCCACTAAACGAGAGTTTGACGAAACTATTAGAAAGTAAAAAAATCACCTATGATACATGGTATGCCAATGGCCATGTCGTCATCATAGTACATACCTATGTTTATTATTAGTACTTGTGGCTCTGTGAGCTGAAGACCTCGCGCGTACAATCTTTTTTGCAAACAATCTAGCGGTGCACACTAGCGCCATCTAGTTACCTTCTTGTAAAACTAACATTAACAATGAAGGTGCTCCATCAATCCCTACCTAGTAGGTAAAGGGCTGATTCCACTGGTAGAAACCTAAAAGTGAGCAATTTACTGCATTTTGAGGAGGTATTCTGCACATCATGCCGAAGATCCTCATCAGACCTTCACCACATTTTTATGAGACCAACTTAAAGCTACTTCCTTTCAAATAAAAATAGAACCATTGTAATCGGATCTAACGAGGCGGAGATATTCAGTAGCCCACTTTTTGCCTCTTTTTGGGGGAAGTACCCCCCCCCCCCCCCCCTCCCTGCCCCTCTCCCCAAATCAAAAATCACCGACGACTAAAAAAATTCGTTTAACCTGTATATGTATCTACTAATTTTCGTCTAGATCAGTTGAGAAGTGCGACCTGTAGAGGTGAACAGAGATCCCGACATCCGGACATACGAAAGCATTTTTGCCCAAGCTGAAACGGAAATGCTTCGCTCGCACTTCGCGCTCGCTCGGTCAATTGTATAAAAAAAAGTTTAGGGTTATTAAAATAGGGCTACTGAACAAGATATAACATTTTTTAAATCGTGTGTCTGTTTGAGTGTTTGTTCGCGCATCACGTAAAAACTACTATACCAATTTCGATGCAGTTGAATTGCTTAGGATTTGACTTAAAAACTGGTTAGATCCCGAGCAATCGATAAAAACTATTTGACGTTTGAACTAATTTTGAAGAAATGTAGTATATTGTACTAGCTGGAATAACACGTATGGGCTCACATATATGGCAAAGCCGCGGGCACAGCTAATTTAGTTAATAAAGGCACATGACTTTACTCAAATACCTCATAAATATAATACTAAGTACTAACGAACGTTATCGAATTATTTATCAAACATAGCGTGCAAATAAAATCTTCTCAAAAAATATATGTACCTCTAAATATATGTATGTATTATGTAAACTTTCTTATCTTTCACAGAAATTTCCTTGAAATTGTTCAAGTTTTCCAATATATTAAAACTCTGAGTTTTTCACCTTGTTAACGATTATTAATATTATTAACGGTCCAATAATTCTTTTAGAGTGAGATTTAAGAGGATCCTACGACGTTGAATTTTATATATAAAACTTTTATGATTTGTCTTTTGAATGATCATTAAATAAAATGAATGTCTACCAAAACCAAAAATGTCCATAAAGTAACCTGAGAAATTGGCGGACATTAAAATGATATACGAGTATTTTTGAATGATCCGCATTCTCCAAATGGCAGTTCTTATTTTTAATCGGGAGGTTCTATATTCGACTGTATGTATATTTATTTTAATGTATGTTCGTCGATTTCTCCGACAATTCCGGAACGATTATGAAAATTATTTTTTAATTTAACCTCCTGGTTGGTCCCATCTATATTGTATCATATTTTTTTTAGTTATTTATTTATCCATTTGAAGTCGATTTTTTGCGCCATGGTAAGCATGTGGTATATATAGCACTTGTTTAGAGACCTTCAAGCGTTGTTTTTATTCCCTTAAACTATCTTTTGATGACCCAAATAATAAATACCTCATTTAGGTGAGTGAGTAAAGTGACCCAAGCTTTTTCTTTCTCTCCTTTTCCTTTTACAAACTCTCATAGGAATTGATAGACCTTGATGATCTAATTTAAGCCATCCTTCTTTTTGTGTCGGCCACAAACGAACCAAATAACGTAGGCGCTTCCTCCATTTAAGACAACGAGCTTTATCCACTTATTGTCGCGTTCAATTGGCTAATTGTCGGCGCATTATGTCTCTGTATGTCAACCTGATATCACACCTATTCCTTTGAGATAAGAGCTATCGAAGGCATGATAATGCTAGATAACCTTTACATTTTGAATTCAGTTATTTGTCATTGAATTACAATCCCTACTTACTTTGACATAAGGTTTAATGAAAATTATAGTTATGTTAAATTTGATTTGTATCAGTCGTTTCATACCACCAACGTACCAAAAAGTACAATACGTTTTGGTCAATCGTCTGTTTTATAGCAATTGAATGGTCCCGTGGTAGGTACCTATTTATTTAAATTAAACCCACTTGGTCATACGTTATCATATTGGTCATACGTGCTGTATGGCTTTTAAATTCGAATCACTTGACCGTTTCATATATACATTTTATATATTATGTGTAGGTACCTACCATACATTGTGCATGTATTAGTATTAAGTGTAGGTTATTGACTTGTTTCCCTACTATCATCGACAGTAATTTTTTGTCCATTTGTAACCTGGTTGCAGTCCTCTCTTTGATTTTATTAATTAGTACAAAAAAATATGTTAAGACGCTCTTATCACGGTGTCCATATTAGCATTCAATCTTCCCGGGCTGAACCACACTAATCCGTAGGTATACGCAAAAAAAATGTCTTTGATTAATTTTTTCTTAGTTTATCGTTACTGCACAAAGCCTGCAAAGTTTTGAAATTCAATAAATATTTTTGATATACTTATGTTCAGATTAGGTACTTTTTACTGAAAATTAATCTATTAAAAGTAATTAGCCGAAATAATTGTTATTACTGTATTTTATTTGCCACAATTATTGTGATAAATTACTTTTTAGAGATATGTTAATAATATTTCACAGTAGTGGCCAACAATAAGGTCCTGCTCCTACCCTTGTATCACGATTTACAACGATTTTACAATTTTTTTTGAATTTTGTATCACATTTTTTATATTGCACCCGTCTATAAAATCGCATCTTACACAACTAAGCGCAAATTTTCTTTCCCCAAGACGCAAGGTTAAATGACGAGTTATATATACGTCGCGGTTGTTGTCAATATATGCATATATGTGTATTTTATTTTTCCTTCCCACTTGGTTAGGCATCTAACTTAACTAGGTATTTTATGTTTATATTAGCACAGACCTTAAACTTCATAATGCAGGTCTCGTACGCTTTACTTTGTTTGTCTAGAATTAGTATTATCAGTTCAATATGTTAAAATCATTCTACCTAAACCTAAGGTACGGTGAGTATCCAGAATGTAAGCAACGATTGACACAAATACAAAAGTTAATTAAAAAACGTTTTAAAAGAGTCAGCTTTTATGCAGTAGCCATGGCATGGTGAAACTTAGAACGGGCTATCACCTACACAACATTTCGTGTCTGTGCTGTTAACCGTTGAGGAGTTCCCTAGTTAGGACCCAACCGTGAGAGCAACAACCATGCCATGGTAAAACTTAAATCCGTCTATAATATAAAAAAAAGCGTATACAAAATTTCGTGTCTGTGCCCGTTGAAGAGTTCCTTTACCTGGAGCTAATCCTGGATGTCGATTCAGCCCTGCGAGCATGGATCTTATCGAACGATAAACTTACCGAATTTCAATGCCGATTTCAATTTTATTGTAATTGTGTGTCAAATAAATGTTTTTTCTTCTTCTTCTTCTTTCTTCTTCAAGCAATTGTGCAAGGAAGTCATATTTGTATTGCAGTGCGCATACTGCACATGCGCGTCGCGGTAAGCGACTGGCCAAGGTACTTATTACTTTAGGTTAGGTTCAAGGAACATACTATCTACGCCAGTAAGCGTAATGGCTCGTTCGTTAGAATCGGTATATGTACATTTGTACTTAGGGGAGGGGAGGGTGTGAGAGAGAGATTTTTCTCACAAATTATGGGTTTCCGCCACCACCCCTTGCAGGGGGAGGGTTATTCCCCCTCCCTCTGCCACTCCCCACTCTACTTGGTACTTAGAGACATATACTGATTCTAAAGTCCTTCCAACGTAATTCAAAGTCTTTGAGTTAGGTAGAATTCCAAAAGTTTCTCCGTATTATGTCAAAAAAATAAGAATCTCCAATATGATGTCAAAAAATAAGTGTTTAGTCGATTAGTCGTCTATCTGATCTGTGGTACAGTCAGAGTTGCCATTTTTAAAATTGATAGACTCACGAATGTTACCGAATCGATAAAATTTTACCGAGGCTAGAAGATTCATGCTACCGAATTTCGATAAAATCGAGAAATTTATCGATCTTTATCGATCGATAAGATCCATGCTCGCAGGGCAGGTCATACTTACCATAAAATGCATTGTCATCGGAACTGAATTGAACATGTAAAAATTCTACTCCTTAGGATAAGAGGAAGTGCTTCCAATTCAGTTTGCAAGATTTGACCTAAGCAAACATATATACATATATTGCAAGTTAAATAAAACCTTTTGAAAAAAGGTTCATTTTATTCTTTTTAGTTAAAATCGATTTATATTACTTACCGACAAATCATGGAAAGGTTTTACTAAAGGCTGTTTTTCTGAAGTGAATATAACAAATAACAAGATGTTGCCAAAACAACCGCACAGCTATCCATTAGCGTAGGTACCTAGTCGTTCTAAACTTGGCTTTTCCACTATCCACTAAACTCGCTTCTTCCGCCACTAATAGCTCCCCTGGGAAGACAATATCGAGGAGCCTGTTTAAATAAACAATTATCCAACATTACAAGTTTACAAGTGTTTTGCCGTAAGTAGTTACTGTCTCTGCTAATATTCCATTTCTAAACATTTCAAATTGAATCTACAAGACCACGATTCGCACATCGATTGTAAAAAGAAAGCCGTGGGCGAAATAATGCTCATTACGATGATGAAAAGAATTTAGTACTTTATGAAACGGTTGCATAATGAAGAAAATTAAACCAGGAGAGTGAGTTTAAAAAACAAGCCGTAGGCGAGATTTTTATTAGTATCATTGGAGTGTTTTAATACCTATGTGCCGTTTCATACACTACTTGATCTACACTCATGCAATAGGAACTTACTTTTAATGAAAAAAATTAAGTCGTACCTAATCTTTTCTTGATTTTGCTGGTAATAGCTCTTTCCTCATGTTCGTTGCTGTTTCGTGACGTCAGGTGGAGTCAAACTCTCCTCACGAACACTGTTTTCACATGTTTAACACAACTTTGTCACATTATTAATCAGGATAAAACATTTGATCAACTTAATAAGTCACATAAAATTGGTTAGGTACTAAAGTAAAGTAAATTATGGCTCCAAAATCCAGTCCACAATCTAACATGCGCCGCCATCTATCTATCTATACTTATAATAAAACTGTAACGGGTCCAATTCTGTACATTGAAGATATTTAGATATTTTTTTTGGACCTTACTCTAGATTCTATACTGAAGCCAAAACTGTTTTTTTTTTCATTTTTGTCTGTCTGTCTGTCTGTCTGTCTGTCTGTATCTTGGCTAGGCATCACGCCGAAACTACTGAATGAATTTAAATGAAACTTGGAATGAATTGAGTTCATATTATAAGGTACGTACATAGGCTACTTTTCATCCCGAAAAATGAAAGGGTTCCCGCAGGATAGGTGTTGAAAGTTATTTCAAAAAACACTTACCACTATGAAACTACTGGACGGATTTTGATACAACTTAGCACAGTCATAGTTTATATGATGGGTTAAAATTGAGGATACTTTTTATCCCGAAAAAATTAAGAGTTCCTGCGGGATAATGTCCCAAATTCTGTAAATTAAAGATATTTTGTAATTTTTTTTTGGGGCCGTTCTATGTTCGATACTAAAGCCAAAACTGTTTTTTTTTATATTTGTCTGTCTGTCCGTCTGTCTGTCTGTACCTTGGAAGTGCATCACGTCGAAAATACTCAATGAATTCAAATGAAATTTGGTATGATTTGAGTTCATAGTTCGAGGTAGGACACTGGATACTTTTCAACCCGAAAAATTTAAGGCTTCCTGCGGGATAGGCCCTGAAAGTTATTTAAAAGAACACGTATGACGCTGAAACGACTACACAGATTTTGTTGAAACTTGGCACAGTCATAGTTTATATAATGGGTAAAAATTGAGGATACTCTTTATCCCGAAAAATAAAGTGTTCCTGTGGAATAATGTCCAAAATTCTGTAAATTGAAGATATTATGTAAACATTTTTGGAGGCCGTTCAATATTAAATACTAAAGCCAACACTGTATTTTTTTGATTTATCTCTGTTTTTCTGTCCATCCGTCTGTCTGTCTGTGCCTTGGCAGCGCACCACGCCGAAAATAATCAATAAATTCGAATGAAATTTGGTATGATTTGAGTTCATACTTCGAAGAAGGACATTGAATATTTTACATCTCGAAAAAATTAAGTGTTCCTGCAGGATAGGAGTAGAAAATTATTTAAAAGAACACTTAGCACGCTGAAACTTTTGGACGGATGTTGATGCAACTTGGCACAGACATAGTTTATAAGATGGGTGAAAATTATGGATACATTTTGTCCCGAAAAAATAAAGAGTTCCTGTGGAATATGGGTCCAAATTTCTGTACATTAATGATATAGTGTTTTTTTTTGGAAGGTACTCTATTTTCGATAATGAAGCCTTAACTGTATGTTTTTTCATTTCTGTCTGTATGTCTGTCAGTCTGTATCTTAGCCGCGCATCACGCCGCTGGAACTACTGAATGAATTCAAATGAAACTTCGCATAATTAGAGTTCATACTACGAGGTAGGACATAGCATACTTTTCATCCCGAAAAGTTAAAGTGTTCCCGCAGGAAAGGGTTTGAAAGATTTTTATAAGAACACGTATCACGCTGAAAATACTGGACGGATTTTGATGCAACTTAGCATAGTTATAATTTATATGATGATTGAAAATTAAGAATACTTTTTATCCCGAAAATATAAAGAGTTCCTGTGGGATAGGGGTCCAAATTATGTAAATAAAAGTTTTTTTTTGTAGTCTGTTTTATATTCGGTTCTGACACCAAAACTGTTTTCTTTTTCTTTTTTTTCTGTCGGTCTGTCTGTCCGTCTGTCTGTGGCATAGCATCACGCCGAAACTACTCAATAAACTCAAATGAAACTTGGTATGATTGAGTTCATACTTCAACGTAGGAAGGACATTGGATACTTTTCATCCCGAAAAATTTAAGGGTACCCGTAGGATAGGGTTGGAAAGGTATTTAAAAGAACACGTATCACGCTGTAACTACTGGACGGATTTTGATGCAACTTGGCACAGTCATCTATCTATACTTATAATAAAGCAAAAGGTACGAGAAAGGCTGTACAAAGAAATAAAATAAAAACATTGTTCTGTACCTTATTATAGGGTACCCTATAATAAGCTACAGAACAATTTTTTTGTTTTAATTCGTGTCTTTATGTCTGTTTGTCTGTATTTTTGTGCATCACGTAAAAACTACTAGACCGATTACTATGCGCTTTTCAATGTAGGATAGTTTAAGGTTTGACTTAAAAACTGGTGTAATTGGTATCTCAATTTTAGAAGCCGAGCAATTGAAAAAAATATTTTGACAGCTGAAGTAATTTTAATCAAATGTTGGTGTATTGGTATTTTAGGTCCTGGAACATTATGGTACTTTTAATCTAAAGGAATGACCACGCGTGCGAAGCAGTACCATGGGTACAGCTAGTAGACAATAAAAGACGAAAACCCTCATAGGTGCGGAGCGTTAATGGTGCTTTAATGGTTAAAAAAAAATAGTTTAAAAAACCTTCATGGTATTGTACTTATTCGTATAAAAGTAGGTACGTACGTACCATTATTTGTACCTGTTTTAATACAGGAAAAGTTCTAGCGGTAGATAAATTAGTTCATTTGTTCGTCAACCTTTAAGCACGTGCCAATTCCATGCACACGCAATGTATGTATCCGAGTTCGAGGAAAGCAGTTAAATATTGAAAGAGTCATTGTATTAATGAATGGAATGAATACGGATGTGACCACGACATTGACATGCCACAACTTTAGGTTAAGTCTTAGGTGAGAGCTGACAGTTAAAGTGAGAATTAGGATACTTCAGGAAAAATAAACAACCTCTAATGGGTGAATATAATTAAACCCCGATCGTCGCCGAAAAACTTGTTTTATGGTACAATAAAAAATGTTATCAATGGATTTAATTTTACTTAAATTAATTTTAATTTACGTTCTATAAATCTATTCATGTTTAAAAAAGGTACATATTCTAAAGGATGATCACGGAGATGTTGAAACATTTCTGATATTTCACTCTCACCAATGAAGCGGACATTTTTCAAAATGCGTACGATACCCGGTTTGCTGCACTCCACTGATAATTTATTTCGAGCTCAACGAAAGTAAACTCTTGAATTGAAAATTATAATCCATAGCACCTAACTTGTTAGTGTGAAAACGACTTGTAGATCTTGTAACATGTAAGTTTACACAACATAATTCAGCTGCCGAATCACGTCCCACTGTATCTCTTAGTTCTTGTTTAGCCGTAGTTACGCCAAACTTAACCGATAAAAGTTAAACAGACTAGTTACTTAGTAGGAATGTTTTGGCAGAAACATTTTTTTGCTCAACTTGGTTGAAGTGTAAACGGCCAGAACTTTGATCGTTTAGAAGATGTTAGCCATCTCTGGTAAACGGTACAATACCTACGTATTAGAAAGTTCAGATACCTTTTGAGAACAGCTAGGGAAATCCCCGGAGTCAATTTGGTAAAAATCTTGTTAAGTTGCTCTTGGGTTTCTCGCCTAGAATTTTAGTTAACATAATGTAAAAGCTTGCATATTTTGGTATTGTCCTAAAGTTTTCAAATTTAACGAAATTGCTAAAATGATTTTTCTTGTTTAACAAATTTTCGTATAAACATACCGATGAGACTGAAATAATTCATATTTTGTGAAAAGAATATTCAGAGTACAACAAAAGCTTTTATTAAATGTTAACGAACTCTTCGAAAACATTAAGTACCTAATCTTGTAGATTAATATCTAAGGACGAGTAATTTTGCTTGATTTTAGGAACATAAGTTTAATCACATCATGAACTAGGGAATTGTGCTTAAGATGACATACTTTTTGTTTGGAGGTAAATATTTGATTATTCAAAGGTGATAAAAAATAAGTCTTAGTGTACACATTAAAAACGTTTATATAGGAAGCACACAAAATTATCTTGACTAAATAAAATTACAGAATTGAAACTAGATAACAAAAACCCCATTCATGTCCGAGTGGGTAAGTTGACATACGTCAGTCTACGTTGACATACCTAATTATCTTGACTAAATAAAATTACAGAATTGAAACTAGATAACAAAAACACCATTCATGTCCGAGTTCACCATCGCTTACATAACTGGCAACGTACCCTATGCTCCCCTGGCTTCTATTTTCTATATAATTCACATTTGAACAGCTTAGTTCTTGCTGCAACGCCAGCACATAGTGTTGCACCATCGCTTACATAGCTGGCAATGTACCCTATGCTCCCCTGGCTTCTATTTTCTATATAATTCACATTTGAACAGCTTAGTTCTTGCTGCAACGCCAGCAACAAAATACAAAGCCCGATACAAATTTATCAGCAGAAATACTTTCAACACCAAAATATTTTTGAGTGACGAAATCAAAACATTGCACACCACGCCCAAAAAACGCAAATGGGTGGTCACTAAAGTTTTGAGTGGTGACGCCATCTGTGACCTGACATGGAAACATCATCGAAGCACTTGTGACGCGTATAGTTTAATAGATATAAGCACTGTGTCATTTTACCTGAGTATGTCATCTTAAGCATAATTCCCTAAGAAGTACACTGCTGAACATAGGCACCCGCATAATTGGGAGGAGCCCTCTCCCTCCCCTGCTCCCAATTAGGTGGGGGGGGCGTGATATACCTAATCCCCACGCTTAGTGATCGTATGATCGTAGTACAAAGCCGTTGAAACAGGAAAAAGCTGCTCATATCATGCATTCCCCGCGCCCACGGGATGAGAAAGGGTGGACCTAATATTAAATTGGGTCCACGCTGTGGCGTTAGGTTTTGATGTAAATACATTTAAGGCTTTAAACTTTTATATCCTGTACTAAGCGTACTAGATAACCGATAAACATACATAGGCACGAATTATCCATGACACGGAAACAAACATTTCTGCTCATCACACTTACTTATGATTGGAACCGAGACCGTTGGTTGACTTTGCAGTCAAGATTACTAGCCACTCAGCCAACCGGTCCTCGCCAAATTGGTGTCCAATTTATAAAAGTATTGTTAACTGAGCTTGGCTTTAAAAATAACCTCTAATAAACTTTTTTCATCACTTGCGCCTTTTTCATTCATTCATTCATGCTATCTAAAGTTACTCAAAGCTGGCATTATCCAATGCAGCGGTTAGTGTTAAGTGGTCTAAATGGGGACTTAAACAATTTAGACAATTGTGCTTGTCTGCTGTAACATTGTGTTAATTAAGACTCGAGAAATGGTAGGTTTCTCTGTTTAGGAATGTATATACTGACTTTCGTTAGGTTTGGAGTTTTCGATATGAATCTGAATGACTCAAAAATTAAACAGCTACATTTATTATTTTAAATATTAATGTAAATAGTTTTTAAAGTAGGTAATTTAATTTAAAATAAAGAAATTTGAACTCCAAAAAATACCATGTAAAAAGGGATAAAAACATTTGTGTGGATGTCGTTTGAGTATGTCTTTAAAACTTATAATAAAACAGTAAGTAACAAAAACTCTGCACAAAGAAGTTAAGGAAAACAAATACTTACATCATCAAAGTAAAAGATGAAAACATGACAGCCATGCCAAAAAATGAACGTAAAAAAATTACTCTAAGTATGTCACTTGGGATGATGAAAGGATTCTAACGATATCCCATACAACCAAATCTGTTCATGCATTTAAGTTATGGTGGAATAAAGAAACTCACATACATACATATGAATCCACTCCTTTTTTTGACAGTCGTGTAAAAAATAGCCAATGAAATTCGCAATGAAAATTATCCCTATTTGATAATTTGAATAAGAAAATCTTGATTAGAGCCACTTTATTATAGTTTTTAAAGACTCCATGAATGTAACTTGTCTCAAAAGTTGACTTGACAGCCTAAGAACTCGGCTTTATACGAGACCTTGTACTATTATTTATTCTGTGACCAGACTCTAAATGAATGATGGTTACTTCTACAACCGCAGTGCATAAATTACACTCCTCATGCCATAAAGTTCCATAAATTACAAAACTTCATGCGCACCACTGGAAACTAATTCAAACTATTTAATGCACTCCGCATAGCTAACTTTTGTTCGTATTTAAATTAAAGTACCTGCATACCCTGTTAACGACTGTATTTATTAATTTAATGCACAAACTGAACAATATTAATATCAGCAATGCTGTAGAAATACGGGTTAAAAGGGATTTATGAGATTAAACTTGTTTATTTTTTAGGGTTACCATTATTCACATTTATTAAATGCAATGCAGGGACTGAAATCCGGAAAAGGTTCATAATATTTGGCCCAAGCTTGAAATGGGTACATATTTTAAGCCACGTTGAAGCAAATGGGATGTGCGTGATATGAAGCTGCCATCGGAAACAAGTTTTGATCTGGAAGCTCTCAAATGTTTCAATTAGGAAGGTATAACCAAGAAATAAGTATTAATACATAAAAATAAGTACAATTTTAAAAATTAAATTTAAAATAAAATACTTTTACGGGTTTTTTTAGTGAACGTCCTATTTATTTTTAGTAGGTACTTTGACATCGGTTTGTGAGCTATCCTGAAAGTTTCAGCTGGATAGCTAAAAGGGAAGTGCTCGAAATTTGATTTGCAAGATTCCAGGACAGACAAAAATACATAGATACACACATACATACAAGTAAAGTTAAAAAAAAGCTTTTAAAATACTGACCAAAAAAAACGAGTGAAGCACAGCAAAGTGTGGCTGCGTATGTTTGCGTGATAATTTGTGGTGTTTTATGGTTGATACACAATTTCATCACAAAACACCGCATTGTTTTTAATTTTCCGTGCAAGAACTTGACTGAATTAACACGACGAACAACTGATCTACTGCGTTGTGGCGGCCGATCGGCATAACATGATGTAAGTGTGTGCGTGAGGCTTGTGCGTAAGAGCGGATTGGAATATTTTGGGTGGTTCACTTTCGATTTGGCGGTGAAGTTTTAAACCTTCTTGTAGGTAAGTATAACAGTACTCCAGCTGCTTGCAGCCGTGTGGTGCTTGACATAATCATAGGACCACCCTTGATTACCCCGCGGGTGCTGTGAGAACCAGCAAAGGTAATTCAGGAATTAGGCAGCAGCCTGGCAGCAGCTATCTTGTGTACTATCACTAACTACTGCGGTCACCAAGACGCCTGCCAAGCTTCTGCCGATTATGGCAAATCCCCCTTTTTATGGGGAAGCCAAATGTTCAGCAGTGGCCGTCTGAAATATGGCTGATGATGTGTGTGTGTGTGTGTCATACTCCAGGAATTGTCACTGTCAAATGTTTTTAGATATACGACAAACTTTTTTTTTGGATTCTTGTCTATTGATTTTGTATCGGATTCTAGTCACTTACTTGCAGTTAAAACGATATTAATATATTCTAAACCAAAAGATCTGTGTCACAATGATGAAAATGCATGATGGTTTTATGCAACTTTTAAACTTACGTGATTCGAACAAATAGTTACATATTTATTTAAACGGGACTTAATCGCGCTGAAAACTTAATTTTTATTTACCTCGACGTTTCGATCAAGTTGCATTGATCGTGGTCACGAGAAGACTTGATTCTACATGATGGTTTGATAACAGATATCTTCTTCGTCCAAAATGGCTGAAGTGACTGAGCCCCAAATTAGCCTCGCAATTGTAGATAAGTAGGTACATGTTTTTTCACAGTTGCCTTTTGACTCAGAAACAAAAAACATACTTTAAAATTAAAATTAAACAAAACATTGTTTTGAAACAAACAAATCGCTTTCATATTAGACATCGATTATCGCCTGAACTGAACTGAAGTCGTGTGCGATCGATAGCGTTAGCGGAGTAGCGGCACGTAGCGCTATAATCGTATCGTATCGTATTGGTACGATAATTATTGTATTTTAGACCAGAGTTTTTATTACGCGTACTTAAATGACATCCACTTGTCGTCTTAGAAATTTTCTTCTATGGGCGAGATACCAAACTCGTAATTGACTCGTCTAGAGCCTCAAATTACCTACATTTTTAAAACTTTATTTCAGTTTTCAGGATTTCCCTGATTTTAGTCATACATTTTCAAAGAGAGGTCATATCTTTTCACTTTGGGAAATACGGAAGGAACAGAAAAGGTCATCCGGACATTCCGGCTTGTGCTAACTAGGGTAACAAAAATGTCCTGTGAAAAGATAACGGACGGTGACCCTACTCAGACAGCAAGCGTAGCAAAACTGGGAGACAAATTAAAAGTCTTTTGTGTCTGTGGATTACACGGATTGTTTCCAACAAAATATTTGTGAATTAACCTTTTCTATGTAAACTGTTTTGTACTGCATAAGCGTAGGGTTTAGTTCTACGCATGTATTTATAGGATTACTATTTAAGGTACATTTTATAGGATCCCGAAGTTAACTCTTTAAAATAGGAAAGTCGAAGCAAAATCCATTGCCAGATTCGGCCATTTCTACACCACCTAACAGCTGCAAAGGAATGAATAAAATCAAACTTGGAATCACCAAAGGTACAATTTTACGGCAAAACAGAATAACTAACAGTAAGTATATGTAGGTACAATAATAAACTTTTTAATGACTCAATGTATGATATGAAGACATTCGTTAGTTGGTCATATTATGACTAGATAGATAAATCATATTTTTATTTTAATGTGGAACAAAAGCACAATGCTTTCAATTTGCATCATAATATATTAAAATTATGTTGACTTAACTCAAAACATTCTGTCAATACAACGGTTAAATGAGGTGCATGGGGTGCACCCAATCTATCTATGCATAATAATATAGTCGAGCTGCAAAGAAGCAGGTCGACTTTATGCATAGATAGATAAAAAACTTTATTGCAATAACTTAGGCGAACTTAATGCTAGCAAGCATTTTCTTCCTGTATATACCACCACTAGCTTTCGCCCGCGACTACAGTTTATCGCGAAAAAAAGCATTGTTCTAGGAAATTAAAAACCAATGCAAAAGTATAGCACCAACACTCTGGATGTTTTTTGACAGACTTGTTATTAATTTGTTTCCCTGGCAACCGTTCCTTACAGCGAGTAATCAACATTTTCCAGTTTTCCCGTGGAAACTTATAATTTTCCGGGATAAAAGTAACCTGTTTTATTTCAGGGTATAAGCTATCTGCATTCCAAATTTCATCAAAATCGGTCCAGTCGTTATCGTGTGAAAGCTCCCCAAACAAACATACAGACAACATTTCACTTTTATATATGGGTGTAGTGTAGATAGGTAATTTCAGTTATCATAATCAGAGACCACTCAATTTTTCTAATGTACGACAATTTATGTACTCGTATATTTAATTTATCTATTTTCGACGCTATAGTTATCGCATTAAAAACTACTTAGGTTCTCTAAAAGATTTTCATTTTGTAGAGATTATGTGGGAGGGGAGGAAATGCCTCCCCCTCCCCCTAGCAGACTTAACATTACAATATTTACTCATTCACGACTACACTATTGAAACAAAAAAAATACATATTGAACCAATTTCACAGTGATATAGTATGAAATCCACTAGACTAAGTATACTTAAGAAAATTGCAAAACTGTGAACGAAATCGTTGGATGAAAAGCTGCCGTGAACATCTACCGACACGCCGGCAAATAAGAGCAGTAATGGTGCTGTGAAGTTTGTTCCAATATCTCGGTCCACCGAGCACAACGATACTGGAGCGAGACCGTGCGTGACATCGAATGAGGAGTGGTGAGTGACAGCTGTGACTACCACTCATGACATGACATTGCACTGTGTCACATGAGAATTATCGCTTAGAGGGTTTTTATAGCAGGGGGTTATTTGAAAAAAAAAAGAAATATGTGTTGTAGTGTTACATTTTATTCTCAATCTTCTGTCAATGTGTAATATTGGTGCAATATTAACCATTAAGTGTTCGTTAATGTGCACGAGCGTGGGCATATGAATCAAGCGCAGAAATAGATGGCATTTTGTGATATTTCCAAATCTCCCTCGGTAGTTTCAGTAAATGTCCGCGATTTTACTGATTCGTGACTTTGACAATTATTGACTGTGACGTGACCTTACATTTTTTTTCTTTTTTATAAATTAATTGGAGTGACGAGATGGGCAGGTCGCTCGCCTAATGGTAAGCATCACGCCTGCCCATAACAGTTGCAGTGTCACCCAAAACTTTGGTTGCAAAATTTTGCGCGTCACTGCACTGCGCTCATACAGACATTGGTTTTAAGTCTCATTGCCTAAAATGGCAAAATTGCTAGTAGGCCAGTGCCTTCTCAGAAGCCATCTAATAAAATAATAAGAAGAAGAAGGGTTAAAAAGAGTGCACACCGCCAAATCGCAAGATATGCCGATACGCTCGTAAGCACAAGCCTCACGCACACACAACATGTTATGCCGATTGGCCGTCATATCGCAGCAACATCTCGACCTTGTCGTGTTAATTCTGTCAAGTTCTCACGAAATATCAAAAACGTTGTAGTCCTTTCTGATGAAATCGTGTATCAACGACAAATTATCCACTCACGCACACATACGTAGCCGTCATTTGCTGTGCTTTACTTTCGATTTGGCGGTGTGGACTGATTAATTTTTTAAACCTTCTTGCCTACAGCAGGATTGATAAGTTTTTTAACCAGTATTGTACGGAACTGCTAGGAAGATACAGTAAAATTTAATTAAGAGAAGAAGTCACCATACGTTATTTACCTCCTTATTATTTAGGTAGGTAGATGAACTTTATCTTTGCTCCTACACTGAGTATTTATGTAATTGTACTAACGGCTAAGGCCAAGGCAGAGGATATCTTCTGTACAATCTTACTATTAATATTTCCCACAAAAAAAATATTGGAAGAATTCTACAAAATATTTAAAATGGGCTGTTTTATGGCTGTTTTAAATATTGTTTTCTATAGACTGAAGTATTTCGATTTGTATCGAGCCTGTGATTCCACTAGATAAAAGTAAAAGGTACTTAACATTTTTTTTATTCGGTTACTTCAAAACCTCATCTAATTCTAGAGATCTTTATAATATTTAGTGAGCGGGTCTCGCCTTAACAAATGTTTTTTCTTCATTGTAAACTCAATAAAGAAGATCCATTCCATATTTTTTTTATCGGACTTAATGTTATTACTTTATAAGTCTCTGTAATTGTTCGTCCTACTGTATGGATGAAGTTGTTCAGAATGCCTAAACTAGAACAATTAAGACTACAGAAGTTCTAATTGTTTTCTAGTACTTCTTCGTTATTAAAATAAACGGAATTTGTACATGTGCGTAAAATGAATAGTTTTAGCGTTATTCTCAAGAGCTTTATTATTTATCATAGATCGAATTAAAAGTGGGAAGAATAGGTTATACATTAGGTGCAACTCTCAAAATTTACCTTTTTTAATCGGAGTAGCGTTTGTGTAGCACGTGTTAGCAGTGACCCTCATGCGCGCTAGCTGCGTGTGTCTAGCTTTGTAGTTGATGCACATAAAGTACGACGGTGGGAATATAGCTGTATGGGTGTGTTTGCATGTTGTATCTAGTCCAGTTTTTGTTTACGTGATATTAAAGCGTGCCTTATCTTCCCTCCCTTTCCCTTTCTTTTTTTAATCTTTCTATGTTATTTATACTGTTTTCCGTAAATTCTAACATTTAGCTCTCGCTCGACATAAATCAATTAAAAGTACAAGTAATACGTAGTGTTTTTATTCTCTTTGCATGTAAGTAATGCTAATGTCAATATGAGATGAATTCGATTTTAGAAGTTTATTTCGTTGTTTTTTACCAGACTACGGCGAATCAAGGGAAGGGTAATGAGTTTAACAGTATATATATGTGTGTATATATGTATGTGGATGTTCCACCATAGCGTCACCCGTGTTGGTCCGATGTTGACAATCGATCAATGAAAACTAATCAATCGATTAGTTTTCATCGCAAGAGTGTCACAGGCTATTTTTTATCCGATCGTATTTGAGTTTTAATGTTTAAACTTATGTTTGTCATATATTTTAGTGAAACAATAGATGCACGCTATTTTCTTGATTGGCGTCATATGTTTAACCCCGGAACCAGAAAAAACCGTGTATGTAACTGTGTCTGTAAATGTATGTATCCGTGTGTCTATCTGTGGCATCGTAGATCCCAAACGAATGGACCGATTTTTATGCGGTGTTATTGTTTAAAAGCTGATGTGAATAAGATGCTTCATAGCTATAATAGGAGGTGCGGGGGGAGTTATATAAATGTACATTTGTGCATGTAATCGTATTCTTTGAGGAATAAAGTTCTATCACACAAAGAATACCTTGTCAGATGTACGTTAAGGAGTTATCACAAACATGAACAAAAAGTGAGTCACCATAAATGACAGCGATCTACTGACTGTCTGCAGGTCATTTTCAATTGCTCGGCTAACCTCAGAACGTGATGTAATGCCTATTAAGAGCCTTTATACGCTGCGGGTGTTTACTATGCCTACTTTACATTTTACTGCGACACGGCAGTCGTGCATTTGAGAAACCCACGTCTGTCGCCCGAACTCTTTACCAATTAAAATACAAAAGATTTGCATATACACTACACTCGACGGGTATAACGATTGTGTGTGTGTCTGTGTGTCGTATGAGGTAAAGCTGGCCTCTGGTGTCAGAGTTTGTCAGGCCGCCCAAGGGCCTCTGACATGGCTTAACGACTGCTATTAATCAATAACAGCCGTGCCCTCCAAAGTACGGAGCGATGGAATACCGCACATATCTTTAGAAAAGTTGTAATCGAAACGATTGTAATACATCGATATTGAAGCGAGCTCGAACGTTTTAATGACTGATCTTTTTATTTTTGAATTGCGAGCCTACGCGCCGCGACATGTATCAATGTACATATATTCATGCAACGCGACAAGCGACCGTTCGTAAGGACGCGTAGGGCATCATCCGTATAAATATCCCATAATAAGGCATCTTCTTAGGTTACGTATGGCATTTAAAGCTTTTAAAATATTAATAAACTTGACGAATAGGAGTATTATACATTTGTGCAATTCGTGCGTCCTCTAAGATAATATATCGTTCGAATATGCACCAGGCGACACTAGGTTTTATACTTAATTTGGTTTTGCAGCCTTTCGATTCTTTCCCACTCCGGTGGACAAAATGTCTCACGCTCATATCTATACTTATAATAAAACTAACAAGTCAAATTCTGAAAATTCAAGATATTTTGAAAAAAAATATGGCGGTTACTCTATATTCGATACTTAAGACAAAACTGTTTTATTTTTAATTTTTGTCTCTCTTTCTGTCTGTCAGTCTGTCTGTATCTTGGCCGCGCATCACGCCGAAACTCTGAATGAATTCAAATGAAACTTGATATGATTTGAGTTCGATACTACTAAGTATGACACTGGATACTTTTCATGCCGAAAAATTAAAGGGTTCCCGCAGGTTAAGGGTTGAAACTTTTTTATAAGAACATGTATTACGCTGAAGCTACTGGACGGATATGATGCAACTTGGAACAGTCATAGTCATATAATGTGTTAAAATTGAGGATACTTTTTACCTCGAAAAATAAAGGTTTCCTGCAGGATAGGGGTCCAAAGTTATGTAAATTATGAAGTGATATATATCTGTCTATACTTATGATAAAGCAATAAGTACGAACAAGTCTGTACAAATAAGATAATTAAAAAAAGGTCTGGAGTAGGTACTTAAAATAAGCTACTGAACAAGAATATAACATTATAAAAATCATGTCTGTCTGTTTGTCTGTATGTTCGTTCGCGCATCACGTAAAAACTACTGGACCAATTGCGATGTAATCACTGTTTAGTAATCACTGTTTAATTACTGTTTAGCTTAGAGTTTGACTTAAAAACTGGGATACTTGGTATCTCAATCCGCTAAGTAGATGCCTAGCAATCGATAATAATATTTTTGACGCCTGAAGGAGTAGTTGGTATAATGGTATTTAGGTCTTGGAATAGCACATAGAGTACTTTTAACCTAGAGAAATAACCACGCGTACGAAGCCGTGAGTACAGCTAGATACGTACATATAAAAGTATAAGCAGTGGGTAACGATTGCGCTACAAGCCATATATTTTTCTCTACAATTCATTTGAATGCATGCTTGCGTGACAGAAACCCTTGGCTTCTGCGCCGCCGTAAAAAACACGTGTGCGAAGAACATTTTAATATGAGTATTATTTCCTGATGATGTGCCTGTTGTATCTTTGGTTCAGCAGTTAGTGTTCTTAAATTGTCAGAATTAGCTTAAATGGCGCCGTTCCCGGCTCCTAGGCTTTAAATATTGGATTGAGATAAATTGGGACTTGCGGTTACTTATGGGATGAGCTGCCAGATTACGACGGACAGTATTAAGGAATTGCCCCAAGGAAATTCGCGTATTGTATTATATTTTCTTTGCCCAAGGTCTGGCGAAAGACAATTCAACTTAGTAAATGTTTATCAAGTTTTTTTGAATTTCCTGATATTAATTAGGCACTAATACAGACTACATTGATGCTACATTACATTATATGTGGCTACATTGATGCTTACTACTATATTGATGCAAGAATGCACAATGATGCCTACTAAACTTGCCTGGTTAAAAGTGCTTAAAATACTATTAAAATCAATTTAAAAATTAGCTGTGAGTTTAATTATCATCGGTTCCATTAGTTCATAACAACGTTTAACCACGACGACTTAACTGCGTAGCTGAGATAGTTAAGTACCTAACCACTTATTGCCCAGTCCACGTAGTGTCTCCGAACTCGTAAAACTTAATTGACTAACGTTTTAATTAGTGAAACCGGTCCTTGTTTCAGATAGCGATGGCAGACGATACGATGAACTACACAGATGGAATCACCCCCAGTGTGGAGCCGAGCGAGTTGTCAAAGTAAGTGAAGATGGGTAGGGTGGGGAGCTTTGATAAAAGAGCACAATTTTAACACAAAATAAAGCTTCTATTAAATAAACTTTGTTAAAATATTAGAGGAGATTCTCAGTTCTACGAGTATGCGTATCTTTTTTATTTTATAGCAAAATGGTAATTGGAATATTCATGCATTAGACACTTCAGACAAAATCAAGGTCCTACCTACTTACTTGGAATGTTGTTAACGAATGCAATCGAAATAGTTTTTTCTAAAAAAATTGTCAAGTCTCTCTGAATCGAAAGTGTACCCAAGCTTATGGCCGGTAGGAAAAGCACTGATTGTCGCGACCGGGATCCCGTTCGTAGCCACTTGCGGGTGACTGATTCCGATCGTAGCCACTTGCGGGTGACTGATTCCGATCGTAGCCACTTGTGGGTGATTGATTCCGGTCGTAGTCACTTATGGGTGACCGGTTTGGACGGACGTATGCATATAATTGATTTAATAGGTGAAAACTCGAAATTTAAGGATATTATTTGACAAACACCTGTCTCCGATATTGCCGATATACTCGTATTATCCACACCTATATATAAAATATAAACGTTGTCTGTTTGTTTGGGGAGCTTTCACGCCAAAACGGCTGATCTGATTTTGATGAAACTTTGTAAATAAGTACAATACAATATAGAGACCAACATAGGATACTTTTTAACCCGGAAAATGGTAAGTTGCCATGGTCAAGAAATAATAACAAGTCTGTCAAAAAGCATCAAGAGCGTTAGTGCTATACTTTTGCATTGTTTTTTAAGGCACTTTTAGCAATTTTCGATCATTTTTGAACGTCTGTATCTTATTTTATAATTAACCCAGAACTATGAAATTGGTATCACATCAAAGTTTAACATATTATCTCGTACTTTGTGAACACAGAAACATCATCACTAAAATCAAAGGTACTCGTAACACTACTTTATGCTTAGAACATTGATTGGAAAGAGACCGCGTCATAAATGATATCAAAGATATAAAAAGAGAAAGAGCTTATTATGATTGAGAAAATGACTAGACACTTTTTAATTCAAAGCTTTACTTTTCCTACATATAAATAAAAATCTCAAATTTTACTCCCGAGATGTATCATCTTTCCCGCTCTACTTGATCACGGATGAGGGGGACAAAAAATTCGCTGACACCCGGCCTTAATATCCTAAATGAACATAGGATGCTTTTTATTCGCTATAAACTGTGAGTAGTCCACGTGGACAAAGTCGCGGGCGAAAGCTAGTATTTCATATAATCTGGAGAAGTAATGTTATTTTTAAATACTTTGCTTTCAAAGGTTAGATACTTTTCGTGAAATTTACGGGATTTATACACATCAAACGAGTATTTTTTTCTGAATGTTATAATAAAATTCAGGCCTAAGGAAAAATATATAAACATACCTGAGTGTCTGTTGTAAGTTTTCAATCAAAACATTAAGTTACATAAGTCTTCAGTTTCAGCTACTCATATTTTCTTTGAGGGCCTTATAGAAGCTGTTTTGAGGCTTTCACATTTACGTTGGAAAGCCGCCTTGCGTAGCTCGCTCTGTACGCGTGCTACAAGCCTTGTAATACATATGCTATTAGAAAAGAAATAATCATTTATTGGGACAAATCACATTACAAAAAAAAACAGGTAAATATACTGAAAAAACTATAAAAATAGGTGACATGTTGTTGCTGGGGCTGTACCAAAGGGACCTGCGCCTGGGCCTGCCTGTGCCTGGTCTGTAAAAAAAACATGCTTGTTTGCTACTATGTAGTATGCCCATTTACAGCATGCTCTCCGAGTGTGTACATTTGCTCATACGCACTTCAACAAATCAAGTAGCATGCTCGCAAAACGCGTTCAGACTTGGTTTGGAGCTACTCCCCTCCCACACCCGCGCCTTACACCATGTGCTAGTAAGCACGAAATAATATACAGGCTTGCGATTAGGTAGCATGCTTTTTCACAAGCATACTTTCGTATATACATGCTATATGCTATATGCTACTAAGAAGCACCAGCTTGGAATAAGCATGCTTTTGTGCTACTACTAGCATGTGTATTCCAGTCTATAGTTCGTGCTCTTCGAGCTACGCGAGATCTTAAGATCGTTAACTATATTTACATCCCAAACAGGTTATTTGGTATAACTAATCGCACGGACACTGTCAAGTGACTAAAACACTTCTACGTTGGAGCCCAGTCCAGACTAATCATTTTTAAAAGCTTTAATTTAACTTCACTTGTATGTATGTATCGATGTATCTATGTATTTTGTCCTGGGCCTGCAGTCAACATCGACAGCGATTGCTTTACAACCGAAATCGGTCGCAAAGTCCGATTATAACGATATTTGGTCTCTGCCAAATATCGATGTCAATCGTGATCAATGTCAGTACAGATACCATGACAATCGATAGCTTTTGAGAAAAAATTGACAAAGCTCATGATTGTCTTCGGTATGTGCCGATTTCGGTTGAAAAGCAATCATTATCTATCAAGGAAGTTATATGTACTTACGTACAACTGGAACGATATCTTCAAAGAAAAAGAGGGGTATCGATTATTTGACCTTGAAAACGAATACAAAATAAAAAAAGACAAGGACGTGAGCCCTTGTCTCTTTCTTATTTATAGTGCCAATCTCAGATACAAAAACAGCAAATACTTCGAAAAACAAACAGGACAACTTCTTTAATTTCCAGAATAGTATATATTTTTATTATTTTTCATTACGGACTAGGCAATCGTATGACCACGATCTCACCTGATGGAAAGCGATGATGTGGTCGAAGGTGTAGCACGCTTGCCTAGTAGATACCTATTTACTCTTGACTTCAACACACCGGGGTTATAATTTACCGGAAACACTGACGAGGGCAGGGCATTCCACTCCTTTGCAGTTCTTATAATAAATGAAGAAGCGTAACGCTTCGTTCTTGTGCGAGGTATTTCAACCATGAAAGGGTGGCGCTTTGCTGATCGTCTAGTCTTACGGTGATGGAAAGGTGATGGGGAAATATAAAATCTCATCTGACACCAAAGAGGATGTACTATGTAAATATATTAAGTAGGTGACCTCTTTGCTACAGTTGTCTTTGTGATGATTATTTCGCAAAATTTGTTTCAGTCTGTGTGAAAACTTTGTACGAGAGAGAAAGAGACTTCCGATCCTCCGTATACTTCCTTTTCTTGCATTTTCTTTTTAAATTTCGTTTTTGGTAAGACTACTTTTGTATAAGAGAGATATCGTTCCAGTTGTATAGTAGTCGCAGCCAATCTATTGCTGTGGTTTAAATTGCACCAATGTGCGCTATGTGTACTGTCAGCGCGCACATAGTCGGATTAAAATGCGCATTTATTCTCCACGTCGGACACATGACGTCAGGAGTGAGGTCATTTTGGTGTGCACACAACGCTCACAAAAAAGAGGCAGAGCAGCGTATGCGGTAACGTCAAATTCAATTGACATATGTCATTCTGTGTTGATATGTTGTTGGAACTGCCGCCAGACTGCCAGTACATATAATAATGATTATATTCATTTAGCAGAAGCAAACGAATTCAACAGAACTAAGAGAGAAATGAGAAAACTCTAAACAAAACAAAACAACAGTAGGTAGATTCACAGAACAGCTGACTCAAACGACATAAGCATGCAGTCGTTGGTTTAATTTATTAGCGTGCATATGCTGACCAACAATATAATCCAATCGTTAGCAGTGTTTACAGTCTCAGCACTGTGAGTGCAATTTAAACCACACTGTATATGTTTGTGAAGTTAGGCTCTGTGAACAATTGCGCAGGTACTGATGTGGGGATAAAACAGCATAGAGTAACGCTCTTACTATAGAGCTCTAGATAGAGTATGCGAAAAACGTCAGTGAGTGAGGCAGTTATACAATGCTGTCTTCACCTTCAACATTGGGATTGCACCTGCAAAATAGTAGTATGCGCAGCGACTAGCAGACAACTTTCGAAACACATACTTCCGCTGCGACTACTGTACTTAAGTAAAAATAACTTCCTTGCTATCTATATGTCAAGACTGCAGAATCTTGCAACTCAAATTTCGAGCACATCCTGATTAGCTATCCAGTTGAAACTTTCAGGTTAGCTTACAAACCAATGACAAAGCAAACAAGAATAAACGAGAAAAAATAACTTAGAAACGTATATATTAGCTGCGACTACTGTACATATTTGTTACTTAACGCCTTCTACGTCACAAATAACAAAGACGTCTAGCGCTTAGTGTGAAAGTCATTACAGCAAAACTCGTGTAACTTTCTTGGAAAGATTTATACAACTTTGTGTTGGTACTGCCTAGAGTATTGCCTCTTACAAGCTTCAAAGCTTGTGACTAAATTATTAAGTACCTAGCTCATAAAGAAGGTTCCAATTTTAGGATTCTGTAGCAAAAGGGTAAAAATGGAGCTCAATATTACCCAGCATCATTATTATTTGTATGTTAAATTATCATTAGAATACAAAAAAGCTATTTTGTTGTAATTACCTATTTTGTTTTTTTTATCATTATAGGAAGATAGTTGAATGTTACACAGAATGTATGTTATTATGGCGGATTTAACAAAAAATAAATATTAATGGGGGTACCTGCACGGAACCCTCGGCGCAAGAGCCCGAGTCGCACTTGGCTTCTTTTTTTAGTAGGTCAAGTATCGTTTTGTGAATGAAACAACATAACTTTTCGTCGTAAATAAAACGCTCGACGCGTTAAAACATTAAAATATTTATTTCACCGTTTATTTTTTACGTTTTTGTGTGTGTGTTTTTTGTGTGTAAATTTAATTACATGTACTGGAAATTAAAACTAATTCATAAAACGGCTAATATCATAAAAAATAAGCTAAATATGACAAAAAAAAACTATTATTATCTCACGATTTATTCTGGTAAAAATATTTTTATATAGAAACTCTTTATTGCCATTTGTATGATATCCGGTGTTTGCAAGAGAGTAGGTATTTATGAAACTAAGTACTTACCTGACAAGTTTAAAGTTCTATGGTATAGCCATATATGGTACTATTATTTATTCTGAGGTATACTACGGTAATAAATACGACACAACTGTGCACAACTGCCCAAAAAAGTAGTGTAATGTTTTCACGGTTTATGTTGGTATATATGTGTTTGTATGTATGTATGTATTTGAGTTCCATTATAACTTTTGAATGCCTTAAAAGATTTAGATGTACGGGGTATCGTTAGTTATCGTTATTCTAACATAATCCCGTCTAACAAACAACACACACCTCTATATATATACAAACATACATAGGCAATAAAAAGTGTCGAAAAAAAAACTATTTGGCGGCAGAATAGCTCCGAATTTTACATTATGGGTATCGAATTGAAGGCCTTTATGTAGAGCACATTCCAATAATGTCTAATTTTACATTATGGGTATCGAATTGAAGGCCTTTATGTAGAGCATATTCCAATAATGTCTAATTTTGCATTATGGTTATCGAATTGAAGGCCTTTATGTAGAGCACATTCCAATAATGTCTAATTTTACATTATGGTTATCGAATTGAAGGCCTTTATGTAGAGCACATTCCAATAATGTCTAATTTTACATTATGGGTATCGAATTGAAGGCCTTTATGTAGAGCACATTCCAATAATGTCTAATTTATTGGCATACAAACTTTTTAGTTCATTTTTGGCAGGGCAGTCGGTTTTTTTTTGCTTTTAAGTTAGTTAGTTATTTATTTAAGCACAGGAGTCTCTGGGAAAATATTACTAAAGTTAAGTTTCTCTGAGAATTTAAGTGATGTTAAAATCACAAATAACTTTCAATATATCATATACTACCTTTCCCGCCCGCGGCTTTGTCCGCGCGGACTACTGTTTATCGCGAAAAAAACATTCTATGTTCTTCTAGGGTATTAAAAACCAATGCAAAAGTAGGTGCACCAATGCTCTTGATGTTTTTTGGCATACTTGTTATTTCGTTTCCATGGCAACCGTTTCTTACAGAGAGTAATCAACATCGTTCCTGTTTTCCCGTGGAAACTTGCAATTTGCTGGGATAAAAATATCCTATGTTTTATTCCAGGGTATAAGCTATCTACATTCCAAATTTCATCAAAACCCGTTCAGCCGTTATCGCATGAAAGTTCCCCAAACAAACAAACAGACAACGTTTCACTGTTATATATTGGTATTACTTGTTATTTCGTTTCCATGGCAACCGTTTCTTACAGCGAGTAATCGAAAAATTTCCTGTTTTCCTGTGAAATCTTGCAATTTTCCGGGATAAAAAGTGTCCCATGTTTTACTCCAGGGTATAAGCTATCTACATTCAAAATTTCATCAAAATCCGTCCAGCCGTTATCGCGAGAAAGCTCCCCAAACAAACAAACAAACAAACAAACAGACAACGTTTCACTTTTATAATTATATAGGTATGGATACCTATGTAAGAATAACAAATTAATGTTGTTCAAAATTCGTTGATTTCAAGGTACATTCAGATTGTTCGTCGAATGAACGCCCGATGGACCACTCGTTCATTACGCCGTTCACTGGCCAATGAACTGGTGATCCTTGGAGCACAGAATAAGTAATAGTACAGTGCTTGGAGTTAATCCGACGAGCAAACTCAACTCACCCTTACAATTCGAAGACCATGGCGTTGTACTTATATTGACTGTGACCACGGCCTATAGGTATACATGATTTTTGGTCTCATAGGTAGGCATGATTTTTGTGTCACAGAAAGTTAAATTTACAACGGGTTGCTCAATGAGATTCTCTGTGTATATATAACATCATTGGGGTGGCTATACTTTATCTTAAGTACAGTATGACAGTTCTATTTTTTATATTTTTTTAAGTTTTGACTTTATAAGAATCCACATATTAGTTGAAAAGGGTACAGTCAGCAAGAAAATCGCCATTTCTTCAAAAAAAAACATACTTGGCTCTTAATTAAATCGCACGCGGCTAGCACATGCGGTTTTAGTACCACCTTGTACTATTATTTATTCTGTGGTACCACTACCACAGTCCACAGCACAAATATCTACCTACCACACACAACTCAGCAATAGCTCAAATTACCTACTATTTGGTTTATTCCCCGGCTGTGATTTTTATTTCCGTTATAAGCTGTATTGTGGAACAAGGGACACAAAGAGCCGGGCATCCATTCATACGTGACGCTTCAATACGTTGGATTCTAAAATGTAGGTAGGTAGGTACCTATATATCCGCTCGTGAATTCAAGTATCCGGCCATGGGATGGTATTGAAATGAATCTTGTGGTTTCGCATTATATGGAGCTATTAAAAAGAAAATGAACAATCGAAAATATAAATAGCTATATGTAATAATTATACAGATAAACCACGATAACATTACATAAAATAAATGCATCTATAAGTATTTTACGATTTTAAATATCCTTGGCGCCAATTAATTTGTTGGTGCAGGCAGTCAGAACAACACAGAAAACCTAACCATAGACAAGAAACCGTCTATTGGCGACATTCTTGACCATAGATTTGTTATTATTAGGCATAGAAGTACTAGGAAGTACTTCTATGTTATTAGGTAATCCTACTCACGGACTTGTACTATTATTTATTCTGTGCTCACGGTAATGTTATAGATAACATTACCGTGTCCGACTGGTTGTTGCGAACGCGCGAATCATATAAAGTATGTCGCGGTTTTTATAGCTTTATTTGTTCAAGAAAGTTTTGTTATTGTGTCTATATAGAACAAATGGTAATCGTCTTCAAGCTAAGTTTAGCAAACTATGGAAACTAGACTGAAATCGTTAGACACGCACGTATGAACACTAATGATCATTTCATAGAATATATGGGCAAACTTCTGTTCCCATTATCTAAGTACCTTTACAGAGTGAGCAAGGGAACTTTTTCTTTTATAGTAAGAAGCTTTTGTTTGGAAACATCAGGTCTGTTGAAATAATAACTGTATTCTTGGATTTTTGATGTAAGTGAAGTCAGCCTTAAAAACAAAAACAATGAGTTGGTCTCAATTAACTATTTCCTACTACGAAAACTTTACCCAAATTAACTTAATCATATCGAAAAAATCGGGGTTTAGTTCTCGGCTCCGCACCAATGAGTTTTCTATCGCTTCTTGCTTCGGAGGGCACGTTAAACTGTCGGTCCCGGCTGATATTGAAAATAGCAGTCGTTAAGCCATGTCAAGGTTCTTAGGGCAGCCAACGCTGACACCACAGGCCAACAGTACCTCATACGACAAGCAAGCAGGCGAGAAAAAGCCGCCTAGCCGCACCAATTTTGCGCGTTGTTGCTTTGAACCGTTTTTTTTTCAGATTCTCTCCCGCCCTCCTGACCTTCGCAGCCGTGGTGACCGGCATCATAATGGTGGTGGGGCTGTTCGGAAACCTCCTCACCGTGGTGGCACTGCTCAAGTGTCCTAAAGTCAGAAATGTTGCTGCTGCATTTATAATCAGGTATGTTGGGAAATCTATAATATAATATGTTTAGTAGACCAAGCTGCATAGAAATCGGAGTAAATAAAACCTATATTCGTTAAAATGCGGTAATACAATCAATTCTTATATAATCCCTACAGTAGGTATGCTATATGTATACATTTATAATTATAAAAGGTATTAAATAAACAAGAGAATTGACGCAGAATGAAAAAACCGGACTGCGAATTCGAAATGCAAAATGATAAGAGAAGCCTACAGATAATATTAAAATACATATTCAATTATACCCCACTTAACACAACTTAATTATAATTAATGGCGTCTGGTTGTCGCCATATTGAATTTTGATTACTGACGTAAGTCGATAAATCGATTGATCGATTGATTTTTGAATCATCAAAATCGGCCCATGCGTTTGGTCTATATAGTGCCACAAAAGAACAAATATATGTACATAGGCTGCTAAGCACAATACCCTCCGCTCAGTCGGGTAAAAGGGGTAAAAAGTAACGCTGTCTGTCTGTTCTGTTACCTTTTCACGACAAAACGGCTGAACCGATTTTAATGAAATTCGCTATGGAGATAGTTTGAGCCATGGGAAAGAACATGGGATACTTTTTGTCGCGATAAACCTTAGTTCACGCGGGCAAAGTCGCGGGCGAACACTAGTTTGTGCTAGTATTCTGCTTCAGCCTTTTATATTTAGAGAGTATTAAGTTCCTTGGTCTTGGTTCCTTGATTTATTTTTTTGAAGTAATTTGTTACCTTTTACGTACATAGTATTGATTGATCATCGTATGATTCATGCGCTTATTACGTTTCGGTGAACGAAAACTGCATGTAGGTACCTAAGCTTTTAAATCAAATTGACGTTGTGTTAATTAGTCCGGTGATTTAATTAGTCACTTTCAGCACAGTACCTACATATGTAGTCCTAAGGACTATTAAGGACTATTAAGGACTATATATGCTTATAGGATTCAGGATTCTTTATGTCGGTACTCTATGCTTGAAGCAATTTAACTTAATTCAAATTCAAAGTAATTTATTGTAAACTAGCTGCGCTCGCGGCTTTGCACGCGTAAAAATTTCGCACCTCACCTCACCCCTTCTCCCCATTCCCGTCTCCATCTCTCTTTCCCTCTCCCCTCCCCGTATTCTAACTAATTATACTTATTTTTATTTTCTTGTTTTCTTTTTTTCATTTTCATTATGTATTATCTAAAGACTTTTTAGTGATTATTGCTATATTATAAGTATAGAAGGGTAACATACCTAGAACATATATTATGCATGTCAAAAACTAACGTCTTATAAAAAAGGTGGAAAAACAGTAAATACCTACATGAGCTGTTTGAAAAGGAAATTTCCTTGAACTCGGACAAACTCAGACTTGAGGAATCTCGCACAAGAAAAGGAAATAAGTTAGTGCGATGCCAGTCCTAAAGGAAAGGACCACGTGACCTCATTATGTGAACAACCTACAACCTCAGGTCTGTCAGGTTGAATACCTTAGGTACCTTTTCCACAATAGACGTTCCCGTACCATGATTAATTGAATTTCGTTGAAATATAATTGTAACGCGAATGTGGGACAACAATTAATTTAGGGGTCGAGATTGCAGGAATTCTGTTTTGGTACAATATCTCTGTAGGTTGAAAGAGGCGGAGATTCTATTGTTGAGAAAATTATTGTAATTCTCACTGAGTAATAAATGTGATTTATGTGCTATTTTTATACAGAGCTACCTAGTAGGTAAATTATTATTCAAGTCTCCTATTTAGGAATGTCCTAGATATGTCAGATATGACGTAATTACTTCTAATACATGTTTTTGGGACTATTATTTTTCGTCTACGGGATCGAATATATCTATAATTACATTACATACGTTAATAAAGCAGTGAGTAACAAAAAGTCTGCACATAGAAAATAGATAGATAGATAGATAGAAAATTATTTATTGCACACATAAGATAGGTACATAGGTGAAGTTAATGCCAGCAAGCATTAAATTGGAAAACTAATAGATTCCTAATAATAATATCAATACTATTTCTATACTTACAGAATATACTTACGTGTATAATATAATACTACATAATAATATAATTTAATTTATACATAGTATACCTAATTAGGGTACATATTTTAAATATATAACTAGATACAGTAATAAAACAGGTAATAAATAAGATATTCAATAATTTTCTCAGTTCAAATAAAATTAAAATAAAAAAAAACATACAATATGTTAAAATAGTAAACAAACAATAGGTTAAGTGGATTTAAAATAAGCTATTGAACAATATTATGTATTTTTTAAATGGTGTATGTGACTCTGTTTGTGTGTTTGTATGTTCACACATCAATAGCTTGGATAGTGGTAGAAGAAGCCGTTAATTTAACGTTGGGTATATTTTTAACATTATTACAGTGACAGTAACATGGGTCTAGAAACTAAGGGAAAATTTGGTTGATGATGTAGTGGTCACGGGACACTGAGATGAAAAATCCATAAGAGTTGGCCAACACCTTAATTTTTTTCAAATGTACGTTTTGGTAAGGGGTTGTTCCTGGTCCAGTTTTAGGGATAGATAGATAGTGGGGACGGAGGAAACTACCAAATATCCTTCTACCTCTGTCAAAACGGGTCAAAAATGAGCTGGGGTGGTTAGCTTTTGGGTTACAATTCATATTGGTCTAAAAATCTAATCCCCCTTCCCCATAATTTCATACTGGTCAATAATATTCATTTTTCATATTTTCCAGCATGTCAGTTTTTCGTGATGCTTTCGGGAAGCACAGTCCCTTTAAAATAGCTCCTAAACCAATTAAATAAACAAAAATTAGCAACCATTACTAATCAAATGAAACTTTTGTTGAAGCGATGGTTACGGACGGGATTTATTTGAATGGTTTTATCGAGACTTATGATTACTCTTTGTAACAATGTTAACAGTAATGCCGGATCTGCCAAGAAATTCAACTTTATCATGTCATGAAAATTTCAAACAAAAAATAACATTTTCACCTCGTTTTAGTGTCATTAATGTTTTTAAAAAAGTCATTGAGTATCTAAAATAATCAATAAAAATAGGTAATTCCCTACTGGAACAGAATCCATCACAAAAACACAAACTTCCACTACAACTTTCTGAATGAGAATAATAAACGCAAGACTTTAAATTGTCGCAAACACATGATTTTGAACAAGTTCAACTTTGAGCTGAGATAAGAATGACAACCAACGTCTCAGGTACCCCTGATTGCTGTAAACCTTTTCATTGTTTAGTCAGGTTGTATTAAGGTTAATTTTGTCTTGTCTCGAGAATTTTTACGTTTGTAGGTTTTGAACGGTTTTCGTACGGCAGCCTAATTGGTTAGAGGCATGTGTCGCGCAGAGGCATGGATTTATGCGGGCTCGAATCCCGTCCGTGAATCAAATTTTTCCTTTAGAAAATTACTAGCTTTTGCCCGCGACTTCGTCCGCGCGGACTAAAGTTTATCGCAAAAAAAGCATCCTATGTTCTTCTAGGATATTAAAAACGAATGCACCAACGCTCTTGATGCTTTTTGACAGACATTATTTCGTTTCCATGGAAACTGTTCCTTGCAGCGACTAATCGTAATTTTTCCCGTGAAAACTTCAATTTTCTTTAATAAAAGGTATTCTATTTTGGTATCTATATTGTACATCATCTATTTACCAAGTTTCATCAAAATCGGACCAGCCGTTTTGGCGTAAAAGCTCTCCAAACAAACAACGTTTCACTTTTATATATTAGTGTGGATTAATTAGATTTGAGTATGACCGCATTTATAGGTGGTATTTAATAAGCAAAAATGATAGTAATTATCGTCACTTGTGTCGTTGTGGCTGAGTGGCAAACCGAGACACGCGACATCATGAAAAAAAAACGTGACATTCATTAAAAATTGAATAACTATATTCATAAAAAAAAGGTCGTACACCTGTCACTTTGACACCTGTCACTATGACACCTGTCATTTTCACACCTGTCACTTTCACACTTTGACATCGAAGTGGTAATTCCCATACATCATATTATATCGTTTTTATTTTTTCCTAAATTGGGATGAAATGAAATGTACCCTTTATCCTTTTCTGTACCCCTGATGACGTGTGTGCAAAATTTCATGATGATTGGTTGAGTACCTAGTTAAGAAGGCGTGAAAGCGTAACAAACAAACAAACTTACATGCGCATTTATAATATTAGTAGGATGTCAAAGTTTACGATTTTAGATATTAACTTTAGAAATAATTATGTTATTAAATATGGCTTAGATTCTGTTTATATATTTTTAGCGTAAAATAATTGCAATACCCATTTCCCATTACAGTTTATGCATAGCTGATTTCCTATTCTGCGCCGTGGTGCTCCCGTTCGCCATATCCGGCTTCTGGACCAGAACTTGGTCCCACGGGGGCGCATTGTGTCAGCTGGTCCCGTTCTTGCGGTACGGGAACGTAGGCGTCTCGCTGCTGAGCATCGCCCTGATCACCTTAAACAGGTCAGTAATTAACATGTACCAATTTTACTAGCAATAGGTACATTCTTCATTGATACCCCGCTCTACAGAATAAGTTTTAATCATTTAAGTGCGTCTCACTCTATCATACTCACTGACAGTATGAAATTATGTCATAGGTACATGATGTAGGTAACTATACCTACACATAATATAAGCTAAGTACATACATAACGCTAGATTTGTGCCAACAAATTGGTTGTTTATAGAACTGGCATATCGATCAAAGATTTAGTTAGCAATTATATTTATAAAACTTTTCTTTAATTAATGTTTTCTCTGAATACAGCTGTGGTTCAGGTCAGGGGGAAACTTACTACCAAAAGGCTACTAGAGCCGAAAGTACAGTAGGCGCTCGGTAATCCGGCACTCGCTAATCCGGCACATCAAGTAGTCCGACGCTTAGCGACTCAGGTGGCCGGCTCTATAACCCGGAAGTTTACAAAGTCGAATGCCGGATTACCGAGTGGGTGAGGGTATATGCATTGTTCGTGTAATTTTGCTTACGCTCGGTAGTCCGGGTCTAACCTTGACAATGGTGTCACGTGCCTATTTTGTTTTTCGTGCATCGAAGTGTCTTTGAAACTCGAAATAAACTTCGCAATCGATATTTATTTCCCATACAAATCCAGTAATCCGGCATTTCCAGCAATCCGGCCGACATAGGGGAAAAAATTCGCGTGCCGGATTACCGAGCGCTTACTATATTTGCCAATTATTGTATAAAACTATGAAATAATTGGCAAGGAAAGTACAAATTTATTTTAAAATACCTATTTAACTAGGCTTTGTGAGGACAGTACTTATATTTGCCACCATCCTTATTTAAGTATGGGAGGTACCTACCATAGATAATACACTATTTATACATACTCTAAAATTTTCTATCAGGCTTCTAAGTTGCAAATAAGTATCTTAAATTGTGCCAAATGCTCAAGATCAAGAGTTTTGCTTGAGTAATAAATGTCACCGGCGTATTTATGACTAAAATCTAGATAGACAGGTAAAATTCAATAAATCATGGTCCATAACTTACCCTTATCAACTTCAAAATAGGGCATCATGACAAAACCCTTTGCCCATTACCCATTAGGTAAGATACCCACATAAATTATTCAAGAACTTGATACCCAATTCGAGAGAAACGAAAACCACGACACACAAATGTGTGATATCAAATTGTATCCAATATATTTATATCCTTACTGAATATTAGATATATTTATCGTGAATAATGTTTGAGCACAGTGAGCTTTGAACAAACGAAAAAGAAAAGATACGTTAACGACGTTTGACCCTGGCACAGAATAAATATCAGTACCCTGGTTGATATATATGAATGACTAGCTTGCTGATTTCGGCTTCGGCGTGGCGACTGCTTCTGTTTTAATTTATGCGGCTTCGGTCATGTGCACGCATAGTTCTTTGATTATCGAAGGAATAAAAGGCCTGCTTTAAAAAATAAATAATTACTAGCTAGGCAATAGACTGAATATCTGTATAAATTTAATTTACTCGATTAGACAAACGGAGGCTTACGAGACCTCCAGTCATACTCAGTAGCTGCAATTGGAGAGGCTTTATCTAGCAGCGTTCTACATCATATATATCTACCCTCTCTCTTTCTTCTACACTATATCTACTCGGAATAAGTCCAATGGACTTGTGGTAGATATCCGAGCAGTGTATAAGGAGTATTTTTTTACTATCTGAGGGAAATAGGTCTAACAAGAAAAATATTACGTAACAAGGAAGATTTACTGGAAATCGGCGTATAGGCACACACTATTTTATGGAAATTGGTATTATTGGAGTATCGATGTATTTTCCTCTGCGATTGAATCGAGGTGTAGTTGTTTTTATAATTTATTTTGAGTTTTCCTTTGGAAAATTACGCTGTAGCATTCCATTTTTTTACAAGTAGTTATAAGTAAGAATAGGTATCCAGATAAATACTAAGAAATGCGATACAAAAACATTTGTTAGAATAGACATTCTTATTTCCAAGAACAATTCCTCTCCGTAATTAAATAATGGAGTTTACAAGACCAAAAGTATTATTTTCTCCATAATGAGTATATTAACTTTGACATATTCTCGTTGGCCTTGTAACATATGGGGTCTTCATAAACCCATTATAACAGGCCATTTCGTGCCTGATAAATTACCCACACGCAATTTCTACCACACGTTCCGTTAGTTCCGTGCCACTAGATACGTGACCTAATACGTTTCCACTTCAGATTTATCCCCAGTAACCTTAATAAAATCGACAGTTTGAGTTAGTGGTTTTTAGGGTTCCAAAACCTAAAGAATCAATGGAAACCTATTGCTCTGCCAAACGCTCGCGCTGTCAGTCTGTCTATCACAAAGATCACAGGCTTGTAGTTCCTATACGAAATATGGTAGGGATCAAGTAGGGATGTAACGTAGTGGCAAACAAAACTAGAAAAAACCTTTTTAGAAACAAGTAAATTTACGAACAATAAAAAACTAGACTGCGAACAAAACTAAAAGAGACATTTTTTTATATTTATATATCCTAAATTCTCATTTGAAATGAGAAATGATAAGAGAAACCTTGAGACAATTTTCAAATTGATTTGGGCTGTTTTTCTTTTTCACAATAAGGCGTCTGGTTGTTGTCATATTGATTTTTGATTACTGTCATGTCTTTAGCCCTTATTGAGCTAAAATAGCGCAATATATAGATATCGAGTAGAGCTAATAAGACTACAAAGGAAAGAGATGAAGAAAACATGTTTGTGGTTATCTTTAGAAAATTAAATGATTCATGAATAAGAGGAAGAATAATATTTACTTAGTGTGCAAAATCGACACGGACATTTCAAACAAACACTACTTGCAAATCTTACAATGTTTCGCATCAATAGATAAGTAATTAAGTAGAAGCTACGCAACGTGCTTAGTAATACCAATCTTTACCTTTAATCTTTCACTTTCCAGGTACATAATGATAGCCCACCACAGCTGGTACGCCCGAGTATACCGGAAACACAACATCGCCCTAATGATCGTCTTCTCTTGGATGTTCTCCTATGGCATGCAAATACCGACCCTCATTGGAGTTTGGGGTAAGAATTTTAGTATGGATAAGTGCTCATATTTGTAGAGATCCAAAGCATTATCAAGCTAAAGTGGCAATGGACTGCTCACATCTCTTGAAGAACCGACAACCATTGGGGTAAAAAAGTTCTAGTGTGGAGACCACGTTTAGGCGAAAGTAGTGGAGGACGCCCGTCGGCCGGACAGAGTGACGATTTGCGAGATGCGGCTGGCAGCGACTAAACCAGGAGAGCCAAAGATCGGGCTCAGTGGCGTTCACTAGGAGAGGCCTACGTCGAGCAGTAAATGAACATAGGCTGATGATGATAATAAAGTGTCATTTTGAAACCACCCGCTGGATGCGAAGTGGTGACACCACCCGCGGTATGAGAAGTGGTGAAACCACCCACGTGATGAGAAGTGGTGAAACCACCCACGTGATGAGAAGTGGTGAAACCACCCACGTGATGAGAAGTGGTAAAACCACCCACGTGATGATAAGTGGTGAAACCACCCACGTGATGAGAAGTGGTGCTCCTATATTCCGGGCACCACACAGCTATTATAGACTGTATTATATCTAAAATAACTTCAATTACCTATATCTTTTATGTTTTTATACACCAGCAATATCACTTATACCTCCTGTAGGATGTAGCCAAACAGCGATACACTGTTGTACCCAAACAGCAATGTACTGCTAAACTGTAGTGTAGAGGGATCAACAAGCAAACTTTAGGGTCTGATGCTAAAGACCCAACTTGCAAACAACAGTGCTTGAGCAGGGCGATGAACAGGTAACGACAACTAATATGAATTAAGGAGCGCATTGCGTAGACTGGTCAATGGCAAAGCTTTCGTGGCTAATGGTTAATGGCTAAGGTGCGTATTTTGCACCTGCGCCGTGTCGATAATCATTTATAAATTTGAAAGACGTTCCAAAGGCTCTCGCAGTTGAAGATTCTTGAATGATTGATGCCGTGCAATGTTGAGTTTCTTTCCTGCTAGTTTCCCGGGGCAAATTTAGGTTTGGATTTCTAAAAGTAAACATGCTGACAGAACGTCAAAACCAGGCAGTCGGGGACAAAAAGGCAGATATATGTTCTACTTACTTACCTACTACAATAAGATTTGTAGATCAACGGTTCTCACTGTCACTGCTAAGAATCAGAACAGCTTGATGCCGGGTTAACATAATTAGGACAGTTATTGGATTGCAGAATATTCGTTAGTCGTATATAACTAAATATTTGTATAACCTTTTGACGTTGTATCGATTTATATAATGAAAAATATGAAATTTCGTGCGGATATGCCCAATATTCTTCTCTAACAAGGTTGATCAGCCTAGAATATTTGCGACTAGGCATAGATATAATCTCATTCTACCACTTTCCAAATTAAAAATCCACAGTTGTATGCAATGAGATTTTACCAATAGAGACGTCATACCCATTATAAAACACTAAAAACACGGCGAAATTATCCTATAGCTACTTACATAGAACTTAGGCAACTATATTTGCATCACTGAAGAAGCTAAAAGATCACAGAGATATACAGAACCGCGTCGTCAGAAAGAGATACACATATGTTCTCAGTTACAGTGAGCAGAGAGCGGCCGATCGCCAATCACCGCCGATGACGGCCTGTGACGTCACATACGTCGGCTAGCAGCTAGAGTAAAGTGGGGCAAAATGGATGGAACGGTCTATTCAAGACGAAAATAAAATGATTTTTTTGACAAATAAATAATTTCGTAATAATCCATACCAATATATAAAAGTGAAAAGTTGTCTATTTGTTTGTTTATTTGTTTGTTTGTTTGTTTGGGGAGCTTTGACGCGATTACAGCTGGACGGATTTTGATGAAACTTGGAATGGAGAAAACTTATACCCTGGAATAAAACATAGGATACTTTCAATCCCGGAAAATTGCAAGTTTCCAAGGGAAAACTGGAAAAACTGGAAAAAAATGATTACTCGTTAAAAGAAACGGTTGCCATGGAAACGAAATAACAAGTATGTCAAAAAACATCGAGAATGAAAAAATATACCTACTTTTGCATTGTTTTTTTAATAGATATAACAAGAACATAGGATGCTTTTTTTCGCGATTGCGACAAAATTGCGACAAAATTTCTAAATGAGATCATTAATTTTCGTCTTTTGCATTGCCACCACTGTATACTTTCCTTATAATTATTTTCTTTTGGTTTAGTTAAATGATATAAACTTATCAGGTAAATTTGCACTTTAGCCCCAAAATACAGGCCTCGTGCTTAGTTTGGAGCTCACCGACAATCTTGTTTGATGTTTCACCGTTAGTTTTTTTCCTATTTGTTTTTACTTTTATTAATCTTATTAATACTTTTTTTTATTGCCAAAAGGCAATAAAAAATCATTTATCATTATCATTTTATTATGTTCCTTACAGTATTATTTGTCACAAAATACAAGCTATAAATCACTAAAAACAACACAAATACAAAATCACAATCACTCACTACGCGGTCGATGAACTTGCTAGGACAACCTCAAATCACAAAAAATAACACTTTATTATCCAAATAAATCGCAGACTGAGAATCATCAGCCATTGGTAAGCCCCAACATCCCCTAGCATCATACGAACTAACAACGCTGCGTGCCATTATCGCGTTCTCTCTGTCGCTCTTACACGTAACACACTACTTGTCTCGTTCGTGTAGGCGGCGAAGCGGCAACATCACTACAGTTGATTTAGGGTAAAATTAAATTTATTATTTTCCAGTTTCAATACCTTAAACAGTACTTAAAAATTAAAAGTCACATCCTTCCTGCCTCTAACAGACGTCCCAGTGTATGTAGTGCGCTTTCTAAACACACAAGATGGCGTTTTTGATTAATTTTTCATGTTTCGGAGGTCGCGTGTATTTACGTGTTGCGTCGTTGCAGTTAACAGAGTGCTGTTTGGGACTAAGTCGACAAAAGCTGATTAGCTTGTGTTAGCTTTGCCACGCAGAGCGGGGTACAACGTATCTACCTCAGTTTATATATAACATCATTGGTTGTTTGAATAAAAATGGCATTCAACATTTATAACAAACTACCCGAAAAACACAAAAAAAATACTACTTTCATAAGTTCCTGACAAGTTTGTAATTGATAAAACTACATCAAAACATAATAACACACATAATTGAAATAGATAATGCATATTTGCAATGAATAAACTGAATTGAAATTAAAAATAAACCTATTAAGGTAATTGTTGTGCTCTGTTAGAGTATAACTTTACGTACCTAACTTTCACATTTCGGACAGTCCTAATTTCGTCAACATGTTGTATAAGGCATTCTGAATTACTTTTCCAGGTAAATTCGACTACGACCCCGAGTTAGGCACCTGTTCCATATTGCCCGACAACAACGGCCGTTCCTCGAAAACAGCACTGTTTGTCATCGCGTTCATCGTGCCTGCTATGCTCATCTTTATATGCTACGCCAGAATATTTTGGGTTGTTCACAGGTAACAAATCTATTATTTTAAAATTATGTTTAACGGCTGTAAGCCTCGCCTAATAATTTCGGAAAATTGCTCCGACTCGCCCTATTCAGACGCTCTTCTTCTTCTGATCGGCTTTTTTCATCGAAAATTAATTCTAGAAAATTTCGGAATCGAAACGTATCCGATTCTCATGGGTGGTTTTGAAAATTGGTATGTTATTCTTCTTGAGACATTTTTTTTACAACATCTGTCTTGGTTCGATATGGCAACGCAGTGCACGTGTGCTCATAGGATGATTCAGTTGTTCCATAAGATGCATAAACAACTCTTGATTTGAAGAGACCCATAGTTTTTACGAGATGTCCAGTCGCTGAAATGCATTTCATTCCTTAGCAGTTGAAAATAAACCCCCGAACTCTAAAGAGAGGGGTGTTAGAAGTTTAGGGTGTGTATGTATCACTGTATGTATTTATGTATGTATCACTGTATCCATGTGTCTGTCTGTGGCATCGTAGCGCCCAAATGAATGGGCTGATTTGGATGCGTTTTTTTTTTCTATTTGAAAGCTGATAATTCTTAGCTATAATTGGGGGGAAAGGGGGGTGAGGATCGTAGATTCCAAACGAATGAACCTATTTTGATTCCTTTTTTATGTTTGAAAGCTGATGTGATCGAGGTGGTTCTTAGCTATAATGGGGGGAAGGGGGAATGAGGATCGCAGCTCCCAAACGAATAGACCGAATTTGATGCGGTATTTTGTTTTAAAGCTGATGTGATCGAGATGCTTCTTAGCTATAATGGGGTGAGGTTTTTTTTTTACTTTTTGTTTATTGTTCATAAATTCTTATAATGCTTCTTATAATCCCACATAGACCTATCCAGAAAGTACTAACGTATTTAAGTACTTACTTATATTCAGATGGCTACGCTACACGTACAAATTTTATCATTTAATTACCTACGTAGGCGCTTGAAAATTTGTAAAATAAACTGAAATAACGAACAAAATGGAGTTCCTAGAATTTTAGAAGTGGTGTAAAAGTCTAGTCAAGCACGATTTGCCGGCAACTTAGTTAAATCACCTCCGAACACCTCCTGAATTAACAATGAGGCTGGGTTAACCTGGCCGTAACATTTTTATCGCTGTTATAAATTCTGGTATCATTTCAGCTAAGTAGGTGTTATAATTTATAAGTCTTGGCTTTTTTAAGAGGCTTGAAGTAAATAAGACAAGTTGTTAAGTAAACGTCAGTAAGTATAAGCAGAACAGAATGACTATGGTTGCATGAACTGAAGTAAAGTTTGTGTCGATTACCATAAGTTCATAAAGTTCTTTTCAAGAAAACCGCCCCATGCATAGCGGCACGTAAGTCTAGCGTTGAACGAAACGTGGCGGGGATCTTGGTACAGTCAAAGTTTATATAATGTGTTAAAATGTTGAATACTTTTATCCCGAAAACTGACTGTGCCAAGATCCCCGCCACGTTTCGTTCACCGCTAGACTTACGTGCCGCTAGCTATACCTACCTTTTATATTATACTAGCTGTATCCGCTGTTCAACCCGCTGGTAATTTTTCTGGGAATTAAGGATTCTATGTGTTATTCCAGAACCAAAAGTACCAACATCATCAAATTTCGTTCAGTCGTCAAATAGTTTTTTATCGATTGCTCTACTTCTACTTATCGGATTGATATACCAAGTACACCAGTTTTTAAATCAAACCCTAAGCTATCCAACAGTGAAAACCGCATCGAAAAGAGAGGGGTGTTATAGTTTAGGGTATGGGTGTGTTTCATCGTAGCTATCGTGGGCTATAAAAGTTTATATTCTGCAGCCTCGGACGGATTGTCCATTATTTGCTTTACTTCTGTATATCCAGCCGGTATCCACCCACTGCTGGGAATAAGCCGCCTCTCCTTTACGTCATTTGTTCCGGTCCTGGGCAATCAATCCATTCCTGTGTGCCTATAATGATGTCGACCGACCATAGGGCGGTGGTCGCTTTTGGCCTACACTCTTTAGGTATCATTTTGCTTCATCTTCGCGTCTTTTCAAGGTGTACTGCCCGTCCCAAATCCGTACACTTAATCCTCAAACCTAATTTGCTTTACTTACCTTCTGTAATTCCTTCCAGTTCAGAACAGAGGATGCGGGAGCACCAGAGATCTCAGCACACGAGTCCAGGGTCCCTGAACAACAGTACCGCAGACAAGAGGTCAACAATCAAAGACAACAGAGAAACGAAGGCGAGGCGGAACGAATGGCGAATAACAAAGATGGTGCTCGCGATATTCTTGTCGTTCCTTGTGTGCTATCTTCCGATCACGATTGCGAAGGTTGCTGATAACCATGTACATTTTCCTGGTGAGTAACTAAATAGGCATCACACAAAATAGGCAAGTTGGACTCGCGGACCGAGGGTTCCTTACAACTTAACTTTGCCGTTGGAACACTTTTGTCACCATACATCGACATAGGAAGCTGTTAGTTTAAAAAATGCAAATTAAAAAAAAAACAATGTTACCGTTTTCGGATTTTTTCCTTTACTTGTGCTATAAGCAAAGATAACTGCATATTACTTGGAGATCAGTGGCTATAAGACATTGCTTCTTACCAAATTTCATGATTCTAAGTCAACGGGAAGTAGACTATAGATTTTGATTTCCTTGCGAGTCTCAAAATATGGGGTTTAAACGGGCATATCTTTTGATTGCGTTAAAAGAAACTTGATTATTTCACAGCTCCAAAGGATTTCAGACTTAAGTATTTGATATTAATTTCAATTTGACAGACAGATAGATAGGCAGAGATATTTAGACAGATAGACAGACGGACCACGAAATGTTCCTTAAACGGCTAATTTTTTCGTGCTTTTGACGCTGAGTAATTGATTGGCTAAAAACAAATACTTATATTATAGGTAGTTACATATTTTTAGATAGCGTAACGATATTATATACCAACGTACTTTTAGCCGACTTTAAAAAAAGGAGGAGTTTCTCTATTCAATGCTTATTTTTAGGTACACTGGTTCATTCGAAATTTTTAATTGTATAACAACAGTTAGTGTAAAATACACCATCAATGCTTGATCAAAATTACCTAGACACCTATAGCAGTCACTATAGACCAATATATAAAAGTGAAACGTTGTCTGTTTGTTTGTTTGGGAAGCTTTCACGTGATAACGGCAGTACGGACTTTGATGAAATTTGAAATGAAGATAGCTTACACCCTAGATTAAAAAAAAAACTTTTTTCCCGGAAAATTGTCTCTAGGGGAAAAATGTTGATTTTCACTGTAAGGAACGGTTGCCATGGATACAAAATAACACGTCTGTCAAAAAACTTCAAGAGCATTGGTGCTATACCTACTTTTACATTGGTTTTTAATATCCTAGAAGAACATAGGATGCTTTTTTCGCGATAAACAGTAGCCCGCGCGGACGTAGTCGCGGGCGGGAAAACTAGTAATTTAAAATATCTTTAAATACCAATACGGAGCTTGCGCAGTGCATCCAGACCTATAGATAAGTAGTTAAAAAACTCACATGACCGCCATCGTGTGGTGCCTGGCATGGTCCACCCTTTCTCATCGCACGGGTTTTGTGGAACCTTCCCCTAATGATACACAATCAGCGAGCAACAGCTCGTGCTGCTTTCTAAGAGTGAGGTCTATTCAGCACTGGAAGTCTTCGGCTGATGATATGAACCTGACCTTCTGTTTCAGTATTCCACATCGCCGGCTACCTGCTCCTGTACGCAAGTGCGTGTGTGAACCCCATCATCTACGTCATCATGAACGCGCAGTACCGAGCCGCGTACGCAGCGGCACTGTGCTGCCCCCTGGCGCGCCTCTCTGGGCTCACGAGCGGTGCGTATCCGTCACCCGCCACGCAACCCGTCAGAAAGGAAAGGACAGTTGCATCCTATGTCAGAAGTTGAAGGTTAGGCGATGTGCCTGTGGTGTTGGGTTATGTGTTCAGTGTTGTACAGTCGCTTATCCTTTTTTGTCCTCTAATTATGAACGATTTGAACTTCTTGCTACTTATCAATATCTTCAAACGACTGAATAGATATAGCATAGTTCTTTTTTCACGCCAGTTACGCATCCTGTCAGATAGGAAAAGACTGTTGCGCATCTATCAGTTGAAAGATAGACGATGTACCTATCTATAGCGTTGGGTTATGAGTTCAGTGTTGTGTAGTCGCTTATCCTCTAATTATGTAAGATTTGAACTTATTGTCTCTTAACAATATCTTCAAAAATACTGTATAAAGCTTACTGCTTAATTTCTTAAGCCAGCCACACAACCTATCTGAGAGGAAAGGACTATTGCAAGCTAAGTTCGTTGAAAGTTAGGCGATGTACCTGTGGCATTGCGTTATGTGTTCAGAGTTATGTAGTCGCTTATCCTTTTTTGTCCTCTAATCATGCACTATCAGCTTATCTTATCTAATTATGTACGAATCGAACTTATTGCCTCTTATCAAAATCCTCAATAGACTATGGCTAATAAGCTTAGTGCGTTTTGTTGACACCCACCACGCAACCGGTCAGAAAATAATGAACTGTTGCATCCTATGTCAGAAGTTGAAGGTGCCGCTGTTCTTCATTAATAACCCACATAATCTCCTTAACGACAATTAACTAGTCCCTCATTCGTTTTAGAGAAATGGAACGAGCGTCACGGCTACAGCTTCAGCAACACGCGAACAGCGCTCAGCCAAGTCTCACTGGGGGAATCGAGAGCCGACCCTCGGGCTTCCCAGACTCCGGCAGGCAATGGCGGAAGATAGACCGCCCCACCCACCTAAATTCCAAGACCTCAAAACCATACAGAAACAGCTCGCAACACGTCGGACCTAGCTCTTTTAGGACAAGCTCTCAACATTTAGGACCTGGCCAAAATTTGGGTACCAACTCTAAAGCTTTCAGAAGCTCCCAAAATTTGGGACCAAGTTCTAACTTAGGCTCTAGCTCTTATAAAACGAAATCTCAGAGTTTAAATCCTAATGTTAGACTCTCGGATTTTTCTCAGCATCCTGAGAAGACGGGATCTCCTCAGAGCGTCAAAATCACAAGGTTCCAATTAGGATGCGACCGGCAGACGAAGGTATAGAAGCTTGTCGTTCGAATTTATGACAATACCAAAGAAATGTACGTATTGAATACAAAAAGACTTATTATACCAAAAATATATTAATAATCTTTTTTTATAGTTTTTTTATAAAGATGATGAGAGGATTAAATTATTATTATAGGTACAGTCAGAGAAATATCTTATTATCATACCTACCATGAATTTTATTACAACTAAGTATTTTGATTACTAATTATTGTACCAACCAACTCCTTTTAACATTAATTTGTTTGTACAATATCATATTGTAATGTATTTACCTATTAATTTACTATAAGAATAGGTTTTAAAAATGAGCTGCTAATATTAATAAAACTTAAAGTATCCGTCCTAATATCGAACGACAAGCTATAGCGAGAAACTTTTGAAGTCGCTGCAGTCGAAGTGTAAATAATTATAAAACAGGCACGATGCCTGTTATTAATTTTTAATTGAAAAAAAATCGTCTTCCAAATGCTTTACTCAAGGTAAAAGATTTAAAAATATTTTTACAAAAACAATAGTAACCTACATTCCAATCTAATGTCTCTAATACCGTCGATGAATATCAAGAAAATTTACGCATAATGAAAAAACCCGACTGCGAACTTTAAATAGATCCTAAATAGTCATTCGAAACTCAAAATGATATGAACTAAAGATGATTTTCAAATACCTATTCAATTATACCCCACCTAACATTATTCGTCAATTTTCTTTTTCACAAATGGCGTTTGGTTGTCGCCATATTTAATTTTGATTAGTCATGCATGTCTTTAGTAGCACTTGCAAGATTAAAATAAATCTATTGACGTAAGAATCATCAAAATCGGTCCACGCATTTGTTCTATATAGTGCCACAAAGGAACAGACAAATAGGCTACATAGGCTCATATATATACTTAGGGTGATAAACACATTATTCTCAGCGCAGTCGGGTTGTAAAAATACTCCTAATATTTTTATTATTTAATGTATTTACTACGAACATTAGGTAAATCCACAGTAGGTTTTTATTGTTTAATTTGCTGTACATTGATGTAATTTAGTAATTTTCAATTATATTTTGAATACATTTTATTTATTTTTTATTAACTTTTATTTCTTTGACTTTACTTTCTGGGACCTAAATGAGAAACTGTAGGTAGTTTTATTTTTATTTGTATATTTGATTGAAATAATACTTACCTATTGAATAAAAATAAATACATAACACATTCCATTTTAATTTAAAATATAACCAGGAACCAAAGATTTTGGATATTATTATTAAATAAGGTAAGATACTAAGTTAACTAGGTACTCTAACAACTCTTTTTATTGTGTCTAGTTTATATAAGCCAGTATTTTATAATTTAATGTAAAATAAACTGTAATTAATAATAATAATATGAACCTATCTATATTTCGTTAAATTTTAAGATTTGACATTCCTTTTTATCATCAATTAATTAATTTATATAACATTTATTTATTCCACCCCAGATTGCAAACGTACTTTTAAGTAAGTAAGGGCTAATTTTTCAATGCTCAGATAAAAGGGATTAGAACTGTTCGAGGAATAAATTTATTAGACTGTTTAGCGGTCTGTTATTTTTCAATTGTCATTCATTCCATGGATAGCTATCTGGACGGATCAAGAAAATCAGGCGTTACTAACTTCAGAGAGTTGAAACAAATATATTGTTAAACGAATGTTAGAGCAGGACAGATTTCTGTCCATCAATCAAATATCATTGTTTTGTTTGACATTTATTTTGAGGTTTGTTTGTATAGTTGTTTGTACTGTGGCCGGGGGCGCGTTCACTTCGAGGACTCACGGATCACCCGCGCGATCACTCGAAATCGTTCACGTCGTCGTCGGGCGTTTGCCTGGGTCATCCGAAAAATAGTAGGGGAGGGGAGGAATAGTATGAAACTGACACTTGACAGTTGTCAGTTCTATGTGAACGTCCAAAGTCGTTCACTAACTCCGGATGATCGAGCGATAATCGCACGGATGATTCGAGCGTAGTAAGTGAACGCAGCCCAGTATGCATAATTCAACCTCCTTGATACTGTGGTGATATTTTACGAAATTTGTTTGTTGTGCTACTGACATCAACGTCTCAAAACACGTTGAATAAGCAGTTATCAGCAGCCCGATTCCATAACTTGGCTTCAATCGAATTCTCAGTATCGCAGCCACTAATGCCTTGCGATAGAGTCGAATTTGCTATGAAAAAAGTGATAATCCGATTGTAGCCAAGTTATGGAATTGGGCCACTGGTCATCGAACGGGTAGATAAATTCATTCTTCAGTTAAGCAAGTTGATCGTCGAATAAAGCCAATCTGACGATTGAAAAATTCAGTCTTGTGCTATTAGTTGAATAAACGCTATCTGATTGCTTATCTGAGCATTGAAAAGTCGGCCTTAAATGGATTAGTAGGTATAAGTATTTACCTAGATATTCGGACCACTAGGTATGCAATTTTATGAATGTATGGTAGGTACACCTATTTATTCATGTGACTAGCCTTTTAAGTACATAGATTTAAATAGGTACAGGTAGTAAAAGGAAATAAAAGATTTATACGCATTATTTTGAACGTTTTAATTCAATTCCTCGTTAACTTATCTTTACTAATAGGTACCTTAGACCTACCTACCTCCTAAATTCAAGTTTAGGTACCACATCTCATTGCTATATTTATTGCCAACAGAAAAAATACAGAAATTACAAATGGTAGACTTTCGCAATGTTCTAATCACGCCTATTGAAATAAATGGTTTATTATTTCAATAACTAGTATAGCCATCATAGATAATATCCATACCAATATATAAAACATTATACCCTGGAATAAAACACAGGATACTTTTTATCACGGAAAATTGTGAGTTTCCATTGGAAAACTGGAAAATCTTGATTACTCACTGTAAGGAACGGTTGTCATCACAGAATGGTCTGTGGTTGCCATGGAAACGAAATAACAAGTCTGTCAAAAAACATCAAGAGCATTGGTGCTATACCTACTTTTGCCATTATTACTTGTATTATTATTTATTCTGTGCTTTTGCATTGGTTTTTAATATCCTAGAAGAAAATAGGATGCTTTTTTTCGCGATAAACAGTAGTCCGCGCGTACGAAGTCGCAGGCGGGAAAACTAGTAATATATAAATAGCCATGACGGCACGTAGTCTATCTGGCATAGATGCGAGACAAGGCGCGCACATAAATCTATCCCCCTGATAATAATCCCCTACCCATGCACAATGTGATCTAAGAGTTTCAGGGCTTCTGTCGTTCTGACAGACCCAGGGAAACCATTACGCCCCACAGAAAACCAGTAATAGCAGCAGATAACTGATAAACATACATAAATACAAATGTTATATCCATGACTCGGAAACAAACATATCTGCTCATCACACAAAGGATTGCACCTTGCAGGATTCGAACCCGCGACCGTTTGATTTCGTACCTAGGGTCACTAGCCACTAGACCAGCCGGTCCTCATTATATTAATTCATTTATTTGTATTATACAAGTCAAATGTCCAGAGGAATTGAGAAATACGAAAAATCACTTTTTTGTGTTTGTATCATTTTCCTACACTAGTGCATTTAAAAGAATTATTCCACTCACATGAAGAAACATAAATTTTAGTAAATAGTACAAAATCAACAACATCACATTTTCAATTTCCCGCCAAAACTCCATTTATTACCACCTACTAGCTGTACCCGCGACTTTGCATGCGTGGTCATTTCTTTTAGTTAAAAGTACTCTGTGTACTATTCCAAGACCTAAAATACCAATATACTAGCATTAGATCAAAACTCCTTCGGCCGTCTAAAAGTTTTTATCGATTGCTCGGCTTCTACTCATCAGATTAAGATACCAAGTATACCAGTTTTTAAGTCAAACGCATAAAATATCCAACAATGAAAACTGCATCACAATCGGTCCAATAGTTATTACGTGATGTGCAAACAAACAAACATACAGACAGACAGACATGAATTTAAAAAATGTCGTACTTATTGCTTTATTAAAAGTATAGATACTTATTTATTACTTACTTTAAAATTAACAAAGCTTTGGACCCCTATCCCGCAGGAAACCTTAATTTTTTCAGGATTATAAGATAGATAGATATATATAAATTCTTTATTGTACACACCACAAACAAAACTATTAAAATAAAGGAACACGTATTCTGAATTTTAGCAGTCATTATATAAACTACTAGCGACCCGCCCCGGCTTCGCACGGGTAAATTTAAAAAGATAAAATTAGTAGGTACATTATTTGGACAAATAGAACAACAAAATGTCTATGTTTATAGGTTTTATACTCCCGTACCATTTCGTCTGTAGTATTATTCTGTTTGAGGTGCAACGTTTCGCTCAGCGCGCCAAATTCAAATTTCCTTGCGTTTTTTGTCAATTACAACTTAATTACGCATCATGGGTCAACTTATTTTGCGGCAATAAATAGGTTGTATCAAGAAATTACGGTTAAAATTATCACCTAGATAATATTTGTTTAGCTACAAATGCCAATAACCTAATTTCCATCTTGGTTTTTGATTTATTGACAAATGTACTTATACTAGCTTTCACATTGATTTTTTGGCTGGTGGAATTTCATGATACAACCTATTTATTGCCACCAAATAAGTTTTCATGAACCCACGATGAGTAATAGAGCTGTAATTGACAAAAACGCAAGAAAATTTGAATTTAGCGCGCTGAGCGAAACGTTGCACCTTAACACAAGGAGGTTGAGTAACGGTTACATTTCGTGTATTATTAGCATAGAGCATGGATGATTCTAGGTCTATAGCATAGAGCATTTCCTACGTCAATGATTATTAGATGTTCTGTGATTTCGTTTCCATGGCAACGTTCCATAAACAAAGACCCGTATCTACTTCTTAGTTTGTGATCTTACGTAGTATTTATATACCTACTCTTTGATTTTTGATAAGTACAAAGTAATCGAGTTTTTTGCAATATTTAATACCTCAGGTTTCATTATTGCAATTTTCTAAGGGAACTCTAATTTATTGAATAATAAAATCCTGCTAGTGTTACTCGCTGATAAGTAGTGTTACTCGCTAGTGTTACTCGAAAAATAAAATCCTGTTAGTGTTAATCCTGCTAGCTTTCTTTATGTGAAAGAATTTTTAAAATCTGGTCTGTATTTTTTGAGGTTATCTATTACAAACAAAGAAACAATCAAATCTTTCCTCTTTATAATATTAGTGTAGGTGTAGATGACTGTGCCAAGATCAAAATCCGGTAGTTTCTAGTAGTAGTTAGATTCCGATAGTGTCATTATATTCTGCGAGTTACATGTTCTTTTAAATAACCCAGAAGTGAGAGCAAGCCTTGTATTGATTTTGTAGTTATCAAAAATGAAGGCTCTCGTCTGTACGTTATATGTAAAATGAATTAAAGAAAATAAAAACAATATTTGGTCTGTAAACAGAAATAGTTTTACTAAATCTTTCACCAAATCCGCCTCGTACATTAAGAGCCTTAACGATGAGAGATATATGATTGATTGAGTTTTAGAGAAAAGTTGTAGAACTTGATAATGCCTACAAAAAAGTCAGCGACAGCATATGTCTAACTTTTATATTTAGGTTAGAAAAAAATAATTTAAATCGTTAGGTCATGTTTATTGGTCGTACTAAAACCTAGAGAAATTAGCGCGCGTGCGAAGCCGCGGGCTTCAGTTAATCTTACATAAATTAGCGTCACCTATTCCCCCACCCTCCCCTCGCCTTCCCCTACCCTCCCTTCACATCTCCTGCCTTCCCCTACCTTTCACCACATACCCCCGTCTTCCCCTCATATTTTCCCACCCTCCCTCAAACTTCCTCCTCACACCTTAACCACTTAACCCCAACCTCCTCTAATTTTTTGAAACTTCCCCTTCCGTCCGTTCAGATCCCTCACCCTCCTTACACTCCCCTCACTTCCTTCCACCCTCCCCTCAACTTCTCCTGTCCTCTCCTCACCTTCCCCCGTCCTCCCCTAAACTTCACCTAACCCCCACTTATCTTTTCTCAACTTCTCCTACCCTCCCCTCATATCCGTTACCCTCCTCCACCTTCCACCATCTTCCCCTCATATCCTCCCAGCCTTCCCCAAACATATTCTTCCCTCCCATCACTTAATCTCGCCCTCCCCTAACGTTTAGAAAACTTTCCCTATCCTCCCCTTACATCCCACACCTACCCCCAACACACACCCATCTTTAGCATTACTTAAATTCCCTTAACTTCCTCTCACATCCCCCAACCTCCCCTATCTTCCCCCACCTTCCCCTCATATCCTTCTACCCTCCCTTCACATTAACCTACCCTACCCTAATTTCTCCCACCCTCCCCTCACCTTATCTCAACTTCCCCTACCCTCCCCTTATATCTCCACCCTCCTAGCTTCCCCTTCCTTCCTCTCACATCCCCCAACCTCTCCTACTTCCCCTCAAGTCCTCTCCTACTTCCCCTCAAGTCCTCTATATATTGATGTAATTTGGTTTTTTATTTAAGGCCCAGTCCAAATAAACCCCCTAGAGAATCCATGTTATGGGATCTAAGTGATCGGAGGCTAAAAAATCGTCACTGAACATTAGAGAATTTATGCGCTGAACCGTTGGGAGGAAGGTTGGTAAATGCGCTAGACGTGCGTAGCCTATCAAAATAATAATTAATTGTCAAAGTTGTCAAAGTCAATAAGTTCAAAGTACTTCAATTCAATCATCGAGTGATGGCTGATGGCTGGCGATACAATGTTTTTGCGATAATTTATTTCGGTTGCTGAAACTCGTATTTCATAGGTTGATTAATATTCAAATAGCGTTTAAGTTGCCTTCTATTATTTATATTGTGATATGTAAGGAATACCTGTGTGTTAAACTTAAAAATATAAACCTACAACATGGATGTGGTCGGCAGCGAAATCGGCCAGAAGATGCGGGTAAATATTTCTTTATTACATTGTTTTGCTGTAATTACGAATGCTTCAGGAGTCATTTCATCTACACAGCATTATGCCCTATCAGGCAGTGACAATAGCACATATTTATAATGTGTGCTAAGGATTGTTATTGCATGTCTTGTTGCCGAATCAACGGATGTTTGTTTCAATACCTATCGATTGAAAGCATTTTTACTTCCAGTCGGCGATCAAGGCCAAGCTGACCGAGCTGGGGTGCTATGTCGGTAAGTGATATATTGCTGTAAACTAACCTAAATTCATAATTTTTATGAGTAACAATAATGGATTTTATGCATAAAATTACCTATGAGCCACTTGTACCTCGATAAATTGTTGTTTTGGCTTTTTAAACTAGAATGCCACAAGCACTGCATGGTATGCTTGTCGCAGTTATTATTATACCTCTGCTTACATTGCATTTCAAACTGGACTACAATACTACAAAACCTACTATGCAAACATCCTTCGTTTTCTATCTATATTTGAAATATTGGGCACACAGAGTTTGCTGGCCCTTCTAAAAAGCCAAAAGGGTGTAATCCTATCATTGTGCGGAATTTCATCGCTCCAAGCTTTGGAAGAGAAGTTAAGCTATCAGTCCCGGCTGTTATTGATAAATAGCAGTTGTTAAGCTATGTCAGAGGCTCAGGCAGCCTCACAAACTCTTACAACAGAGGCCAGCACTATATACGACAAGTTTTTTTTTTTAGCTTTCTTCAATACCCACAGAACACAACACTACGCATTGAACGCAACAACAGAACTATATTTGCTAGGGGTGCATTTATATACATCATACAAGTAGAAGCAGTGAGCATGGCAATATTGAGATATGAAGAAGAGAGAAGAAAAAAGTTTTTATTGGCACAACAAATAAAACATACAAAAATATAATTAGTACCTAGTAATACAAATTAACATGTACATTATAAGCTATGCGAGATATGGTAAAGATGTCACTGGTTATAGACATAACAATAATTACAGCTTAAATTATAGACCATGCAAAATCTAGAGTTGATTTTAGAGTATAAAATCAGTTCAAGACTTCATCCGTCAGTTTGGTTCAACAATTATTTTTCTTCAGAAATACATAAGTTTTGAATTGCATAATTAGTACTCTGTACATAAAATGTGGTCACACATAAAAACAACTCAATTTAGTTTGAATAAGTTATCTAACAAAATTACTAGTGAAATGGTGGTACTCAATACATTACCATCCATGGTGATCTATCAGGTAGCTGTTTTTACAAAAGAAAAATAAGGTGAGGCTCTTAAGTATGCCACACGTCACAAGGGACAACTGGCTGCCTTGTCCAACAAGTTAACTCATGTCATGGGACCGACAGTCTACACTCGACTACCAGTGGATGTCACAGGAGCACAGTCTTGTCTTGGCTCATTCAAGGTTAGGTTGAAACGCACTTGTTAACTAAACTTTAAAACAAGAATAATTTAACTTATTCTTAAACTGACATTTGTAATTTTTATATTGTAATTTATTTTAAATAATCAATTTATTACTGTATTTTTTTTTTTGTGTTACAAATATTAGAAATTATTGTCCAGTACTTTTGTACATACCCTTTGCCTTTTAAGTTTTGTTGCTTGAAGAAAAAACACAACTAGAACCTTATAGTACTTTTTATTGTTTTTCAAAGTATTCACCGCGTAGCTTAATACACTTGTCCATTCGCTCAAACCAGTTATTATAACATTTATTCCACTCTAAAGTGGTGGTGTTCAAAATGGCTGACTTAAAAGCATCAACTGCTTCTTCACTGGACTGGAACATTTGACCACAAAGACTTTTCTTAATTTTAGGAAATGTAAAGAAATCGTTAGGGCTTAGGTCAGGACTGTATGGAGGATGGTCAAGAATTTCTACTTTTTCCTGATTCAAATACTCAATCGTTTGACGAGCGCTGTGTGAGCTTGCTATGTCGTGGTGCAAGATGATGCGTCGCTTTAAGTTAGATTTTCGAAGTTCGGTGATGGCTTGTGGTAAACAAACTGTGGTATAGAGCGATGATGGCCTAACGGTTCTATAGTGCAAATTAGAATCCAACAATACCGGGTTCAAAACCTAGGCCCCGCACCAATAACTTTTCTAAGTTATGTGCGGTTTTCCTTCGCTCCGTGCTTCGGAGGGCACGTTAAGCTGTCGGTCCCGGCTGTTATTGATTAATAGCAGTCGTTAAGCCATGTCAGAGGCTCTCGGGCGGCTTGACAAACTCTGACATCTGGGGCCAGCACTACCTCATACGACAAACAAACAAACACTGTGGTATACCACTCTGCGTTAACCGTTCTACAATCTTCAAGTGCAATAGTCGGAACATGGCCGGTTTTTTCCAACAAACGTGGCCACCATCTTCTTTGAAGTGCTTCGAGAACGAACAACTTTAGTCGGCTATGGCTCGTCTTGAAAAACCCAGATTGTAGATTGTTGTTTGGAATCAGGATCGTAGGCATAGATCCAAAATTCGTCACCACTGATGATGTCGTAGACGTGATTTGACTCTCCTTGGTTGAACCTTTGCAGAGTTTTCTTACACCATCTGATGCGGGCCGCCTTGTGATCGTCGGAAAGCAGATGCGGTATCCAACTGCAAACTAGCTTTCTCACACCAAGTGCTTCATGCAAGATCTTCTGAATGGTTGTCCCTGAGATGCCTAATAGAGCCTCTATCTCTCGATACGTCACATGACGATCTTCGAGAATTAGTTGTCTCACAGCAATGATGTTATCTTCAGTGAAGGCAGATTTTGGGCGTTTTTCGCGAGATTTGTCACTAACACAAGTATGTCCACGCTGGAATTCTAAATACCAGCGTTCGACAGTCTGCAGACATAGGGCTTCATCACTGAACACAGATGTTAGCTCTTCAAAACACTGAAGCCGTGTCAGGCCTCTTCTAAAGTTGTAGAAAATTATTGCACGAACATTTTCCTTAGAAAGATTCATTTTCGTATGTAACCTGACAGATGCCAATCGACGCTGTGACTAAACAATAGCATTAATCCTAATACTTTCAACTGTTTTGAGATTCTAAATTTAAACACATTCGAATATAGAACAGAACCAAATTCAAAATTGCCGGGAAATGTGGAAACGACAGAACTTAAAAGGCATGCCTCGTAGGTACCTAACAATATCTTTAGCTCCACCGGTAGAGCCTGGCAGTGGATCCAAGTGGCATATGTGATTATAATGACCTGTTTTTGCTAATACCAATAAAGTACTATGACTATGGACTCACAAAAATATATTGATATTTCAGATGATGAACTCCCAGACTACGTAATGGTGATGGTGGCCAACAAACGCACCAGAGCCCAGATGGAAGACGACCTACAACTGTTCCTTGGAGACAACACAGAGCTGTTTGTCAACTGGCTCCACCAGGTTCTGAAGAAACTGCAGGAGGTGACGGTTGCTGCTCCAAGTATGTACATTTATTAAAACGAGGTTATTGTTGTATGATCAGCATGCCTGAGCCACATGGTGCATAATAATAGTATCTTCCCTTAACATCCTGCGGGAGCTGTGAGAATCTGCTAAAGGAATGCGGCTGCATTTTCCTGTGTTTTATCACCAACTATCATCACCACCTGTCAGTCACAGTCTCATGGTCATTATGTCAAAACCCCCCTCTTTATTAATATGCAATTATCAAGCAACCACTTAGAGGCCTACTTCTTGCAGTGGACTAGTATAGGCTGATGATGAAGCATTAACTTATCATGACTTTATATGTGGGAGGCCTAAGTTCAGCAGTAGACATCTTCCAGCGAGCATTTGACTGCAGTCTCTCCTTATGGTTAGGGACAATGAGATTGATGGTGATGAAGCATTCACTTATCATGACTTTATATGTGGGAGGCCTAAGTTCTGCAGTAGACATCTTCCAGCAAGCATTTGACCGCAGTCTCTCCTTATGGTTAGGGACAATGAGATTGATGGTGATGAAGCATTCACTTATCATGACTTTATATGTGGGAGGCCTAAGTTCTGCAGTAGACATCTTCCAGCAAGCATTTGACCGCAGTCTCTCCTTATGGTTAGGGACAATGAGATTGATGGTGATGAAGCATTCACTTATCATGACTTTATATGTGGGAGGCCTAAGTTCTGCAGTAGACATCTTCCAGCAAGCATTTGACCGCAGTCTCTCCTTATGGTTAGGGACAATGAGATTGATGGTGATGAAGCATTCACTTATCATGACTTTATATGTGGGAGGCCTAAGTTCAGCAGTAGACATCTTCCAGCAAGCATTTGACTGCAGTCTCTCTTGCAGGCCTAGCACGGGGGGTGGACAAATTATCTTTCCCCCGTTTTTATTCACTTCTCAGTGGAAATAATTCTCTTCTCTACCTTACATAGCACGGCAATCGAGGAAAGGGATAAAACCATAGGAGAAAATGTATCTATTGACTTTTGTCATAGACATTATGTGCCGCTACTGCCCAACTACTCCCATGCTACTCTTGCTTAAAAGCATAGACTCGAAAAACATAGATTAAAATACTCTCCGTTTTATATAAGACGGGGAATATATATCACCGTCTCTTGAAGGTGGGTATAAAAGTTTATCTTCATACAACCACAATGTCGTGAGCATTTTATAATTATATTTAGATGCGAGAATATCCGAGATGCCCGTGACTTCTGAATTTCTTCTTGAATTTCTGGATAAAAAACGAAGGTATACAAAATGACTGTCTACTCTGTCTATTTGGTAGCTAGAATGCGGCTTTTGTATAGAGATCTAGGAAAGTGTCCGGGGTGTGTCAATGGTACGCACAAACATTTTTGGAAATATAATCTATAAATCACAGAAATGAACATCAAAAGAACAAATGATTTTTGAAAGTATGTTGGATTTGTCAAAATATTGAAGATTAATAAGTAAAATTCAATGGTCCTGAACCATACCCGTATCTCCTTAGTTTGTGACCATAGAGAATGCTACTCCCGCTGTATATCCACAAATTTTTATTCTTTCCCCGGGGAAAATATGTCCACCCCGCGTGCAAGGCCTGGTGATGGTTAGGGACAGTGAGATTGATGGTGATGAAGCATTCACTTATCATGATTTATATGTGGGAGGCCTAAGTTCAGCAGTAGACATCTTCCAGCGAGCATTTGACTGCAGTCTCTCCTGATGGTTAGGGACAGTGAGATTGATGGTGATGAAGCATTCACTTATCATGATTTATATGTGGGAGGCCTAAGTTCAGCAGTAGACATCTTCCAGCAAGCATTTGGCCGCAGTCTCTCCTGATGGTTAGGGACAGTGAGATTGATGGTGATGAAGCATTCAATTATCATGATTTATATGTGGGAGGCCTAAGTTCAGCAGTAGACATCTTCCAGCAAGCATTTGACTGCAGTCTCTCCTGATGGTTAGGGACAGTGAGATTGATGGTGATGAGGCATTCACTTATCATGATTTATATGTGGGAGGCCTAAGTTCAGCAGTAGACATCTTCCAGCAAGCATTTGACTGCAGTCTCTCCTGATGGTTAGGGATAATGAGATTGATGTTGATGAAGCATTCACTTACCATGAGTTATATGTGGGAGGCCTAAGTTCAGCAGTAGACATCTTCCAGCAAGCATTTGGCCGCAGTCTCTCCTGATGGTTAGGGACAGTGAGATTGATGGTGATGAAGCATTCAATTATCATGATTTATATGTGGGAGGCCTAAGTTCAGCAGTAGACATCTTCCAGCAAGCATTTGACTGCAGTCTCTCCTGATGGTTAGGGACAGTGAGATTGATGGTGATGAGGCATTCACTTATCATGATTTATATGTGGGAGGCCTAAGTTCAGCAGTAGACATCTTCCAGCAAGCATTTGACTGCAGTCTCTCCTGATGGTTAGGGATAATGAGATTGATGTTGATGAAGCATTCACTTATCATGAGTTATATGTGGGAGGCCTAAGTTCAGCAGTAGACATCTTCCAGCAAGCATTTGACTGCAGTCTCTCCTGATGGTTAGGGATAATGAGATTGATGTTGATGAAGCATTCACTTACCATGAGTTATATGTGGGAGGCCTAAGTTCAGCAGTAGACATCTTCCAGCAAGCATTTGGCCGCAGTCTCTCCTGATGGTTAGGGACAGTGAGATTGATGGTGATGAAGCTTTCACTTATCATGAATTATATGTGGGAGGCCTAAGTTCAGCAGTAGACATCTTCCAGCAAGCATTTGGCCGCAGTCCTCCTGATGGTTAGGGACAATGAGATTGATGGTGGAGCACCCTTGTCTAGAAGATATCTAGTCTTCTTCTAGTTGCCAGATTACAGTTGCAGTGAAATGAAAGTGGGGGTCCTCCTAATGGATAGAATTTAAAAAGTTATATGTGGGAGGCCTAAGTTCAGCAGTAGACATCTTCCAGCGAGCATTTGACTGCAGTCTCTCCTGATGGTTAGGGACAGTGAGATTGATGGTGATGAAGCATTCACTTATCATGATTTATATGTGGGAGGCCTAAGTTCAGCAGTAGACATCTTCCAGCAAGCATTTGACTGAAGTCTCTCCTGATGGTTAGGGACAGTGAGATTGATGGTGATGAAGCATTCAATTATCATGATTTATATGTGGGAGGCCTAAGTTCAGCAGTAGACATCTTCCAGCAAGCATTTGACTGCAGTCTCTCCTGATGGTTAGGGACAGTGAGATTGATGGTGATGAGGCATTCACTTATCATGATTTATATGTGGGAGGCCTAAGTTCAGCAGTAGACATCTTCCAGCAAGCATTTGACTGCAGTCTCTCCTGATGGTTAGGGATAATGAGATTGATGTTGATGAAGCATTCACTTACCATGAGTTATATGTGGGAGGCCTAAGTTCAGTAGTAGACATCTTCCAGCAAGCATTTGGCCGCAGTCTCTCCTGATGGTTAGGGACAGTGAGATTGATGGTGATGAAGCTTTCACTTATCATGAATTATATGTGGGAGGCCTAAGTTCAGCAATAGACATCTTCCAGCAAGCATTTGACCACAGTCCTCCTGATGGTTAGGGACAATGAGATTGATGGTGGAGCACCCTTGTCTAGAAGATATCTAGTCTCCTTCTAGTTACCAGATTACAGTTGTAGTGAAATGAAAGTGGGGGTCCTCCTAATGGATAGAATTTAAAAAGTTATATGTGGGAGGCCTAAGTTCAGCAATAGACATCTTCCAGCAAGCATTTGACCGCAGTCCTCCTGATGGTTAGGGACAATGAGATTGATGGTGGAGCACCCTTGTCTAGAAGATATCTAGTCTCCTTCTAGTTGCCAGATTACAGTTGTAGTGAAATGAAAGTGGGGGTCCTCCTAACAGATAGAATTTAAAAAGAAGCCCTCTTTAGTGTACTCCAGGATTTTTTCCTCCTTTCAAATCTCTAGGCCCACCGGCTTAGCCAGTGCATTGTCTGTCTGCCAGAGTCAAATGTTTTCGCAAATCACGTAATCTACTTTAGAGGAATGTCTCGGCTAATTATATAGAAAGGAGATGTTGTTAAGTTGTGCAGTTTAATTGCATACTCTCCAACATGTTTCCTGTAAAAGACTGAAATCCTGTTATTTTTTTTTACCCTACTACATCCAATCAAAAAGGAGGGTTATTATTTAAACCGGCATTTATATATGTGGGTGGGTATGTATTTATGTTTAGCTGTTTCCTCAAAACTTCTAATAATTTGACAAATGAAATATTGTTGGAAGCGTCTTCATCATCCGCTAGTTATAGGTCACATTAAATTGAATATGGCGCCCTCTAGAAGACATAAAAAAACGATGGTTCGTGTTTGGTTTCAAATGAAATGTCTTAATTAGCACATTTCGAAAATACGTATATTATAACCCCAAAATAATAAAAATAAAAATATATGTTCAAAAACTCTAAAACCCGACTACCGTCTTAGTGGACTAAAACGTCTCAAACAAGAATATTCAAACGTTTTAGAATTTTAAAACTCTAGGGCCATAGAAGTGCAATATATATTTATCAGTATATAATCAAGTGGGGAAAGTGCACTCCCCCTACTAAAGTTTTAAATTTCTAGAAAGTTTGAACGGAAAGCTAAATTTAGGTCAGTTTAGTGAGTTGGTAACAAAATAATCTGTTTGACAGGACTAAACTTAAATAAAGCGTAGTTTATTCTAGTTGGAAACAACAGAATCGACCATAGTATTATCTCTTTATTAGAATATTTGAGTAAACGACCCTACGCAGAAATAAACCTTCGCAATTTTGACCATTCGAGGATGTAAGCATTCGATGAATAGACTTCGAGGAATAGACATTTGCAAAAACGACATTCTAAATTTCATACGTATCCCATAAGCAATATCAAAGTCCGTAAACACAGCAAAAGTCATCAGAAGTAAGTAGGTTACCTATTCGATACCAAATCACAAAGCAAATCTAAATCCAAGTCAATAGCATAGGTCAACAGTATCATAAAATCTACAATACAATTTGTTAAACAAATAATCGTAATAATCGCACGCACAGTAAATAATTGTCGAACACTGACAAAAATCCAATTCGCGTGCAATAGGTTTCTTTTACACACACATGCAGTAGCACCAAGTAAGAAGTATGGCATAGGCATGCCTATGTGTGTGTGTGTGTGTGTGTCACAAATGAGATGAAAACACGTCCTTCACGACGTTAAAATATGCAAAATGCAATTCGCTTACATTTCGTTCTTGGTAAGTATTTTTAAAACAAATTTATTTGGGAACAGATAATCAGTATCCAATTCCGAATAAGAGTACAATATGGTGTAAAAAAATATGTTTGAATTACAAATTATGGTAGTATTCGTTTTTAGGACAATTGATCCTTCACCGGCCACTTAAGGCCCAGTTCAAGCACTTTTAGCAATTTTCGATTATTTTTTAACGTCTGTAAGGTCTGTATCTTGTTTTATAATTAACCTAGAACTATGAAATTGGTATCATATATATTTTTTACATATTATCTCGTACTTTGTAAGCACAGAAACATGATTAGTATGAATTCGCTCGATAGAAAATAAAATCAAAGATAACACTATGCTTAGAATATTGATTGGAAAGAGACCCCGTCACTAAATGATATCAAAGATATACCAAGAGAAAGAGCTTATTATGATTGAGAAAATGGCTAGACACTTTTTAATTCAAAGCTTTAGTTTTCCTACAAATAAATAAACACCATAAAGGACTAGGCCAGATCTCCAAAGTGACTTAGGCTCGATGTAAAATTATCGCGGACACAACTGAACTTTATATTATTTGAAAAGTATTTTTATTTTTCTGAGTATTTTTACTTTTCAAGCATTATGTTAAAAGCTTTTGTGTGTTATTAGTTTTTTCTGGGAACTTTTTAAAAATAAGTTATGAGTAAATAAAGTTAACTTTTGAGGTTATATGACTTTCGTTAGATTATGACACGGTTTATGGTCAAGAGAATAAAATAGCCTAGATAATTGTTGAAATCTAATATTAAACTGAGATATTATGTAGGTACTTACACTTTACCATCATTTATAAAGTATTATTACCTACATATACCTGCTATAGTATTAGGCACCTAGGTACTCAATCTGAGAATCAAACCCTGGGCCTTCTTGGCTTATGTCATGAGCTTAGTACCACACCACAAACGTTAGCTTTTCTAGGTGAATCGCACTGTTGGGATCGTGATTGAATTGGAATGGTGTTCGAGAGTAAGCCAGCAGTTTTTACGTGATATGCCAATTAAAGTATGTTCCGAGATGCGGATCAAGTTAGCTTGGCCCGCATTTCGTTAATCAGTAAATAAAGATAGTTTTGTTAGTTAATTCGTATTATTGTTATTCATTTTTTCATTTAATTACATTAGACCTCTAATTTTATTTGAACCTTTTTTTTATGGGGGACATGCAACTCAAGCAAAAAGGTAACTTCAAGTAGTATTATTGGTACTGTGTCCATGCGACCGACCGACTTCACAGATGGGCGCAGGCAGCCGCGCGCGGGCCTCTGCAAGTCGAGACGAGCAACCCTAGTAATAGCGGCGCGAAGCGGTTCAATGTAATGTTATCGTTCTCCCGTACGCATAACGTACAAATTGGCTTCCGCTGATTGAGATTTTACGATGGTAGGTATATTTCTGTAGGTATTTACGGGTTTCTATGAGAGTTAGTCTTCTGTACGTAGTACTATTATTTTTTCTGTGCCGCATGTGAAATCTAGGTAGGGTAGATAGGTACATTAAGGTAGTAGGAGAATTAGCTAGAAGGGATTTTGCAGAAGAGTTGTCTTACTCAGGCTAAATTTATAATGGATTGAAATAAAAGCATAGGATGGTTTCTTTCAGTAGATGCTTTAAAAAAAGGGAAATGCACACTCTTAACATAATTAAACTTTACCTAATTTTAGAAAACATTGTCACGTTTCAGAGCCATCGGAACCAGAAAAAAGCAATGAAAAAGAGAGATCTCATTCCAAAGAAAAAAAGATTAAAGAGAAGAAGTCAAAAGATAAAATTAAGAAGAGCGACTTGAAGAAGGCGAAGAAAAAGGAGAAGGAAAAGGAAAAGTCGCTCCGCAAGAAGGAACAAAGGAAAGCACACAAAAAAAAGAAAAGCAAAGAGCAAGAGATGATTCGTCCTAACATTCCTCCTTTGCTCATGAACATGGAGAAGGATTCCGAGCCGTCCATAACGGATGTATTTGCTGGACAGATTTTGAAAAACCACGGGATATTGTTAGAGTCTGTCAAAGAAGATCCAATAGAAACAAAACCAGTACCTCAAGTCCCAGACACGAAGAGACCAATAGTGCCGATAATTGATCCAGCAACTATTCTTGCTGAACCATCAGAAACTGAGTCTAATTCTCAAGAAATAAGTACCAGTGCTTCAACAAGTGCAGCACCGAGAGAAGAACAATTGAAAGAGATAACGGAAATTGAAGCTAAAATCCAAGGGTTAAGGCAGAAGTTGGCAGAGCAGTTGGATTCAATGTCGGAAGATGAGGACTTCTTGAATATTAGGACTGAGGCAGAAGAGCTGATGAATGATTTCGCTGAGGATGTGTTTCAGGTAAATATTTAACTAAGCAATTGCTTCTGACTGTAAGATAACCAAGAAATCAGGAAACTTAGGGAAATGTCAGAAAAGCTCAAGGTAGTAAGGTAATGTCAATGAAATTGAGGGATTACTGGAAAGTCCGGGAAAAAAATACTTTTCCCAGTTATTGTAAAATGAGGGATATAGGCACACTCGCGCGCAATGGTATCGACTCAAACCCCCAACAGCCTAATACTGAGGTAAATCCCATTCAGCACCACTTTTATCAACTACTTTGTATTTTTTTTGTTCTTCCTTTTCTTTAGCACTTAATTCCTTCGTTATTGTAATTATTTGTATCTTTTGTGAGTGTTGAATAAATTTATTTTCTTTCTTTCTTTCTTTTAAGTGCGCAATCGCGTTTATAATTCTGAAAATATTTCACGCAATAATAACTATATACACTGAATAAGCATACAATCTCTCCTATAAAATGTACTTTATTTTAGTGAAAATCAGTTTAGTATTTATTGAGATACGACGCGCCCCGGCTTCGCACAGGTGTAATTTAGAAAAAAGAGAGGTGAAAAATGTAGTTCCCGCACAACTCCACTACGGGAACAATATTTTGACGACATTTTTGTGTTGTGTTGAAAATGATAAAATACGGAAACTGTTAAAATAACACCAATACCGTATTTGGTTTCACATTGTTTTCAATCGCGCCCACAGGCCATATAGAAGATACGGGGATATCTTGTGCGAGGTATTTCAACAATAAAAGGTGGCGCTTTGCTGATCGTCTATTCGTACGGTGATGGAAAGGTGATGGGGGAATCAGGTTGTGCAGTTCTTGTGCACACTCCATAGTCCAATCTGTACAATACCGACAGGCTTGCTTCCTCACGTCGATGCGCCAGACTTTGAAGCTTACTCTTTACTAGTGTGTTATCCCCAATGAGCCTGATAGCACGTCTCTCAATTGAATCCAAAGACTCGAGCTGATACTTGGCAGAACCGTCCCAGAGGTGGCAGCAGTACTCCATACAAAATAGGACCTGTGTTTGAAAAATATCCAAAAGCTGTCCCAGTGTGAAGTACCGCCTAACCGTAGACAAAATACCAAGGTTTTTTGCAGCTACCTTGGCTTTGGATTCAATATAAGACCCAAAATTCAGGTTTGATGTGAGTTCGACACCCAAAAGCTCCAAATGATCGCCTATTGGTATTGTTACACTTTTGAAAGACGGAGATCGGTTCAGAGGACTCTTTTTAGCTGAAAACATACACGCCTGCGTTTTAGTGGTATTAAACTTAACCAGGTTAGCATCGCCCCAATCGGACACGGCTTCTAAGGCTAAATTTAAACGGTCTACCATAGACTCTCTCTGAAACTGGACAGCGTCACAGCTGGCTTGAGCATTGGAAGTGTATCTCTCGACTACAGTACTGTCATCAGCATACCCAAAGGTACCGGGCTTCAAAATGTCATTAATGTGCAGTAAAAACAGTGTAGCCGCGAGAACCGATCCTTGAGGTCTGATCAAAAGCCTTAGATATATCAAGGGAGACGGCAAGCGCCTCACCATGCATCTCGATGGCTTCGCTCAGTACGTGAGTGTTTCCGTTCTGGACACAGTACTGTAAAGTGTAAGTAAAAACAGTGTAGCCGAGAGAACCGATCCCTGAGGTATACCGGCATTGATAGCCATTTGATCAGACGAGCAGCCTTCTAGGACTACTCGAATAGATCGTTCCCTCAAGAAATTAACTATCCAATTGCATAAGCCAACAGGTAAACCATATGAGGGAAGCTTGTTTAAAAGACCATCGTGCCAGACCCGAGGTAAACCATATGAGGGAAGCTTGTTTAAAAGGCCATCGTGCCAGATCCGATCAAATGCCTTCGATATGTCAAGGGGGACGGCAAGCTCCAAACCATGATGGCTCTCGATGGCTTCGCTCAGTACGTGAGTGGCATACGCGAGAAGATCCCATGTAGACCTGTTTCGGCGAAATCCGTATTTCCGGTCACTGAGGAGATCATTGTCCTCAAGGTATGCCAAGAGCCTAATGTTTATGACACGCTCCATACACTAACAGTGTAAGGTTATCGAGATGGGATGATAATTGGCCGGCTCAGCACGACTACCTTTTTTGGTACTGGTTGTACATTGGCAAGCTTCCAGCTCTTCGGAAATCTACCTGAGGAAGAGAGAGGCGGGTAGATGGACGAACGCGTTAAAATGGGAGACAATTCGGGCGCACAGTTTTTCAACACAATCGCTGGAATGCCATCAGTTCCACTGGCCTTGTTCACATCTAGAGCTCGAAGCGTTCTGAGAACCTCCTTCTGGCGAATGCGAATTTCGGGCATAAAAACCACGAACGGCAACGGCAAAACGCAATGAGGACTTCGACCGATTTGGCCAGGGACCAAAAAGCTTTGCTACCCGCGGGGTATGAAGCCAGTTTGGCCCCAATTCGACCTACGTGATCAAAATGGGCCTTCCTAAGTATCTTCTTGCAGGTCTTAGCGGCAACATTGAATTTTCTTTTCTTAGGCCGAATAGAAGATAAAAGAATAGAAGATTTGCGCTTTTGAGCATCAGCCCAGTCTAGATATGCCGCACGCTTTAGAGCCACAGCTGGATCCAAACCAAGTCTGAGCTTTGCTAAAAAGAGTCTTGGCACTGAGTGGAATGAAATATTCCATTGCCTGACATATTACCTCTGTAACAGCAGACGCGCAAGTCGAGGGGACCTGGGAGGTGAAACATGTTTGCCGCCAAGGGTACGATGCAAGGAATTGCCGCATCTTGTCCCAATCCGCTGAGTTGTATCTCTACTCCACACCCGCCTATTACCCTTACGGCTAGGATCAGGTGGGCAATACATTAAGACGGACTTAACCAGGCAGTGATCAGAGCTACCAAGAGGTGGGGATACTGATACGGAGTATCGGTCTGGTCATCAACAGGTCGAGACAGTTGGCAGTGTCACCGTCGCGGTCTGGTACCCTTGTCGGCTCCTGCACCAGCTGAGAGAGATCTAACGCCAGAGCAAGCTTCCGCGTCTCGCTACTAGCGTGGTCGGTTATTTGGTATGGGACAAGCCACTCTTTGTAGTATGCGTTAAAACCTCCCAAAAACACCAATTGAGCAGCAGGTGTGGCCCAACAGCTTTAGACGGGTAACGCTGTTGGGCCACACCTGCTGCCTCACTCAGTCTAGCAATAAATACCCCGACCTCCTCTGTGTGAGCGGTACACACTAGCATACATAATTTTCTCTATGCCCGTGTCCACCAGCACCCAAATCACCGAGTTCATCATCATCATCATGTCAGCCTTTAGAAGTCCAGTCCTCCCCCAAAGAGCGCCATGACGAGCGATCTTGTGCCACCTCCATCCACCGACTTCCTGCGATGGCTACAATGTCGTCGGTCCATCGAGTGGGGGGTCTCCCCATACTTCGCTTGCTCCGAGAAGTTAGATTAAATAAATAAAAATAGTGGATTAGACTCCGCTCAAAAGCGCGCAATCAGAGGCGTTTTTAACCCCCGAACAAAGAGACGGGTGTTATAAGTTTAGGGTGTGTATCACTGCGTGTGTGTGTCTGTGTCTGTCTGTGGCATCGTAGCTCCCAAACGAATGGACCGATTTTGATGCTTGCTTGTTTTTTTTGTTGAAAGCTAATGTGATCGGGATGGTTCTTAGCTATATGGGGAGGGGGAGGTGAGAAAATGGTGTGAGAATCATAGCTTCCAAACGAACGTCTACATATATTTGATAAATATACAAATAAATCTTATCTCATGGTAATACAGTTCATTGTCAATTATTTTATATCATATTTAGAAAAATAAAAATCTGCGAAAAGTGTCGAAGCCACTTCTCATTATCTATGAGACCTGTGAGATGTTCCATTAAAACAGAACTTATAAGAGTTCTTCAAAGCATATTTTTTAATAACACAATAACAGTATTAAACAAGCTGTTGTTTTGCGTCCCCGCCATATTTGTAGTCGATTGTAGTAGGTATACCTTAATCACCTAACAATACTATTTAATTCATACATTTAACTGTAGGTGGAATTTTAGAATATATTATTTTTTGATTAATTGCCTCTTTATTTTGGAGTAGAACCCCACGACAAACACACACATGTATGGTATTTGTGCGCGCTCCCGCCGCCGCGCGACGCCGCCCGCGCCACAATAAATAGCGTACTCAAGGGACCTTATTTGTCAAAAAAATAATATTTTCTTAATATCCCATCTTACTTAAGCAGTCTTAGGACCGTCAAAAATACCTACCTGATTAGTCTTAAGTCTAATCTAAAATATAACTAAGAGAGTATGAAACCTATCAAGTTAGGGAACTAGTTAGTTTGGTACCTTTGTGATTTAATTTTGCTTACCCTCCTCTCCGCCTACGCATATGCGTGAAATAATACACGCGACAGGGCTTCATTTGTGTGTGTACGGGCGTGTGTGTATATAGTTTACTCTCAATTGTTTAACACCACCAAAAGTGAAAACCAATTTGAGTTTTTTTAGATCGTCTTGCTTGCCGCGCTTTTTGAGATTTCCCATAAAAAAATAGATCTCATCATCAAAGCACATTTTTTTTATCAAACAATGGCAGCATTATTTAGGTCGGAGTTAGCAGTTTCTTCGGTATGCATTGATTTTTTCGTTTAATCCATTCAATAAATAATCAGCACGAGGCGCGCAATGTTATGTTAGTTTATTGAAAACAGCGTAAGATTCAACAAGACATATGAAACTAGCTTTCACCCGTGGCTTCGTCCGCGCGGACTGACAGTTTATCGCGAAAAAAAGCATCCAATGTTGTTTTGTACCAACCCTCTTGATGAGAGTCCTTCTCATCGACTACTCCATTTCCACTTGAGGTTTATGTCTTCCATCTTGTTTTCTTTTGATATCCGTCATTCGCACTCAGTGGCTCAACGTGGGTTTAGGAACAGTAAACAAAATAAGAAATCACATGGTGCAGTATTGGACCTACTTACCTAGAGCACAATAACAGTCTGTTAAAAATTGAAATAGTGATAGCGTTTCCAGATATCATCACAAGAAAGAGCAGCGGGAAACATGATTTAGCCTGTTCTATAAAATAATTGTTCAGTTGATTTTGCCGTAACAGTTCCAACGTGCTCATTTAAAATACCTCCTTCTGTTCTTTTGAACTGTTTCGAGAAATATGCCTAAATCCTACATTGCTGTGGTACCACATCACTACTTAGCAAGGTGGTGCGGAATGAATTTTAAAGAGTTAATGTAAAGACGGCTTTATGCTGCTTCCAAATTCTTTGTTATAATATAGTTTATTTTTTGTTTTCGTTTATTCGGAACTAATAATACATTAGACTGATTGATACAACCTTGGTACAGCTGCAGAAATAAATGGTACCTACAACGCAGTTTACCTAAACTGCAACACAGACTTTATGAACTGCAATACTGACTATCTGAATTGCAACAGTCTAGCTGAACTGCAACGCAGTCTAGCTAAACTGCAACACAGTCTATATGAACTGCAACATTGACTATCTGAATTGCAACAGTCTAGCTGAAATGCAAAACAGTCTCTATGTTCTTAATGTGTTTCTGTTTTTAACCTTTTTATCACAATATGTGGATTAAATTTTATCATAATCCTACTGGATTAATATATTACTTTGTTCCAGGAAATATCTGAGCAAACACCAGCTGTAACTACACCATCCCCACCACCAAAATCTAAATCGCCTACCCCTCCCCCTAAATCTCCTATAAGACCTCAAGAAATCCCTAAAACCATCCCCCAGGACCAAATAGAAACCCTTCCCCAAATAGAGCTGAAGCTGCCGAAGAGACCAATAAGAGAAAGACTCGGGACTCGAGAAGAACCCAAAAAAACAGCAGAAGTAAAAGAAAAACAAGACCATAATATCTCTAAAAGTCCTGAAAGGTTGTTATAATTATTTAAGGTAGTGAGATACAAATTATTTATTTAAAATACATATTGGTTTTGGTGTTATAGGTTGTTTCGCTCATATTATTTTATTTAGTTTTAATTTGGAAAGTAGTTGTACATACTAAAACTAAAAAAAAGAGGGGAAACTTCCTTTAAAACAAGACAAGTTCAAAAACTAAAACCCGACTACTCGAGGAATAGCATATGACACTTGCGATGCACACGAATCTGTTGAAACTTAGTTGGTCAAAATCGGACCATCTTTTTAGTTTGAACACATAACCCTTCCTTTGCTTCGCCGTAGTCAGGTAAAAAAATGCCTTTATACCTGAAGACGAATCGTTTGATACTTCGCTAGTCAAAATCGGACCATTGGGGGCGACGCTATAGTGGAACATCCACTTACCCACATACATACAATAGACTGTTAAACTCATTACCGTTCCCTTGCTTTGCCGTACTCGGGTAAAAATAGTGTAAAATGATCTATGCCAGGTAGAGTACATCTTTAGAGTCAGTATTTCAACGACTACCATGCCCTGAGCCACTGAACTGTAACGCATTCTCTCTGCTCTTTAACGCAGTCTAACTGTAAGCAACGCTATCTAGCTAATCTGCAACTAGTCTAGCTGAATTGCAACACAGTCTTTATGAACTGCAATACAGTCTACGTGAACTGCAATATAGTCTACATGAACTACAATCAACGCAGACTTAATGAAATGCGAAACTGCAATACAGTCTTTATGAATTGCAACACAAACTATGTGAATTGCAACAGTCTAGCTAAAATGCAACGCAGTCTAGCTGAATTGCAACGAATTCTAGCTAAACTGCAACACAGTCTTTATGAACTGCAACACTGACTATCTGAATTGCAACAATCATCTGAATTGCAACAGTCTAGCTAAAATGCAACGCATGAACTGCAACGCAGTTTACCTAAACTGCAACACAGACTTTATGAACTGCAATACTGACTATCTGAATTGCAACAGTCTAGCTGAACTGCAACGCAGTCTAGCTAAACTGCAACACAGTCTATATGAACTGCAACACTGACTATCTGAATTGCAACAGTCTAGCTGAAATGCAACACAGTCTTTATGAACTGCGACACTGTCTATCTGATATGCAAAAGTCTAGCTGAACTGCAACGCAGTCTAGCTAAACTGCAACACAGTCTTTATTAACTGCAACACTCACTATCTAAATTGCAGCAGTCTATCTGAAATGCAATGCAATCTAGCTGAACTGCAACGCAGTCTAGCTGAGCTGCAACTCAGTCTAGCTAAACTGCAACACAGTCTTTGTTTACTGCACCACTCACTATCTGAATTGCAACAGTCTAGCTGAAATGCAACACACTCTTTATGAACTGCAACACTGACTATCTGATTTGCAACAGTCTAGCTGAAATGCAACGCAGTCTAGCTGAACTTCAACACAGTCTTTATGAACTGCAACACTGACTATCTGAATTGCAACAGTCTAGCTAAAGTGAAACACAGTCATTATAAACTGCAACACTGACTTACCGAATTGCAAAAGTCTAGCTGAAATGCAATGCAGTCTAGCTGAACTGCAACAGAGTCTTTATGAACTGCAACACAGTTTATATAAACTGCAACACAGTTTAGCTGAAATGCAACGCAGTCTTCGAGAAGGCTCATGTCTTGCATTTTAGGAAGAGCTAAATGCGGCTGGCTTTCTCTAGAAGAGACCTATGTACAAATCTGGATGGTTTTAGGCTTATGATGATAACTTTAAGGTTAAATAATGTTGAAACATGAATAATTTTAGTATTGGTGTAATTTCTATCCAATTATTTATTTTTATCTGTCGACATGTAGATCTTTACAGGTTACGAGTGTTCATATACATAGTTCAAGTGAAACACGAGAAATTCAAAGGAGACATTCTCCATTTACGGATATATAATTTCTTGTTATATTTACTGGATTCTTATTATTTTTTAGTTCTTCATGTCCCTTCAAAAATTCTAACACACTGAACTATGACTTTATTTTCAGTTTTACACCAGAAAGAGAGCTAGAGCCTCCTCGACCTTCAAATAAGTCTTCTAAGAGTCGTATCGGAGCTCATGAACAAAGAAGGAAACTGTCTTCTTCTGAAGCACCAAACGAAAAGTTTGAGACAACCTCGAAGAGACTGACTTCTAGGTAATAAGAACATCAAACGTCTTTTCGTAGCTTAGTTCATTCTGAAACGCAAGTTTGAGACAACCTCGAAAAGACTGACTTATAGATATGTAATTGAAAGAATGAACACCATACGTGTTTTCGTAGCTTATTCCATTCTGAAACGCAAGTTTGAGACTACATCGAAGAGACTGACTTCTATAGGTAAGTTAAAGATTGACACAAAATATATACCTCGTTTCGTAGCTTATTCTATTCTGAAACGCAAGTTTGACAAAACCTTGAGGAGGCCGTCTATTCTCAGTAGTTCAATTAACTGTTCAATTGATTGAACAACTGAGCCATGTTAGTCTCGTTAGATCAATGAAAAAAAAACATTGTACTACTGATACTCAAAAGTCTCAGTAGTTCAATTGTAGGCATTTTGTTTTTGTTTAAAATTATTATTTTAACCTACCTTACCTTTACCTACCTTATTATCGTACTTACCTTACTACCTTATTAAGGTACTTTTACGGTACCTTTTTATCGTTTATTAACAGTAGTTCCGTGACGGAACTAGTGAGACTTGTCCCACTAGTTCCGTGGGACAAAGAACACATTAAATATATTATTTTTTTATTCCCACCAGTTACGTACAGTCTTAAATAATTTCAATAATAACCCTGTGGCACCCACTACTTAATCTATACTTATAATAAAGCAATAGGGACGAAATAGTCTGCACAAAGAAGATAATAAAAAAAATGGTCTGTGGTACTTAAAATAAGCTACTGAACAAGCAAGAAAATAACATTTCAAAAAAATCGTGTCTGTCTGTTTGTTCGTATAAGTTTGTTCGCGCATCACGTAAAAACTACTGAGCAGATTGTGATGCGATTTTCACTATTGGTAAGATTAGGTTATGACTTAAAAACTGGGGTACTTTGTATCTCAACCCGATGAGTAGAAGCCGAGCAATCGATAAAAATATTGTTGACGGCTGAATGATTTTTGATCAAATGTTGGTATATTGGTATTTTAGGTCCTGGATTTGCACATAGAGTACTTTTAACCCAGAGAAGTGACCAAGCGTGCGAAGCCGCTTTTATTATATTACTGTAGTGTGATATGTATATAAGTATGTACCTGTCGGTTATAACGAACTGGAGAGGAGGGTGGGGTAATTATTTTCTCTCGTTTTAACATATTATAATACGATAGGTATAGTAGAAATAAAATAAATAACTCTTTTTTGATTTCCTGGTACTTACTTCCACTATCTTGCAGTTTGGAAATAAAATAAAAATAGTAATTAAATTAATTGCTTTCATTTCTGAATTCCTCTTACCTACTTACTAATTAACTTAACTGTCGTGTAAATCGCAAATCAATTTATAAAAAAATAAGGTTATTTATACACAAGTATAAAATGATTATATGAATAAACAGATGAAAAAAACCAAAGAAAAAATCCTTAACAAGCTTAAGAATTTTGATTATCACAGGCAGGGACTATATTTATAACAATAAAATACCTGCAATTGAATTACTGGGATTAAGTTCAATGAAAAAAAAACATTGAACTATAAAGACTAACAAGGCTCAGTAGTCCAATCAGTTGAACTTTTAATTGAAATACTGAGACTTTTGAGTATCAGTAGTTCAATCAAATTATTTCGTTGAACTAATGAGACTAAATCAATTCTACTGAGAATATACGGAGGAGACTTCTAGGTAGTTTGAACACGACACATCTTTTCGTAGCTTATTTCATTTTGAAACGAGATTTTGAGACAACCTCGTGGAGACTGACTTCTGGGTAGTTGAAACAATAAGACATCTTTTCGTAGCTTATTCCATACTGAAGCGCAAGTTTGAGACAACCTCGAGGAGACTGACTTCTAGGTAGTTGGAACAAGTCTCTTTTCATAGCTTATTCCATCTGAAACGCAAGTTTGAGACAACCTCGAGGAGACTAACTTCTATGTAGTTGGAAAAATAAGACACATGTTTTCGTAGCTTATTCCATTCTGAAACGCAAGTTTTAGACAATCTCGAGGAGACTGACTTCTATGTAGTTGGTTACACATCTTTTCTCAGCTTATTCCATTCTAAAACACAAGTTTGATACAACTTCGAGGAGTCTGACTTCTGGGTAGTTGGAATACGACACGTAATTTAGTAGCTTATTCCTTTCTGAAACGCTACTTTTAGACAACCTTGACGAAACTGTTTTCTAGTTTTTTTTATTACGGATTAGACAAACGTTTAGGGTTAGTCCAAACTTTTTTACTATTTGGTTTACTATACCACAGAATGGACAAAAAAATCCAATCTGTTCTACTAAGCAGTATGACATATTGGATCCGAACAAATTGTGTATTTGGCCGTACATGATGTTCAACGATAGAAAAGATAGGACAACAATATATATATATATATATATATATATGCTATAACTCTGAAACTTGCTATCCTAGACCAGTAGTTTCATAACAGAAGTGATAGATCTCATCGACATCTTCGTTTTGGATGACAGCTTCCAAACTTAAAATGGCTGTAACTCGGAAACTGTTGATCCTAGACTAGTAGTTTCTTTACAGAAGTGATAGATCTCATCAACATCTTCATTTTGGATGACAGCTGTCAAACTTAAAAGGGCTATAACTCTTTAACGGTTGATCCTAGACTAGTAGTTTCTTTATAGAAGTGATAGATCTCATCAACATCTTCATTTTGGATGACAGCTGTCAAACTTAAAAGGGCTATAACTACACCTACTACTAAACTACTGTCACCTGTCTCTTTAAAATGTCTTACAATCTACTCAGTAGAACAAATGTTTAAGCAGCATGGACGACCAATACACAATTTGTTTGGCTCCAATACGTCATACTGCTTAGTAGAAAGATTGTTTTTTTTGTCCAATCTGTTCTATAGTAGAACAGTTTGGAACAGAACTAACCCATCGTTTATCACCTGATGGAAAGCGATGATGTCGTTGAAGGTGTAGCACTATTGCCTAGTAGATACTTATTCACTCTAGACTGTTTGTTTGTTTTTAGTATGAGGCAGTGCTGGCCCCTGGTGTCAGAGTTTGTCAGGCCGCCCGAAGGCCTCTGACATGGCTTAACGACTGCTATTAATTAATAACAGCCGGGACCGATAGCTTAACGTGCCTTCCGAAGCACGGAGCGATGGAAAACCGCACACAATAGATAAAAGTCATTGGAGTGGAGCCTAGGACCGAACACTGTATCGTTGGATTCTAAGTTCCACTATTGAACCGTTGGGCTACCATCGCTCCAGACTTGAACAAACCTTGGTTATAATTTGCCGGAAACACTGTCGAGGGCAGAGAATTCCACTCCTTTAAATGAAGAAGCATAACGCTTCGTTCTTGGGTTCTAACATAAAAGAGTTGAGCTTTGCCCACTGGCTGGTCGTACGGTGATGGAAAGTTGATGCGGGAATCAGATTGTGCACACTCTCCATAGTGCCTAGAATAACGACAGGCTTGCGACCTCACGTCGATGCGCCAGACTTTGAAGCTTACTCTTTATCTAGACTGTCATCCCCAATGAGCCTCTTAAGCACTTCTCTCAATTGAATCGAAAGCCTCGAGCTGATATTTGGCAGAACCGTCCCAAAGGTAGCTGCAGTATTCCATACAAGATCGGACCTGTGCTTACGTTGAAAATAAGAATAATAGATACAGTAGAGTCCCCTTATTCCAGAGTATCAGTTCTGGAGCACCGCAGCAGCGGACGCGCGACGTGCGCGAGCGTGGTGCGCGTGCGGCCGCGCCCGCGCGTGCCTGCGCCCGCCTCCAGCCTGCTGCTGCGTGCAGTCGCGGACGCGCACAAGAGCTTGTTAAACGTAAGTACAGGGTCAAACTGAAAACATCGGCATGCTTTCCAACTGAGCCTCTACATTTCTGAGATATGTAGTCTCACATAGGCATTTCGTCGCCCATCCTACAACGCCTGAAGACAAAGTCTTCAACCAGTGCGTCCTTCCCGTAATGACAAATGGAGCTGAATTTTGGAAACTCTCTGTAAGGTTGGTCCACAAATTCAAAGTCGCTCAGCGTGCAATCGTACGAGCTATGCTTGGGGTTTCTTTGAGGATGAATCCGAAACTAAATTCCGCCAAAGAACGAGACCGACATAGTTCCGAGAGTAGGCAGGCCGAAGTGGCAATGGGTTGGCCACATCAGCTTGCACGTTAATCAATGGGGTAGGCAAGTTGTTGAGTGGAGACGTAACGTAGAGTAGGACGCCCTCCGGTTAGTTGGAGCGACGACCTGCGCAAAGTAGCTGGCATCAATTACATGAGAAGAGCCGAAGACCGGGCTCAGTGGCGCGCATGAGGAGAGGCCTATGTCCAGCATTGGACAAGTACCGGTTGATGATTACTTCTTGTATCATTGCTTTAACCGGAACACAGTAATGTTTGCAATTGCACACTACAGCAATCAGATGAATATTTGGCAAAGGTGTGGTTCTTTTTGGACTCTTAACAAAAGAAGCCTATATAACAAAAAGTACATATTCGTAGATATACAATAGTGCTTATCTATGTCTAAAATGGTTACCTAAATCTTACCACTTTTCCAAAATGTCCACAGATACCACCAAAAGTGATCAAAGACCCGCAAACAATCAAGCGCGCCTTAGTGCTGCCCATGCGCCGTCTCGACGCACAGAAAATCGTCATCTCAGTCCCCGGAGACAGACACGACGACGGGGACACGCACGACACCATCAGCCTGGGGGACCCGGACAGTGACGACGACAAGAGCTCCAAGTTAGTACAATTCGCTGACAATGTTACTCTACTGTGGGCGAACCAGAGAACTAAGGTGACCGACATAGCTCAATGAATTAGCAAGCTGAAGAATCGACAACTGTTGGGGTAAACGAGAGTGGAGACCGCGTTTAGGCAAACGTAGTGTAGGGCGCACGCTGGCCAGTTGGAGTGACTTGCGAAAGGCGGCTGGTAGCGACTGGATGAGGAGAGCCAGCGGCTCAGTAGCGTTCACAAGGAGAGGCGAGATACTTCCAACAGTGGACGAGTACGGGCTGATGATGATGATGACTGTAGGTGGAACACTAAACTCAGATAACGCCCGCGATGCTACAGGAGTGCGGGGCAAGGTGACAGCGAGGAGCGGGAGCCAGGCGTAATTTGGCATTAGCTCAGTTCACTGGCCGCTAGGTTAGCGGTCCACATATTGATAGGTTGCGGTTGCTCTATGAGAAATCCACACTAGCTTACATTGTAGAGATGAGTCTATCTATCTCCGGACACAAACTTGGTAGTATACATGAAATTAACTAGACCCCATCGAGTGGAGTCTTCACAAGTCGAGAGGAGCAACCCTAGTAATAGCGGCGCGAAGCCATTAAGTCAAGCGGTTCAATGTTATCGTTCTCCCGTACCCTTAGGGTACAAATTAGCTTGCGCTGATTGAGATTTTACGATGGTAGGTACATTTCTGTAGGAATTTACGCATTTTCTAAGGGAGTGAGACTTCTGTATGTTACTATTATTTATTATGTGCTTCTGTGCATATGACGTACAACAACCTAGATCTTTCAAATCATCCCTTATAATATCTTAAATCCCAGTTAGACAGTGGTGAAGAGAAGCTGTTATAGAACCCATACTATACCACAATTGGTCTTGCCAACAGAGTAACAAGCGATGCAGAGAAAGACGATTATGTTCCTAGTCAATTAACTAAGAAGGGTCACAAGGAATTCGTTCCGGGGCCGCTGACTATGAAGTTTCACAACACGGACTACGTGCCTTCGCGCCGGCTCGAGGGGCGGACGGCGACCAGGAGGGATGATAGCATTGTTATTGAGACTATGTAAGTTCATTACATGGTCAACATGGTTGATATCACATAAAAAATAATCCACAAAAACCGACAAGAAAAGGATTTTCAAATAAAAAACTGAACCAGTTTTGATGAAATTGTACACTTACCTTTTCAATAAAAAAAACATGCATATTCGTTTCGAAATACCAGAGATAAGAAATACTAACATTCACACAAAAAAAATACACTGGGTACGATCGCCATGACGTACTTATATTTAATCTAAAAGGAGAAGATTATCACCTCCTCATAAGTCGTCTGTATTTACCAAACATATACGTGTAACAGTTTTTTTTAGGACTTGTATACCCTACAAGTCCTAAAAATAAATACATAATCCTTTGAAGTTATTTACTTTCTTGTATTTCCACAGCAACATCCACAACCCAACAGTGGGCAAAGACAAGAACACCCAATTTATAGTCACCATGGACGGTTTCAACCCAAACGCGTTCCTCGCCAAAAAGCTGCAGACTGAAGGTATCCTCAACGATGATGAAGACATTACAAACACTGACAAGACAAAAAAGCAGAAAGATGCCACTACACCCACTGAAAAGGAATCTCCAACCACAGCAGTGACCAAAGAAGCGGCAGTCGAGCGAAAACGGCGCTTGAGTGACACTTGCGAGAAAAGCAAAGTGAGCGAAACAAGCAAGGTGAGCGAAATAAGCAAGGTGAGCGAAATAAGCAAGGTGAGCGAAAAAAGCAATGAGAGCGAAACAAGCAAAGTGAGCGAAAACAGCGAAGGTAGTGATAAAAGTGATGTGATCGAAATCATAGAGACTGAAATCGTAATAAAAGATGAAAAAGTTGAAGAAGTAGATAAGCTTAAAAGTGTTGATAATTCGAGTTTAATGCAAGAATCTCCGCTTAACAAGAAGAGAAAATCTTCGCCGATTGTATTCGATGTAGGCAAGAAGGAGAAAGAAAGGGAAAATATAAGAGAGAGAACGGAAAGCGTGGGAAGTGATAACCACGTTACTGTCACTACAACCACTAGCTCGCACAAATATGATGCGTTGCCGCCACGTAAGTACTACAAGTCAAATCAAATCAAAATTATTTGTTAATCAACAACTTTTTGGAGGAAATAACGAAATAATTTTATACATTATACACCGTGACATTGAATTCGATATTTATCTTAAATAAATGTATTCAGTCCATTATTTAGAGTAGGTCTATTAAAAAATAAAAATATGAATTGTCTATTTCACTAATCATGCTACACGGCCGCGGCGCGTGTGCTCCGCCAGGCGCACGATCTTCACTTATTGGTTTTCTCATGCCGCAAGGATTACAAGTTTGAATGTTGACTATTAATTATGCCAATTTTTTTTTTTTTTTTTTTTTTTATTTTTATTAGATGACCGAGCGAGCACGAAGTGTCTCCGTTTCAGCTTGGGCAAAAATGCTTTCATATGTTCGTATCTCTTTTCTCCTCTACAGGTCGCATTTCTCAACCGATCTAGGCGAAACTTTGTATACAGGTTAAACATATTTTTTTTGTATTTGGGGATTTTTGATTGGGCACTTCCCCCAAAAAGGGGCATAATTAGGGCTACTGAATATCTCCGCCTTATTAGATCCGATTTCGATGGTTTTTTTTTTTATTTGTAAGGTAGTACTTTTAATAAAAACTTGGTGAAAATCTGATGAGTCTTCGGCAAGATGAGCAGAATAGCACCTCAAAATGCACTAAATTTCTTACTTTTAGGTTTCTACCAGTGGAATCAGCCCTTTACCTACTAGGTAGGTATTGATTGAGCACCTTGGTTATTAATGTTAATTGTACAATAAGGTAACTAGATGGCGCTACTGTGCACCGCTAGATTGTTTTCAAAAAAGTTTGTACGTTTGAGGTCTTCTGAGCTCAAAGAGCCACTAGTTATTTACTTTCATGTTAAGTGCTACAGATATATTCTGTACATACATTGAAGAAATTCAATGTCACGGTGTATATTAGAGATGTGCCAGTGCCCCCAAGCTGATAACAGACGGTTCACTCGGGTGAATGCGCACGCGTGTGAATGTATTTCTTCACTTCTCATGCTCGTAAAGTTATTTTACTTCTCTAATTCTCTATGGTTTCCACCCCGAGCCTAATGTTTAAAATAGAAAGCCCTTTTTTATAGCAGTATTTAGTATATTTTTTATCACGGTCTAGGCAATCGTTTGACCACAATCTCACCTGATGGGAAGCGATGATGTGGTCGAAGGTGTAGCACGCTTTCCTAGTAGATAGATACCTATTGACTTGAACACACCTGGGTTATATTTTACCGGAAACACTGACGAGGGCAGGGCGTTCCACTCTTTAGAAGTTCTTATAATAAATGAAGAAATCAAACGACACAGACAAAATTACATAGATATAACGTTCATTCGTACTTTTGCTCAAAATGTCGAACGAAGTTGTGCGCCTTCCGTCCGCTACAGGACGCGAGTCAAATAGTTCGAACCCGAGTGAACGTTCACTCTGTGTTCAAACGTTTCATATTTTTTTTAGTGCATGTGATTATGCCGGTGCCAAAATCTAACATTGTTCGCTCGGTTTACTAAATGCATTCGTCAGTTGCAATATGCTTGTATGCGACCACCAACCAGTGTGGCGATTAAGGGCAAACCCTCCTGATAAACGGCACAAAGAAAAAATGGGCCCCAGTTCCCGGTCGCCCTGCTAGTCCTTACCAAAGTGGCGGTCAAGGAAATGGTAGGGCAGGTGGTGGGAAGAATCCCCGGGCGACCGTAGCCACCCCAAACAAAAACAGATGACCCTGGCTACGTACAAAGGACGAACGATTAGGCTTGACTAGCACATGGCGCAACTCGAGACGGAACTTACTAAGATCAGGTGGCACATTCTAGGGTTAAGAGAAGTCCGAAGAGAGGGGGAGGACACATTAACCCTGGATTCGGGCCACCTATTCTATTTCTGAGAGGGCGGTCAGCAGTCTCAGGGTGGCGTGGGTTTCCTCGTCAAGAAAGTCCTCATTGATAATGTTGTAGAAGTATCCAGCGTGTCGAACAGGGTAGCGTACCTGGTTCTTAAGCTGACTGAAAGGTATAGCCTTAAGGTCGTATCGGTTTACGCACCAACCTCGGCACACTCGGTGATGGTATGGTATGGATGGCACACAGGTAAAAGATATGTTTGATAACATATCTTCAGCCCTACTTAACACCACAAGGGCCCACTACAACATTATCATGGGAGATTTTAATGCCAATATACAAACTTGCAGTGAATCGAAAATAGGTCCACACAGCTATGGAGACAGGAATAACGAGGCGAATGCTAGTTAACTTTTTGGAAAAGAGGGGTTCTTTTTGATGAATTCTTTCTTCTAAAAGCAATCCCAGAGGAAGTGGAACTGGCAAGGCCCCGACACTGTTACTAAAAATGAGAGCGACTTCAACTTGACGGACAATAAGCACATATTCAGGGATATCTCAGTGATCAGCAGGTTTAATACTGGTAGTGATCACCGACATGGCGAGGCTCCTTGAATTGAACCACAAGCTTGAAAGATGCCGTCTGATGAAGTCTACGCTCCGACCCAACCATTTCCAGGCCGATGTTGGACCAGAACAGTTCCAATTCACGCTGGAAATCGATTCGCTGCCTTGGAAACCACAATTGACGTGCAAGTGGAACTTCAAAAAAGATGTTGGAATCCTTTAGGTAGGAAGGCAGTAGATTTTGTCAGCTGCAGTGTTCGAGCACGAAGTCTAAAATCTCGGATGATGCTCTTCGGCTTATGGATGAGCGACGGGAGCAACAGCAAGCCACACCGTCAGAAAAAAACAAGCGCAAAAAATCGTTAAGCAGGTGCGACGTGACCTCCGATGCTCAAATACAAGCCGAATAGAAAAGGCAATTGAGCAAAATTGGGGGTCAAAAATCTTCTTCCTTTCTGAGATCGAAGACAGAAGTCTATGGTGGCCGATTGTGCGACTCGCGCGCAATACTGACCCGCCACTACACTGACGAACTGCCCGACGTCAACCTAGACGAGATTGAGATGGCGCTCAAACAATTTAAGAATGGAAAGGCTCTCGGTGAGGATTGTGTAACTTTGGAACTCTTGAAAGCAGGGGGAAACCCGTACTTCGGGAGCTTCAGGGGTTATTTAGCACCATTCTTAACAGTGGGAGAACTCCAGAGGCGTGGAGTAGGAGTTTAGTAGTTCTCTACTTTAAAAAAGGGGACAAATCCCTTGTAAGATTCACTCTTGAGCCACGTCTATAAATTGTTTTCGAAGGTTATCTCAATACGTCTCGCTAGAAGACTTGACGAATTTAGCCTTCTGAAAAGGCCGGGTTTCGTGGAGGATTTAGCACCATAGACCACATACACACATTGAGGCAGGTTATACAGTAGTCTGAAGAGTATAACCATCCCCTGTGTCTTGCTTTTGTGGACTATGAGAAGACCTTTGACTTCGTTGCAACCTGGGTGGTTCTGGAGTCTTTGCAACGTTGTCAAGTGGACTGGCGATACATGGAAGTGCTGAGGTTTCTGTATGACGCAGCGACTATGAGTGTCCAAGTACAAAAACAGCAGTCTAAACATATACAACTGCGCAGGGGAGTGATACAGGGGATGTTATATCTACAAAACTGTTCACTAATGCCCTGGAAGATATGTTTAAGACGCTGGATTGGAAAGGAATGGGCATTAAGATTATTGGTGAGAAAATCTCCCACTTCCGATTTGTAGATGATATAGTAATGGCGGAGTCGCTGCAAGACTTGCAAAGTATGCTGTCAGACCTAGATATTGCTTCTCGACGCATCGGTCTCGGAATGAACATAGATAAGACCAAGCATGTTTAACGATCTTATTGACCCGGAACCGAATGCAATCAATGGTGTACCTCTTGAAGTTGTCCAACAATATGTTTACCTTGGGAAAATATTGCAATTAGGTAAGAACAACTTAGAAAAGGAAACCAACAGAAGAATTCAGCTGGGTTGGGCAGCATTCGGCAAGCTTCGTCAAGTCTTCTCGTCGTTTATACCAAAGTGCCTGACGTCAAAAGTCTACAATCAGTACGTCCTACTAGTCATAACCTACGGGGCCGAAACGTGGACACTCACGGTCAAACTAGTCCACAAATTTAAGGTCGCTCAGCGAGGTATGTAGAGAGCTATGCTTGGAGTTTCTCTGAAGGACAAGATTCGTAATGAAGATAATCCGTCGGAGAAACAAGGTGACTGACAGCTCTAAGGATAAGCAAGCTAAAGTGGCAGTGGGATAACCGATAACTGTTGGGGTAGACGAGTTCTCAAGTGGAGGCCACGCTTAGGCAAATGTAGTGTAGGACGCCCTGGGCATGAGGAGAGCCGAAGACTGGGCTTTGTGGCGTTCATTGGGAGAGGCATACGAGAGCAGTGGACAGATATAACAGATGATGATGATGATTATGCTTGTAGTCTGCAGCATCAGGAAGAATTGGGATCCGGAGTTCAATACAAAAGTCCCAGTTCGATACAAAATTCAAAATAGGTAGATACTCAAGTTTCACAGTTTAGGTGGGTAGTACCATGCAGTTTCTGGACTTAAGGTTAGAAGGATGTAATAATCAAAATATCTTAAGTCATGGGGACCGAATTAGTGAAGAAAATTTGAAAAAATATATATACAAGGAAAGAAATAGAGTCGTTTAAAAATCGCACCATTTTTTCCAGTTGTGACAACTACAGAAAAGAAACAAGTGTGGTGCCGCGCGTTCCCTCAGTGTCGCTACGGTGCCGCGTGTGCCTTCCTGCACCCTCGCTGCAAGTTCGCGGCCGGCTGCACGCGACGGAACTGCCCCTACTCTCACGCGCTGTCTGCTGCCGCGCCTGTGTCACCTGCCCCCGTCATAGGTAAGTGTACCATATAGAAACAAGTGTGGTACCGCGCGTTCCCTCAGTGTCGCTACGGTGCCGCGTGTGCCTTCCAGCATCCTCGCTGCAAATTCGCGGCTGGCTGCACGCGACGGAACTGCCCCTACTCTCACGCGCTGTCTGCAGCTGCGCCTGTGTCACCTGCCCCCGTCATAGGTAAGTGTATCATATAGAAAAAAGTGTGGTGCCGCGCGTTCCCTCAGTGTCACTACGGTGCCGCTTGTGCCTTCCAGCATCCTCGCTGCAAATTCGCGGCTGGCTGCACGCGACGGAACTGCCCCTACTCTCACGCGCTGTCTTCAGCCGCGCCTGGGTCACCTGCCCCAGTCTTAGGTAAGAAGTGTACCTTATAGCAGCCTGAAGCCGCGCGTACTCTCAGTGCCGCTACGGAGCCGCGTGTGCCTTCCTGCACCCTCGCTGCAAGTTCGCGGCCGGCTGCACGCGACGGAACTGCCCCTACTCTCACGCGCTGTCTGCTGCCGCGCCTGTGTCACCTGCCCCCGTCATAGGTAAGTGTACCATATAGAAACAAGTGTGGTACCGCGCGTTCCCTCAGTGTCGCTACGGTGCCGCGTGTGCCTTCCAGCATCCTCGCTGCAAATTCGCGGCTGGCTGCACGCGACGGAACTGCCCCTACTCTCACGCGCTGTCTGCAGCTGCGCCTGTGTCACCTGCCCCCGTCATAGGTAAGTGTATCATATAGAAAAAAGTGTGGTGCCGCGCGTTCCCTCAGTGTCACTACGGTGCCGCTTGTGCCTTCCAGCATCCTCGCTGCAAATTCGCGGCTGGCTGCACGCGACGGAACTGCCCCTACTCTCACGCGCTGTCTTCAGCCGCGCCTGGGTCACCTGCCCCAGTCTTAGGTAAGAAGTGTACCTTATAGCAGCCTGAAGCCGCGCGTACTCTCAGTGCCGCTACGGAGCCGCGTGTGCCTTCCTGCACCCTCGCTGCAAGTTCGCGGCCGGCTGCACGCGACGGAACTGCCCCTACTCTCACGCGCTGTCTGCTGCCGCGCCTGTGTCACCTGCCCCCGTCATAGGTAAGTGTACCATATAGAAACAAGTGTGGTACCGCGCGTTCCCTCAGTGTCGCTACGGTGCCGCGTGTGCCTTCCTGCACCCTCGCTGCAAGTTCGCGGCCGGCTGCACGCGACGGAACTGCCCCTACTCTCACGCGCTGTCTGCTGCCGCGCCTGTGTCACCTGCCCCCGTCATAGGTAAGTGTACCATATAGAAACAAGTGTGGTACCGCGCGTTCCCTCAGTGTCGCTACGGTGCCGCGTGTGCCTTCCTGTACCCTCGCTGCAAGTTGACGTCCGGCTGCACGCGACGGAACTGCCCCTACTCTCACGCGCTGTCTGCAGCCGCGCCTGTGTCACCTGCCCCCGTCATAGGTAAGTGTATCATATAGAAAAAAGTGTGGTGCCGCGCGTTCCCTCAGTTTCACTACGGTGCCGCTTGTGCCTTCCAGCATCCTCGCTGCAAATTCGCGGCTGGCTGCACGCGACGGAACTGCCCCTACTCTCACGCGCTGTCTTCAGCCGCGCCTGGGTCACCTGCCCCAGTCTTAGGTAAGAAGTGTACCTTATAGCAGCCTGAAGCCGCGCGTACTCTCAGTGCCGCTACGGAGCCGCGTGTGCCTTCCTGCACCCTCGCTGCAAGTTGGCGGCCGGCTGCACGCGACGGAACTGCCCTTACTCTCACGTGCTGTCTGCAGCCGCACCTGTGTCATCTGTCCCTGTCATAGGTAAGTGTATCATATAGAAACCAGCCTGAAGCCGCGCGTTCCCTCAGTGCCGCTACGGAGCCGCGTGTAGACGCTCTTATCACTATTAAATATTATTATTTTTTTCCCCAGCCTCCCACGTGGTGCCGGCAGCCAACTACAAGAGTATCTCCGCCACCCCCCTCCCCGCGATGTGTAAGTACTACCCGGCGTGCGCCAACCCCGCCTGCCACTTCTACCACCCGAAGCCGTGCCGCTACGGCAAGCTGTGCGGCAACAAGCTAGAGTGCAACTTCTACCACGCCGACGTGCCGGCGTCCAAGTGGCGGTACGCTGTGTAACTTGTTTAGTGTAAATAAAGTGATTCTACTAATTGTTGTGTTATTGACCTTGACCTTTTTGTCGTTGAACGCTTAAGTTAAACTTTACTTTCAATTTTACTTCCTGGACATTTTGCATGTACTTTTAAGTAAAATGAAAGCATCAGATCAATTCAAGTTCGTTTATTGTGAACATAGGTGGTTAATGGTGATAAAATTAGGTATAACTCTACATAATTCGCTATCTTCAACCTTATAGGTCCATAAATTAAAATAAAACACTAAATAAGTAAAACCTAAAAAAACATAAGAAAAAAGGTTTTATTGCTTTGTCACCGGTTGTGAGCTCCCCTGGAAGTTTCAGCCGGATAGATAATCGGGAAGTGATCGAATTTGAATTGCAAGATTCCAGGACAGACAAATACAAAATACATACAAGATACATACAACCTAATGAAAAATAAAAGCATTTGCAATAAATTTATAATTCAATAACAACTTAAAATTTGAAAAACACAATAATGTTTAGTCTTTGAAACAATAATAGCATGTCATAAAATTAAAGTACAAACACAAAATAAAAATTGACATAACCCCCGGTTGCCCACCACCCATATAGCTAAGAAGCATCTCGATCAAATCAGTTTTCAATCTAAAAACCGCATAAATATCGGTACATTCGTTTGGAAGATACGATTGCCCCCCCCTTTTCTCTACACCCCCCTCATATAACAACTACAACCAAAAACCATCCCTAAGAACCATCTTGTTCACATCAACTTTCAAACATAAAAAACCGCTTCAATTTCGATTCATGCGTGTGGGGTTTGGGAGCTACAATCCTCCCCCCCCCCCCTCATTATAGATAAGAACCAGCTCAATTAACTCAGCTTTGAAACATAAAAGACCGCATCTAAATCGGTCCATTCGATTGGAAGCTACGATTCTCACCCAATTATAGCTAAGAACTATATTGTTTATACAAGCTTTCAAATATAAAAAAACCGCAGCTAAATCGGTCCATTCGTTTGGAAACTACGATTCTCAATCCCCCATTCCCCCCCCCCACAATAGCTATGAACCATCTCGATCACATCAGCTTTCGAACAAAAAAACCGCATCAAAATCGGTCCATTCGTTTGGGAGCTACGATGCCACAGACACACATAGTGACACAGCCATACACACACCTTAAACTTATAACACCCGTCTCTTTTTTCGGGGGTTAAAAATTTAATCTAAAACAATTAATAAATTTGGTCAGGTACTTATATTAAAAAAGTTGCATTGACAAGTTAGTTTTGAGGCTGACTGTACCTAAGCCACTAAACCCTGATTCATAATTAGATACCTAAAAATATGTAAACAAAGGGATTGACAGAACGAAAAATGTATAGAAAACTTTGCATATTTAGTGCTACAGATACATTCTGTTGCATGGACTGAGTACATACATTAAAAAAAAAACGAATTCAATGTCACTGTGTATAGAACTATTGAAAAAACCGGCAAGATGTCACACGCAATTTCCGGCAAGTTAATTTTAGAAGCACATCGTTAACAACTCCATTAGTTGTACAATCGCTGCGGGCCCAAATCAGATGAAATGTACGGCAAGGTCAGGAGTGGGCAATTCGCGTCAATTATTGTCATATGGGCGGCTTTCTGGTTCCACTTCCTTGTTAGGTAGATAATGGTATGAAAAGGCGAGCATGGCTGGGTTGTATTTAGCTAGGTAACTACCTAAGTCTGATCTCGAATCAAAATATTATACAATGTAAATAAAACCCTGCCATGCTCGCCTTTTCATACCATTATCCCGTGCTCCGGAGGTGTTATTGATTAATAGGAGGCCCTCGGGCGGCCTTACAAACTCTGACACCAGAGGCCAGCACTACCTCATACGACAAGCAAGCTATACCTACCCAGTTTCGCCACGCAAAGAAAATAGTTATACTTACCTATTAGGATAGAAATCTTTACCAACGCTTTTATTCACTCAATTTATCGCTCTCACTGTCTAGAATAAGGTAGGTGTCTGTCTTAGCAGTGGAGCCAAAGAGACTAGACCATGAAATTAATCTTAATTTTTTGAACCTATAATATATTAAGTATACCTGCCGACCTAACCTAAAATTAACTCAGTAATAATTCAATAGATGGCGTTACTGTCCCAATATGACTGATATAAGAAACTGAAGGAATAATTTGGAGTGCGACATACTTAAGGTGGCACAATTGACAAAATGCACCCTTGCAGAGGCAAGGATGGCGCTTCAAGTTCCTTCCGTAATACAAAAATATTTAGTAGAAACCATCTCCATCAACGGCACGAACATGAAATCAAATGAAAATAATGTTTACAAGCTGTGCCCGCGGCTGTGCCCACTTGGCCATTTTCCTGGGATAAAATAAACGTATTCTTTGTTATTCCAGGACCAAAAGTAGGTACTCATACGGTACAATATACCAAATTTCGTTCAGACATCAAATAGCTGTTTATCGATTGCGCGACTTCTACTCAACGGATTGAGATACCAAGTACACCTAATAATAATAAGTCAAACCTCAACTATCCATCAGTGAAAACCAAATTGCAATCGGTCCAGTAGTTTTATATGTTGCGCGTACAAACAGACAGAAACTATTTAAAAAAAAAATTAAGTCACATAATCCTTTTTTTTTTTTAATTATGTAACTGCGTTGTACTGACGTTTTGTTACCTAAATGGTATTTTAAGTCACCTAGTCATTTTTTTTAAATTGAGTAACTGCGTTGTACTGACGTTTTGCTACCTAAATGTTATTTTAAATCAACTAAGTATACCATATTTTTAAATTATGTAACTCGTACTGACGTTTTGTTACTTAAATGTTATTTTAAATCACCTATACCATTTTTTTTAAATTATGTAATTTCGTTGTACTGACGTTTTGTTACCTACTTAACATAAGTATTAAGTAGGTAACAAAGCTTTATTATGAGTATAGATTCACGTGGGCCTCAATAAAAGGTGAATGTCTACCACCAGATTAAAAACAACTGTTGAGGTCCCCTCATCCACCACAAAGATTTAGGCGTCAATTTTCTCATTACAATAATGGATAGTACGCAATAACATCCTGTGGGATCATCCTGTGATCATGGCACGTCGCTCGCATCATCCAGATAGGGACCCAGTCAGTCTTTCGCCAGATTTTGAATTGTTGGGGTGATATTCTGGTACTGGAGTTACTGTTAGTTCGGAGCGTCCAGACTGGTGAAGCCAAGACGATTAATTTATTATTAGGTGAGTGAAGAACAAATTACTTATCTACTCATTTAGCTCATCTTAATCAGCATAATATTCTTATACACGTGACTTTTTTCGTAATAAAGATTTTGTATATTGGATGGTAGAAGGTACATGTTAGATTAGCTTCCTACCTACATTTAGTAATAAATAAATTCAAAGGTATTCACTGAATAAAGGTATCTGGCCTAAATACAACAACTCTTTTCTTTCTTTCTTTTTTCGGAATGTAAGGTACCTAATACCTATACATGTACACCATTGTTCTCTTATATTAAGAACTGCTCAACAGCGAAAATAGATTTGTAATCGGTTTAGTAGGTACTATTGCGCAGTTTCCAAATTAGGTAGGTAAAGCTTGTACCACAATGTAATCTGTTGTACCTAGAACTTGTTATCCCGCTATTTAGAACCACTATAACCTACCGCAATAATATCAACTTACCCCATCTACCAGCCTATAATTATTAATAGGTGCCTATATTCTACCGTAATGCCGTCAACGACCCGTTGACCCAGGTAGACAGGTCTGAAAAATAAAAGCTTTAAAAAATAAATTACCGTTAATTCAAATCAAAGACAGAGCAGCATGGATAAAGACGAAACGAGATCAGTGAAATGTCACTAAGAACCTACACGCTTCGTATGAAAATGGAGCTTAGTACTATTATATTATTGTGTGATGCAGCCCACACCGCCCACGGCACTTTTTCGTCAATAGATTAGATTCCAACGACGTCTGTTTATTACTTACCACTTAGATCTAGTTATTAATTAAATATTTGACTTACCAACTTGATTTTTAATACGGCATTAGGTAGGTTCTCAAATTGTATCGCGCTCGTCCATGTGCAAGCACAGATTAAATAATAGTATAAGGTGCAAGCGGGAGAGATGATTTTAATTAAATTTAATGGTTTAATGGTAGATTTTAATTACTCAAATTGAACGATTTTGAAGCTGGGAAATATTGATAAGTACGATGCATAACTACACTAGCAAAACTTAAAAAAAAACTTTAAAAAAAAAACAAGTGTCGATGTAATGTTTTAAGAATTAATTATATTAATTGATCAATAAAATGTAGTGAATCTAATCATGTTTTTCTTATGTAATACCAGTTTTCAAAATCTAGCTATTTAATAAAGAAATAAAATGTAGTAGGTACCTAATATAAACATAAAAAATAGGTTGTTCCGAAGTACCTAGTACCATCGCAATGTTACGTAATTACTTACCTATCTATTATATTTTCATTACTAAAATAGAGTATTAACTCATTAAAAAAACATGGAAATCTAGGGCTGCATTGGTAGGTAGTTTTTTTTATCACTGTCTAGGCAATCGTTTGACCACGATCTCACCTGATGGAAAGCGAGGATGTGATCGAAGGTGTAGCACGCTTGCCAAGTAGATACCTATTCACTCTTGACTTGAACACACCAGGGTTATATTTTACCGGAAACACTGACGAGGGCTGGGCATTCCACTTCTTAGAAGTTCTTATAATAAATGAAGAAGCGTAACGCTTCGTTCTTGTGTGAGGTATTTCAACCATAAAAGGATGGCGTTTTGCCGATCATCTAGTCGTACGGTAATGGGGAATCAGATTGTGCAGTTCTTGTGAACACTCCATAGTGCAATCTGTAGAATACCGACGCACTAGAATACTCACGTCGATGCGCCAGACTTTGAAGCTTACTCTTTACCAGAGTGTTATCACCAATGAGCCTCATAGCACGTCTCTCAATTGAATCCAAAGCCAACTAAAAAGCTTCAATCTGATAATTGTATTATTATTGAGCATTTCTTCTCCATTGAGCTGCGTCCTCGATGATTGAATTCAATCGCTTTATTTATTTATTAATACCACAGTTAGGTAGTTACACTGCAGATAACCAATATTATATCTATAATTACTTAATTATAAACATATTTGCATCTATTGTACCAATTATGCAAACAACCGAGTTATTGCTTGCTCAAAGATCATATCAAAACAAACCTGTCAAATGCGAGTCGTATTCTCGTTTCAAGAATTCCTAATTTTATATTAAGTGTTACAATAGGTACTAACTAGTACCTATTATTTTGAATACCCACAGAAGGTGAAAGTTTTAAAATTAAGAGTTTGGAGAAGAGTGACTAAACTTTTTTATACTAAATATCTGGCGACAGTCGACCCAGGAGCTAGTTCACCACGTTCTAATTACATAAGTCACTTTCTTATTTGTTTGCCTGTCTGTCGTTCTGGGTGGAATATTGCAACTCAAATTTCGAGCACTTCCCGATTAGCTATCCGGGTGGAACTTTCAGGGTAGCTCACAACTCGATGACAATGGACTCTAAACAATAATGTGGTTTTAATTAATGTGGATTACTTTTTTAATGTACATTTGCTGCTTATTCTTATCTTATATCCCCATTCTGGAAGCTGGAAGCAATTCATGCGCTTTTAACATATTTCTGTGCCTGAGAAAATATCTGGCCCCCAACATTTAGCAGAGGATAAGTCACTCGATCTGTCTTAAATTTATAGAAAACCTTCATTGCAAATGCAATTTTATCGTTTTATGGAGAGGCTTCGGTGGAGGGTTTAATTAGGTAGGTAGTAAGTAGGAATGTATATTTATGTCTATTAAATATTCTGGTCACTTTTTGTACTAAACTGTGTTGATGTTTTAATGTTAAAGGATAAGTTGGTTCATCTAGTATTTTAATAAAACAAAAAACAGTATGACATCGATTTCGTTTCCAAAATACGTATTTTTTTCTGAAACTACTCCCATTTTTGGCTTCATCATTTTTCCGCGGTGCCCTCTCCTTACATAATAATTTCATAAAACTTACGTTCGGTTTGTCGGTGGCTACATATATTCAGCCAATCACAGGCCAAGTTTTGTACGGATCCACCATACCGCTGAGGAAGGAACGGCAAATAAGTTTTACTCGGCAACAATATTTTCGCGCCATTTTGCCGTCTTGCCGCGGTGATATCATGGTCAATTGGTCACGGTGTCGGAGTGTATTTACAATATTGTTTTTTTTATAGCGGGGGCACTAAGCGGTTAGTTACTTAGAAATATGTTAATACTTAATCGTCTACTACGGATTGTTATATTTCATACGGAGTTCCTTTTCAGCTTTTCGGTTTAGAACCCTGAAAACATAAAATACTTACCTAGCCTACTATTAATACCTTGTGATTTATTAATAACTTTTCTTAATTAAGTTATTAAGTAGCTCACCTTAAAGTTATGCTGGTGGTGTTGTAGGTACAGACAACGTCAAAAATTGTTAAACGTCAAAGCTTACTGTTAAACGCAACATCTATACTTACTACTTAAGTATATTAAAGCAGTAAGTAACAAAACGTCGGTACGAAAAACAGAACAAATAATTATTTTTTGACAAAAACGTGAACAACCGACTTCAAACGTTCGTACTTCGCGAACACTCGAACCAAATTTTTCTTATTATTAGAACTGGTTAAAAAACTACAGAACCGATTTTGATAAAATTTATATGGGACCAAACTGAAAGTATATCCTTGCAAACAAAAAAATAAGTTTAGAAATCGGTTCACAAATCACGGAGTTCTGAGGTAACAAACATAAAAAAAAACATACGGGTCGAATTGAGAACAGCCTCCTTTCTTGAAGTTTGAAGTCAGTTAAAAATGGTACATGGTAGGTACTTAAAACAAGTAAAACATCTAGATAAGAGAAAAAAGCAAGACAGCCACGCAAAAAAAAACTTTAAAATAAATTTATAGCCTATGTATAAAGTGTTGTGAGGATTATAACGATACCCAATAAATCCAAATCTGTTCAGATATTTAAAAATTATGGTGGAATAACGAAACTCACATAGTACATACATACATATATGAACCATGAAATATTACACTCCTTTTTGGTCAGACGTGTAATAAGCGACTGAACAGGAATATAACATATTATTAGCAACCAGAAGTGGGTTTATTAAAAAAATATACACGATCACACACACAAAGTTATTATTAAACTCAACCAAAGTAAACTAAACACTGTTACAAAATAAAATGGGGGAATTTAAGGAACTCAAGAAATATTCAGGAACGTTCAACTGCTACGACCGCCGACTGGAAAGTGGCGCTCCACTCTCCGCTGCCTCGCCGAGGAAATGGTCTGCCCGACTGGATCCGGTTTCAGCTGGTATTGTGCGCAAACAAGTCATCACGCGATGCTAAGCCCCGCCTCTAGGCTCTACCTACTTCCTGTTTTTCTCCTTACAATATTATAAAAATAGTGTCTGTATGTTCGAGAATCACGTAAAAACTGTTATATCGAATGAAATGTAGTTTTCACTGTTGGTTACCTTATATTTTGACTTAAAACTACTACTAGTGTACTTAGTATCTCAATCCCATAAGTAGAAGCCGAGTAATCGATACAAATCTATTTGACGATTGAATGAATTTCGATGAATGAAGTATAATGTATTTTATAATGTACTTTTGGTCCTGGAATAACACATAGGTTACTCTAACTTTGAGAAATGACCAAGCGGGCACAGCTAGTTTTCAATAAAGTTGTGCATATAAGTAAAATTTATGTTTGGACAAGATCAGTGATTTTTGTTGCTGACTGTACTTATTCATTATTTAAGAAACCAGTACTCAGCTATGTAAATATTATTAGGTAAGTAGCTATGACGATCAATAATTGGTATTTTAATAAACATACATATTAAAGAATTTGCCTTACCTACTGGCTAAACAACGTTTAAAATTCACGACAGTTAAATAATTAAATACACCGTGACTATTTTTTAGAAGGACAAGAACTAAATGTCAAGATCAGGCTCTAACTGAACTGTTGTCCTGTCATACAAAATGAATTATCAGTAACATATCTTATACTTTTTAACTGACAATAATTTATGAGTTACAGAACTACCTATTCTATTTTCTGGCCCGTATTATCCACTGTCAAGTCAACTCATCTATATACTTAAAATAAAACTGTAACGGGTCCAAATTTGTACTATATTGAAGATATTTTGAAATTATCTGTTGGAGGGTATTCGATACAGAAGCCAAAACTGTTTTTTTTATATTTGTCTCTCTGTCTGTATCTTGGCTAGGCATAACGCCGAAACTACTGAATGAATTTAAATGAAACTTGGTATGATTTGAGTTCATACTACGAGGTAGAACATAGGATATTTTTAATCCCGAAAAATTAAAGGGTTCCTGCGCGATACGGGTTTAAATTCTGTACGTTAAAGATATTGTGATATTTTTTTTGGAGATTACTCTATATTCGATAATGAAGCCTAAACTGTATGTTTTTTCATTTCTGTCTGTATGTCTTTCTGTCTGTATCCTGGCCGCGCATAACGCCGCCGGAAGTACTGGATGAATTCAAATGAAACTTGTTATGATTTGAGTTCATACTACGAGGTAGGACATAGGATACTTTACATCATTTTCATTTTACCGTCATAATTTATATGAAGGGTTAAAATTGAGGACACGTTTTATCCCGAAAAATTAAAGTGCTTCTGCGGGATATGGGTCCAAAGTTATATTAATATTTAAATAATAAATAGTATTTTTGGATGGTTCTCTATATTCGATACTGAAGCCAAAACTGTTTTACTTTTTATTTTTGTCTGTCTGTTTGTCCGTATCTTGATTGCGAATCGCACAGAAAATACTGAATGAATTCAAATGAAACTTGGTATGATTTGAGTTCATACTACGAGGTAGGACATTGGATACTTTTCATCCGGAAAAATGAAAGGGTTTCTGCAATATAGGGGTTGAAAGTTATTAAAAAGAACATGTATCACGCTGAAACTACCAGACGGTTTTTTTTATGCAAATTGACACATTCACATATCTATACTTATAATAAAGCAATAAGTACGAAAAATGCTTTAAAAAGAAGATAAATAAAAAAATACTCTTGGGTGCTTAGAAAGGGTATTGAACACGTTTTTTTTTAATCGTGTCGCTCTGTCTGTTTGTCTGTATGTTTATTTATGCACGCATCACGTAAAAACTATTGGACCGATTGCAATGCCGTTTTCATTGTTAGATAGCTTAGGGTTTGATTTAAAAACTGGTGTAATTGGTATCTCAATCTGGTGAGTTAGAAGCCGAGCAATTGATAAAATTATTTTTGGCGGCTAAAGAAATTTTCATCAAATGTTGGTATATTGGTCCTGGAATAGCACATTATGGTACTTTGAACCTAAAGAAAAGACCATGCGTGCGAAGCCGCGGGTGCAGCTAGTAGGAAATATAGGTGTGGGCAGGATTATTGCCTGCTCATTTCCATAATCTAATAAAATGACGCAAACGCAAAAAAAAACATGCCTATGATCTGAATTTGACATTATATAATTTGACTTGTCGTCAAAGTGACGTTTTGTATTTTGAAACTAACAGTTTTATTAGAACATTCATTTTGACAAAGAATACTTTGTATCTCAGCAAAAATTACAAAATGACCATAGCTAAATTATTAGCATTTACTTTTTCCCATATATATGATCCCGTTGTACATGGTATAATGGATCAGTCTGACGGTGCCATGTAATATAGCAGTATAAGACGTGGTACAGCGGAGGAAAGGCTTGGTAACTTACATATTTTTCATATTAATATACAGGGTCTTTCCAGCAAGGCATTAGAGTTAGTTTTTTTTTTTAGATTTTTCTAGTCGATATTATGTGTGTTACTGAGCATTGGTTTACGATAGGTACATTGATACCATCCATTAGAAATTATGTAATTGGTAGTTCGTTCAATAGAATAAAACCTAAATGTCATGGTGGGTTTTTAATATAAGTAGTGAATAATTGTAAATTTAAGGAGAGGAAAGACATTGTGGCTTTGTCTGTTGAACGTACTATTGAGTTATCATGTGTTGAGCTGGAGCATCATATAATTGTATGTGTATACAGACCCCCACTGGCTGATTTCAATGTGTTTGAGTCTGTTATGGAGAATGTTCTGAGGAAATGTTCCAACAGTTCAAAATTCTTTGTTGTATGCGGCGATTTTAATGTAGACATACTTGTTAAATGTCCACTAAACGATAAAATTCTAAATTTATTTTTGTGCTTTTACTTAAAAAGTCTTTTTAATCAGCCAACCAGAATCACTAGCACATCTGCGACCTGTTTGGACAATATTTTTTGCAACTGTGAACACCGTAGTATAGCTGTAAGTGATAAGCTTAGCTCTGATCATAGTGGGCAAAGCGTTGTGTTTCCATGTAAATCTGGTAAAAACTCTCAGGAGTTCACTTACAGGCCTATTACTGGCGAACGTTTGGAACGGTTTACAGATAGCATTGATAATCAACTTACTCGCTTGCCGTTTGATGGGAATCCTGATGACCTTTGCGATTCCTTGTTTGATATAATGTATAAAGAGTTTAATGATATATATAATCGAAAAAATGTAAAGGGGGCATATGGGTGGGGTTTGATGTCTGGGCTTCAACAGGTATTTACAAAAGTAGAATCAAATTATACGATATATATTCTCAAAAAAATTGGATACTTGAAACAATATTCTAAGATATTTAAATCCGTGTGTCCGCAAAATCTCTTAGTAGGAAAATAAAACAATCTGAAGATAAAATCAAAACAACATGGAAAATAATAAATACAGAAACCGGCAATATTAAACCTCGAGACCAAAATTTTATCCTTAACATCGGCAATACATTAATTTCCAAAGATCACGAAGTTGCCAATGCATTTGAAGATTTCTTTACAAAAATACCAATTGTAATTACCCAGTCTTTAAAATCATCCTCAGTTGAGGCTTCTTGTATGCTCTCAAGCAACGTTGGAAAGTGTGATGTTATATTTAAATTTAAACACATTAATATTAATTCGATTGTTAAGATATTATCGATTGTTATTGTATTTAAATTGCTTAATATAAAAATTACATAGGATCTCTGGGGAATATGTACTAAAATTTTAAATTCTATTATTGGTATAATTGCTCCATATTTAGTAATTATTTTTAATAAATGTGTTGAAGACGGAGTTTTTCCCGACATAATGAAAAATAGTAAACTTATTCCCTTATTCAAATCTGGCAGTAAAAATGATCCTACTAACTACATACCCATTTTTTTTTGAGAAAGTAATATTAAACCAGTTAATGGCAGCGATTTGGTAGTTCACTCCGTAAACTAAACTAGACTTAATTTCTTCAAAAGTAAATTTAAATCTTGTAAACTTTGTAACACGGTCTTTTTGCCCCTGGCATCTATTCTAAACTTACGTGAATTTAAGCTGCACCGCTTAAAATAACGTAATTAAAACAGGTTTTTAACATGCTGTCTAACAGCGTTTGGATAAATTCGGACATGTTCTGAGACAGCGTTTGAACAAATCGGGATTCTCGCCGCGTGGAAACAAAGTTTATTTTACGCTGACAGGCTTTAGTGATAGTTTAGTCTCAGGTTTGAAGAAATTAAGTTTTCTTATAACGAGTCGAGATGAGGCTGCAGATTTCACTGGATATGTCGAGTTACAGCTTGCTTAATAAACAGATCTCCAAGTCGATGCGACACGATTTGCGTTCTTATAATACTAATTGTATTATAAACGCAATAGAGCGGAACAAGGGCTCCAAAGTGTTCGCAAGAGATCTGTCTATTGGGCAAAGCTTGTTGACGAAGCTGAAGACTGACAGTGGCAGTATAGTTTTGTCAAAGCCAGAGATTTTGAGTGAGCTCGAGAAGTACACCTCATCGCATATTCAAATTAACACATGTACTGTAAATAAGATAATTAAAGAAGAGTTTATTATTCAAATACAAATACAAATTCATATATTGCCATAGATGTAGGTAAATTGATAGTTGTTACAGTGCTATGAGTCTCGTACAATCTACCTCAACAGAGGTGTGCAATAATTACATGTCTAGCATGCATGTTATAATATATTATAACTATGTTATTGTAATTCTTACATTTATGTTAGTTACACAATTTACACAAATAAAAGTTATATCTCAATCAATTATTCTCATCACAATGTCAAATAGTTGCAATAATAATGGAAGTTAAGTCATCATAATAGTAATCGTAAAATATGTCAAAGTTTTAATGAACAAAAAAATTATATAAACTTTAATAATATGTCAAATTTAAATACATAGGGATTTTTCATTATTAATCATAATTTATTATGTAAATAATCCTTAACACTATAGAAACATTTGTCCAATAACCAGACTTTTAGTTTTTGTTTGAATTTATGTATGCACATGGATTTTAAATCTTTTGGCAATTTATTATAAATTTTGATAGCCATCAAAAAAGCGTTTTTCTTAAATATGTCTAATCGACAATTTGGAAAATAAAGTCTATTACAATTTCTAGTGCTTCTTTGTACCATTTTTGAGTGTTCGTCGAACATGTTGGAGTGTTCTTTTACAAACATGCAGACTTCCCTAATATACATGGTAATGGGAGAATTTGAAACTGTTTAAAAAGTGGTCGACAACTGTCGGTAGACCAGGCACCACAAATTGCCCGAACGCATTTTTTTGTACAACGAACGCCCTATTAATGTCAACAGAGTTGCCCCACAAAAGTAGTCCGTATGACAAAATCGAAGAAACGTAGCCATGGTACGCACACAAGGCAGCATCTTTGGAAACTGAGAGTCGCAGTTGTCTTATAGCGTAGACAAAGCGATCGAGTCTGTCACTGACATTTTCTACGTGGCACTTCCAATTGCAGTTCTTGTCATAGTCCTCTTAGCGCGACTAGCGATTCCTGTTTGACCTGACATTATACCTAAGATATCTCGGACGTCAGCCTATACGAGATATATAGAGAATAGCTCTCAAACAGCTTGCATAATGAGCAACAAGGCACCAGGGGTGGATGGAATAACGACAGACCTACTGAAAGCGGGTGGAACACCGTTACTTAGTCTTTCAGAAGCTGTTTAACTCCGTCATCCTTGAGGGTACTACGCCAGAGGCGTGGCACAGGATCGTAGTGGTGTTGTTCTTCAAGAAAGGTGATAATACCCTCTTAAAGAATTATAGATCCATTTCGCTGCTGAGTCACGTCTTTAAGCTGTTTTCGAGAGTAGTTACAAATCGTCTTGCTCGTAGGTTCAACGACTTACAGCCTCCATGACTGTCCGTCTGCAAGATCAGAGCACGAAGACGTTATTTCTCCGAAACTGTTCACTTCTCTACTGGAAGATATATTCAAGCTTCTTAACTGGAACGGATATAATATTAACATCAATGGCGAATGCATCACTCACCTTCGATTTTTGATCATAGTCATCATGGCAGAAACCCTGGAACACCTAAGCATTATGCTGCATAATGGGTAAAAATGTCGCACCCATGCCTATGTCATGTCTATATTGGGAACGATATTATCGCTTTGATAACTATGTCTACTTGGGTCAGACGATCCAACTGGGTAGTTCCAACTTCGAAAATAGGTCAACCGACGAATCCAACTCGGATGGGCAGCGTTCGGGAAATTACGCCATATCTTCTCGAAGCAGATACCGCAGAGCCTCAAGACGAATGTTTATAATCAGTGCGTGTTGCCAGTGATGACATACGGCACTGAGACGTGGTCGCTAACTATTGGTCTCATTACACAAGCTCAAAGTTATGCAGAGTACAATGGAGAGAACTATGCTCGGTGTTTCACTACGTGATAAGATCCGTAAGGAGGAAAACCGTAGAAGAACCAAAGTTATCGACATAGCTCTCAAAATTTGCAAGTTGAAATGGCAATGGGCAGGCCATATAGTTCCCAGAGCCGGCAACCACTGGGGAATAAAGGTCCTGGAATGGCGACCACGAACAAGCAAGCGAAGTGTAGGGAGACCCCCCACGCGATGGACGGATGACATTGTAGCCATCGCAGGGAGTCGGTGGATGGAGGCGGCATAAGACCGTTTGTCGTGGCGCTCTCTGGGGGAGGCCTATGTTCAGCAGTGGACTTCTAAAGGCTAAAATGATGATGATGACGAAAGTTCAATGTTCCAAATTTCGTTCAGACTACAAATATTTTTTCATCAATTGATCGGCTTCTACTCATCTGATTGAGATACAAAGTAGAAAAATTCGTTTAGATACCTTCCCAAATAGATTTACAAATAGGAATAATGCGCATTATTAACAATATTACATAAATACGCGTGAACTCTATAACCTATTTTTTTTAAGTCGCTTAATAGTTCTGGGTTTACTAATAGAAGATTCCTACAAATTTAAAAGGTTGCCTGTAAATTATGCAACATTGACAAACAGACGAACATACATTCATGCATAGATAGGTATTCTGATACGATCATAACCCTGCTTTTTTGTAGCCGGGTAAATACCAACCCTTAGTCTCCGACTGACAGTAGACATCAAACTTCGACAATTACTCTCTGCAATTACTATATATGTACAGTGCCGCGGCGTTGTCTGCGTTGTTATTTTTCGGAGATAAAAGTATCCTATGTGTTATTCCAGGATCAAAAGTACATATGAAGTTCTTTCGATATACCAAATACTCCAAAAAAAAACCTGTTCAATCGTTTTTATCGATTACTCGGGTTCTATTCATCGGATTGAGATACAAAGTACACTAGATTTTATATCATATTCATAAGCAATGCATAAGTTAAAAACGTATTTCAATCGGTCCAGAGATGATCAAATTGACAGGCAGAATATATTTTTTTTGTAGGTTATTTGTCCACTTTAAAAACGTAATGTTCTCGTTCAGTTGCTTATTTTATGTCCCCTTTTTTAATTATCTTCTATGTACAGACTTTATGGTACTTACGTATAGATAGATCTAGATAGACCTATGTACATATAAAATGAAGATCGGATCAAAGGTTGGAAAGCTATCTTTAAACAAACTTTCATACAATATACGCTGATTATTCTAATTTAACTAAATGATCTCGCTTTGCTCGGTCAGAATAATATTGTATTGTATACTATATAATATATACTATATAGTGTGATACTATATTATTTAAATCCTGTTCAATAATGCAACTTTTACTTGAACTTTACACAGAGTTCAGGGCTGTTTTAAACACAAAAGAAGGTGGCTAGTTTAAGTTTTATTCGACACACCTTATTGAATTGCTTTGTGTTTCCGTCTACCTGCCTTTAACAATGTGAAGAGTGTTTATTTTATTGATATTTCGTTAGTCATATGGCAAAAATGAATTGTTCTTATATACGAATATTGGTATTTAAGATATAATAAAAACAAAATGGTGTCCAAGCTTTAGCAATTAACTTCTACCCATTGTTAGATTCTACGTTCGATAAGACCGCCCATTGTAAATATATTTTAAGAAACTTCTTTTGTTTGTTTTGTTGCATTTTGGTTTTTGATTCATATTCTTGTGATTATTTGTTTGACATTAAACCGACTTGATTGAAACATCGCGAGTGGGCACCGCGGGCCGCTTGGAAATTACAATAATCCGATAATTGTGATTATGATTGACAATACAAGATGTTATAATATCATAACTGTGTCATAATTACAATACGGTTGAATACTAATCATAAATGGCATCTATTAATTACAAATAATCTATATTTATAAATAAAAATGAAATGCTGTTCGTTGGTAAGCGCATCACTTGAGAACGGCTAATCCGATATGGTTATTTTTTTGGTTATAATCATCAAAATTAGGTTTTAATGGAAATAAAATTTGGAAAAGATTCCCTAAAAAAATTTAACTCGGAAAACACTGAATGTATTTTTTTGGGTTCTTTGGGAACTCTTACTTGACTTGGATGCCTCGTTCGAAATTCAAGAATAAACAAACGATGGCCGGGCTGGCGTGCTTCTCTCCTTTAACGAGCTTCATGAAATGGCACGTCACGGTATATAAAAGTTTCGAACGGTGGATATTCGTACTTTTCATCATCATCATTCGAGCGGGTGTAACCGCGGTGCACAGCTAGTTTATTATAAAACTAGCTGATGCCCGCAGCTTCGCACGCTTGGTCATGTATCTAGGTTAAAAGTACTCTATGTGCTATACACTGACCTAAAATACCAATATACCAACATTTGATCAAAATTTCTTCAGCCGTCAAAAATATTTTTATCGGTTGCTCAGATTTTATTCATCGGACTGAGATGCCAAGTACCCCACTTTTTAAGTGAAAACCTCATCGCAATCAGTCCAGTAGTTGTTACGTGATGCGCGATCAAATATACAGACAAACCAACAAACAAACCAACAAACAAACCGACAAAGAGACAGACACGACTTAAAAAAAAAAAACTTGTTCAGTAGCTTATTTTAAGTAACCTAGACATATTTTTTTAATTATCTTCATTGTACAGACTTTTTCATTCTTACTGCTTTATTATAAGTATAGATATAGATCGTGTTGACAACAAAGCTGAGTTGCGTTAATTGTATGATTGGTATAACTTAATTAATAGGCAAATTAAACCTACCAGCGTGAATATTGAATAACTAGTATTGAATAATTCCATGAAGTCATCAATGAAGTCATAAATTGTTTTTAAATAAAATAGAAATAAAATAAAATTGAATATTTTTTTTGATTGGGAAGTAGCGGTAGATGCGCAGGGCGCGCGGAGTGTGGAACCTGTGCGTTCTACGCGCCCAAGACTCAAGGATAGCTACATAACTCGTCGAAACAAGGAAATCGGGCACGCGGTCTTGCACGCGTGAGGTATAGGCCAAAGAGTATATAAATACTACGCATGGACCTAAATTATATTCTTACTAGCTATACCCGCGGCTTTGCCCGCGTAGCCCACACGTGTTTTTCCAGGACCAAAAGTACCTATAAAGTACAATATTATACAACACTAGCTGTACCCGCGGCTTTGCACGCGTGGTCTTTTCTTTAGGTTCAAAGTACCATAATGTGCTATTCCAGGACTAATATCCAACATTTAATATTGGTTTAAGATACCAGGTACCCCAGTTTTAAAGTCAAATGCTAAGCTATCCAAACAGTGAAAACCGCATCGCAATCGGTGCAGTAGTTTTTAAGTGATGCGGGAACAAACATACAGACTAACAGAAATATTCGATTTAAAATAATGTTATATTCATGTTTAGTAGCCTATTTTAATTAAACTAGACCTTTTATTTAAATTATGTTCATTGTACAGATTTTTTGGTTCTCACTGCTTTATAATACGTGTACATGGATTTGAAATACTTGGCTTACTTTTCCTGGTCGCGAATTTCTGCCCTTATAAAATCGGCCCGTATTGATAACGTACGGCCTGTACGTTATCAATACGTTGAACATGCTTCCAATTACTGGATGCGAAATATCAAAACATGACGATTTTATACGATCAATAATGCAAGGCCGATAATCTGAGGTCAAACATAGACAAATATAGAATCCTTGATGCCTTTTTGTGTAGGCAAGTGTCAGGAACAGAAAAACTGTCACAGAACCGAATTGGCCAACCCCAACTCCACGTCGTTGTCTTGCCTGCTCTATATTAAGTGTTTTTATAAAATCGGAGGAGCGAAACGAAGGCAGCCCTCGAATTATTTATTGGCTGCGCATTATTTAGTCGCAAATTATTGGCCGTACAATATATAGCGACAAAAATAAAGTTAACAAAATAGTGAAGTAAACTTTCTGACAGATTAGCTATCGTCCGCGACTTCGTCCACGTGGACTACTGTTTATCGCGTTGTGTATGTGTATGTTTTTTTAGGATATTATGCTGTTTTTTGACAGGCTTGTTATTACGAGTATTTCGTCCCATGGCAACCGTTCCTTACAACGTGTAATCGACATTTTCCAGTTTTTCCGTGGAAACTTACTATTTTCCGGGATAAAAGGTATCCTATGGTGGTCTCAATATTGTACAGTATCTATTTACAAAGTTTCATCAAAGCCGGATCAGCCGTTTTGGCGTGAAAGCTCCCCAAACAAACAAATAAATAAACAGACAACGTTTCCCTTTGATATATTGGTGTAGATACTTTGAAACAGGCCATTAAATAAAGTTCCAAAAATGCTACGAGCTCAACTTCTACGAGCTACGACTGGACTACGGCTACAGAATGCTACGCTACTACGACAGTTTCTCCGTCCTTCAAAAGCTCCAAAAACTGGTACGAATGATTCTGCCTTCTACGAGCTACGAATGGGCTACGCCTACATAATGGTACGCTACGAAAGATTAAACGTCCTTCAAAATGTGGTTATTTCCTGATTTCCCTGACCTTAGTGGGGAAGGGGTGATTCTATTTATTTCCATTTATCTCCAAAGGCCGTGCCATGATTGCTGTAGGTAACAAACTAACAAGCACATATTAAAAAAAGTATATCACCCTTGACCCCCCTTCCCCCATCTCGATCACATCAGCTTTCAAACATTGAAAACCGTATCAAAATCGGTCCATTCGTTTGGGAGTTACGATCCTCACCCCTATTTCCCCCTATTATGGCTTAGAACCATCTCGATAAAATTAACGTTCAAACAATGCAGCATTTTAGAAAAAAACGCATCAAAATCAGCCATTCGTTTGGGAGCTACAATGCCACAGACAGACACATGAATATATTGATACATACATACAATGATACACACCCTAAGCCACACTCTCTGTTGGAGTTCGAGGGTTAAAAAATAATTGAATGGTTTATCACTTCTCTCAGGATTCTTAAGTTTTCGAGCCGACAATCAACTCCGTCTAAAAGTTGGTTCTAAGTAGGTACATGACATTTTGTATTTTACTTATTACAATCCTTCGTTAACAAGCTGAAGTGGCAATAGGTTGGTCACATTTATCAAAGAACGGACAACCGCTGGGGTGGACGTAACATTTCCTCGAGAGGAGACCGTGACTTTGCAAACGTAGTGAAGGACGCCCACCGGCCAGGTGGAGTGACGACCTGCGGGCATTCCGCAGGAAAAACATATAAATTGATGAGAAGAGCTGAAGATCGGGCTCTATGGCGTTCATTACGAGAGGCCTATGTCCAGCAGTGGACAAACACATTCTGATGTTTATGATGATGAATCCTTCGTTACGCTCTGGGTTCAATATGTCATCCTCGCCGTATATAAACTATTATTGCCCCTATAATAATAGGTAAGCACAATCTTCTACCTACTGTATTTCTAGAAAAATCCTAACAACCAATATACTCCTTGCTGTTAAACAAGTTATGTTAAATTGTAATTATGTCAGATGCTATTTTAGGTAGGTATCTACTTTTTTATTTTATACATTCAATGTCAGCCATCAATTATTAGCATAAGGGAAGCATTTAGCATAGATCGAAATAGATTGTCAACACAGTGATTTATCTACAACACGATCCAATTATTGTAATGGATCGATAGTAATGCGATACGTATATTTCACGGTCTGTTTCATGAGAACATGAGATACCATAGAATAACAAATAGTGATCCTTAGCTCAGCTAGTTCTGTCACTTTGAGTGGTGATCGTACAGGTAGACTAATTACCTATATTTTACTATCTGTCATGTGCTGTACATACGTGAGCTCACATTTCAATTGCTTATGAGACATAGATCTAATTAAAAGCGGGAAGATTGGATTCCAGACCCACGGGCGTGGACGGTATGCGGTTGGCCTACTTTGGCCTTAGTAACAATCAGAGTGGAGTTTATGTAGTACGGTAGCAGTTACTCTCAATCGCGCTACAGTCTGCGTATGTCTCGTATCTGTTGATGCACACGAACCATGACTGTTGGAATTTACTTTTGTGGGTATATTCCACCTATATAATTACTGTATTACTTGTTTGCCTGTGGTTGTATCTAGTCCAGTTTTTGCTTACATGATATTAAAGTGTATCTTCTCTCTTTTTGCTAGATCATTGCTTTGAGTTAAGTTAGTGTACAGTTGATATAGTAAGCGATGGCTACAAAACAGGTAATAATAGGTATGGTCTACGTAGGGTTGCAAACTTTTTAAACAAGTAATACAGTAATTATATAGGTGGGAAAAAGAAAATGAACAGTATTCAGGAAAAATAAACAATATTTTGTTGATTTCACTTCATATTTATCGGAGCTTCTCGCATAACTTAACAATTTCATATCTTCTTGGAAGATTTTGTAGGCCTCATTACAGTTTAACTCTAAACTAAAAGCAAAAAATAAAAATCCCACGGGCTATAAATTTATCAGCGCCCCTAAAAATTCTTTTTTATAAAATAATTCAAACAGTTTTTATCCTGTTATAAACCACAACCAAATCCGTTTCTAATATTTCTCGATCATTTTAAGCTTTTTCCACCATGTATATTTTCAAAAAATCAATGCATTGCAAACCAACCGGAGCAATAATATTTAGTTGGTTCAAATTGATGATCAAAACAAACAGTATTTTACAGCAGTAAACAGTATTAGAGAGCGGAAAACAGTATAATACTGTTTTTAACAGTATGGTTGGCAACCCTCGGTCTACGGTCGTCGGGTTGACATTGCGTTTGTAGGTGGTTATAGAATAATATTTATTGCTATTGATTGTTTTAGTAGGTACAACCACTGGAAACTAGATGGCGCTAACTTCGTAGAATTAAATCCTGCATAACTCAAGCGTTTGTCTAATGTGAATCAAGAGTGATTTCGCCACATTTAACTTAATTTCCGTAGATGTTATATAGATACTCCTGCTACTGTAGGAGTAACCATAGAAAATAGGTCACATAAAAAATAATAACTGGCTGGGGCTGTGTCAGGGCGCGCGGGCGTTTGTTTGTCATTAAACTTCTATGCCACGTACAATTTGATCCGGTCCTAGAACCCTCTTGTTCGCTCTGTGCTGGAGTTTAGCACAGAGTGTTGTGTGTGCAGTGTGCTGTTTTGAGCTCCAGATCTCCTTCTTGCCAACAATGTGCCTAATCTTTATTTGAGTACCGACATACCAGGCGCTGCAGCCACTTTAGTGATTTTTACTTTATTATTTTTTATTTACTTAGTCTTAAATGGCATTGTTTTTTTTTTCTCAATGAGATCTTTACAACAACACCCAAATCAATACGCTATCCTAAAGATCACAAAAGCTTCCCTTTCGCTGGTTTTGCTCTGCGTCCTGCTCCCTCCCCCTATGTTTTTTGACAAAAATTAAATATTACACCATCGATCTGACTATATAAGCTAAAAATGATACTAAAGTTAGATCACTAGAGCTTATAGTTACAGAGTTATAAAAGCGAGAGCTTATATCTATAAGCCTTTCGCGAATGTCCCTTTATTTTAGTAATGGTACCCCGTATGTTTCACGACAAAAAAGTGAAAATAAGACGACCATTTTCAACGACTGGTTCACTACTATCCACTTTGTCAAAAACTATACGTACTAACGAATACTAACGCACTTTACATTCTATCCCACTATAATTTAATCTGTGGTATTAGTGTATTTCACACCATACCTACTTAAAAATGCAGCGGCCTTAAAATGTAGGTATGGTGTGCTCCTTCTGACTAATAAAGATATTTCAAGCACCAAAAATTCAAGCAAATTTAATTGCTTTTTATTGTGAGCACCTGTTATTAAAGAGCTTTAATCAAGCTTTCCGAATTACAACGTCATTTTATCTTTGTTTCATCTATTCATGACCTTTAACTATAAAACTACTTATACCTACTTAGCAACAGCAACCCTTCCTAGTAGATATACTTCCTGTTACTCGTATCTGTCTGAAATAAAAACAGACGTGACTGAATTTACAACTAAGATAATTTCTAAACAAAATAGAATTGTTCTCTACTTGGTGTTGTAACAGCGCCCCCGTGGTTAGTGTCGGTTCGCTTTACGGACAGACTTAATTATAATTTGTTTCCGTCTTCGATCTACACGTTTCATTCATATGAGACATTAATATTCTAAGCTTGATAGAAAATAACAATAGTGTTTTTTATTATCTCTTTCGCTGATCTATTCAATTGGACTTTAACACACCATGACTATGTAAGCGCACTTTTTCATAAGTTCAAATTACGGGCCAACATTGGTGGTTTACCTTGGACAAATATTGCAATTAGGTAAGAACAACTTTGAGAAGGAAGCCAACAGAAGAATTCAGCCGGGTTGGGCAGCATTCAGAAAGCTTCGTCAAGTCTTCTCGTCGTCCATACCACAGTGCCTGAAGACAAAAGTCTTCAATCAGTGTGCCCTACCAGTCATAACATACGGAACCGAAACGTGGACACTCACGGTCACACTAGTCCATAAATTTAAAATCGCTCAGCGAGCTATAGAGCTATGCTTGGAGTTTGTCTGAAGGACAAGATTCGTAATGAAGATATCCGACGGAGAACCAAGGTAACCGCCTTAGCTCAAAGGATAAGTAAACTGAAGTGGCAGTGGGATAACCGATAACCATTGGGGTAGACGAGTTCTCGAGTGGAGACCACGATTATGCAAACATAGTGTAGGATGCCCTATGGCCAGGTGGAGTGACGACCTACGAAAAGCGGCTGAAAGATAATGGATGAGGAGAGCTGAAGACCGAACTCAGTGGCGTGCATTAAGAGAGACCTACGTCCAGCAGTAGACAGATATAGGCTGATGATGATAATAAAGGAGATTACTCAATTTTGTGGTAGTACAAACCAATTTCTCAATTGAAGTGAAATTATAAAATATTTTAAATAAATTAATGTAGTCCCTACTTCCTACCTGATTACTATTTAATATAAAAATAAATTATTAACAGTGTGATCAAATTAAAATGAAAGCTTAAGAAAACGAATAAAAAATATATTAAGCCGACTTCAAATCGTACAAAACTAAGAAAGAAATAATGAGTACACACAAAAAGCGCATTAAACTCTTCTCACTTCGTTCGGAAAGATTTAATAGAGCTGTACAAAGAACACAAATCAAGGTAAGTATCAATCTACCATCGCTGAAAATTATTGTTACTGTAACAATAATTTTGAGCGATCTAATGATTCAATTGTGCAACTTAGAATGCAACAATACCTACCAGGTTCGGTCTTAGGCTCCCGCACCAATTACTTATCTAAGTTTTGTGCGTCAAGAGCTCAAGAGAGAAGATCGCGCTCAGGCAAGTGTATGCCCCCGGCAAGGTAAAGTGACGACTTGCGAAAAACGGCTGGCAGCGGCTGGATGACAGGTTGAGGAGAGCCGAAGATCGGGCTCAGTGGCGTTCACAAGGAGAGGCCTACGTCCTGCAGTAAACGAACATGGGCTGATGATGATATTTACGGAGTCATGTTCACTAATTCAATTACAATTATTATTTAATCACGACGAATAAAACTTAAATAATCATTTTGTAATCTATTTTAGTCTATGTACAGTCAGATGTCTATAATAGATAAAGCCGGTAGCAACTATTGCATATTCTATGATCATGATTGACAGGTCAATGGTAACCAAGCCACACGGGATCTTGAACTCGACATTGTCGATGTAAATGTGTGAACATTACCACAGAATAAATAATAGTACAAGACATTACTTTTATCTAGAACGCGCATTAGTTTAGAGTCAGGTATAGAGTATGTTTGTACATATTTTTTTTACGAAATCTCGCTCGTCGTTATGGTTTGATAGGTTAGAAAACACTTTCACGAAATTTCTGCCAGGTGGCTATCAGTCCACATCTCATTTTTGATTAGGTGATAGTAAATCTATGATTTCTGTTCTGACCCTGCTGATTTAGGTAGTCTATATTTAGGCCTTATGACCTAGGTAGTCCATATTTAGACAGTATGTCTGTGGTGTTCAATCTTTTGAACAAAAAAGTTTACTAAGCGTCCCTACCAAGCTTGTTAGGTAGCAGCCCAGGCCATAAACTTGCTCACCGCCCTGATTGCTCAGGAACCAGACGTTGATATTTTTTGCACAGCATTTGTTAACTTTGTCGATGCAGGTATCAGTTTCTTAAGTACATAATTTGATGCTTAGCATTTTAAAATTAATTAATTATTTTTGTAACATTGTTTCTTTTTTTGTTTTTTGTCTTACTGTGCGGTTTGAGTGCAGTAAGCAGTTGTATAAAAAAAGAGTAAGTTACTTATTAAAATGCACGGTGGACATACAAAAAAAAGTCTTAATATACAAACTCAACTAAAACGTTTAAGATAAAACAGATATTAAAACTGTGTATGCGTCACTTATATTTTGTTTTTTTAAAGAACTTTTCAATTTAATTAATTGAAAACTAAGATTTTGACACGGTACCTATATTACCACATTCATGCATGGTAAGTTCATGTTATTTTAACATTGGTTTTCAATCTTTGCTGAACAATACACATTAGTCTTGCTTAGTTTAGATTATTATGACTACACTAAACATCCTTCATTCACCGCCTATCTGATTGTACTCGTACTTGTCAAACTACTATTCTATTTCTGTCCTAAGATTTATTGAGAAGGAATTAAACATGCACAAATAAGACAACCCGTAAAATTAAAATCGATTACACACACACACTTTAGGGCTATAATTATACAAAATATGAGAATTTAAATAATGGGCGCACACACGTCAAGACATTACTTATATTTAATTTAATGTTGAATATGTACTTAATGTTGAATATGTACGTTATAAAATCATGTTGATAAGCAATACTCCTTGATATGTTCACACTACCATTAGTTAGAAGACCTTCCAGGTAATCAAATAAAATAGATGAATAATGCGATCGGTTCAAATAGTCTTGACGCCGATTCAGGGCTTCCGGAATCGACCGCTTGATTTAAATTTACCTTTATAAACCGGTTGCGCAGTACTTGGTGTGCGCTATTTAAAGCTGCCAGCTGCGAGCGATTAAATCCGACAGTTCAGGTAAAAATGTGGACCATGTTGTCAGAAGGGGTAGGTACTGATTAGCGTCACAACTTTTCCAAATTGATGTCAGCCAACGAATTACCCACATTCAGCTGATTCAGACATTATCAGCCTTGAGCAATGGTTGTTCGTTTGTTTGTCATATGAGGTAGTGCTGGCCTCTGATTTCAGAGTTTGTTAGGCCGCCCGAGGGCCTCTGACATGGCGAACTGCTATTAATAAATAACAGTCGGGACCGACAGCTTAATTTGCCCATGGAAAACCGCATATAACTTAGAAATGTCATTGATGCGGAGCATAGGAACGAACACGGTATCGTTAGATTCTAAGTTACACCAGGCATCCGTCAGTCACTCTACCTACTTACGCGAGTTAATAACCTACAGCGTGCGATATAGCGCGCGTTACAAATCAGACCAGGCCGCCGCGCACTTTAATTCAGTCGCTTGTTTGAACTTTCGCTAGTAATGGCGAAACGTAACAATAATAACAATTATTGTGTGGAGGCCTATGTCCCGCAGTGGACTGATGCGAGCTGGTAATGATGTTGATGATAATGTTGTGTGAAGTACAAAAGTTAGTTAGTAGTTAGTTGCCTTAGTAGGCAAAAACACTTGAAGTCTTTTTGTTTTTATCACACACTAAAATTATAAAGTTATTATAGAACTATCTACTGAACGGATTGAAAAAAAACTATAGGACAAATTTATAAGTGTACAATATTTTGCCCGCGACTTTGCTAGCGGAGACCGTTAGTTTTTATCTAGATAGGTAATTACATTGTTTTTTATGTGGCTTTTGACCACTAGATTTACTATTAACCAACATCAAAAAAAGTAAGTTCTCAAGTTGATATGTGTGATGTATGTAATATTGTTGAAAATGCGTAATATTTATAAATGTTTGCATGAGTGTCTAAAGTATTTCTATTTGTAATAGTTTCAGTATCTTTGAACTTAGGGAATAGTTTAAGTTTCATCAAAATCCGTTCAGTAGTTTAGAACATATGGACTGTTAACTGTTTCCAGTATAAAACATAAAAGAAAAATAATAATTCAAATTCAGGTAAGTGCCTACTTACTTCAGTCAGTTTGTGCGTAGCGCAGTCCTCAATTTTTTATGAATATTTCTTTCTATTAAATTTTATACAATACGAAGTGGGTTTTTTTTATTTAGTCTTTATTTCTTACTTTTTAGTTTCGTTAAAATTGGCCTAAGAAAATGGAGTACCTACTTATTCCGTTCGCTAAGAAAAAAGCCATGTTTTTTTTAATAATATTTTAGTTTCCTTAATAAATACCGACCTACTTTCTTTTTTGAGAGTTTGTTTTTGTGGCAAGTTGTTTACATAGGGCAAACCAATCGCACTTTAGCAAATTGGTGCCCCCGCGACTTGGGTGCGACGTTTTTCTGTCACACATGGACATACGGACGGACGTACGCGCGGAGACGAATCTATCGCCCCTAGACACAGTTTACACACAGTAGTCACAGTTTAAATTAAATAAATGTTAAAATATATAGTACGGTATTTCATTTTTCTATGCAGACAATCCTATCACTCGAGCGGTCGGCGTATGTATGCTATGGACGAGAATCAGAACATGGTAATGTAAACTCTAACGCGCGACTATTAAGTGCAATTTAGCATGCATGCTCGATTTATGAATACCTACGTAATACGTACCTACGTTTGTAGGCTATTAAATCAGCGGCTATCTTCAAGATCAAAGTAGTGCAACTTCTGTACTTGTACTATTATTTATTCTGTGGTTGCACTATTGAACCAACGGTAATAAAACAAAGAGGCATTTTCTTTAAAAAAATGTAATGATGATTTTCGCAGACGTATAACAGATGGCGTTGTACTCTATAAACTGAAAGGAACTTGCACTCAGAATCAATTTAATCCAATGTGATCTTAATGTCACCAGTTGGGAATGTAGTGCGTCCCAAGTTTTACATAATTATTACGACGGCAAAAAAAAAAAAAAAAAAAAAAAAATATTATTACATCTTTTTACACAAATTTTACAATTAAAGCTTTATTTTTGAAACATAATGTCATTTTTCTATATACTGTAAACAAAAACCATAAGAAAAAAACACGAAAAAACACATACAACTAACATTATTACTCTATGGGCAATATACATGTGACAGATACATCTTAGAGCATAAAAACACATACATTATTACTCTATGGGAAATATACATGTGACAGATACATCTTAAATCATAAAAACACATAAAACTAACATTATTACTCTATGGGCAACATACATGTGACAGATACATCTTAAAGCAAAAATCACATACAACTAACATTATTACTCTATGGGCAATATACATGTGACAGATACATCTTAAAGCATAAAAACACATACAACTAACATTATTACTCTATGAGCAATATACATGTGACAGATACATCTTAGAGCATAAAAACACATACAACTAACATTATTACTCTATGGGCAATATACATGTGACAGATACATCTTAAATCATAAAAACACATACAACTAACATTATTACTCTATGGGCAATATACTTGTGACAGATACATCTTAAAGCATAAAAACACATACAACTAACATTATTACTCTATGGGCAATATACATGTGACAGATACATCTTAAATCATAAAAACACATACAACTAACATTATTACTCTATGAGCAATATACACATGTGACAGATACATCTTAGAGCATAAAAACACATACAACTAACAATAGTACTCTATGGGCAATATACATGTGACAGATACATCTTAAATCATAAAAACACATACAACTAACATTATTACTCTATGGGCAATATGCTTGTGACAGATACATCTTAAAGCATAAAAACACATACAACTAACATTATTACTCTATGGGCAATATACATGTGACAGATACATCTTAAATCATAAAAACACATACAACTAACATTATTACTCTATGGGCAATATACATGTGACAGATACATCTTAAATCATAAAAACACATACAACTAACATTATTACTCTATGGGCAATATACATGTGACAGATACATCTTAAATCATAAAAACACATACAACTAACATTATTACTCTATGGGCAATATACATGTGACAGATACATCTTAAATCATAAAAACACATACAACTAACATTATTACTCTATGGGCAATATACATGTGACAGATACATCTTAAAGCATAAAAATGCCATCTATATTGGATAAAAGAAACTACATTTATTTATCTACAAGAAAACGGTTCAATTAATTAAGTCTAGCTTTATTAATTTAATAGATTATGTAAATTAACACCTTTTAATCAAAATAGTCATAATCCTGTTTCCAATTTTGCCAAATCGTGCTTAATCAAAGTTGAAACACCTGTCAAAACAAACAGTTCCGGTTTTTGACCCATTCAAATACAAGATATTAGGAGTGGCCTTTTTACCCGACTATGACGAAGCAGAGGAAGGGTTATGTGTTGAAGAAAAAACCTTGTCCGATTTTGACAAGCGAGGTCTCAATCGATTCATCGCAATCAATTCAGTCTTCACCGCAAGAGTATCATAGGCTATTTCTTACCTGACCGAAGTCAGGTTTTAGTTTTTGAACTTGTCTTGTTACAAACGCGCAAAGTTTAGATGGTATGCACCTACAACAAAAACGCTAAAATTCACAACAATTACCTAGCCCGAAACTAGGATACCCTGTTCTATCCCTATGTTAGGTACTAGACAACGGATAAACATACATAGATACGAATATAATATCCATGACTTGGAAACAAACATTTCTGCTCATCACACAAATTGCACTTTGCGGGATTCGAACCCGCGACTGCTGGTTGACTTCGCTGCCAGGGTCACTAAACATTCGGCCAACCGGTCGTCAAAAAATATTATTGAATGATTCTATAAATAGATCGTGGTCGCCTTTCAAAATAAATAGATCAGGTTTTTGACTCATTCAATTTCGAAAATGGTGGTGTGACCTTTTTCTGATTAAGTAATGTGCTATTTTTAATTTGTTTAGTTCTAAAAATACTTTGATGTTGCGTGTCGAGTGGATAGTACAGGTTGTTGACCCATTCACATTTGATTTAGCTTTGGTTTTTTATAATATGCTGTTTATAGTTTGTATGGTTCTAAATATAGATTACGCACAAGGAAATAAAAATTACTGAGTTTGTGTGCGCATATCTATTAATAGAACTAAGTTAAAAAAATATTTAATAACCCGGTAACAATTACTTAGTTTATTTAATTTATGAATATGCAGAACATGTTTTGTTGTTTTTTTTCAGTTAGTAGATTTCAATCCGTATTGGAAAAAAAAATTAGCTTAATCAGCGTAATTCAAAATCTTTGAGCTTAATCTTTTTCTCCTTGCTTGTGCATTCAGCCAGTGTCCAATCTATACTTATAATAAAGCAATAGGAACGAAAAAGTCTGTACAAAGAAGTTAATTTAAAAATAAATGTTCCCCTAAGTACCCTACTTAAAATAAGCTACTGAACAAGAATAGATCATTTTTTAAATCATGTCTGTCTGTTTGTCTGTTTTTTATCTGTATGTTTGTTCGCGCATCACGTAAAAACTACTGAACCGATTGCGATGCACTTTTCACAGTTAGATAGTTTAGGGTTCGACTTAAAAACTGGGGTACTTGATATCTCAATCCGTCGAGTAGAAGCCGAACAATCGATAAAAATATGTTTGACGGCTGAAGGAATTTCGATCAAATGTTGGTATATTGGTATTTTATGTCTTGGAATAGCACATAGAGTACTTTTAACCTAGAGAAATGACCACGCGTGCGAAGCCGCAGACACAGCTAGTAATAAATACAATTATATTATTTAATACCTGTGCCCGCAGCTTTTAAAGTTAAATCACGACTTTTGGGGTTAAAAGTTAGCTATGTGTTATTCAAGGACCAAAAGTATGTATAAAGTACAAAGTACGATGTTGGCTATCCAACAGTAAAAATCGCAACGCAATTAGTCCAGTAGTTTTTACGTAATGCGTGAACAAACAAACAGACAGACACGATTTATAAAAATGTTATATTCTTGTTCAGGGGTGCGATTTTTGAATATCACCGAGTGATTAAATATCAGCAAAATGATAAAAAGTCACCGATTTCCCAAAAGTCGTATTTTTGAATTTCACTGGGTGATAAAAAATATCATACGTATGATTTCGTTTACGAATGCCTCCCCCCACTCGTTTTGAAATCAGCCGGTGATGTTTTTGACATTTCGTTCATCGTTCCATAAATTACCTACCTACCTACCTACTTTTCGTGTGTTGTTTTTCCTAAAATACGAATAACGAATGAGATGATGAATGACAGGTATGATGTTCAAAAATACCACTTTTGCGAAAAGCTGATTTCGAAATCACCGGTGATCTTTTTATCACCGGTGGTTTCGAAATCACCGGTGACACTCAAAAATCGCACCCCAGTAGCTTATTTTAAGTAACTCAGTTTTTTTTTAATTGTTTTCTTTGTACTGACCTTTTGGTACCTACTGCTTATTATAAGTATAGATAGGTAGGTAATTAATACATGTTTATTACTCGTATTTACCACTTGTACCGATTTATTCCATTTTTTGAGCGAGAAATTGTTTTTTGATGCTAGGACTAATTTTATGCATTTTTTAAAGCTTAATGGCGCATAACATTTATACATATATAACCTGTTTCTCTATAAGTTAATTTGTAAATTCTTTTGAGAAAATAAAAGTTCTTATACCGTAATTTAAGCAATCAACATTCATTCTTTTTCTTACATTCCCACCATGTTCACATCCTTAACTTGCAATCTGTTACAATAAAGCAATTTACACACTTTCATAATGTATTATGTTTGCTTTTTAAAAATGCACTTTGATTACATCTCTTCTCAACTTTACTTCGTTGAGAAGAGATGTAATCAAAGTGCGTTACTTAAAACAAGTTCGCTAACTCCTCCTGAACCACTCAACGGATTATGATGCGGTTTTCACCATCAGTTACTAAAAGCCAGCCAAAACTAAAAGTCAGCTGCAAACATTGTTTAATAAGAAATTTATAATCAAAGACAGTATAATTTTACATTCCCCCCCCCCCCCCCCTTTTCTAAATTACACCCGCGTGAAGCCAGAGCGGGTTGTTAGTACAGTATATTATTGTCTACTTAAGACCAGGCTCCAAAATTTAGTGTTATTTTCCATGACAAATCTGATAAATGTGAAACTTAACATATATGTTTTTGAGATCTTTATCTATCCGTGATTAAGACAAAAACTTTATTAACAGAATTTCATTCAATACATTTTCTTATCAAAAATTACTTTAATTTCAGTAATATTTTCATTCTTCTACTCAACGGCTTCAGTTTTATCTCTAAAATAAATCTCACAGCAAGAAAATATAGTTTGTTTTCCACTGTCAATATAAAATCTACCTAACTAAATGATTAGCCTGCCAATAATATAAATAACTTTTGAGACTTACGTCATTTAATTCCTAACTAAATTGTATGCTCAAACAGCGCTCGCGATATTCAACCTTGTTACGCAGACACCTAGCGGTTAACGGGTGGCAGAGTGCAGAGGCGGAGCTATCGTGGGAAAAATGTATTTATGGAGCCTGGCTTTAAGCGCCAAGTTGCTATACAAGATCCTAGATAAACTTCATGTTCCTTATTATGTCTACTGGAGAATAGTAAAATTATTTAATTTACAATCGATCACAAAAAACATTAAAATTATTTAACTATTACTAAAAGTGTTAAATTCAAATGAATCGCGAGCGTCAATGCCAACAACTTATATCATAGCTAAACCACTCGTCAATGTGTCGACAATGTTTGATCAATAACTTATTACGATTCGGTAATTAAACAAACAACCCATTCACCGGAGGATCTATTTTTAGAATAGTAACGAATAGATGTTTTAACTATTATGTAATCTGTGGTTATGGTAGCGTAATTAGTACCCAAGATTGCGGACCGCAGTTCCTTTGTGTCTAGAATTATCCAGCGTACCTTTTTCAAATCATGTTGAAAAAGGTACGCTGGTACCTTTTTCAATCATCAATAAATAATGTTTATGAGCTAGAAATCCGACAACATTCGTATTTAATATACAGCTGTTGCCCGCGTGGTCATTTCTCTGGGTTAATAGTTTCCCATGTGTTATTCAAGGACCGAAAGTAGGTACCTATAATGTACAAAATACCATCGTTCAGTCGTCAAATAGTTTTTTTAATAATTGCTCAGTTTCTACTCATCGGATTGAAATAGCAAGTATATCAGTTTTTAAATCAAAACCTAAGCTATCTAACAATGAAAATTGCATAGCAATCGGTCCAGTAGTTTTTACGTGATGCGTGAATAAACAGACTGGCAAAGTTATATTCATGTTCAGTAGCTTATTTTAAGTACCCTAGTAAATTTATTTGTATCTGTATTGTACAGAGTTTTTGGTACTACTTTATTATATGTATATAGAAGTATAGAAGATAGATAACATCCATCAGTCATTTAAATGTGAGGACTAAAAAATGATAGGCATATTAACGATGCGTTCTGTTAAATTTTATGTAGGTTGGTACGTAACGTATGAGCCACCTATAAAAACATTCTTTCCATGACCTTTAAACTAATAACAGCGCAAAAAAGAAAATGATTTTAAAATAACATAAAAGCACTTCGCCGCAGCTACGAGAGCAGAAAAAGCTTTTCAAAGCAGGTTTGCATGTTCGTTAGTGGGAAAACATTCCGCCTACAGACCTATATCACTAGGGAGTTAGCATTTTCCTTTCCTAAAGGTTCCGTATAATTATGTACCTCTATATGTGGACCCTAAGGTACTTTTAATCACATAGAAATAGGTATTCACCCATCTAGGTGCACCCATTGGCTCCTCCAGTAACTAACTATTTTGCATTTTCCTGGTTTAAAATTGTATTATGTGAAGTATTTCTCAAGCTAGCTGCATTTTTGTTTGATAAAAAGTATCATAATACTTGTGTTATTCCATGTTCTAAAGTATCTTTACACGAAGTGTCGTCTAAGCCCATGCAGCCATTACGGAGCTGAGCAGTAAAAATCATACTTAAACACAAACTTCCTATTTATTATATAGTAGGATTATTTGATTATTTCGAATATCGTGGCTTACTGTCTTAGAAGGATACCTTATCATCTCATAGCTTAAATTAAAAGATTTGTAAGAAATAGAAGACAATTCAATACGAAGGAAAATAGGACAAAACGTCGGCAAATGATCTATCTTGTTATCTAAATTTTCGGCTTAAATTACATTTTGGTACCAAAAGAAAGAGAAAAAGTTTGGTACTCTATAATCGTAAAATATGCTAAGAAAAATAAACCCAGATTAAAAGAATTCGCGCCGCAATCATTCATGCTACTTGAGTACTTTTTGCCGCTCAAATTGGCTATCTCCCACCACTTGACTCCATTTTGCAGGCAAGTCAGCAGCTTAGACGGTTCCAAAACCTATTGGTAACATTAAGATTGGGCTTGTAGAAGGGAAAAATAACTGGGATACCTGGAGAAATAAAGTAACCTGCTTACTACGAACTGTTCCGCCAGCGCTAGAAATAGTAGATGATGGTACTTTCCCAAGACCAGAAGCACCAGCTACTGCAGATGGAGTTCGTGGTCGGCACATACAATGCTACTCGTAATATCGAGCGTTTTTTCAAAGCCGACTCCACCCTTCTTTTATTTACGACCAATATGTAGGAAGTGACGCTCAGGAAGCGGTAGTTACAAAAAATTGAGATTAATAAAACAAGCAAAAACTGCAAAAAAAATTGAATCAGGTGTCTTAAACTAAGTAAGTTTGAAGTTTCTGCTACAAAAAGCTGATTTTATGCATATACTAAATCATACTACACCGACATACATACGCTGTTAGGACATACTACACCGTACTCGTAGCATGGTGTAGTATGTCCTAACACCATGCTCTGGGGTCGTGACCAATAACCAATAATCCTGTATATCGGATACGAAAAACTTTAGCTATTGTGTTTTAAATTTAAACATTGTGTAATATAGTCATAATTTGCAAAAATATCTTAGAATTATATGGGTGAAAACACTTGATTAATCAGACGTGCAAGTACACGTGAGAGTTAGACGGGTATATTTATTTCTTTGCTTTAATTTTTTTTATTTCACAATGGAAAAATGTGATTACTCCAATGTTTTTCCATTAAAACTACCATTACAAATAAAATGAATTTATTTGTATGTATAAACTATTTAATAATGACATAATTATATACCAATGGGATCTTTGATTTCTTGTTCTTGAGTGTTTATTATTTTTAAATCCATTTTTTTACGTTTCCCACAAGTTGTATAAAAAGGAGTTAGCAGTTTAGGTTATAAAGCCGAAGAAAGTAATTTTTAAATAAATAGCAGTAAAATAAGAGGGGCTTTTCAGAGTTTGTAATAAAAGGGATCCCTAACCTAGTAAATACAGAAGCGCAGAGTTTGTTTTCACTGCGCTCAGTGGAGCATACACGTGCCTCGAATGAATAGAAATGGGAAAATAAACTTCCATACACGAAGCCAATGGACCGCGCAGTTTCCATCAAAGTTATCTCGTTCGGAGGATATAAACTTTCAGTTCAGAAAGTGCTCATTTTAGCTTAATTGAGCCATTGTCAAAGAAAAAGGGTCAATAACAAAAACCTCAATAACTTCCAAAATATTGGAACTAGCCTTATGAAATAAAAACTGTATTATAGACAATTTTATAGTTCAAGTACAAGATTATGAATTTATTTTGAATAAAAGTAGGTTAAGTAAAAAGTACAATTTTTCACGAAAAATGTGCTACGGAATCATAATATACAGAATGTAACATAATTACCTTTTAGATACTGGGGTGGAGTATGTGGTTTGGTAGAGCGAATAACGTTAGTTTAACGATTCCTAAAATTTCGAATTTTTTCATTCATGAATTTACTTTTAAAGATTACGCAAGAAAAACACTGTAAATAAACAGTACTATTATTTATTTACAGAATAAATAATAGTACTCGGTTGTAACCAGCAGGGAAAAATCAATAATCATCTTGACCTCGAATTTACATTGCGCAATCAAAAGCTACTGTCACCTATAGTCAGTCACTTGTCAGTAGACGCTGAAATCTACTGAAAAGCGACTGACTATAGGTAGAAGTCAAAGGGAAAATAATATCGGAATTTCCTACAATTTTTTGGGTAAAAAGTGAATTTTATGATCAAATTTATAGTTTCAACAGAAGAAATTGTAAATTTGTAGAATGCGTGTATTGTGGTTCAATAAGCCTTCAGTGTTTCCTTCAGCTACACTAACACTTGTGCGTCCAACAACTGCATCAATAACAAACCCTGTCCCCCATGTACGTTCTCGTAGGTACTGCTGGACCATCTCCGGTCAGAGACATTTGGGGGCTCTCTCTCAACGAGATATTTCCACCAACGTCCCAGCGAGAGGTGCAGATGGAACAATGTGTACAAACCTACTTTTTGGTGCAACATGTTAGTAAACAATCATGTATGGATGTCGCTAATTTCTAAAATTTTACTTTTGTATGTAAATTTTAAATACGATGTATTCAACCATTGCACACGTAAACGAATTAAAATGCTTCGTCGAAACAAACCTGCTGCGTATATATATAAGGCTATTCAGTAACTCCTTGAATATAATTTTCACAAATTTTAGTATTTTGTACTGTCACATCTGTTATATACAGTTTGGCATGCTTTCCATCAGATTTCTGAGCTGATGCTAAATTGTAAAAAACTACTTCATTTTTTAATAAAGATGATTTTGAAATAAACTTTATTTTAGTTTTAATTTTAAAAGGAACGCTCTAATATTTTAAAAGCCATCGCATTTTTAGTACAGTAACAAAAGTTCCAGCATAAAAATGTGATCGCACAATATACTTAACACGTTGATGGACAGTAACGGCTTCAGGCGACCAAGCTGACAAAAGTGATACGACAGAACGCCCGTCATCGTTAAAGTTTTAGCTTTCATAAAATCAGTACGCCTTGCGACAATCAGTGTTTCATACAAACACAAGAAACGGCACGTTGTACTGTCACCGCAGACGTAATTCAGTCGTCAGTACTGTCACAATACAACCAAAGAGTATATAAATACATACAACGTTCAAAAATTCATCTCAAAAAGTACGTTTACGCACACATGGATAATACGACACACACTACGGCTGTGTGTGTCGTATTATCCTACTTTGTTTGATGCGGTTGCTACACCTGAATCAAGTGAAGACCCGTTTGCTGATGATGGGGAGTATAGATCTGACCAAGACGTATACGCCTAGAGGCGTACTGTCATATCACCACTTGTTTTGTACCGCTTTATGTGACACTACGCCTGTAGGCAATATGGATATGTGTATGGATTTTAATAGTGTCATATATGCATCCAGCGGTGAAGAAGTACTGTCAATCAACTTGCTTATTTTTGTCGTATTTTCGTGACTGTAATACTATTTTCGCGGACTTGGAAAAAAGGAGAATTTCAAAAATATTTTCCAGGCGGTACTTTCATGAAAGTGTTACCATGTTTCAAACCTATAAAAGTAACTACCTAGTTTCATATAATACCTTTAATATGTTCATGTTTTTTATTTAGTCATCCGCTAGGTTCTCGACGTAGTGGAAATAACTGTAAAATATTCTCTCGTTTGAAAAGCAGAAAGTGTCATTTGAAACAAACGTTCCCAAAAACTTGGGTAGTAACTATAAAATTAAATTAAATCTTGGCGAGGAAACTTTCCTTATAAAGAACCAGCTATTGAAGAAAATCGTGAGGTGGCTCTTCTTAATACCAGCCTGAGGCCTTGGAGACTTAAAAGACGAGTCATAAAGCCCTTCTACATTGCGTAGTGCCTAATATTTAATCTGTGGTACGGTTCAAATTCGTAATCGTGACCATAGCTATAGAAATTTAGTCATTAGCACTAAATTCAACAATATCTCGCGTTCCACTTATAAATGCTATACCATGAACTCTACCATGAATGACTCTTACGAAACACCAGCAATGTTAGCACGGTTGACGTCTACTAGTGAAACGTGTTGCTGCTAAAAGAAATAACACTTTTCCATCTCAAAAGCAAATGAATATCAATTTATAAAATATTCTCTCGTTTGAAAAGCAGAAAGTGTCATTTGAAACAAACGTTCCCAGAAACTTGGGCAGTAACTATAAAATTAAAACACCATTAATACTTTTGTGTCTGTTTTACAACAGTTCTATTTACTTCTGCAGCACCATGCCTTCATCCCAAGTAATTTAAAACTAGGAAATGAAAAGAATTATCGAAAAACTTACACCTATACTACAGTTATATCTTTTGTTTTACTTCAGTTATACCGTGATCATAGCGAACGCTTGTAACAGTGCCGATATATAGGAAACTCAAAACAATAGATTCATAATTCTGGGTTAATTATAAAAGAAGATACAGACGTTCAAAAATGATTGATTATAGATAAAAATGCTAGAATAAGGCCTTAATCAAGGTCCATGCTACCGCACTCTCCTGATCATCTCCCGGACCCCGTAACCTCAACTTAAACTCAATATTCTTTATTGTAAACAGGTAACATATTATAGCACTTTTAAAAGTCAAAATCTTAATGTCTCCTAAACAAGGATAAAAAAAAAAAATATAAATAGATGAAATCAAAACATTTGGTAAACCATACTAGTTATATTATATTATATTATATTTATATATTCTGTGACCATACTTTGAGTAAGTTGGAAATTTCCCTTTCATGGGCCGACTCAGAGCACATGAAAAGGAAATACTTTTCTGACTCTACCGGTGCTTATGAAATATGCCCGCGAAAAAGAGAGAAGAGATTACCAAGAAACTCTACTGGGATGTCATTTTTGACAATACTTTTGTGTCTGTTTATTTACAGATATGATAATAATACACATTTACCTTTAAAAGTTATAAGTGCTAATTATATGTCCCACAATCTTCAAAACTGGGGTTAAATGCAAAAAATACTAATGAGAAACCAGGCTGGACCAGTCCCCACAAGCAGCACCCATTTACGAGTATGACTTGTCTATCAGCCATTATCGATTGCAGCTCATAGAGTAGGTATAAACCTACTCTATGAGCTGCAATCGAACAATCTGCAACTGGGTAGATAGCTTTTGGGATTTGTATGAATCCTTAGGCTAATAAAAATCAGGCCGGACCAGTCCGCACAATCGCAACAAATTTACGAGTATGACTTGTGTACCAGCCATCATAATACTCATATAGCTGCTGACTGGACTTCGTCCAGTTGCAGCGACAAATCGGTCGGGACTATCGAATACACTTCAATTAGGTAGTTAGGTTTTGGGATATCTTTGAATCCTTAAACTAATGAGAAACCAGGCTGGGACTGGCCCCACAAGCAGCACCCGTTTACGAGTATGATTGGTGTACCAGCCATCATTATATTCTTAGAGCTGCTGGTAGGACTTCGTCCAGTTGCAGCGACGAACTAGTCAGGACGATCGAATAATATTCAATTAGGTAGATTGAATTTAGGATTTTTCTTAATACTTAAACAAATTTTCTTTACATTTAACAACAGAACCACATACATGTCCGTATGTCCGTGCTTATTTGTAAAATGACGGCATTTTGCGGACGTGATGGGTTTTGTATGACAGCCATTACTAAGCGCCTTTCTAGTGTAATCACCATGTCATTTGAATAATTATCGAGTCTCATTTTTCACAGTTTATGTAAATTGTGAAGCGTTTGTATTTCAGTTACATGCATAGTTTACCTATTTAGTGGCTACTATTTTCAGTAATACGTGGAACTTTAGGAGTTGCGCATCTTGTCTAAAGTGAGTTTCATATTTTTTCATTTCTTTTGGTTCCTTTACTCCATGTGATTTTGTGGATTTATGAAAAATTTAAATGAAGTAAAACACGAAATACATCTAATCTACGAGCAGTGAGGTAGACTACAGAAAGAAATAACAAAAAGGTTTTATTTTTAATTAATTTTGAAAATGTTCTAAAAATATTTATGTGTTATGATAAATTGTTTTGAGTTTAAAAATTATCGCGCGAGTGATAATCGCGTGTAGTATTTTTTTATATTTTGTATCTCTGTTGTGGTCCCATTATTCATGAAAATAGTTTTTTTTTAAATTGTAATCTAAATTATTGGAAGTCTTTTTACACCTCAAAAAAAACTATTAAAAAACTGTTATTTGAAAAAACTACAACATGTATAAGTGATCTAAATGTGGTTGACCATTACTTACCACTTAAACCAACTTCGCGGAAGTCAATTAAACCATAATGTCAGCACTTTTTTATGACTGTTCTGTTTCAAGGGCTTTCAAGATCAAGTTCAATAAGAGCATAAACCTTTGTGAAATCGATCTCGAATGATATAATATGAGGAAATACTTGATCCCGTCCAAGAAAATACTAGCTGAACATACTAGCAACCATAGAAAGGAGACGAAGAAAGATGTTTGGCCACCATTTTCGACAATAGATGGGTCCCGCGGCTTTTCCTGCGCGTAAATGTTTCCAACCCCGTTCAACTCCATGGTAATCAACGAATATTTCATTTTTAATCTGTAGGTCCACTGGCTTAGGCCGTGCGTTGTCTGTCAATCAATCAGTAGGTAAGTTTATCACGGTATTTATACATATAAATAAATAAGAGAGGAAGAGGCAGACCCTAAACGACATGATAAATGTCATGTCGTTTAGGGAAGTTAAAGCTTTGGCCGAAGATAGGGAACGCTGGAAATTACTCCACTGACAAGAGCTGGGATATTAAATAACAAAAAGTCTTTCTTTCTTTCTCTTTCTCTCCCTCGCTTTCTCTATCTCTCTATCCCTTTCCTTCGGAAATGTACATAGTGGACTAATCATGAAGACCCTACATTCTTGAATATCCGAGTATTTTCGTAGCGCGATGGCAACTACCTACCTATTAGCGAGAGTTGAAAGGAGAGGCTCCACTCAAAACCTCGCAACATCGCAATGAAAGCAAGCCTTTGATGAACTACAAACACACAGAATGCGCAAATGCAGCTTTATACACGTATATAACGAAAAGGCATATTGATACCTTTAGTTTGGAATGGTATTATGAAGGTACTGAATTTTCATTTCAACTGGGTTTTACTACTGAAGACATTTTCACTTATTACTTCGAAAATTAAATTATTGCATGTCGTTACAGCAGCTAGGGAACTTTGAATTTCATTTAAAACTATTGAGCTTAAAAGAGAATGTTTAAAAAAATATATAAGCACGCGTTTAGGTCTTTTGTTGACAATAAATTATAATTTTTAACACGACATGTGATGCGTGGTGTGCATTAGTAGTGGTGGTGATTCATATAAATATAAGGGTAGTATTACCTTACCAGTTCGTGTTTTTTTATTTTTCATTCTTCTGGTGCAGCTTGTATACTAATAATATTATTGAATAATATATTATATTAATATTTTATATTAATAATAATAATAGTAATATTGGAGATCAGCGATATTTTCCTGTCTTGTGCCAAATCAACGTTTGACGCTGGAAATGCTCGCAAGCAATCACAATGTTCCGCAAGTTAAAACTTATTTCGTCTTCCACGCGCCGATCATCATTTTAAGTTGGACAGTCAGACGACCCTCGGAAGGCGGCCGGAAGTAACTGGTTGAGAAGAGCCGAAGACCGGGCTCTGTGGCGTTCATTGGGAGAGGCGTATGTCCAGCAGTGGACAAACACATGCTGACGATGATGATGGTGATGATAAGTTGGAGCAGATGGCTTGGTACTTCTTATTCAGGTGATAGACCATGACATGTATTCTGTGTTTTGGTATAATAATAATATATCGCCACGCAGTCCACCCATCACCATAGAGTCCAGCGCCACAGTTATCTGGCACCACTTGTAAATAATAAAAAAGACGAGTTTTAGCTACACACAAATTAAAAAAGAAAAAAAAAATTGTTTTTGTTTGTCATCCGTTTTAATCCGCAAGTGCTCAAAATTGCAAGATTCCAGTACAGAAAAAAATACATAGATACATAGATACAAGTGAAATTAAAAATGTATAATTAAAAAAAAAAAGCTTTTACGGGTTCTTTTTTTTGTTGCATTGTAACTCTTTAAAGAAAGTTTTTTTCTTTTTTTCCTTTTTTTCAGGGGGGGGGGGGATGGTAATGGGGTGAGGATCGTAGCTCCCAAACGGATGCACCAATTTTGATGCGGTTTTTATGTTTGTAAACTGATGTGAACGAAATGCTTCTTAGCTATAATGGGGAGAGGGGGAGGGGGTTATATAAATTGTCAACCTTAGTTTGCTCCTAACCACAATGTGAATTCGCTAGCAGACATTAATCACATCAGCCGTAAAACAAACCTCGACTGTTGAACATCGCTCCCTCATAGAACGCCACCAAGAGTGGCAGCTCGCTGTTTGTCTATCATAAGGTGGGGTTTTGCCACAATCACCACACTTGGCAGAAGTCTTGGTGATTGCAGTAGGTGGTGATAGTACACGGAAACAAACATAACATAAAAAAAAATGAAGTCTGATTTTATGAATTTTTGTTTAATACATTGTCACTTTTGATGTTTTGAAGTTTTTTTTACATGACTGTCCAAAAAAAGGAGTGTAATGTTTTTAGGATTCATGTATGTATGTTTGTATGTTCGCGGAGGATTTAGCACCATAGACCACATACACACAGTGAGGCAGGTTATACAGAAGTCTGAAGAGTATAACCAGCCCCTGTGTCTTGCTCTTGTGGTCTATGAGAAGGCCTTTAACTCCGTTGAAACATGGGAGGATCTGGAGTCTTTGAAGTTGACGGTGATACATCGAAGTGCTGAGGTTTCTGTATGACGCCGCGACTATGAGTGTCCAAGTACAAAACCAGCAGACTAAACATATCCAATGTGCCTGTTTTTAAAATGATTTCTTGTATATATTTTTTTCCCTTAATTCTGGTGCAATTAAGTGTTTATTATTATTATCCAACTGCGCAGGGGAGTGAGACAGGGAGATGTTGTATCTCCGAAACTATTCACTAATGCCCTGGAAGATACGTTTAAGACGCTGGATTGGAACGGAATGGGCATTAATATCGATGGCGAGAACATCTCACACTTGCAGATTTCATTGGCACTTGATTTGTCGATGATATCGTCCCAATGGTGGAGTCATTGCAAGACTTGCAAAGTATGTTGACCAACCTAGATGATGCTTTTGGATAGAATGGTCTAGGAATGAACATAGATAAGACCAACATCCTGTTCAACGATCTTATTGATCCGGAACCCCTTAATGGTGTGCCTCTTGAAGTTGTCCAACAATATGTTTATCTTGGGCAAATATTGCAATTAGGTAAGAACAACTTTGAGAAGGAAGCCAACCGAAGAATTCAGCTGGGTTGGGCAGCATTCGGCAAGCTTCGCCAAGTCTTCACGTCGTCCATACTACAGTGCCCCAAGACATAGGTAAGTCTTCAGTCAGTGCATCCTACCAGTCATGACGTATGGAGCCGAAACGAGGACACTCATGGCCAGACTAGTCCACAAATTTAAGGTCGCCCAGCGAGTTATGGAGAGAGCTATGCTTGGAGTTTCTCTGAAGGACAAGATTCGTAATGAAGATATCCGATGGAGAACCAAGGTAACCGACATAGCTCAAAGCATAAGCAAGCTGAAGTGCCAGTGGGCTGGTCACATTTCCCGAAGAACCGATAACCGTTGGAGTAGACGAGTTCTCGAGTGGAGACCACGTTTAGGCAAACGTAGTCTAGGACGCCCTGTGGTCAGGTGGAGCGACCTGCGAAAAGCGGCTGGCAGAAAATAGATGAGGAGAGCTGAAGACCGAGCTCAGTGGCGTGCATTAGGAGAGGCATACAGTGGACTGATATAGGCTGATGATAATGTATGTTTGTGTGTATGTTTGTATGTATGTTTGTATGTATGTATGTTTGTTTGTATGTATGTTTGTATATATGTTTGTATGTATGTTTGTCTGTATGTTTGTATTAATGTTTGTATGTATGTTTGTTTTCATATTTGTATGTATGTCTTTTTGTATGTTTGTAACTTTCTCTGTATTCCACCATAACTTTTAAATGCCTGAACAAATTTAGACGTATGGGGTCTCGTTAGAATCCTTACATCTCCCCGAGTAACATAGACCATATCTCATTTCCCAAATTCCCTTAGCAGCACCAGCGGGTTTAGAAAGAGTGCTCGTATTAATAAGCCTAGCAGCGAGAAAACAAAGGCTAGTGCAGTATAGAGTACCACAGTATATGCTGCGTCACCTTGCGTATTACATTATGTGATGTTTCTGCATCCAGTACCCAGTGCAACACAGAGCCTCTATAGCACTTTATCGCAAGCGAACACAAACCCAGTCAAACTACTAACAACCTTTACTGTGCTGCAGCAGGTATCATAGCACGTTTTTGTATACAAACCCCACGGCTCCAATGAGCAACCTCTGTCTATCTGTACCTCAGAGAAACAACGCCAGTAAGCGTAATGCAAAATATTTGGTCTTTACTGCAGGGGCATTTGTTTTCTCGCTGTCGGGCACCTCGGGTTTTATTAGACCTTTCAAACACTGAATTTACAGAGCTTTCTTCACATACAATGTCGAGCCTTTTTGCTACTCTAATTTTTGCGTCAGGGTATAAAAAAACCTCTTGAGAAAACAGATGAAGGACAAAATATAGATTGTTATAAATATAGCAAAAACTAAAACTGTTTAAAATAATCAGGTCTAATTAACTGGTAATTAATTTGTATACGATCAACATTTATACGTATGTACATAATTTATTTATTTATTCAAGCGGCGTGCATGACATGGGTTTTACGCTTTATAAATACGTAATGAAGCAAATCCTATCCGGGATCTTGTACCGGAGACGGATAAGTAGTTTGTTTCAGATTCTAGGAATTTTAGGATTGAGACATAAGTGGCATGAGTCTTGAACACTGGTTTTGGAGAAACCAACAATCAGCTTTTCTTGTCTGATTCACAAGGAATTGATTTATGTAAAGATTTGCATGAAATAATAGGTACATTTTTAAACCAGGTGATTATATGAGCAGGTCGTTCGCCTTATAGTAAGCGTTGCGCCTGTCCATAACAATAAGCTAGCCACCCAAACACATAATTGCTAGTATTTTTGTTGATCTTCATATTTTTCCACTACGAGTTCCGCAAGATTCAAAATCTATACTTGTAATAAAGCAGTTAGTAACAATAAGTCAGTTACAATGAATATAATTAATAAAAAGTATACCTTAAAAAAAACAAAGACTTCATATTAAACATGACATAACATAACATTATAACATATTTTGTAAACAACCACTAAAAAGAATAAAATAATTACAATGGAGCCAGAAGAATATCACTTTTTCAAAAATACTATAAATGCAAAAATAAAACATAAGGTAAGAAAGAGTTTTTTGAAGGCGGTGCCAAACCAAGCCATCCTTTTTTATTATGGCTCAGCTTTTTCAAAAAGATGTCTTAAACGGCTTGTCGTGCTATATAAAATGAACTGAACTTTAATAAATGCATAATCATATGTATTTATCGCATACCTAATAGCCATTCTAACGTTTTCCTTAAAAATCTGGAGAATATTTTACTTAAATTAAGAAACAAGACTCAAAAGAAGATTATCATAGCCGGTGATTTCAATAATGATTTCCTAAAACCTTCTGAGGCTCTTACTGATTTCCAAAGAATAGTGCAGAACTATAATCTTCTGGTGCACATTTCTGTTCCTACTAGGTTAAATGTTCGTGATGCCAGGGAAGAAGTTCTGCCCCTAGGGTTGTCTGATCACGATACTGGTCAACTTCTCTCTATACCAGTTGAAACCAAAGCAGCACCAATAGAAAGTTGGTACATAATGAGGCGTGATGTTAACTCTGAAAATATGAATATTTTCGTCCACAGCTTACAAAATCTATCGTGGTCTGAAATGTATTCTGAAACGAATACTAATAAAGCGTTTGAAAAATTTCGCGAAACATTGACATTGTTTTTTAATCTTTGTTTTCCATTACGTAAGATAAGAATACAAGGTAAGTCTAAGCAAAACAATTCGATTTCAAAGGGTTTAAGAGTTGCAGCTAAGATGAAACGTAAACTAAGACTAAAATACTATAAGACAAAGACTAAAAGAAACAAAATCAAATACTTAAAGTACAATAAAATCTTTAAAACGTGTATATATACTTCACAAAGACTAAAAAACATAAATATTATAAACAATGCAAAAAATGACTGTATTACATGGAAAGTAATTAAAGCGTACACGTCTTGCAAAAGACCCAAACCATATATAAAAGAAATTGTTTGTAATGATATTGTTTTATCTGAACCTGTGGAAATCGCTAATTCTTTTAATGATTATTATATAAATTTGACTAATGACATTTTGAATAATCCATATAAATTAAAATCAAATCATCAACAACGAACTATCCATATAAATTAAAATCAAATCATTCCAGCATGTTCCTCTTTCCTACTGATAATGGTGAAGTTTACAGAGTTATCAAATCCTTGAATAATTCTACTGCTGTTGGATATGATCTAATTACGACGAGTTTAATCAAAACGTGCAACATTATATTGACTCCTTTCCTTTTTTATTTAATTAATTTATCATTTGATTAAGGCATTTTTCCAGACTTATTAAAAATTACTGTGATTAAACCAGTATTTTAAAAAGGTGACAAAGAATGTCCAGAGAACTACAGACCAATAGCTTTGATACCAATAATAGCGAAAATATTTGAAAAAGTGATGTACAGCAGAATTATTAAATTTGTAAACAAATTTGATATATTATGTGAAGAACAAAACGGATTTCAAAAGGGCAAGTCCACTACACTAGCTACCTTTAAACTTATCCAGCAAATAATAAAACATACCAATAACAAAAACCCTGTTACCACAGTATTTTTTGACATGAGCAAGGCTTTTGACTTTGTCTCTCACAATCTGTTACTGCTTAAATGTGAAGCTTACGGTCTAAGGGGACCTGTTCGAGAATGGCTAAAAAGTTACTTAATAAACAGGACACAGTATGTAGAAATCACATGTATGAATACTAAACAAGAAGAAGTCTCTGTAAAGTCTTACAGTAAATTAAATAGAGCTGAAGTACCCCAGGGCAGTATACTGGGACCTCTGTTATTTTTGCTATATATAAATGACCTTCCTTCAATCACAAATCATCCTTGCACACTATTTGCAGATGACATATCTGTTGTAGTCTCGAAGTCTTCAAATAACAATTATAATGAGTGCTTAAATGGTACAGTAAAGGACGTTATAGTTTGGCTTCAGGCTAACAGCCTAAAAGTTAACATTCAAAAATGTAAATATATACAATTTCATAACCAAGGAGAAAAAATAATAATTCAAATATAGGATACGATGGTCAGTTTTTAGTTGAAGAAACCGAAACTACCTTTCTAGGTATTGTAGTAGATGATAGATGTACGTGGGCATCACATGTCACTAAAGTATGTAGCAAATTAAATAGATTTGCTTATGCATTGTGGAGACTAACAAAAATTTCTAATAAAAAAACAGCTTTACAGGCTTATCATGGCTATGTTGCTTCTAATTTGAGATATGGTGCGGTGTTATGGGGCAACTCAGTGAAGTCAGATCGACCTTTCATAGCCCAAAAACAGTGTGTGCGTGCTATTTGTGATGTTTCCCCACTGACAACCTGCAAACCTTTATTTCAAGAACTCAATTTACTGACTTTTCCAAGTCTATATATTTATGAAATATGTTGTTATGTTAAAGTGCATCGTTCACTCTTTAATTCAACCAAAGCTTTGTGCAAGTTCAACACAAGGTTTCCTAACAAATTAATACTACCTTCAATAAAAACTGAGATATGTCGCAGGAACAGTTATGCCATGTCAGTTAGAATTCACAACAAGATTCCTGAATCACTAAAAGAGCTTCCCATGGCCCAATTTAAAAATAAACTCTATAGCTGGCTTGTTGACGGGTGCTATTATTCTGTTAATGACTTTTTAAAGATGAAAACCAAATGATAATTTTTAATCTTTAATTAATCTGACAACTTAAGTTTATCTAGTGTTAGTCATCTCATTTTGTTTTTGTTTTGTATATGTATGACATCTTGTAGCTATGGAGCATTTCAATTGTTTTATTTTTTATGGTTTTTTATTTGACTTGTCTACTTAGTCTTAATATAATATTTTACATTTATAAAAATGCAAGAGCTATGATTAGTTTTATGTATTGTATTTCAATAAGTTTGCATGCCAATGTTGGTGATGTGTTGGAATTTAATCATGTTTTTACCACCTTGTATTATCCACATTAAAGCAAATAAATAAATTATCATTATCATTATAAGTAATTATCTACAAATTCTTTAACATTTACTAGATTGCTGTATACGTGTCAATCGGCTTTGTACGTGTGAAAGTAAAAATCCGTTCGTGTGAGTCTCTTGTTTTATATTTTCGTTGCGTTTCGTGTTTTGTATGGGTGTACTTAGATAGGTGAGTATTAATTTTGTTGTAAAGATATTAGATTTATATGATGCCTAGGTTTGCCAGCAAAAAACTCATTCTTATCTTATGTTGTATATTTGCATTGGTATTAAATTTGTAATTTTGAGAAAGTCATATTGTTCTGGCTCAATTGTTATTATTTTATTCGTTTTAGTGGTTGTTTACAAAAGATCATTTCTAATAAATTTTATTTTTTTGGAAAATTCATTTTCTTGATTCCTATTTCTTGATTTTGAAAATAGTTAAAATCACTTTAGACTCAAGACGTTGGTAAAACCAAGGATAAATGAAAAACATAAACACAAAAACAAATGGATTTATAAGTTTTATATAAATTAATACTTTTTAAAGCAATCTTTTACATGACACCACCAGTTCTACCTAGGACCTTAGAACCAATCAAATACGACTAAACTCGAAGAAGTTTCATCATTTGATTGTTGGGTAATGGTTCCTGTGACTCCGGCTCCATATCAGAATTTTTTTTAGATGAACACAAACAGACATATATGTCTGTTTGTTCGTGTATCACGTAAAAAGTACTGGACCGATTGTGATGCGGTTTTCACTGTTGGATAGCTTAAGGTTTCACTTAAAAACTGGTTTACTTGGTATCTCAACCGATAAAAACCATTTCACATCTGAACGAAATTTGATGATATTGGTATTGTTTGTTCTGGAATAACACATAGGAACCTTAAATCCCAGAAAAAATACCACGAGGGAAAAGCCGCGGGCACAACTAGTAAATAAATAAAAATCATGTATTTCCAATCCAAACCAGATCCAAATCTAAAGATGTCAGAAGTACAAGAGCAGTACCGGATTCAAAATATATAAGTACATAAAATAATAAATGTCCAATCCAAATCCAACGATGACAAAGGACAACAAAACACACTGACAAAGACAAAGGCACTGATGGAATGGCAGCCAAGAGGACGGAGATTATAAGAGGCTGTCTACCTGGTCGATGGTCAGAAGTGGCATGGGATTCGCTGAGGACCGCAAAGAGTTGCTTGCAAATATGGAGGCCATTTCGTTGATGTAGATAAATACAGATAGATTTCTAATCAAGCCTGGTTACAATTGCAATGCCGAAAAACCACACACCTATCTACTTACTAATAAGTATCTATCCTAAAAATAGCACTCAAGGCAAGGCTTCGCACATCTAATCGCTTACCATTGCGAATATAACAGGCGTAAACAAGCGCAGCTAATATAGCTCGTGCAAAACAATAAGAACAATTTGTTTTAAACAATTATCATGGAACAAAAGTACAATTGGTATCAGGTTTCGTTTGGATCTGTGTACCCTGACAGAACTAGTCCTATTTGGCTTTAAGAGTATCAAAACTTTAATAACACTACGTAATAAGACTGCTGCATAACGTTGCCTATATTTGTTATGTATAGACAGAGACATAGACCTACCCTGAGATTCCAATGTCAAGGGTCCATTAAAGCATCATCGACGGTCGACTTTAAAATTCGAAAAGAAAAGCATATTATTTGTCTAACACTCTTACTTACTGAAGTAAAAATGCAAATTAAAAATAGATTTTTAAGATTAGGTAAATAAAATATTTTTAATTCACGTTAAATAAGTTAACATTAATTTTAAATAGTTCAGTTACAATTTTTTTACTCAAAACCTCTCTCATGCATTACCGTATTTTCGGATCCTGCGCAAGGTGAGTCCAGGCCGGACTCGTCACTTCGAATACGTAATTTCACCATCTTCTCCTTCCAAGTTTAGGTAACTATGAAAAAACAGATTAGCTGATAATAAGTAAAATCAGGATAGGCAAATAAAAATTGCCTGAAAATAGAACCAAAATTAAAGATTAGGCTTTCAGCACCACTAAAATAACTAGATGAAAAGCTAAAAAAACACGCCTGCCCTGCAAAAAACGAACTTATGACAATAAATTATATACTGTTGGAATGTGCTTATCAAGAACTTCAATTTGATACCCATATTGTAAAATACAAAGAAAAATTATTATTTTTTGCATTTGAAAATGCCGCAATATTGTTTTTTTTTTTTTTCAAAGAAAAAAGTTGCCTGTGTTACTCGGGGGATGTAAGGATTATAACAAAACCCCATACGTCCAAATCTGTTCTGGCATTTAAAAGTTATGGTGGAATTAACTCACACAGATACATTGATATGGGAGAAGACTCTGGTTCCTGAGACATAGTTTTTAACTAGTTCGGGGACCAGAAGCTTCATAGGTTACACTGTATATTTCTTTGTGTCAATAAAAATTATGAATTATGACAGTCGTGTTAAAAGGAACCACATTCCACCCTGTTTCACACTGTCAAAAAAAGTAAAAGACAAAACAAAATAATGAACAAACTAACTGTTGATACATAAATATTTTCTCTTTGATCCTTTTCAAGTAATTAGAAAAACAAGATTTAATAAAAATAAAAAATCTAAGAGAATCAGTAAGGTTTGGTCGCCAATGCCTCTTCATCAATGCTTAATTGCTTAGTCTACAAAAAAAAAACACGCGCGCTATCGATGAAACTCGCACACTGTGGATACGCCGTAAACTAGGCCATTGCAAGCGCTGCAAACGGAACGGACGAATGAAAGGGTGCGCGGACTGGAGCGCGGGGGCGCACAGCCTAGCCTTACATAGCTTTTATATAAAGAAGCGCGCTATTTCACAACCATTCGTTCTTGGAATCTCGCCGTGATCTCTCGGGAGAGCCTTAACGCACCCTTTTGCGCGCGAAAAGTGACAGATCTTATTGTTTAAATTGTTCGATACTTTTGAAAATCGAAATTGTTCAATATGGCTGTTACAAGTGCCAGGAATATTGTGGATATGAAAGAGAAGGGGCATTTCGAGCGGGAAAATGCAAGGGTTGAGAAATATACGGTAAGTAAATATTGAAAAAAAATATTGTATCATTTATTTATATATGCCTAAACCTTATAATTTAAAATGTTATTGGATACAATTTATCAAATATAATGAAAATGGTGTTAACAAGGTGATCCTTCGAATAAGGGCTACTGAAATATGTAATTTAATAATTTAATAATTATTCTTATCTACATCATCTGTAAAAAGATTTGTAAATGTCATACCTGACGAAGTTAGTTAAAATTAAACACATTATTTTAATATGTAATCAACTTTTAACTTTAACATAAAATGAGATGGGAAAATACCAAATCTATACTTATCCAAAAATAAACCATTCAAACCAATACCAATAATAATAATAATAATAATATAAGTACTTATTTATTAATCTTACCGAAAACCACCAAAAAATAATTGCACCATAAAAACCCTCTTTATCAAAACTTAACTAATTAACTTTTTTAAATAAAAACTGAAAATGCAACCCCTATTTCATAATCTTCTGAACATAATATTTAATTTTCAAAAGTAGGTACCTAATTATATCAATAATTTCACCTTCGAACTCGAAGTCAAAGCTTCGCTACTTTTCATACGTATCTATGTTCTATTTCCGGACCCCAATATCATGACTTTCGCAAATTAGAAGTTACAATAAGGATGCCTAAAAGCTTCGAGTGTTTTGTATACGGGTTTATATTGTTTTTCTATTCATAACTTGTTTTTGATACTGGAAGCTCTTATCATGAGTTGGAAATCAAAACCTGCAGCTAATGAAGATATAAAAACTAATCTAAAAAACGTTCTTTTAGTGTGCATTGTCAGTGATTTGTGAGCTACCCTGAAAATTTCAGCCGAATAGCTAATCGGGAAGTTCTCAAAATTTGAGTTGCAAGATCTTATTGTTTGTCTGTCTGTCTGTCTGTCTGTCGTTCCACCCGGAACGACAGACAGACAGGCAGACAAACAAGAAAGAGACTTATTAAAAACGTGGTAAAAAAGAAATTACTTCAGAGTCCGTCTTTCAAGTCTTCCATAAAGTTGGGCGCCCTTCATATATTTTCACACACAAAATGCAAACAACCTTAGTGCTTATTAATATATAATTCATGAAATAATCTAAAGTACTAAAAACTACGAGAAACATGACCATGTTGATGGTTAATACAACAGGCCGAGACAAAATGGAGCTCTTTTTCTATACACTAAGTCAAATTTGGCCTGATTCAGAACTACTGTCATTAGACGACTTACAAAAATAACACTGGTAGAAAGTAATCTTTGAACTGGAAAATGTTTTTTTTGTTCACTAACGAGTCGAGCAGGTCGCTTGCCTGATGGTAAGCGACTCGCCTGCCCAAAAGTGTTGCAGTGCCACCCAAAACGTTGGTTGCAAAATCATGCGCGTCACTGCACTGCGCTCGTCACACTGAGATATTGGTTTTTAAGTCACATTGCTCAATAATTTCTCTGGATACGTTGCCTTTCAAACCGAAACAGAAATGTTTACACACTACAGCTTGGCGGTTGAGCATCTGACAAAGGTATCGTACTTCCCAAGGCGGACTCTTGCGGCCTACACTACAAAATGCTTCATGTTTTTGATTGAGATTAGTTGATTCATATTTTTCATTCTTTGAATGAACTCTGCGCTCGTTACCCTAAGACATTATTGGGTCTTAAGTCTAGTATGTCAGTAATTTCGCTGTCTTAGCACACTACTGCTTAGTGGTTGAATATCTGGAAAAGATCCCAGGTGGACCTTTGAATAAGAGGTGTACCACTACGAGTGACTACCCTAATTACTACTACTTAAACATAGTTATCCGTTTCCTATGGGTTCTAAAGTAACACGATCCCGCCAAAAAGGCTGGATTGGTATAAAACGGATATTATTTTTGGCAGATATTCGCAAAAAGTTTAATTTTTATAATTATTATTGCTGCCTCACCACTCACAGATCCTCGACAACAGCCACCCCACAAAAGAAAAAAGAAAATAGAAGGATATAAAAAATGTAAATAGAATAATAAATAATATAATATTATCTTTCACTTAAAATAATATTAGAAATAAAGGCGAGAGATGAGCGTGAGTCTCATTGTCTCTCAAGGAGTCGGATGTAGTCATGAATAGACGCTGGCAAAGACAGGGTTACCTCTATTCTAATAATTAACATCACTTATAATGGCCACGTCACTTTTCAAGCTCATCCGATAAATTAATAGCACATGCATCCTAAGCTAAGTTTTAGATGTACGTACATACGTACCAGGGCTGCCAACCCTATCCTAGATATTTAGAATACTAATAGTACATTTTGAAAAATAAATAAACAAGATCCGTCAACAACCAACTTAACATTGCTGCAACATTTAAACTATTTTTGTCAGCGTGGCAAAATTTGTCAGGATGCAAGTGTTGTTTGCAACCAAACAAAAATTGAAACGAAAATGCATCAATAAGTATGTTAAACGTTGGGTTAACGCAATAGTTGAAGACCTTGAATTTTTCTGAAAAATCAAAAGCAACCATTGTTCGAGAACTCCAGCGCTTGCAGGTGAACAATGAAAAGGTGGAAAGGTTGAAAGGTGGACACTGGAAGTAACGCTTCGTCGGACATGGGACCGGATCCCACAGAAACCTACCATCGTGCAGCTTGCGATGCCTTTGTCGGAAGACTCGATGCCATTATCTATGTCAAAGGAGTTCCTTTGATTTTCCTTAAAATTTACTTTTTTTAGCATTATCCTGAAATTTGGATAAATTGTTTGCCAATTAACTAAATAACAACGTTTACAATAAGTGTCACTTGGAGTGACTGTCCCTGTACTTAGTAGGCGCTTTGAGACTTCCTAGTAGCCGCTACCACAGAATAAATAATAGTACAAGTCCGCTACGCTCCAGCCCCGCCGGCTTGTGCCTGTCAGTTCAGGTTAGCAGCGACGAATTTACGATACATAAATCAAGTAAACCGCCAATCTCCTCGTCGCCAATACCGCAAAGTTTGAAGACAAAACTCTTCAACCAGTGTGTCCACCTGTTATGACATACGGAGCCGAGTCGTGGACACTCACGGTACGACTAGTCCACCAATTTAAGGTGGCTAAGCTCAGCGGGCTATGGAAAGGGCTGTGCTCGGAGTTCCTCTGAAAGATCGTATCCGGAATGAGGTGATCCGGCAGAGAACCAAAGTTGTCGACATAGCCCTTAGGATTGGTAAGCTGAAGTGGCAGTGGGCTGGTCATATCTGTCGAAGGACTGATAACCGTTGGGGTAGACGTGTTCTTGAGTGGAGACCGCGACTCGGTAAACGTGGTGTAGGGCACCCTCCAGCTAGTGTGGAGCGACGATATACGCAAAGTGGCTGGCAGCAGTTGGAAGAGAAGAGCCGAAGATCGGGCTCAGTGGCGTGCTTTGGGAGAGGCCTATGTCCAGCAGTGTACTGACTCGGGCTGATGATGATGATGATGAAATCAAGTAATTAACCAAATCGGATTGTAATATTTCTAACAAATAATAAAGAAAAATATCTAGATTTACATGTTTGTGCACTTATTTTATCATTCGGCACTTTGTGATCTGTTTGTGGCGTTAAAGTTTGATTCAATATCACTGACTCCCATTAGGTAAATAGTAATATATATAATAATATATATTTTATGCGCGTAGGCTCAGAAATCCTTAGATTATTGCTATTTTATTAGGATTTCTGTGCATGTAACGAGACTGTGATATAATTTGATTAGGATAAAGAATTATATTCTTCCTTAATTAGTCCTGTAGTAGAACAGAATAAAAAATAGTAATACCTACGTAGTAGTAAATTGGTAATCAAGCCAGTATAAAGTAAACATTTAATTAAATGAACATGCTAAATACACAAGCACAAATTAAAAAAAAATATGACCCCCGACCCCCGACCCCCATTATAGCTAAGAAGCATTTCGATCACATCAGTTTTCAAACATAATAAACCGCAGCTAGATCGGTCCATTCGTTTGGAAGTTGCGATTCTCACCCCCCCCCCCAATTTCTCACCTCCCCCTCTCCCCACAATCCTTCATATATCTAAGAACCATACCGATCACATCAGCTTTAAAACAGAAAAACGGCATCAAAATCGGTCCATTCGTCCGGGAGCTACGATGCCACAGACGCGTACACACGCGCACACACACACACACACACACACACGCACACGCACACGCACACGCACACGCACGCACACGCGCGCACACGCGCACACACACACACACACGCACACACACACACACACACACACGCAGTGATACACGCCCTAAACTTATAACGCCCGTCTCTTTGTTCGGGGGTTAAAAATATAAATTGTTACACTTATCAATAGCGTACACCTACGGGTAAACACTAGACGACCTAACGACCAAAAAAAAACCTTATGCCAAGGCATTCAGTCTCGACATAGATATCAATTGCTTAACAACCGAAATGGGTCGCAAAGTCTTAACGATTTACAATCGATACCATTAGACAGCTGTCAAAAATCCCTTTGTCGAGACTTTGGGCCCTGGACTGCAATAACAGGATAAACTGCTAACAACAATATCAGCCTTCAAAATTCGTGTTTTACTTGCGTGATGGTTTCGTTATTTCGCAACTCATCTCGCACCCAGAGCACACACAACGTTAGAAAAATTAAGATGCTTCCTCTGATAAAACAAAAAGGTAAAAAGGTACCTAAAACACGTTGCCGGCTTCTGCTGCAAGACAATCGAGTCTAATGGACTCAGTACAGTACCGAGTGAGTAACAGTTGTGCCTGTGATTATATTTTAACTAAAAAAAATAGGATGTTTACGCAATCAAAAGATGCGGCCGTTTATGTTTGATACTCGCAAGGGAATCAAAATATATAGAGAACTTCCCGTTGAACTAGAATTGAAATAAAATTTGGCAAGAAGCAATATCTACATGTTAGCAATATTTAGCACAAGTAAAGAGAAAAATCCAGAAACCGTATATTTGTAGGAGCATCACAAAAAATAAAAAATTGTGCACAAATTGTGTGTCCTCGGTGCGCAAGTCCGATTCTCACATGGCCGGATTTTATTAAATTAAAATTATCTCCGCCATTTTGAACCAATTTGGATATTTCTTTGTAAGGAAGATGTTCCTGATTGGGGCTTGTGTAAGTCATTTCTAAATAACACATCATTAATTCTTGGCAATCTTATGTATCTCTAACTAAAATGATTAATAAAAAGCTCAGTAACTTTAAAACCTAAGTAGGAGATGAAAGGTACGAGCTTTAATTCATCAAAGCTCATGTCCGTATGAAAGTCAAGGTTCGCACGTGACACTATGCCAGCATGATGCTTGTAACTACCTACGTCTACAGACTTGTCCTTTATTAGATGCATTACAATGATAAGCCAGCTGTTGCTGTGCAAAGGTCACGGTGTATAAACTGTTTAGTTATTTAAAATGGTTCTCTTCTTGATGGCCACGTCTCACATTCTTGTGGGTCAGCCTCAGTGCCACTAAAACCGTCAGCCTTCTGTGTCCTCTCTTCGTTCTATATTCGACAATATTGTCTTCAATGAATTTGCACTGTGTTATGTCCTCTCAGAAAGATGCGGATTATATACGTCTGCATAATATGATGTAATTAATGTGAACCAAGAAAAAAATGATACCATAATTCAATAAAAATGTTGTTTATGATGAATTATAAAAAAATAGAACTGGTCACGAGATTCAATAAAGGTAATGAACATACAACTACTAGCTTTGCCTCGTGGCTTTGCCCATGTGTTTATGTGGGTAGTAAAGAAAGTTACAAGTTTCCATGAACATGAGCACTAATTCCATGTTAAATTTCAACGAGATTGGTTCAGCTATTTAGACGTGAAAAGGTTATGGAACAGAGCTACTTTCGTATTGAGCATAGAAAACTAGTGCGATGGTAAAACTAAATAGACTATACTACTAATATTATACAGGTGAAATTTTTTAACCACACCCGGAGGGAAAATACTCTTAATACTGGACATGGCAATTTTACTCAAAGGAAACATTCCTTTATTTTTAAAAAGAAATAAAACTGCATTCAAATATTTTCGAAAACTCGCTTGCCAAACGCGGGATTCGAACCGGCTAAAACCGAAAAATAACATCCTGTACTCTTATGGCATCAATCGATAGGGTCAATCATAATAATCATATCTCTTTAACAAACATTATAAATAAAATAAAAGGAAATCCATAAAATCTTAACTTATTTTAATTGAACGAACAAAGGGTAAACTAACTAGTTGCTCGAAATGAGCTCCATTTTGTTGGATACACAAGTTTGTTATTTTAACAAAGATAAAAGTAATTGTGTAATACGGAGTTAATTTACAAACCGATACAAATTGAAATCTATATAGGTCTGAGTCGTTTTAATCAATGACGTCAAAGATAAGGCACTAACATAAGTAATCTGATCGACCTTTGAGTAATAGTGCTTTATGTTGACCCATTGAATTTATAAGTTTAGATTTCATGGTTTTCCTTTTATTTAATTTACCATATTTGTTAAAGAGATTTGATCCTTATGATTGACCTTATCAATTGATGCCATAAAAGTACAGAATGTATTTTTTTCGGATTTTAGCAGGTTCGATTACCGAGAGTGGTAAGCGAGTTTTCATAAATCTTTGAATGCAGATTGGTTTCTTATTAAAAATAAAGAAATATTTCCTTTGAGTAAAATTTGCTATCTCCAGTATTTAGAGTACTTTCATTCCGGTTGTGGTTAAAAAAATCCATTCTGTATATAGACCGTGTATCCTCTGGGGCAACCAAAAAACCACAGACTTCAATAATTACAAGAGTATCGACCAAGGAGGTTGACATTTATTAACACAGGTGTGGTACAAAGAATCTAAGACAACGATCTAACAACGGAGCGAGTACAATTTCCTGTTGCAAAATCGTGAACAGAGATTTAAATGATACGGCCATTTCCGAATATTAATGTCCTAGTGGCGTACCACCAGGACAATAGATAGTCCGTAGACTATCTATTACCACAGAATAAATAATAGTAAGGTCAGTCGGGGTAAGTGCGATATACTTTTAACAAAGATGAATTCAACTGCAAATATTTAGGTTTCTTTAGTAGTTTCTCCATCAAATTAAGTATTATATGATAATTTGTTTCCTTGGCAACGAATATATATATATATATATATATATATAGTCCAAGTTCCACAAGCTATATATATATATATATATATATATATATATATATATATAGCTTGTGGAACTTGGACCAATTTTACTAAGATATTTACTTGTTTATAGTAAGTTACTCCACTAGACGCACTTACCCAACCAAAAGAGGCAAGTGCGTCAGTACGATAAAATACTTCTTAAATCTTCATTATAACATTATGTTAAAAATTTACCAATAGACGTATTTGAGCCCTACTAGATTATGCATTCTGACCTTTTCTGCGATCAATATTGGGTTGCATACAACTTAAAAAAGAAATTAGGGGCAAGTGCGCCACACTTTTTCATGACAGGGGTAGAAACCTTTTTTCGAGTAGTGCATGTACATACATTTTAATGGCTTTTTATGTTAATCCAAGACGAGACAAGCCATCTAGGATTTAATTTTGAAACTAAATTTGTGTCGGGCTTTAAGGAAAGATGTCGTTTTATTGAAATACTCAACTGGTTTCTGATATTTTGGTGGTGAAGGCACTTGCCCCGTAGAGGCACTTGCCCCGTAGAGGCACTTGCCCCGTAGAGGCACTTGCCCCGACTGACCTTACAAACTTTTACGTAATGAAAGACAAGGGAATGTTAGATTATTTCAGTATGCAAAGCACAGCAACACACTCAAATTGACGTGTCTCTGAAATTACTCTCAAACAAAACAGTTATTTTTCGACACAACTAAACCTCAACGATACATAGTTCTATTTAAATAACGAAGTCAGGAAAATGTAAGTCAAACGCATAACACCCCTTTTTTCAGTCAGCGGTTGATAACAATCCAGATAACACATTATTGAATTTGTGTAGGAACAATGCGATTTCAGCCATCTTAAAAACTAATCGAGCGTTTTGAGAAGCTGTTATATTTGTTCACCGTTAATTGAGTCACTTCCGGCTTGTACGCCCACACAAGTTTCTAGATGTCTTTCCTAAGTGTCCTTTCCTTCGGATAAAAGACATATCCTTAGGTACTTACTTACTTCAACAACCACAAAGTTAACCACTTGCATCACCGCGGCACACCCACCATCTTGATTATAATATTGTTGTTTCACTGTCATCCGTTTTTATAAAATGTTTTATTTAATAGAGTTTTTTTTAGAAATATTCGAGAAAAGAGCAGGTACAAAGCGAGTAGGTACGAGTACCTAATGGTTAGCTATTAAATATTCTTTGTTACAAAACTAAAATGTCGCATGCATATTAATCAATCAAAAAGTTATTTATTTAATAAAAGGTACAAAGGTTAAAGGACATTTATGACCTATGGACTGTGATGAAGCCATGTGAGCAGATACTGAAATTACCGTTATTAAAATAATCTTGAAACCCTAAATAAGGAAAGTAGGTAATAAAAAAACCTACTTTAGATATCTAATAATTATTTAAAGAAAAATAGATTCTATTTTAGATACTTAAAGAAAAAAATGATATATAGTTTTGTAGTAAAATTAATTATTCGATAGAAAATCTTATGGCTAGGTATGCTCTTGGGATTTATTTGAAACTGACATTCCATACCTTCGTGATATGGCACTTTAGATAGATAGATAGATAGATAGATAGATAGAACTCTTTAATGCACAACAAAAAGCACAAAAGTAAAGCACAGTTTTTTTTTGTCTTTAGTGTCCATGTGGATGTTATCTGTCACCCTATAGCATAGAATCTGATACCATGTACATTTCAGAGCATTCTGGCTGAGTCCCTGAAGATAGCCACTCCCAATCTACTTAGGCTAAGCAGGAATTATAGTTGTTCTATAGCTAAGCGTTTATACAACCTTCGGCTACATCTTCCGCTTAACACCAGGCGGAATAGTGGTCTAACAACAACAAATTATTATACCAACTGTATCGCGTGGTATTCAAATTGTAATAGTACCACCCATTCCCATCCCGCGGGTGTTGTGAGGACCAGCTATCAGAATTCAGGGAATGGGAATTTTCCTGTGTATTATCACCGACTACTGATATCATCAAGCCACCTGCCATCCGCAGTGATTATGATACACAAGAATGTTTAAACAAATACGGATCACAGCCAAACAAACGAGTGGCATAGCAAATGGCAGTTGCATATGTGTGGATAATTTGTGGAGTTTTATAGTTAATATACAATTCCATTACAAGAAACTGCATTGGTTATTTTTTTCATGAGACCGCCAAGGTATCGATATCTTGCTTCGATGTGGCAGACGATTGGCGTAACATTATGTAAAACCGTGGCTTGTGTGGATCGGCATATCTTGGGTGCTTCCCTTTCAATTTGGTGGTGTGGAATCTATTTCACTTTAAACATTTTTGGCAAAGCCCTCTTTTACTAGGCAAATAGCGAGCAACCTATTGTATGACGTTCTACGGGTAGGCTGATGTTCAGCAGTGGACCTTTGCGCTGATGATGTGATGATACCTATTATACCTTTTAAGACTCAAGTTTAAGTTATAGGGAAACAAAGACGCTATTTTAGTATAACAATGTTGTTTAGTGCGTGTGTTCGAATTCTTCTAATTAGCGCAGCCTTGTAGTTTACTCCTTATATTGAGCAGACATTTATAGCAGTATCGATTTATTCAGATCGGAAACAATCGTTTTACACAAGTTAATTAAGAGTTAAATGATGTAGGTACCTACCTTAAGGCACGCTATGTGCCGTATATCAGGTAAAGTTATTTGGAAAGGAAAATACGTAACGCAGCGTGATTCCAATTAACAGATCTGAAATTTGGTAGAGTCTATTATTAACAATAAAGTATTTTTATCAAGTAGGAAATGATAAAAAGTAAGATTCCTGGCAAGATAGTCTAGCAAAAACATATTAGACTTCAATTAATGAAACCAGTTATTATTAATCTACCCTGTAGGCTATTGATGCAGGCGAAGCCGCGGGTAAATACTACTACCTAATAATATTCATAATAAATTAGTATTTACACGCATATTTTTGGGCCCGTGACGGCTTTTTTCTTATTGCATTTGTGTTTTTGTTTAATTTTAATTTCAATTGCTCTACAAAAAATGTAATAAATTATAATTACATGTTTTTTATTATTTTTATATCTGTGCCGCGGCTTTGCATGCGCTGTCATTAATTGTTGTGGGTTAAAGTTACTTATATGTAATTCCAGGACTTAAAGTACCAATATCATCAAATTTTGTTCAGATGTCAATTGGTTTTTAATCGATTGCTCAACTTCTACTCATCGGATTGAGATACCAAGTACACCAGTTTATAAGTAGAACCCTTAAAACTAATCAAAACCGCATCACAATCGGTCCAGTAGTTATTGCGTTATGTGCAAACAAACATACAAACAGACAGACACGATTTAAAAAAGTATTCATGTTCAGTACCATTGATAATTTTATTTTAAAAACTATTGACAGACTTTATGTTACTTTCTGCTTCATTATAAGTATCTATAGATATATACTATACATCAGTGTGCATGAGCTTAGTATGAAGATACTCGTATTATCGTACATTGTTATTTATTTTGAAATAATATAATAATATAATTCGTCTAGACGCAAAATCGTTGGTAAAATTACACGATGCATTATATACATTTTCTGTAATCTCTGTTAATCTCTGTTAATATTTAAAAGTGCACCCATTCTAGTTCTATTATATTCTAGGAATCATGGCCTAGGAATCCTAGAACTTGTAAAAATAAATCCCAGTTTTTTGTCACTCACTAAAACGGCTTTTTCGTAAAACTTTCAGTAAAATCTTATAAAAGTTTCATAATGGCAAACGCTCTATGTATGATTAATGGCCTTGTGACGTCACTATTGCGTCACTTCCTGAAACAGAATTTGTTTACTAATAGCGGAACCAGCAACCCCTTATTGTTTACTGGCGTTGTGACGTCATGATACGCGCCATGACATGAGCGATTTGGCGGAAATCATTTGAATCAAATGGATTTTTAGTGAAATTAAGTAATATTACACAAAAAAAACACTAGTACTGTGATATGTACTGTGATATTACGTAATCTAATCAGCATTATTATAAGACGGATCACATAACTGAGTAGGTAGGTTCCTCCGGTAGTTGTACGGTGCGGAAGGGGCGTGTTGACCGTCACGTGATCACAGAATATATAATAGTACGTGAATTACTGGCTTCTAAGGGATTTTTATAAGAAGCACAATCGTTGGAATAGACATATACCTAGTACTAACATGTTACAACGGCCCTAGATAAGAGTGATTTTAACCACTGAACATAAAGGTCACCTTAACCTAGGACAAGGAAACCCAAAGCTTATGCAACAGATATCGAAAACTCGACATCTGATTTCCTTCCAATGCCACAATCGCTCAGTTCAACAAGCAGACCTTGCTCAGCAGACAAGGCCTAAAGTTCGATGAACGCCTTTCCCTTGCGGTTACTTCAACTGCTGATGACGGATTTTAGGGTTCAGCTTGAGTTGATTAAAATCATTTCAATATAATATAAATCTTCCTTTCAATTTCAATAAAAAAAAAACAAGGCAATAGGTAACTACCATTGTAGCGATGGTAGCCTAGTGCGATTTAGAATACAATAATTCCGATTTCGGTCCTGGGCTCCGCACCAATGACTTTTCTAAGTTATGTGCGGTTTTCCATCGCTCTCTGCTTTGGAGGGCGCGTTAAGCTGTCGGTCCCGGTTGTTATTGATTAATTATCAAAAGCACTCGGGCGGCCTGACAAACTCTGAAAACAGAGACCAGCACTACGTCACACGACAAGCTAGCAAACATTGAAAAACTGACGATTTATAACTTAATAAAATCTCGCTGTTTGCCATAATGACCACGCTTGTCAGAAGCTTTGATGATCGAGTAGGTGATAACACTGGAGAATGCTGCTCCTATTTCATGAATTTCTTGAGCTGGTCCTCACCGCACCCACGGGGTGAGAAGGGTTGGTTCTATTATTCATTAAGTCGGGCGGGCACCAAACGGTGTTGAATAGAACCTCGGATGTTCTATTCAACTTACTAATTTATTACTGTTTTATTATACTTATATTAGGTCATTTTACTAGGGAAAAGTAACCTATGTGTTATTTCAGTACCTAAAGTGCCTATAAAGTACAATAAACTTCATACTTTCATCAAAATTTGTTCATCCTTCAAATAGTTTTTTATCGATTGATCGCCTTCTATTTATCGGATTACACTGTATAACTCATTTTTATATTATAAAAATACTTGAGTATGTATGTAAATAAACACTATATAACAAAAAATAACACAAAAATATGCACTCGGAAGATAATAAAAAAATGCAAAAATTACTTTAAATAAAGCTTCTGAACAAGAATACAACTTTTTTTAAATCGTGACTGTTTGTCTGTTCGCACATCACGTTAAAATCGAATGGGCCGATTGCAATTCTCTGTTGGATAGCTTAGGGTTTGACTTAAAAACTGGTGTACCTACTTGGTGTCACAATCCGATGAGCAGAAGCCGAATAATCGATTATAAACTATTTTAGAGCTGAAATAATTTGGATATATATATTTCTGAGTATCCTATATATATATATATTCCCAGAGAAATGACCACGCGGGCAAAGCCGCGGGCACTGCTAGTATAAACATAAGTTAATTAGTAGGTCCCATAGTAAATTGTGTACAGAAATCTTATATAATAAGTATGACTTAAAAAAATTACATAAAAAAATAAACATTTATGAGTTTTTTTAATGCATGTATTTTTTTATTGCATTTTCACTTTAAACGTTTTTATTTTTTTCCTTTCATTTTTTTTATTTCTTTTAGTGCATTTTCACTTTATACGTTTTAGAGACTTTTTTTTGTGAGCAGCCCTGAAATTTTCAGTCGGATAGCTAATCGGGAAGTGCTTGAAATTTAAATTGCAAGATTGCTGGATAGACAAAAATACATAGATACATAAATACAAGTGAAGTTAAATAAAAGCTTTTAAAAAAGGCAATAAAGTTATATTCATTGTCATTTTTATTATAGAAATTAATTAAAAGTAATGTCAATATATCTACCTAACGCGTGTGTAGGTAGGTAACTCACACACTACCCGTATACCTACTAATCTAACGCGTGTATAGGTAGGCAACTCACACACTACCCGTATACCTACTAATCTAACGCGTGTATAGGTAGGCAACTCACACACTACCCGTATACCTACTAATCTAACGCGTGTATAGGTAGGCAACTCACACACTACCCGTATACCTACTAATCTAACGAGTGTATAGGTAGGCAACTCACACACTACCCGTATACCTACTAATCTAACGCGTGTATAGGTAGGCAACTCACACACTACCCGTATACCTACTAATCTAACGCGTGTATAGGTAGGCAACTCACACACTACCCGTATACCTACTAATCTAACGCGTGTATAGGTAGGCAACTCACACACTACCCGTATACCTACTAATCTAACGCGTGTATAGGTAGGCAACTCACACACTACCCGTATACCTACTAATCTAACGCGTGTATAGGTAGGTAACTCACACACTACCCGTATACCTACTAATCTAACGAGTGTATAGGTAGGCAACTCACACACTACCCGTATACCTACTAATCTAACGCGTGTATAGGTAGGCAACTCACACACTACCCGTATACCTACTAATCTAACGCGTGTATAGGTAGGCAACTCACACACTACCCGTATACCTACTAATCTAACGCGTCTATAGGTAGGCAACTCACACACTACCCGTATACCTACTAATCTAACGCGTGTATAGGTAGGCAACTCACACACTACCCGTATACCTACTAATCTTTGTTTGACACAATTATAATTAGTTTTTACTCCAACAATGATTTTATTCGCTTGTATAATTATAACCTATTATAATACGTACCTACGTAATGAGACAAGGAAGTCTGGATATGAATTTATACACAAGGAAGTATCTAAAACAAAAGGTTTAAAATAATAAATGCGATAAGTGTTTGGTAAAAAACATTAAAGGTATCTCAGTTAATATAACATTAGGTTACTATAATCTTTAGTGCGTTTTTATTTTGAGGTTTTATTCTTTTTGAATAAAAACGAAAGTACGTATGTGTGTGATGTGTTAGTGGTGGGAGAACAAGGGGGGAAGGGTAGGGAGGGGAGGGGTAAAATTTGTACGAGTGCAATGCCGCGGGGCAACATTTTATCTAAATGTTTTTATAAATTACTGGACAGATATCAACTGATATGTTTTGAAATAAATATATCTACAGGCACAGCTACAGGTTATTAATACATGTTCATAATATAGATAAACACTATGAAAACAAATTGCTTACTTAAATGTCTGTCCGCTTCTGTCTGTTTGTTTGTCTGTATGTTTATTGGCGTATCACGAAAAAACTACTGTACTGATTCCGATGCAGTTCACTGTTGGATAGCTTAGGTAAAGACTTAAAAACTGGTGTACTTGGTATCTCAATCCGATAAGTAGAAGCCGAGCAATCGATTAAATATTTTTGACGGCTGAAGGAATTTTGATCAAATGTTGGTATATTGGTATTTTATGTCCTGGAATATTGTTGGTATATTGGTATTTTATGTCTTGCCGTGGCGGTCTTGGCTTAGAATAAAACCCCTCCCAATCTTCCCGTGGATGTCGTAAGAGGCGACTAAGGGAATACACACCGGAAGATGGACAGCAGCGTCCTACGAGCACATATTTATAACACTGCGGTCACCAATCCGCCAACGTGGTGACTATGGCAAACCCCCTCAATATGATAGACACACTGAAAAGACGGCCCCCAGTAAGCACAATGCTCAGTGACTACAATATTGTTTCACGACAGATGGGTCTTAAAATGAACATGTAAGACGAACATCATGTCTTATGCCCATGTCGTACCCATGCCGGTTTATGTTGGGAACGATATTATCGAAGCTGTTGATCACTATGTCTACTTAGGTCAGACGATCTAACTGGGTAGATCCAACTTCGACAAAGATGTCAACCGACGAATCCAACTCGGATGGGCAGCGTTCGGGAAATTACGCCATATCTTCTCGTCGCAGGTACCGCAGAGCCTCAAGACGAAAGTTTATAATCAGTGCGTGTTGCCAGTGATGACATACGGCACTGAGACGTGGTCGCTAACTATTGGTCTCATACACAAGCTCAGAGTTGCACAGCGTGCAATGGGGAGAGCTATGCTCGGTGTTTCACTACGTATAGAATCCGAAATGAGAAAATCCGTAGAAGAACCAAGGTTACGTAGGTTAGGTACCTACATAGCTTTTATTGTATTCTTCACTAAATTTGGCTAACAATTTTTATAATTATATATTATACGTGCAATTTGTATTTGAATAATCAAAATTGCATTATTCTGATCAAATATGGTATTATGTAACATCAAACAAAATCTCAAAATACCGGTTTCCATTACATAATTAAACAAAAACATTTTCACACGACATTGTTCTGGTATTTCTTTTTAGCTTTAGATTAATTTTGATTTTATAATTATTCATATATATTTAAATTGTAACTCATGTGAAACTAATTAACAGTTATAAAATTCACATACGCTCTGATTAAAATAAAATGCAGTATAAATACAGAGTCAGTCAGATAGGTATATCAGCTAATTGTAGGAAGTGGCGTTGTGGCGAAATATTTCATTGATAGAATATCTTATCTTGTATATTGCAACTCAATCAGAAAGATCACTTTGGACAAAAGTAACACTATTTAGAGCCAAACATTTTGTAAACGTAACATAATAATAAAAAATATGTAGTTATAAATATCCTATCCTACTAATATTATAAATATATGCTAAGGATGTGTGGTTATATGTACCTATATGTCCGGTCTTCATGCTGATACGGCTCAACGGATTTCAATGGATTCTACTTTAGGTCCTGGAATAATACAGGATACTTTTCAACATGATCATCATCATGATACGCGGGGGTGCAGCTAGTATATACATTATGCCAAATTTCATCCTTGTAGTATTGATAATGTCCGAATAAAATGGCTGTGATATACAAACGGACGACGGCAAGACAGACGGGCGTACATTAATTTAGTTTATTTTAATTGTACTGGTTTTTTATGTTTACTAAGTTAAAAATAACTTTTACATTTTAAATTCTATTAAATTTATTATTGCGACAATCCTCGATAAATACTTAACCTGGGCACAGAATAAATAATAGTACAAGTTCAGAAGGCTGACTGAGTAAAGTCATTTAAATAAATAGCGACTCTCGCTACAACGCTATAAAGTGCAATTTAACTCGCACGGCGCTGCGAGCTTTCAATTATATTTACATAGAAGGCGCTCGCCCACCGCGTGCAGGCTAGAATGCACCGTATCATAACGCGCGAGAACTTCCATTGCTCTAACCGTTTCAGAATCGCTCTGTCCCTTTTTCGCTCGGTAGGGTTGTACTAAGATATGATTAGGTACTTGTACTACTAATTATTCTGTGATATGTTATGACTTAGATATTGTAACAGAATAAATAAGTAATAATGTATTATGTTATTACTTATTATTATAAGTTAAAATAGTTCTATTACATACAATGACATTCTTATCAGAATAGACCGACTACCTCATTTTTACTACATACCTATTCCGTTTTCAGAACGGCGATAAGTTTAGTGAGATACCTACCTACGTGTCGTTGGTTGATTATGATTATATCCTATAGGTATTGCACTTTGATGAATAAAGGTGCCTGTCTGAATTCCATGCTTTTTAATGAGTGAAAAATAAATTGCTACCTACGTAATAAAAGGTATTAAAAGTATGTAGGCTACTTACTAAGTCAGCACAGTAATTTATTTTCCGATCAACAATATCTACTATAATCAATTATAAAATTACGTTGATCGATTTAATAAACGACTTTATTTCTGCGCGGAAAACCTTAAATATGCGTAGCTTCGGTATGGAACACAAATGAAATAACATAAAACTATAGGAACCTACGTAATAAAAAAATATCAATATCTAACTACATAACTAGGACCTATTATAGGTATTACAATTTATTACCTTTCAATATCCTTTGGAAGCGTAAAGAATGACAATTCGTCATTTCTATCACTATTCAAACAGCCGAATGCTATGCAGTACTTTCTAGCTTTCTTCTTGGTACTCATAATTAAAACACGAATAAAGTTTGTCAATAACTTTACGTAAGTAGGTGCTCTATCGCTAAGTACAAGGCGCGCGACTCATCGAGCGCACGCTTGACACTCGACTGAACGGACCCGAATATTGGGTCCTTAAATTTATTTGTACTTGTTGCGGAGTGCGACCGCCCTGACCTGGGCCTGCAGTCTCGACATGGACAGCGATTGCTTTACAAACGAAATCGGTTGCAAAGTTCGATTATAACGATATTTGGTAGTCTCTGCCAAATATCGATGTCAATCATGATCAATGTCAGTCATTGTACTAGGAAATGTCTATTACTCTATGATGTCAGTAAGTATTACAGATTCAAAAATTACAGATGCCGATGACAATCGATAGCTTTTGACAATAACTGTCAAAGCTAACGATTGTAATCGGTATGTACCGATTTCGGTTGTAAAGCTATCACTATCTATATGTCGAGACAGGCCTTGCGAGTTTTTTGAAAACAACAATTAATACTGGAGCAAAAATGTACAACTTGAGAAGTGACTGGTTTGCCGTTAGCACTATGCTGTGTTGGGGCCGGCTTGTGGCAAAATAACGATAAATGTATTACCTATTTTCAGTTTTAATTTCTTATTTGGTTAACCTGTTTTTTTCCGCAATAAAGCTATGTCTATGTCTAAGTAATAACACAAACCTTTCTAGGTTTGCCGGTACATGTAACCATATTGTAAACATTTTTTCATGTTATGAAATGAAAGAAATTGTACAAATTTGTATGCTAATCGAGAACATTTCCTTCTACATGATTTGAGTCTTTGTTTATTCCGTTGAAAGAACTGAATCTTTTAGTGACAGATTTCCACGCTTTTCACTCAATCAGAAGTATAATAGTTATTCTTTGCTCAAACGTCAACTACATCATCAGCTTATTCACATTATATTCCATACATGATAATAAAACAAGGATAAAAAAAAAACAAATGCATTTATTAAAACTGCTACTAAACCAATTTTCATGAAATTCATTCGGATCATACATCCAAAATGGAATCATCAAAATCGGTTCAGAAATCCCGGAGATGTGAGGTAACGTACAAAACAACAGTAGATTTGAAAACCTCCTTCAAAGCGTCATAAATTGTGGAATACTAAACTTAGTAACATAGGTAAATCTATAAAGTACCCAGGCTACTTAGTAAATTCCTCTTCTACGAAGCTACTGTGATGTATTTATAACCTTTTTATTTTTTACTGTCTAAGCAACCTACCTTTAAACCTTTTTATTTTAACTACCTTCCTGAAAAGTCCAAAGAGCCGTTGCACAACTTTAGAAAAGTGATCGATTTGAAATACTCAACGTCTGTCGTGTGTTTGAAAATTGCACGAAAGTAATGAAAATAATGAAAGACCCCCAGTAATTACAAAAATAAAGGCAATGAAAAATTCAAAGATAATAGTGGCAATTTTCAAATCGACACAACTATAAAACAATGCAAATTTTAAATTATCTAGTTTCTCATGAGTTTCTCTTATTAGGTTGCTGTTGAAAACAGTTTACATTTTGACGAAGTAAATGTATTTGATTATATTATTATTATATTATATTAGATTTTGATTATACTATTACATTGTTACTTTAAGACCTATTTCTAACATATTAAATTGTATTTTTTATATATTACTTCATTGTTGCAAACGCCAGTTATGGACGTGTCTGAATAGCGAAACCAGAATGCAGGTTCTGTAAAGCGTATTCTATCGTATTTATATGTATGTAGGTATACACGATAGATCACGCTCATATTGATAAGAATTTGCTAATTTAGCATCTAATACACTTTTATTACTACTATAAGTCGGAGTATATCCTCATATTTGATCGTAAATGTAATAAAAACACCTTAACATTCAAGAATAAATATTACGCACAATGTTCTAGGCAAGGATACACCTAGTCTAACTTATAGTTATTCTTACAACTCTACTAAAGCCTAGTAAGGGTTGGTACTTCCGGTTTAGTATACTGCCGCATATCTCAGTGGTCGTGACTTTACAACACCTCGTGGGTTAGCACATTGGCCTCGGTTTCCGAGAAAGCGAGAAGGTATTAGTAGAGTCAGTGATGAATAAAATTATGACTAATGACCAATATTGACACTGGCGCAGTTGATAGTGCACCTGCCTTCTAAGTTTAGTGTTCCGGGTTCGATTCCTGGCCGTGGCAAACATTTGTGTGTAGAGAGCTTCATGTTTGTTCTCGAGTCATGCTTCAATTTTAATGAATTACAAGGCATAAGTTGTAAAACTAAAACCCGACTACGGTCGGGTGAAAAATAGCTTAATAACACTCTTGCGATGAAGACGAATCGATTGATACTTCGCTTGTCAAAATCGGACTAAGTTTTTAGTTTGAACACATAACCCTTACATTCTTCGCCGAAGACGCCTAAAAGCTTAGGACACTATAAATGAAGACGAATCGATTGACACCTCGCTTGTCAAAATCTGACCGATAGGGGCGACGCTATGGTTAAACATCCACATACCCACACAGTTACATACATAGACTGTTCAACTCATTACCCTTCCCTTACTTCGCCGTAGTCAGGTAATTAAACATAACCAATCCCGTTGCGTATTTACAAAAGATAAAGTAAATCTGAATTTTAATACGACCGAGCGATCCTATAGACATCACAAAGCTGTAAATCATTCCTTAGTTGTAGCTAAATAGATGTAGGTAAAGTTATAGGAACAGACACTCACGACTATACCTATTCGTGACCGCATATCGAATTAAATCACACTTTGCATTTATATCAATCCACGACAATTTATCGTTATGTACACTGTGTACCTACATAATGGTGCCAGTGGTGCATGAGCGCAACAAGGGGATTAATCACTAAGGCATAATTTTTTAAATGAGGCTGTACTCATAACCAGTCATTTTGGCGTACTATATTATATGGCCTAATTAAAACCAGAAATGTTTCGGCCTTGCATCATTAGTACCGGCAACGTTTCCGAGGACGATCGATATATACATATCAAGTCGTAAGTTCAAAAACTAAAACCCAACTAGCGTCGGGTAATGATATGACACTCTTGCGATGAAGACTTATCGATTGATACCTCGCTTATCAAAATCAGGCCATGTTTTTAGTTTGAACAGATAACCATTCCAATGCTTCGCCATAGTCGGGTAAAAAAAATTAGCCTATGACACTATAAATTAAGACGAATCGATTGATGCTTCGCATCCAGTCCATCAATGCTGCTATAAGTAATTCCTCGTTCCACAATGCCTGGAAGAGTGCTGACGTCAGTTTGGCTTGAGAGCCAGACACTCCTCAACCCACCAAGTACACCGCATCACCGAGCACATTCTCGCGAACTTCAATAGTTATCCCAAACCCTAAACCACAATGGCTGTCTTCCTAGACGTGGCTAGGGATTTGACAAAGTCTAGCACGCCGATCTGATATACAAGTTGTGTCAGCTCGGAGTGCTGGATCGTCTAGTGCTCATTGTACTACCTCAAAAGCCGCAACTTTCGCTATCGTGTCGAGGGAGTCAAACCAGCACCCCGTGAGAGCCGGAGTCCCTCAGGGCTCCGCGCTCTCCCCGCTCTTGTACAGCAGCGACTTTCCACACCCTCCTAACGTAGAGAACTCTTCGCCGACGACACCGCGATCTATTCCACCAGATGGAAGCCAACCCATCTTCGGAGCCGCATTCAGCGAGCACTTATCGCTCTTTTGGGGTGTGGTTATGAAGATGGCGCATATCGGTGAACTCTGAGAAAAGCGTAAAAATATGCTTTTTTTTTTTTTTTTTTTTGTCAAACGTTACTTTCCATCAGGTCACAATACGATGTCTGACCAACCCATCCAGTGGAAAAGGTCAACCAAGTACTTAGGATCACCCTTGAGTATCGACTCAGATTCGACAAACACGTCAAAATAGTCCGCGACAGGGTGGCCTTCTTCCAAGGTCGCCTATAATCATCTCATTGTCAAGCATAGTAAAATGTCCTTTGAATATAAAGCCTGCATCCGCCCCGTCATGAGTTACGCATCCGTAGCATTCGCGCATGCACCCCCGTCTATTCTGTAATCGCCCCAGATACACAAAATAAATTCCTTCGGAATGCAGTAGGTGCCCCATGGTTTCAGAAGAACGCTGACCTGCACAGCGATATTGAGCTTCCCTGATTCGTCAATTCATGAAAGATACCTCTCGCCGCTACTTTGACGCGGCGCCTCATCACTCCAACCCCCTTGTAGTCGAATCCGCGAACTGCACGACAGACACAACAGCCCTCCGTAGACGCCCTCGCGATGTCTTAGCCTTGTGCGTCACGCATTGAGGTGGAGCGCTTTAGCCCAGAGATGTATGCATAAAATTTATGTATGGATAATAGGGACAAGTATGAACTTCTATACTTTTTTGCATAAAAAAGGGATTGTCTTTTCAGTGTACCTTCTTTACGCTCCAGCACCTATCTATAGAAGTCTAGGCTGCCATTGAAATGACCATTGGGCCATTTGGCTTGGATAGAAGGTAATTTTTTTATCGATGATGTCATTGAATGAAATAAATATATATTCGGGACAATTCCACACGAATTACCTAGCCCCAAACTAGGATACCCTATACTATGGACACTAGAAAACGGATAAACATACATAGATACAAATATTATATCCATGACTTGGAACATTTCTGCTCATCGTTAATCTTTGTCATCTACATTTCTACATCGAGTTCTCCAGTTAGCTTTTCATAATGATATATTTTAATATGCCTTAATAATTGAGAAACTTTTTTCGGCGTTACCCAGTAATCCAAAGGCGGCGGTAATAATGAGTGATACTCTGCCCCCTCGCATTTTGCCTCGAGTATGACCCGCCTGTACCTAAGACAACATACACAAGCCCTGACTACAATGACTGAACATTAATTAATTGCGAACCAGGGCGAGAACCGGACATAAACGGTATGTAAAGGGCTACGAATAATATAGCGTTTAACTAACACGGATATAGCAGCAGGTCCCAGAATCTAGGGCCTAGATCAAACGCAAAGTAAGCCTACTTAAACCAAGTAGTAGTAGTAGTAAGACAAAGTCAAAGCTTGGTAAATTAGTTCAATTTCTACAACCGCAAATATGGCCCTTTACTGTCATATCTCGAATGCACAAACACGAACACGTTCACCATACACACCACAGTTACATTCACGCTACACAACTCTTACACAGCCTACTCTCCGCTCGGAACAAAACTGTATATGGTTGTATTTCTCCCCACAAAATAAAATAATTGTTTATTTAGGATGGGGATGCCAAGATAATCTTCTTCCTGCGGGAGGTGATCCTGAAAAGACTGAATCTAAACCGCTAGAATTAGAAAAAAGGACATAAAATTAACTGCGAATTGAATCAACTTTTTGTTTATTATAAAGGACCATCAATCCAAATTAAACAAAGTTCTTACTTTAAATCATAGTCGATTTACTTATGTAATCTCGAACTCTTACTTATATCCGAATGCTATACAGAATGTACCAGGAAGTAGTGATAAGCGGAGGTCCCCAGGTAGAGCATTTACAGGCGCACCCGAATAACCCCCCCCCCCCTCCCTCCCCATGTTTGTTCCGCGATTTTTGATATTTTCGGAGTTAATCCGTTTTTGTTAGTTTTTTGACAAAACTCCAGATTTCTACACAAACTTAGTATTTTTGACCAAACTAACAATAGTATTCAGTTGTTTTTTTTTATGTTGGTAGTCCAGTAGTGACCCTTTTATGAGACACCAACATCATATTGTAATTATTAAAAACACTATAAAAAGAAAACTTTGTTCGAAGCAAAAAAGTTCTTCAAAGTTTGGAGCCCTAACATGAAAAATGTTTTTTTTTTTTGTTCCTATCTTGTAAAAACTTTTTCATTTCACTGGCAACCCCACCCATTCCCATACATCCAAACCCAACCTCACTCCACTATATCGTTACTATGAAAATGTCGACCTTTCCACCTTTGAAGTCACTTCATGCTGTGTTGCCATAAGCTTAGGCCAATTAAGCGTGAGGTATTATAAAGCAGGTGAATTGTTTTTTTTAGGATACAAGTAAAAAAAAATTATGGCCGGGACCTCCACACTTTGTAGAGATATTTTGCTATGAACAAAATTAGAAATTATTCTTTTATTTTTTTATTGTATTTTTAATAATTACAATATGATTTTAGTGTCTCATATAAAACTGAATACTATTGTTAGTTTGGTCAAAATTACTAGGTTTGTGCCGAAATCTGGAGTTTTATGACAAAAATTCAAAAATGGAACATCTCTGAAAATATCAAAAATCGCGGAACATACATGGGGTTATTCGGGTGCCCCTGGAAGTACACTAACTCGGGATCTCCGCTTATCACTACTTCTTAGGACAGCCTGTATAATTAGTCAAGAAGATACACGTCACGACTACTCCCTAAACCTGCTCTTTCTGCTTAGTCCACTCTAAGATGTAACGAAAAAATATATGGTACAAATACTTTTAAAAAACAAACTTTTATGGTACAAATACTTTTAAAAAACAAACTTTTATGGTACAAATACTTTTTTGTATAAATACTTTTTAAAACATTAGCGGCCTTTAGTGTGGGACCTTTGTGTGGGACGTTATGGCACCTTCACATCTTTTAAGGCTGACGCCGCAGCTTCATCGGTAAAGCAGCTCAAGAGGTAAAAGTATGCTTAATGGTTGGTTACGTAATTGAGCCGTTTGTTGTTGATATTTTGGTAGATTTCGATGCGGGATTGGATAATGTTTAGATCGTGAAGCGTGAAGCTAATCGTCGCACTTAAATAGGTCGTAGGTACACACCAGAGTATATAAATACTAGTACTGACCAAAGAATATCATCCAGACACCGGTTGGACGACCGGTTGGTCTCGTGGCTAGTGATCCTAGGTACGTAATCAAACGGTCGCGGGTTCGAATCCTGCAAGGTGCAATCATTTGTGTGATGAGCAGAAATGTTTGTTTCCGAGTCATGCAAGTTATAATATTTCGTATCTATGTATGTTTATCCGTTATCTAGTACCCATAGTACAGGGTATCCTAGTTTGGGACTAGGTAAAATTGGTTGGTTGGAATTGTATATATATATATATATATATATATATCCTTCATGGAATCTTCTCGTCGCCAATACCGCAAAGTTTGAAAACAAAAGTCTTCAACCAGTGTGTCATCTGTCTGTTATGATTTAGTTTGTGCTGTTATGACAAACGGAGACGAGTCGTGGACACTCACGGTACGCCTAGTCCACCAATGTATGGTATTATTTAATATCTGTGCGTCATGGTCTTGGCTATTATTTGTATTCTCTTTTAATGGACCAAGGAAGATACAAATCACAGAGTATTATGATACAAATAATACGTAAGTCAGATACAAACCAACGACATTATGAAATATCTGTATGTCCGAAAAAAACATATTCTATGAGTACAACGATTTCAGCTTATGACATATATGATCGCAACGAGTACGAAACAAAGATTTCGAATTACGCTTACTGGCGTAAGTAAGAAATGTCTATATCCAAATAAAAAAAAACTATATCCCAAAATCCAACCCTCCTCAGCCTTATTCGGCATCATCATGCGTAAAATAAAAACGATTTCATTTTAAGTTTGACTACCCTCACTAGATACCTTTATTGAACCCAAAGATTTTGAATTACGCTTACTGGCGTCGCTCTACGAGTCGACCACAGTGCGCCTTCAAAGTTAATGTCGTTGATTGTACTTATTTTACACGCTAAACCTATGATTATTTTCAATAGATTATTACCACTTATTAGAAAAACTCTCAAGGTATGGCAATGACATTACTAATAAGTAATAAAAACGTAAGGTAGGTTAGGTATGCAGGTCACGAAGAGATTAAATTAGAATTCAATAAAAACGGCTTGCACACAATACTGTAATCTGCTGCACATGTGTGTGTCTACTTAATATATGCAGTAAAAGAAGGAAGCCGTTAAAAAGGCGCATTAGAATTAGAGACTAGATAATCTAGATACATTTTTTTTACAGCTTGCGGACAAGCTGCCACAGCAGCTGTCGGAGCTGGGGCTGCGCCCTCGAGCCATGACACAGCCTGCTTACTCACTGCGATGGATCTCACCGGACGACAAGGACCTCGTGCTAAAGTTCCTCAGACGGTAAGCAGAATCCCTGTACAGCTTCCACAAATCTGTTAAAGCTACGGCTGCGTCCCGATGCACAGCATGACATACCTACGTACTTGCAGTGTCGGATATCGATAGACGATAAAGACCTCACACGTTCCTCAGAAGGCAAGCGAGGACTGCTCCTGTACAGCTCCTATATACAGCTCGTCTCACCTACTCGCTGTAACGCACACTAGTTCCTCACGTCTATCTCACCTAGATATACCTACCTCAAGGATGAACTGCCAGCAACATCAGTGCACTGCCCATTAGAGGAGTGTAATGTTTTTAGAATTCATGTATGTTTGTATGTATGTATGTATGTATGTATGTATGTATGTATGTATTTATGTATGTATGTATGTATGTATGTATGTATGTATGTATGTATGTATGTATGTATGTATGTATGTATGTATGTATGTATGTATGTATGTATGTGAGTTTTTTTATTCCACCACTAGCTGTACCCGTGGCATCGCACGCGTGGCTTCGCACGCGTGGTCATTTCTCAGGTTAAAAGTACTCCATTTACTATCCGAAGACCTAAAATAACAATATACCAACATTTGATCAAAATTCTTTCAGCCGTAAAAAGTTTTTATTGATTGCTTCTTCTCATCGGATTGAGATACACCAGTTTTTACACGACTGCCCAAACAAAGGAGTGTAATGTTTTTAGCATTCATGTATGTTTGTATGTATGTGAGTTTCTTTATTCCACCACAACTTTTAAATGCCTGAACAGATTTAGACGTGTGGGGTTACGTTAGAATCCTTACATCCCCCCGAGTAACATAGGCTCTATATTTTTTGAAAACATTCAATATGGCTCCATTTTCAAATTAGAAAAATATATTTTTCTTCCAATCTATACTTATAATAAAACTGTAACGGGTCCAATTCTGTACATTGAAGATATTTTGAAATTTTCTTTTGGAGGATACTCTATGTTCGATACTGAAGCCAAAACAGTTTTTTTTTTTCATTTTTGTCTGTCTGTCTGTCTGCCCGTCTGTATCTTGGCTAGGCATCACGCTGAAACTACTGAATGAATTTAAATGAAACTTGGTATGTTTAGAGTTCATACTACGAGGTAGGTTATAGGATACTTTTTATCCCGAAAAATTAAAGGGTTCCCGCAGGATAGGTGTTGAAAGTTATTTAAAAGAACACGTATCACGCTGAAACTACTAGACGGATTTTGGTGCAACTTGTCACAGTCATAGTTTATATAATGGGTAAAAATTGAGGATACTTTTTATCCCGAAAAACTAAAGAGCTCCTGCGGGATAATGTCCCAAATTTTGTAAATTGGAGATATTTTTGATTTTTTTTAAGGCCTTTCTTTATTCAATACTAAAGCCAAAACTGTATCTTTGTAATTGTTGTCTGTCTGTCTGTCTGTCTGGCTGTCCGTCTGTCTGTCTGTCTGTACCTTGGCAGCACATCACGCCGAAAATACTCACTGAATTCAAATGAAATTTGGTATGATTTGAGTTTGTTCTTCGAGGTATGACACTGGATACTTTTCATCCCGAAAAATTAAAGAGTTCGTTCGAGTGGATAGGCGTTGAAAGTTATTTAAAAGTACACGCTGAAACTACTGGACCGATTCTGTTGCTTGAGACAGTCATAGTTTATATAATGGGTAAAAATTGAGGATAATTTTTATCCAGAAAAAATAAAGAGTTCCTGCGGGATAATGTCCCAAATTCTGTAAATTGAAGATATTGTAAAAAAAAATTGTCTATCTGTCCGTCTGTCCGTCGGTCTGTCTGTACCTTGGCAGCGCATCACGCCGAAAATACTCACTGCATTCAAATGAAATTTGGTATTATTTGAGTTCATACTTCGAGATAGGACATTAGATACTCTTAATCCCGAAAAATTAAAGAGTTCCTGCAGGATAGGGGTGGAAAATTTTATAACTATGGGACGGATGTTAATGCAACTTAGCACAGACATAGTTTATAAGATGGGTGAATGTTATGGATACTTTTTGTCCCGAAAAAATAAAGGGTTCCTGCGGGATATAGGTTCAAATTCTGTTCATTAAAGATATTGTGATTATTATTTTTTGAGTTCACTCTATGTTCTATAATGAACTGTATGTTTTTTCATTTTTGTCTATATCTTGGACGTACTTCACGCCACCGGAACTACTGGATGAATTAAAATGAAACTTGGTATGATTTGAGTTCATACTACGAGGTTGGACATATAATACTTTACATCCCAAAAAATTAATGGGTTCTCGCAGGATAGGGATTGAAACTTATTTAATAGAACACGTACCACGCTGAAACTAATTGACGGGTTTTGATGCAACTTGGCGCCGTCTTAATTTATATGATTGTTTAAAATCGAGGACACGTTATATCCCGAAAAATTAAAGGGCTTCTGCGGGATATGGGTCCAAAGTTATGGTAATATTTAAGTAATAAATAATATTTTTTGGATGGTTCTCTATATTCGATACTGATGAAAACTGGTTTACTTTTTATTTGTGTTTGTCTGTCTGTCTGTTTGTCCATATCTTGACCGCGCATCGCACAGGAACTACTGAACTGAACTGAATGAATTCAAATGAAACTTGGTATGATTTGAGTTCATACTACGAGGTAGGACATTGGAAACTTTTCATCCCTAAAAATGAAAGGGTTTCCGAAATATAGGGGTTGAAAGTTATTAAAATGAACACGTATCACGCTGAAATGGACGGTTTTTTTTTAATGCAAATTGACACAGTCAAACATTATTTATACTTATAATAAAGCAATAGGTACGAAAAAGCCTGTAAAAAAAAGAAGATAAATAAAAAAATGCTCTTGGATGCTCAAAAACGGTATTAACACTTTTTTTTAATCAGTCGCTCTGTCTGTTTGTCTGTATGTTTGTTTGTTCACGCATCACGTAAAAACTATTGGACCGATTGCAATGCGGTTTTCATTGTTAGATAGCTTAGGGTTTGATTTAAAAACTGGTGTCATTGGTATCTCAATCTGGTGAGTTAGAAGCCGAGCAGTGGATAAAAGTATTTTTCACGGCTAAAGAAGTTTTGATCAAATGTTGGTATATTGGTCCTGGAATAGCAAATTATGGGTATTTTGAACCTAAAGAAAAGACCACGCGTGCGAAGCCGCAGGTACAGCTAGTTTTAAAATATGGGTATTAAATTGAAGGCCCTGATAAGCTCATTCCAGCAGTATATAATTTATTGTCATAATCTCTTTTTTGGCAAGGCAGGCGTGTTTTTTTAGCTTTTAAGCTAGTTATTACCCTAAGTGAAAACCGCATCGCAATCGGTCCAGTAGTTTTTACGTGATGCGTGCTCAAACAAACAACAGACAAAAGACAGACATGTTTTCTTTAATGTTAAATACTTGTTCAGTAGTTTAATTTAAGTACCTACTAACCTATCCCCCTACTACCCTAGACCTTATTTTTTAAATTATCTTTGTACAGACTTTTTTGTACTTATATTGGTTTATTCTCGTAAGTATCGATATCTTTTGAATTTTTGAACAGATTTTGATGTAGAATTCTTACATCATCCCGAGTAACTTAACCTTTTTTTTTAATTAATTTTGGCGGCATTATGCCTCCATTATCAAATGCGAAAAAACTTCGAATTTAACAATAAGGGTATCAAATTGAAGGGTTCGATGAACACATTCCAAAGTATATAATTTATTGCCATAACTCAAAACTTGTCACTAAAAAGTATAAAATATAAATAAATAATTTAAAAAAAAACTCGTTTTTTATTTATTTTTATTAACTATTTATTTTTATTTACTTATCTGACAGTCAATTCCCATTTGGAATGGCTGTAACATTTGGAATAGCTGTAATGTTTTCGTCTTACGCATGACTTCAATAATAGAATACCATTGCGTTTATATAGAATTGAGAGGGCTAGTTAATATAGGTACCTATTCTAAAAATATAAAATGTTGAATCCATTAGTTACTTTATGTTCCTCCCATAGATTCTTCTTCCGCGATGAGCCCATGAACGTGGCCGTGAACCTGCTAGAAACTCCTGAATCAAGATGCGAAGAGCTGGAAGCCTACGCGGCTGGCACCCTGGACGACTTGGTGTCGGTGGCTGCTGTGGATGAGAATGGGGACTTCGTGGGGGTCGTCGTCAACGGCATCGCGAGGAGAGAGGTATGACGTTCGGAATAATTTAAATTACTATTACCTAACTGTTACTTTGCACTCAACAGCTATCATCTATCAAAACAATGAAAGGAAGAAAAAAAAATTACCCGACTACGGCAAAGCAAGTAATGAGTTTAACAGTCTATCTCTGTATGTATCTATGTGGGTATGTGGATGTTCCACCATAGCCCCTATTATTCCGATTTTGACAAGCGAGGTATCATGGGCAATTTTTTTTTTACCTGTGTACCGTGGAGCTATGGAAGGGACAAAGCAAGGAGAATGCAAGGTATTCAAGCTAAAAACTTGTTCCAATTCTGACAAACGAGGTATCAGTCAATTCGTCTTCATCGCAAGAGTGTCATAGGTTATTTGTTACCCGGCCATGGTTATGTCTTGTTAGTGCGAGTATACATTATTATTCAGCTCTTCAACCAATCAATTAAGTCCTCATACGTTAGATTTCTACCTAGTAGGATTGAGTTTATTGGACACACAGACAACAATTCTAAAAACCATATTTTCAGGTGCTTCGATCTTTAAATATCTACTAAATAAATAATTTTCTAAGTACTTACCTAGGTTGAAACCAAACAGTTACCAAAAATTTCTTCAATGTGTAAGTAGACATGGCTGAGTTATCCTTAATAGTAGGCAGAAATACTAAGATACAAGACATGCTTATTTTCCCAAAGAAAATTGATTAATAAACGCAGGTGTTCATTGGAAACCTGGTCATGTTATCAGGTGTCGTAAGAACAATAGGTAACAGGACCCAAATGTAGAGCATTTGAAGTCACGCTCAGCATATCAAACACCCAAGGTGATGTGACAAAACCATTTACTAGTATTTAAGCATTTACATTTTATACCTACTAGATTTCCCGCCCGCGACCTCGACCGCGCGGACTATTGTTTATCGTGAAAAAAACATCCTATGTTCTTCTAGGATATTAAAAACCAACGCAAAAGTTGGTATAGCACCACTCTTGATGTTTTTTGACATACTTGTTATTTCGTTTCCATGGCAACCGTTTCTTACAGCAAGTAATCAAAATTTTTAGAGTGTTTCCAGTTTTCCCGTGGAAACATACAATTTTCTGGGATTAAAAGTAATCTATGTTTTATTCCAGGGTATAAGCTATCTCCATTCCAAGTTTCATCAAAATCCGTTTAGCCGTTATCGCGTGAAAGCTCCCCAAACAAACAAACAGACAACGTTTCACTTTTATATATCGGTATGGATAGACTTGTGATTAGGTTTGTTTTTAGGCTAGGCACAGTAAAATGTCTCTTGTGTTATGTTGTCTTATGTGTCTTAGAAATAAGTTGACACTCTACAAAATCTGCGTCCGACCGACAATGACATACTCGTCCGTAGTATTTGCTCACGCCTTCCGCATTTCCCTAGAGAAAATTCAGACTTTACAAAATAAATTCGTCCGCTGTGTAGTAGATGCCCCCTGGTATCAGAGGAACATCGACCTGCACAGTGATCTAAGATACTGTAAGATGCAAATATATATTATCTTCGTCGTTTGTGATAGTTCATATAAATTGTATAGCGAGCGATATTTTATCTTAAGATAAAATATTATAATAGTGTAGTCGTCTGTGACGCGCTTTATAGACCAACAGCACATATACTTTCTAAAAAAAAAGGGTTTTTTGTTTGTTTGTCGTATGAGGCCTCTGGTGTCAGAGTTTGTCAGCCCGCCCAAAGGCCTCTGACATGGCTTAACGACTAACAATAACAGGTCTAGGCTATTAATCAATAACAGGTGGGACCGACAGCTTAACGTGCCCTCCGAAGCAAATTAATAGAGCGATGGAAAATCACACATAACTTCAAAAAATAAAATAGATAGAAATTAGTGCGGAGCCTGGATCGAATTATAATTGTGGATTCTAAGTTGTGTTTAGGTAAATCTAGACTTAATAAGAGTGCTCAATAAATCCGCTTTAAAAAATCTTAGTTCACTGTACGAGTGTCTTGCTGAAATTCAGGGCCCAGAATTAATCATCTCAGTTAATTATGATGACTTTATCCCAAAAAAAAACTCACTTTTCATATACGAGGTAGATGCTACCAATACATTCGTAAACGATACATCGGCGTCATTGTCGTCGCTTTTTTTCATAGACGTAGGAAAAGCATAAATAGAATCTTCGGTCCTTTTGGCAAATATATGATCGAAAAATATTTTTACATTGTTTCATTTAATTACATTTTACAATGACGAAGTAAGGTCTGACCACGGGGTAACTTTTTAATTCGGTACTTATAGTTGTTCAATTATTTATTATTAAAAAGAAAACAAAAACCCGACTGCGAAAAAACTAAAAAGAGGCAAAAAAGCGTTAGATTCTTAATTTTGAAATATAAGATGTAGTCGGAGGCATAAGGGCAAGTAGCTTGCCAGAGCTGATCCCGTCAAAGTAGAAATGAATTGCATGAAGCCTCCGACTGCATCTTATATTTCAAAATATAAGATGTAGTCGGAGGCATAAGGGCAAGTAGCTTGCCAGAGCTGATTCCGTCAAAGTAGAAATGAATTGCATGAAGCCTCCGACTGAATCTTATATTTCAAAATATAAGATGTAGTCGCAGGCATAAGGGCAAGTAGCTTGCCAGAGCTGATCCCGTCAAAGTAGAAATGAATTGCATGAAGCCTCCGACTGCATCTTATATTTCAAAATCCAGAATCTAAAGCTTAATTGCACCTTATTTATTTATTTTTTCCGCAGTCGAGTAAAAAGAGACCAGACATCATTCATAGGTTGCTCGTCGCTAGATGAAAATACGACGAAAATAACACCGATGTATCGAATCGGTTCCTAAAATAGAATTTCAGTCCCGCTGCCGCATTTACGAGTAACTCTAGTCTCTAGTGAATCTAGATAGATAGATATATAAAAATCAGATGTTGCTCAAATTACAATACTTACTTTCTTTATCTAAACTGTAATTCCGATTCCAATGCTGGGCTCAGGAATTCTCACAAGGAGAGAGATGGTTTGTGCGCTTCACAATACTTATCTATAAGTTAATATAAAAACATTAAAAACAGCTGTTATGCAGTAGCCATATCATGGTGAAACTTAAAACGGGCTATCACAAATAAATGCGTGTACTACATTTCGTGTCTGTACTGTTAACCGTTGAGGAGTTCCCTAGTCAGGACCCAACCCTTAATGCAGCAACCATGTCATGGTAAAACTTAAAACCGGCTATCATAATAAAATGGTTTCACAAAATTTCGTGTTTATGCTGTTGACAGTTGAAGAGTTCCTTTATCTGGAGCCTGGAGGACATGCTTACCATATAAATGGATTGTCATTGGAACTGAACTTAAATGTAAAAATTCTACTCCTTAGGTGTTCTAATTTAGCTTGCAACATTTCACCTAAACAAACATACGTTGCAAGTTAAATAAAAGCTTTAAAAACAGCTAGTAGGTAATAGTATAATAAGTACACTAGAAACTGCTGTAGTACAGTATACTTGCCTGATCAAGAACTAAAGACAATTAGCCACCTAATAGGTAGATATACCTACCTACTTACGTACAGGTGTTGACTACTAAACGTTCTTGAAACTATAACACCGGTAATAAAATTAGCAATGTGGAACAATCAATGCTGCGATAATTTTGCATTTAATTACTTATATTGTAAATTTGTTTATGTGATATTGTAGTATGAACTTTTCTGTAGTGGACCGCTTATACCAATACCTGTTAACTACTTATACAAATAAAGTAATAAAAAATTAAGCTCATATCTCTTGAAACACATCCTATAGTTACCTAAGTAGACCTCTGGAAATCCCGAACAGTGCGCGCGGTCCTTTCTGCCTCACAACTGCAGAATGTAGCAGGACCACGAACTACCATCCTTCCTCGCTTGGTCCTTCCGTGGATTTGTACTCGTAAGAAAAGGCTTTTTAATAAAAACTCTTTTGTAGTGGCTCTTACGCAAGAGTTTTGTGTGTCGTGACAATTCTGAACTTTTACAAAACCAAATGCGGGTAGTTTGAGACAACGCTCGTTTCTCGACGCTGACACCCACAAATTAGGGAGTAAAATTTCTACAACTGACACCGCTACTTCATTCGTTTCGTGACCACGATCAATGCAAATTTATCGAACAGTCGAGGTAAATAAAAATAACGTTTTCAGCGCGATTAAGTCCCGTTAAATAATTAACTATGCAGACTGTAAGTTTTAATATTTTAACGATCGTAGGAAGTCTATGGTGGTTTATTTTCATCGGGCGGGCCGCGTCACGCAGCTTGTTTGCGACTATCATCATACGATGTAATAAACGGTGTACTAAGTCCAAACAACGTGATGATTAGGATAACTAAGTTGTGCTAGAAACTTCATATAACGTGTCATACAAATCATAACATGTTTAATTACTTTCCTTATAGCTTATATATGAAATTCAGCAAAAGTGTTGTAAGCTCATGACAGAAACTCGACAGCAATATCGGGAAATGTCTACAAAGAAATCATGTTAGATACTTGCGGTCATCCTGTCTCTTGAAGGAAGGAACTTTTCATTTTGTTCTCGACGTTTTGACAGGTTCCGACTAAGTTTCAACCCTCTTGAACTATCGCGATAAATTACAATCACACTTTTGAGATCGAATATGTACTAGGTACTTTTGACACAACATTTTTTGAAGATAATAGCCGTTTCTGGTCATAATTTTACTAAATACAATTTTTTTCCAAAAATTGCGATGTACAGTTGTTTTTCAGCTTTAGGTAGATAGTTAATTTACCCACTATAAATGCAAATCGAGCAGCTTTCAGTATAATAATAATAATATATTCGGGACATTTCCACACCAATTATCTAGCCCCAAACTAAGATACCCTGTGCTATGAGTACTAGATAACGGATAAACATACATAGATAAGAATATTAACAACCATGACTCGGAAACAAACATTTCTGCTCATCACACAAATGATTGCACCTTGCAGGATTCGAACCCGCGACTGTTCGATTTCGTACCTAGGATCTCTAGCCACTAGACCAACCGGTCGTCAAATTATCGTACAGACATGACCGAATCGACGACATTTTACTCCAAAAGTAGAACTCAAAGAGAAGTCCTAAATCCTTCACAGAAGTAGGTATATTGCGATAGCATTCCGAATGAACTACAAAGTGCTGCTGATAGCAGCTGAATTCCTATTAAATAAAGTAACAATAGACGCCAGGATTAGAATTTGCAATGCGACGGATCAAGGTGAAACTAATCCCTTATCGTTCTCGCACATTAGCACATACAATGCGAGCACCTAGTTTCCTAGGTAATGTATTTCAAGGGCACAAAGGCATATCGAATAGCAAAGAAGTATTTGCTAAACGCCACGTGCGAACTCTAACAAAACAAGATGAACGACAAAGCGGACATTTCCACACCAATTATCTAGCCCCAAACTAAGATACCCTGTGCTATGAGTACTAGATAACGGATAAACATACATAAACAATAATATTAACAACCATGACTCGGAAACAATCATTTCTGCTCATCACACAAATGATTGCACCTTGCAGGATTCGAACCCGCGACCGTTCGATTTCGTACCTAGGATCTCTAGCCACGAGACCAACCGGTCGTCAAGACAATGGCAAAGCAGCAACGATAACAAAGCAGTCCAATAGTACAACGATTTTGACATTACCACAGTATAAATAATAGTTCTAACATTATACTCGTAGTAGACTGTGCGGAAAGGGTAATACAGTTTCGGCGTAAAAGGGAATTAATATTAAGATTATATGGCAAAACAACCTATTTTTTACATTAATACATTAACTGACCTAAAACGCATTTAGGCACAACGCGATTAACGTTGTGCCTAAATGTCAATTCAAATAAACGTTTAGACTAAGTAGCTATACGTCGCTATTAGTCTGTGTCGCTATTTCTTATATTCCCCTTTTCGCAATACGACTTTGTCGATAAACGGTATATATTTTACATTGGTCCATTTTTCGATAAGACATTTTTTTTTTATTTTTTTAATTTGCTAAGGATCCTAAGATTAGTTGAGAAGAGAAAATATTATTTATTTGGTTTGCAACAACAATTGGATGACAACGCTGAGATAGAACAGTTAATGAGAAAATCCGATCTTTAGATCCGTCAGGAAGTACCCCGACGGCTGTTTTCTTTCCGCACTGATTCTTATAACGTAGAAGGTGCACCTAAGTTCAATGGCCTCAATTGATCTGCATTGATAATATTGCTAGATGTTGTGTAACCAAGAAGACGTTATTTATACTAACCGCATCAACAGCCAACAAAAAAATAAGCTCCAATCGTAGTAGATACCTATTGTGAGAAAGTACCTGTCCGCAAAGATTTCCCAGAAGCCTTGAGCCGTCATCATTACCAGTAGATTCCACCGGCAAATCAATTAGAGCACGGCTCGAAGGACCAAAAGGAAGGGGTCACGGTTGACAAGTCGAACTCGAAACGCTTCAATGCTTTTGGAAACTTTATATATTAGCAAACGTTCACGGAAATAGGGAAAATTACCCGCTTTGTCGTTCATCTTGTTTTGTTAGAGTTCGCACGTGGCGTTTAGCAAATACTTCTTTGCTATTCGATATGCCTTTGTGCCCTTGAAATACATTACCTAGGAAACTAGGTGCTCGCATTGTATGTGCTAATGTGCGAGAACGATAAGGGATTAGTTTCACCTTGATCCGTCGCATTGCAAATTCTAATCCTGGTGTCTATTGTTACTTTATTTAATAGGAATTCAGCTGCTATCAGCAGCACTTTGTAGTTCATTCGGAATGCTATCGCAATATACCTACTTCTGTGAAGGATTTAGGACTTCTCTTTGAGTTCTACTTTTGGAGTAAAATGTCGTCGATTCGGTCGTGTCTGTACGATTATTTGACAACCGGTTGGTCTAGTGGCTAGTGATCCAAACTACGAAATCAAACGGTCGTGGGTTCGAATCCCGCAAGGTGCAATAGTTTGGTGATGAGCAGAAATTATTGTTTCCGAGTCATGGATGCATGTGGATGTGTGTTTATGGTGTTCTATTTTCATATTCGTATGTATGTATGTTTATCCGTTATCTAGTGCCTAGTCTAGTGCCCATAGTACAGGGTATCCTAGTTTGGGACTATTGTGTGAATTGTCCCGAATATATTTATTATTTATTTAATTTACCACTTATTTAGTTAAAAATAACATAAATGTTCACGAGTACCTATCCAATATATCATACAGAAGTCTACAACTATTCTATAAAATAAATAGTTAATATCTACCTAAGTCTATTTTTGCCCGAGTACGGCGGAGCAAGGGTAAGGGTATAGAGTTTAACAGTCCATGTTTGGTGCATGTTCCTCCATAGCGTCGCCCCTATTGGTCCGATTTTGACAAGCGAGGTATCAATCGATTCGTCTCCATCGCAAGAGTGTCATAGGCTACGAGGGTTTTAGTTTCTGAATTTATGTCTTATTAGAGTGATGGTTTAATGGAATAGTTCTATAAAGTGGTTTAGAAATAATTTTAAGGCGCTACATAAAGGGGTCTACGTATTTTGATTAGGAGCTACCAATATGTATACTCTGTACTCACCATTTCCCTTGATAATACGAGGCATTTAAGGCGACTTATGCGAGATTAATCAATTAGGTTGTATGTATATATAGGTACTAACCTACCTACTATCTATTTTCATTTAATTACACGAGTACCTTAATATATTTTCTGCATTGTCCTTTCTAGGAAGCAGACTACTCCGATAAATCAGCAGAGTGTCCAAACCTCAAGTTCAGACGAATCCTCAAGGTGTTGGGCCATCTCGACCGCGAAGCGAAGATTTGGGAGAAGCTACCTGAAGAATGCAACACTGTTCTTGAAATCAGGATCGCGTCCACGCACTCTAGCTGGAGAGGCAGGGGCCTCATGAGGGTGCTGTGTGAGGAATCTGAGTAAGTACCTCATCCCTTGTCATACAAAACGAACTGGGTATTTGATGCTGGTCTAGGTGAAGCTCTTGGAACACTGTCACACGAAGTGAGGATAGAATCCGCGCACTCTAGCTGGAGAGGCAGGGGCCTCATGAGGGTGCTGTGTGAGGAATCTGATTAAGTACCTACCTCATCCCTTATCATACAAAATAAACTGGATAATTGATGCTGGTCTAGGAGAAGCTCCTGGTACACTGTCACACGGAGTGAGGATAGAATCTACTCCGCAGGAGAGAGGCAGCGGCGTCATGAGGGTGTTACGAAGTATTTGACTCTGATCTAAGTACATAAAACAGAATTTTACCTATGGTCGGTAAATAAATTAATCGAAAGTCTACAGACTTTTTGTTACTTCTGTTTTATTGTGAGTAGGTACTTAGGTACAGATATTATAAAAAAAAACATCAAATATATACAAAAAAAAAAAAAAACGAATTAGCAGCCCTGACATAAAAAAGTAGCTAAAAGTAGCACGTTCGGTAACACTGTCACAATATTCTGTGGAAAATGCACTGTTTAATAAACAGCAAATCTATAAACTAAAATACAGAATAAATAATAGTATTACGACTAAAACCTAACATAAACGGTTGTAAAGTCATTTTTTTAAATTGGCGCACTTTTCGCAGAAGCTTTTTTGTCGACAGCAATTTTACGAAGCTAAAAATAAATGCTGATGAACAAAGACATGTAATAAGTAACCTATTGCTACCTAGAATAGATAGATACACCGTCGTACTTAATACCACAGAATAATTAATAGTACTACTTATTAATACCAATGAAGCAGATAAAAAAAACATTTTCTCACAGATTGATCAAGCTTTACTTAAGTTTTTGTGATCCAATATTAAAATGAAACTATTAAGTAACAGGAACCGTCTGTAATAACTTAATCATACATAGATACGTCTTAAGTTACTTATTTTAATGTCGGTTTTTTTTTAACTGACTACATCAAAGCAAGGGAAGGGTAATGAGTTTAACAGTCTATGAATGTATGTATCTATTTATGTGGGTATGTGGATGTTCCACCATCGCTCCTTTTGTTTATATTTTTAACTGACTACATCAAAGCAAGGGAAGGGTAATGAGTTTAACAATCTATATATGTATGTATCTATTTATGTGGGTATGTGGATGTTCCACCATCGCTCCTTTTGTTTCTATTTTGACAAGCGAGGTGTCAATCGACTCGTCTATTGATTCGACTTCAGTTATAGATTATCATAGGCTATATTTTTTACGCTACTTCTGTAAGGCAAAATAAGGGTTATGTGTTCAAACTAATAACTAAGTCCGATTTTGACAAGCGAGGTATCAATCAATTTGTCTTCATCGCAAGAGCGTCCATTTTTTACACGACCGTAATCGGGTTTTAATTTTTGAACTTATGTCTAGTTAGGTATTCTATAGTTCAGCTGTTTATAAAGAGTTAAAGTTCTTTGTATGCCTGTAGGAGCTAATATTTATAACTACTGATCCCATTTCTGAAAATTCTTTCTCCAATACAAAGCTACAGTAGTGCAGGTAGAAATAGGCTACTGTTTTATTTAAATGTAATGTTTTTGTGGGATATCGGGAAAACTAAAGGTCGTACCTAAGGCCGTAGGGCAGAGGAACTTGTTTTAAATATTTATAAAGATTAAGACAGATATTAATTACATCCTAGCATCTACATAATAAACGAGCTCTTATAATGGTTTTTCAAATGGTTACTGGCTGGTAAGTTTTTTGCGCCGTCCATTTATTGATGACTGATACCGGTTCCAGTCAAGTCTTGAATTACGCTAAAATCTTGCTGGGTTACCTAATTTCATAGATCTAGTTAGGGCGCGGGGGGGAAGGTGAAAGATACGGTACGGTATAATATCACCTAAACAAAAACAGGACTAGTTCAACTGCAGGCAAACACACCCACACAGCTACATTCCCATCGTTGTGCTTTATGAGCATCAACAACAGCGAATGAGAATCACTGCTAACACGTCCTACACAAACTCCAGTCCGACTGTGTCAAAGAAGGCCAATAGTGTGCGTTGCACCTGATTTATACGGTCCACGCCCGAGGAACTGGTGCCGTATCTCCCCACTTTTAATTAGAACTTTGCCTAACTCAGATATTAAATACGTAAGTATAAAAACCGTACTAAACTACTTAAGTTTCAAATGTACCCGGAAGTTTTGATACACGTGTAAGAATGTCATATTATTTAAGTTACTCCTGTTCCTTTTTTAGGATCACAAAAAAACATATTTAAATATGATCATGCATGTGCCTTGTGCTTTGTAAAGCTAATAAGAAGGTTAATCAGAAATGTTATATGTACGAGTAAGTACATATAACATTACATTAGTATGTATAGATTTCATCGAGTGAACATTATGTAAGTACAACATCTTTTTTACATCGCAATAGATCCGCGTGTGCCCTCTAGGAAGTGAAACATAAAAACTTGAAAATTCGGTCATGACTTCAGAAAAACACATAGAGAATAAGTTATAATAATTATGTAATGATAAGTATCATGATTTATCAAGTTATGTAAATAATTTGACGAATAGAAACAAATAACCAGCTCCGTCGTTTAAAATCTACGACCTGGGGTGCCTCTCCACAAGTACTCCAAATGTTAGGTCTCTCACTGAGCTCTGCGGGGGAATACGCATGCCCAGTGGCGTCGTTCTGCCCACGTTAGAGAAGTGGACGTCGCGCTCAATGAGACCTTTCGCATCGTGATAGGTTGCCTAAAAACAACTCCTCTGACGCTTCAGTATCCCTTATTAGGATTCGCTCCACCCATCGTTCACAGACATTCTATTGCAGCCATTGAGAAACATAAACAAGAAATAGATAACAGCCTCCCATTGCATAATGCTCAACTTTCCCCTAACAGACTAAAAAGCGGACTATTTCCTGAGAACAGTAACGCCTGTTGCCCAAAGCGAATTAAAAGATGCGCGACTTAACCTGTGGACTACGAGGCATAAACCACCTGATGACTACATAACACCAAAGAAGGGGTTACTACCTGGTCATAAACAGCCTTGGCCGGTGTGGAAAGCCTTAAATCGACTCCGTACCCAGATGGGACGCTGCACAACCTGTGCAAGTGGGGCATTAATGACCAGTCAAGGATGCATGTCCCCAACGCTGCACACGGGAAGAAACTTATCAATGTACGTGTAAAGCCATAAAGTTGTAACTTACTGGTCCAAGTGGATTTAAAACTATAAAATGTAGCCCTATCGACACGAAGAAGAAGATTCGTTGATCCAAAGAGTTCTTCACGACTTTCAAGAGTTTTGTTTGACGACCGGTTGATCTAGTGGCTAGAGATCCTAGGTACGAAATCGAGCGGTCGCGGGTTCAAATCCTGCAAGGTGCAATCATTTGTGTGATGAGCAGAAATGTTCGTTTCCGAGTCATGGATGTAATATTCTTATCTATGTATGTTTATCCGTTATCTAGTGCCCATAGTACAGGGTATCCTAGTTTGGGGCTAGGTAATTGGTGTAGAATTGTCCTGAATATATTTCTTTATTTCAAACAGATTTAAAAATACTACCGTATTTTTTATAACAAAAAACTAAACTTCGAGAATTATCCGATTCACCTCAAATCTTGGGGCTAATCGGATCTAACATTCTTTAATCTATAAAAATGAAAATTAATATAGGAACATGTTTATAATCATTCTTAAAACTAATTAAAATCTTAATTATAATATCAGTCTTCACTTCAGTCAGTTATTGTCACATAAAACACAAGTTTAAGGTCCTTTGGCACCTTTTCTTTGAGCGCAGTTTTCGTGACACCATTCTCCACATGCATTGCTTGGATCCAGTCCTCTGTTGGCGGGTAAACAAATTTTTCTGAGCAAAAAATGCAGTGACGGTCTCTTGACCGAGCCGTACTCATCACTTTTATTCCAGGTGTAGCTTTATTCTTCTTTTTAACCTTCATGTTCTGTTTATCATTGGCTTTTTCTTAAGCGGTGTATTTACGAACATCTTTTGGAGTTATGCCGATTCCACGAGTTGATAAATGTAACAATCGATCAGCAAATTTTTTTTCAGTGTCGACGTCCATTGTTAGTTGACCGCCCTGACTCTCGATTATACCCCTGGAGAAGGTTGTTCTTCTTTGTAGACCACCCCAACTCTCGATTATACCCTGGAGAAGGTTGTTCTTCTTTGTATAAGGCACATTGTAGGTCTCAACTGCCTTACGTACAGTTAGTTGTTTAGTTAGGACTTTATCGGCTTTACCTTGGTCAGTTTTTGTTTTATATGTCCAAACCATCTAAAACAATTACAAATTAAAAATAAATGAGTAATAGGTATTTTAAATATTGGTCCGATTTGCCTCGAATGACATGATCCTATTCGCCTCATTTCAATGGTTATTAACAAATGAATTTTGACAGAAAACCTGTTAAAATTTTACTAAAAAACAAAAGGTATATCATAATTAGATTCATACCAAATAACGTTACACAAAAACATTCACAATTTCAGATAATTTTGTTCTAAAATTACGAGTATACATTATTACTTACCTTACAATTGGCACGAAAACTGCCATGGTGTCACGTGTGAATGGTTCGCGAGCGTCGCCGGCACTAAAATACGAGCGGTAACTAAATTCTACGAATGGCAACCGACGCGGGGAAGGAGGCGCAGTGATGTGTCGCTATGGCTGCGTTCAGTATAGCGCGGTGTTTTTAATTTTAATTTAATTCTTATTTGTTCCGAATCACCCAGTGATTCGATTCGCCTCGGTCTACCCTACACAAAAAAACCTGTCGAACGTTGAACCTATTCTATTAATTGGAAAATGATTGCTGGACCTTTTTCATGTCGCCGACTTCAGAACGACCAGTCAATATCGAAGATAAAAGGCAGACCCGAAATTTTCATCATTTTCCCAAAATCCGCATTTTTTTTGTTTCTTGATGATACTATGAAACTTAGAGCATGACGCATTTTGGTATCAAATTAAAGACACTTAATTTCTCAAAAATATAAGAAGACTTTTCTATTGAATCATTCTATTGAACCTACATATAGTTTTTCACTTTTTGGAAAGAAACGCCCATGCTTGACTGGCTGTATCAATCAATGTGACTATAGAACTCGAGTTGAGCTTAAATTTAGTTTGCTTCACAAAAGTATAGAGAGAAAACTAGCTTAGGAGCTAAAATAACACGCCTGTCCTGCCAAAAAAGAACTTATGCCAATAAATTATATACTGTTGGAATGTGCTTATCAAGCCTTCAATTTGATACCCATATTGTAAATTTAGAAGAAAATTTTATATTTTCGAATTTGTAAATGGTATATGGCTATATTATTCAAAATATAATTAAACAGTAAATTTACATGTTACTCGGGGGGATGTAAGGATTCTAACGATACACTATACGTCTAAATCTGTTAAGGCATTTAAAAGTTATGGTGGAATAAAGAAACTCACATACAAACATACATGAATGCTAAAAACATAACACTCTTTTTTTTGGGCAGTCGTGTAAAAATACCCGAAAAACGATTCTTGCAAAGCTTTTAGGTTTTAGGTTTGTGCCAAAATTTCGAGCACCACGGGGAAGCACAGGTGTTCCAAATTTGGACGTACCCTGCTCTCAGGGGTCAAAGTGTAAATGGTAGGTACTTAATGGATGACTATGTACATGAAATGAACAATACAAAACAATTGTGCATCTAGAACGAGACATATTGTGTTCGTAACAATGCGACGTCGGACACATTTTATGCAATTGTCTTGTTAATATAATATGATATGCGACATAATACTCGTAATGTATGAAGGATCGTCTGAACTGATATAGATTTATTTGTAAGTGACCTCCAGTGTCGTAGGTAAAATATCCGTCAAATTTGGTCCAGTAAAGGTGAATTTTTTACTTAAACAATTATATAGACAGGCAGTCTATGAAGCTATAGGAAAAATTGGCTAGATAAATACTGGTCACGGTGGCCGAATTGGTTAAGGCACGAGCCGCGCAGAGATGATGCTGGTTAGAGTCCCGTCCACGATCCAAATTTTTCTTTAGAAAATTATTAGATGCTCGCATTATTAGATGCTGAGCAGGCGTCAATGGATCATAAAAATATTTTACATTCGAAGTTCACAACTTTACATAGTTACGTATTTATTGAAAGTTCTCAAAACGGCATAAATATTATACTAGGTATTATTTATTTATATTTAGGATAGGTAATTTAATTAAGTATTTCAACCGTGTAGTGTAAGTTGGCACTCACTAAACCTTACCAATACAACACTAATCTTTGAAGGTAGTTATCATTATGACTGTAGGTAGATACCTACTAAATATTAATGGAATAACTAGCTTAAAAGCTAAAAAACACGGTTGCCCTGCCAAAAAACAGCTTTAGCCAATAAACTATATACTGTTGGAATGTGCTTATCAAGGCCTTCAATTTGATACCCATATTGTAACATATTTTTTTCGAATTTGAATATGTGCCTTAGGTACTGCCGCAATATAGAATGTTTTAAAAAAAAATATCCCATGTTACTCGAAGGGATTCAAGGATTCTAACGATACACCATACGCCTATATCTGTTCAGGCATTTAAAAGTTATGGTGGAATAAAGAAACTCACATTCATGAGTGCTAAAAACATAACATTCCTTTTTTTGGGCAGTCGTTTAAAAATTCACATTGATGTCGGATTTTAGGGTCCCTAACAAAAGGCAAACGGAACCGTATTGCTGTGTTTGGTTCTATATCGCCGTGTCGCGGTGGAAAGTTATTCGTAGATAAAGCATGCCCATATTATACCTACTTACTTAGATTGTGGTCCTACAATAATTATAGGTCATTCAGCCATACATCTAAGTTGGGAAGATACGGTACGCTTTAATACCACGAAAACTGGACGGTATACAATTACAGGCAAATCAAACACACCCACAATAACTATATTTCAATTGTCATGCTTCATGTGCATCAACAACAAAGATAGAGACATACGCATACTGTAACGCGAATGAGATAACAAATAATTGACAATTGTCATCGCTAACACGTGCTGCATTAATGCCACTCCGAGTATGACTAAGGGCCTACAGACGTACCACAACCACACCACAACGCAGCGACAAAACGTGTTGAAGCAGTGGTTACGTGTGAATAGTGTCGCTGTGGCTTATCGCAGTTGCGATGTGGTTACGTTGTGGAACGTTGTGATTGCGATATGGCGGGTGCTAGTGCGCGGTACCACTGATGGTTGTGATGTAGTCGGTATTGCCCTCACGATCCCTGTGAATTAAACTATTCATTTTAAAACAAAATAGCACCGCTCCGCGTTGTAGTACGTGTGAAACAATCCAATGTGTGCGTTGCATTGCACCTAATTTATGCGGTCCACGCTCGTGAAGCTTACCTATATAATCTACCCATTGTTAATGATATCTATGCATTCAACGTAAATTTCCATCAACTAATTTGTTTGTTTAAGAAGTTTAAACACTACAAGATGCATGTCATGAGTATTTAATTAATTGGGTATTGTTTACCAATTAATTAATTTAATATTACACAATCATATTGTATTGTTATGCTCAATGGCGGACTTGTAGATACCCGCATTATCTATTGTTATCACGTCAACTAGGAAGTCAGTAAACATTTACAAGTAACTATCTGCAACGAAATAGCAAGTAACCTATCTATTTATTTTATAATGCCTTGGACGTGTGGCTATTTCAGTGTAGGTAATTGTTGGTAGGTATATGCCATTCCGTCTTTGGTTAGGATGAAGTTAAAGAACTTATAAGTAGGTACGTACCTATTTAAAGTGCAGTAATGCGTGAACATAAGTACCCACTTAAACTGATTACGCTAGGGCTAAGGCCGGTGTAGAGTTACCTATACTCGTTGGCTAGGTAGAGAGTTCCTACAGAAGTTTTTAACAGAAAAGACATACGTACATTCATATCAACGTTCAAATTCAAGTATTTGATTTAAAAAGGCATAATAATATAGCACTTTAACAACTCATAGGATCACATAACCAAAAAAAAATACCTAAGCTAACTTTAGTTTGAGTTTGAAAAGGAAATTTCCTTTTCATGTGCCGACTCAGAGTTGAATCACGGACAGGAAAATGAAATACCCTCCTGACTCTACCGGTGCTTCGGAAATACGCCTGTTAGAGAAGAGAGCACCAAGAAACTGACGTTTTTCAGTTGATGTGTAATATATGTTATATTATATACTAGTTTACCCGCCCGCGACTTTGTCCGCGCGGACTACAGTTTATCGCGAAAAAAGCATCCTCCTTACGTTCTTCTAGGATATTAAAAACCAAAAGGGGACGGTCTGGTGGGGATTTCGGTAATAATCCATGCAAAAGTAGACTTAGACTTCTTGGTTATGGCCTCCGTGGCTTGTTGACTTAATCTGTGGCACCAACGTTCTTGATTATTTTTGACGGACTTGTTATTTCGTTTCCATGGCAACCATTCCTTACAGCGAGTATTCAACATGTTCTAGTTTTCCCGTGGAAACTTACACGGAATTTGTGGAATTTTCCGGGATAAAAAGTATCCTATGTTTTATTCTAGGGTATAAGCTATCTGCATTCCAAATTTCATCGAAATCCGTCCAGCAGTTATCGCGTGAAAGCTCCCCAAACAAACAACAGACAGACAACGTTTCACTTTTATATATTGGTATGGATTTTACTATAGAAATATAGTCAATAAATGACTGTGTCAATGAGATAATATGTCCCTGCACAATCATGAAAACTGGAACAAAATTATAATACCAACAATACTACTATAAGTAACACGAAACTAGGCTGGCCCAGTCCCCACAAGCAGCACTATTTCACGAGTATGACTGTATAGTCATTCACTCCCTCAACCATTTTAGAGGAATGGGAGTGACCCAGTACAAACAGAGCCGCCGCAAGTAAAGTAATTTTTAATCGACTTCATAAAAGGAGGTTATCAGGTTCACGCGTATGTTATGTATGTGACATTGTTGAAAATGCGTAACATTCATGTTATGTTAGTCTACAATAATATGGGTATCTAAATAAATGTACCAAATTTCGTGAATGTATGTATGTATGTTTGTTTACGTATTTCTCAGAAACGACAAGACCTATTACAAAAACCTTTTTGTATTAACTATCAGTTTATTATTTCGATATCTTTCAACTTAGGAAACAAGTTTCATCAAAATCTGTTCAGTAATTTAAAAGATATAGACTGTTAACCGTTTCCAGTAAGGTTTTCTTCTTATCAAACGGAATTAAGTTTATACTTAATTGTTTACGCAACTGTACGGAGGGTTATGTGTTTGGGTTGTATGTTTGTTTGTTTGTACGTTTTTTAGGCGTGTCCTACAGTCTAAACGCCTTGATGGATTTTGACATATGATGTATCATTGGATTCGTCTTGATCACGGGAGCGCTATAGGATATATGTAGTGTCAAGAAAACTAACGGCGTACAGCTGCCATATTGTATTTTGGACGAACCAAAAAAAAATGACCATAACCTATCAAGTGGGGAATTAAAATGAAGGTCTTTAAAAGATCATTTCAAAAATATATAATATATATATATATATATATAAATAATTCTTATAACTAAACAGTAGCAATCGTCAATCAAGCTTCTTAAAAAAAACAATTATATTATTATCCATGCGTTAATGTTAATAAACTATAGTCTAATGTTACAATTGCAGCTTTTAATAGCTAGTAAAGTAAAATATGTTAGTAAAAAATAAACATTAAATTTATATAAATACTAGCTGCGCCCCGCGGTTTCACTCGCGTCCCTCAGGAACCAAGCATTTTTACGGGTTAAAAGATAGCCTATTTGTTAATCCAAGTTAAGTCGATAAATTTTGTATGGGGGTACCCATACAAAATTTTATCCAAATATGTTTAGCTGTTTAAGCGTGAAGTAGTGACCAACATAAACACACACTCTTACATACACACAAACTTTCGCCTTTATAATATTAGTGTGATTATTTTTGCGGGCGGTCATCTTGTATTCAATAGTTTAGTGCGCAGACGGGTTTTTGTATTTTTATAAGGTGTACCCTACGAATAAATAATAAGTCTTATTATTAATAATTAGACTTATTACTTATTCGTAGGGTGTACCCTAAACTAACAAGACAAAATCGAAAGTGTTAAAAAACAAGACCGCGAACAAAACTAAAAAGAGGTAATAAACGAGAATTAAAAAATTAAGGGTTGAGTAGGTATAATTATGCTTTCTATATGAGTTTTATCTTGTGCTTTTATCTAAGTACTACTAGCTGAAGCCCGTGGCTTCGCACGCGTGGTTATTTTAATATATAGCCTATGACACCAATAACGTGGCTTTCTATTGGTAAAATAATTTTCTAAATTGGTTCAGGAGTTCCAGAGATTACCCCCTACAACCTCACAAACTTTACCTCTTTACAATATTATATAGTATACATAGTAGATATATAGTATATATAACGAAAACGAAACGAAACGAAAAAACGAAAACGAAACGAAAAAAACGAAAAAAAAACGAAAAAACAGACGAAAGACAACGAAAAACGAAATAAACGAAAACGAAACGAAACTTAAAGATAACGAAAGTTTTAAACTTATCTTTGCACTGATAATTGATCAATGCCGTCGCGTAAACTTGTTATAAATCCGAATATTATTTACTAGCTGAACTCGCGGCTTTGCCCGCGTGCAAATTTTTCTGGGATGGATTTCCAGAAACAAAAGTACCAATATCATCAAACTTCGTTCCGACGAATGGCTTTTTATCGACTGTTCGGCTTCTACTCATCGGATTGGAGACACCAAGTACAACACACAGACAGACACCATTTATAAAAATGCTATATTCATGTTCAGTAGCTTATTTTAAGTCCCTTAAATCCTTTTTTTTTCTTTCTTACTTATTGCTTTATAGTAAGTACCTATAGATAAATAGATAGAAATATCAATTTGAATGAATGTCACATTTTATCCGCACAAGGTATCCTGTAGGTACGACTGCTGTCTGTTCTGCGAAAGGCACTTTCGTTAACATAAATTTTAAACAGTATGAAGAAGCAGTTATACATTTCAATGTTTTGTCGTTCTTCCAGACGCATGGCCCGCACCATCGGCGCGAGCGCAATGCGCATGGACACCACATCGGCTTTCTCCGCCGCAGCTGCAGAGAGACTCAACTACAAGCAGGTGTACGGAACCCTGTACTCAGACCTGCCGAACGGACCGCAGCCGCAGGCACCGCATCTTGAGGCGAGGGTGTACGTCAAGGAGCTGGCTTAAGGTGAGCATAGCTGACTTTGTGTTGGTTTGGCGAACTAGTTAGATCTCTCACGACATATTAGGGACTTGTCCTCAATATGTCGTGAGAACATAGGGCTGCGTGTGTTTTGTCTTTCATAATCATCATCATTAGCTGGACGTAGGTCTCTCCTAATATACGCCACTTAACTCAGTCTTCAGCTCTCCCATCCAGTTTCTGCGAACCGCTTTTCGGAGGTCGTCACTCCACCTAGCCACAGGGCGTCCTACACTACTTTGCCTAAACGTGGTCTCCAATCGAGAACTCGTCTACTCTAACGGTTATCGATTCTTCGGGAAATGTGACCAGCACACTGCCACTTTAGCTTGCTTATTCTTAGAGCTTTGTCGATTACCTTGGTTCTATGTCGGATCACTTCACTACGAATCTTGTCCTTCAGAGAAACCAAGCATAGCTCTCTCCATAACTCGCTAAGCGACCTTAAATTTGTGGACTAGTCTGACCATGAGTGCCCACGATTCGGCTCCTTACGTCATGACTGGTAGTATGCACTGACTGAAGATTTACCTATGTCTTGGGGCATTGTGGTATGGACGACGAGAAGACTTGACGAAGCTTGCCGATTGCTGCCCAACCTACCTGATTTCTTCTGTCGTTCACTTTCTACGAATCTATGCTAACCAACGTACGGCCGCATTTTTGAAATTGAATCTATATAAAATTTAATCAATTTATTAGATTCAAATTTAAAAATGCCGCCTGTCCTGTTTATCTATCTATTAAACCGGGTCTGGCTTAAAAGATAGATCGATAACTCTTTATTTTACTAGAACAATCATAAAAATGAAAACATATCATAAAACTAGTGTACAATGGGCGGTCTTAAATGTTTTATCTTAATGTGTTACCTCTTGTTGCTGAACTGACTGATCATACGGTAATACAATGAGACATTTGCTGAAACTAGGAACTAATTTGTATTTGTTTATATTTCAGGACATCCAGAAGTTGTGCACCAACCAACATGGAATCCTCAAAATACGTCACAGTTACTGTTTCCAGTCACAATTACTTTCTTTGTTGAAAGAAAGTAGAAACTTTCATTCAATACCAAGACAAGACCCTCTATGGGTGAGGCTCCCCAAAATCGAACCCCCGCCTATGACGATAGTCAGATCACCACAGTTAATAGTCCTGGCTAGTCTTAACAAGGTATGATTTTGTTGTAAATTCTATAGAACCCATAGATAAATATACGAGTAGATTACGAGCAACGCTCGCGCACGTAGCAGTTGAAAGCCGCTACTTACGACCCCTACTTAGGTTGAGAGTTAGGTATAGATAAACCACAATAATCATGACAACATGACACCTAGCTCCAAACATAATGCAAGTATCCAAACAAAATAATGCAATGTCAACGTTTTTGTGGCAATATTTAAAAGAGGCATCAAGCCTAAATATATCTGGGTGCTGGGTCTGTAACACAAAAACTCCTATCATAGATTTGTCGTTCTCTATTCGACCGGTTGCGAGTCATTTTATCGTGGTTAATCTTTACCACAGAACAGATATAATCTGTTCTTTCTCAATCTGGTCCTTCGAGCTGAACCTACACACGAAAAGTGGATAGCGAGATTAAACTAAGGGAAGTTAAATAAATCAAACCAATGCTACCTGCTTACTTAAAGAAATATCCATAAAACTTCAGGTGTTTTTTATGTCGTACGCACAGTGTATGTGCCTAAAGCAAACCTGTACCTATCTTTGATAATGTACTTACGTGTCTATCTATGTAACGTTCAGTCATTCTGTATGAATATACTTAGGATGTAAAAAGTATGATTTCAGTTTGGCTAAGAAATACCAAAAATTATAACAAATTTGTATGAACGGAAAGTCCTACAATGTTAAATCAAACAGCTGCTTTAGGCTTGTTTAAGCGTATGTATGTCACCAAGTATTTTATTATTATTTTAATGTTGTTTGATGCTGAATTATTTCCTGCGTGAATTTTAGTAGCAATACACTTGAAGCTTTTGCTATTTCAGTCGCGTAGGCGCCTTCTCTGTTTATAAAGCTAATTAGTTCCTTTTAGAATAGTATTACTATACATTTAATGATGTTACGCACGTTTCTAAACTGTGTAGGTCACAAAATGTATTATTTATAAATGATAAACTATTGAAATTCAATTTTTAGAAGTTAGTAGTAACTATAGCATTTTTATCAACATTGTGTAGTTAACTCTTCTGTAATATTAATGTTTCAATAAATAAATGTTACCTATAAATGAAACTATTTTTTTATTCAACTTGACGACGAACCTTCAAATAAATCCTTGGATTTACTAAAAAACTACTGAACCAAATTTTATATACGACCACACTGGAGGTCTACATTTTTAGATTTTGTTTTTTTTTCAGAATTATTCAAATACCGTAGGTTTGTGTGAATACTGAAACTACAAAAATAAACACAGTCAAGAACCAATACATAGGAAAATCTCTTCGTTTTGGTCGGACCGGCAGGACCACCCCTCATCCCTCGTGCTGTGAGAACCAACTAACAGAATTGAGAAAATGACCAGCAGCTTTCTCCTATCCTCCTATCTCCTATGCATTATCATCGACCAATACGAACAAGGCGCTTGCCAGCGCAGCGTGGTAATTACTGCTAAACCCCCGCATGAAAGGCAAACAGAGCTATACTGACTGCTATAGTTTTCTATAGGGGGGCGCTGTTCAACAATGGAAGATTACCCGCTGAAGATGATGATGATGATAGTGATCATGCTTTCTTATTAAAAAAATAAGAAAGTATAATGAAAACAAACTCTTTGTGGCTAGGAAGGGTGCGGACTCCTAGGCACACCGATTTGTCACATTGTGACTCTTGGTAATACCAATAGTAAGCTGCCGAATATACTTAAGACTTGTAGTCACACTACTGCAGGAAACCAGAAGACCAATTACATAACAACATAATTATATGCAACAATCATTTAATTTAATAAAATTGACGGCGTTTCGTCCTTCACCGAGTGATGCTCAAGTACAGTTAGATCTACTCGTATAATCACAACCAAGCTACATTTATATTTAAACTAGCTGGAACGTGATGTAATACTATTACCACAGAAAAAAATATAGTAACTGCAGGAGTGTACCGCACCATTGTAGACCGTTTGTTCACACTTGGTCGGATTCGCTAATGGTCGGATTCTCATTTCAACAGATTCAGTACGTGCAGACAATGACGTAAACGTACTTATTATTAGCGCCGTTCCGGCCAAAAATGGGGTTGACCGAGGTTCATGCAAAAATTACTTAGAATTACTTGTAGTTTTTTTGTATAGTGTAACGGTAACCACAGTTACTGCTCATATTGACCATTGTACTTGTTCATGAGGGGTTAAGTTTTTGACTGGTTTAAGTGATATATAATATTGCCATTACATTAAAAATACTTTGGCTTAATTAGATAAATCCGGGTCCAATATGAATAAAATGAGAAGTTCATTAAAATTTTCATAAATAATTATCTGATCCCAAGAAAATCCGAAAAAGTGCTAATTAGCAAAAATAAACAGTTTTGCTTCTTAACTGTATTCCGGCGAAATGAGAATCCGATAAGTAAGAACAAGCGTTGTGGACTGCATCATCATAAACATCAGGGGATGATACTCTTGGCGAGAGATTAGCTTTTGTACAAAATGACGTTACGTTATGTTGTATGGCACAAAGTTTTCGAATTATGGACAAATCACCCCCAGGTGAGATAGTGGTCTTGATTACCTATAAGGATATACTGAAAAAGTATTTTCTAGATCTCCATGCTCCATCTTCGGCCACACATCGTCGCTTACCATCAGGAAAACCGGACAAGTGCGAGTTGAACTCGCGTGGAGAGGGTTCTTTAGGTGTTCCCGTAATCTATAAGGAAACTAAATTATCAAAATTTTAGTTTAGTGATTTCGATGATAAGGGGGATTAGTAAAATTTGATCTATTTACTTAAATAACTTTTTTTTAAATGTGGCCTTCACAATGTAGCCCTTTCGTTAGATACCGATGACACAGTAGGTAAAGTTTGCAAAACATTGTCTCTTGTTTTCTAATTTGTCCCCCAAAATTTGACGTAACGTAACACGTCCGTGTCACAAAATTTGTTAAGTGAACCAAATTACAAGTTAAGGCCCGGTTCCAGCACTTTCAGCAATTTTCGAACATTTTTGAACGTCTGTATCTTGTTTTATAATTAACCCAGAACTATGAAATTAGTATCACAACAAATTTTGACATATTATCTCGTACTTTGTGAACACAGAAACATGATTACTATGAATACACTCGATAGAAAATTTTACTCCCGAGACGTGTCATCTTTCCCGCTCTACTTTACCACGGATGAGAGGGACATAAAATTCACTGACACCCGGCCTTAATCGGACCAGTAGACTGAGAAAATTTACTGTGACTGTGACAGATGGATGGACAGAAAAACACACGAGTGATCCTATAACGGTTCCTTTTTTTTATTGGAACTTAAAACCCTAAAAGTATATTTATGTAAGTATTTAATTTCTTAATGAGAGCTATGCTCGCCGAGCGGTCTAATAGTGCTCGTATTAGAATCCAACGACACCGGGTTCAGTCCTTGGCTACGCACAGCACTATTGACTCTAGGGTGTGGATTTTCATCGCTCCTTGCTTCGGAGGAAATGTAAAGCTGTCGGTATCGTTTGTTAATGATTGATTGTCAGAGGCACTCCTGTGGCCTGTCAAGCTGTGACTATAGAGGCCAGCACAACCTTCATACAAGAAGCAAGCAATACAAATCTTTGAATAAAAAAAACAATTAAAAATTACTGAACCAATTTTGATGAAATTTATATGGGAACACAAATGTAAACACCTTCAAATCAAAACAGAATCATCGAAATCGGGTCATAAATCCCAGAGATATTAGTAAACAAACACACAAAAAAAAACAATCGAATAGCGAATCAAGTCCTATCAGCCCTACCCTAGGTAATGTAGTCTGTAAAAACAATATACAAAAGTACATAAACAAATCATTTTCATTACTTCATGGCCCGTGGGCCTAGGGTTGATCTACCTTGATTTAATCTATTTCATTAGCATCAATACGAATCCAAACGAATCTCGAGTCCTAAAATCGTTTACCTACCTATATACGTTTGAGATCGCTTGATGTTATTACTGTTTAATTATGTATTCTGTATACTATGGTTATATAAATACTTTGAAGAGAATCAACGCGATATTAAATTTAATAATAGATGATACATAATAGTGTGACATAAGCGCATGAGTCACTTAGGTATGCTTTGTCATTTACGATAACCATATTTAGAATATTATAGTTTCACTCATAAAAACAATTAGCTACTGTTTATGAAATGTGTTTTTGTTTATTCCTGTAATCTCCACTGTGATTATAGTAGGGATTTCGGGAAAACTTTTTTAGATTTTTCCCGAAATCCCCACTGGTGGGGACGGTCTGGTAGGGATTTCAGTAATAATCCTTTATGACTTATTTCAATTGAGCGTAGTTAAACAGAAAGCGACCATCGACCCGTTTAAAGGGGTTTTCACTGCTTTTTTATGTATAGTTCAGAATTGATTTAAATGTTATACTATATCAAAGGACACTTCAGAGGCTACGAAATGGGCTATTTATAACTAGAAACTTGATTAGTTTTGTTAATAAACTTTTAAGTTAAACACGTAGTCGTTTTCTGCTTTTTGCATCAATTCATAATTTCGTTTTTTGCAGAATGCATCCATAGAAATGGTCTCCTTCAGCTTATTGAGGATTGGACAACAACCGAGAGATATGCAAAGCCAAATCAATGGTATTATTCTGCAAATTGTAATAACCATATAAAATAAACCTAAAACGACTCAAGGGATTGTTATGCTCGCATGAGTTCTTTCCATAGCGGTCTGCCCCCTGCGTGATGCTACACGAGATCAAAACATGGACGAAATCTTATCAAGAAAAATATTATAATACGCCAAAAATATTTTTGCAAAACTGGACCATTGCTGTGGTCGGCTTCTGCAAATAAAAAATAGGAACTATTCCATCATAAATAAAATTTCCTGAAGCCAGACCAACTGCGATAGTCGGATTCTGCTTACCACAATTTCCTCTTTTAGGGATATTTTGCTAGACCATCCCCTAAAATGGTCGGCTCTAACACAAAAAATGGGTGATAATGGCAAGTGATCTTATTGGACAATTTAATATCTTGACCTCAGAATGTTCTTTGAATAAACGTGTCTTTGGAATACGTAAAGTAAATAAAACCTTAAGTCATAGGCATTATAACTCATTTTCTCAAAAAACAGGGTTGGTCGCTTTCTGCTTAACTATGCCCAATTTAGGTCCAAAGGGTGTATTTTTGTTCTGTTCATCTGTGTTTAGATCTAAATTAGAAATACTTAATTATCATTTCGAAAGTAAGGCCCGTATTAATAAATCGCTCTTGGCTGAGCTCTCAAGTGCGATATCAACTGATACGCTCTCAAGTTGTGATCAGCATCTTAAGATCGTCGCTGATTAATAAAGACACTTCAAGAGCATCTCAGATCATGTCGCTTTCAAGAGCCGCATCTCAAGATGCTACGTCACGAACCAGAACTTGAGAGCAAGATTGAATGAACTACGAAAGAACTAGGTTAAAAATTATTACTTCGATGTAGTTGAATTAAATTAAATGCAATTATATTAAACGCAATGTTTATTTTCTACATAATTATCATACCCTTACTTTAGATTTTTTTGTAGAAAGGATGTAAGCCATAATATATGTCTATATTTTCAAAGTACACTATCTATTAAAGAACTTAACGCAATTCATCAACAAATAACTATAATTTATGAAAATAAAAATTCATTGATTACGCGCTGTATTTCCAGCGCGTATCCTTTGGTACGATTTCGGATCTTTTTAGACTTCAGCGAGTCCTCGCCGGGTTCTGATATCTACCAAATCTTCGGATCTTTTCGCAATCATGCCAATTAATTTGTTTATTTCCAGAGGAATATAAAAATATTCTTATAATGATGGTTAATATAATTATAATTAACATCTTCTGACATAATATTTTCGAAATCCTTTATTCTAGCAACTGGCAATCATGCTCTCAAGTCACGGATCGACTGCACTCAACATTCTGCATCTCAAAGCACATCGCAAGTGCGTTCTTGATTGAGTTGATATTGATTTATTATTAAACACTAACTCAGCTGATTACGGCATCTCAATCAACAGCTTAAGATATGTTTATTCATTAGATTAGCATCTTGAGATCGCTCTCAATAGCGATCTCAGAGTTGAGGTCGGTTTATTAATACGGCCCTAAGTTATTTTGAATACTTACTGCTATTAGACAACTCGTCTCGCAGTCAATTATTTTTATGAATGTCAAAATCAATTTGATGGACTTACTGAGAAGCGACTTTCAACGTCAATAAATTACCATCGCTACCACGCTGCACTGGCAAGATTACAGTAGATCGTGGTAGATTACGATTTACCTTACTCTCTCTCAATTGATCGTTGTAAACAAGATGCGCGACGTGAAGGAACAGACGACACAGAATGCTCATATGGAAAAAAATACTCAAAATAATCAATGTCAGTATGTACTTAGATAAATAAACTGTCTTCAAAACCGCTTAACATTGTGATTATGTTGAGTATTATTTTCCAATTTCAACTATATTAAATGTTTATTAAAATTTGAGTTATTTTCTGAAAGTATGCTAAAGGATCATAAAGTTAACATGGGTGACCAAGATAATTCCTGAGGTATGGACAAGATGATTCCAGATGATTTCTAATAAAAAAACAATTAAAATCATTATATTATTAAGCCTAAATATAACATTTATTTATTTATTATTTATTTATTTAAATTTACATTATCATTACAGACAAATCTAATGCGACAATGTACTTAATTACTAACACATTTAAGGGCAGCATCAGTGAATTTCACCAAAGTACATGTGAAAATGTCTAAATCGCTGTGTTCAGCATTAATTATATTCAATAGCCGGAGAGCCCGGGTAAATGGTGCTTGGTGAAGCAAATTGGTTCTACTGAATGGCACTGCAAACAGCTTGCGATAACGCGCACGTATATAGTTACAAAAAAAGAATATAAGGTTAGTAGTCAGGTTTATGAAAAAAAAACGGGTTGGCTATAGAATTGAGGGGCAGGAGTTGGGAAGGGGTTGGTGGAGGAGGTGGAGGACGCTTAAAAAACTTTAAATTGCATCCAAAATTGGCATTGCCCAACTTTGAATTAATCATTATTTTTTTTCCATATTTTTTAAAAACCATAGGTAATCTAAGGAGTCATCTTGTACGCTATCAGATGTATTGTAACACTACAAAAAAACACTTCGACAAAAGTTAAGTAACTTTTGTATTTCAAGTTAAATAAATTACCTTTATTATTATTTTTTTGTTTTTGTGCCGCTTCTGCACCATGTTTAAATCAAAATTGAGCATTTTTTGAGCCGCAAATACTACAGTCATTACATAAAAATAAATACGAGTTGCCTACCCTACTCACATAGTTAGTCTTAACTTAACTTATATCAGCACCACATACTTTTTTGTTCATAACAAAGCACTTGTCGCTCATGCCACCATGATGCCTTAACAGACTATACTTAGTTCAAAAATCAACGAAAAAGCATTAGTAGTTTGAATCATCATACCCCGAGGGACCATCTCGTACACCTTTCCCCTACCTACCTAACTCAGAACAGTAGTTATAAACATTGATAAGGGTACATTGACTTACATCCACAGTTATAACATAAAAAGATTAGAAAGTGATGAACTCCTACTATATAATATGGCTAGAGTTCTAATTATTGTCCTAAGATTATCTAGGCATATTTCAAACAAATATTCGTTCAAAGATTCGCCATGCAATGTGCGATTGGGCACATATATAATTAAGCAAATATTTGGTCAAAGATTCGCCTTTGCGCTAGGTATTTTATCTTTCACCGTTAGTATGCTAATGCGCACTGCGCGCACGCCACAAAACACTATCAGTTGTAAGCGAGTAACGCGTCGGACACATCGATTCGTATTGATTTCGAGTGCTTTTTGAATCATTCAAATTACAGTGAATCTGTCTTTTAGTGGTTAACAACAGAATTCTAAATATACCGAAGACAGACTGTGGTATTATTGTCCATGTGAAGAGACAGATAAAGGTAGAGTTTTATATTTTTATCTTTATCGATAGTCATTCGTGAGCTCTGCAGATTTGTCGATTGTCTAATCTAATCTATTTTTACCGAAGAAAAAATAAATAAACATCGACAGTTATAAAAGAGTAACGAGTCCGAGACTCGATTTGTATTGCTTTTGTTTGCGTTCATAGCAAATTTACGGTGAGTTCGTCTTTTATTAGTGAAGCTGTGGCCGTGTCCACTTGGACATTTTCTTAACAAAAAAGTAGCCGATGTCTCCCTCGTGCTGCGCACTATTTCCTTGTAAAATTTCATCACAATCGGTTCAGCCGTTTAGAAGCCATTTAGCCGTAAACAGAAACAAACATACAGAGAGACAGCTTCTTTCGCATTTATAAAATTAGTAAAACACATACATATTGTGATCTGAAGATACATTTTCTATAATTATTATTTTTCATTTAGATTATAAATACACCTACTTGGTCGTTATTGGTAGTAATTGTAGAGGTTTGTCGATTATCAAGTCAAGTTACCGTAGAATCATTAAATATATAATGTGTACTAAGTAATGTAAATATACTCGTAGTGTGGTATGTACTCAGGTACAAGTAGTACTAAACTAATAATGAACAAATGAACACTGATACGAGCGACGAAAGCGCTTTCCCTTCATTTACATTTAATTTTTATCTTGCTAACAAATTGCTATATTTTTCATCCACATCTGACTTAGTGCAAAAACAACTGATAAAAGATACCTAAGTACATGTACACTTAAGGAAATATCGGCAGGGAACTAATGATTGAACAGGTACCTAACAAATGTTAACAATACAATTCACCTACCTGTTATACTTACCGCTTATTTCCTGCAGTACAGGTGGACCACGACCAATGCCCGCTATAAATGATTGTTAGTGGGTAATTATTTACCTAAGTTCAGTATCGATAAACCGCTATTGTTCTCAGATTGGATACACGATGTCCGAGTTTGAGGTACTGCCGGTACGTGAGGAGGACACCGTTGAGATCATAAGGTTACTTGAACGGTAAGTGCAGACAGAACGTACAAATAGTATCCCGTTTCTAATGATTTATACTTCTAGTGTTTGTGACCATGTTAGTTTTAAACTATATGTTAGCCAGAACGTGTTTCTAAGTGTTTGTCTAAACAACAAACTTAAAGACTAGGTACTAAGCTTGCAATTAACTCCTCAATTAATGCTTTTTCCAAAGGCCATGGGATTTGGTGTTTGTTTGAGGTAGTGCTGGCCTCTGCTGTCAGAGTTTGTCAAGTCGCCCGAAGGTCTCTGACATGGCTTAACGACTGCTATCCATAAATAACAGCCGGGACCGACAGCTTAACGTGCCCTCCGAAGCACGGAGCGATGGAAAACCGCACATAACTAAGAAAAGTCATTGGTGCGGAGCCTAGGATCGATCTATCGTTGGATTCTAAGTTGCACTGTAGAGCCGTTAGGCTACCATCGCTTCTATTTCATCGGGATTTGGATGGATACATGGATGACTAGATTTTGGTTGTTTTGTCGTAAAAAGGTAACAGACATAGAGACATTCAGAGTTACTTTCGCATTTATATAATACTCACTTATCAGATTTTAAGTCGAAACCACTCACCTTTCACTCATCTTTCACTGTTCTACAGTGAAAACTACATCGCAATCGGTCCAGTAGTTTTTACGTGATACGCGAACACGAACAGACAGACAGAAACCATATAAAAAAAATAGTTTCTTATTTTAGGTCCCGCCAATTGTACAGACTTCAGACCAAATATTACTAAAGGTATATACAGACTTTTTGTTACTGACTGCTCTATTACACTGTATAGATTAGTATGGGGGAGTATAGATCGCAGCTATTTTGAAGAAACATCTTGTAGAAAAGTGAATCAACTTTTTATGGGTAAACGAACCCATTTAAAGTTTTCTGTGTACCTATGTGTACCTATGTATGTAGCATGAGGTGGTGCTAAGTGCTGACCTCTGGCCACAGCGGGGAAGGGGAGGAAGGGGGGGGGGGGGGGGGGTAATCTGTACACAGTACCTAAACATATAGGCCTTATGGACTGTAGAGTATCGAGGCAATGTTTTCGAGTTTGATGCCTACTGTCAGTCGGAGACCGAGGGTTGTCGCTGGCGGGTTTTCACCTGACAACAAAAATGAGGTTTATGATTTTAGCAGGGTTTTAGCTATGATGCGGAATGTATTTATGTATGTTCGTCTGTTCATTTTCACAGCGCCTATTTAAACGTAATATCTTTGAATTCGTCTCGATTGTCCACGTGACATTTTTCACCAACATGGCGTAGACCGCTTAGAAAGTAATAGACAAAAAAAACGAGCGAGCCTTACAACAGTAGTCGCATATGATGTTTAATATTTGACATCTGAGGGATGACGCGTGATGGATGATGATGATGATGATGAAGAAAAGTATCCTATGTGTTATTCCTTTCAGGGTATAAACTTTCTCCGTTCCAAATTTTATCGAAATCCGTTCAGCCGTTTGAGAGTGAAGTAAGATGATGATGATGATTATGAAAAGTATCCTGTGTTATTCCAGGATATAACTACCTCGATTCCAAATTTCATCAGAATCAGTTCAGCCGTTTGAGATTGAAGTAAGATGATGATGACGATGAAAAGTATCCTATGCTCAGGGTATAAGCTATCACCATTCCAAATTTCATCAAAATCTGTTTAGTCGTTTGAGAGTGAAGTAAGATGATGATGTTAACGTTTTACACTGTTTAACACATTGTTAACGCTTTTCACGAAATCACTGGCATAGATTGCAGAAAAGCGAGCGGAAAGATATTACCTATCAAAAATAATATGAACAATATTTGTGAGTTTTGTAGACATCCATATACGAGTACATGCAACAATGTGTTGGGGCCATTTTATTTGTTTGTCCGTGACGTGCCAGGAGGTCTCCGCTATAGTAGAGAAGAAATATTGTCAGCTGCCGTATTACAGAAGTAAAAGCGACCAGTTGCAATCACATTTTCAGTATCGAGTTCATACTAAATTGCGCTTAGATATCGCGCATTAGAGTTGACATTACTTTGCGCCGTACAGCGAAATTATTATTGCAACTGGTTGCATTGACTTTTGTAATAAAGCGGCAGGCGTCTTTGTATAGACTTGCATTTCGAATGAACAATTGAGGAAAAAATACATATATTACAAAAGTGAAGATACTTCATGCGCGGTACTCGCTAATAGCCGTCGTCGCTACAAAACCGTTGCGAGGCCCTACCCTCCCGGCCCCCGCACCGAATGCTTCGGCCGTTTACTCCTCGTTACTCTACTGTTCGTAAGGACAATACCTATGTGAACTGTACCTCTGGTGTCAGAGTTTGTCAGGTCATTCAATGGCTTTTGACGTGGCTTCCATTGGACGGAGCGATGGTAAATCCGCCCATAACTTATTTTAAAGTCATTGCTGCGGGACCGAGGATTTAATCTGATGTCGTTAGATTGCAAAGCGCACATATAGGACCATAAGGACTACTGGTAGTAGAGGGAAGCAGAAGAAGAGATCTAGAACCCTAGATTATAATAACACAAGTCCAGGGCCCCAATTCTACTTAAACAATTATTGTGATGACAATTGTCAACAATTTTCGCAGTTTTAAGTTTCAATGTTTTTTTTTGAAAAATTCGCGAAAGTTGTTGACAATTGTCATTACAATACTTTTTTAGTAGAATTGGGGCCCAGGCGTGAGGGAGAGAAGGATTTTATCCAAAAGTGATAAACAAAGTTTAACCTTTAGTTGGTGTGAATAATTGTCCCGAATATATTTATTTATATTTAAAACGATAAAACCTACATAAAAATTTGGCAATGTTGTGTTATGAATGTTTGTGAGGACTAAATAACTCTGTAAAAATTGATTGCCTTCTGCATATGTCAATGATATTCACAGCTTATTATCATGGGAAATTACAAAACACATAAACTTGTTATTACTGAAGAGGACAGAGACGTGTTTGGGTTATATGTTGGGTTATGTTGCTTGTAAGTCTTCCTACAGCCTAAACAGCTTGATGGATTTTGATATAAGAGGTATCACTGGATTCGTCTTGATCACTAGATTGCTATAGGATATATGAAGTGTCAAGAAAACCAATATGGCGGCTCACAGCTGCCATATTGTATTTCCGACAGAACAAAAATTTTACCAAAACCTATCTAGTGAGGTATCAAAATACAGGTCTTCAAAAAAAATTATTTTTAGCATCTTTCAAAATTTCCAATTTTAGATAATTCAAGTTAATGTCATTACTATAGTATAATGTTGCAATTGCAACTTTTAAAGTAAAGTAAAATATGTAACATTAAATTTATATAAATACTAACTACGCCCCGCAGGAATCATACATTTTCCCAGACAAAAATTTGCCTATGTGTTAATCCAGGGTATAAGCAACTCCCGTACCAAATTACATCCAAATCCCATCAGCCGTTTAAGCGTGAAGAAGTAACAAATATATATACACACACACACACACACACACTCATCCCCACATACTTACATACAAACTTTCGCCTATAGGTAACTAAATACTGTGATTGCCTATCATTTGGCTGAATTAATATGACTTTGGTTTATGAAGCGTACCTTATTTTTAGCATTACCCTGAAATTTTGATAAATTGTATGCCAATCATAGACATATATATATTTACTTCGTACCAAATAACAGCATTTTCAATTATTATTAATAACACTTCGAGTGACGAACCCTGTATACTAATGAGTATATGTGCTAGAGGATTATATTTAGTAAAAACCTACTTACAACCTTGTACCAGTTACTGATCTTCTACAAAAACATCCCATCTCCTCTAAAAAATATGATAAGTAAGTACATCCACACCAATATATAGCAGTGAAACGTGGTCTTTTTGTTTGGGAAGCTCACGCGTTAAAAGTTGGACGGATTGTGATGAAATTTCGAATGGAGACAGCTTATATCCTGGAATAACACATAGGATACTTTTCTACATCATCATCATCATAATCCCACACGCGGGTGAAACCGCTGGGCGCAGCTAGTAATACATGAATAATATTTAGTATTCCTGGCTGCTAATCATAGGAAGATAGACCTTGTTTCTTAAAAGAAGGTACCTTTACATAGGTTTAGCTTACATGTATTGGTCTATGGTTATAGGAACATTCGAGCTGTTTCAACACGACAAGGCTTCGTAAACTATTTACCAGTTTTTAATACTTCCTTTGCTTCCAGTACGTTCTTCATAGACGAACCTCTGAACAAGGCCGTGGGACTCTGCGTGGACAGCCGGTGTACGGAACTGGACGAGTACTGCACGCATTCGCTGCTGGAGGGGCTGTCGTACAAAGCGGTGGATCAAGAAGGGAACATAGTCGGCGCTATGATCAGTGGAGTCAGCCCTTTGAAAGAGGTGTGAATTTGTGAATATCTCTTATAAAAGTTAAACCTATCAAATAATTTTATGCGACGAATCGTGGTTACGGCAGAGCTCACTCAAATGTGGTTTAATCAAATAATTGCACTTTTTAAATTAAACCGTAACTGCATTTGTATATGAAAAACTGAAGTTCCGAACTTCTCGTTTAAATCAAGAAGAAGCGTACCTAACCGTTCTTAAAATTAAAGATACTGATATTTTGTTTGAATGAACAGAACATCAACATCATCAGCCTGTATCTGTCCACTGCTGGACGTAGGCCTCTCCTAATGCGCGCCACTGAGCCCGGTCTTCAGCTCTCCTCATCCATTTTCTTCCAGCCACTTTTGTTTTTTTATGCGGTACCTAGAGATAGCCCTATTCGAATATATCGCTATTCCGTTTTACGATAAACGTTACTAATATAAGTAATATCGATATTTTTTGGGCAAACTTTAATGCCATTTCGTTCGATAGCGTTTCCGATAGCCTTTAGCAGCACACACTGACTACGATACCTCTATCAGTCCCACACAAGGAAGTTATACCTATGTACCTACCTACTATCCGGTTTAACGAAAAGTACTTAACTTTCTTGGTCTCACTCAACTCTCAAGAGTCCGGTGACAATGAATATATTAAACTAATGCTTTGGCCACGTAAATGTAATGTTTGTTGGTATGGTACCTACCTAGGTATTCAAATGCTAATGCGTTGAAACTGACACGCGTTATCCAGTCAACTAGTTATTCCGGAAAAGACCACAACAGAGCTGTAAACCTAATTGGCACTTGTCACTGAAAATAATTAAACTGGCCTTGGGTTAGCGCTGTAAACAAACTACGAAACATTTAAACAAAAGTGCAAACATACTGAAATGAATAATAAAGAAACAAGACTAGCGGTAATAGAGAAGAATTTGTAAACAAAATCACAGAAAAAAAAACAAATCAAAGATAAAAAAAAGATAATCCTGCAGGCAAAAAAAGACAAAAGAAAACAAGTAATGGACCTATGTATTACGACCTAATTATTTATAAACTTGGGAAAAATCGTACCCTTGTTCACAGTTTTGGGTTTTTCTTTCTGAATGTTAGTTTGAGCATCTGTGGTGTAAAAAAATATGTTTGAGACCCTGGGTGGCCAACTATTTTAAATACATGTCTACTTCAAGAGGATTCTAAACTGGTACGATTCTACAACAAAAAAAAAACTTGTCTTCCTTGTACAAGAATATGCAGGATTATCCACTCATTCCGTGACATTAGATATATACATAAAGATAAGACCTTTATAACGTAAAATAATATTTTTAGCTGATATAGGTTATGTTGCGTTTTATAATTAAAAAAAAACAAAATCCGTTTATTCCCCTTGACACTCCGCGCCAAGTGACGCCAATAGACTTTTTCATTAAAGGAATACTAGAAAAGTTTTCAAAATGGCAACATTCCGCATGCTTAACCCGGACTGAAAAAATGAGTAGGTAATGTTAAGCGCGTCACAGACGACTAAGATACTATAATATTTTATCTTAAGATAAAATGTCGCTCGCCATACAATTTATATGAACCATCACAAACGGCGAAGATAATATATATTTGCATCTTACAGTATCTTAAGATATCGAGATATCGATATGTTTTTTTTAAAAGATGTCATCTTAAGATACGCAATATATCGTAAAAGATACAAAATATACATATATTAATATACTATCTTAAGATACAAAATATATCGTAACATGCTCTACAGGTTGCTGTTTTGTATTCGTGACGGTTTTTTTTAACCCCTGAACAAAGAGACGGGTGTTATAATTTTAGGTTGTGTATCGCTGGGTGTGTGCGCGCGCGTGTGTCTGTGTGTACGTGTGTGTGTGTGTGTGTGTGTGTGTGTGTGTCGTGTGCGTGTGTGTGATTGTGTGTGTGTCGCGCGCGCGTGTGTGTGTGTGTGTGTGTGTCGTGTGCGTGTGTGTGTGATTGTGTGTGTGTGTCGCGCGTGTGCGTGTGTGTGTGTGTGTGTGTGTCGCGCGCGCGCGTGTGTGTGTGTGTGTGTGTGTGTGTGTGTGTGTGTGTGTGCGCGCGCGTGAGTGTGGCATCGTAGCTCCCAAACGAATGGACCGATTTTGTTGCGGTTTTTTCTGTTCGAAAGCTGATATGATCGAGATGGTTCTTAGATATATAAGGAGAGGTAGGGGGAGGGGGGGAGGTGAGAAAGAAAAGGGGGTTAAAATCGTAGCTTCCAAACAAATGGACCGATTTAGCTGTGTTTTTTTATGTTTGAAAGCTGGGGTAAACAAGATGATTCATAGCTATAATTGGGGGATTGGACTAAACTTACATTTTTTTTTCAAAAACTGTGAATAAAGTTCAGAATATCTCAAAAAGTAAATCCATTCTGTATATCTAAAAACGAATCGATTGGTAACTCGCTTATCAAAAATCGGACCAATAGGGGCGACGCTATGGTAGGGCATTCACATACCCACATACATACGTACAAACAGACTGTTAAACTCATTATCATTCCCTTGCTTTTCCGTACTCAGGTAAAAGCGTCGGTTACTCAAACTCAGCGTAGTGCGTAGACCATTAACTAAATTTAAAATTTTCTGTATTGTAACTATCTTGTAAATTTTGCTGTATTGTAACTAGGTATATTGTAAATATTGCTGTATTGTAACCATATTGTAAATTTTGCTGTATTGTAACTATGTGCCAGAAGCAGACACGATCTAATTATACTACTAGCACGACTCAATTTACTAAGTACAAAGAATTTTATCTTTAATGCATATCTTTATATTTAGGTACCTACTTACTTAAATTACACTTTATTATTCAGGACGACGAAGACAACCTCCTCAGCCAAGCACAACACTGCCAAAACCCAAAGTTTCAGAAGATCCTACACATCCTGGCGCGAAGGGAAGACGGTGCGAGACTGTGGGAGAAGTTCCCAGGAGATGAGAAGCTTGTGGACGTGAAGGTGGCAGCTACGGACCCCGCGTGGAGACAGAGGGGCATCATGAATGCTTTGGTGCAGGTGACAGAGTGAGTATAATAGAAACTCAGACAGCGAAGGGAATAAGGTGCGAGACTGTGAGAGAAGTTCCCAGGAGATGAGAAGCTTGTGGACGTGAAGGTGGCAGCTACGGATCCCGTGTAGAGACAGATGGGCACCATGAATGCTTTGGCGAAGGTGACAGAGTGAGTATAACAGAAACTCAGACAGCGAAAGGAAAAAGGTGTGAGACTGTGGGAGAAGTTCCCAGGAGATGAGAAGCTTGTGAACGTGAAGGTGGCAGCTACGGACCCCGCGTAGAGACAGAAGGGCACCATGAATGCTTTGGCGAAGGTGACAGAGTGAGTATAACAGAAACTCAGACAGCGAAAGGAAAAAGGTGTGAGACTGGGAGAAGTTCCCAGGAGATGAGAAGCTTGTGGACGTGAAGGTGGCAGCTACGGTCCCCGCGTAGAGACAGAAGGGCATCATGAATGCTTTGGCGAAGGTGAGTAAAACAGAAACTCAGACATTAGCTAGCGGGCAAGCAGTTTGATTATAGCTGCTCTCAGTTTCTAAAATTTCTCGCTCGCTTTCCTCGCGCCTTCTTTGTGTTGTTACATTATATAGGTATTAAGTACATAGATACCTACCTACTTAATAATTTTCTAAAGGAAAAATTTGGATCACGGACGGGATTCGAACCCGCATACATCCATGCCTCTGCGCAGCACATGCCTCTAACAAATACAGCCACCGTAACCACTGCATCACAATCCTAATTTGTCCCTTAGTTTTCTCAACCCGTCTTAAGAGGACGGTAACGCCATCCATTGGAAGTATTGTGAACTTAGCAAAAAAATGTTTTATATCATGTAGTTGTACCACGGGTCTAGTTATCCAACTACGAAAGTAGTTGAACCACGACACCTAGTAAAGTCCCCTGGTCTGTCCCGTAGTCCAACTAGATGGACAGCCCATTCTAAATTAAAGCTAGTTACTAAGGCACAGTCTTCTGACTCTAGCTGGCAACCAACTAACAAGGCATAATGCTCCTCCCAAGTTCAGTTGTGCTGGAATAGCACAAGGAATGAATAGCTTTTATCCTACGTTAAAAGTACTCTATGTGCTATTCGAGGAACTAAAATATCAATATACCAACATTTGATCAAAATTCCTTCAGCCGTCAATATGTTTTTTATCGATTGCTCGGCTTCTACCTACTCATCGGATTGAGATACTAAGTACACCAGTTTTTAAGTCAAGTCCCAAGCTATCCAACAGTGAAAACCGCATCGCAATCGGTCCAGTAGTTTTTAAGTGATACTCAAACAAACATACAGTGAAAAAAATATATTATATTATTCTTGTTCAGTAGCCAATTTTAAGTATCCTAGACATATAGTATACAATATACATTTTAGTGAGCTGGCTAGGCAACACCCTAAGTTGTATGGAAAGGGAGCACTACTTAGTTGATTGTTTTCAAAACCATACCTGTTGTTTTTTTTTCCAGAACAGCAGTGAAACAACGAGGGATCAGACTGCTCAGGATGGACTGCTCGAGTGCCTATTCTTCAAAGTCCGCAGAGAGGCTTGGCTTCACCTTGATGTACTCTGCCAAATACACCGACATCCAGATGGACGGGCGTCCGCTCATTGTGCCCGAACCACCTCATGTGAACGACAGGGTTTATATCAAAACTCTGTATGACAATTAGTATTCCGTTAAATTGTGTGACAATCAAAATTAAATATAATAATATTATCTAATAAACTCATTGCTCATGCCTTGTGCAGAATTTGAATAAAATTACATCGTTAGAATCATTAGCCAGACTAAAAAGTAAAAAATCAAATACAAGTTATGTATAATTTATTTTTATTGTTTTTACATTTACAAATCCAATAAAAATATTCTCGTTGCTTCAGTCGATTATTTTGGTTCATCGTGATATCACCAAGTTTCAAAGGTGTATTCATCATTCATACCCTGAAAATGTACATTCCCTGTAAGATCGTGGCTTATATAATAACATAATGCTGGGTGGATACGGCCCAATTTGACCTATATATATTTCTACCCACAGAATCTATCATTAATTAAATTCCTTCAAATTTCCGGCGCGTTCCAGTGCAGGCGTCGTCTGGTGAAGAGTTTTACAAGAATTATTGCATATTGTTGTGGACGCCGAGCCTGCCCGCGACAGCATGAACACAGACAACATATAAAATAGGCCACGCCCCTTTTAACTGCGGCGTGTATACCGCACTAGTTGTAAGATCGTATAACTGTATATATAGCGATAAGTTTTTTGAAATAAATGTAGTCGAACTGAAGTAGTCAAAGTGATTGGATCCGACCATTCAATCAACGGAACTTGAACAAGCAACAGTGTTTAATTGAACTACAGTCCACATCGAACCAGGAACCTGAACTACTAGGAGCTACGAACCGAAGTCTCCAGTACATCGTGTAGACCTTGCGATCCATCGCCTACATCTTGGTCCTAACGATCCGGATAGAAGAACCAGCGACTACATTTTGGTCCTTCGAGCCGGATAGAACCAGAAGAACTTAAGCGACCAACAGCTTATCCAGTGAACGTCTGCCGCCCATCGAACATGGTGGTCACGAGGAGCCAAAGCGACCTGGCAGAGCTGGAAGAGCGGAAGCGGTTGGACGAAGAGCGCCTTCGAAGGCTATCCCTAGAGCCGCCGGCATCACCATCTGTGCCGGCCGCTGGCACGGCTGCTGGCACGACCGCCGGCCCGTCCGGCAACATCGAACGAAGCAAGTCACCGGCGCACTCGCAACGAACTGCGAACTCCACCCTAAGGCTGCGGCTGGCGGAGTTAGAGGCGGCCGAGAAACTTGCTGAATTGAAGAGAAAGGAGTTGGAAATGGAAGCGGACCTAGTGAAGAAGCGATTGGCGGCTCAGATCGCGAATATTGAAGAAGATCAGAGCCTTCACGACGAGCCAACCGTGCGGAACAACGACAACCACCAGAAGGTGGACGATTGGTTGCAACGCACAAACCCCTCCACCCTACGGGGGGAGAGCGGGGATGTGCCGCGCCTCAACACCGAGAGGCAACAAGAAGAACCACGACGAGCACGCTTTGAGCGTTCTACAAGATCACCTACCCCGGGTCGATCTGACCGCAGATCCGGGATCGAACAACTCGCCGAGGCCATTGAACGAATGGCCAGACCTCGGGCCCGCTACAACTCCGACCTGCCCGTCTTCACTGGGGCACCAAACGAGTGGCTGCCATTCAAGGCAGCAGTACGGGACTCCACAGCCCTGTACCACATCTCAGCCGCTGAGAACTTACAGCGGCTGAGAAGTTGCCTCAAGGGCGACGCACGTGACGCCGTGGCTGCATTACTGCACACAGCCACTGATCCTGACGTCATCATCAAAACATTGGAACAGAGCTTTGGGAGACCGGAGCTCATCATCGACCGAGCATTAGAAGAGCTAAGAAGGTTCCCGAAGCCAGGGATGACAGCGACCGACCTCAACACGTTCGCTGTCAAACTTCAGAACGTCGTCTGCGTGCTACAGAACATCGACCGGCGGGGGTACCTGTATAACCCGATGCTGGCGCGTGAGGTGCTGGAGAAGCTAAGCCCGCACATCAAAACGCAGTGGTGCCACTACGCCAACGAACACCAGTCACCTTCGGAGCCAGAAATTGTCATGCTATCTCGATTCCTCATGCGAGAAGCAGACATGGCACTGCGTTTTATATACGCACCGGCAGCGACCTCTGCCGCCCGTGAGACGAGACCAGCGGCATTTAAGAAGAAAGGGAACGCCGTGTACACTACCGACGAGGGCGCGGAACAAGAAACAAAGACTGACCTATGCCAGAGCTGCAACCAAGCCCATGCGCTACATCAGTGCCCAACCTACCGGGCACTGACCGTTGATAAGCGCTGGGAGCTGGTCAAAGAGAAAGGCGTTTGCTTCCGATGTGCCGACAAGAAAGCCCATGCGCTACATCAGTGCCCAACCTACCGGGCACTGACCGTTGATAAGCGCTGGGAGCTGGTCAAAGAGAAAGGCGTTTGCTTCCGATGTGCCGACAAGAAACATCGCCGGTACCAATGCAAGGCGAAGCTGTGCGGCATTAACCAATGCCGCCGCCCGCACCACTCAACACTGCACGAAGACACGCGTCATAATACGCGATCAGCTGCGCGACCTAACGAGCCATCTGCTGCGCAACCCAAACATTCACCGAGCCACAACGCAGCGGTCTTGTCGGTAGCACCCACCAATGCTACTGGCCTGAAGACCGTGATGCTTAAGATCTGCCCCGTGGTCGTCACCGGTCCACGGGGGGAGGTCGACACTTACGCGCTGCTGGACGAAGGCGCCACCATCACGCTCATCGACCATGAACTAGCGAAGAAGATCGGCGCAGAAGGCCCTACGCAGCCCCTACATCTGAACGGCGTGAACATGTCGCAGCGAGAGGGAGACAGCCAAACCGTCTCTCTCTCTATAAGGGGAGCTAAGGAGGCGACACGTCACGACATCAAAGCGCGCACGGTGCGCGATCTGAAGCTACACCGGCAGTCCGTCCCAAGCTCGCTTCTTCGACACAATCATCTGCGGGACTTGATGGAGGCAGAGGTGTGCTACGACCTAGCACACCCCCTCATCTTAGTAGGCGCCGACCACTGGGAGCTCATTGTATCCCGTGAGCTTCGTCTTGGCGGGCCAAATGAACCGGCCGCGTCGAGGACCCGACTTGGCTGGGTGATGCATGGAACCGCACCCCGCAGCCTGATCTACGAAAACGAGAGCGTGCTGCACGTATACGCGCCCGACCAGCGTACGAACGAGCACGACCAGCGCCTACACGAGCTTGTGGAGGCGCACTTCCGCATCGACGCGCTCGGCGTCGCTATCCATTCGAGAGTGAGCGACGCAGATCTACGAGCTACGAAGATCTTCGAAGAAACAATAAAGAAAACAGACAGCGGCTACGAAGTGGGCTTGCCTTGGCGGCGAGATGACGTCACCATGCCGTCGAACTACGGCGCGGCTCTACGGCGTCTACAAAGCATCGAACGAAAGATGGACGCCTACCCAGACTTCGCGGACCAATACGCCGCGCAAATAGAAAATCTGTTGGCTAAGAATTATGCGGTGCCATGCGACGGGACTGAACGACGGAGCCCCATCTGCTGGTACCTCCCGCACTTCGCAGTACAGAACCCGAACAAGCCTGGTAAACAACGGCTTGTTTTTGACGCAGCTCACCAATGTCACGGCGTGAGCTTGAACGACCAGCTGCTGGAGGGCCCGGACCTTCTACTATCACTACAAGGAATCGTCTTCAGATTCAGAGAACGGCCGATCGCCGTCACCGCCGACATACAAGAGATGTTTCTACGAGTGAAGATCCGACCTGAAGACCAGCCCGCACAGCAGTTCTTATGGCGAGGCCGGGACCGAACTAACCCGCCTCGCCACTACAAGATGGCGAGCATGATTTTCGGCGCCGCCAGCTCACCGTTTATGGCGCACAGCGTGCGCAACCACAATGCGCGCGCACATGCACAGACTCACCCACGCGCTCTAGTGGCCATCACGAACAGCCACTATATGGATGATCTAGTAGACAGCTACGCCAATGAAGAGGAGGCCCGTAGCACCATACAAGAGCTACGCGAGGTGCACGCGGCCGCTGGCTTCACTCTGCGCAGTTGGAGTGCTAGCAACACGAACGTGCTACGAGACGTACCGCCAGAGCTACGAGCGACTACGCCCACTCAGTTGGGAGCAGGGAGCCCTGAGAGCAAGATACTCGGGCTCTGCTGGGACTCCAACAGAGACGAACTGGGGTTCAACACCGCAATGCACCGCGTACCGGCTGAGGTGCGCGCGCAGATCCGCGCACCCACGAAGAGAGAGGCCCTCAGCGCGGTCATGTCCATTTATGACCCGCTTGGTCTCCTCAGTCAGTACACCATTCGAGCGAAGATCATCCTGCAGAGCCTGTGGCGTCTTCACATGCCATGGGACGAGCCGATACCTGCAGAAGAAGCCGAACATTTCGCAGAATGGCTACGCCAGCTGAGCGAGATAACTCGCTTGCGCCTACGCCGTAGCTACGCGCTAGAGGGACACAAGCGCGTAGACCTGCACATACTATGCGATGCGAGCGAGCAGGCATTCTCTACGGTGGCCTTTTGGAGGGCCATCCACCACGACGGCAGCGTGACCATTGCCTTGGTGGCTTGGTGCCTTGGTAAAACCAAGGTAGCGCCGCGACGCGCGCAGAGCATACCGCGCCTAGAACTTCAGGCAGCGGTCATCGGCGCGAGGCTCGCGGACGTTATAAAAAAGGAGCATCGCGTGCAAGTAACAAAAACCACCTACTGGACCGACTCTGCGACCGTAGTCCATTGGGTGCACAACGACGCGAAGCGCTACACGCCCTTTGTAGCGCACCGGCTGGGCGAGTTAGCGGAGTTAACTCACCGACGTGAGTGGAGATGGCTGCCTACCGAACATAACGTAGCCGACGACGCGACGAGACTGAGCCGCACGCCCATAGCCGCTAGCGATCGCTGGTTCCAGGGGCCCAGCTTCCTTCGCGAACCCGAAGAAGAATGGCCCACACACCAAGCGTTCACTGACCAACAAGAGGTCCTGCACACGAGCGAGCAGGACGAACATTTAGAGATCCCGCACACGAACGAGCGGGATGAATATAGTGACCGATTGCTGCCTGAACCCACTCGTTTCTCTAAATACGAGACGCTGGTGCGGGCAGCCGCGCGTGTGCTGGCATTCGTCGACATATGCCGGCGCCGTACGACGCGCATGGAAGCAGATCACATTGAACGCGCTGAGAAAGCGCTCATACGACGCGCCCAAGAAGACAACTTCGGGACCGAACTGAGGAGGATCGAGTCTGCTTGCCGCGTCCCTAGAGCAAGCAGACTATTCAAGCTAGACCCGGTGCTCGAAGACGGACTTCTGCGGGTGCGAGGGCGCATCGACGCATCCCTGGAAACCAAGCGACCGGTTATCCTTGACGGCCGTCACCACGTGACAAAGCTCATCGTGCTAAGGGAGCACTGCACCGCCGGTCACGCTAACAGAGAGCGCGTGACGAACGACCTACGGCAGCGGTACTGGGTCATTCATCTGCGACCTACCGTACGCGCCGTAGAAAGTAAATGCGCCCTCTGCCGAGTACGACGAGCAAGACCGCGGCCGCCCGCCACGGGGGACCTGCCACGCGCCCGCCTTGACCCATTTCACCGTCCGTTCACTAACTGCGGGGTGGACTACTTCGGGCCAATGCAGGTCAAGGTGGGGCGCCGCCGAGAAAAGAGATGGGGTGCCCTATTCACCTGTCTCACGACGCGCGCCGTGCACCTAGAGCTCGTAGCTTCGTTGTCCACTGACTCAGCTCTGATGGCGCTGCGACGGATGGCTGCACGTCGAGGCTGGCCACGTCTTATGGTCTCGGACAACGGAACGGCCTTCCGGGGCTCCGACGTGGCACTGAAGAAGGCATACGCAGAATGGGCACCCGCCCTAAGTGACGAAGGGCTATTACACCGGATGAAGTGGCATTTCATCCCACCAGGCGCGCCCAACCAGGGTGGAGCGTGGGAGCGCTTAGTACGCTCCGTGAAGACCGCTCTGCACACGACGCTAAGAGAAAAGGCACCTTCCGAAGAGGTTCTGCAGACCCTCCTGATCGAAGCCGAGCACTCTATCAATGCTCGCCCCCTCACCTACGTCAGCGTGAGTGCACTCGACCCAGAAGCACTCACACCGAACCATTTCCTGCTGGGATCATCGATCGGCCTACCTACCACAGGCCCCTGCGATGAAGCTGACCGACGAACTTGGCGAGCAAGCCAAGCGCTCGCTGACCATTTCTGGAAGCGCTGGCTGCGGGAATACCTCCCCACGCTTGTACCACGGGGGGAGCCAGCTAACCTCCGACGACAACTGCAAGCCGGCGACATCGTGGTTGTGGTCGACCACACGCTGCCCCGGAACGTCTGGCCAATCGGGATTGTTGAGCGCACCTATCCCGGTCCAGATGGCGGCGTCCGAGTCGCCGACGTAAGAACTAAGAGCGGTACCTTCCGACGCCCTGCCAGCAAACTCGCCATCCTGCTAAGGGAACAAGAGGCTACGCGAGCTGCGCCGGGGGGAGAGATGTTGTGGACGCCGAGCCTGCCCGCGACAGCATGAACACAGACAACATATAAAATAGGCCACGCCCCTTTTAACTGCGGCGTGTATACCGCACTAGTTGTAAGATCGTATAACTGTATATATAGCGATAAGTTTTTTGAAATAAATGTAGTCGAACTGAAGTAGTCAAAGTGATTGGATCCGACCATTCAATCAACGGAACTTGAACAAGCAACAGTGTTTAATTGAACTACAGTCCACATCGAACCAGGAACCTGAACTACTAGGAGCTACGAACCGAAGTCTCCAGTACATCGTGTAGACCTTGCGATCCATCGCCTACACATATTCTTTGACTAATGTTCTGCACTCATCAATCTGTTCCAGTCTTCGAGCAACTACCCAAGGTTCCAGTCCACTGAAGGAATAGGTATTCAATTGTTATGTAGAAATTGCTTGTATAGCTTGGCTACTTAAGCTATACTAGCCACCCATCTTAAATTGTTATCCACCCATAGACAAAATAAAATATCATAAATTTCAAATTATTATTTCTCAATAACTAAGCATCCCAGCTTTGGTTCCTGGAAGGCTATATAATACGCTATATAATTCTTGGGCCCCAACTGTCCATGTCGTTACCAGACCTTTTAGTGCGTTACTGTGCACGACAACGAAACGTACGTGCCAACAACCCCTTATCGCCTTCGGGTTTACGGCACTAAATACTATGCACACTGTGTGACGGAATCTGTCGGTCTTTGGTGTTTTTAGCCACCAACAAAATGGTAGGAAAACCTTGCGAATTACGCTACTTAACTCAAAGTTCAAAATCTCAAAATGTAAATGCCCGAGATTTTTGAAGGAAAAAGAGTGATTGAAGCTGAATATCTTTTGAATGGCTGCTTTACAGATTTCTTCCGGAAGCTTATCTTCTATAGAGGTCTAGAATCAGACCGTTTCAACCCAATGTCTGTACCGTTCGTTACATTGCGACATTACCTTGTTCAGCACAGAAAGGACAATATTTTTCGTACTACGTCATATAAATTCACCTTCACGTCTTGTTTGGAATCGTACCATACATCTTGCGCCATCTCTCCTATGCCAAACTCTGTGAGCAAAGTTTTTGTATGGTCTCTGTAAAAATAGAATATTTTATTTCAGATCACTGATGTAGTTTGACATATTCTTGATGTAGACGTAAGCTATCTAAAAAAATTGGATCAGGACGGGGTTCGAACCCGCATCATTCCGTACCTTTGCGCGGCACATGCTTTTACTTAACCAATTCGGCTACCGTGACAAGTACAACATCACCCAAATTTTCCGCTTAGTTTGTAAATCCGTCTTACGGGGACGGTAAAGCCATCTATTGGTAGTATTCTAAATAGTATTTAAAATCATATAAAACATTAGACGAAAGGTAAGCTAAAGTCTAGTGGAGAATGAAAAAAAAATGGGTTATTCGTGAAATCCCCACTGCCTCAATATCGATTGCGTGGTGAAGATCTGTGTTACATTTTTAATTTCTCCTTTTCCGGAATAACCTGTTTATTCCTGAAATCCATACAGGGGTGGGGATTTTTTTTTTAATTATCCAGGAACTTCCCCGAGATTGGCGAAGATGGTGAGGATTTCCATCCGGGTTGACCATTTGGAAAACCCGACTATATATGAAATTCTTCTAACGTTCTTCTAGCCTTCTTTAGATAATACTTCATTATACATCTAAGTGACTCTGGTCGTCCGCCTGTTGGTAAGTGCCACGCCTGCCCATAGCAAACAATTGTGGTTGCAGTGCCACCCACAACTTAAACTTAAAAGTTAAACTTTTTTCTAAGTACCCTTTCCGAAGGTGGCAGGAATTATATGCGCGGCGCTAAACCAAGCGGTCGCAACGCTTTTCGTTTTACAACCAAACGACCAAGCCAAATCGCGTCTCCATATTTTTTATTTTGTGTCACTTGGCCGCTAGAAATGCGTCGAAACTACTGTACTAAAGTGGTGTCGGCAGTAACAGTACACGTTAAAACTCTCAATAGCCAGTTCGCGACTACACGCTACTCCGACGCCTGTTTTTTTACTTAATGCATTGCATACAAAACAAACTCCTTCGGCTCATGCAATCTTAATTTAAAGGAAAGTATCTTAATTATTGATGATAGCGAATTTTACTCAAAAGAAACATTTCTTTATAGGGTTCCGTTTCCGTACCTCAAAAAGAAAAAAGGAAACCTTATAGGATCACTACGTTGTCCGTCTGTCTGTATGTCTGTCAAGAATCTTTTTCTCAGGAACGCGTGGTGGTATAAAGTTGAAATTAATATCAAATACTCAGATCTGCAATCCTTTGGAGCTGTGAAAAAACATCAAACTTCTAACTCAATGTAAAAGACAAGGCCGTTAAGACGCATATTTTTACACTCGCAATGGAGTCAAAACATATAAGGGTACTTCCCTTTGACCTAGAATCATGAAATTTGGCAGAAGCAATGTCTTACAGGCGTACAGCACAAGTAAAGGGAAAATTCCGAAACCGTTCAATTGTAGTTATACAGCAAAAAACATACCTACAAGTTTGTAGGGAACCCTCGGTGCGCAAGTCTGCCTCGCACTTGGCTTGGTTTACAAAAAATAAATACCTATAACTAATTACATTCAGAGATTTTATAAAAACTTGTTAGCCTCAACCGGAAATCGAACCGACAAATCTAATTTAATTCTGTAATTTTATGCCATCAATAGATAGTTAGAGTAGAAACGAGTAACAACTAAAACTTATGTAATATTATTGTACAATGGGGGTCTTAATGCTAAAAATAGATCTCTTCCGGACAACCTCCAATCAACATTGTCAATAATGAGCATCTCAGTCTTAGTCATCATACATCATGAGCCTCGTCCACTGCTGGACATAGGCCTCTCCCAATGAACGCCACAGAGCCCCATCTTCGGCTCTTCTCATCCAGTTTCTGCCGGCCGCCTTCCACAGGTCGTCACTCCACCTGGCCGGTGGGCGTCCTAAACTACGTTTGCCAAGACGCGGTCTCCACGGTTTTCCATCCTTTGACAAATGTGACCATCATAGTGTTACTTTAATTCAAAACAATGTTGTTTATAGACATTGTATTTTCATCATTGACCGTGTCGATTGATGGCATAAACTACAGGACACGTTTTTGGCATTGTTATCAGTTTGATTACTGCTATGGGCAAGCAATTTTAATATACTTTCCCTACAACGACCGCCTTTAAATTTCAACCTGTATAATTCCAGAAAAACTCTCCATTACTAAATTTACTTACAAACATACTCGTACTGTAGAAATGAATACATGGTAGAGACCCTGTACAAAAGTACATTTATTTCAAAAATAAATACATTTACAATCAAATATTATAAATTCAAAAATATCAACATCTGAGGTAATCTAAGTTCTATCACAAAGTTTTAAGGTTCAACATTGAATATTAACAACTAGTATGAGACGCAATTACATAGCTAAGTAAATAAAACAGACAGACAAAAATCTACAGGCACCATTGCAAGAGTGAAAAGATTTACAAAACATATAACAACTTTTCCTCTATATTTACAATAGAGATCTGTACATATTTACATTACATGTAGTAATTTACATATTAGTATTGTATAATTGTTTTGCTAAATGAAACCAATTTAAGAAATTCGTATTCAATGTAACTTGCCAAAGCTTTTGTCAGATGTCTCTGAAGACATACAATAATTCAATTAATTAATTATTAAGGTTCCGTGGTCCGTCAAGGAAACTCCATAAGGTCTCGGTTCCATCCGTCTGTCCGTCCGTCCTGGTCTTACAACGTCCGTCAACATACCTTTTAGACATATGAACTTAAATGCATGAATTCAATATGTGAAGAAAAAAAATACGATACTGATTCCAAAATCATTTCAAAATATTACACTCCTGTACATTATTTTTTCGTTTAAAACTCTTTAAACTATGAGATGGGGATTATTTTAATAAAATACACAAAATAAACTTGACTTTAATTTGACCTTTAATGACGTAATATAGAAGGCTGTATAGGGCTACTTTCAGTGCCTAAAAAAGTAATGGCAAACCAAAACAAAATATGTTAATGTCAAGACAACGGCAGCCAATGGGCAGCCAATAACCTCTTCCATACACGTACACAAGGCTACATATTTAGCCTAATTTATGCCGTCATCGCTGTAAAAAGTTTGAAAACTTATTAATAATCAACTACCGCATAGAAAGTCAAAATATGTAAATTAATTTCATAAAATGAAATTTACTATCAGTAAAAAATAAATACAAAAATAAAACTTTACATACCGAATTATCAATAAAAAACCCGCATTAATTACTATTTTAGGGGTATACCAACGGGGTGTAAAAATGTGTGAACCTTCCCTGCCCACCCTGCTATTGGAACCTCATAAAGAAACACATTTTAAGTATCATTCATGAAAACACTTTTCGAGTTATGAAAATAGTGTCCACGGAACCCTACACTAGGCAAGGCCCGACACGCATTTGACCATTTATTAAATCAAGTTTTCTGTAAATACAAATATCAAAAATATGTTTCACACGTCATTAACTACTTTACTACTCTACAAAAAAATACATTTTATAATCGGGACCATTGTTCTAATTTTGTTTTGAGTTCTCGATTATTCGCATTCAATATTATTACGAGTAAACGTCGAGTAAACAAGGACAGCCACGATAGACAGATAAATCCGTACAATGACCCCTACTTATCTCTAGCGCTCGCGCTTATCTCGCACATATGGGCGAGCGCGACAGCAATACACATTTATGTGCGAGCGACAGAGATAAGTAGTGAGGGGTCATTGTACGGATTATACGTTGTACGGATATAGATAAAGTTCGTGCACCAGTATCACGCATGACTAAACTGAATTCCTTCAGTATGGGCAGACTATAGTGACTTTGTTCACGTTGAGAATAGTTTCGAGCGTAAATACGAATGAGAAACAGGGTAGATTCATATATCTTGCCATAATAACAATCTACCCGTAAATCAAACAATCATGATCATGGCGCAATATAGCTGAAATTGAAACTAAGAATATCTATGTTTTTCAGGAGGGTTATGTTTTTAGGCTGTATTATGTATGTTTGTTTGTATGTTCCTTTGGCGCGTACAGTAGCCTAAACAACTTGTTGGATTTTGATAAATGAGGTATCATTGGATTCACGAGTGATATAAGATATATGAAATATCAAGAAAACGGATGTGGCGGCTTACAGCTGCCATTATTAATTGTATTACCAATGGAACAAAAAATAACCAAAACCTATCGAGTGAGGTATCAAAATTAAGGTCTTTAAAATACCATACCAAAAATATAGAAGGGAAACTAAAAAATTACCTATACTAATAAATCTCCCATCAAAGGAGAAATGAAATGCATGATGCATCCGATTGTATCTTATATTTCAAATCAAGAATCTAAAGCCTCTTTTTAGTTTTTATTCAAATGTTTTAAATGCTACCGTTTCACCACATCTCGTCTAGTGTGAAATGACTACTGCTAGAATGCTAGCTACAGGGCTGTTTTACTCGATGTTTTTCGATACTATACCGATTATAAAGTTTAATTTCTACTCTACAAAAATTGTACTTTCAAACTTTGTAAAAAATTGTATGTAAAACAAATGAATCACTTGTTTTCTTTCGCCAGAGACTGTCCAAGCGATGCGGTGGCGACGGTAGGGTTGGCTGCGGCGACTATCCTGTCCAGTAACAAGCGAGTTTGCAGCTGAAACATAAAAAAATGAGGCATATTAATCTTCTTTACTTATAATACCGCAGAGCCTCAAGACGAAAGTTTATAATCAGCGCGTGTTGCCAGTGATGACATACGGCACTGAGACGTGGTCGCTACCTATTACACAAGCACAGATTTGCGCAGCGTGCAATGGAGAGTGCTATGCTCGATGTTTCACTACGTGATAGAATCCGAAACGAGGAAATCTGTAGAAGAACCAAGGTTACCGACATATTAGCTCTCAGACTTTGCAAGTTGAAGTGGCAATGGGAAGGCCATATTAATCGCAGAACCAACAACCACTGGGGAATAAAGGTTCTTGAATGGCGACAACAACACAACAAGCAAGCGAAGTGCAGGAAGTCGGTGGATGGAGGTGGCACAAGATCGGTCGTCATGGCGCTCTTTGTTCAGCAGTGACTTCTAAAGGCTGGCATGATGATGATGACTTATAATAAAGCAGTGAGCAATAAAAAGTCTTAACAGGTTCACAGTCCGGCGTTAGGTTCACGACTCCACAGCCCGCATAAACACTGTCCGCCTAAACAATTTCAAAGAAGTATATAATTTTATTGTAACTTGACTCAGATCAGTGGGAATGTCTTATTATAAACGTGGTAATTGGAAACCCAATTTTATCCAAACATCTACTGGACTTGGGAGATTCTTTATACGCTAAACTGTGAACCACTCGTGACGCTATCGGCCTGCAGCCCATATATGGGCTGTGAACCTGTTAACAGTAAGTTAAACAAGAAGCGGAAGACTAAGGTCTAGGGTAAATGAGTTTCTGAACAAGAGTGTAAAGTATTTTATTTTTAAATTGTGTGTCTGTGTGTTTTCGCATAACGTAAAACTACTGGATTAATTGCAATCCGGTTTTCACGGTTGGATTTGACTTAAATTCTGATGAAAATTATTTTACAATACAATAACTAGACGTAGAGCAATTGATAAAAAAAACTGTTTGTAAATCTATATATTTATTTTCTAACTAGTTGTACCCGCGGCTTCGCACGCGTGGTCTCTTCTTTAGGTTCAAAGTACCATAATGTGCTATTCCAGGACCAATATACCAACATTTCATCAACATTTCTTTAGCCGTCTAAAATACTTTTTTCAATTGCTCGGCTTCTAACTCACCAGATTGAGATACCAATGACACCAGTTTTAAAATCAAACCCTAAGCTATCTATCAATGAAAACCACATTGCAATCGGTCCAATAGTTTTTACGTGATGCGTGAACAAACAAACATACAGACAAACAGAGCGACATGTTTTTTTTATTTTTATATTCTTGTTCAATACCCTTTTTAAGCACCCAAGAGCATTTTTTTATTTATCTTCTTTTTACAGCCTTTTTCGCTGCACAACCTACACGTATTGCTTTATTATAAGTATAGATATATGACTGTGCCAATATGCATCAAAAAACCCGTCTAGTAGTTTCAGCGTGATACGTGTTTTTTTTAATAACTTTCAAACCCAATATTGCGGAAACCCTTTAATTTTTCGGGATGAAAAGTATACAATATTTCCTACCTCGTAGTATGAACTCAAATCATACCAAATTTCATTTAAATTCATTCAGTAGTTTCAGCGTGATGCCTAGCCAAGATACAGACAGACAGACAGACAAAAATGAAAAAAAGTACAGTTTTGGCTTCAGTATCGAATATAGAGTACCCTACAAAAGAAAATTTCAAAATATCTTCTATGTACAGAATTGGATCCGTTACAATTTTATTATAAGTATAGATAACGTAAGCACTACTTTCTTGCTTCTGTGGTTTCCAGAGGCCAGCACTACAATATAATAAGTAGGGCTGGCCTCTGGTGTATGGCTTAACGACTTCTATGAATACATAACAACCGGAACTGACAGCTCAACGTACCCTCCGAAGCACGGAGCGATGGAAAATTTTCACCGTTAGAGTACCGCTGTAAATGCAAAGGTATCTTCTATCTATAAATAACAACCGGAACTGACAGCTCAACATGCCCTCCGAAGCACGGTGCGATGGAAAGTTTTCACTGTTAGAGTACCGCTATAAATGAAAAGGTAACTTCTATGAATACATAACAACCGGAACTGACAGCTCAACGTGCCCTCCGAAGCACGGAGCGATGGAAAGTTTTCACCGTTAGAGTACCGCTGTAAATGCAAAGGTATCTTCTATCTATAAATAACAACTGGAACTGACAGCTCAACGTGCCCTCCGAAGCACGGAGCGATGGAAATTTTTCCCCGTTAGAGTACCGCTGTAAATGCAAAGGTATCTTCTATCTATAAATAACAACCGGAACTGACAGCTCAACGTGCCCTCCGAAGCACGGAGCGATGGAAAGTTTTCACCGTTAGAGTACCGCTGTAAATGCAAAAGTATCTTCTATCTATAAATAACAACTGGAACTGACAGCTCAACGTGCCCTCCGAAGCACGGAGCGATGGAAAGTTTTCACCGTTAGAGTACCGCTGTAAATGCAAAAGTATCTTCTATCTATAAATAACAACCGGAATTGACAGCTCAACGTGCCCTCCGAAGCACGGAGCGATGGAAAGTTTTCACGGTTAGAGTACCGCTGTAAATGCAAAGGTATCTTCTATCTATAAATAACAACCGGAACTGACAGCTCAACGTGCCCTCCGAAGCACGGAGCGATGGAAAGTTTTCACCGTTAGTGTACCGCTGTAAATGCAAAGGTATCTTCTATCTATAAATAACAACCGGAACTGACAGCTCAACGTGCCCTCCGAAGCACGGAGCGATGGAAAGTTTTCACGGTTAGAGTTCCGCTGTAAATGCAAAGGTATCTTCTATCTATAAATAACAACCGGAACTGACAGCTCAACGTGCCCTCCGAAGCACGGAGCGATGGAAAGTTTTCACGGTTAGAGTACCGCTGTAAATGCAAAGGTATCTTCTATCTATACTTATAATAAAACAAAGCAGTAAGTAAAAAAAAGTCTGTACAAAGAAGACAATAAAAAAATATTGGTCTAGGTGACTTAAATAAGAACAAGTTTATTTTTATGTGGTGTTTGTTTGTTCGTGCATCACGTAAAATCTATTCAATCGATATCGATGCGCTATCGCGTAGGATTTGACTTAAAAACTGGTGTACTTGGTATCTCAATCCAATAAGTAGAAGTCGAGTAATCGATGAAAACTGTTTGATGGCTGAACGAAATTTAGTATATTGTACCATATAGGTACTTTTGGTCCTGCAGGCCTAGCATGGGGGGTGGACAAATTAACTTTCCCCCGTTTTTATCCACTTCTCAGTGGAAATAATTCTCTTCTCTACCTTACCTACTGGATGTAAAGGGATAAAATCTAAGGAGAAAATGTATCTATTGACGTTTGTCATAGAAATTATGTACCTTTTCTCCACCGCTACTCCCATGCTACTCCCGCTTAAAAGCATAGACTCGAATACGTAGATTAAAATACTCTCCGATTGACATAAGACGAGGAATATATATCACAGACTCTTGAAGGTGGGTATAAAAGTTTATCTTCATACAACCATAATGTCGCGAGCATTTTATAATTATCTTTTGATGCGAGAAACGCAAACAATGGGAGAAAATTTCAGCGGGGGGGTGGTATATCCAAGATGCCCGAGACTCGTTGAATTTCTGGACAACAAATTTCATATACAAAACGACATGTGTGTAGTGACTGTGTCTACTCTGTCTATGTGGTACTTAGAACGCGGCTTTTGTATAGAGATCTAGACAAGTGTCCGGGGTGTGTCCATGGTACGCACGAACATTTTTGGAAGTATAATCTATAAACCACAGTTATACATACACAGTGTACATATATTAACATCAAAAGAACGAATGATTCTTGAAAGTATGTTGGATTTGTATTGTCTGTTTTGTATGTTGTTTTATGTATTGAAGACTAAAAAGTAAAATTCAATGGTACTGAACCATAGAGAACGCTACTCCCGCTGTATATCCACCGATGTTTGTCGTTTCCCTGGGGCAAAAAGGCCAACCCCCGTGCTAGGCCTGCTGGAATAATATATAGGATACTTTTATCCCAGAATAAAAACACGCGGGAAAAGCCGCTGTCACAGCTAGTGTATATATATATATAATTATGTTTTTTACCGCACAGCTCCGCAACAGCTGAACAGTTTTTTTCAATGAAAATTTGTCCCAAGGACTACACACTACACACATAGGACTATTTTATCTCAGAAAAATATCGTCGCGGACAAGACCGCGTGGCGCAGCTAGTGCTATATAAATAAACAAGTTACCTCATTCCCATTATCCACGGCAGCGGCGCGCACCCTGTCCACCTCCTCCGCGAGGCGTTTCGACTTCTCCTGCGCTTTCCTGCGCTGAACTGAGTACATGTTTCTGAAACGGCGAATCTCTATGCTAGACTTGAACAGAACGCTAAATTGGACAAATAGAACATACGTCTAAAAATCTGTACAATGAAAATAATAAATAAAAAAAACTAGTGGACTTAAAACAAGCTATACTGAACAAGAATATATAATTTTTTTAAATGGTGCCTGTCTGTGTGTTTGTTCGGGCATCACCTAAAAACTACTTAACCGATTGCGGTGCGGTTTTCATTGTTAGATAGCTTAGACTTTGAATTAAAAACTGGGGTACTTGGTATCTTAGCAGGCTTCTAATCGAAAAAACCTGACAGCTGAACGAAATTTGGTATTTGGTACCTACTTTTGGTCCTGTTAACACATTGGATCCTTATTTCCCAGAAAAATGACCATGCGGGCTTAGCCGCGGGCACAGTTAGTACTTATAATAAAGAAATAAGGAACAAAAAGTCGGTATGTTTGATTGTTTGTGCATCAAGTAAAAAAAACCTGAACTGATTGCGATGCGGTTTTCAATTATGGATAGCTTAGGATTTGACTTAAAAACAATAACAGAGCAATCGATAAAAACGATTTAAAAGCTGAACGAAATTTGGTATATTGTTCCTTTTAAAGGTACTTTTGGACCAGGAATAACACTTAGGATACTTTTATCTCAGAAAAATTAATACGCTTGCAAAGCTGCGGGTACAGCTAGTACTTATAATTAAGTAACAAAATGTATAAAGAAAGAATATAATTATGTATGTACAAAGAATATAATTTTAAAAAATGGTTTACGGGAGATAAAACACAGAAAAAAATTTAACGCTTCTAAAAATCGTGTCTGTCTGTTGGATGTTTGTTCTTGCATCACATAAAAAATGCTGGACTGATTGATATGCGGTTTTCACTGTAAGATAGCTTAGGTTTTGACTTAAAATTTGGTATAATTCATATCTCAATCTGTTACCAGGAAACGAGCAAATTTTAAAAAATCTTTTTGAAAATTGATGGAACTTCGATCTTATCACATGGGATACTTTTAACCCAGAGAAATGACCATGCAGGTAAAGCCTTGGGCACAGCAAGTTTAATATGGGAAGAGTTTACCTGATAACAAACACCTGCAGCACAACTCCAACTATAGCAATGCCAAAGCATATACAAATAATGTAATAGTTGGGCAGTTTCTTAATTCCTGCAAACCCATAGTAGTTCTCATTCGGGGCCTCTTTCTCGTTCTCTGATGAGTAGCTGTTTGTGTAGCTCTTGTTTGTTGTACTCTCATAATAGTAATTGTACTTTGGGTGGTTACTGGAATCACAAAAGGTTTCCTTAACAAGACATAAGTTCTAAAATTAAAACCAGACTATGGTCAAGTAAAAAATTGCCTCTTGGGTTGAAGACGACGCGATTGGTACCTTGCTTTTCAAAATTGGACCTAGTTTAAAGTTTGAACACATAATGCTTCCACGACTTTGCTGTAGGCGGGTAAAAAAAATAGCCTGACACTCTGTAAATGAAGATGAATCGATTGATACCTCACTTGTCAAACTCGGACCAAGTTTTTAATTTGAACACATAACCCTTCCTTTGCTTAGTACTAGTCGGGTAAAAACAAATCGCCTATGACACTCCATACCTGAAAACGAATCAATTGATAACTCGCTTGTCAAAATCGGACCACTAGAAGCTACGCTATGGTGGAACATCCACATATATACGTACATAGACTGTTAAGCTCATTAACCTTCCCTTGCTTCACCATACCCCGAGTATGGTGCAGCAAGGGCTTGCTTCACCATACTCGGGTAAAAAGGATATGAAGATTTAGGCAGTTATTAGCTGTTATCTTGTTTTTTTTTGTTTTGTAAGTGCCCGACTCGCAATTAATCTTGTATACAGGGTCGAATTTAATTCCAGCAGTAAATGAATGTATGTTTATACTGAGTAGATCTTGGGCCACCACATATTTGAAAGGGTTTGGGTATTTAGTTGATATAGATAAATCAGGGTTTGCCACTAATCCAATCTGCATTTAGAGAGGGTAAATTAAATCCAGGTTAAACATTATTACAAAATCCTACATCATTTTTGAAAATTGTCGTGATTATTGTAATAATATTGCAGCATAATATAATTCTCTTAACCAATATTGTCTATACTTATAATAAAGCAGAAGATAAGTAACAAAAAAACTGTAAAATTAAGATCATAAAAAAAAAGGTCTAGGGGACTTAAAATAAGATACAGAACAAGAATGTAACACTTTTTAAGTGGTGTCTGTCTGTCTGTTTGCTCGCGCATCACGTAAAAACTACTAGACCTATTGCGATGCGGTTTTCACTGTTGGATAGCTTCGGTTTTCACTTCAAATCCAGTGTACTTGGTATCTCAATCCAATGAGTAGATATTGAGTCATCGATAAAAAAAACATTTGACGTCTGAACAAAGTTTGATGATATTGGTACATTTGGTTCTGGAACAGGTAAATCATCAAAGACAATAAACACAACTGCCCTGCTAAAAAACGAATGTTGCAAAAATATGTAGTCTATGTCACTAAGGGTGATAAATTAAATAAATAAAAATATATAAACTTTATTAACACCAAGTTAATGGACAAATAATACACAAAGAGAAAGAAAGTTTTAAAAATAGGCACAATATGTGGTCTTATCGCATAAAGCAACAATAAGTATAGCAATGTAAGGATTCCAACGATACCCCATACATCCAAATCTGTTCAGGCATTTAAAACATATAGGGGAACAAAGAAACTCACAGACATACAAAAAAGAACCTGAATTCTGAAACCATTCCTTTTTTGGGCAGTCATTTCATAAAGAAAATCACGTAAATTCATACATGAATCCTGAAAACATTACACTCTTTTTTATACGCTTTATATTAGCTTCACTTGTATGTTTGTATGTTTGTAACCAACTCCTTTGGACACTATTTTGACCCACTTTAAACGGTCAGATTTCATTCAACTTTTGCACACCTGTCAAAGACCGATGACAATGCAATAATAAAAAAAATAAAATAAAAAAAAAACACTCTTATAAATAAACCAAACTAAAAAGTAGAAAATAAATAATAGTTTAAAAAAACTAAAAAACACGCTTTATATAGAGAACCAAACTAAAAAATAGAAAATAAATTTTAATAGTATAAATAAGATAAAAATGTTTTATTTAAAAAAAGCATGGGGTGCTTTTTAAGATATTATCGATATGATAATCCTTCTTCTCATATCTGTCAATGCAATATTTATAACTAATGGGTGATATTTTTTTCACCCATGCACCTCACGATTTTTTTGAAATAAAACATTTTTTTCTTATTTACACAATTAAAATTTATTTTCTATTTTTTAGTTTGGTTTTCTATATAAAGCGTGTTTTTTCGTTTTTTTTAAACTATTACTTATTTGGGCAGTTGTTTAATAAACAAACACATACATAAAAACATTACACTACTTTTTTGGGCAGTCATTTATTAAAGAAACACATACATTCAAACATGAATCCTGAAAACATTAACACTCCTTTTTTGGGCAGTCATTTAATAAAGAAACTCACATACATTCATACATGAATCCTGTAAACATTACACTCCTTTTTTGGGCAGTCATTTAATAAAGAAACTCACATACATTCATACATGAATCCTGAAAACATAGCATCCTTTTTTGGGCAGCCATTTAGTAAAGAATCTCACATACATTCATACATGAATCCTGAAAACATAGCATCCTTTTTTGGGCAGTCATTTAGTAAAGAATCTCACATACATTCATACATGAATCCTGAAAACATAGCATCCTTTTTTGGGGAGTTGTGTAACACATAGGATCCTTATATCCCAGAAAAAATATGACGCAGGCAAAGCAAGTACATAATAATATGATAAGATCATAATTATAAGGATTCAGGTATTCAGGCAGGTATGCTTTGTAGACATCAATGTTCTAAGTTTTACAAATACATGTGCCCTTACTTGTAAGGTGCATGTGTTCTGTACACATATGAGGCACTTCCAGTAGATATTTCGCTCATACTATCATAGTGTGCTCTGCTACTAGGTTTGCTGAGGACATTATAGGCTTCTACAATCCTGACAAATTTCTCCTGTGCTTTAGCATCTTTGTTTTTGTCGGGATGATACTAGAAAATAAAGACAAGGGATGCAATTATATAATGGCTTCAAAAAGTATGTCGCTACTGGGTAAAAAATGGCACAGTGTAATTGTATCTAACATATTTCTTTTACCGGGCGCTCTGGCGACATGCCGCTGACTGTATCTTCCTGCAGACAAAAAACAACCGATACCTCTTATGCCAGTCACTTGAAGCCACAGGATCAGCCACAGTGGACAACCAAAGTTTTTTGTTTGTTATATGAGGTAGTGCAAGCCTCTGGTGTCAGAGTTTGTCAAGCCGCACAAGGGCCTCTGACATGGCTTAACGATTGCTATTAATCAATAACAGCCGGGTCCAACAACTTAACATGTCCTCCCAAGACATAATATATATAGATAATGAGCAGAGGTATTTATAGATTTCTAGAAAGCTGTAAAAATAGATACACTGTTATCTTACCTCCTTACTCATTTGGATAAATGCTTGTTTGATTTCTTTGTCACTGCAATTCCTTCGCAATTTAAGCACATCATAGTGATTCTTTCTCGACAAACTAAAAATATTTTAGTAGACACATAAAATAGAAAAAGTGTGCACAGTACAGTAGAGGTACAATGCAGCTAGGATGGCAACAAACAGCTGGTGAATGGACAACACTACTAGAAACTCAACATATGTACCTGTACAGCCGAATACATGCACTTATTGTCTTATAGTCAGGACCTTTTCTTAGTAAATACATAACGATTTAGACAAACGAATAGACTCTTAAAGTTAATTTGGTGTTCATGATACCAATTCGTGGAGGATTTTCATTTTGGTTGACGAAAAATAGATTTTGAATTTTATTTTGACACAACATTGACAAGAAAGTTATGACAAAGGGGCCGTTCGTTTTGTAACAATTGGCGAAAATAACTGTTAAAAACGCTAAATATGATCACAATCGGCGTTCCCTTTGGCCATTTGTGGGCGTAATTAGCGTTCAACAGGCTGATTCCGTAAGGAGTGAGGTTGAGTGATTGCCACCGAGCACCCATTGCGGGTGCGCTTGAAGGTCGTGAAGGTTTTGGAATTCACTAAACAGTTAACGCGCACCCGTCAAGCACCCGCAATCAACACTAATACCGGGAAACCGGTAACTATGCGGAAGAATAAAGTTAAACCTAGCCTACAAATACTTCTAGCAGAAATAGGACTTTTCAAATTTTGCCGGGTTTTATGTTCCAGTGATTATCTAAGGGTGGTGCGCCAGCCAACCAATCCTTGGACAGTGTCCGTTTTATACGTACCTAGTATTATTAAATATTCTGTGACTTGACTAAACTTTTGGTACTCATTTCCTACATCAATGCTAGCATTGCTACTCGACCTGAATTATACTAATGCATTTCAATGGATTTGTTCAAAAAAAGCATACAACTTGTAACATATCTTTACCTGACACTGGCTAAATGGACTGGTCGTGTGGAGCCAAACATTAAAAGGTAAAAAAAAATAAAAAATGGGGCGTTCGTTTTGGCCCAAAAAGTGTTAAAAATTACTAATTGTATAACATTTTCGAAACTGCCAAAAACGTGCTCAACTCAATCCGAACACAACATTACAAATTATTATTTTTCTTTTGAATGAATCTATATGATATAAGTATTTTTTATTTTTCTATTCTATTATCTAATTTCCGAGAAATTAATTATTAAAAAGTAGCTTATTCTAAAAGGACTTAACTGCAAGAGTTCGGTGTTAACAAGATTACAGAAGCCACATTCGAAAAAAAAAGGTTTTATCGATTTGCTGTTTCGCAATGATCTCAGCTATAGATTTATCTTCCATCTTAGATCATCCGAAAATCTCACCCTCAAGCTACCTTTGCATTGCAGCACTTTTTACGGACGTTCTTTCACGGTAGAAGCTGTTCGTCTGTGGAATAAATTGCCTGTTTCTATACGGCGTGCGCCATCTTTGGAAGTTTTTAAGTGTCAAGTGAAGAGGTTTTACTTGGAAGTCTAGCAAATATTATGTTTATTATCACGTTTGTCATGTTGCTTGTATTACAGTTTTTTTTTGTTTTTTATCATCTCATAATTATATTTGGGTATCTATGTATTCATATAATATATATTTATTTATATATGTATATATATTGGAAATTTATATATTATTATATACTATTTCTCACTAAGTAATATTTTTATATCATAATGCACCCCGTCCCTCACAACTATAACAAATCCTCTCCATCCAAAGGTTGCCTGGAAGAGATCGCTTTTAGCGATAAGGCCGCCCATTGTACACTTCTGCTATTGTTCCTTTATTTTTTGTTGATTTTGTTTGTGGTGTGTGCAATAAAGAATTTATCTATCTATCTATCTATCTATATATATATAAATATAGATAAGTAATGCGTGGATGCCTATGTTAGTTATCTATCTGTACTTATAATAAAGCAGTAGATAAGTACCAAAAAGTCTGTACAAAGAAGATAATTAAAAAAAATGGTCCACAGCCCAGGGTACATAAAATAAGCTACTGAACAAGAATATAACGTTTTTAAACATCGTGTCTGTCTGTTTGTTCGCGCACCACGTAATAACTACCCGGCTGACTGCGATTTGGGTGGTTGGATAGCTTAGAGTTTGACTTAAAAACTGGTGTACCTACTTGGTATGCCAATCTGATGAGCCCAGCAATCGATAAAATCTATAAGACAGATGACAAGCTTACCTATAATTTAGATGTTGGTTAAGAGTTGAATTCACGTGCGAGTAGGTCCAGTTCCAATGACAATGCATTTTTATGGTACCTAATCTTGAGCTGAATTGACATCCATGTTTAGCTTCAGATAAAGGAACTCCTCAACGCTCAACAGCACAAACACGAAATGTTGTGTATTGTGTATACTTACTCATTTTATTATGACAACTGGTTTAAGTTTTACCATGACATGGCTGCTGCAGTCAGGGTTGACGCCTGACTAGGGAACTCCTCAACGGTTAACAGCATAGTCACGATAAGTTATAAACGCATTTAATTGAGTTAACCCGCATTCTAAGAACGGGAAAAAAGCTTTTATATAACTTGCAATGTATGTTTGTTTGTTATTTTTCGTGTCTGTCTGTTTATTTATTTGTTTGTTTGTTTGTTTGTCCGTTTGTTTGTTTGTTTGGTTGTTTGTTTGTTTGTTCGTGCGTCACATTTAAACTACTGGACCGATTTCGATACGGTTTTCACTTTTAAGATAGCTTAGGCAGTACACCAATTTGAAGTCAAGCCTGACTTCAAATTGGTGTACTTGGTATATCAATACGATGAGTGTAAGTCGAGCAATTGATAAAGCACCATTTAAAGTCCGAACGTAGATTGATGAAATTGGTACTTTTGGTTCTGGAATACCACACAGGACCATTACATCCCAGAAAACTGAGCACGCGGGCAAACCTGCAAAGCACAGATAGTTCATAACAAAATTAATACCTAATTATAACGCCTGAAAGAAAACCAATAGCAATAAACGGAATATGCGATAACTTGGCCTGATGATGTAGAGAAATGGTCGTAAGTTTTGGTTAAAGTGCGAATAATGTGCATGGCTGCCTGCCTCCCATTCAAACGGCACCCGGTTCAAACCCTCGGCCCTGCACCGATGACTTTATATAGGATCTATGTTGCTATTTTTCAGTTGGCATACAGTTTACTTAGATTTCAGGTTAATGCTAGACATAAAGTAAATTTCAGGGAAAACTAAAGTATTATTCAATACGACCTCCTTTGCTATGCATAATGACATCTAGACTTCCGACAAAAGCATCACACGCTGCACGAAGGTAGGTGATTTTGGAATTCAGTCCTATTCCCGAAGAAACGCTTCTATATTTGTTGACCTGCAAGCCCTGGAGGTCTCAAACAACGGTTGCTTTTGATTATCTATGCAAATGCATAGCAAAGACTCTACGTTCATCCTCATTGATACATTTTCTTATTTTTTTTTGTAAACAAGAAAACAATCTTGCGTTCCGCGAAAGTTTTCCGGGCAGGCATGTACTCCAGCAGTGGTAACACGTGGACTGATGATGATGACAGGTACCTGCTTACTTGCATTCATCAGGAAAACTAAAACAGCTACTTACCTGATGATCTCAGGTAAGTAGTTACTGTTTTATTTTTGGTTATGTCTGTCTGTCTGTCCGGCTTCATGCAAAAACTGATGTATGGATATAAATAATGCAGTTTTTTGAATTTGTTTTTGTAGAGACCGGCAAAGGACCTTCGAAATATATATTAGTGGCTTTTATTTCCTCTCGAATTTTCAATCATATGTTATTAGCACAATAACTGGCTCAATAACTGGCTCAATAACTGGGTCAATAACTGGCTCAATCTGGCTCAATAACTTATATGCTGTGCAACAAACGGTATTTTTTAAATTCAATAATATTAAAAAGTAGTTCTTAACGTATCAAAATGAAGGGCTCCAAAAATATATAAGTGAAAAATTTAAATAATGTATTATAGTAAAATAAAGAAAAAATCCGACTGCGAACAAAACTATAAATAGGAAAACAAGCTTTAGATTCTTGATTTTGAAATATAAGATGCAGTCAGAGGCATCATGTTATTTTACTTGTATTTCTCCTTTGACGGGATTAGCTACAACCTGGCGATCTACCCCTGATGCCTCAATTTTGGAAATATCCGCATTTTTTATAAATATAAGATGCAGTCACTTTTTATTTCTTTTTTTCTGTTTATGAATCGGATAGGTACCAGATAGTTTTTTTTTACAGATTATTTGGATAATAGCATCCATACTAAAAACGCATTGGAAAAATATTTGAGTAATAATATTTACACCGAGGGATTATATTAGTTATTTATAAAAGTCAAAGGTAAAGCGAGAAACCTTCGATATACCTAATTGCGAAATGAACTGAAACTTCAGGGTGGAGAAGCGGAGCGCGGCGCACGCAGAGCGCGACCGGCCCAACTCCCTCGGCGCGGCGACGCGCTCGTTCCGGCATCGACGCGCGCGACCCGCCCGAACGGACGCGCCGAGCCGAGCCCGACCCGCCTGCGCTCCTTAGTAGTACTACACCACTCCAGTCAGTGTTCTCGCGTCACGCAACGCGCTAAGACGCACGGTCATGCGAGAAGCCACTGGCAGGATGGCCGAGCTCGAGTTCGAAGCGCCGCTCGCGCAAATCGAAGAGGACGGCGATTGCCTCTCAACCGCAGACTATCCGCAAAAAAACATCAATGGCAACAACATACACATCAAAAACATAAACAACATCAAAAGTGAAATGGTCAAAATACAAGCCGATTCCAACAAAATAAATGATAACGATGGACCTAAACCGGTGAAGTGCAAACAGGACAATATGCAGAACGGGGAAGGAGACAATTTCACGGAGACTTTCTCCGGTTCTCTGGAAGACTTGGTGAACACTTTCGACGAGAAGATCACCAAATGCTTTGGGAATTATGAAGAGAGTGTGGAGAAGCTAGCGCCGGTGCAGGTTCGCACTCAGGAGGAGATAATGAACGAGTGCCAGTGAGTATTTTAGCGCATAATTAACTGCTAATTGGAGCGTGCTAATTATGATATCATCATTTCAGTATTTTTAGGAATCATGGATGACTCCCCAAACTTTATTTACCCGTTCAGACATATTCACATCAATGTTTACGTCATTATAAATTTTACTTGTTACATTTCTCATTTAAAGACAGATAATGCCAATCGTCAAAATGGAGATAAGAAAACATAGTATGATATAAACAAAATGGGTGTAATGCGCATGGCGCCAGTGCCCAGGGCGCCGATCAATACCACTAGTTGAGGGTGTGCAGGGGGTGCGTAATAAGGGTGGTAACAATGACGCATCTCGTATACCCCCACCCTTTGCTTTTGTTTCCAACCCAAATGGAGACATAATAATTATGTATGTAGTTCCTGTTAGTCACTGAGCTCAATTGTGCTCTGGGAGAGGCCTATGTCCAGCAGTGGACAAATACAGGCGTTGATGATGACCTGAGCATGCGTGTAAAATATATGACGATGTGTCTATGGTCCTTTATTCTGGGTCTGTGTCTTCTTATCTACTTACATATTTATAACTTAATCATTTATTATTTTTAACTTTTACCAACTCTCATAGCTTTCTTAAACAAACAGCATATCTTTCAGATGATATGTTACTTCTCATGTTTTGTTCTAAACAATGATGCTTACAGATTTCTCTCTCGTTATTGTATTGTAATATGGAAAAGAGAAAAGCTTTGTTGCCAAGTTAAGAAAATCTCGTCTCAGAAAAAGCTTTAATTACATTGTTCTCGTGGAAACATTATTATTGTATGTAGATAATTTGGTATCAATAAAGTTATCTTCAACATATACGAACACCTACATAGACGAAACTTGGTTAGCAAACTTTTCGAGCCACTTGTCAAACAAAATATTGGAGCCATTCCAGCTGACCTAAATACCTGAACCTCGCGCAAACACATCAAAATAAAAGGGGAATAATTTGCAAACGTTTCAGGGGTGAGCCCGATTTGTAATTGATAGCTCTACAAAACGGAGGCAATTAACCTGAATTTGCAGGCGATTGTACGATATGTACGAAGAAAATCAGAAAACGAAAACATTACCTACTTACGTGAGTAAAATTACACTAACGACAGTGATATACTACTGTTTTTTTTGTAATTTGGTTTCTATAAATAGTTTATCCATGTATCTAGGTACTGTAATACCAGTCACATCATTTTACAACACGAAAAGTTAAAGAGACACCTGTCGAAGAGATTTGCACAAAAAATCTGCTCTTCCAAATGACAGGTGTATGCATGCATTGATTCAGACGTGATTGTTTACTACCACAACAGATGTTCTGGCCACCTTGCCTTGAACTCGTTGAAACATCACCTTGCCGAATATTGAATAACCGACATATGGTGCCTGCAGCCGCAAATTCAAATCAGGATTGGTTTTTCCTGTTGGATAAAAAATTGCAATTCTCGATTGTGAATTGATGCAATTGTCTTCGTTATTATTCAATGAGCACTTCTTGGTTCCGTCCTAAAGCGACCATCTCCGAAAATAATTATGTATATGTGGATGGATCATTCGATTCTAATGAATCAATTGTTGCATAGATGTCCAGAGCAAAAAAATTGTAGCAAACAAACTGCATACTTACTTAACAGAACAGATTCTAATAATGATGAATTGAGCTTGTTTGTTCCATTCATATGCAGATCTCACTCATCTCATCATTTCATCACAACCATGTTCACTTATTTTCCAACCCTTTCACTTGGAGACTCCGATTAAGCTCTCACGACCAACTTTGTACTGATGATTCCGATATAATTGAAATCGTTTACAATTCTGCATATAACCCTTTTGTATTCACGAGGAATCTTTCCTACATTCGCGTCGAGCACGGCACACGACGCACGTCCGTGTTTATGTCACTCCTTTTGAATTTGAATGAGCTATTATCCAAACCCCCTTGTGAGGAGTACGCTCTTTTACTAGTCGACTTCGAAAAAAGAGGTTCTTTGTCTTTGAACAATAGTGCCTAGTGGAAAGCCTCGAGCCATTTGTGCAAATATTTTTTCATCTCCTTATCTAGGTTGAACGGTTATGTCTTTTGTCATTGCTACACAAGTAACGGTATCTGCTCACAACAACTGCATTGCATGTGTAGAATAACCTGCGACCTTATGCGGGTTGTGTATTTGCGAGCACGAAACAGATTTCATAACCACAATGGTCAGTATCTCCCGTTGCGTTCGCGTGTTTGTACCTACCTCTTAATCGCACAAGCAGTTAATTGTTCTAACCTTCTCTAAGGTAGCTTTCTAAACTTTGATCATGCTAATAAACGTTGGATTAGAGTTGAATGACCTATTTTCTTCTCATAGTAATACATAATTAATAATAGACAATCTAAAAGAATATAAATTCGAAGTTTTGCTTTTGCTCAAATCTTTAAACTTTGACTTTGAAAATGAATGAATCCTATATACTCACGTAAGAACAATTCTTTGCAAAGTATTTTATTAGGAACTAGCTGTGCCCGTGGTGTTGCACGCGTGGTTTTTTTTTCTGAGATATAAAGGATCCTATGTGTTATTCCAGAACCAAAAGTACCAATGTCATAAAACTTCGTTCCGACGTCAAATCGATTTATCGATTGCTCGGCTTGTTCTCATCGGTTGAGATACCAACTACCTACACCAGTTTTTAAGTGAAACCCTAATCTATCCAACAATGGAGCTTACAGACAGACTTTTTGGTACTTACTGCTTCATTATAAGTATAGATAGATAGATGACTGCAATGCATGCAATTTTACTAAACCAAATACATAGTGAAGTGTTCATCAATTTACAAGTTTTATCAGCTCTTCCTCTGGCTTTGAGGAAGCGTGCCCTAGATCTGGTGTGATATAGCTACTTATATTTAAATTGGCATAATGTTCGACTACTACAGACAGGCAGACCGCTCGTAATTTGCATACGACATTACGGCGACACCTTGACACTAGAGCTAATATGTTATTACCATACCACAATTGAACTACTTGCGTATTCTAAGAGGACTCGTCTTGCTCTGACATAATACCGCTCTCTCAGATCATACGTGAATCTACTTTCATATTAGAACAAGATAGATGATGGTATTCTATCTTGAGAGAAAGTTTCATAACCAAATCATTACAAAGTAACACAAGTAACGGATTTGCTATGAATTTTAACATCCAATCCAAATAAAAGACAGCATGATGTCATCTTTTCCCTACAAGAATTAGCTGCATCTTGTTATATCCATAACAACATATCGTCGTGAATAAAGTTACCATAAACAATCGGGACAGTAGTTTTATAATGAAGACTCGCTTCGCATCTTTAAGTCCCCAGCCCCACGCATACGGGCTCGGTCGGGCAAACGACCGGTAATTTGCAACTACCCACATATTGTAATAACCTTTTTGTTCTATCAACATTCAACATCGACAAGCTTCCTGTCGATAAAGTTTTTTCTTTAGAACATTAGCACTCTTCAACTCTTCATCTGAGCCATACAAGTAGAGATATAATCCTGTTCACGGCGCTTTTAATCCATTAGAAAGTCAGTGTGAATTATTGGGACATTGGTCCGGAGTTTCCCACCTTGAGCTTCTGTGAAGTTCTTACTTGAGAGCTCAAGTCATCTCTGTTAGCGAGTAGGGTACTTTTGATAATTTTAATTTCTTTGTAATAATGATAATAACTGATTTGTATGGTGATTTGTATTAACTGTTATTGCATAGAAACTCAAAGGTTGGGTTCATTAGTCATCCTTACAGTTCTTGCTGGACACGGCTATCAATATCAAACAAGCGCTTACATGGCGGCGAATCGGGAATATCACCAATGAATTAGAACAAACAAATTATTATTAGTTATTGTAGGAAAATAAATTGTCTTCTTTTTGTTTAATAGGTTTTATTTAACTTTACTTGTAGTATTTATGTAGATATATATCGATTTAAATTTCGAGCACTTCCCGATTAGCTATCCGGCTGAAACTTTCAGGGTAGCTCACAAACCGAAGAAAAAACAATAAAAAAAAATGAAGGAGCAAAAAAGCTTTAAAAATCTGTAGAAAAAATACCTAAAAGTTACAAAGCAACAGAAAAAAGTGACGTTCATTAAAAAAAAGGCGTAATCTTTTGTTTTTTTTTTAAAATTTAATTATTGATTTTCAATGTAACAAAAAAAGCAAAAAGATGTAGAATAAATCGAATATTAGCAAGTACCGACTCAATTTACGCGTATGACGGTTCGTCATGATCGTGATACTTATTATGCACACTCACATAAACTCCCATGATGTTCATAAAGTAGAAAAACTCCAAATGGAGCAAGCTGAAACTCACCAGTATGAGCACGTTTAAACACCTTTCTCTGGACGCCGATAAAGTTATTTGATTACACAAAGTTACTTTCCTAACATTTGGTTTAAATGCCGACAATCACGTGAGACTCCAGTTTATGGTTTTAGAAACTTTTATGTCAAGAACTTTATTGGATTACAGACATAAGTACTAGTAGTACTATGAAGTGTACACGGGCTTACGAAGGCAGGACAAGCTTTTCTCCTATTAACTTCACGCTAACTTAATTTATAACAAGCTTCATTACTTACGTTTAAGCCTCTAAATTTTGCATTTTCTGTTAAGTCAGATACGTAACCATACGTTTCGACTGCAGAAGGAAGATACTAAGTATCCTCTATTGAGGTATGGATGCGCATTTGTTGTTTCAGTAACAATATAATTGAGTAATTGTGACGTAGTCAATCCATGTAACCAACATGCAGTGTCCTTTTACGTCACATCACAAGTTGACGTCAAAGACAAATCTGTCCTACCTAAGTCGTGTGATGAGAACCATTATGTGCACACTTCAGCCTAATCGTCGACGCCATAAAAATAAGATTCGTCGACACGTGTACCAAACTAAGAAGATAAAAAAACGGCGACACGTGTACAAAACTACGAAGATAGTCACAGTCTAAAGATTCAGTCAGGTCTGAATAAAGAAAACAACGGGGTATTCCTGAATCCGCAAACCACAAAATTATGCGCCATTCCATTTCCATAAAACCCAGTATTACAGGTTACACAGAAACGAGGCACTATAGAACAATTACACGGTCGAGTAGATCAAGTGCGATGGCCGAATTACATTGAATCTGAATACAATCGCCCTATTAACCACTTGTTAATGAAATGTTTGACAATGTGCTTCTCGACATTGATATCTCTATTACCTTTATCAATGCTTGTACCTGTTTAAAACACATAAAGTTTAATGTCAGTGGTAATTGTTAATACCATTTCACTATATATATATCAATAGCAGCGAATGTATTCTGCCCTGCTTACCTACCGCTTTGAAACTCATTGCCGTATTATGTGTTTCCGAATAGTAATAACCTGGGTAGCTTTTTAATACACGTTCTAGTGAATAGGTTACTTCTAAGTTCTAAGCAAGAGTGCACCGTCGTCGACCGCATAATAAAACATAAAAAGCATCACTTTCAAATAGGTACCTAAAAATAGTGACAACAATGAAGGAAATAGGTGAAAAATAATACCCATTTAAAATAAAAAGTAAGAGATAACTTTTTAAACTTTCATGAATTAAACTCATGTTTAAATGACTAACGGGTGTGTATATTTGCGCAAAAACCAGTATACCATTTTGACTAAACTCAACGTTTCTATCAAGTTGCATTTACCGTGGTCACGAGTAGACTGGAGAATGCGGGTGTCAGCGTCGAGCAAAGCTTGCGTTTCTTCCAACTACGTTTGGTGTTGTAAAATAAAACTGTCCCGATCTCGACATTTTTGTGCGCGAATCATAGATCTAATTAAAAGTTGGTAGATTTAGTACTAGCTCCTCATGCGTGGACCTTAAAAATTAGGTGCAACTCACACAATTTGTCCTTTGGCCTTAGTCTCAATCGGAGTGGGGCGTTTGTGTAGCACGTGTTAGCGGTACTCATTCGCGCTACCGTCTGTATAAACCTCTCTATCTTTGTCGTTAATACACATGAAGCACGATATGTAGCTGTGTGGGTGTGTTTGCCTGTAGTTGTAGCTAGTCCATTTTTTACGTGATATTAAAGCGTACCGTATCTCCGCACTTTAACTAGATCTAAGGCGCGAATAGACCCATTTTAGTCTTGAATAAGGTGATAATGTGTACAAAAGCAAACGTTTTAAATCTTTTTAATAAAAAATAGAAGACATTTGTTTACAATAGGTCTACAAAGGCTTGGCTTACGCCAGCAATTCAACCAATCGCAAAAGTAGAAGCCATCGCATCGCATCGTCCGTTCATGACGCATCTCCGCCGAGCCATATGTCACGGTTTCCTTGAATTCGCCAACGCTATACACTATACGCCCATCCTACCGTGGTGTAACTTGTGTTACCAACAAGTAACACAAGTTACACCACAGAATATGTACTAAGGTTATACATAATAGGTAATAGGTATGTAGGAAAAGTGGGAAACCTATAACTAGCTGCGCCCCACGGTTTCATCCGGTTTGTTTTTCGTATGAGGTAGTGCTGACCTCTGGTGTCAGAGTTTGTCAGGCCATCCGAGGGCCTCTGACATGGCTTAACGACTCCTATTAATCAATAACAGCGGGGGCACACAGCTTAACATGCCCTCCTAAGCACGGAGCGATAAAAAACCGCACATTTCAAAAGTCATTGGTGCGGAGCCTAGTTTCGAACCCGATATCGTTGGATTCTAAGTAGAAATATTGAACCATTAGGCTACCATCGCTCTATTAGGCTGATCCACGTGAGTGATGATGATGATAATGATGATGAAAAGTACCCTATGTGTTATTCCAGGATGTAAGCTATCTCCATTCGAAATTACATAAAAATTTGTTCAGCCGTTTGAGCGTGAAAGATGATGACGACAAAAAGTATCCTATGTATTTACATGGATATAAGCTACCTCCATTCCAAATTTAATCAAAATCCGTTCAGCCATTTGAGCGTGAATTAGTAACAAACATATATACAAACTTTCGCCTTTATAATATTAGTATCATTCGGCAGAGATTTTTGTAATTATTATAAGACCAAAATAAAAATGTATTAAAGTTCAAGACCATCCTTGTTTATTGCGGTATTGTCTTGATAATGATAATGTGATAGATTGTGATATTGTGATATTGATATTGTGATAGAATGAATTTAGCTATGACTTTTCATTGCATACTTACCTACTTTAATTTTACTGTGAAGTCAATAAACCTATTGACTGATCGATAAATCTTCGAGATCTCTAAAATTAAAGGATTAAAACAATATCAATAATACAACCTGACAAAATATTCACAGCTTCGAAACAGTCATTCATACAAACACAGAGGTCGTATATTTACCGCGTAGGTACTCGAACACTGCTGACCTTCCACTAACTAAATTAAAATAGAATCCGCTCCAGCAGTTCCAGCACCGACACACACGTTGAGCTCGTACTATTCTATAGAAGCATGTCTCACTGATCTACCTTTACTTTTCGGATAACGGCTTGTGTATTTACTTCACTTGTCAGCCAAACCTTCGTAACTGTTAAAAGGTATCGTAAATATTTTCTTTGCATCAATGATTTACGAAATGTGGAGACACGAACCAAATGTGCTTGTTGTTGGATAACGTAATATTTTCACGTTTCCATTTGTTATAAACTTCATTAGATTCGCAAGCTGTGAGAATGTTATCGATGGTTTTTTGCCCACTTCAAATAAAAGTAGGTTCTCAAGTTGATGTATAGTGTAATATTGTTGAAAATGAGTAATATTTATATATTATGCTATATGAGTGTCTAAGCATATGTACAGAATAATGAATGTACCAAATCTTACGTATGTATGTATGTACGTGTATACAGTGTGGACCAAACCAATGGCCCCCGGAGGAAAAGTATCTTAAATATTCAAGTTAGCAAATTTTACTGCAATAAAACATTTCTTTATTTTTAGAAATCAAAATAACTGCATAGTTTTTTATAGTCACTTGCCAGAGCCGGGAATCGAACCCGCCAAATGAAGAAAATAAATATCCTGTATTTTTATGATACTGATCGAAAGGGTCAATCATAAGGAACATATCTGTTCTACAAACATTGGATCTAAAATCAAAAGAAGATAAGGAAATAGTCAAAGTAAATACAAACAGTTTTTAATAGTAAAATTGTGTTATCTAAAATGTAAATTAATTAAAGTTATCGTAAAAGTTGTTCACAATGAGAAACGTTTGCCGCAATACAATTCAGGTTGCTCCTTTTCATAAATTCATTGCGTGTCACTTTGCGTATGGTATTATGATGAATGTTTAATTAAAAGCACACTTCGAACTCTTTCGAATCCAATAAGATCGATATCATAAAAATAAATGATGTTTAATTTCTATATTTGGCGGGTAATTGAACCCGCCGCCCGCTGGCTCTGGCAACTGACTTTTAAAAAAATCATTGAATGCAGTTATTTTTATTTCTAGAAGTAAAGACATGTTTCCTTTCAGTAAAATTTGCTAACTTGAATATTTAAGGTACCTACTTTCCCTCCGGGGGGCTTTGTTTTGGTCCACCCATGTTTGTCCACGTATTTCTCTGAAACTATATATCCGATTGCAATAATTATTTTTGTAATAGTTTCAGTATCTTTCAACTTAGGGAATAGTTAAAATTTCATCAAATCCGTTCAGTAGTTTAAATTATATGGACTGTTAACTGTTTGTATGTTTTTATTATTAGCGAACGGAATGAGTACTTCATTTTATTAGACCTACTTTAACGAATCTAAAAGTAATAAATAAATACTAACTTAAAAAAAGTTTTTTGTTTTCTCCATTTCTGATGTCATCTCGTCAGTACTCACACACATACGCACAAAGTTTATTGCACACTTTTGCCATTGTCTTACTTATGTCACCGTTATCTTGATACTGCTATGAACTATGAAAGCCATCGGTTCTGTGGTAAACCGCGCAGGAGTTATTCTTAAACAATTAAAGGTCTAACAATCTAATAACCATCAATTTACCCATACATCAAACATTTCCAAGAATGGAATCCTGTATTTATCGAATTCAACCATCAACTCCCTTTGTCAAGATAATTACGCCGGTCGTTACCCGGCTCTGAGAGAAATATAAGCCATAAAAAATGTTTATCCAAGAACCGAAGCGTGTTTTTTTATTCCCTACAGCATTTTTGAATGGTTCTTTTCCATTGCCGTCGATTACTTCACTGTTGAATGTTGTTTATAAATACAGCCCTCGCCTCGTGATTATTTTCGCGAGATTCACGTCATCCGGTCTGGATTGTTTGTATGACTCCATGTATGACTAAAACTGTAACTCATTACTCGGCTTACGAGTGAGTAACCACTTGACAGAATTTGCTGCGTATAAGTATTTATACTTATGTGGCGTTTCATTTATCATAAGCGCAAAAAAACTAGAATTTGCTGCGCATAAGTATTTATACTGATGTGGCGTTTCATTTATCATAAGCGCAAAAAAACTAGAATTTGCTGCGCATAAGTATTTATACTGATGTGGCGTTTCATTTATCATAAGCGCAAAAAAACTAGAATTTGCTGCGCATAAGTATTTATACTTATGTGGCGTTTCATTTATCATAAGCGCAAAAAACTAGAATTTGCTGCGCATAAGTATTTATACTTATGTGGCGTTTCAATTATCATAAGCGCAAAAAAACTAGAATTTGCTGCGCATAAGTATTTATACTTATGTGGCGTTTCATTTATCATAAGCGCAAAAAACTAGAATTTGCTGCGCATAAGTATTTATACTTATGTGGCGTTTCAATTATCATAAGCGCAAAAAAACTAGAATTTGCTGCGCATAACTATTTATACTTATGTGGCGTTTCATTTATCATAAGCGCAAAAAAACTAGAATTTGCTGCGCATAAGTATTTATACTTATGTGGCGTTTCATTTATCATAAGCGCAAAAAAACTGATTCTAGACACAGTTTTATACTACCTACGAGTACACTAGCCTTCAAACATTGGTACCACTCTATTAAAATTAATATTTTTTTATTAAATTACTTGGCTTCTACTTATCGGATTCAAATACACCAGTTTTAAATTCAAAACCTAAGCTATCCAACAGTGAAAATCGTATCGCAATCGGTCCAATAGTATTAACGTGATGCGCGACAGGCATTAATAGTGTGGTACTAAGTTTTGAAGGCCAGTGTATTTTCAATGAACTCATAAAATATGACAGGCTTTCAGCAAAAGCGTCCGTCCGTCTCAGTTTTCGGTACAGATAAGATATTTTGCCAAGGTAAGTAACCTTGCCAAAATATGATTTCAAGGATAGTATCCGTCGTCGCAGTACCTTCCTGCCGAGACATATTAAAGATTCTCCCCTCTATACGTCTCTCTTTCTCTTCTCACATCCGTTCCCTCCACTGCGCATGCTCCTTACAACTCTCAATAGGTCAATGACAAAAGCGAAGCTCCGAACGACGAGCTTCAAAAACTGATGAGTAACGACCGCATCGTAAACGCGTAGTAGACTACAAGTTAAAAGCTGTAATTTGTATCGCTTTGTAAGAAAGAAACAGTTCTTATCCGAAAAACTTATGCACGGTCACGCCCGATCCTTAGTTTTGCTTACATATCTTACAATGCTTGAGTTCGTCTTCGTCTTGTATTCAAAGGTTAAATGCGATGTTTTAGAAGTAAATCTAAACGCTATATGCCCGTTGTTCAGCGATGTTACCACTGCTCGCTGCGGGTGCTTTGCTAAACGCGTCTTTCCTGAAATAGTCTGGAATTTCCCTGCGGGGTGATCGATATCGATGCCAGCATTTCCAGTCCAGAGAATGGCATTTTAATTGTAGAAATTCCTCTGCAATCCAAAAAGCACGGAAATTCATGACGCCCTAAAAACCCTAGCTACTAAGAAGGAAAAAATAATATATAGTGATACGTTAAGGAAATTGAAGAATGAATATTTGATTTCGTGACAATTTTTAATGTCGGCATTATTCATCTCGGAAAGCAGTAGATATTTATGATGAGCGATGCACGAAGCAACAGACGAGAAAAATTTCGTGTGTAAATATTCAACACGAACATTTTGTTAATTACACTAAACTTAAGAGACGTGATGAGTGTTTGTATGTTTGTCATATGAGTTAGTGCTGGCTTCTGACAAACGAACAAAACAAACTTAACTTATTGTTGCAGTCAAAAGTATTTTCTTGCGACGTTTATTGGGAAAACTCAGTTACATAACTACATAGGTACGTTTTAAAAGGGTTTTCTAAAACGGGAGTTACTCAAATATCTGTTGAAATACTCCAACTATAGTCATAGTACTATTATTTATTCTGTGCTATAGTTTCAACCACATCCAGTTGTCTTCCTCCAGTTGAGTGCGGAACGCTCGTACTTAGGCATGCCAATAATTATGATGAATTCAATTTCAGCGAAGAATAAACGACAGATGGATCGATAGAACATCGATGAAACTCACAGTCAATTGATGAGCTTTCAAAGGGCTATTAAAGCGAGCTTTATTAGGATAAGAGGCAAAGAAAGTCAGGTCAAAGCGGTCGCTCAAACTGGATCTTTACATTCTCCGACCGACCGGTTTGACCGGCGCGAATCCTGGCGCTATAACACTGCCCATAAACTGCCTCTTGCATTGAGAACACGTGATTCAACCTTTACAGACTTACTTAATAATCACGCTGAAACAATTGTCCAAACTAGCTGAATATTCATACTAAACTAATCAGAATCCTGGACAAGCGATTCTATAAACCAACTGTTAAAATTTACCTATGTACTTTACCTATCCATCTAACCTTGATCTGAACTTATAATAAATCAGTTAATAACAAAAAGTCTACACAATGAAGATTATTTAAAAAAAAAAACTCTAGGGGACTGAACAAGAATATACCATTTTGAAGAATTGAGAATTGTGTTTGTCTGTTTGTTGGAGAATCACGTAAAAACTAAACTGATTGCAACGCAGTTCACTGATGAATAGCTTAAAGTTTGACTTCAAAACTGGTGTACTTGGTATCTCAATCCGATAAGTAGAAGCGGAGCAATCGATTAAACTATTTGATGGCTGAACGAAATTCAGTATATTGCATCTTAAGGTACTTTTCGTCCTGGAATATCATAAAGGATACTTTTATCCAAGAGAAACAACCACGTGGGCTAAGCTGCAGGCACAGCTAGTGTAATATAAAAATAAAAAGATCAACAAAATTTTAAGAAAAATGTAATCTGACCGCGATATTTATGTAACAGAAGCGATAAGGTCAGGTACAGTTTATTTTTACAGCAACATGCGTTTTACGTAACATGTTTAAAATAAAAGAAATGGCACACATTTGTTGAGTCACCTGAGTAAAAAAAGATGTAAAGCGATTGCATTGTATACTGGTACATTTCGCAATGAAGAGGAAATTGTGTGGTTTGAAGAAACTAAATCAAAATCATTATGCAAAAGTTTCTCGTTCCAAATGATTCAATGAAGCAGCTCGACCCATCATTCTTGCAGATGATCGCTTCATAACTTGTTTAACGGTTCTCTAATTGGGCGTAATCCCTTTCGTAATATTAGATACTTACCATTGAGTTTTAGTTACGTTTTTCTCAGTGACTTGAATGGCAACGAATCATGACTCGTGAGCGTCGTGACGTGATTGATTGGAGGCAGATCATTGTTTATGATTGTTGCATAACAGATTACAACAATACAAACAAAAACAGGTACCTTTATGGTGAACATACTATCTACGATAAGTACATAGAAATATAAAGAAGTACCTGCGGCAAAGTCTTCATCACGTGCAACAATGAAGCCGTGCAAGTGACCTGTCATAGGCACAGATTACGTCCACGCAACTAATTATTCATGTTCTGAGCTTGTACTATTTCTAGAGCTAAACAGTAATTCTTCAGTCTCTCTCTCTCTCTCTCTGTGTCTTGCTGAAATAATGAGGTTCACCATTTTCTTAACGCTGGTTCTTTTTAACGAAGTTGCTGTACAACGATTCCCACATGTATTCGATAGTTTCGATTGGTTGCTTGGATAATGGAGAACTCTTGTTGATATCAGTTTCCAATCAAATTCAGAAGATTTCATCGTGCTGCTTAAATAAGGTGTATACAGGATGGATTTTTGAGATAGGGCAATAAGGGCCCTATCACAAAAAATAGGAAGAAGCTAAGGACTAAGGTTATTCCTGTAGCTACAACCTTAGTCGTTGTAGCTACAACGTACGTCTTTAACTTTTGGCGATATTTTGACTGGCATTCACAGATCTTGGAATAAATGCATAGTCAGCAAGTGGGAAATTAATACAAAATATATTTTTATGACAATTGATTCTGTTTCTTATAAGGATCAAATGACTCTACCGGATTCACTGAGGTTATGGTAAGCTACATTTTGCCTTAGGCCTGTTTTTTTTACTTCTATTATTTCAACTGATAGGTAAGTAATGTGTCTCACACAGACTGGCCCACATTTTGTTGTTTAATTAAAATGTCATATACTTTTATGTAATTGTGTTAAGTTGGCTACTGGTTTGCACTTAGTCTTTCCAAAGTTTTGCAACGTACTTATACAGACCTACGCTCTGAATGTTACGACACTTTCTTAGGAGAAAGTCACACACGACCGCTAAATTGACGATTATAAATCGTCACATTGAACAACTTTAACTATGGGTGTTTTGTAAGTGTTTACATCGTTAGGTATTATGTTACATAGTTTAGCTTTCGTGTCAATATATCTTCTTAGATGTTGCGTGAGCGCCTAATTAACGTGTCAACACTGTCAACACAATAGATTGGTATGCAAGCGGAGAAAGTGAAATATAGTGTAATGATCAAACAGTATATTAAACGGCAAATATATCGAAAACTTTGTTTCTTTTTCATTAATAAATGGATAATCAAATCCAGGAAAGTTGAAATCTATACTTATAATAAAACTGTAACGGGTCCAATTCTGTGCATTGAAGTTTTTTTTTGGAGTGTTCTCTATATTCAATAATGAAGTCAAAACAGTAATTTATTTCATTTTTGTCTGTCTGTATGTATCTTGGATAGGCATCACGCCGAAACTACTGAATGAACTTTTTGACCAGTTAGAAGGAATTTTGTTTAAATGTTGGTAAATTGGTATAGGTCTTGGAATAGTAATAGAGTTCTTTTAACTTAGAGAAAAGGCCACGCGTGCGAAGCCGCGGGTATAGGTAGTTCATTATATGACTATAATAAATAATTGAAGTGCAATATTTTGCTACACGCGAAACTGTTTTTAGCAAAATTGTGGCAAATTCTGCTTAAGTTCTGATGGTGTACTTTGCAGAAATGCAAGTGGGAATTTTATGAGGGTAGGCCAAGAAAGAGGTCGACGTCCTCATATCAAACAGTGATAAAACAATTCCGCTCACGTCCATTTCCTTTGTTCGCAAAGATAATGATATCTTGCTCTAAAAACAACAAAATAAGCTCGACAATTAGCGGTAGAATTGCGTAAAAATAAAGAATCTTATGTTTTACATATCCACACATCCGTTGCTTTATGAATAAAATATGAGTTTAATTAAAATTTAAATAAAATTGACTAGCTGTAGCTCTGTAACTATATATGTGGTAGTTCTGTATGTATGTTTAGAAAGATCGCGTGCTTATGAATTATTGTTCCAATGTGGTTTGGCTACTGTTTTACATTACATTAATATTTTTTTCCATAATAGGATCAAATATTATCACAAAATCCCGCAACTTCTTTTTTGCTTGTTTTTTTATTACTTCAAATTTTTTTTCGAAAAAAAAAAACTGTATAGAAGACTTAATTTCTATCGAATAATCCACCTTCCTTTGCGTGTCGAAATTATAACTATTAGAAAGTAGATAATGAAGCTAAGTTACCTACATTATCAATCAGGAAAAAACTTGTGGGGTCTCCATTCCAATTAAAACTTTTAAAACATTGATGTCCAAGATAACTAAACCTCTATTTCTAACGAATAACTAATAGACACACCAAGGGCGGTACTCCCACACACGTCAATTCCGTGTCAGTGTCGAAGATAAAAGCAAAGTAACTATTGCCTAATCTGGCGGTTGCGCACACGCATACATAATTTATAGACGATCGATGTTCGATCCAATTGAAGCGCCTATGAATATCAATACAGTGCACGCACTGACGTAAACAAAGCAATTGGTGGAATTGGAAATGGGAGAGTCATGATTTTGTGAATGGTCACGAGATACCAATCTATGTCAAACTAGAAAAAAAACATTACAATTCAAGCAAACATAAATTTTACAAAATCTTTGGTTGAACACGCAAATATCAAATCATTGCTCTCACCTGTGCTTGTTAAAGTAAATAAGTCAAATAATGATCAATAGTTAAATAGTGATTAATTTTACGGAATTCATTCTAAACTTAGTTTTCCTTACCGATAAAATTAGCAATGGAATTGAACTACGACATGACAGTTGTCATGCTTAAGACCGCAGTGGTAGTTCAAAACCTTTAAAAGGTTTCGTTTTCTACCTTTACCGGTGTAATGGGTAATAAAAACCCGTCGGCATTGAAATGTTCCGTGCCTAGCGTTTACCAAAGGCTTTACGGCATTTGTGGGCGTCGATACGTCCTTCGGTCTTCAGACATATCGATCTACTTTGCTGTAGTTGCTAACTCTCTTAGTAATTGTGTCAGTTTCGTCAAGGCTCTCTAGCCTGTTTGAATGTTTACAGAGAAGTGGCACGAGTTCTAATTTTGTAAGGTTCCCTATGTTTTATTTCGTTTCCAGCTATGTTACTCAATTGATGCACTATTTATCTGTTAACTTTGACATTTCTTGTTTCAGTACTTGCTTAACCGGAGAAAGGTATTTTATACTATGTGCTAGTCAAAGTTGATAATTTCTTGCTAGTTTTCATAAAAGTGTTGATGTAATTGTTGTAATATTCATATAGATATTTTTGTAGCAGATATCTTTTTGCCAGACGACAGCTAAGACAATGTTTATTTGTTTATTGATTATAATAACACATACTCTTATCAACATAATTCTAATTGTTGATGTAACATAGAATACTTAATGTTAATACTTAATATTTTTATAGGAATATTTTAAGGAGGTATCTTAGTGCCAGACGACATTTGAAGATTTTAAGACAGTAGTCTATTTCTATATATGTATATATTTGTTTATTGTTTAGTCTATTGCTTAGAGAAATAAGTTAATTAAAAAACGTTAAAAAAAAATTAATGCTTTTATGCAGTAGCCATGGTGTAACTTAGAACGGGCTGTCACAATTAAATGCGTATACAACATATCGGGTCTGTGCTGTTAACCGTTGAGGAGTTCCCTAGTCAGGATCCAACGCTGAGTGCAGCGACCATATCATGGTAAAACTCAAAACCGGCTATCATAATCAAATGCGTACACAAAATATCGTGTCTGTGCTGTTTACCGTTGAAGAGTTCCTTTATCTGGAGAAAATGTCCTGGTAACATTTAAAACCAGCTATCATAATAAAATGAATACACAATATGAGTCTGTGCTGTTAACCGTTGAAGAGTTTCTGTATCTGGAGCTAATCCTGGATGTCAATTCAGGTGATGCTTACCATAAAAGTACATTGTCATCGGGACTGAACCAACACGTAAAAAAACATCTCCGTAGGATAAGAGGAAGTGGTTCTATTCAGCTTGCACGATTTGACCTAAACAAACATACATTGCAAGTTAATTATAAGCTTTTAACAAAAGAAACTTAATTCAAGATCATCGGTCTATTGATATGGCATTCCATCAACATCATTTATATCAATCTTGTCAAGTCAACCGCTCCAAGCATCGTAACCAATAGATTCAAATTAGAAATTATGAAGCTGACGCAGCAAGTTCCGTGCCATCCCCGCCTCAATAATAAAACTGGAGTAACTACCTTGCAGTGACAATAAACAGAACAATACGTGTATACCTAGCGACGGCGTCGTAACGTCGTCCTACATAATTTAATCAGGGCACCACTTATGTAACTAGTTCGCCCTTCTGCTGATATTTAGGACATTAATACATATCTACTGCACATGAACACGGAACGGAAATTCGAATATAGGTACCGTGCCAAATTGCTTCGTTTGCATAAAAGGACTTGCACGTAAAGATAGACATAGCAAGATGATAAGATGTAAATTTCTGGTAAGTAATGGAATGATAGGGAGTGCTATTTCGTTGTTGATTTATGTGTAATATTAGGCTAATTTGTTATTACCATTGAATTATAAATTTATAGATAAGGTAAGTGCTCTCATACTGACAATGCTACTCATGTAAATGTTCTAATATCACAACATACGTAGGTAATTAGGTAACATAATAAACGCTAATACGTAAAGTAGCTTCATCTCGTTACTCTGAAGCTTTCGTTCATGGTGCTTGATATATTATATGTTCGAGAGCTTCGAAATTTTTAATCCACCAACCAGCACCTGGTTGCGTCGATTATGGCTATGGTCCTTTCTCTTCTTTCTGAGAGAAGGACTGTATTCCTGCAGTGGGAATGTTCAGATGATGATGTTGAGCTACGAATATTCCAAAACAGATTTACGAGTTCGCGGAAAAAATATTAGCCTTTGCCTCGGTTATGCAAATTACCTTTACCTATTCATACTAAAATAACTACTTAATACTAGTGACATCGATGCCACTATCGTTTAAATAAAATAAGTACATCTTTATAATGACATCATCACATAATAAATACATCGATTAGTTAAAAATATATCATAGTAAAGATTTTATGGTGTTTAAATATTTGTCTGTGTGCCATTTGTTTAAATAGCCTTCTGACCTACAATATACATACCTATAACCGTTAAGTTAATCGAACATACACTGATTTGAAGTTGACCTTCAGTAGGAGTAAATAATGTGATGTATGAGTATGACGACACTATTTTGGTGTAGTTGGGAAACAAATATATTAGTTTTGTTACAATCAATATTCTATGTTTGAACGCTAGAACACTCGAAACTTGGTAAAGAAAGAGCTCCTTGCTAAGTATTGTAGGCAGACACCTATTTCGGTAGTTAAATTAAATTAGATAGTTATGTTGGAAAAGTAGCTTACTACTTTTCCAACATAACTATCTAATTTAGGTAATTATATACATAAAGGCACTTCAGTATCCAGTTATTAATTTAATTACAAAATAAACTACAGAAGAAGCCTAAAGAGATCCTAATAGGCCTACTTAGATTATTTCCTAACCTCTTCAAAATTATCAGTGGGTCAGCTGTTTCTTCACTGTCAGATATATAGATAAAACTCAAAATTAGAATTGCTAAGTTAGGGCAAGTTATGTTAGGTTAGTATTGTAGTTAGGTTTTTCTCGATAATTATTACCATACCATCTATTGTTACGATAGATGGTACTTTACCACTTTACTTTTTATTATTACAAGTACGGTACAGCACAGTATCGATCAAACATGTACTTATTTCAGTATTAAAAATGTAATGCTTCATTGTAGGTAGGTACCTACTTTCAGTTATTGTGTCTGTGATACATTTTCACAGACTCAAACGCGCCTGCATGCTAAAAGGCAAATAAATAACCTACATTAGATTAATTATTAACTAGGTAGAACTAGGTACTAGGAGGTACTAGGTAGGTCCACATGAAAAAAAAAAAAAAAAAGAATCGTTAGCTGTTAGTAAATAAACTGATATTTTTAATAGCGACACTGATCTTTTAATATAATTTGTATATTGATCCTTTCGTCTTCCTAGCATTTCTCTATGTTGCCTCAGACCAGTCGTACATTATAGATACAGGTACTTATTTGTGTACCTACTTCTAAGTATGTATGTGCGTTAACGTTGCTTAGCTGAGTAAACTCACTTGTTAGTAGTCGGCTTCAGCAAAGGCCGTATGCTAATGCGTTACCCTTGTCTCGTCTGGTCCTACCTCAGCCTACGCTAATGGCTACCTGCTGACACTTTTACTTTTACTACATTTGGACTAAAATATTACAGGTGTTAACCTGTAATATTTTGCTTTTGGAGAAGACAATCTGAAATGAAATGAAATGATAACATTTTACGCAACACAAAACGTCTTTCTTGCTCTACGTTTTACTAACTCAAAACAACTTTGTTTTACTTACTCAAAACAACTTTGATTGCTCTACATTTTACTTACTCAAAACACATTTTACTAACTCAAATCAAGTTTGATTGCTCTACATTTTACTTACTCAAAACACATTTTACTCACTCAAAACAACTTTGTTTTACTTACTCAAAACAACTTTGATTGCTCTACATTTTACTTACTCAAAACACATTTTACTAACTCAAAACAACTTTGTTTTACTAACTCAAAACAACTTTGTTTTACTTACTCAAAACAACTTTGATTGCTCTACATTTTACTTACTCAAAACACATTTTACTAACTCAAAACAACTTTGATTGCTCTACATTTTACTTACTCAAAACACATTTTACTCACTCAAAACAACTTTGTTTGCTCTACATTTTACTTACTCAAAACAACTTTGTTTGCTCTACATTTTACTTATTCAAAACACATTTTACTTACTCAAAACAACTTTGTTTGCTCTACATTTTACTTACTCAAAACACATTTTACTTACTCAAAACAACTTTGCTCTACATTTTACTTAATCAAAACACATTTTACTTACTCATAACAACTTTGTTTGCTCTACATTTTACTTACTCAAAACAACTTTGTTTGCTCTACATTTTACTTATTCAAAACACATTTTACTTACTCAAAACAACTTTGTTTGCTCTACATTTTACTTACTCAAAACACGTTTTACTTACTCAAAACAACTTTGTTTGCTCTACATTTTACTTAATCAAAACACATTTTACTTACTCAAAACAACTTTGTTTGCTCTACATTTTACTTAATCAAAACACATTTTACTTACTCAAAACAACTTTGTTTGCTCTACATTTTACTTACTCAAAACACTTTGTTTACTCCACATAAATTTTACTAACTCAAAACAACTTTGTTGATCTGGGGATCCCTTTACCTTTTCTAAACCAAAGTCTTCTCGTAATGTAGGTGAATAGCTATTCTTTGAATTCGTTATTTTCAAATTTTTTATTCAAATTTTTATTTTCAGCCTTTAAAAAACGAAGCACACCTACTATACCGAATCAAACGCATTTTCGTCTTGTCCTGCTTACCTAATTGAGTAAGTTTGTTGTATTTTTGTGATGCATCATCCAATTAAATTAGATCCAAAGGTATATCTCGTCGTCGCTTCTTTATAAAAATAAATCCGAAGAATTTCTAATCATTAATCAGACGCAAAGTGCCCATTCAAACGCCCAACTTACCGCTTCCTTATAAATTAATGTTTCTAACGTAAACGAAATGAGAAAAAATAGGAAGAAACGTCGTTAAGGTTCCCCAAACGTATACATGGTATGTCCGTATAAAATATTGTTTATTTTGTAGTTAACTTGGTCTGGCGTTTTGACTTCATCAAGATTCTTATTTCTAATATTAAAATTCCCAAAATCGTCCCTTTCGTCCGTGACTTTAACGCCTAGCCATTAAGGGTTACGCCTACTATTTTATTTTTAAACTTTTTTATAAAGGAAGTGGGCAATAAGGTTAGTCCGATCACTACCTGCCGGATCCATGGTGCCTCGCACCTGCTTTCTAAAAAAAATATACAAACACTGCCCTCTATTTTGGGAATCAATACACTGTGCTGCGAGCCGGTGAACTGTATCGTATTATTATTTTGACGTTTTGTTTTATCCAGAAAGTTCATTTTATGGCGTTTATATCGATACGTTGATTGAGTTGAGCGGTGTTCTTTTATTGAGTAACAGGCACATTAAGGTATCCTAAAGATTTTCTTGGCAGATGATCTCGCTTCATAAAATGGGGCAGCAGAAAAATATAATGTTCCTGGGTTGTGGATTACGTACCGAAAAGCTATTCGCGTCGGCCCCATTCACACTCCTCGGTTAGTGACATCGGTCGGCGAAATAAAAAAAATAACATGAGTCCACTCGAGGAGGACTGATATAAAATTCTAAATTTAAATCCCACACGAGACGCGACCGCGCCGTTATTATATCAGCAGTTTTTCTTCGCCAAGTTATGATTTGTGTAGCAAATTATGAAGTAGGTACCGTTAGTAATTCACGAGTCATGATAACGGGGAGTAGATTAGATAAGTATCATTAGATGTTGACTGTCGATGGTGTAAGCTATTACGATTATCTCGAGTGGATCTTGTTGACTCGTTGCATGAAGACTGCTATTATGTTGAACTTGTTTTATTTTAATGAGTTAGCTTCTTCATTTATGGCTCGTTTATTTCACGCTTTGGCTTTAGAAGTTGCGCTTGACCTCAAATCTGGCACCTTTGTACATTATTTGCTACTATATACCTACGTATTCACATTGTACGAAATTCCAAGTAACTTCAGCAACTACAGAACAAGAGATGCATATTCTACAGCACAGAAAACTTATTCCATTAATCGAATTTAAATGGTTTTTAATTTGACTTCAAGACACTACTTGTATAAATACTCATTTTTTTTAAATCAAAGCTTAAATGTACACATGAAATTTAAAAAAAATTGAATTAAATCACTTGATGTTGATTTTGTTGTTCAAGGTATTAGTTGAACTTTATTTCTTTAGAGGTATTGGTTTAGAGGTTTTAGAGCAATACCTCTAAAATTAATTACTAGTTAATTTTTTGACAATATCAGTTATATTCCATTATCACTTTATAGTGATAATAGAATATGATATTGTCAAAAAATTAACATATGGATTACATAAACCAAGTTTTTTTTTTAGTGCGACCCCTTGAAGGATCTATCTACTCGTTAAATATAAACATCCCAATAGGTTCAGGCATCCCGGAGATGCGATATACAAACAAAAACAAAAACAGTCGAACTGCAAAACCTCCTTCTTTGTGAAATTGACTAATGATCTAGGTACTTATAAGTCACAAGGCAAAAGTTCAAAAACATAAACCCGACTACGGTCGGGTGAAAAATAGCCTATGACACTCTTGCGATGAAGACGAATGATTGATACCTCGCTTGTCAATATTGGACCAATTTTTAGTTTGAACACACAACCCTAAATTTGCCTTGCCGTAGTCGGGTAAAAAAATAGCCTATGACACTGAATATGAATCGATTGGCACTGTTAACTTCATTACCCTTCCCTTGATTCACCGTAGTCGGGTAAAAATGTAAATATGCAACTCGCAAGTGCTATACAGCCATCTTGCCGTTGTCTCTTATTCCCAAGTTCCAAAATAAACATATCTTTCCCAAATAGTCTGTCAGTTGCCACAAATAGCTGTAATTTGTTCGAGTTTGAGGCGTGGATAGTTCACCGTCGAGGGGTCTTTAATTACACAATTAGCTGTCTACGTGAAGCGTTAATCTTATTGTGTTATTGAGACAATTGGTTGGCTTGAATAATGATTTATTTTAGAGACTATCTGTACTCGCGGCTTCGCACGCGTGGTTCTCTAGGTTAAAATAACTTTATGTGCTATTCCAGCACCTAATATACCAACATATGATCAAAATTTCTTCAGCAGTCAAAAATATTGTTATCGATTGCTCGGCTGCTACTCATCGGATTGAGATACCAATTACAACAGTTTTTAAGTCAAACCTTAAACTATCCAACACTACAAAACCGTATCGCAAACGGTCTTGTAGTTTTTAAGTGATACGCGAACAAACAAACGCAATCGGTCCAGAAGTTTACAGTAACAAACAAAAAAACAGAAAGGCACTATTTAAAAAAATGATATATTCTTGTTCAGTAGCTTATTTTAAGTACCCTAGACCATTTTTTTATTTATCTTCTTTGTTCAGACATTTTTGTAATTATCGCTTCATTATAAGTATAGATTTCATATCTTACAAATTATACATGTATATACTTACCCAGATTTGAATGAAATAAATATCCTACATCAATATAGCTTCTGCTTCGTTTCAAGTCAATAATAGCTTAATTAGTCAATTTGAATATGTTTGATAATTTTTATTTGTTTATAGACTAGTGTTTATAAACAAATAAAAAATATTATCTCAGTGGATGAAATTTTGGATTAAAATGTGTACTAGCTGCTCGGGATAGAATTTAAGAAATTAAGATAGAAAGATAGATAGGGATAGAATTTAAGAAATTAAGATAGAAAGATAGATAGGGATAGAATTTAAGAAATTAAGATAGAAATATAGATAGGGATACAATTTAAGAAATTAAGATAGAAAGATAGATACGGATAGAATTTATGAAATTAAGATAGAACGATAGATAGGGATAGAATTTAAGGAATTAAGATTTGTAATCCCTCCTTGTTGTTCTATCCCTAGGGTACTCAAGGAATATTTCCTTCCAAATATCAAATCAGTTTAGAGTATGCGTTGGCTGTCAGTATGTCACAGTAGCTGTTCTATAGGTATAAATATACATAGATTGTGTATTTGCTGTTCCAAAAATGTAATGATAAACATACATTGATTTAGATAGAACTTCGACAACGCATCCAACTGGTTGAAGAGAAATGATAACTAGCACATTTAGTACTGGTCCTTCGAGCTGTCAATTTTCAATTCGCGTTTGGCGCTTGAAGCTCATTAATTACTTACGAAATAGCGCTAACCACAATTTTTCCTATAGATACTCGAACCAAGAATACTTGACAAACCTACTACACAAAGAGCAGAGATAGTAAAAGCGAGACATGGAATCTGATGCGTTATTGATCCGCTGCGATGCCGACCGCACCCGCTACCCCGATTGTGCTACTGACCCCGGAATTTCGGCGCCAGGTCACAGATCACAGAATACATATTAGTACTAAGGGCAGGTCTGCAAATGGTAACCAACTATTCCTAGACCTAAACCCTGGATCAAACCATCAAATGAGTAAAACGTTATTAGATCTTTCAAACTAACAAATCTTTGCTAAAAATGACTTGATCCCAAAAAGCACATCATTAGATTCTTACTTACCTACATTATATAAGGAACTATCCTAGGTGGGCTTCGGCAAAAACTTATGATGCCTCGGGGTCCTTTTTAGGAGCTGTGGGTTGACTTTTATATGGAAGTTAGAGTAGATTATAAAAAGGAACCTTTGAAATGTTTTAGATCCTTTGGCCTGTTAGGTAACAATAAAATTGTAGCTCTAGATTATTTCAATATTTACAGTTTTGATACATCTAATATCTATAACGACAGAGGCCGATTATGAAACATTTACACAAAATTTAACATCTCTCTTTTGAAATATTGCTTCTGTATTTTGAATTTATTCATTCTTCACTCAGTGCATGCCGAGTTGGGATTGGGTGGGTTTAGCCCTGCCCAGCTGAACTGCCCATTCTTCAATACTTTTTAACTCTTAAAAACGTGTTGTGATAGATGGAAACCCATAGCGAGCATGTCATAATGTTAATAGCCGAGATTTCTAATGTAAAACTGGTTCGGGGTTACGGCACCATTAAAGGGCAGACGCTACGATGAAGTATTGCCTGAGGGATCTGCTGTTAACAATAGCTTATTTATTACATTAAAATGTCAACACAAGCTTATAGAAAAGCAACCAAGTGTGATATATTTGAACTTTTACAATACGTCGAAAATGGTTCATTCTGTATTCAAGGGTACCTTGAATTGAAGTTCAAATAGTGGGCGTTTAAAGCCAATTTGAATTGGCTTCGACAATTGGATTTATAAAATCTTAAATATAACTTGGGGCCGGGGCTATTGGGTAAGTTAGAAATAAGTACATAGGCACAATTAGCTAAAAAAATCCTTCAATCTCGCTCGAGATATTTGATTTTTGGATCACGACTCCATTGCCTCCTCCTTAGTCATTCCCTCATTGTTTAAGATCGTGAATTACAATTACGTCTTTCAACTGCTCCGTTCTTCTGCTTTGTGGAGTGCAGCATTGTGTGCTCTTGTAGTTGCTGAGACAGAGAGAACAAAGTTTTGGGCTCTTGGTCTTTTATCTTCGATTTCACTATCACTATTGTTCTTTACCTCTAATAATAGGGTATAATTAGTAAACTAAACGATTTACTAAATATACCTACTCGATAACTTCTAGTATTCTTAATTGTTGCTAGATGGAGGGTATATTGACGATTACAGTAAGTATCTGAAGAGATTTGTTTTGAAATCCAATGAATTCATTTACATTTTATATCTCACTGAATATCATTATCTTCCCAGACTAACCTCGGGTTTCTGAAACGTTTGTTAACTTTGACAACAGATTCTAATGCTGTCTTTGTCTGGCACTAAACAAATGACAGAGACAGCAATAGACTTAATCTGTTGTCAAAGTTAACAAACGTTTCAGAAACCCGAGGTATGTCAACTGTCAACACAACGATGATGATGGGTCATTATTATGATAAAACTGTATGGATTGTCTATAATTCTGCATTTGCAATGTATCTTTTAAAATGCAAGGTTCCGCTAAGTGGGTCACCTTTGACTCCTTTCAAGATAAGTAAGTAATTGGGTGTCGAGTAAGAATGTGGATACGAGATGAACTTAACCTCATTCTTGTTCTTATCAGCGTTGCGAGTGACTTGAGATGAGTCTTATTATTTAGTGGAATGCCGCTCAATGTTATTCATACAATAATTATACTAACATATCTGATAATTATCTATTATTCTTAATATCTTATTTTGTACCAGAAGAAGACACTCAACTCTTTGTAATGTAGAAATAGTGTTTTTTTTTTATAATAAAAGCAATAAACTTTGTTTGAAAACCATGCCATCAATCAACATTCCTTATATTTGTAACATTAAAATAGTATCATCATAACCTTCCTAAACTTTATCGTTTACATCTCTGAAATTGATGCCTTAATGAACTTTTTACGGTATTTTTACTGTCCATCATTCTTGTAATATCGGCTATTAAACAAAAAGGTTCCAAATCAAAGTAGCTTCATATCTCTGCGTTTATTTGTTCCCCTCTCTTTGTTATAACCGCTATATGCCCGTTTATGGTCAGCCAAAGAATGTCGAGACCAAAATCCAGTCTCCGAACCTTCTCAGAATTAACGCTGTCCTGCGCTCTTAGCTTCGCTTCAAACAGGTTGGAGCTTTTGGATAACATACTTTTTAGACCTTCTTTTGTCATATATAGTTTGATTACTTAAAACAATTACAATTTGTCTGAATTTCTGTACCTGCTTATTGTCTATTAATAATTCATGTTTTCCATGTAAGTGTATCCTTATTATTGTTAGTTTAATAATAGCCACTTAAATACAATTTATATGCGTTCTGCTTAAGTATTAGCTGTCTCAAATTTAAAATCAAACATTATCATAAAAAGCTTATTTACCGATTTAGGTAAACTAATAATACTTAATTTGACCATCTGCGCTTTTATAAAAATGAATACAATTAAGAAATTAAAGAAATATAATTAAAAATCCTAAAGGTGATAATCGAATCCAAAATCCTAGGTCTCGGCAATTTTTAGAGTTGAGCAGTTTTTTAGTATGGTGAAGTCTACAATTAAACATAAAAAATATGCCATCGGAATCGGATACAAAGCTAACCTCACTTCCATGTGGTGTTTAAATTATGTGTTCAGTGGCGGACATATACCGGCTGATGACTTGACTTTTTAAAACTGTGACAAGGAATTGAGTTATCATCCACCTCATTGACTGCTCCAATTGTCATTGTAAATGAGCTCATAATAACACATCCACCATTGCATCGGTTAGGTAGGTAATAGGTATATTGCCGGCATTCGCCATCTAATCAGCGGCACGGTCCGGCGCTCCCGCTCAATGAGAAAGCATTTTTCAGAACAAGCTGTTTGGTAACTATCGATTACCTTTTGTATTATTACGTGGTTAAAGGTCAGAATGAAATGAAACCACAGAATAATATGTAAATATTGAGTGTAAATATTGGTCAAACTCAACAACTCTATGGGCCATGAGTTCTTTGATAGATCCAAATAATACTAGTTGCTCTATGAGCTGTAGACCTCGCGAGCACAAACTTTTTTGCAAACAATCTAGCCGTGCATAGTAGTGCCCCATCTTGTTACCTTATTGTAAAACTACCATTAATAACCAAGGTGCCCCTTCATACCCTACCTAGTAGGTAAAGTCTTGTACTAATATTTATTCTGTGGTAAATGGCTTATTCACTGCGGAAGAAACCTAAAAGTGACCAGATTACTGCATTTTGAGTAGCTATTCGGCTCATCACGCTGAAGATCCTCAACAGATCTTCACGAAATTTTTATGAGACAAACTTTAAAATACTACCTTTCAAATAAAAAATAAAGAACCATCGAAAACGGATAAGAGGCGGAGATATTCAGTAGCCCCTTTTTGCCACTTTTTGGGGGGAAGTAATCAATCAAAAATCCCCGATAACCAAAAAATTCTAAAATTCGTTAATCTTGTATACCAAGTTTTGTCTAGATCGGTTGAGAAATGCGACCTGTAGAGGAGAACAGCCGGACATTCGGACATCCGCTCGACATACAAAGCATTTTTGCCCAAGCTGAAACGGAGACGCTTTGCGCTCGCTCGCTCAATTATTGCGACGTTGGTGGTCGAGTGGTAAATGTGTTCTTTGTAATCTAACGATAACCGGTTCGATCTTTGGCCAATTAGAGGATTTGCCACTGTACCTTCGATCCCAGCGGCTAACAATTAATGGTTAAAGTCTTGACGGACGTTAGACACTCTTGGATGCCCTGACAAACCGACAACAGAGGATCAAGCTCATTCGACAAACATACACACAATGCTTAAGTAGGTACGTATGTATATAAGTTTGTGTGTGTTGTTACCGGTTAGCTCCACAACGGCTGAACGGATTTTGATAAAATTTGGTAAATTTTTGCATAATTTTGTCTGTTTGTTGCCGCTTCGTCACGAAGATTTGATGAAATTTGGTAAAAAGTATATTATAAGATAAATAGGGTCTGGATTAACACCTTAGATAATTTTCATACCCAGCAGGTAAATCCACGAAGAGCACTACTAAAATATACATATTTTAGTACTGTAGCGAAGGCTCTTGTAAAAACAACAAAATTGCATATAAAAAACTTAGATAAGACTTTAAAGTACGAAGGTCCTTCCATTAAAAACACAGTACTTACCAGTAAATTAAAGCGCATTTCAACAAATTGTTGTAAAACATAAAAACACAGTACTTACCAGTAAATTAAAGTGCATTTCAACAAATTGTTGTAAAACATAAAAACACAGTACTTACCAGTAAATTAAAGTGCATTTCAACAAATTGTTGTAAAACATAAAAACACAGTACTTACCAGTAAATTAAAGTGCATTTCAACAAATTGTTGTAAAACATAAAAACACAGTACTTACCAGTAAATTAAAGTGCATTTCAACAAATTGTTGTAAAACATAAAAACAACACACGTTTAATCTACTATTGTGTTAGTTTTGCTTCGCACCGTAAATCTAGATTAAAGCATTTGAAGCCATATTATGTGTAAATGTAAGCTGTTTTGCTTACTCGCCTTTTTAGGAATTCTAGCCAGTAGGTGGATGAGGCACCTACCTACCTAAAGATAATGTATAATCACATAGTGCCACCCAATCCCAACACGCTAAGCAATATGTAATATAATGACTAATGATAAAAGCATTTGAAGAACATGGATGATAGACAATAATAATAACATCGATAACAATTCTACAGGATTTTAGTTGCATCATTTACCAAATTAACTAGTACTTTCCATACAAAAAGTTGTCAAATTAGTGAAGTTAGTACCTACAAGGTTTGGATGACATAAACCATACCATAAAGGGAATAGACCAGAGATGTTTTTAAAATAATTGTTTACAAGTAGTTGATGCCCGCGGCTTCGCACGCTTGATCATTTCTCTAGGTTAAAAGTACTCTTTGTGCTATTACGCTACCCAAAATACCAATATACCAACATTTGAAGAAAATTCCTTCAGCTGTCAAAAATATTTTTATCAAATGCTCGGCTTCTACTAATCGGATTGAGATACCAAGTACCCCAGTTTTAAAGTCAAACCCCAAGCTATCCAACATTGAAAACTGCATCGCAGTTTTTACGTGATGCGTGAACAAACATACAAAAAGACAGACACGATTTTTAAAAAAGTTATATTTTTGTTCAGTTGCTTATTTTAATTATCACCACTTTTTTTAAATATTCTTTGTACAAACATTTTCGTTTTTATTGCTTTATTATATATACTTAGATGATAATAAGTATATTATTGGTGACTAGCTGCACCCGCAGCTTCGCATGCTTGGTCATTTCTCTTGGTTAAAAGTACTCTATGTACTATTCCAAGACCTAAAATATCTATATACCAATATACTATTGTCGATTGCTCGGCTTCTACTTATTGGACTGAGGTAATACGAAGTACACAAGTTTTAAGTCAAACCCTAAGCTATCCAACAGTGAAAACCTCATCGCAATCGGTCCAGAAGTTTTTACGTGATGCGCGAACAAACATCCAGACAAACAGACAAGCAGACAAACAAACAGACAGACACGAATTTTAAAAATGTTACATTCCTGTTCAGTAGCTTATTTGAAGTCACTGTACTGTATCCCAAATCACAATGTACGATGTAGGTAGGAATGTTATGTTGTATGTATATTTATTTTCCTTAATAACTTCCTTAAAACATTGTCTAAATAAATGTTTTTAAATACGTAGGTGTAACTTCACTAATGACTTTATTCTTGACTAGCATTGTCCGCGTGTTAATTTTTCTGTGATATAAATATCCTATGGTTATTCCAAAACAAAAAGGACTAATATACCAAATTTCATAAAACTTCGATTAGACGGCAAATAGTTTTTTAATAATGGCTCTGTTTTTTATCATCGGATTGAGATACTAAGTACACCAGTTTTAAAATCAAAACCTAAGCTATCCATCAGTGAAATTCGCATCGCAATCGGCCTAGTAGATTTTATGTGATGCGCAAACAGAAAACAGAGAGACACATTTTTTTTTTAAATCTTTATCAGTAGCTTTTTTATACTCCTAGTTTTTTTAATTATCGGTTTCATACAAACTTTTTGTTACATATTGTTTTATTTGTAGTAGACCTACTATACTGTATTTAGTTATAAGACTAAGCTCAGTACTGTGCATTAGGAGAGGTCTACGTCCATCAGTGGACATGTATAGGCTGATGATGATGATCGATTTTTAAGTTCTTACGAGGAAATCTCTTTCTACGCTGCTTACTATACATATGGGGTTACCGTAGGTTTCACCTTCAACCACATTTTTAAATATGGGTTAACCCGATTAAACCTTTCAATGAACGCAGCGTGCATCAATATATTTTTTACTCGTAAACACCAATGAAATGAAAAAATCAAGAGTCTACACGCTAAGTAGGGTGTAGTCTGTATACTACCTACAATATGCCCTAATTATGTACCTGCACAAAACATCCCCAAACTAATATTTACAATGTAAGATTTGATAATGGCGAATAAAAATAGCAAACAAATAGCAACAAGTAAAAGCAGCACTCACATAAAACAATAGGTACCACACATTACGGCCTGCGAAACAAACATGGGTCATTCAAAAGCTGCCGTCAGTGATGACAAAAGTAAGCAAATTGAACGTAAAAGCAAAGGTAACGGTACATACCATATGCGCGCATGGAACTGGTGAAACCGTGAGCTCAGGCCTTTGGGGCCGGGGGCCAGTGGACCGACCATTTTTGTCAACCACCTCGTTGTGGCAAAAATTTGCTTGATATATGCAAAGAATTAGGTGGTGATTGACGTGTTTGACAAACAAGTGACTACTCAACATGGATTGATAGTGACGATAAGACACGATTCGATAATAATCAATGTATTTTGATCTAAAGACCTTGAGAGTCAATTTGATATTTTTTCTGTTCAACTACTTGGTACTTACCAAGAATTAACGAGTATAGCTTATTTATTATTATAAGTTGTCGTGGAAACCTTAGAAATCATAAATAAATTTTTGTTTAGTCCAACCCCATAGAGCTATTATTATTAGAGGCCCATTCTAGACTTCAGTGAATCATTTTTGACTACATCGCCATTTAACACCTGTGAGATAATAACATAAATGTATTGTTCAATCGTAGCCAATAAATAAAATACAGAATGAAAAATTAAGGTAAGTACCTAATCTTGTATTTTACTTGTCAAAAGCGTGAATTTTCTAAATGAATTTCCAAATAAGCAGGAACGACAAAAAGAACCCCTTGAAAAAAAAAAGGTCTCCAATTGAGATGGTCTAATGAAATAACATCTGTTAAATATTGAGAGCTCAATCATAATAAAAATAATCGTTACAGAAGTTTATAAAGCTGTTCACCTTGTATAATCCAATGGTATTAGCTTTCCCTAAGTTGTTGGGGCAATTTTATTAGATTAGATATCTGGTACTGTCACCATGTTCTGTTTGACTTTATGACTCAAGCCAGTTTTACCTATTGGACAGAGGAAAATAAACTAATCGGAATTTCCTTTACGGCTTTTCAAATGATGCCGTTAGATGCACGTACCTAACCTTAACCACAGAACAGAGATACCTATATCTATGTAGAGTTCTTGTTTACGTAGGTACTAAGTACTTTATTATCCCTTAGTGCAGGTACTTAACTTGCGTATTTCAGTTTTGGTCTAAAGAAAGGTTTTTTATTGTTCTTCAAATAACTTACCAAAATTATGTCAATAAAATCACGGAATAACCAATTTTTGTTATGAGCTTTGTCTATCAACTTGATTTAAATACCTAGTACCTAGTTATGCATAACAACGTTGAACGGTTAAACGTGAATAAAAACGAGGCATGCAAAATGTCATCAACACCAAGTGCCAAGTGGTATCAGTTCAGGCCACATGGCGGATCGCGTGACGCACGTCCACTGATGGTCCCGCCAGAGACCGCCAGGCCTCTTGCTATTGAGATTATTGATGTCACCTCGCCTTGGAAACGCGAAGGAAAAAACATCTACTTAATGACATAACAAACTGTTTTTGCAGACAGAACATAAGGTAGAACCCATATAAGAAATAGGATACAGCATCAAATCTTATCACAATTTAATATAACTGTAATAATTCTATGATCAACACTAATAATTGTAGGTACTTGATAACATTACTTAAGCGTGTAGAGTCTAAACTCTACAATGTATAGTCGTGTAGAGCCTACATGGACGTATAGTAACAAAACAAGTGTGACGTTTCCAATTTCAGAACATTCATAGGTACTCATAAAGCACAAGATATTTTAAGGTTAATTTATTGAGACTCAATTTAGCTTCTCCGGCATGCTAAGCCGAGCGTAGTAAACATCAACTTGGCAAAGGAATTCCAGCTCCCGAAATAGACTGTATAGACTCATCTAAACTAAGCACTAAACTAATACATAGGTCACACCACAGAATAATTAAAGCACGCAAAGTTTACCTCATGCGTAGATCATAAGAAACTACTGCTTCGAGATATTAAAAGAGCCATCACAGATGTTGATCTAGGTCGTAGAACCAAATATGTCGATGTAAGATTAGGCGGGGAAACAATAGAATGGTAACTGTTTAGCTACAGCCATATGCGGAGAGATAAAAACTCGACAACAACAACACAAGAATAAAGGTATCTCAAAATAAAATAAAAATAGGGAATCTATATAAAACATTAAAACGTTTATAAAATTGGTACATGAGCTGCTTGCCTACATATTCCAAAGCTAAACAATTACTTTAAGTTATATCACATAATAATTACTAATAGGTAATATTCACATTGGTGATTCGGTGTATCCAGTTCTTAAACCTCGAGTTTCACTATAAAACGCAAATCAGTCTCGACAGATAGTATTCTAAGATCAATCAACTCGACCAATCAACTTTATTGCGAAGATAAACATCGTGACAGAAATAAAATTGATGTTGAATTTTTTTCTGCAACCGTGTGACGAATGACCGTGAGAAAGTAATGAAAATATTTTCAGACTCGCGATAACATTGTTCTAGATAAATGAGACGCGAATGTTTCACTTAGATATTAATATCTACGCTACGGGAACATAAATAATTTGAATGTTGCCTCAGAAATCTTTTTGAGACATTGAGATTTTCGTATTTTTCTTAAAGCGGAGGCATGTCATACCTGCGTTTCTGCCGCCCGGGGCGCAGAAAAAATGTGCTGCACAACTATTTTCGATTAACAATTTAGTTCAATAGGTTCAAAATAATGGAGATTGTGGACATACTCGTATAAGCCTCAGCTGCAAAGAATGAATGACTGAGCTGTCTTGCAGTTTATATATAGTAGGCAATTTGTAAAAACCCGTCATTTCACAAACTGCGATGTCTCAAGCATTTTGTAAAACTCATCCCTTTACAAACGGCGTCCTGTTTATAAAATTCGTTCAAAATGCCGAAGGCAAATTACAAAACGCTTCGCTGTAGAACTCGCCCATTTACAAAAGGCGTCTTCAAAGAGCAGTTCACGTTGGGAGATTTTAGTTCGATAAAATCATAATGTTCACCTATTTATTTAGGCGCAATGCCTTTATAGCCGCTATTCTATCAAACATAGTATTCTGCAAACAAACGAATATTAAACAGGTGACGCTGTTTTTAAAAGGACGATTTTTACAAATTGCCTGCGACTTATACAAAAAATATGAAGGGTTGGTCTCTTGCAGTACAAATTACCACTTTAACCACGATTAGTGTTTACCAAAAAAACCCTCAAACATTCATTGAACTCAGGATTTTCCAAGCAAAACTGCTTATTATAGCAATGTTTCCCGCCGTCCATACATTAATATATGGACATATGCAGTACACGCGTAATATGAAGTGACACATTCCTCAATTGATGGTGACATGGCGCGCCGCTAGAGCACGAATTAGCGCCAATTTGTGCCTTTGGACTCGGGAGTGACTCACGAAATGGCTAGGTTTACTCACAGGGATTTTCTGGAACACCATCGTCACAATAAAATTGACCATAAGATCTAAAAGTAAAACTAGGTAATTTAGTACAAGAACATGTTAGCAAAGGCTTAGTGCCCCGCGGCTGCAGCGGCAGCCAAAACTCAGTACAAAAACCGGTTTACGCACGCGCGTGGGGCTCCTACTGGGACCATTCTTGGTGCTGGATTAGAAAGTTCTACGAGAAAATATTAGTGAAAAATGTATACGGTGCATACCTCATCTTGCTGTTGGGCAGGACATAATGCTTAATTGATCCACGAAAAAATATGTGGACATCTTGTGGACATCTAATATTCCTTCTACTCGTATCTAGGCTTTGATACCTGCAGAATTCTACTTAATTTGGTCATTCTTTGTTAGGTTAGTAGTTACATTGCTTTTCGACCACCCAAACTATCAGTAATAATTACTTACATACCTCTCAATCATAGATCAATTTACCCAGCTCTGTAATCAAGATACCTTCTAACAGACGGTCTATAGCCCGATTAAATTTCAAGTAAGCCCAAACGTTTGATCTCCGGTGCATATTATAACATTTCAATCGGCTCATCCTTTGAATCACCTTCAAAGAGATCAAGATCACAGACCTACCTATTACCTAATGAGTATAGTTTGGCAGAGCGAGATTTGAATAATCAAAGATCTGCTGGTAGGCATCAGCTGCTTGAATCAACATGGCACATTGAATTCGTCAATAATAGACATATTTTAAAAAGAAAATACTGGATTTACTTTTACTTATGGATGGATTTAATTAGTTGACTTATTCCAACTACAGTTTTTTGTTATAAATAATGTCTCCAATCTACAGAGAATCTGCCATTGTCTTCATCTTGCTGTATTTTACCCGACAGCAGAAGGTTATATTTTTGGGCTGTGTGCTGCATGTATGTTTGTATGTTTCTTGGGCGCCTCCTACTGCCTCAAGAAAACTAAGTGTGCAGCTGCCATATTGTATTTGAGACGGAACAAAAAATTGCCAAAATCTATCGAGTGAGGTTTCAAAATCCAGGTCTTCCAAAAACACAAGGACCACATCCGAAGAATAACATCTTATATTTCAAAATCAAGAATCTATAGCTTGTTTGGCTCGTTTTAGTTTTGTTCGCAGTCGGGTATTCGTTTTTTATACTAATAATAATTTATTTTTAGCATATGTATTCCATCCATCGTAAATCTCTGATCTATAAACCCAGAACGAGCGAGAGATAAAACCTCGATGCCCGTTTACTGCGACCTTGCCTTGCATCAATTGGGAGGCAGGCAATTGAGCTCTTCCCAGTTCCCAGTGGAAACGCCGGCGAATCAACTGGAATTCAAGTTTGAGGTTATTACGGGCTAAAAAGCTGAGGTCATACACATTTCAGTGTAATGTCATGTCATTTAATGTCTCAAGCAGTATCTTTCTTTAGAACTATTATTCATTCTGTACTTATACTTTCAAATAAATAGGTACCTCCCAGCACCGTGCGGTGGAAGCACACCATTAAGAATACTTTCAACCGTGTGTTCTTATCTCACAGCTAGAAGGAAACCTGGGAATAAATCACGTCAGCTTAGATTATATCGATAAATAAGTGAAGTCCCAAATCCCTTAAAATGTAATCGACTGGAGGCATAACTCATTTCGTAGTCTTTTTGTGGTGTACCTCAGTTTGTATAAAGATGTGTTTCATGGGATTAAAGGTTGAATCTTGAGTCCTAATGTAGTTACGTTACGTTTATAATGCACAATTTTAAAAGTCTTATTTTTATTTGTTCACAGGATGTGGTGGACCATCACTGGTAACTTCGGCAATATTCTGCCGATCGACTGGACAAAGTCGTTCTCCAGGAAGATGCATATTCCAACACTCAATTTGAGTGATAAAAAGGTAAGATTCCAACGACCTACGAAAACCAATGTACTTATCTATTTGGAGGTGTTTCACTTTCGTTTGTCTGATTTCACTACGCTTACGACTTTTCTCGATAATGAAAGGGGAATTACGCCTGCATAGTGACAACTATGTATCTATATTATGTCACAGAGTTGACCTAAGAAGCTCGGACAAACAAAAGCGGAAAGTAGCCACGTGCCTATATAGATGCGCCTGCTAAACTTACTTCAATTAAATAAGCTGATAGGTATGAGGCAGGATGATGCACTATACTCTCAACCCAATCTCATACATGCACGTTGTTGACTTATGGGTCAGAGTTCACTCCTTTATCTTTGGTTTGGATAACATCCACAGCGATAAGATTTCCAGCATTGAAGACCACTGAGTCGTAATAATGAATCTTAAAACATTTCGTTACGGTTTCATTGCCAAATCCATACAATTACCTAATCTTAATTTGAGCATCAAATTATGGAACTGTTTCTCAGGCCATCATTATTCTTGATAAAGTTTTTTCTTCTGTAACCTTATACTTCGTGAATTAGTTTGTGTGTGACAAAAAAGTGTGAAGCTTTGTAAAGTATCTGGTAACTCCCATTGTTTCGTGGGAATTCATTATTATAGTTGTATAATTAAAATTTAATACGCGGTCGCAGGTTACGGATGTTCTTTTTGCAGCAAGCGAAGCATAGTCATACATGGGAAAATGTATAATATTACATTTTTAATGGAATATGAGAGCTTTTGTAAGGTTTAACCAAAGATTTTGCTAGGTGTAAATAGCAATACGTCCAGTTCTACTGTGCACTTATTATTGATACACCTGGATTTAAAAAATGAGTAATATTCAGCTTATAAAAGAAAAGTTTTATAATACTACCTACTCACAACTAGTTTACAAAAATCCTCAGTTAGGTGCCTATAAAAGTACAAATATCAAGCGTTCCCTTGCCTTAAATTTAGTTTATCTTTACCTTTAATTACTTTTATCATATTGTTTATTTCAGAACTCTTCGCTGAGCCCCGATGATGAGATCCCCAGCTCAGAAGACGAGGCCGTGGCTTCAGACCTGGACATGCACGCGCTCATCCTGGGCGGCTTGCACCAGGACCACGAGTGCCCCGTCAAAACTGCTGATGAGGTGAGAATAGAAGAGCCTTACTTCGTGAATAGAGGGTATTGATGAGATCCCAGCTCACATGTCGAGGACATGGCTTCAGACCTCGACGTGCACCAAGACTCCAATTTGAGTGCTCCGTGAAAACAACTGGGTAACAACAGAAGAACCCTTCCTTCGTTAAGGGATAGATTATGATAACGACATTGTTTCGATGAGATTCTCAGATCAGAAATCGAGGCAGTCCTGGACAGGCATGCGAGTACCTTCACAGATTTTCGAGCTAGCCAGGCGAGTGCCCTACCAAGGTAGTAAATGGTGTTTTTATTCGTGCTAATTTTTCATGGTTGGTTATGGTATGGTCAATCAAACTCATGATCATGACTTACGTCGCGACGTCGCGACAAACTGAGCAACCTTCGCCTCAAAAATGGATGCTTGGAAAAAAATGGGAATTAGATGTTTGGGAAAAAGCTGCCTTCCTGTCCTTACGTCAACTAATTTCTGACTAATGTCCTTCTGTGGCGAGATCCACTATGAACAGAGTTTATTGTTAATGAATAATAAACAATGCGTAAACAAACCGTCTCTATTCATTCTCACAATGAAAAGCGACAAACAAGTAATTGTTATTTCATATACTAAACATTCCTCAAATTGGATTTGCAGGTGATCCAAGAGATAGATGACATGATGCAGGACACTCCCTCATCAGAGGGTGACATAATCGAGTATAATGAGGCTCTGGAAAAGGGAAAGGAGGTGTTAAGCTCGCCGCTTTATGAAGACAGTAAGTTCTGTTTTGTTTCTCAGCTTATTGTGTTTTCCTCTCTCTTGGTTAAGATCTTTTTCAAAGAAAGATAGAGAGAGAGAGAGAAAGTAAACTATTAGCTGCGGGTCGTGGCTTTGCCCACGTGCTATTTTTCCAGGGTGCATTAAAAAACTAGCTGAACAGCAATTATGAAAATGGATGATGATGAAAATTGATAATGATGAGGAAAATTAGCCAGGGTATAAGGTTTAGCATTCCAAATTTCACTCAGCCGTTTTAGCTATCCTATTTCCTTGTCAAATATTATCAAAGGCATGAAACATTTAAAAAATTCACAGAGATATACAGTTACTTTCGCATCTATAATATTAGTGTGATTATTTGTGTGATTTACTGATACCTGAACAATTTATGTTCACGTAGGATAAAATTAAAGAATTTCAAAGAAGTACGGAAAAATAAGCACAGAATGAAGAATAAATCCAGGTCGACGACATTGCTTATCTTACTGGAAAACTTATCGAGGACTATTAAAATATAATGGTGATTGGCTTAAAGGGGAGTAGGAACGTAGAATACACTGGACGTTTCTGAACGCTGAGTCGAAGCCAAAGCAAAAATTTCAGAAATAGGATACCGATCAAAATTAAACACTACAAATCCGGGTTCTACTGCTATATCTACATACGCATAGTAATAATGTACCTGGTAAGAATATAGAACTAGTTAAACTAATGGAAAAGCTTGAGAGATAAATCTTAGTTCACAAAATAACAAATGCAGGAAAAGATTATTGGATACATTTAATCTTTATCTGCTGCTATCTTATTGCTATTACCTATTATTATTTATTCTGTGCTATTACGGCTTGTTGAATATATCTAATGTGGTCGTAAAACCCGTTGTTTCTAAACTAGCCTCACAAAATTGCCTAGACTGTCCAGTTTTTATGCCTCATACAAACCTGACTAAAGAAACCGATGACATAATTGATTCTACAGTAATTTGCTTGTTTTTGTTAAAGTAGATCATTGAGATTGAGATATGTTGCGTATATCATGAGAACATTGAACATAGCCTGTGAGAACTCTGGTTACATCATGTGATGAGAATAGATGATGCCTTTTAATGGTATTTAAGGTCGTCTTCATTCAATTAACTTCGTACTTTTGTAGTTAATGAGTCAAAGGCTCATAAAGAATGTGCCTCTTCAAGGTCAAACTGAAAATGCCTTTTTATATTTACCTATTTTCATTAATTTTCACTAAAATCTTGATATTTCTCAAAACACATGCAAGCAACTGGTCTGAGCCTTGCAATGCAGCGTAGGCATCAATGCTTAAAAATAATGATTGCTGACAACTTGCCCATTACAATTGACCATCTATGACTGTGACATCATTGTGAGCATTATCAGCTGTTCGCCCACGCACGGGCATTAAATTTCTCCTTGAGCTGTCCTGATATTATTCCTAGTCTTACCACCACCCAAAACGTTAATAGGTATATCATAATTTGTCAACACTATTATTATAATCATGTTATAATCTATACTTATAATAAAGCAATATGAACGAAAAAGTCTGTACAAAGAAGAAAAAAAAAAAAAACTTGGGTGGCTTGAACGGTAAGTGCAGACAGAACGTACAAACAAGGGCGGATCCAGCCTTCGAGTCAGGGGGGGTCACGCACTAACATCCAGCCTGGGTTGGAATGGGGATGGGTTCGAAAATCATACAATACTAGATTAGATTATTCTAGATAGACTAGATTAGAAGCGAGCGCGAAAATTTAAAGCTTTTTTCCAAATAATATGAAAATAACGAATACGTTATGTTTATGATAACGTTACGTTATAACTGCAAATTTTTCAAATAAGCGAGACCGAAGCGAAGGCTAAAATTGTAAGGTTTAGAAGAAACTTTAAAACAGTTAAAGGTGGCCCCTGGGCAAGGTTATGAGTGCGACGGAAGCGAGCGCGAAAGTTCTTGGCTATTTCTTTAGTTTTTTTTGTTTGTCGTATGAGTAGTGTGAGTATTGTGTGCTGGCATCCAGAGGCCAAACTGAAAAACTCTGACACCAGTGTCAGAGTTTGTCAGGCCGACCGAGGGCCTCTGACATGGCTTAACGATAGCCAGCTGGGGCCGACAGCTTAACGTGCCCTCCAAAGCATTTCTACAGTGTAAAACTAATACATTATATGAAATTGCACAAACACGAAAACAGACCATCAAAAGCGCGAGCGCAGCGAGCGCGGAAATTTTTAGTTACATCTATCAGTGTACAAAATAAAAATAATAACAAAACATATGAAAATAACAAAGGGAAATTAAAAAATAATGATTTACATAGGCCCAGGGGCGGGTCATGACCCCCAAGACCCCCCCCCCCTGGATCCGCGCTTGCGTACAAATAGTATCCCGTTTCTAATGTTTTATACTTCTAGTGTTTGTGACCATGTTAGTTTTAAACCATAATATGTTAGCTAGAACGTGTTTCTAAGTTTATTAGACAACAAATTGAAAGACTAGGTACTAAGCTTACAATTAACTCCTCAATTAATGCTTTTCCAAAGTCCATGGGATGTGGTATGTTTGTTTAGTTTTATTTAGTTTAGTGTTTGGTAGTGCTGGCCTCTGATGTCAGAGTTTGTCAAGCCGCCCGAGGGCCTCTGACATGGCTTAACGACTGCTATTAATCAATAACAGCCCGGACCGACAGCTTAACGTGCCCTCCGAAGCACAGAGCGATGGGTGGCTACTTAAATTAAGCTACTGAACAAGAATATAACATTTTGATAAATCGTGTCTGTCTGTATCTTTGCGCATCACCTAAAAACTACTGGACCGATTGCGATGCAGTTTTCACTGTTGGATAGCTTAGGGTTTGACTTAAAAACTGGAGTACTTGGTATCTCAATCCGAGCAATCGATAAAAATAACTTTGATGGCAGAAGGAATTTTGATCAAATGTTGGTATATTGGTATTTTAGGTCCTGGATAGCACATAATATAGTACTTTTAACCTAGAGAAATAACCACGCGTGCGAAGCCGCGGGTATCAGCTAGTTATCAATATCCAGCTTTTCCTCTGCACTGTCTATCGTCTTAGTCGTCTCTAGTCTTCTTTCCAAGTCCAATGTTATATGTTATAATTTTTTGTCCCTGTAAAAAGCCACACCTCTGTTTAATATATTATATCGTTTACAACTTATACAAGTAAAACCTACTTACTATGTAGCTAAGCTGCTATACCTATACAATTTAACACCGTTGTTATTACAAATCAAATTGACCATCAACTTTCCGAGAAGCAATTCGATCCACATTCGATTAGCTCCACTTTTAATATGCCAGTACATTCACCTCGTCTGCTAATATATTACTCGTTTTGTTTTCATAAATCTCCCGTAACGTACGGGAGATTTTGTTTGAAAGAAAGCTCTGTTTAGAGCTCATCTTTTATCGAGAGGCCTAGGCTGGTTAATTAAATATTTAGGTGATTGAACTGATATTAGGTTTACTTTTAAAGCCGGCTTTTGCTAGTTCTTGATTATAAAGTAATTATGATGGAACATATTGGTAACCGAATCGGTGTTTTATTAACGCAGATTTAATAAATTGGTTATATAGATGCGAGTAAAGGCGAAAGTTTGTATATGTGTATGTTTTTTACTCCTTCACGCTCAAACGGCTGAGCGGATTTTGATGAAATTTATAATGGAGATATCTTATACCTTGGATCAACACATTGGCTACTTTTCATTATCATCATCATCAATTTTCATCATTGTTGTTGCGGGTGAAACCTCCGGGCGCAGCTAATTGCTACTATAACAAAGCTATACGAGAGTTTTAGTGTAATAAAGATTATCTATACGAACCAAGTTTTTTTACTGTTAGATTAGAATCTACTAAACTTTGACATCATTGCTAGCACAAAGTATCCAGGTAGGTACATGCAAAACTGAACTAGGTTTAAACTGCCGGTACGAGAGTGCTCCCAAGCCTGTCCTGGAGAGTCATAAGTGTAGTTGTAGGATTTCCTGAGCCAGGTCTTCCGCAGTTGACTCCAAAATCTAATTCCTAAAACAGGCTTTTCTACCTTGCAGAACTTCGCCAGCTGTCGCTGGCCCAACTGAACGAGATCTTCATGGAGCTAGAGGTCCTCATCCGCGAGTTTTCCGAAACCCTCATTGCTGAGCTAGCGCTCCGAGACGAGCTGGAGTATGAGAAGGAACTGAAGAACACGTTCATTTCTCTGCTGCTTGCTGTTCAAAACAAGCGCCGGCAGTTCCATATAGAAAAGAAGAAGCGGCCTGCCCCTCCACGATCTCCTAACTTGAGCAATGGGAATTGTGAACCAAAGGTTAGTGTAAAGATGATCGGCGAAGTTCTTTTAAGGAGGCTGCTCTTAGCAGAAATAATATTAGTATAGTGTAGCCTGGATGATAGAGTTTTTAAATCCTTTTGACATATGTTTATGTATAGAGAATAGGCCTGTACTTTTGACATATGTTTATGTATAGAGAATAGGCCTGTACTTTTGACATATGCTTATGTATAGAGAATAGGCCTGTACTTTTGACATATGTTTATGTATAGAGAATAGGCCTGTACTTTTGAATCACTGAGCCAAACCAAAGAATAACCATTATTGTTGTAACTAGAACATCACATAAAATATGAGTTCAAAAACTATAACTTGACTACAGTCGGGTAAAAAATTGCCAATGACACTCTTGCGATGAAGACAGATCAATTGATACCTCGCTTGTCAAAATCCGACTAAGTGGTTGATATGAACATATAACCCTTCCTCTGCTTCTCTGTAGTCGGGTAATAAAATACCCTATAACATAAAAAAAAATTAAAACGAACTGATTGATACCTCGCTTGTTAAAATCGGACCTAGTTTTTAGTTTCAACACATAGCCCTTCCTTTGCTTCGACGTAGTCGGGTAAAAAAATAGCATATGACATACATATACATGACGATAAATCGATTGATACCTCGTTTGTCAAAATAGGATCACGTTTTTAGTTTGAACACATAACCCTTCCTTAGCTTAGCCGTAGTCGGGTAAAAGATAAAGCCTATGACACTCTATACCTGAAGACGAATCGATTGATACCTCGCTTGTCAAAATTGGACCAATAAGGATGACGCTATGGTGGAACATTCATATACATATATACATACATGCATACATACATACATACATACATGCATGCATACATATAGACTCTTAAAATCATTACCCTTCCCTTGCTTCACGGTAGTCGGATAATAACAAAAGAAATTACTGTATTCTTTGAAAACCCCGTAACCAAGGACATCGTAGAATGGCATAGGGCTGTGACACCTTTTTACCCGACTACAGCCAAGCAAGGGAAGGCTAATGAGTTTAACAGTCGATGTATGTATGTATGTATTTATGTATGTATGTATCCATGTATGTGGAAGTTCCACCATAGCGTTTCCCCTATTGGTTCAATTTTGACAAGCAAGGTGTTAAACGATTCGTCTTTAGGTATAGAGTGTTTTTACTCGACTGCTGCAAAGCAATGAAAGGGTTATGTGTTCAAACAAAAACCGATTTTGACAAGCGAGTTTTCAATCGATTCGTCTTCATTGCAAGAGTGTGATAGACTATTTTTTACCCGACCGTAGTCGGGTTTTAGTTTTTGTCTTGTTTACTAGTGATGTTCGAACACCTCCCTACATAAAATAAGACTTACCTTAGAAAACAAAAAGTGTAGGCTTTACAATCCTGACAATTCTTGTGGTGTAAGGTACTTGTGGTCTCATGTTACCTACTATTTGGTCTCATGTTACCTACTATTCATATCCATAAACATAAGCTCATCATAGCGTTCATAATCATTTTATCGTTTCTCTTAAGCTTTGTCGACATTTTCATTTTCGAAGTGTTACGCCTTTGTGGGTTTACAAAGATGAAATATTGTCGTTCGCTTAGCTATTTTTGATTAGGTATAATTTGTGCTACTATCGGACCACTGTTTATACATGTAGATATATCGCTTATTTAAAAACATTGTTTTTCATTTCAGTATTTGACTACCGTCATACCATTCCACCTCGAAGCTGGACCTCCGGATAACCAGTCACTCCAAGTGCTCATAAAGAGTAAGTAACGAAACTACCAACCCTTGACCTCAACATTATTTATATTTTTTGATAGTGGTAGGCCATAAGCAAGAATCCGCCTGGGGAAGTACCACACCTTTGTCAGATATTCAACCACAAAGCAGTAGTAAGCAAAAATGACGGTGTTTCGATTTGAAGATCAATTTTTCAAGCGAAATTACTGAGCAATGAGACTTAAAAACCAACGTCTCGGGATGACGATCGCAGTGCAGTGACGCGAAAGGTTTGCAACTAAAGTTCTGGGTGGCACTGCAACTGTTATGGGCAGACTTGCTCGTCTCGTCACTCAATCCAATAAAAATCTCTTTAAACTATCACCAACCGCAAGTCTCAAAAGATGTGTGGTAAATGTGGGTATTTCATCGTGTGATATAGATAGGAAAGAGTAGTCTTATCTATTATGACAATAGGACCATCCTTTCCCATTTTACGGGTGCTGTGAACCTGCAAAGGGAATTGAGGAAATGGGCAGCAACAGTTTCCTGTGTATTATCACCAACTGTGTACTATCTATCTATCTATCTGTCTATCTATCTATCTATCACCAATGCGATCACCAAGACGCCTAGCAAGCGTGGTGATTACGGCAAACCCCTCCTTATGATAATCAAACGTACATCACTAAATGTTATCTTTTTTCTCATTTCAGTTCTCAAGGCGATAAATGAAGACAGTCCCACGGTTCCTACTCTATTAACAGATTACATCCTCAAGGTTCTCTGTCCAAACTAAACCAATGCGGACCTAGCTAATTCTTCGTTACGACACATTCAACATTTCAACATTTGCACTTTACTTTTGACAAATGAAATTAAATATTGTCTTTAGATCATTATCATATGGGCTCATTTATAACAGTAGCCTAGCATGGCCGTAGTCGTAGATGTTAAATCACCTTTCATAGATGTAAAATGCCAATGATGATGAGTATGACCGTATATGTCTAGCCGTATACGGTAAAATAAAATTAAGGTATTATTTGGTTGTGCATATCAGATATGACTCGTCAATGCATACCTGCTCAGAAATTTTCATCATATCTGATGACGTAAACATGACGAAGACTGAAGACGGTTATGTGAATTGAAGGAAAAGTTCGGAAATCGACGTAAGGCAGCTTTAAAAGTGCGAAAGCAGAAATGGGATTATCCCGTCCGCAGTAATATTTTCTTTTTGAAAAGCAGTGCTTATATAATAGTCGAAATGAGTTTAGAAGGTCTTGCTGACCGTCTAATTATGTTACATTGTCTATAATCACCGTATATGACCGTAGTAACCATATATGAAAAACCGTATGTGGCCACTGGAATATTATAAATGAGCCCTAAAATTTCACATAGTCGTTGCATGTCAGCACATATTTACCTAAGTAGCGGTAATAATCGCGTATCAAATCAGTGTATTCAAATAATAATAATAAAAAGAAATAAAAATAGATATTCATGTAATAATATTAATATTCGATGTTTTACTTGAACTTAGATCAAAATTGATATAATATTAGTAAACTAAAATAATGCAACAATGTTGATTATGTTGAATTTATAATAATTATTGTTTATGTTAAAGTGTGTTAAATTTTAATGCCATAACAACACATTTTATTTTTGGAAATTAATTGTAAAAATATTGTTTAGTATTCGAGTTGTCTTTTATTTTATTTGCATAAATGAACTGTGATATCATTACGGTAGTTGGTTATTATTGCCTCCTCATAAGATTTACTTATCTGTGTTGTTTATTATATGTCCCAGTGTATTTTTTTATGTTAGACCAAATTATTTAGAAAAGTGCGGAAGATGCGGCAATAAATACAATACAATGCCGCTAGTATTTCATAACGTGGAATTTTGTGCAGAGTTATCTACTTTACTATTGTTCTATATAATTTGGTTAATTTCTCGAGTTCTCTTATTTATCGCTTGATATGGATTCTCATTGTAAATATTTAAATTTATTAAAAATGGAATTGTCCTTTAATTAAATAAAAAATAAGGTAACATCTCGGGTTATCGAGTCATGTAAATAATTTTAAATATCTAGCAACTTTTAGATAATTATGTAATGGCTTAGCTTCCTTTTTAATTTTATAAATTGACTTTTTTGTGTTAGATGACATCGAATTACTGTTATTTTAGTTTTTTGTTGTTTATAGCTTTCTAGTGTAGTGATGCCCGAAATATAACTCAGCTACCTAATCGTTATTTTTAATCAAATATTCCAATAATCATGCAAACTAATAGTTGTAGTATAAAATCGATGTTAGGATTAAGTTATATCTCTAGTCTGAACATTTCGTAGTCATAATTTGTTTTTATAAAATTAAGCAGGAAAATTAAATTATATTGTGTAAGTGAATGAATAATTACAACTTAAATTGTGTAAAATATTGTTGTTCATATTTAAAATTCACTGAGCAAATTGTGGATGCTTATGTCGCACATTTTTAAATTTTAAATTAAGGTACACTTTTTTTTGTGCATAATGTTGAAAAAAATGGACACGAAAGCTAACCATAAAATAAAAAACCGCTGTTATAATTGTGATTGTGTGTGAATTTGTAAATGGAAGTTTCTACGTTTAGAACAGATTCATTTTACACTTAATTAAGGCCATTGGACGGGCCGGTAAAGTATAAGAATCATCAAAACTCGGTATAAAACAAAATTTTATGGAAAGTCATATACGGTAAAATGAATCAATTCTAAAGATGTCGTACATGATGTATGCGTATAAGATCTTGTTTGTGATTGGCAAGGCAGCGGTATTAATTGTAAATCAGACGTATCTACCGTATGTTTGAACTTACGGTAGCTACCTACTTGGTTGAAATAAAGGAGCTTAAATGAGGAAGCTTTGTGTGATTTTTAGTCCCTTATTATTATCTTATTATGCTTAAGTGACCTATGTATTGAATTAAGTATGTATATTTAATTTTACGAAAATGATGTATATCTAAACAAATGAAGGTATATAATATGCATTTTCCTGGGCCTGCAGTCTCGACATCGATAGCGATTGCTTTAGAATCTCAATCGGTCGCAAAGTCCGATTATAACTTATTATTTATTCGTAGGATTATAACGATGTTTTGTAGTCCCTGCCAAATATCGATGTCAATCATTACCATTTCCTAACGCACAATGATGTCAGTACAGATACCGATGACAATCGATAGCTTTTGACAATAACTGCCAAAGCAAACGACAACCGCTGTAGTAAATTAATCACCATCTGTATGTCGAGACCACGTCGGGACTGCATGCCCTGCAGATCTATTAAGATGGTTTGCGAGCAGCGCTGCTGGCGTTGAACTCGTTTTAAAGTCATAATTTCGCAATGCAAAATGACGACTTTGACAGGACTTCATAGTGGTCTTATAGTTTTGTTTCTCATGAAAGAGATATAATAATTGCAGATAACTGCGGTCTTTTCAAGTCTCAATCTTCTCTACCTAGTAGTAGTACGTTCGTTGAAAAAACATGTTAGGTACTTCGGAAGAAACATTATGTTTGGCGCGTGGAATTAAATATACTCAGTTCTTTTTCTAATATCAGTTAAATAACAACATGAGAAAGCATTAAAATAACTTATTTATTATACTTAACAAAAACGTCAGCGTCCATAGGCACTGCACAGAAAGACGGATTCAATCTCAAAAACTGTATTACAGGATGAATTCACAGTTGGTTGATAAAGCCAAATAATTTGCCTGGTCTTCAAAGGTGTTGTTGGATGAAGTTGTTGAAGCTGGTGACCCTGGCGAAGGCTGAGGGGAATCCGAGCTGGCAGCCGTTAGAGGCGACGAAAGAGCTGATGCCAATCTGTGGAAATAATACACGATACGCTATTGATTTGTAACTTTAGAGAAATAAGCTATTTTTGAAAATTACCTTAGCCTTAACATACCTTATTTATATATATATATATATATTATAGATTTCACAGCTCATAATGCAGCCCCGCAAAAGTAAACCATTCCAAAACGTTCAAGTCACCGCTTTCGAACATTTCGAATCAGCTTGACCATACGAACCAGGTCGACCAAATAGCAATACGAGGACTGTCGACATGATTCAAATGGACACCATCTTTAGGAGTGATAAAATGTACATAGAGGGATTGTAATGATGACTCAAGTTCAATAGCGAAGCGACTTTGAACTGCGCCGCGAGCACGGCTCGCGCAGACCCTCACTCTCCAACGCCCGCGCACGCCCAATATTTGCTATTGCATTTACGTAAACGTAAACGTGTGCATGGACATCATATTGTTTTAAGTAAATAAGTGGTAACAACCCGATCATTATTAACGTACCCCTGCTTCATCTACGGCGATGAAATGGGGGTTTAATCCCCGTGAACACTTCCCGTGCGTTTCGATTAAGTTTCGTTTGGCGACGGCGCCAAACGAACGATTATTCATACGAATAAAAAGCTATTACCATCACATATTCTAGATCTAAAAGATTCCATTTATATATTCTAGACCTAGACGATTCACATTTATACATTCTAGATCTATAATTATGATTCACATTTATACACTCTAGATCTAAATGATTTACATTTATACATCCTAGATCTAGATTATTCATATTTATACATTCTTGATCTAGATGATTCACATTTATACATTCTAGATCTAGATGATTCATATTTATACATTCTTGATCTAGATGATTCACATTTATACATTCTAGATCTAAATGAATCACATTTAAGTATTCAGATTTCTAGAGATATTGCCGATGTGTTTCCTGTTTTCGTTGCTACGCAATAAATATTTGTTCACTTACCAAAGTAGGTACTCCGTTCCTGGTGACTACCAGAGGGCCGCCCGAGTCGCCGCCACAGATGCCCACACCGCCGACGCCGTTGGTGCAGAGCGTCGACGACTGCACGAACGTAGTACCGAAGACCCCTTGGCACTGCTGCACGGTGATCACTTGCAGGTTCACTTGGCTTATCATAGTGTTGATTGTCACGCCGGCTTGGGCTGGAATTGATAATTTATCATCAAGTGTTAATGATTAACATTTAAACTATTCAAAGAGGCAAGTGGTTCTAAAGGATTACGTGTCGGATCCGTTGCACTTGAATCTAACTTCATTAAACGTCGACACCCGTATAAGATTAATATCTCATTTATTCGTTTCTACATTTATACAGAAGAAAATAAACACTTAGGAGGGTTTACCGTACACAAATTTAAACGTCGTTTTCTTCGAAACTGTTGATTAGTGAGTACAAAGTCAATTATTACGTCCAGCAGTGGACAAATATAGACTGATGATGATGTACGAAATTGACCGTAGTATGGTACTACCCGCCGTTCCCACACCAGTCTCTTTATTTCCCTGCAAGTACAACCTAGCCTACTAAAGAATTGCACAGCCTCACAGCTTCAAACTTTTTTTTTCTTTAATTTAAAATACAGGCTGGATTTATGAGACGGGACAGTAAATGCAAGTACCATCTAGACTAAGAAGACCTTAACCGTTATAAGTAGTAACAGAAAAACGTTCCTTGGAGACTATCCATAACTGTTTGAGATATTCTGAACTGAAATCACAGGTTTAGCAAAATATTTAAAGTCAGCAAGAAAATTGTAATATTACAGAAAAACTTTTTTGATGCCAATCGATCCTGTTTCTTATAAGGAACAAAAGCCTCTATCGGACCGACTGAGGTTTGAGTACTAGAAATGTCAGAAATTGCGAAAATCTTTTCCCATACATTTTGTACGAAATTACCTTATCCGTAATTACCTTAACCGTTGCAGCTACAGGAAAACGTTCTTAGGAGACTCTCTTTAACTTTTGGAGATATTTTGGGCTGCATTCCCAGATTTTGGAAAACATGTACAGTCATCAAGATAATGTGCATTTTACAACAAAAAAATGCCTATCGATCCTGTTTCTTATAAGGATCAAAAGTCTCTTTCGGACCTACTGAAGCCGCCAGTATTTTTGAAAAGTTTGTATTCGGACGATGTTAGAAGTTTATGGAAAAAGTTTTTTTTGCAGTTTCTGACTTTTTTGGTACTCTATCCTCAGTTGATCTGGTAGAGAGTTTTGATCCTTGTAAGGAACATGATAGATTAGAATCAAAAAAGTTTGGGTAAATTGTCAATTTTCTCGATGACTGAACATTTTTAACAATATCTGTGAAAAAAAATAATATCAAAATAAAATAAAAATTATCAAAATAGAAAAAATATCAAAATAAAAAAAAAAATATCAAAATAGAAAAAATATCAAAATAAAAAAACAAAAATCTCCAAAAAAAACCCCCCAAAAAAAAAAAAAAAGAAAAAAAAAATACTAAATATAATAATATATAAATATTGCAGGTCAAAATATCTCCAAAACTTAAGGAGAGTCTCCTAAGAATGTTTTCTTGTAGCTGCTACGGTTAAGGTAATTTCTTACAAAATGTATAGGAAAAGATTTTCGCAATTTATGACATTTCTAGTACTCAAACCTCAGTTGATCCAATAAATACTTTTGATCCTTATAAGAAACAGGATCGATTGGCATCAAAAAAGTTTTTGTGTAAAATTACCTTTTTCCTGCTGTCTGTACATATTTTCCAAAATCTGTGAATGTAGTTCAGAATATGACAAAAAGTTATGGAAGGCCTCCTAGGAACGTTTTCCTTTAACTATAACGGTTAAGATACCTGCCCTTATGTCTCGTCTCAAAAATCCATCCTGTATGTAGGTGATGGGTTATTCTTGTACAAAAATGTCAAGCACCAGTGTGGGCGTTTATCAAAATACTGTACTTAGATGTTACGAACCGGAAATCTGTTTAAGGTAATTTCTTATTTGTAATATATTTGCTGTAATTATATTTTAAACATCAAAGTGATCTGGAAATGTTCCTAACGATGTTTTTAATATTTGACTCACCGTCGCTGGTCCTTCCATATCCTGCAGCAGTGGACCATTGTCCAGCAAAGGTGTCAAACAGGTCCCACCCGCTGGGCAGGGCAATAGGCTGGATGCTGTCTGAAAATAAGGATATTTTCATAGATTTATCACAAAGAAGAACTATGTGTATCTCTGCACCCGACACCGGGATCGATTCTCAGCCCGTGTTTTTTGAAAAAGTTATATGTGAATTTACCACAATTCTTGGCAAAAAAATTTGGTTCGGAGGCCTGGTTGATCCGTCGGTCATGGTACCACGTCAGAGGCTCTTGAATATTCTTTGCACTTGCACTCTGACTGAACAGATCCAAGTGTTCGGCCCAGAGCGCGCGTCGCTCGCAGGACTGTACCTACATGGCTTTACTTTACGTGCCTCTCTTTCAATAACATTGACATCAAGTGCCAGCTGGTCTAAATTTTAAAACATTTGCTATGCTTTTCAAATGTGCTCCTTAAGTAGAAGTCTTCAACAAGTTGTACCTGCATCTATAACCGATTTCCCTTTCAGAGCGGAGTTTGATTTCAAGAAAGGTATCTATTCTATCTATCACTATCCTACTATTTTGAACTCACTTGAAGGGAAGATGTTAGTCGGCAAGTATATCATGGCCACATCGTTAGCCAAGGTGGCGGGGGTCCACTGTGGATGCATGATCACCGCAGACGTTGCGATTCTCGTGCCTCCACTGAAGAGGTACTGGGATCCCAGCACGACCACAAACTGCCACGCCTGGTTCCAGCCGTCGTTCCAGCAGTGGGCAGCGGTCACCGCCCGGTTCTGGGTCACCAGAGAGGACCCACATACTGAGTTGCCAGCTACGTTTACCAAGCTGATGACTAGACCCCCCTGAAATCAAAAAAAGCGCAGGTATAAACACACGACTGCCCATAAAAGGAGTGCAATATTTCAGGCTTCATGTGTGTTTGTATGTGTATGAGTTTCTTTATTCCACCATAACTTTTAAATGCCTAAACAGATTGGATGTTCGGGGCATTGTTAGAATCCTCATATCATCCAGAGTAACATAGGTTTTGTTTAAAATTCTGTGTTCTCTAAATTCAAAAGCGAAAAATTAATAATTATCTTTACAATATGGATGTCAAATTGAAGGCTTTGAGGATAGAGCACATTCCAACAATATATAATTTACTGGCATAAGTTCTTTTTTGGCAGGGAAGGCGTGTTTTTTTTATTTGTTGCTTGTTACTTTTGTCCTTGTTATTCAATAATTTCTGTCCATCCAAAGGTTGTCTGGAAGAGATCGCTTTTAGTGATGAGACCGCTACTGTACCTATTATCTAAGTGTTGTCCTTCTTTTTTTTTTCTTGGTGTCAATAAAGAGAGTCAAAATATCTACAATAAGTAAAATATTTAGCTACGCTTTGAAAAACTTATCAACTTGGCTTTATAGAGGTCTACATCCCAGAACAATCCAGAGGTCTGTGCCACCGGCGACAGAGGCCTGTGCCTCCGGCCCAGAACAGCATCATGCCGAAGTTAAGATGGCATGATGATGGATGGTTATCACATTATGGCAAGCCGTGTCATAATGTGATGCCGAATTGTGAGTACCGCGCGCATGCATGCCGCCGGTCTTCGGTGTGTAAAGCCCATAAAGCGCTCTACCATGCCATACTTATCTATCTAACCGACCGACGACCGGTTGGTGTAGTGGTGTAGTGTACTACGAAATCAAATGGTCGTGGGATCAAATCCCGCAAGGTGCAACCATTTGTGTGATGAGCAGAAATGGTTGAAACAACAACCGTGTTCTTATCTATGTATGTTTATCCGTTATTTAGTGCCCATAGTACAAGGTATCCTAGTTTTGGGGCTAGGTATTTGGTGTGAATTGTCCCGAATATATTATATTATTATTATAACCTAAGCCTGTGCCTACGCAAATTTCACTTATTTAGGGTGCATTCCGAGACGCGCTAAAATCAATAAAATCGATATTATCGCGCTAAAACGCGTACCGAATCACCGTGAGCACGACAACCCTTGTGACGTCACGGATAACGTCATTACATCCACCATTTTGCGATTACCTACACCGACCATGCCCAAACCGATATCACCGTGAGCGCTACTGTCAAAGTGACAGACGGTTGTTTGCAAAGAAAACTGTTATTTGAATTCAGTTGTGTGTGATTTTCGTACAGTTTTCCAAATACGAGTATTACTACAGACAGTTGACCAATTTTTAGACAGACTACTTTGCCCACGAGTAATACTTTGTATTTTGAGCAAATTTTGAGGTTATGTTGTTGTGATCTTGTAATCACGCTCACGAGCGTTCCGAATCAACTGCAGCACTCAACTGTCATGAGCGCGATATCTGAATCGGAACGCAAATTAGCACTGTGATCGGTCACATCGATATTATCGTGAATCGGAATGTACCCTTAGATAACACCAACGAAAATTCAATTAAATATGATTGGGTAACAGGCATGTTATCATCGGACTTATCTACAATCCTAATATAATGGTTCCGTTTTAATTACAAATTGTAGTATGTATTTAATTCCAATGTTTTGCTAGTAGCCAGGTAGATAACTTCATTTTTATCTTATCTTTTGGTTAATTAAATTTAGCCTTATCGTCTGTGACATTGATTTATTAAATTACCAGCTGTACCCGCGGCTTTGCCCGCGTGGTCATTTCATTTAAAACTAGCCCGTACGTGTTATTCCAGGACCAAAAGTACCTACCTATAAAGTATAGTATACTACATCATCATCATCATCATCATCGTCATCAGCCTATATCTGTCCTCTGCTGGACGCAGGCCTCTCCTAATGCACGCCACTGAGCTCGGTCTTCAGCTCTCCTCATCCACTTCCTTCCAGACACTTTTCACAGGTTCTTCACTCATACTAAATTTCTTCAAAAATCGTTCAGCCGTTAAATAGTTTTTTTTATCGATTCCTCGGTTTTTAATTATCGGATTAAGATACCATGTTTTTAAGTTAAATTCTCTTATTTGTACAGACTTTTTCATTCTTATCGCTTTATTAAAAGTATATAGATAGATAGACTACCGAAAAGATTTTGAAAGTTAGGTAAGAAGGTAGGTAAGTACCTACATATTTCAAATTGTTATAAAACTTAAATATAATAATTATACTTGAATTCTTCGAAATATGTTATTCATAAATACATATAGACATAATTGGGGTGTGCCGGGAGAGAAATACCATCTTATTGCTCCAAGCTAACCTCACCTGCACGCGGTCATCCTGCTGGATAACGAACGAGGCTCTGGCGACCGACAGATGGCGGTATAACCATCACAAAAACAAGCTTAGTCAAATGACACAGGCCGGTGACGGGCAGCAGCGTCACCGGTGCGAGAAGCTACGCCCTGCGATCGCCAATCCGCCTAACGAGCGTGGCAATTATGAGTAAAACCTCCAATGAACCATTTTTTATGCAAATATAAAAAACTAGCTGTACCTGCTTCGCATGCGTGGTCATTTCTTTAGTATAAAAGTACCATAATGTGCTATTCCAGGACCTAAAATACCAATATACCAACATTTGATCAAAATTTCTTCAGCCGTCAAAAATATTTTTATCAATTGCTCGGCTTTTAATCAATAAATTTAGATACCAATTACACCAGTTTTTAAGTCAAACCCTAAGCTATCCTACATTGAAAACCGCATAGCAATCGGTCCATTAGTTTTTACGTGATGCACAATAATACAGAAAAACAGACAGAAAGACACAAATTAAAACAAAAAAATTGTTCTGTTAGACCTTTTTTTTAAATTGACTTGTTTGTACAGCCTTTTTCGTACCTTTTGCTTTATTATAAGTATAGATAGATCACTGTGCCAAGTTGCATCAAAATCCGTCCAGTAGTTACAGCATGATAAGTGTTCTTTCAAATAACTTTCCTATCCTGCGGGAACACTTTAATTTTTCGGGATGAAAAGTATCCAATGTCCTACCTCGTAGTATAAACTCATATCATACCAAGTTTCATTTGAATTCATTTAGTAGTTTCGACGTGATGCGTGGTCAAGATACAGACAGACAGCCAGACAGACAAAAATGAAAAAACAAACAGTTATGGCTTCACTATCGAATATAGAGTACCCTCCAAAAATGTATCATTAATAACTTCATAATTTACATAATTTTGGACCCCTATCCCGCAGGAACCCTTGAATTTTTCGGGATAAAAGGCATCCTCTATTTAAACCCATCATTAATACTATGACTGTCCGTTATAGTGTACGATACGTGTTCTCCTAAATACCTTTCCGCCCCTATCCTGCGGGAACCCTTACATTTTTCGGGACGAAAAGTATCCAATGTCCTTCCTACCTCGACGTATGAACTCAAATCTTACCAAGTTTCATTTGAATTCATTGAGTAGTTTCGGCGTGATGCTATGCCAAGATACAGACAGACGGACGGACAGACAAACCGACAGAAAAAAAGGAAAATATAACAGTTTTGGCTTCAGTACCGAATATAAAAGAGACTCCGAAAAAAAAAAAACTTTATTTACAGAATTTGGACCCCTATCCCACCGGAACTCTTTATATTTTCGGGATAAAAAGTATCCTTAATTTTCAATCATGACATAAACTTTAACTGTGCCAAGTTGCATCAAAATCTGTTCAGTAGTTTCAGCGTGATACGTGTTCTTATAAAAATATTTCAACCCCTTTCCTGCGGGAACCCTTTAACTTTTTGGGATGAAAAGTATCCTATGTCCTACCTCGTAGTATGAACTCAAATTATGCCAAGTTTCATTTGAATTCGTTCAAAAGTTTCGGCGTGATGCCTATCCAAGATAGATAGAGACAGACAGACAGACAGACAGACAAAAATGAAAAAAAAAACAGTTTTGGCTTCAGTATCATATATAGAACAGCCTCCAAAAAAAATTACTAAATATCTTCAATGTACAGAATTGGACTTGTTACAGTTTTATTAAGTTCTCGGTTGCCCTACTGTTAGTCCTGACCAAGGTGGCGGCCACAGAAATGCCAGGGCATTGAGTGCGAAGAATCCTTGGGCGCCTACGGTAACCCAAAAAAAAAACAAATGACCCTGGCTACATACAACGGACAAACGATTAGGCTTGACGAACACGTGGCGCAACTCGAGACGGAGCTCACAAAGATCAGGTGGCATATTCTTGGGTTAAGTGAAGTCCGAAGAGAGAGGGAGGAATAAAATTACTCTGGAATCGGGCCACGTGTTCTACTTCCGAGAGGACGATCAGCAGTCTCAGGGAGGCGTGGGGTTCCTCGTAAACAAGGTCCTCATTGATAATGTTGTGGAGAAATCCAGTGTGTCGATCAGGGTTGCGTACCTGATTCTTAAGCTGACCGAAAGTTATATAGCCAAAGTTAAGTTAAGTTAAGTTATGTAGTGTTATAGGTCGAACAGGTGTGCGCTCCGACCTCGTTACACTCGGATGATATGTTTGATGATATATCTCAGCCCACATAACACCAACACCACAAGGGCACTCTACAACGTTATCATGGGAGACTTTAACGCCAAAGTGGGAGTACAGACTTGCAATGCATCTAAAATGGGTCCACACGGCTATAGAGACAGGAATCACAACTTTTTGGAAAAAATATGTGTTCTTTTTGATGAACTCTTTCTTCTAAAAGTAAAGAGAAATTGGCTAAGCCCTGACACTGAATTATAAGCAAAAATTAAAAATGTATATATTCCCTGAACGCCACCCCCCATTATAGCTAAGAATCATCTCGAACATATCAGTTTTCAAACATAAAAACCGCATCAAAATCAATTCATTCGTTTGGGAGCTACGATCCTCAACCCCCATCCCCGCCATTATAGCTAAGAAGCTACGATTCTTACCCCCTTTTCTCACCTCCCCCTCTCCCACCCATTCCCCATGTATCTAAGAACCATCACGATCACATCAGCTTTCAAACAGAAAAAAACCACATCATAATCGGTCCATTCGTTTGAGAGCTACGATGCCATAGACGTGTGTCTGTGGCATCGTAGCCCACGTATTCACACACACAGTGACACAGTGACACAGTGATACACACCCTGAACTTATAACACCCGTCTCTGTGTTCGGGGGTTAAAAATGAGACTGACTTCATCATGGCGGACAAAAGGCACATATTCAGGGATGTCTCAGTTAATCCCTGAATGTGTGCCATTTCAGGGATGATCAGCAGGTAATACCAGTAGTGATCACTGACTTGTCCAAGGCTCCTTGAATATCGACTACAAGCTTGAAAGATGTCGTCTGGTGAAGTCTACGCTCCAACCCAACCTGCTCCAGGCCACGGTTGTATCAGAATAGTTCCAACTCAAGTTGGAAAAACGATTCGCTGCCTTGGAAACCACAAATGACGTGGATGAGGAACTTCAAAATGTTATGTGAATCCTAAGGGAGGAAGGCACTAGGTTTTGTCAGCTGCAGCGTAAGGACACAAAGTCTAAAATCTCGGATGAGGCTCTTCGGCTTATAGACGAGCGGAAGGAGCAACAGCAAGCCACACCGTCAGAAAAAAAAGAGCTCAATCAAAAAATCAGTAAGCTGGTGCGACGTGACCTCCGACTTTCATCATCATCATCATAATCATCATCAGCTTGTTAGTCCACTGCTGGACATAGACCTCTCGCAAAGCAAGCCACTGAGCCCGATCTTCGGCTCCACTCTTCCAACCGCTGCCAGCTACTTTGCGTATATTATCGTCACTCCACCTAGCTAGAGGGCACCCTACACTACGTTTACCGAGTCTCCACTCAACAATAGGTCTACTCCGACGGTTATTAGTCCTTCGACAGATATGACCAGCCCACTGCCACTTCTGCTTACTAATCCTAAGGGCTATGTCGACAACTTTGGTTCTCTGCCGGATCACCTCATTCTCTCTGATACGATCTTTGAGAGAAACTCCGAGCATAGCCCTTTCCATAGCACTGAGCGACCTTAAATTGGTGAACTAGTCGTACAGTGAGTGTCCACGACTCGGCTCCGTATGTCATAGCAGGCAGGACACACTGGTTGAAGACTTTTGTCTCCAAACATTGCGGTATTGGCGACGAGAAGACTCGACGAAGTTTCGCAAATGCTGCACCCCAGCTGTCTCAAATAAACATACTCTTAAACAACTTCGAGAGCAGTTCTGTTAACAGCAATTGGTTCCGGAATAACATTTTCGTTGCACATAACGTTGCGTTAGTTTTGTCCAAGTTCATCCGGAGACAAATGCGTTGAGACGAATCAGCTAGGCTGTCCAACATCTGTTGCAAGTCCTGCAACGTTTCTGCCACAATGACGATGTCATCCGCTAATCGCAAGTGTGAGATGTACTCCCCGTTAATGTTAATAATAATAATAATAATATATTCGGGACATTTCCACACCAATTATCTAGCCCCAAACTAGGATACCCTGTGCTATGGGTACTAGATAACGGATAAACATACATAGATAAGAATATTAACATCCATGACTCGGAAACAAACATTTCTGCTCATCACACAAATGATTGCACCTTGCAGGATTCGAACCCGCGACCGTTCGATTTCGTACCTAGGATCTCTAGCCACAAGACCAACCGGTCGTCACATATCGTCGTCGTCCGGTTTTTGGTCGGTAATGCCACATCCTTTCCAGTCCAAAGTCTTAAACATATCCTCCAATGCATTTGAGAACAGTTTCGGAGAAATAACGTCCCCTTGTCTCACACCTCGATGCAGGGGGATATGCTTAGTCTGCTGGTTCTGTACTTGGACGGTCATTGTTGCAGCGCCATACAGACATCTCAACACTTGGATATACAACCAGTCGACTTGGCATCGTTGCAGGGACTCCAAAACAGACCAAGTCTAGATAGAGTCAAAGGCTTTCTCATAGTCCACAAACGCTAGGCACAGGGGCTGATTATACTCTTCGGTCTGCTGTATAATCTGCCGCACTGTATGGATGTGGTCTATAGTGCCGTATCCTCCCCGAAAACTGGCCTACTCTGTTGGCTAGAATTCGTCGAATCTCCGCGCAAGACGATTCGTGATGACACTTGAAACAGCTTGTAGAAATGGGCCTCTAGTTTTTCATAAGAGTCTTGTCACCCTTTTTGAAAAACAGGATGACCACACTCTTGTTCTATGCTTTTATAGTTCTTCCAGGGAAGAGGATAGAATTAAACAAACGCTGAAGCTCTTTAAGCGTGGGAATACCTTCTGACTTCAGCTCAAATAATCGCCGAATAGAAAAGGTAATTGAGACAAATCGTGGGTCAAAAGTCTTTGCACAGCAATTGAGGAGATCCCATCTGACGAAGCTGAAGACCAATAATGGCACAACCTTCGTCTCTAAGCCGGAGATAATTTCTGAGATTGGAGACTTCTATGGCCGATTGCACGACTCGCAAGCCTCTAGCCCCGAACTCAGCACAGAGGATTCCCACGCAATACTGACCCGCCACTATATTGTTGAATTGGCCGACGTCAACGATAGAAAAGATTGAGATTGCGCTCAAACAACTTAAGAATGGAAAGGCCCCCGGTGAGGATAGTATAACTTCGGAGCTCTTAAAAACAGGGTGGAAACCTGTACTTTGGGGGCATCAGGGTTAATTTAGCACCGTTTTTAACAGTGGGAGAACTCCAGAGGCGTGTTGCAAGAGTTTTGTACTACTATCCTTTAAAAAAGGGGATAAAACTCTTTTAACGTACTACTGACCTATTTCACTCTTGAGCCAAGACTATAAGTTGTTTTCGAGAGTCATCTCTAATCGTCTCGCAATAAGATTTGCCGAATCCCAGCCTCCAGAACAGGCCGGATTTCGAAGAGGATTTAGCACTATGGTGCATGAGGCAGATACATACATGAGGCAGGTTATACAGTAGTCTGAAGAGTGTAACCAGCCCTTATGTCTTGCTTTTGTGGACTATGAAAAGGCCTTTGACTCCGTTGAAACCTGGGTGGTTCTGGAGTCTTCGAAGCGTTGTCAAGTGGACTGGCGATACATCGAAGTGCTGAGGTTTCTGTATGACGCCGCGTCTATGAGTGTCCAATACAAAACCAGCAGTCTAAACATATCCAACTGCGCAGGGTAGTAAGATAGGGGGATGTTATGCCCCCGAAACTGTTCATTAATGCCCTTGAATATATGTTTAAGAAGCTGGATTGGAAAGAAATGAGCATTAATATCAATGGCGAGAATATTTCACACTAACGATTTGCCTATAATATCGTCGCGGTCGCGTAAGGGCGGAATCGCTGGAAGACTTGCAAAGTATGCTGGCCAACCTAGATGATGCTTCTCGACGCATCGGTCATAGATAAGACCAAGATCATGTTTAACGATCTTGAATCTTGAAGTTGTTCAAAAATATGTTTACCTTGGACAAATATTGCAATTTGAATATTTTTTTGGTAAGAACAAATTTGAGAAGGAAGCCAACAGAAGAATTCAGCTAGGTTGGGCAGCATTCAGCAAGCTTCGTCAGGTCTTCACGACGTCCATACCACACTGCCTAAACACAAAAGTCTTCAATCGGTGCGTCCTACCAGTCATGACCTACGGAGCCGAAACGTGGACACCCACGGTTAAACTAGTCCACAAACTCAAGGTCACTCAGCGAGTTATAAAGAGAGCTATGCTTGGAGTTTCTCTGATGGACTAGATTCGTAATGAAGATATCCGACAGAGCTTAAAGGATAAGCAAGCTAAAGTGGCAGTGGGCTGGTCACATTCCCGAAGAACCGATAACAGTTGGGGTAGACGAGTTCTCGAGTGGAGTCCACGTTTAGGCAAACGTAGTGTAGGACGGCCTGTGGACAGGTGGAGTGACGACCTGGAGTGCAGAAGGTGGCCGGAAGAGAATAGATGAGGGGAGCTAAAGACCGAGCTCAGTGGCGTGCATTAGGAGAGGACTACGTCCAGCAGATTTATATGTGCTTTTGGCTGATGATGATGATGATAATTAGGAAAATCAGAGAGTTCATAATTATAATATAAAAAATTATCTACAACAAACAATTCTAACTGTCTAGTGTTCTACCTAGTCTATAAAATTTTCAAAGCTTATTATATATTTTTTCTCGGTTGTATATCTTTGTTTATCTACCTAACCTTCCGCATAATTTTTCACTCTTTAAATAGTTATATACCTACTACGTTAGAATAACGGCTATAAACAGATTTGCCAAACACCTACCGAACACCTGTCACCGACCTGTTGTGTCCGTACCGAACACCTTCAGCGGCCGTCGCAGCGTGCTAATCTCAGACTCCCAGAAGAAGGACATAAAAACTGACCGAAACATGCTTATGATAGTTTTCAAAACCAATTCATCACTTTCGAAAAAATTACAGACTTACCAGATAAGGATGAGCATTAGAAGGAGCGATGGCACCACCCACAATTCTGTCATCTAATGCCTGCTCACGAGCAATGATCGCATCTTCCACAGCCTTCAGTTTCTCGGCCTCTGGAATGCCCACGGTCTCATGATAGCCTTTCTTCACATCCTCAAAACCAGCAACCACCGCCACCAACAGTAAGGCTACCAAAACAACTCTCATTTTGCCGAAAATTAAAAGCATTGGAATATATTATAACTCGATTTATATACCGTCTTTCGACGTTATCAATCAAATCTTTTGGCAGCTCTTTGATTCTGATTTAATCCATGGATAATTGTTATTAGCTGATAAGCAAATACATTTAATGAATGATAATTTGGCAACAGATTACGTTTTAGCTATTCATTGGTCATTTTATTGTGGATGTAAACTGTTTCATTCTTAATCTGATAAATTAGGTAACAAAGCACATACCATTAGTCATAACTTTGATAATCACATAATTTAAGGGATGGCGGTGCATGAATTTTCCATACAAACGTAATAGGTACCAAAATCATCTGTAATTGGAGCATATTTTCACAGTGTTATTATATTATTCGGATGAAAGGAAAACTTTCTATACCTGGGCAGAAACCTTCTATTACCTTGGTACGTGGTCATGCACGTCGTTTCTGATAGGTAGGTACAACTCTTTTCTAATCCATCGACCGTTTCTCTCGAACTTCAGTCTTTGGGCACAGTGAAATAATATGTAGCAAGGTACGTATGTTAATAATCTCCTCTAAGCAATGATCGTCATTATCAGCCCGTATCAGTTATTTATATGTGCTGTTGGCCTGTACCGGATTCTACAGCTTTATCGGACGGGCGCTAGAGCGTTCCGCCGCAATGCAAGACGCAGAAGGCTCACGTCAAAGTTCAAATTTTGGCGACCGGTACAAGGGCACCCAGGGGATACGAACTTCGGCTTGGATGGACTAGGAGCCTTTTGATTGATTTAATAAACGACCACTAATTCGGAATACACCTTCTAGAAGAATCGGCAAAAAGCTCGAAGGCGAATAATACCTGATTAGTTACGGGACCTTCGACATCGCCGGCGAGGTCGGTGTTTGTGCCTACGTTGGACCTTTCTAACTGCCGCCAGACATCTTGAGTATATCGTCACTCCACCTAGCCAGAAAGCGTCCTACATTACGTTTGTCGAGTCGCAGTTAAGTATGTGCAGATTTCCTTCGCTCCATGCTTCGGAGGGCATCTGAAGCTGTTGATCCCGGCTATTAATGATTGATAGCAGTCGATAAGGCCTCGGGCTCCCTGACAAACTGACAACAGATGCCAGCACTACCTCATACGAAAAGCAAAGCAAGAAAGCTTCAACTACTTAACTTACGGGATGAGGCGCTGCATCCATCTACATCTACATCTACACTAATATTATAAAGAGGAAAGATTTTATTTTTTGTTTGTAATAAACACAAAAATAAAGACCCTATTTAAAAAAAACTTTCACATAAAGAAACCTAAATTATCAGCGAGCAACACAAGCTAGATTTTATTTTTCAAAAAATTATAGTTCCCTTCGAAAATTGCAATAATGAAACCCGATGTATTAAATTTTGCAAAAAAACTCGATTACTTTCTTTGATTAAAGATTTGTATTACTTTGTTTCACAAACCAAAGAGTATATAAATACTACGTAAGATCACAAACTAAGGAGGAGATACGGGTCTTTGTATATGGAACGTTTCCATGGAAACGAAATCACAAAACATCTAATAATCATTGACGTAGGAAATGCTCTATGTAACGAAATAGTAACCGTAATTCAACCTCCTTGCGTTAAAGAGAATAATACTATAGACGAAATGGTACGTGAGTATAAAACCTATAAACACAAATGTACCTACTAATTTTATCTTTCATATATCTACCCGTGCGAAGCCGGGGTGGGTCGCTAGTAAGTTATAACAACAAAAGAACCGAACTCGAACTTTATTTGATGTACGGATAGGTGTTCTCACCAACTCACTTATCAGTCATTTCTGCTCATCACACAAATGATTGCCACCTTGCCACAGACCTTGGGGGATTCGAACCCGCGACCATTGATGGACTTTGCAGTCTGGGTCACTAGCCACTCGGCTATCCGTTCGTCAATTACATTACATACGAGTACATGTACAGTCTAGTGGTTTTGAACAAGAAACTTCTTACATGTAGCTGGAAACTTTTAGTCTCATGTTTTTTCTCGTCTGCACAGCATAACCATTCCACCCACTTCTGAGTTGGAATAAGCCATCTCTCGTTCTGTCAGCTTTTCAGATCTAGTGCTAGTTTCATCCTTTTGCGTCCAGAGTAAATCGTTGTATGACCAGGCTGGTGGTCGCCTCGAAGTCCATCTCTCGGATAAGGTTTGGTTATCCGAGAGATGGACTATTTCCAATTTAGCCTAGCAATTCGAGTCAAACTTGTAGATAAACGAGTCTTTGGATACAATAAAAGTCATTCGTAGTGTACTTTATACGGTAGTATTGGTTTCCTAAGTATACTGTGTATTGAACTAATGCACAGGGGGCGTATGACAAACATAGCTTGAGATGGTTGTACATTATTCCCTAGTTCAAGAGGAATTGAACTAGGGAATAAAAGTATAGTTTTTAAACTATCAAAAATATAGGTAGGTAGGTAGGTAGGTAGGTACTCACAGAATGCTATCGTAGTTATGAACTTACGCTTAATTTTTATGGGGAGTTCGTGTCATTAAATACGTATAAGTATCTCTGAAGATGTGCTGGTCCACAGTGCTTCGTTTGATTTCAAAAGTTTTCCGAAGTTCGATTCCCATACAAAATCCCTGTTATTTTGATTTTTGCTATACTACACGCTGCAAACACACCCTTCTAACCATTTTTCGTGCCACAATATCAAAAGCAAAGTGAAGAATGTTTTTGATTACAAACACTTTACCTACCTACGTTTCTACAGCATACGTTAAAATAACAACAAGAGAATGCAGTGATTACTTATTTATTAAGAAAAAATTAGTAAGCCTCCATACGCACTGAACTCAATCAATCTCAATAGCTGGTATCACATAATTCATTACACAAATTCACAGTTAGTTGATAAACTCTAAATATTAATTTGCCTGTTCTTCAAAGGTGTTGTTGGATGAAGTTCATGAAGCTGGTGACCCTGGCGAAGGCTGAGGGGTGTCCGAGCTGGCAGCCGTTAGAGGCGACGAAAGAGCTGATGACAATCTGTGGAAAGAACTCTTAGCAGTTATATGTGTGAACCTTTACTTGTAATATGAAGCAATTAATGAATAATTTATTTTTGGGCTTCAGCGTTCTGAGACTTCATCGGTCCATATATGCTATAGATTTTGGCAAACTTTTCATCACACCTCTCACATTTTTTTCTTTCTATAGTATTCGCTATAGGAACTTAATGAGGGCAGAGTCTGCACAATCTATCTATCTATTCTATACCACAGAATAAATAATAGTACAATCTATACTTATAACAAAGCAGCAAAGCAGTAAGTACCAAAAACTCTCTACAATGAAGATAATAAAAAATGGTCTAGTGTGCTTAAAATAAGCTATTGAACATTTTTTTTGTTAAATTTGTCTTTTTGTATGTCTGTCTATTTGTTTGTTCGCGCATCACGTAAAAACTACTGAACCGAAAGCGATGCGGTTTTCACTGTTGGATAGCTTAGGGTTGACTTAAAAAGGAGTAGAAGCCGAGCAATCGATAAAAATTTGACGTCTCGCGAACACTGAGGGTAATCCGAGCTGTAATACATAAACTTTTGTATATTAGTACTTTTTGATCTGGAATAACTCATAGGATCCTTATAGCCTAGAAAAAATACTACGCGGTCGACGCCGCGGGCACAGCTAGTTCGTAATATTTGTATAAGTGGCAGTGAAAGCAGCTGGCTCGCCATAAAAGCTGTTACCATCACCTATGGGAAATAAAATATACAGTACGGCCGATAAGTCGTGGCCACTCTGAACTTCGTGCAAATATAAAAATTAAACAATTAATTATTTACCAAAGTAGGCGCTCCGTTCCTGGTCACCTACTTTGCACCTACACCTACCAATCGGCATGTTGAGCGATTGGCCGACTTCATGTAGAAGGAGGGACTCTTTATGATGAACTCCTTTTTCAAGAAGCGCCCCTCTAGGAAATGGATGTGGCTGCACCCCGGTGGTCATAAACACGAGATAGATTTCATTTTGATGACCAATCGGCATATATTCAATGATGTCTCCTGTGATCAATAGGGTTAAGACCGGCAGTGATCACTGCAGGGTAAGAGGCTCATTGAATATAAACGTAAAGCTGGAGAGGTCTCGCTTGATGAGCTCTTTTCTTCGCCCAAGTCCTGCCCAAATCCAAAACCCTGAGAGCTTTCAGTTGGAGCTCCAAAATCGCTTCCAAATCCTAACCGAATGCGATACAGTGTACGAACTAAACAACAGGCTGGTGGAATTGTTCACGCGGTCGGGTCGGAGTTCTTTAAGACCTACCGCTCAGAAACTCTCTGAGCATACACTCAAACTTATGGCAGAACGAGGCAAGATGAGGCTGCAATTTTCAGTGGATATGTCGAGTTACAGCTTGCTTAATAAACAGATCTCCAAGTCGATGCGACACGATTTGCGTTTCTATAATACTACTTGTATTAAGAATGCAATAGAACATAACAAGGGCTCCAAAGTATTTGCAAGAGATCTGTCTATTGGGCAAAGCCTATTAACGAAGCTGAAAACCTACAGTGTCAGCATCGTCTCGTCGAAGCCAGAGATTTGAGTGAGCTCGAGAAGTTCTGTGGACAATTATACACCTCATCGCGTAGTCCTCCTAGCACGACTAGTGACGCAAGAGCCCGTTTGACCCGAAATTATACCGAAGATATCCCGGACGTCAGCTTATACGAGATCAGAATGGCTCTCAAACAGCTTAAGAGCAACAAGGCACCAGGGGAGGACGGAATAACGAAAGAGTTACTGAAAGCGGGTGGAATACCGGTACTTAAAGTCCTTCAGAGGCTGTTTAACTCCGTCATCCTCGAGGGTACTACACCTCAGGCGTGGCACAGGAGCGTAGTGGATTTTTCTTCGAGAAAGGTGATAACACCCTCTTGAAGAATTATAGGCCCATTTCACTCCTGAGCTACGTCTATAAGCTGTTTTCGAGAGTAGTTACAAACCGTCTGGCTCGCAGGTTCGACGACTTTCAGCCTCCCGAACAAGCTGGATTCCGGAAGAACTTTTGCACCGTAGACCACATCCATATGCTCCAGCAGATTATTCAGAAGACCAAAGAGTATAATCGGCCACTATGTCTAGCGTTTGTAGATTACGAGAAAGCCTTTGATTCAGTCGAGACCTGGGCAGTGCTACAGTCATTACAGCGGTGCCAGATCGACTACCGGTACATCGAAGTGTTGAAGTGTTTGTATAGCAAGGCCACCATGACTGTCTTTCTTCAATATGGGAGCACGAATTCTATCCAATTGTAAAAAGGGGTGAGACAGGGAGACGTTATTTCTCCGAAACTGTTCACCTCTGCACTGGAAGATATATTCAAGCTTCTGAACTAGAACGTATATGGTATCAACATCAATGGCGAATCCTTAGGTTTGCTGATGAAATAGTTATCATGACAGAAACCCTGGAAGACCTAAGCACAATGCTCAGTGACCTCAATATTGTTTCTGAACAGGTGGGTCTTAAAATGAACATCATGTCAAATGAACATGTCGCACCCATACCGGTTTATGTTGGGAACGATCTACGGGGAACGATATTGTATTGTCTATGTCTGGGTAGATCCAACTTCGACAAAGAGGTCAACCGACAAATTTAACTCGGATGGGCATTGTTCGGTAAATTACGCCACATCTTCTCGTCACAGATACCACAGTGCCTCAAGACGAAAAATTATAATCAGTGCGTGTTGCTAGTGATGATATACGGCACTGAGACGCGGTCTCTAACTATTGGTCTCATACATACGCTCAAAATCACGCAGCGTGCAATGGAGAGAGCTATGCTTGGAGTTTCACTACGTGATAAGATCCGTAACGAGGAATTCTGTAAAAGAACCAAGGTTATTCACATAGCTCTCAAAATTTGCAAGTTGAAGTGGCAATGGGCAGACTATATAGTTCGCAGAGCCGATAATCGCTGGGGAATAAAGGTTCTGGAATGGCGACCACGAAAAATCATGCGAAGTGTAGGGAGACCCCACACGATGGACGGATGACATTTTAGCCATCGCAAGGTTACTTATTATTATTCTTTGTTTTGTTTCATTGATTAGTTGATTACAATGCGATAGTGCCACACCTATGCTAAACCGGATATCAAACCACGTGGAGTGGAGAGTCAGTGTGTTATGTATACACTGACCTCAGTACTTTAGTTTGTACTGATTTAAAGCGCCACACCGAGCATCCAGGAACTAAAATTGACTTTGATTTATCTCCTGACGTTAGTCACAGAATAAATAATAGTACAAAAATCTTAGTTCCGTGGACGCTTACTACTGCCATACTACTTCTATCAGTGCCAAAATGGCGATAATCAAATGTTCTCATTGTGACATGACCGACTTCTTTCTCACTTACAGACCAATGGTATTTTGATTCTGATGCTTGTAAGCGAGTCATGTTTCACATTTGGAAATATGACTGGCAATGTCTTTGTACATTCCTGGCCAGAAGTATTTTTCTTTAATACGATGGTATGTTTTGAAAGTGCCAAAAAGAGCTGCTATTGGTAACGAATGGTTTTCATCGATAGATAGATAGATAGATAGATAACTCTTTATTGTACACCACATAGAACAAAAAATACAATAATAACTAAAACATTTATACAAAATAAATGGGACAATGGGCGGTCTTATCGCTAAAAAGCGATCTCTTCCAGACAACCTTTGGATGGAAAGGAATTAATATACGGCAAAGACGGTGGTGCATTATAATCTAACAAATAAATAATAAAAACTGAATACAATGAATAAACATATATACACATATATTCCAATATACATACACATAAATATGTAAATATATAATACAGTATATATATATATATATATATATACATATATAAATATATATCCATATACATAGTATATACATTATAATAAATTACATTTACTACATATACATTTACAAAATATATACAAACATAATAAAAATAATATACAGTGAAACCACAACAGAATAACAACAAAATAGCAAGAAGTGATATTAATTAGAGAGACCGATAATAGCTATACGAAATTCAGATGGGATTACTTCTTTCCAACTTAATTCTGAGTTTATGAGGGTATTAGAACGGGTGTATCATATAATCAGGAGTTGATGTGGGATTTGTGCTACACTTGGAGTATACAGAAGTGTACCACGAATCAGAAGTATGTATTGGATCATAATTAATCACATTAATTGGTTTAATACGAGACAATGGTATCTGGGACCAAATGTTCCTTGCCACGTTTATATTTAATGTCAAAATTAAACATTGATAAGCGTATGCTCCAACGGGCAAGTCTACCTGTAGGATTATCTAAGTGTAAGAACCATTGAAGTGAAGAATGATCGGTATAGATAGTAAATTTTTGCCTTTCTCTAGGTAGCAACGCCAATACTCTAATGCTGTTATAACGCTTAAGGGTTCACGTTCAGTGATAGAATAGTTCCTTTGGGGACCTGTAAGTAATTTGCTCATGTAAGCTATGGGTTTTCCAACTCCATAGAAGTCTTGGGTAAGCATTGCTCCAAGTCCAAAAGCGGATGTATCGCAATGAACAGCAAAGGGTTTAGAAAAGTCAGGGCAAGTTGAAATAGGAGTTGATATTAAAGCTTGTTTGATTTTATTAAAAGCCTCAGAAGTCCACTTGAAAGCGGGAGCTTTCTTACTGGTAAACGTAAGTTTAGTGAGGGGAGCAGCTAATGTGCTAAGATTGGGTACAAAGCGTATATACCAACTAGCTGTACCGAGAAACTTTTTCACTTCGCAAGCAGTCCTGGGTGCTGGTATTTCTAAGATTGCTTTGACTTTATCAGGGTCTGTGTGGAGACCTTGATCATCAATGACGTAGCCTAGGTATTTAAGTTCATTTCGGAAAAATGCACATTTTGGAAAATTTACTGTTATACCTGCTTTTGAAAGTTTTGCGTGTAATTTGTTAAGTAAACGTACGTATTCTTCGTACGTTTTTGTAGCTATTATTATATCATCCAAATAATAAATAGGGAGTCGTTATTAGACTCGTCAAAAAGAAGATTATAAATGAATCTTTGTTGCGTAGCTGGTGCGTTAGTAAGACCAAACGGCATAACCTTAAATTGAAAAGATCCACGACCTGGAACGTGAAAAGCAGTCTTAGGCCTGTCTACTAAACGTAAAGGCACTTCCCAAAAAGCTTTAGCAATGTCAATTGAACTCAGATATTTAGAATCTTTAAGGTTATCCATAATGTCTGATATGAATGGCAATTTATAAGCATCTTTTCTAGTTATGTCGTTAAGCTTACGACTGTCGACGCAGAATCTCCAAGTACCATCTTTCTTAGGGGTAATAATTACAGGATTTAGCCACGGGCTTTCACAAGGCTCTATAACATCAAGTTCTAGCATTTAATCAACTTCTGCTCGAAGAGCTTTCTGTTTTTCAGGGGATAATCGATAGCAACGTTGACGAATTGGTGGGTGGTCACCTGTATCAATACATATATATGTATATGTGTATACAGTGTTCAATAAGGTTTCTTCTTCCTAAAGGAAATACTTTGGTAGAAATATTACGAAATCGTTCTACGACTGCATTAGCAAGAATCAATTGCGTGTCTGTAAGTCTGTCATAAGACTGTAAGTAAGTATCGTTAGTATTGATGATAAACATGGGAGTATCTGAACTCTTGTGCATACTGACCGTATTAAGTATGTCTGGAGCCAGCTTAAAAGTTTTCTAGAAGTCGATACCTAATATAAAAGGTTGAGTAATAGCGGGTATTACATGGGCAGTAATTATAGCAAACTTATTTTTAAATAAAGTTGGAAGCTTAATAGTACCAATTGAATTGATTGTTTGACCATTAGCAACAGAACCTTTGATAATTTGGTCACGTTGTAGTTCTAAACCATGTTCAAGTATAAATTTATGTGAGTTATTACCTAAAATTGTAATGGCACTGCCACTATCTAGTAAACCGTTAAGGGTTAAATTTCCAACATTTACTCTAAGATATGGACTTTCAGTGTCCGATGTATTATTAAAGAGGAGCGTAGAAACGTTGTATGTTTTGAAAAATATTGAAATAGTTTTAAGCCAATTGTTCCAATCATTTTGATCAAAGTTATTGTTAGTATTACAATTTTGTGTTTGACATTGACATTGACATAAACATAAAGCATGGCTATCGTTTCGACAGCGAGGGCAAAATATAGGTAGTGCAGGTTTCTTAGAATCTGCAGCAATTGAATGTACAGGGTAAGGTTGAGGATAAGGGTGTGTTTGCACAAGTGGTTGTTGCAAGGTATTGTACGGATAATGTGGTATGTTAGGTGTAGCAGCGACTTTGTGTTGGGTATTAGAAGTCGAAAGCTATGTTAAGTCTTGTAGTGTAGAAGGTTGTTGTCAGAGTTGGACATATCAATGCAACTTTCGTACCATTTGCAAGTTTTAAATTATGTTGCGACCGAGTCAAGATCGTCTGGTGATAACCTTTGACCGAATTCGGGTCGTAAGTTACGCCTAAGAATATCAATCTTGGCTTTTTCTGAAATAGGCTCACGTAATTTTGCAAATAATGATTCTAATTCGGTAAAATAACAAATCACACGCTCATTTGTTTTTTGTTTGCGAGCATCTATGATTTTAAGCAGTCTATAGTCGTAGTCTGTGATTTCAAATTCATTTAGTAATGAAATTTTAAAAGATTCTCAATCTGGGATTGTTTGTTTGTGAGCTCGAAACCAATCCAAAGGAGTTCCTTTAAGAATGTCGTATATGTGGTTGTATAGTTCAGTATGTGAAATATTTCGAGCAATTGCAAATTCCTCTACTTTCTGAATAAAATCTTTTGGGCAACTATCCCCCTTGTAAATAAACCGTTTAATTTCATTGCTTGATGTGTTGATCGAAATATTTTGTATTTTTTGTGTCAATAGGTCAAAATATGGTAAAGGAGTTTGTAGTTCTGAAAAATGATCGTGTGTATTTTCTGTAGAAGAACAGCTTGGATTTTCTAATGTTTCAAAACGTTTTTGTAAATCGAATAAACTTTCTGAAACATTTTTAAATGTTTCTAGTTGTACTGTCGTAAGTTCGGTAGTAATGTCCATGTTATATAATCTATTTCTTACATGCAGAATATAGGACGTATTCATCTCCTTTCGTACCGGGTAAGCTATTAAACGTGCAGAAACCATGGTTATACATTTTTGAATTTCGGCTATATCCTGTTCAAATGTATACGGGCTTTGAAAATACTGAGTATTCGAGCTATCAAGTAAGGTCGATAACCTTGATCGTAAATTTTCTACAGTATCTGTTGAATGGACCTCAGCATTTCGACATTTTAATTCATAGATCAATTCTGGTTTATTCAGATGCGCAGGGTCCATTTTTATTAATATGAGATCAGCGAATAAAATTAAATGTTTACTCTGTAAAGGTTACGTTAAGTGCGATAGTAACGCTTTAAAAAAAAAAGATAATTTTTTTTTGTGTTAATGCGTCACGCATTAACGAGACAAAGATTAAAACGATTAAATAACGCGTCAAAGTTTAGAGTAATTCGGAACTAGGTAGGCCGATAGTGAAATTCGGAACAAAGTACGTAGTAATATGTTACTTACATGAATGACTGGGATGTAAATATAAAATACATTTTAGTATAAAAACGTTCATGTTATAATATGTTCTTTTATAGGTGGGATATGCATGATTGGCTTTCTAAAGTTCTTCATTGTTTTCCAAAGAGAATAATCTATTGTCCGATCACTTGTTAGCTGACTTAGATTAGAATTTATAGTCTCATCACTAAAGTTCACTAAGTTTTTTTTTTTGTAAGATTGTTAATAAGTGTCTTGTCTTGAGGAGATCTAGTCATCTGCAACTTTTGTCTTTGTCCACAAAGGAGCAACAACATCAGCAGATAAACCAGATCCCATATGGGCAGGTTTAACTCGGTCAATACTGACCGTTGATTCACGACCCTTCATGTCCACTGTAATAGTCTTGTCCCTTCTCCTAATCTATATACTTATAATAAAACTGTAACGGGTCCAATTCTGTACGTTGAAGATATTTTGTAATTTTTTTTGGAGGGTACTCTATATTCGATACTGAAGCCAATACTGTATTTTTATTCAGTTTAGTCTGTGTGTCTGTCTATCTATCTGTCTGTCTGTATCTTGGCTAGGCATCACGCCGTAACTAATGAATGAATTTAAATGAAACTTGGTATGATTTGAGTTCATACTACGAGGTTGGAAATAGAATACTTTTAATCCCGATTCAATGGTTCCCGAAAATTAAATGGTTCCCGCAGGATAGACGTTGAAAGTTATTTAAAAGAACACGTATCACGCTGAAACTACTGGACGGATTTTGTTGCAACTTGGCACAGTCATCGTTTACATAATGAGTAAAAATTGAGGATACTTTTTATATTTTAAAAATAAAGAGTTCCTGCGGGATAATGTCCCAAATTCTGTAAATTTAAGATATATTGTAATTTTTATTTGAGGAATTTCTATTTTCAATACTGAAGCCAAAACTGTATTATTATTTTTTGACTGTCTGTCTGTCTGTCCGTTTGTCTGTCTGTATCTTGGCAGCGTAAAATACTCAATGAATTCAAATGAAAATTGGTATGATTTGAGATCATACCACAAGGTAGGATATGGGATACTTCACATCCCGAAAAGTTAATGGGTTCTCGCAGGATAGGGGTTAAAAAGAACATGTACCACACTGAAACTAATGGATGGACCAACTAATGATGCAACTTGGCACCGTCTTAAATTATATGATGGGTTAAAATTGAGGACACGTTTTATCACGAAAAAGTAAAGGGTTTCTGCGGGATATGGGTCCAAAGTCATATTAATATTGAAGTAATAAATAATATTTTTGGATGGTTCTGTATATTCGATACTGAAAACAAAACTGTTTTATCTTTTATTTTTGTCTGTATGTCTGTCTGTTTGTCCGTATCTTGACCGCGCATTGCACCGAAACTACTGAATGAAATCAAATGAAAATTGGTATGATTTGAGATCATACTACGAGGTAGGACATTGGATACTTTTCATCCCGAAAAAAGGGTTTCCGCAAGATAGGGGTTAAAAGTTATGTATCACGCTGAAACTACTCAACGGATTTTTTGATGCAAAGTCATATATGCAGTCATATTATTATACTCGTATCTATACTTATGATAAAGTAATAGGTACGAAAAAGGCTGTACAAAGAAGATAAATAAAAAAATGCTCTCGGGTGCTTAAAAAGGGTATTGAACACGAATATATCATATTTTTTTATCGTGTCATTCTGTCTGTTTGTCTGTATGTTTGTGTTCACGCATCACGTAAAAACCACTGGACTGATTGCAATGCGGTTTTTATTGTTAGATAGCTAAGATTTAATTTAAAAACTAATGTAATTGGTATCTCAATCCGGTGAGTTAGAAGACTATCAATTGATAAAAATATTTTCGAAGGCTGAAGAAATTTTGATCAAATGTTGGTATATTGGTATATTTCACATTAAGGTACTTTGAACCTAAAGAAAAGACCACGCGTGTGAATCCGCGGGTACAGCTAGTATTACAATATAATACAGAGCTTGCAGCGAACGACGAATAGTGTCTGTCTGGCATAACAGGATACGTTAATTCCTGAAAAAAAAACATGCAGGTGAAGCCACGGGCACAGCCAGTAAACAATAAAACGTTTATGTGAAAATGTCCATCTATTTATTACCAATGTCTATATCTTGATGAATTTGCTGAATCAACAATCTTTATTTCCATGTTAGTAATCTAAAGTACTTATAAGTTATATCATTATCATGTTTTTGTACTTTTAACGTCACGCCGAGAAATCTTCAGTCTAGGTGTCATGGTTTACCACAGATGTTGAAGGATGAAGTTGTAGAAGGTTGTGACCCTTGCGAAGGCAGAAGGGTATCCGAGCTGGCAGCCAATATTAGCAACGAAAGAACTGATGCCCACCTGGAAGGAAAGGTACCGAGATAAGAAAGTGATTGAAAGTAGCTAATTATATACATTAGTAAGACAATCAAATTGGTTTACGTTTGGTCCTATCTCACTTGATGCTAAATGATTATGCAGTGGACGAAAGTACGCCACGTACCTAGGGCTTATAACCCAAACATTGCGGAAAAAACTTATTTTAAGTTTGAAGACATGTCAGTAGGTACTCTTTCAAAATTACCTTTGCCACACCACATGGACGGAAAGTACTTTAAATATTGAAGATAGGAAGTTTTACTGAATGTAGACATCATTTTATATTCAAAATTAAGTACCTAATCCTGCATTCAATTATTTTTTATATCCTTCTCCTTTGCTCTACTGGCCAAATGAAAAATTATTTGATGGAACCGATCAAAAGGGTCTCAAAGAATCAATAAAATTGTTGCAAAGCTGTAGTATCGTAAATTAAAGGAACACCTATAGTAGTAGGCCTCTCATGCAAAAGTCCGCTTGGGGAAGTACCACACCTTTGTCAGTTGTTCAACCGCCAAGCAGTAGTGTGTAAATATTTCTGTGTCGGTTAGAAGCACTTTGTTTCCAGCGAAATTACTGGGCAAGGATGACGATTGCAATGCAGTGACGCGCAAGATTTTGAAACCCAAGTTCGGTGGCACTACAACTGTTATGGACAGGCGTGACGCTTACCATCAGGCGAGCGACAGGCTAGTCTCATCCCTAAATTCAATAAATAAAGGGCAAGTAGGTAAGTATAACGATTGTACTGGTGTCTTAGAAGAAAATGATTTGCTAAATCATCGTCACGACAAGAATAAGCAGAACGCTTCATCATCATCAGCATCAGCTAATCATAGTATAACAGGAAACTACTGAGCCCAATCTTCGCAAATCAGGTAAATGGAGCGTTCGCTTTTAGAACTCGTCTATCCAAGCAGTTTTTTTTTTGCATCTTCAGTTAGCACATTCTTTATAAAAAAATACATTCTATAAACTAACTTGGTACAATATACTTACCAGAGTAGGCACACCATTCCTGGTAACCAGTAGAGGACCACCGGAGTCTCCGCCGCAGACGCCCACGCCTCCAACCCCGCTGGTGCAGATGTTGGAGCTCTGCACGACGACATTGCCGAATGTGGCCTGGCACTGAGCTACCGTGATGACGAGAAGGTTCACGTGGCTCACCACTGAATTCACGGTCACTCCGGCTTGAGCTGGAATGCGAGAGTGTAGTTAATGTTAGAAACCTTATTTTGGTTTCTCGACACACGAGCTGTCAGTTGTTAGGCGGCCAGAATGGTGTGACACCATTTTGTCAGACCAGTTTAGCCCGGCCGAGCGGCCCCTGCACAATAGGACACATATTGCTCATTTGTCCAAATATTGTAGTTTGTCATTATGTGTACTGTGCCTGCACCAAGTCGTCTTTTACCCTATATCATCACTTTATGTTTTTAAGTATTATCATAATCGTTGAGCTATATATATTATATTTATATATTTTTCTGAAAAAGGCTCGGTCTCGATTTTAGTCTCGTAAAACGGTGCAGGATCTATCTATTATACCTAAATAAAACAGTACGATGAATAACTATTGACCAGGGAGCTTCAAACCATTGGTGGTTTTATCGTCATCGCTATCGGCTGACTGACAGACAACGCACAGCTAACCGGTGAACCTATATATTTTAGGTACCTTATGAGTGCCAGTAAGGAAAAAAGGCTGACATGATGACGATGAAGAAAAAGACTGTACAATGAAGATACTTAATAAATAAGACAGTCTGTGTTGTCGCGCCTAACGTAAAAACTACTAGACCGATTTAAATGCAACTGTTGACTGTTGGATAGGGTTTAACTTAAAATCTGTTCTGCTGTATATCTCAATCCGATGAGTAGAATCTGAGGAATAAAATCGATAAAAACTACACTGGGGTTCAAAACTTAGTACTTACCACACTTTTCAAATTAATAGTATTTTTATTAAATTGCTCTTACTCATCGGATTGAAAAATCAAGTACCTATACCAGTTTTTATGTCAAAACCTAAGCTATTTAACAGTGAAAATCACATTGCAATCGGTCCAGTAGTTTTATTCAAGACTTAGTACCTCACTTTTAAAATAAATAGATTTTCATTTTTTACTACACTGCTCGGCTTCTTCTCATCGGATTGAGATACCAAGTACACCAGTTTTAAGACAAAATTCAAGCTATCCAACAGTAAAAATCCCATCACAATTGGTCTAGTAGTTTTAGCGTGATGCGCGAACAGACAGACATTATGTGGTATTACGTTTTGAAGACCAGTGCAGTTGATGGCTGAAATAAATTTGGTAAAATATCCTTTACATATATATTTTGTCTTTAACACATAGGTTGCTTTTTCTCAGAAAAATTACCACGTGGGCAAAGCCGCGGATGCAGCTAGTGCTTTAATGACCACGTAGGAAAAGCCGCGGATGCAGCGAGCGCTTAAATGACCACATGGGCAAAGCCGCGAATGCAGCTAGTGCTTTAATGACCACGTGGGAAAAGCCGCGGATGCAGCGAGTGCTTAAATGACCAAGTGGGCAAAGCCGCGAATGCAGCTAGTGCTTTAATGACCACGTGGGAAAAGCCGCGGATGCAGCGAGTGCTTAAATGACCACGTGGGCAAAGCCGCGAATGCAGCTAGTGCTTTAATGACCACGTGGGAAAAGCCGCGGATGCAGCGAGTGCTTAAATGACCACGTGGGCAAAGCCGCGAATGCAGCTAGTGCTTTAATGACCATGTGGGCAAAGCCGCGAATGCAGCGAGTGCTTAAATGACCACGTGGGCAAAGCCGCGAATGCAGCGAGTGCTTAAATGACCACGTGGGCAAAGCCGCGGATGCAGCTAGTGCTTTAATATAATATAGAGAGCTTAAAATTAATGAAGGGAACATGAAAAAAAGGGAAACTTCAGCATTTTTCGAATTTATAAAAATATCCATAAATGAATAAATGAGTAAAAGGTGCCCATTGTAGCCCAAACCGAATAGAACATTGTGCAACGGTAGAGCTTTTTTTTTACGTGTATAATGTAAAGATAATTAACATTAAAAATTATATTCAACATCATAATTAGATAATAATTAGATATGTATTATTTGAAAAGCCTATGGTTTTTGTTTTAGTTGATGAGCCCTTTCTTTTCCTGTACCCTTCAAATAACAAAAATGGTAAATATCCCTTGTGTAATGAAGTAATGATATACTAATATTAGTTTGTTATACTGTCAAGAAGCCGGTAATCGTAGGTAACGCGTCATCATCATCATCATCATCATCATTATCAGCCCGTTTCAGTCCACTGCTGGACATAAGCCTCTGCCAATCGGCTCTTCCTTTCTAACCACCGCCAGCCATCTTGCGTATATCGTGACTCCCCCCCCCCCCCCATTACAGCTAAGAAGCATCTCGATCACATCAGTTTTCAAACATAAAAATAGTTCCATCCGTTTGAGAGTTACGGTTGTTACCCCCACCCTCCCACCCCCTTATTATAGCTATGAACCATCTCGTGGTTTCTCAAACATGAAAAACCACAGCTAACTTGGTTGATTCGTTTAGAAAACGATTCTCACACTTTTCTTAACTCCTCCCCCCTTTCTTAACTCCTTCCCCCCTTTTCTTAACTCTGTCACGAGGTCAAAACCTCTTTCATAATAATACTCTTTTGATCTCTTAATTCTTTCATAATCCATTTTTTTTCATTTGATAGTTGGCCATAATTCATTCTAAATACAAATATCCTGTCATTTTATACATTGTTTTTTGGAGAAAAAGGGAAATATGATATAAAATACATAAATAAGTTTATAACCAGTTGAATTACACTTGTAAATATATAAACGATAATACCTACAGAAGAGGTTATTTTAATCCGCATCGTGTTAGTACAAAAGTCTGATCATCTCCTCCTGTTCCTGTGCTTCCAATAGTTCCTGTAATTCTATGTCACGAAGTTTGGGTCCTGGGCTAGTGGGAGCAACCCAAACCCTGGGACCGCCTCGTGACATTGGCGCCCTCAACGTCCCGTACCCAGCCTGCTCTACCTGCCTACAAGTTCCTGATTTCTCCGTGTTTTTTTTAATCAGTGTGTTTTAATTTGTTAATCAGTGTTCAATTTTTAAGTCGTTCCACAAAATTCTAAAAGGCACTAGGCCATCTTGATTTAAATTTGGATTGGATTATTTGGCAAACCCAGAACAGTTTTTTTATACTCAAGTGTATTTTATATTTGCATTCCAGGCATTCATGTAAGTAAGACATTTTCATTAATACGTACTTTGTTCCGAATTTTACTATCGGCCTACCTAGTTCCGAATTACGCTAAACTTTGACGCGTTATTATGCGTGACGCATTAACGCGTAGTTACATTAACGCTATTTTTTTTGTATATTTTTAAAGCGTTGCTATCGCATTTGACGTAGCCGTTACAGAGTAAACACATAATTTTATTCGCTGGTCTCATATTAAATATAAATGGACCCTGCGCATCTAAATAAACCATGATCTATGAATTAAAATGTAGAAATGCTGAAGTTCATACAACAGATACTGCAGAAAATTTACGTTCAAGGTTATCGTACTTACTTGACAGCTCGAATACACAAGATTCCGTATACATTTGAACAGGATATAGCCGAAATTCAAAAATGTCTAACCATTACTTCTGCACGTTTAATAGCTTACCCGGTACGAAAGGAGAAGAATGCGTCCTATATTCTGCACGTTAAAAATAGGTTAAATAACATGGATATTACCACCGAACTTACGACAGTACACTAGAAACATTTAAAAATGTTTCAGAAAGTTTCTTCGATTTACAAAAACGTTTCGAAACATTAGAAAATCCTAACTGCTCTTCTACAGATTGATATTCTTAGGCGTAACTTACGACCCGAATTCGGTCAAAGGTTATCACCAGACGATCTTGACTCGGTCGTAACATTATTTAAAACTTGCAAATGGTACGAAAGTTGCATTGATATGTCCAACTCTGATACTCCTTCTACATTACAAGACTTAGCGAAGCCTTCGACTTCGAATACCCAACACAAAGTCGCTGCTACACCTAATATACCACATTATCCGTACTATACCTTGCAACAACCACTTGTTCAAACACACCCTTCATGCTAGTGCTTCATGTCATGCTTTATGTCAATGTCCCTACAGACATAAAGTTTGTTTTCGTTGCGGTAAAAAAGACGTAATTTTTACCAATTGCCCTGTATGTACAAAAAATTCAAAAAAACTAATTAAAGAGGAACTAGAAACACAAAATTGTAATACTAACAATAACTTTGATCAAAATGATTGGAACAATTGGCTTAAAACTATTTCAATATTTTTCAAAACATACAACATTTCTACTATACAGCTCCTCTTTGATAATACATCGGACACGGAACGTCCATACCTTAGAGTAAATGTTGGAGATTTAACCCTTAACGTTTTACTGGATAGTGGCAGTGCTATTACAATTTTAGGTAATAACTCACATAAATTATTACTTGAACATGGTTTAGAACTACAACGTGACCAAATTATCAAAGGTTATGTTGCTAATGGTCAAACAATCAATTCAATTGGTACTATTAAGCTTCCAACTTTATTTAAAAATAAGTTTGCTATAATTACTGCCCATGTAATACCCACTGTTACTCAACCTTTCATATTAGGCATCGACTTCTGGAAAACTTTTAAGCTGGCTCCAGACATACTTAATACGGTCAGTATGCTCAAGAGTTCAGATACTCCCATGTTTATCATCAATAATAATGATACTTACTTACAGTCTTATGACAGACTTACAGATACACAATTGATTCTTGCTAATGCAGTCGTAGAACAATTTCGTAATATTTCTACCGACGTACTTCCTTTAGGAAGAACACACCTTATTGAACACTGTATTGATACAGGTGACTACCCACCTATTCGTCAACGTTGCTATTGATTATCCCCTGACAAACAGAAAGCTCTTCGTGCAGAAGTTGATAAAATGCTAGAACTTGATGTTATAGAGCCTTGTGAAAGCCCATGGCTAAATCCTGTAATCATTACCCCTAAGAAAGATGGTACTTGGAGATTTTGCGTCGACAGTCGTAAGTCGACATAACTAGAAAAGATGCTTATAAATTACCATTCATATCAGACATTATAGATAACCTTAAAGATTCTAAATATCTGAGTTCAATTGACATTGCTAAAGCTTTTTGGGAAGTGCCTTTACGTTTAGAAGACAGACCTAAGACTGCTTTTCACGTTCCAGGTCGTGGATCTTTTCAATTTAAAGTTATGCCTTTTGGTCTTACTAACGCACCAGCTACGCAACAAAGATTCATTGATAATCTTCTTTCTGATGATCTTTCTAACGACTCTCTTTTTTATTATTTGGATGATATAATAATAGCCACAAAAACGTACGAGGAACACGTACGTTTACTTAACAAATAACATGCAAAACTTTCAAAAGCAGGTATAACAGTAAATTTTCCAAAATGTGCATTTTTCCGAAATGAACTTTAATACCTAGGCTACGTCATTGATGATCAAGGTCTCCACACAGACTCTGATAAAGTCAAAGCAATCTTAGAAATACCAGCACCCAGGTCTGCTCACGAAGTGAAAAAGTTTCTTGGTACAGCTAGTTGGTATAGACGCTTCGTACCCAATCTTAGCACATTAGCTGCTCCCCTCACTAAACTTACGTCTACCAGTAAGAAAGCTCCCGTTTTCAAGTGGACTTCTGAAGCTGATAAAGCTTTTAATAAAATCAAACAAGCTTTAATATCAACTTCTATTCTTACTTGCCCTGACTTTTCTAAACCATTTGCTGTTCATTGCGACGTATCCGCTTTTGGACTTGGAGCAATGCTTACCCAAGACTTCGATGGAGTTGAAAAACTCATAGCTTACATGAGCAAATTACTTACAGGTCCCCAAAGAAAATATTCTATCACTGAACGTGAACTCTGAAGCGTTATAACAGCATTAGAGTATTGGCGTTGCTACCTAGACAATGGCCAAAAGTTTACTATCTATACCGATCATTCTGCACTTCAATGGTTCTTACACTTAGATAATCCTACAGGTACACTTGCCCGTTGGAGCATACGCTTATCAATGTTTAATTTTGACATTAAATATAAACGTGGCAAGGATCATTTGGTCCCAGATACATTGTCTCGTATTAAACCAATTAATGTGATTAATTATTATCCAATAAAGACTTCTGATTCATGGTACACTTCTGTATACTCCAAGTGTAGCACAAATCCCACATCAACTCCTGATTATATGATACGTCACAATAAACTCTACAGGTACACCCGTTCTAATACCCTCATAAACTCAGAATTAAGTTGGAAAGAAGTAATCCCATCTGAATTTCGTACAGCTATTATCGATGAAACCCATTCGTTACCAACAGTAGCTCATTTTGGCACTTTCAAAACATACCATCGTATTAAAGAAAAATAATTCTGGCCAGGAATGTACAAAGACATTGCCAGCCATATTTCTAAATGTGAAACATGCCTCGCTTATAAGCATTAGAATCAAAATACCATTGGTCTGATGAGTAAACCTAAGAACTGTTCTCGTCCTTTCCAATGCATATCTATTGATATTGTTGGTCCACTTCCAATGACACGTAAACTTAATAGAGTTATTTTTGTAGTCACATGTTGTTTTTCCAAATATTGTCTTATATTCCCCATGAAGCGAGCTACCTCTTCTGTAATCAAACATATACTTGAGAACTTAGTTTTTATGGTTTATGGTACCAGAGACCATAATCCTAGATAATGGCCCTCAACTAATTAGTCATGAACTCCAGGATTTATTTCAATTTTACAACATACCAAAAATTCATTACACCCCCCGTTACTGTCCGCAAGTAAATTCTGTTGAACGTTACAACAAAACAATTATAGCAGCAGTTGCTTCTTTTGTTGATAATGACCATCGTACTTGGGATTTATATTTAAATCAAATCCAATTTGCCATAAATTCAGCTGTTAATGAAACTACTAAATTCACACCAGCTTTCTTAGTATTTGGTCGCGAACTTGTAACGTGTGGTTCTGTATATAATGCTTCGGATCTAACTGAAGAATTGATTTTTGCTCCACGCGATGAGTACGCTGACAACATAGGTCAGTTAAGCTCTTTATTTGCTGAAGTACAAGCACGTTTATTTCGCGCTCATGAATCTAACGCAAAATATTATAATAAACATCATCAACACCTTGAATTTAACCAAGGTGACATTATATGGAAACGTAATTATCCCATAAGCTCAGCAGGCAAGTATTTTTCAGCTAAATTAGCTCCTAAATTTGTAAAATGCATCATAGCAGCTAAAATTTCACCACTAATTTACGACTTCAGTGATTTATCTGGTAATCCCTTAGGCCGTTGGCATGTCAAAGACATTAAACCTATACCACGTACGTCTTAACCTTAACCATCACTTGTCTACTTACATACTTTATTATAATTATGTACTATGAAAGTTACATTGCTTTCATATTCCTGTGCCTTACCATATATTTAAATACCTACTTATAACCATTGTAGGTTCCCTACTTACAAATAACCTTGTATTTAAGTTGTAAATAATGTAATTTTAATATAATTTCCCTTTACGGAGTATGTCCACATTTAAAGCCTATTTTTTTTATTCACTTCATTCACTTTTCGGATTCATTATGAATATTGACTTCAAGTCCCTACGTATTGCTATTCAGTGCTATTGTACTTACTACATACTTTAATTATTTGGTACTAATAGTGGCTAATACCCTAGTTGTTAGCTATGTTTTTTTTTTATATTTTACAAACATAATGTTCAGTTTAAAGCGAAAACAAGTTTTATATATTATTATTTACTACACCTACACACAAAACTTCCAACACTGAAAAGAGCGGCAAATGTGATTACTCTATAAACCAAGCCTAGGTCACAAAACCAGTATTATCTTATAGTTAATATACTATTACCTACCTACCTTACTTATACTATTTTAACGTTCTAATACAACGTTTACTATGTACATACACGTGCTACAGGCATGTCGTACTGTGACATGTTAAATCATGACTCCAAGTTAGATTTTTGTTATGGATCTCGATTAAACAAAATGTATTGGGTACAACGCCATCTGGCGAGGAGCAGCGTCTTTTCTATTAGATCAAGTTGTGTTTTCTCCGTATCTGAAAACCAGATGCCGAGTTTGTAAAAAACGCCGAACTCCACCACGCGTGCGCCACTTTCTTCGTTAAAGGAATAATGAAAGCTGTTCGTGTTGAAGACAGATTGGTAATTTCGCCTATCTAAGAATCAAGAAATAATGGTTGAATGTGCCTCTGCGAGTGAAAGGGAAAAGTTTTCATCTACTGTCTCAAAATAGATAAAATGGTAAAATGGTTAGCGACAAGAGGCGTGAACTAGAAGGAAGCTGTAAACAAAGCGGTGGCCTCTGACGGCAAGTAGCAGGGTTCTGAGTGTTGCTATTAGTTATTGACGTTCCAGGAATATTTCGGGCTCTGGATAACTTTGGACGAGGAACGGGTTGTTTAAAAATCCAGAATAGGTCGCATCTTTAAGTTGGCTAACAAATCATAAATTCAGAAGGCAGCGTTTCATATGTCGAAAATAATTTAAATCTAGAAATCGCTTGCGATGGTCACACCATGGAAGGTTTTGACATAATGGCGAAATCACATGTAAGTTCCGGAAAGATGTTTTTTTTTTATATGAAGTTTTTCGAAGTAAACACCGGAACTTGATTGGAATGTACCAGAACTGGCTGGAGGACAGTGACCTGTATAGCTAGGCCGACAAGATCTGCTTTACGAAGCAAGTTGCAGAGTTCTTTCTAGAGTTTTCTGGATACCGGAAGTTCGAGGTCTGAGTAGAATGCTACTCGAAGTGCAAACCAAGGTTCGTATATATACAAGAGAGAAGCCTGTGGATTAGATTTTGATTTCGGACGTAAAACTGAATTTAGTTTACATAGTTGGCACGTAATTGAGATCGTCGCAGGCAGCAGAAAAACACGCAGTTCTCTTGTTGTGAACAAAACGACCGAGGCACGCAGTCCAGAACGAAGCTGCCCTGTTACAGGCGAAATAAGTATACGAGTGCAAAAGCAATTTCAGTATTGTACTAACGAAATATCTGTTTTGATTTTGCACCGCGTCTATCTAAGGAGGGCAACTCGAGACACATTTGAACACAAAGGAACGTGGGTTCCAGGTTAAAATCGTGCATCTACGGTCGGCTATTGTCGTCACCACTGCGAGCTGCTGTGCGCGATCCACCCGGGGCTCACCACCGTTCGTGGAAGAAGCCGGTCTACGAGGGACTCCAGAAGGACTCCAACGCACCACCTGTCCAGTAGAAGATACCAGGCACCGTTCGTGGTCAAGCAGTAGGAGCTGATCGAGTGGAGTTAGGAGGCGTTCCGCGGCGGCACGCGAGACTACGGTACGGCGTCCCAGGAAGCTTCCAGGTTGGTCCACTCCAAATCATTTTGAGTCAGCGAGCTACGGTAGTGAGGGAAGCCTTCGCCTTCTAACGTGCTAAGATACTGTTGAAAGATACTTTCTGTCTTATTTTCTGTCTTACTTTCTGTTTACTTTCTATTTTAGAGTTTAATATCCCTCTGGGAAACGCAATCTTACACACACACACTGTGTTTGCATAAGTTATCTTTTAATTTAGAAAATTCTAAGGCAAAGACAAGATTATTCCGTTGCGTTGTGACCAATACATGTTAATTTCTTAAAGACAGACTCTCTAAGTTTTTACTAGCCTAGGATACTGCTTTTCTATTGTAAATTCATATCATACAGGCCGAAGTTATGTACTATGATTTATATGTTTGAGGAAATTGTAATTACATTTGAGAATTTTGAGTTTTGAGTATTAAGTTAGTAGTATTTCCTATTATAAGATCTTGCTGTTTAGAATTATTTTGATGCAGAACAAACTAAATTAAGTGTAAAATATTTCTTTTTGAATTCCTCAGTAAAGGAGAGAGTACCATTATTTGATAACTCATGTCTCATGTCGCCTTTACCTGAGAAGGAGGTCCGTTTCCTTAGCCGGGCAACGGTCCTTTCAATGGCGCCCAACTGAATAAATTCACATATATTTTTCATATTTTACATATATTTTATTCATTTATTTTTTCTCTTACAAACTGGCGCTCAGGTACAGTGGCGTTCAATGTAAATTTGTTGGTTTTTTCTGCATCATACATCAGAGAGGATTTTTTGTAATAGGTAATAGGCACAACGCTTAAAAATAAATACAAGCAAACAGGTGTGTACATGAAAGTATCTTTCAAACTGCCCCGTGGTCACGTGTAATATTACTGTGTGAAACTAAACTATAATATCTCTTTGTGTGTTGAACCTATAATACTGTTTGTGTTATTTTGAAAACTTTGTAGCATTTTTGTCTACTTTAGGAAAAAAAAATGTGTATTTAATGGTGAATCATGTGTAATTGATTGTATTTTTTTTCTTTCTTTGGATTATGTATTGGTGTGATATTTAAAACAGTATAGATCTGTTAGTAGAGTGACTTTTACTTTGTAGGTAGGTATGTACCATTTTATTGCAAGTGTGTCACAACACAACAGATTTTTTTTATATATTGTTTGACATATCGATTCCAAAACATTATAGAACAATTTCATTACACAAAACACATACACACATTTTTCCTTCTGTTCATTGTATTTTAGGGTTCGCTCAAAATATTTGTGAGGTTCCGTAGATTTTTTTTAATTGATTGGTAGTAGTTTTTTTTTAGGATTTCATTTACCATTTATTCATTGTGTTTAGGGGTCGGTAAAATATATGCGAGGTTCTGTAGTTTTTTTTTTTTTTGGATCGTTTGTTAATAATTTTTTTAGGATTTCATAATTTTTTTAGCACAACAGTATACAGTAGCACAAATGGAGACACGCCTAATGACGCTATATTCTTTTTTTAAAGATGAGCAGATTTAGTAGGGTTCTATTTGTTTGGCAGGTTTTAAAGTCAACAACCACAAAGAGAAGTCCGTCAATTCAAAATCGATAAAGCGGTGATTGGGGGTTAGTGCCGTTCTAAATCTACCTCTATTGTGAAGCATTGAACAATTTCAGGTTCATTGCTTATGTCCAGTTTTGTTTTTTTAGTTAGGTTGTGATGTTTTCGGTTAGTTGAATAGATAAGATTTGTCTAGTTTATTTTTTTAGTTCCATCGGCTAAATCTTTTGTCAAATATTTCTAATTTTTTATATTTTGTAACCTTGTTTACAGTTAGTAGCAGTTTTTTTAGATAGGATGGAACTTTGTACATAAGTATATACATAGAGGACGATGTTCTTTTGATCATATATTGTGAAATACACAATGATCATCTTTTTGTTGATACGGTTGGGTTCGGAAAACAGATAGTACAGATCCGAACACAACATATCATCTTCTTTCACACCTTAGTGGCATCAATGATGACACGGAGAGGTGTTTTTTGATCATAAATTGTGGGGAACACAGTGATCATCCTTTTGTGGATATTGTTAAGTTCGGAAAGGGATGGAGTACATCCGAACACAACATATCTTCTACCTTTCACGCCCTAGCGGTGTCGAAGTTTTGAGGCACATTTTTATGCGCCATTATGGTACCGGTGATGACTTGGAGAAGTTTTTTGATCATGAATTGTGGACAACACATTGATCATCCTTTTGTGGATATTGTTGCGTTCGGGTAATGAATAAAGTTAATCCATACACAACATATCTTCTACTTTTCAGACCTTAGTGGTATTGGAGATGTCGGTAGATGTTATAAGAGCTGAGGACAGCTCCATATTTTCAGAGGAGGGGTAGGGCCGCATGTGCTTTCTCTCGCTCACCTCTCATTGTCAGCGTACGATACACATATTTTGCGTATATACATGAAGAATGACTAATCAGAGAGTGTTTTTGTTTTGGTGATCGATTTTGATCGTATTTTTTTTAGATGCTGTTGTGTTCGGGAGATCGGTAGAGTTGAGCCGGTCACAACAGGTCTAGTTTGATCGTATATTATGGGATACATAATGATCGTTTTTTATAGATTCTGTGATGCTCGGAAAATCGGTGGGGTGGAGCCGGTCACGACAGATCTTGTTTTTTTTGCACGCCCTAGTGGTGTGACAAATTTTGTAGCACATATATTTATGCGCGAATTTCAGGCAAGAATAACCTTAGCCGGGTTAGACTGATGGCCGGATACACGGGTGCGGATGACAACACCTGAACTAAAGAAGCCTGGGTCAAAACATGGATTTTTCATGAAGGTTTTTTGTGGAGAGAATAGAAAACCCCTGGACCGCATATATGGTTGCGTGAACATCTGTCCTGGGGAAGGCTGATTACTAGGAGATGATTACTGGAGTAATAGAGAAAGAAAGATTTAATGGGTAGTCCAATAATATTTTGTACATATTTTCTTTATTAGTTTTATTTTTCATGGAGAGCGGGGTCAGACCAAACCCTGGACCGCATGAGGTTGCGTGAACACCTGTCCCGGGGAAGGCTCATTACTAGGAAATGATTGCTAGAGTAATAGAAAAGGAAAGATTTTATGGGTAGTCCAATTATTATTTTTGTAGGTATATTTTTGGTGTTTTTTTTTTGTTGTATTGTTATTAGCTGGCGAGTTTTTCAGGATAAAATTGGTTTGGATTCTTAGGTTTTGGATTCTTGTTCTAGGTTTAGCTCAGCCCACTAAGAATTTATGTATTAGAATATAAGATTAGCCCGGACGAGACAGGAACTTTTGGTGTGTAGAACATTGGTCCTGGCAGTTGGAATAAAAAAGGAATGGCAATCTCGATAAGGTAAAAATGTTTAGAATTGGGGTAATCACTCATGTGACATTTACTAAACGATTTAAAGTACATTATTAGTGTCAATGTTTGGCATGTTACTTTGATCGAAATTTAACAGTAAACTTTAGAGGCTGGCTAGGTAGTTGGATATTATGTTCAGGCGTATTATGTTATTTTATTTAGAAACATATTTGATCCTAGTCCAGCATCTTATATTTTTTTTTGTAGTTTTTATCAAACGAGCGCAGAGGCGGTTTAGACTGGTGACCTCTTTAAACTCAAGCCTAGAAACTAGTTAACAAAACAGAGGCGGTTTTTTCTGGTGACCTCTATAAATGAAAAGCCTAAAACCAGTAAAAGCGCGAAGAGGCGGATTTCCTGGTAACCTCTATAATAAAAAGCCTAATTACCAGTAACAGAAATTCTAAAGCGGGTTTTCCACTCAATACTTTTCTTTACAAGGGGATAGGGGTGTATGAATGTTTTACCAAATGTAGCATAAGTCCCAACAGCTAAATGTTCGGTACTGTGTCTATATAGGTTGTTTAAAAGGAAAGTGAATGCTCACAATTTAGGTGTGTAGCAGGACTTATGGTATGAAAGAAGGATATATAACGACTTACTTACTGACGATACTAGATTTGTAGTGATTGTTTTTTTTATCAGGGATTTTGTAAATAAAAGGAGTGCAATGTAAATGTATAAATTTTTTAGTTTCCACAAATAGATTCACCCAAATGGATTGGCAATATATCAAAATGATTAGGAAACACATAAGAGGAAGTATGCTAAATTAGAGGTCTTGAGAAATATATTGAACCCGGTTGAAATATCACATGAATGAGGGGAGACTTAGTGCATAGGATAATTTCTTTTTTTTTTTTTTTTTTAGTTTTGAGAATAGTTTGTTGGTAAAATTTTAGTTCCAGGATTGAAATTATTGTTAACTTTCGGCCTGCGCCTGCAGCAGTGAACTTAGAACTGCGATATTCTGTTGGGGAATTTGGTCATATTTTTTGTTTTTATTCTTCGTTAAAGTTTGCGTTTCAGAGTTTGTTTGATTCAATATATTTTGTTTGGGGATTTACAATATACCCAAAAAGATCCAGGGAGTTTCTTGGGTTTCCACATTGTCAATGAGATGTTTTTTTTATCTGGTTCTGTTTGTTTTTATTTCTTGTTTGAAATAGTTTCAGTGACTGTTATCGCTGAGGGCAGCGAGTGTTTCACATTGGCATGTGAAACTTTGGCAGGAGAGGGTGTATTGTGACATGTTAAATCATGACTCCAAGTTAGATTTTTGTTATGGATCGCGATTAAATAAAATGTATTGGGTACAACGCCATCTGGCGAGGAGCAGCGTCTTTTCTATTAGATCAAGTTGTGTTTTCTCCGTATCTGAAAACCAGACGCCGAGCTTGTAAAAAACGCCGAACTCCACCACGCGTGCGCCACTTTCTTCGTTAAAGGAATAATGAAAGCTTTTCGTGTTGAAGACAGATTGATAATTTCGCCTATCTAAGAATCAAGAAATAATGGTTGAATTTGCCTCTGCGAGTGAAAGGGAAAAGTTTTCATCTACTGTCTCAAAATAGATAAAATGGTTAATCCACGCAGCGACAGCTAGCGACAAGAGGCGTGAACTAGAAGGAAGCTGTAAACGAAGCGGTGGCCTCTGACAGCAAGTAGCAGGGCTTCTGAGTGTTGCTATTATTTATTGACGTTCCAGGAATATTTCGGGCTCTGGATAACTTTGGACGAGGAACGGGTTGTTTAAAAATCCAGAATAGGTCGCATCTTTAAGTTGGCTAACAAATCATAAATTCAGAAGGCAGCGTTTCATATGTCGAAAATAATTTAAATCTAGAAATCGCTTGCAATGGTCATGGAAGGTTTTGACATAATGGCGAAATCACATGTAAGTTCCGGAAAGATGTTTTTTTTTTTATATGAAGTTTTTCGAAGTAAACACCGGAACTTGATTGGAATGTACCAGAACTGGCTGGAGGACAGTGACCTGTATAGCTAGGCCGACAAGGTCTGCTTTACGAAGCAAGTTGCAGAGTTCTTTCTAGAGTTTTCTGGATACCGGAAGTTCGAGGTCTGAGTAGAATGCTACTCGAAGTGCAAACCAAAGTTCGTATATATACAAGAGAGAAGCCTGTGGATTGGATTTTGATTTCGGACGTAAAACTGAATTTAGTTTACATAGTTGGCACGTAATTGAGATCGTCGCAGGCAGCAGAAAAACACGCAGTTCTCTTGTTGTGAACAAAACGACCGAGGCACGCAGTCCAGAACGAAGCTGCCCTGTTACAGGCGAAATAAGTATACGAGTGCAAAAGCCAGGTTAGTGTGATTTCCCGTGATTTCAGTATTGTACTAACGAAATATCTGTTTTGATTTTGCACCGCGTCTATCTAAGGCGGGCAACTCGAGACACATTTGAACACAAAGGAACGTGGGTTCCAGGTTAAAATCGTGCATCTACGGTCGGCTATTGTCGTCACCACTGCGAGCTGCTGTGCGCGATCACCCGGGGCTCACCACCGTTCGTGGAAGAAGCCGGTCTACGAGGGACTCCAGAAGGACTCCAACGCACCACCTGTCCAGTAGAAGATACCAGGCACCGTTCGTGGTCAAGCAGTAGGAGCTGATCGAGTGGAGTAAGGAGGCGTTCCGCGGCGGCACGCGAGACTACGATACGGTGTCCCCAGGAAGCTTCCAGGTTGGTCCACTCCAAATCATTTTGAGTCAGCGAGCTACGGTAGTGAGGGAAGCCTTCGCCTTCTAACGTGCTAAGATACTGTTGAAAGATACTTTCTGTCTTATTTTCTGTCTTACTTTCTGTTTACTTTCTATTTTAGAGTTTAATATCCCTCTGGGAAACGCAATCTTACACACACACACACTCTGTTTGCACAAATTATCTTTTAATTTAGAAAATTCTAAGGCAAAGACAAGATTATTCCGTTGCGTTGTGACCAATACATGTTAATTTCTTGAAGACAGACTCTGTTTTTACTAGCCTAGGATACTGCTTTTCTATTGTAAATTCATATCATACAGGCCGAAGTTATGTACTATAATTTATATGTTTGAGGAAATTGTAATCACGTTTGAGAATTTTGAGTTTTGAGTATTAAGTTAGTAGTATTTCCTATTATAAGATCTTGCTGTTTAGAATTATTTTGATGCAGAACAAACTAAATTAAGTGTAAAATATTTCTTTTTGAATTCCTCAGTAAAGGGGAGAGTACCATTATTTGATAACTCATGTGTGTCTTTTTTCTATTTTTTTGTAATAAAGCCCTTTGTTATTGAATTTACCATCTTGTTTTAATTCCTCGCCTTTACCTGAGAAGGAGGTCCGTTTCCTTAGCCGGGCAACGGTCCTTTCAGTACCCTAAGGTACGTTTAGCCATTTTGGCAAACTAATTGTATGTAAATATACACATACATACATTTACACATCACACACCACACATTCACCACACATACACATATACACAAACACTCACATAATCACCCTGATCAGCGGATAGTGACTGTATAAATAGGCCTGCACTACACTGTATTGGTTCCACGAGTGACCTTATTAATATTTAAGGTTCCTCTTTCTTATGAGTTTTATTTCCAAGGAATGGGAATAAGACTATGAATGATGATAAATGAATGTGTGATTTATGAATTTGAATGCATCTAGGAATCCAATCAATTGTATATTGACATTATTAATCAACATATTCACCTAAAAATTAAAAAGACTTCTCAGCATTTCCATTATTTTTATTAATTATTTTACTATTTTAACTTTATTACCCAAAAAATTTTTTTTTTGATTGTAAACAAAAAAAAGTAGTAAGGTTTATTTAAAAAAAAAGAGAAAAAAAATATGCTAAGGACAAAAGAAAAAAATAATAATAGCAGTTAATAATAAAAATATTTATTATATATATTTTTATTATTAACTGCTATTATTATTTTTTTCTTTTGTCCTTAGCATATTTTTTTTCTCTTTTTTTTTAAATAAACCTTACTACTTTTTTTTGTTTACAATCAAAAAAAAAATTTTTTTCTAACCAGTTGAATTACACTTGTAAATATATAAACGATAATACCTACATAAGAGGTTATTTTAATCCGCATCGTCAAAGTACAAAAGTCTGATCATCTCCTCTGTTCCTGTGCTTCCAATAGTTCCTGTAATTCTGTGTCACTGAGGTTTGGGTCCTGGGCTAGTAGGAGCAACCCAAACCCTGGGACCGCCTCGTGACAACTCCTCCTCCCCAAATATCGCTACGAATCTCAATCACATCAGTTTTCAATTTCAAACATAAATGCATTTGGGAGCTAAGATCCTGACCCCTATTCCCCCCACTTCACCCCCCCCCCCCCCCCCACAAATCACATCAGTTTTCAATTTCAAACATAAATGCATTTGGGAGCTAAGATCCTGACCCCTATTCCCCCCACTTGACCCCCCCCCCCCCCAATTTTATAGCTATGAGCCATGAGCCATCTCGTTTACCCCAGCTTTCAAACATAAAAACCTCAGCTAAATCAGTCCATTAGTTTGAAAGCTACGATTTTCACCCCCTTTTCTCACCTCCCCCCTTCCCCTTCCCCTTCCCATATATCTAAGAACCATCTCAATCACATCCAGCTTTCGAACAGAAAAAACCGCATCAAAATTGGTCCATTCGTTTGGAAGCTACAATTTTTCCCCCCCTTTTCTCTTCAAACACTTCCGTATCTGCGAAAGCGGGACCTTTTTGCGCTCGCTGGGGACAGAAGGACAGAGCCTGAAAGCGGGACAGACGATCTGAAAGCGAGACTATCCCGCCAAAAGCGGGACGTATGTTCACGTTAAACATTACATTTGCTGAGTCGCGGTCTCCACTCAAGAACACGACACGTAAGTTTTTTTGGTACGGTAACGAGTACCTAATAATGGAAAAGTAATATTTATGTGTTTAAACTTACCATCATTGGTCTTGCCAAAGCCGGCGGCTACAGACCACTGTCCCGCAAAGGTGTCGAACAGATCGGTGGACGACGGCAGTGAGATAGGTTGGATGGCCGCTGAAAATTACAAACAAATACCTTAAGTATATATAACAGTTATACAAATGACTGTTTTTATGGAGTCATCAATTTGTACTTTTTTTGTTACTTTTTTTAGTAAAAAGTTTATTAAGAACTAGCTGTGCCCGCGGCTTGCCCGCGTGGTCATATACGTGTTATTCCAGGACCAAAAGTAAAAATAATAATATTTCGAATAATATTTCTAATTGTTTCAATTAAGACTATAAAAGGTATTAAAATAGGTGGTGTTCCTTGAGGAATTATATGAGTAAATATATCGCATGCTTAATGGAATACTGACTTAACTAAAAAAAGACGTTTTTTGGGAAATCGCAAAAGAAGATCTTGCTATGGGGACTTGTCCTACTTGTTGATGCATAAAAATAAAATTGATTTATATTAATCATGAATGCTTGTATTTTGAACATCTATGATTAACTATTGATGAGATCTGAGTAAAAAAAAAACGGAAATACTTTCTATCTATTTTTTAAAAATATTATAAAAAGTACATTCTAAGTTAAGTCAGTTTTTTATAAAAAGTAAAGCAAATATTTGCAAATGCAAATACACCATTAAGTTTTAAGCCTGTTTCAGTTTGAATAATGCATTATTTATAATGACTAATTCAGTATTTAGTCTGTATATGATTACTTTAAGAAAACACATCTAAAGATTGGGTCACGTTATTCAAATTAGCAGACCGTAAATAAACTTAATATTGGCGTTTTTTAAAATTAATTAAAAGACATAAATGTAATCATCAATCTTTTATTACAGCAACCTTCACAGTAGATAAAAATAACAAATTTAACGTATAGGTTCTATACATCAACATAAATCAAGCCGGAGAATTGCTCCAATTATACAAAAAAAAAATCGCTAGATATAAAAACTAAAAGTTCTTTCTTACTTAAAAAAAATAAACCCACTTTGGTGATCCAACCTATTAAATAAAACAATGTCATAATCAACTTTAGTTAAATCTCTATAAAACATAAAATATAAACTTCTAAAGCAAACATAATTAAAACTTAAGGAACCTTCTTTTTTAATTAACTTTTGTACCTATGTAATCAGTAATCAATGTTACGGTAGGTACACTATTAAATAATAGAGTTATAAAAATCAGAATAAAAATTTGGGATCAATTTTTTTAATAATAGCTCTCTCAGATCTTTCTTTTTATTCTCACTTAGTTCTTGCTTATTTAAGTAGACATTAGTTGGTACAATTTCACACAGAGGAAGCATTTTTTTCCTTTTGTTTCTGATGCTCACTTCCTGGTATTCACTATCTTTGTACGAAGTTTTAACGAAAAATGAAAAAGGTGTATCTTTGCTCACTTTTATCACCTTTAAGTCATTCCATAAAACAGTTCTTCCGTCTTTAGTTTTATTAAAATTAAAACCCCAATCTTCTTGTAGTTTTTTAAGTCTAAAAACGACTCAAATGTCAGTTCATGTACTGAAAATTTCTTGCCAGACTTCTTTGCGTTTTTAATTATGGCTACATATTGGTGAGGGGAATATATTGGACCGGATTTTAGATTTTTTGTAATCTCCTTTTCTATGAGGCTATGGATATTATCACCCTCGTTTTGTGTATGACCTTTTATTAAGTATTTATGAGTGATAGATTTTATATTTAGATGAGTGACTGCATACAGGTATAGTGCTACTATAAATTTATTTTTATTTTGACCGGCACAATTGTCAGAATAAAGAATTAAATTACACTCGTTGTCATTTAGTGATTCCGCTGAGAGCTTCTCAAATACTTTTAGTAAACAAGATCCGATTTCGTTGGCCCCGCGTTTAGCATCGGTTTCGTTCCAGAAGAAGCAGTGTACATCATCATAGGAGTCTTTAATATGGCCGTCAACTTTTTTGTTTAACATCGTAATTGTGAAATTGTAACTATTTAATTTTGATTTGTAATAAAATCCTGAGGTATCTCCTCTAGGAGATTGCAGAACAGCTTGCAGATCAAACACAAGAACTTTATTTTTATCGTCTATTTTGCAGCGATCATCGTGTTTTTCCTGGCGGCTCAATGTTTTTTCTTCTAAATGGGCATCGTACGATTCTTTGAGCAATACTTTTTGTTCAGGCGTCGAGTTCTTGTATTGCAAACATAAATCACATTGATCTTTTCTGGGGCGAAAAAATGAAATATTATAATCTTGTGTAAAAACTTTATAAAATGTGCAATATCTACCAGCTGCTTTGTTATTTTGATTTTGATTTTCTTTAAAGTCCCTGAATAGATCTGAAATTGTTTTCCCACCATCAATGTAGTCACGAGTAGAATATTGCCTAATATAATGGGATTCAACTCTTGGTATTGCATCTATGAAATGTTTAATATCGTTTAGTAGTTCTTCATCAACCCTTACATGATTGCTGTGCTGTCCTCTCAGATCTCGTGCTAGAATTCCATGTTCATCTATTTTGCTCTTGACAGTACGTATTACACGATCAGAAATATCCAAGGTGTTCATAAAAAACTTTTTACAGACTCGTACCGATTGCCCGTCTAATAAGAAATGGAATGCTTGATTGCAATTTCTTGGATTACGAGCATTTGTATATTTATATCTTGGAGTTATATTGGTCATACAAGACATAATATACGACCTTTGGGCATCAACCTGGCCGAGATTCCAATACACATTAAAAATGGTTTGTCTTTGTTCTACAGTTATCTTTTCACAGCATTTGAGCCTACATTTATCACCACAGGGTGGTTGAACAGAACGAGGTTTGATTGGTTTATTTTTCTTACTTACGTATGGTTTTCCAGCATTTCTCAGACTTTTAGCTTTATTCTGTTTCCAGCTTTCTTCATTCCGTTTACGTTTCCTTCCCTTCTTCTTTTCTTCCTGTGGTGTAGTATTTTCTCCGATTTCATGATTTAGCGAAACTTCTGTTGTTGCAGATTCATTAATGTTTGTTTGCTCTGATTGTTTTTCTGCGGTTACCTGAACTATGTTATCTTGTGTATTGTTATGTTCGTCACTAGAGTCTGTATCGGAACTATTACTGGAAGATCCTGAAGATGATGAGGATGAAGAAGACGTAGAAGACGAGGAACTTCCATATGATTTTGATCGACTTGGATATACTGGTATTGGCCTTTGATTTTTAGACGGAACTTCGTATGTTGGATCTTGATCACTTAAATCGACATCGCTATTTTCAGATTTTGAATGTCTTTCATCAGTGCAATCGTGGACGACTGTAGTGTTATGAAGGTGATTTTCATTGCTGACTGAAGCCGATCCCGAAATTTCAAAATAATCCTGTACGTTTGAGTAACGCTGATTTTCGGGCTTGTTTGTTATATCAGCTAACATCTATAACAAAAATAAAACGTATTTTAGTAGTAATAAAATAAATAAGAAATGAATACAAACCTAATTTTTAAAGTTACTTGAAATTGTTACCTCCACTTCAGTTGATGACACCGATTCATGTTCTTTATCTTGTATTGCCGGTTGTGGCGCCGGGCTACGAACTTGAACAAGCTCTATTATCTTTTTCGACCTATTGGATGACATTATCAACCTAAAACATAAATAGTAATATTATGCCTCTTGTACAAATAAAATATTATAAGCAGTATTTAGACCAACAATGACTTATCATAAAACATTTACAGGCAATGAAAAAATTACGCATTATGTTACATTCATTTTATTCAAACAAAGACTCAACTAATATTGCGGCTCCTAAGTAACAATAACCTTTAGTAGTAAACAGACTTATACTTGAATGTAACAAAGTGTTACTTTTAATAATGGATAGGTTTTAATAGTAAACTGACTTAACTCGTAATGGGCCTCGAAAAATATAACAACGTTCAATGATAAACTGACTTAAAACTGAATGTTTCACGTAATATATTATTAAAATATGTAGTAAACTGACCTAAAATTTAATTTGTCATTATAAGATTACACAATTTGATGAAACTTACCTTTGAATTTAGTCGTAAACACACTTAACACCTATTGGGTCTTCGTTCAATAAAATAATAATACCCTCACTACACAGATGTTGGACACAAACTGGCATGAGTCGCTATTCGACGAAAACACAATGGGAGATTCCATAAGAGTGAAAGAGACGGAATTATCATTGGGGCGGGAACAATGCGTAACCTCAACGTAATTCAAACGGCAGATGGTAGATGGCGCTAAAAGAAGCCTGTATCTGTACGTAACTCAATTCTGACCTATCTACTATTGGGTCAATGTTCCATTAAGCATGCGATATGTTGATTATTATTAATTCATCCATATAATAACTTAATAAATCTTAATCATATAGGAAGAGACATACACATAGAGTACAATCCATACCAATATATAAATGTGAAACGTTGTCTGTTTGTTTGTTTGGGGAGTTTAACTGCGATAAAGTCTGCACGGATTTTGATGAAATTTCGAATAGAGATAGCTTATACCCTGGAACATAACATTGGATACTTTTTATCACGGAAAATGGCAAGTTTTCACGGGAAAATTGGATAATATTGATTAGTCGCTGCAAGGAACGGTTGTCATGGAAACGAAATAAAAACTGTCAAAATACATCAAGAGCGTTGGTGCTATACTTTCACATTGGTTTTTATTAACCTAGAAGAACATAGGATGCTTTTTTTCGTGATAAACTGTAGTCCGCGCGGACAAAGTCGAGAGCGAAAGCTAATCAAGACCAATATAAGAAAATGAAACGTTGTCTGTTCCTTTGTTTGTATGGCGAGCTTTGACGCGATAACGGCTGGACGGATTTTGATGAAATTTGTAAAGGAGATAGTTTATACCCTAGAATAAAACATAGAATACTTTTTATCCCGGAAAATTGAAAGTTTCAACGGGAAATCTGGAAAATATTGATTACGCGCTGTAAGGAACGGTTGCCTTGGAAACGACTTAACAAGTCTGTCAAAAAACTTCAAGAGCATTGGTGCTATACCTACTTTTGCATTGGTTTTTAATATCCTAGAAGAACATTGAATGCTTTTTTCGCGATAAATAGTAGTCCACGCGGACGAAGTCGCGGGCGGGAAAGTATATTTCTTCACAATTCGTTCAGCCGTCAAATAGTTTTTAATCGATTGCTGGGCATCTAATCATGGGATTAAGATAGGTACCAAGTACCCTAGTTTTTAAGTCAAACCCTAAACTATCCAACAGTGAAAACCGCATCGCAATCGGTCTAGTAGTTTTTATGTGATGCGCTAACAAACCTGCAGACAAAAAGAGAGACACGATTAAAAAAAAAGAGTTATATTCCTGTTCAGAGTAGTCTATTTTAAGTAATCCAGACCATTTTTTTAAATTATCATGCGCAACACGTAAAAATTACTGTACCGATTGCGATAGCTTAGGATTTGGCTTAAAAACTGGGGTGCATGGTATCTAAATCCGATGATTAGATGACGAGCAATCGATATAAACTATTGGCGGATGAAAGAATTTTGAAGAAATGTAGCATTTAGTACTTTATATGTACTTTTGATGCTGGAATAACACGTATGGGCTACTTATAAATGAAATGAACACGCGAGCAAAGCCGCGGGCAGAGCTAGTTATATGTATAGATTATTATTCAGAACAGTACCGTGACATCTGACTGACAGACAATGCGCAGCCTAACCGGTGGACCTAGAGATTAGAAAATTTTGAGGAAATATTCGTAGAGGTGCACTAAAGGAGATATTATGAAATTTCATTCCAAAGGGGGTGAACGGGGTAAAGTTTGCACGCAGGCAAAGACACGGAGCGCAGCTATTAGCCAATTAAACTTGAAAATGAATGTAAAACTCATATATCTAATTAATAGTGGGAAGTTTAGGTACCAGCTATTCGGGCGTGGACCGCATAAACATAGGCCTTCTTTGGCCACATGAAGCACGGGCGGCGGGGGTGGGAATGTAGCTGCGTGGGTGTGTTTTCCTGTAGTTGTATCTAGGTGGTATATATATTCACAAGACTCGTCCAACAAACACCTTGGGAAATCACACCAGAAATTAATAAAAAGACGAAAGGAAATGTGTACCCCTTAAGAATCAAACAACTTATAATGGAAAAGAGAAGGCAAAGAAAAAGGTGGCATCAATCTAGGTGCCCTGAAGACAAAATAAAACTCAATAATCTAAATAAACTAGTAAAGAGGTTAATCCAGTGTTTTAACGATGACTCCACCAATACGCATCTTCAAAAGCTAACCAATGACCGCAGTACTGACCTCTCTATGGAAGGCTACTAAGAATTAAAAAAAGCCGATGACCCAAATTCCACCAATAAAAATGGCAAACGGGAAATGGGCAGTAAATAACGTCCAAAAGCTAAAAGATTTGCAGAGCACCTAGAAACCATATTTCAACCGAATGAAGGTGAAACAAATGAAGCTCTTATTTTGGTTGATATGCTGCCACATAATAATGAAGATTGTTTAAAACTAGTTACACCCAGAGAAGTTTTAAGAGAAATAAAATTAAGTATTAGTCCGCAGAAACCACCTAGGTATGATCTAAATTCAGGGGAGACTACATAATAATATATATCATATATTTTTTTGCCCAGAAAGGGTACTGTAAAGATAATAACCCTAATAAATTCCACTCTACGGTTAAATCATGTACCAGACCTATGGAAAGTTTCAGAAGTAATAACGATAGCAAAGCCTGGGAAACCGCCTCATGAATCAACTTCATATAGACCTATTTCCTTGCTGCCAATAATGTCAAAGCTTTTTGAAAAGTTTGTTGCTCAAAAGACTAAAATCAATCTTAGATAACAGGAATTTGATTCCAAACTATCAGCTTGAGTTTCGAGAAAAGCACTCAACCAATAACCGCAATCAAGTGCACAGAATCACAAATAACATCGAGAAAGCTCGTAGAGATAAAATAGTGTATTCTACGGTTTTCTTAGATGTAGCACAAGCTTTCGACAAAATATGGCATGAAGGTCTTATATAAACTGAGAAATATGATACCAAGACATTATGCGGGTATTCTAGAATCTATATATTAAATAGAATATATAGAATGAGACAAGAAGATGCCCACTCAGATTTAAAGAAAATAAAAGCTGGAGTACCACAAGGAAGTGTTTTGGGTCCAGTCCTGCACCTACTATATACCTGTGATATACCCGAATTAGAAAGCAACACCATTGGGACTTTTGCGGACGACAGCCATAATGGCGCTAGGAAGTTCACACGCAGAAGCAACGGAGAAGGTTCAAGTGGCTGTCAATCAACTCCACGACTGGACAAAACAATTGAGGATTAAACTAAATTAGTCTATACACATTGACTTTAGCAACAAACAACACCAGCATTCTCCAGTTTATGTCAATCATTAACTAATCGAGACCGTATGAGAATACAGCTAAGTATCTCGGTATGATGCTTGATGCAAGGCTACGCTGGAAAGCTCACGTCAAGAAATAAAAGAAGACCTAGAAATAAGATATAAAATAATGTATTACAATTATAATATTAAGTCTAAAAAGATCCGAAATCGTAACCAAAGGATACGCGCTGGAAATATTGCATGGCTAATAAACGAACTTTTATTTTCATAAATTATAGTATTTCATTGATGTATTGCGTTAAGTTCTTTAATAGATAGTGCAACTTTTAAAATATAGACAAATATTATGGCTTACATCCTTTCTACAAAAAAACTAAAGTAAGGTTATGATAATTATGTAGAAAATAAACATTACGTTTAATATAATCGCATTTAATTTAATTCAACTACATCGAAGTAATAAATTTTAACCTTACGCTATATCTTATTTGAGCAAAAACCGAACTTTCAATAAAGAAAATAAATCGTTCATTCGTAGTTCATTCAATCTTGATCTCAAGTTCTGGACGTGTAGTTCTTGAGATGCGGCTCTTGAAAGCGACATGATCTGAAATGCACTTGAAATGTCTTTATTAATCAGCGACGATCTTAAGATGCTGATCTCAACTTGAGAGCGTATCAGTTGATATCGCACTTGAGAGCTCAACCAAGAGCGATTTATTAATACGGGCCTTAGTTTAAAAAGTTTAAGTTAAAATAAAATTGGTTATTGGCCTTATTAAAGGTTAGGTTTCAATACGGAAAATCATTATGATGAACACAAGAAAATGAAAAAAAACTAGCCCATTTTTTGTTTACGTGTTCTTCCCCCTTTAACTAGATCTATGGTACAACTTGAACTTTTAAAACACGAAAATCATCAAGGTAAGAGAAAAAACACGACTAAAAGGCCAAAAGTGGCCTATGTCACTCGGGATGATGTAAGGATTCTAACGATAGCCCATACATCCAAATCTGTTCAGGGATTTAAAAGTTATGGTGGAATAAAGAAACATACATACATACATACATACATACATACATACATACATACATACATACATACATACATACATACATACAATAACCTTAAAAACATTACACTTCATTTTCGGCCAATCGTGTAATAATGGGATCTAGATGTGATTAAATAAATAAATATATTCGGGACAATTCACACCAATTACCTAGCCCCAAACTAGGATACTCTGTACTATGGGTACTAGACAACGGATAAACATACATAGATACGACTATTACATCCATTACTTGGAAACAATCATTTCTGCTCTTCACACAAATTGCACCTTGCGGGATTCGAACCCACGACCGTTTGATTTCGTAGTAGGGTCCCTACTACGAAATCAAACGGTCGGTCTAGTAGCTAGAGAGCTACTAGACCAACTGGTCGTCAAATTGATTGGTTGAGGTAGTGTGAATTTATTTACCTAATTATCTAATGGCGGATATTGTTTTTATTTTTACTCTTTATCAATACTTACAGTCCTACCTATTCTATACTTAACCGATTAATCGCTGTGATTAGGAACTGCCTCAAAGTCTTGAAGTTTTTGTGACTTTACAGAGTAGATATAACATAACATCAGTCTCAGAGCTTTTAACACGAAGGAGGCTCCAAAGAGCATTTTAAACAGTCAGGCTGATGTCTCCGGTAACCAGTTGTGCCGATGTACAACTGGTTACCGGAGACATCTCATCTACGTAATCTTGTGACTATGCAGTCATTTTTCTCACGTACCACAACGTGCGATGCATTCGCTGCCTGTGTACCTTTGCACTTGAATTCTGTGCCGTTTTTATCATACATGTTTTTACATAGATAGAGCAACAGCAAACAGTCTGCTGTACGGGCTGTGCGGCGCTGTCAACGCGCTGCCAACGCAAGCACTGGTTTTGCGCGTTACAGAAGTACGCCGTAAATACCCACTGTATCGTATACATAGTTCCCTAAAGCTTCCAAAACAGCATAATAATCAATTGCCTACCAGAGAAAGCGACATTCGTAGGCAGGTAGATCATGGCCACGTCATTTCTTAAGAGATCCGGAACCCACTGAGGATGCATGATCACCGCAGACGTGGTGACACGGGTGCCTCCGTAGAACAGGAAAGAAGATCCCAGGACTACTTCAAACTGCGAGGCCTGGTTGGTTCCGTCGAACCAGCAGTGGGCGGCTGTCACCAGACGATTGGCGGAGAGGAGGGAAGCACCGCATGCTGACAGACCGGCGATATTCACGAAAGAAATCAGAAGACCAGCCTGGAAATTTCACACGCGAGAAGAGGTTAAAGCTCTTTCTCATACTCATATTCGAAAAGCAGGTCTGAAGTTACCTGAAGAGCGGGTTAAAATTTATCCGAACCCCAGCTCGTAACATTATGCTAAGGAAAAATATTTCAAAACAAGATTTTTGGTTATACCTAGACTCACCAAGTAAGGGTGTGAATTGACGGGAGCCACAGCGCCTCCAACTATCCTATCATCACTCCGCACTGCACTGCTCATCGCAGCATCCTCAAACGCCTTGAGCTTTGCAGCATGAGGGATTCCAACAGCATCATGATAATTTTTGCCAACTTCCACGAACGCCGATGCTGTGGCCAGCAGGCCAAAAGCAACCAGTAAAAAGACACGCATTTGGAATCCTTTAGCAAAACTATAATAAATAATTGTAAACCATTATTTATATACCACATTTTATCTCTTCGTTATCATAGCTCGCCGTACTGGAAATCCCAAAATCAATAGTGATATTAGCTAATCCATACAAATCTTAGTCAATCTTATCTTATTGACTAATCTTAGTAAAAAATATATTATTTAAAAATAACAAAAAACCCGACTGCGAACAAAACTAAAAAGAGGCAAACTAGCTTTTCTCCTTTGACAGAATTATCTAGAACCTGGCGATCTATGGTTATCTGGCTAGATCATGTAAGTTTGGTTTTATATATTTTTAAATTGTTTTTTTATTTTTATTTTATGGTTTTCAGTTTACTGTTTAGATAAAATAATACTTTTGGAATGATATTTTAAAGGCCTTCATTTTGATACCTCACTCGACATATTTTGGTATTAGTCGCCATATTAATTTTCTTGATACTTCAATATCCTACGACACTTTCGTGATTAATACGAATCCAATGATACCTCATTTATGAAAATCCATCAAGCCGTTTAGGCTGTTGGACGCGCCAGAGGAACATACATATATATAGGAACATATGTACGGCCCAGAAAAATTGCCCTCCACAGTCGGGTAAAAATTAATAAAACTAATTAAATCAGTTGGTATTACATGATAATATCAGTAACACAATTTCTGATAAAAAATATTGGGCTCGATTACTTTGGGTTTCTATTTCAAACTTATAAGACCATCAAGGCCCATCCTTTAACACTCTCTGTATAAGGATAAACAAGCTAAAGTGGCACTGGGCTGGTCACAGAACCCGAAGAACCGATAACCGTTGGCGTAGAAGAGTACTCTAGAGGAGACCACGCGCAAACATAGCATAGGACGCCCTGTGGTCAGGTGGATTGACGTCTTGCGAAAAGCATCTGGTAGAACTTAGATGGCAGAAGCTGAAGACCGAGCTCAGTAGCGTCCATTTGGAGAGGCCTACGTCCTCAAGTATAAGCTGATGATGATTATGATGAAGAAGGAAGGTTTTAAATAAAGCACTTCATTGATGTTTCCAAATATTTCCATTTATTTTTTACTGCATATGATTCCAAAGTCACGTCTGGATTGTATCAAGGGTCTAGAACCGATTAACTTTATTGGTTACCACATGTGCTGCAAGATGAAGTTGTAGAAGCTGGTCACCCTCGCAAAGGCAGAAGGGTGCCCTCTCTGACAGGCTTGAGACGCCGCAAATGAGCTGATGCCGATCTGAAAGAAACACATATCTCATGTGGACGTAAAACTGATTAGCTGTAATCCTCGATTACCGTACGAGGTGATATTGTGATTTAATAGTATTATCTTGCTGATAGTTATTGTTGATGTAGAATTAGTTAGTACAAAATTTGATTATAGAAAAAACGTCCTTGGTTAGCAGACTGACAGGTTTTCCTGTGTGAAAGATCACGACTGGTGTGTGATTAGCTTGTTGTATGACTTACCAGTGTAGGCTGGCCGTTCCTGTTGACCACCAGTGGACCTCCAGAATCTCCACCGCAGATGCCGACGCCTCCGATCCCACTGGTGCAGATGTTGGATGGCTGGATGAATGCAGCATTTACTGTGTTGTAGGAGCGTGCGCAGAGATCCACTGTTATAACCTGGAGATTCACGTGGCTGACTACAGTGCTGGTGGATACTCCGGGTTGGCCTAGAAAATGAAATGGGTTTTTAGTATCATCGTCATTTTACTACCCTTAGCCCTGTGTGGAGGGTCTGTGTACAGATCTTCAATACAGCTTCAACAGCTGTCTTCTCAGTTTGCACTCGGTATTTGTAAGCTGTATTTTCTTAAATAATTTGTTTTAAATATGGTGTTCAAAAATAATTTAATTGTGTTTTTGTTCTTTTTCACACATACATTCTTCCACGATCTATTTTAGCTTTCATGAGTGCCCAAGACTCTACCAAGGAAGTCCAGATGCAACCATGTTTTTCCTATGAAGTGAACCGTTCATATTTTGAATTGAATATTAATAAATACAATCGTAACCACATTTCTCAATAGATATGTAAATCGTATTTGAAGAAAAAGTTAAATTTATACTCTTTGCATACCATCACTGGTCACTCCATAACCAGCTGCTACGGCCCATTGTCCAACGAAGGTGTCGAATAGATCGCTAGAAGATGGAAGTGCGATCGGTTGAATGATGTCTGAAAAGAATATGAATAAGCTGTTACACAAATATATTTTTCCCCAAACAGGCCTGGCCAGTAAGAAACCAGAAAAATAAACTGCGACAACAAGAGCGTCCAATTAAAATACTCACTTGTAAAAGCAACATTTATAGGCAGATAGATCATAGCGACGTCATTGCGGATAAGACTAGGGATCCACTGAGGATGCATAACCACCGAGGAAGTGGCTAAACGAGTGCCTCCTTGGAACAGGAACGGAGATCCGAGGACCACGTCAAAGCGCCAGGCCTGGCGGTTGCCGTCGAACCAGCAATGGGCGGCGGTCACAAGGCGGTTCACGGAGAGAAGGGATGCTCCACATGCTGATACATTAGCAGTGTTCAGGAGATATATTACAAGGCCAGCCTAAAACAGTTAAGTTGGTGTTTAAGATATTTAACTAATAGAGAAGTGCAGGGCAGATTTTATCGCGATAAATAAACTGTAGTCCGAGCGTACAAAGTCTTGGGCATAATCTAGTATGTCTATATTATCTTTCCATTCTTCACGATTTTGTGAATTCGGAGTTAAAAATGACCAGCGCTACATGAATCACACCATAATTTTTAATAAAAATCGATCTTACGACCATGTCAATTAGATTTAAAAAGAATATCATAATAGGCGTAACCTACTTACCAGATAGGGATGTGCATTAACTGGAGCAATAGCTCCTCCAACTATCCTATCTTGATCCATCCTACCAAAAGGTTTGTAAGCGGCATCTTCAATAGCCTCGAGTTCTTTAGCAAGTGGTATACCAACGGCATCGTGGTAGCTTCCAACCACTTCAGCTGAAGCACACGCCAGCACGCCTAACGCAACCAACACTAGGATACGCATCTCGAAATCGACTACCAACTAGTAAAGTATCATTATCTTCTGTTATTTATAAGAAACCCGTCAGTTATCAACATGTTATCGCAGTTTTTGAGAAATCTATTTTACGTTTCTATTTAAGCCGTAATCAATGTAAGCATCATACCTAGCATTGAAGTCATATTAATATATACAAATAAGATTAATCTTAATAACTTGGACTTAAGGACTTGGGCGAAGAGTAGATCTCATCAAACGAGACCTTTCCAGCTTTACGTTGATATTCAATTAGCCTCTTACCATGCGGTGATCACTGCCGGTCATTGAATATATTGATCGTCAAAATGAAATCTATCTCGCGTTTATGACCGCCGGGGTGCAGCCACGTCCATTTCCTGGACGGGCGCTTCTTGAAAAAGGAGTTCATCATTAAGAGTCCCTTCTTCTCCATGAAGTCATCCAATTGCTGACCCTTTTGGTTCTGCTGTCCAAATCCAAATTGCCCCTCTCTCAGTTAATCGCCATTCCTCATGCCTAGCCGTGCGTTGAAGCCATCAACACTATGAAGTGTGTTTTTGGGGCTTGTATGGCATCAGCAATGTCGTCGTACATGGCCTCCACTTCATCGTCCGGGCGTTTCGAGTGTGGGGCGACATTTAAGACTTTTTAAATTTGTCAATTATGATTGCGTTGCCCTACTCGTAATGTTACATAATAAATAATAGTGCAAGTGCTAAAGAACAGGTATCAGCGCCAAAATGGCTATAATCAAATGTTACCATTGCGGCGTTCGTCAAGTCTGTCTAGAGTACGTGAGAAATAATGCAGTTGTCTATGAGTATCATTGAATAGGTATTTGAAAATCATCTTTTGGTTTCTAGTATCAATTTTCATTTCGAATGACCATTGAGGATCTATTACGATTCAAAGTTGGTTAGCAACCATTCTCACTTCATTTTTTGCCTCTCTTTATTCGCAGTCGGGTTTTTTAGCACTTTCTATTATTTATATATTTATTAGATATAAGTTCTACTTCCTACATGTCGTCATATCGATTGCACTCAACAACCTCGCGCACTATCGAGACTGGAGTACACATTATACTCTCTCACTGTATTCATTAACTTTCCATCCATTGAGCATCCAAGATCTTGGGGTTTGCAACTCATCATTCGTTATGTCGACAGGCGGAGGCCAAGAAGGACGAGCTGAAGTCAGCCCAGGGTGTGCAGACGTTCCACATCGAGTGCCGCGAGACCGTCTCCTGGATCGAGGACAAGAAGCGCATTCTGCAGCAGACCGACAGTCTGGAGATGGACCTCAACGGTAACTAGTTTTTGTGATAACCGACTCTGAACTCTGAAGACATACAAGAAGGACTACCATTATTTTTGTCATAAATTCGTGTTATGGAATCGCTATGTGTTACACCTACCTCTAGTCAAGTCTAGTCACAAGTCATTGTGTAATAGTACATTACTGCCGCGGTCTGTAATGACTGCGTTGCTGGCAGCGATGATGATGGCCGAAAGCGTAGCTAAGTTAAGTTCGAGGCCATCACAGCGCGGTCAGCATTGCAGCTCTTGATGGCCAAGCTTGAAGGCCGAAAACTTAACTAAGCAAAGCTTGAGACCATCATAGCGTGGCCAGCAGGGCAGTCATTGCGGACCAAGGCGACCAAGAAGGAAGGGAAGGTTGGACCAAGGCTTGTATAGTGCTTTACTCAAACAATGCGAGGTATTTAAATAAAACTAGCAAACTGATGAAAAAATTATATAACCCACTAAAACAACAACAACAACAACAACCAAAACATCACCAACAACAATGTCAAAAACAACAAGAACAACAAAACAACAAGAACAATTAAAAATAACAACAACAACAAGCACAACTAAAAAGAACAACAAAAACAACAAGAACTACAAAAACAACAAGAACAACCAAAACAACAACAAAAATAGCAATAACATTAAAAACAACAAGGAAAACAACAAAAACAACAAGAACGACAAAACAACAAGAACAACAACAAAAACAACAATAAAAACAACAAGAATAACGAAAACAACAAAAACATCAATAAAAACAACAAGAAAATTTACAACAACAAGAACAGAAACCACAACAACAATAACAAACTAAAACATAATAATAAACAACAACAACAACAAAAACAACAACAAAAAAATCATACTAAATACGTTAGCAGCAGAAGGAGGATCGAAAAAAAAACCGAAATGTGGTTTACTAATTTAATTAAAACCAAAATTACAATTAATTACTTAAGTTATAAAAGAATGTTTCCACATCGAAGTAGGAATATGGAATGCCTATCATTACAATAATCAAATAACAAGTTCCGTCGGTTGACGACATGCTGCATCGGCTATTTGATGTTTCCCTAATAATAAGTGCAAAGTGCAACTGCACCGTCGGCGATCTTCATATGGTAGCGCTACGTAATTCCTCCACCCTTAGAACGGCGACTATTTTAGCACGTTCAGTGAAAATGTTGCCGGGACATTGTCAGGATCTTCTTTCCTCTCCTGGATAGTGATTGGAGGCTGCTGGTCGTCCTTCGTGGTTCTGTAACATCGTTCTATGTAGCGCCGGAACATTAGAATGATAATGAGTGCGACTGCACTGGATACTACAGCATAGAATGGAACAGTCGTATGATAAAAGAAATCTGTTTTCAGGTTATCCATTTGTAGAGGGGCCTGGAGCATGATTTTATCTTGGATGCTGTGTAGTCCTTGGAGATCGATGGAGTTCAGTCTGATTTGAGTCGTTACTGTAGCTTGTTTCTCAACGTCATAGGGTATCTTCGTCAGTTTGAGAGGTTGACCTTTGATTTTATCATTATCGTTTGCGATAGTGAATTCTTCAGATTTCAAGCGACATCCAACGGGTATCGTGGTGAGGTAGCTGCCTTGAAGCGATTTGTATTCTTTTCGGCTGCAGATGAGTTGTACCTTCGTATGTTGGGGGAAGGACAGGATGTAGTGCTGGTCGTCTAGTTTCTCCATGGCTTCTTTTATGAGGGTGACTGTCGTGAGTTGGCAGGATTCCTGAAGGACTTGATTAATAATTAATTCTTGAATGCAGTCAGATTTCGTGCGAATCTGATGAGTGATTCCCTTCCCACAGAGATACCAGTTTTTCAACTTCGGGCATTCTGCCTCTATGTACACGAACGACATCTCGTTAGTTGCTATGAAGGGAAAGGATGGGATAAGAGCCTGCGCGTGTTTGTTAGGTACTATCGATAATCTATACAAGTCATAACTATATTTAGAGATTATCGGAAACTTAAAAATGAAAACTATCATTTTATCAGCATAGTATGATCCTGGTATTATAATGTCGTAATATTCTCTAAGTTCTAAATCTAAAATTTGCTCTCTACCATATATATTTCTTAGCTTATTAACCATTGACCCTAGTACCTCAATGTCTATCATGGAGTGGTGCGTACTGGAATCACGAATAAAGGCTAAACTATTTTCTATTCTAAGTAGTTCTTGAGTAAGATCTTCTACATTTTCGCCTATTACTTCTAGGAGCTGGGCAAACTTAGCATACTTAATTAAACTATTTTCTCTTAATGCGTTACTTCTTAATATTAATTCTATCGTATTATTAACTCTATTTTGATTGTCAACTAACTGTGCCAGTACGTCACTATGTTTGAACATCCACTCTTTACTCATACTTATGTGGTCATTGAATTCAGTTACTATTTTATTTTGATTATTTTCCAAAGTTTTCATTGCCTCATTATACTTTAACGCATCAGTGTGATCTAGGTTTCCTGTTATACTTTTTATAATGGAACCCAGTCCGTCTACAAGGCCTCTTTTAACTCGATTAGGTTCTAAAGATTGTAATTGATCTAAAACTTTGCCAAGCTTGTCAGTAAGATAATTTATTTGAATCTCGTATAGGGAGTAAGTATCGTTTGTCATTTTGTCTTGATAGCTTAGTAATTGAGTCTGTAATATGTGGACATTATTTTCGATGTCATTCAATTGTACGTACTGCAGGAATGTATGGTGGTGAGTAGTGAGTTTCATCAGTCCGAGTTTATAAGGTAGTAGTCCCGGTCCGTCATCTAGGCTCTCAAGTATTATCTCTTGAGGTCGAATCATTGGGAGGATCGTTACTAGCAGGATCCTGTAACAAATTGGCTTTTTTAGGGGCACGCTTTAGTCTCGCTTTAGCTACAGGGCCACGTTTTTTGGAAGTGTATATGTGGATTGGTAGGTCAGCTAAGACAGTGTCCTGTGTGTAGCGTGGAGCTACCTTTTGTCGACTAGCGAGAGGATTCTTTATAAAAATCTGTTGTTGGGGTGCGTATTCCTTCTCAGGTTCACGGTTCTTATTTCTGAGCTCGATTAGTGCAGTACGATTAGCAAGGGATGAAGAATTTACTATGTCATAGACTTTTCTCATCTGTTCCTTATGGGCTTGTACGTATTGTTGTAATAACTGTTGCGTTATGTCAATGTCAAGGCAGTCTCTGGGATCAAAATGTCCAGTCAATAAGTCAAATGGTCTGCATCTCGTAAAGCTATGTATTGAGCTGTTGTAGGCTATAATAGCGTAGGGCATAAGATTTACTATCGCTTCGTCTTTATGTTGTAGTTTGAGGATTCTGAGGTGTTCAAGAAGTGTTGAATGAAATCGTTCGATATTGCCATTGTCGTTAGGGGAATGGGGTAAGATTCTATGATGGTTTATCTTATGGAGCCGTGTAAATTCCATAAACAGCTGATTGGTAAACTCTGTTCCGTTGTCTGTGATGATTGTCATGGGAACGCCATGGTGGGTGCAGTATAGCAAAAGAGCTTGTAAAATGCTGACAGCTGTTCCGTCACGCAGATGATAAGCTTGACCGTATTTAGTAAAAACGTCAATAAAGGTTACATACTTTTCATTTTGTGCGGTGAATAAATCCATATGGATTATTTCAAATGGTTTAGTGGCTGGAGGTACTACATTGAATTGAGGTCTGATCGGATGCCTATCGTATTTAGCTTGTCCACAGATGGTGCACTCACTTATAAATTTTGTTATTTGCTCTTTCATCTTTGGCCAATAGTATTTGTGAGAAAGGGCTAAATGACATTCATTGATTCCGCGATGGTTAGTTTTCCCATCATGATAGTGGCGGATAATCTCTTGCTGTCGGAGATATTCTTTGACATTTTCTAACTCAGATTTAGCTAAGACAAGATTCATTGATGAGCTTCTAAACTTGTCTTGTAAGATCGGGATAATTGAATACATGGCCAATGGTGGATTTATTAGAATAGCTGTCTTGACCTTGGGATTAACGTACTCTTTTACTGCGTTTATCACATCTTCCTCCAGATTGGATTCCGATAGCTGGATGCTGATACGTGTGTGAGTGTCAAATGGTTTAGTCACTGTGGGTCTTTTCTTTACGTCGTTAACAAGAGTAAAATATATCTGTCGATTGAATTTATTGAGGGGTTCGTCTGTTATAGGAATTTCTAAAATTGGATTTTCGTTGCTTGTATGTACCGTTTCAGTGGAAGAGTTTGCTAGGGCGATTATGGTGTCAGATGGATTGCCCATCAAGGAATTAAGATCGTCAATTTCTTCTATTAAGGACATTGCTTCTTTCGTATGGATTTCTATGCGAGAAAGAGCGTCCGCGTTTGTGTTACATTTTCCTTTTTTATAAATAACAGTAAAGTCATATTCGCTCAGTCTTAGTCGCCATCTCGTAAGACGTGAATTTGGTTCTTTCAAATTCATCATCCACTGCAATGGTTTATGGTCAGTCAAGATTTTAAACTTTCGTCCAAATAGGTAGGGCCTAAAATATTTTGTGGCCCAGACTATGGCAAGGAGTTCCTTCTCAATGGTACTGTAATTCATCTCGCTCTCATTTAAAGTTCGAGATGCATAACAGATAGGTTTGTCTGATCCTATCGGACCCTGTGAAAGTATAGCTCCAATAGCTACATTTGAAGCGTCGGTCGTCAAATTAAATTCTCTACTAAAATCTGGGTATTGCAAAATGGGGTCATTAGTTAAGAGAGTCTTGCATTTTTCAAAACAGTTGACATATTCACTGTCGAGAATGATTTTTCTACCTTTTTTCAGGCACTGCGTAAGGGGTTTTGTGGTACGAGCAAAATCTGGGATGAATTTTCGGTAATAACCGAGAAGGCCTAAAAATTGTTTGATTTCCTTCGGAGTCTTAGGGATGGGGTATTTTTTAACTGCGGAAATCTTGTCGGGGTTTGGCTTTATACCATCTCTGCTAATGATATGGCCTAGATAAGCAGTCTCAAGCTTTAAGAACTCAGATTTGTCCATCTGGATCTTAAAGTTGGACTCTCGAAGTCTCTGGAAGACTTTTTCGAGATTAATCATGTGTTCCTGGAGGGATGTACTGAACACTATGATATCATCTAAATAGACTAGACATATCTCATTTTGAAGCCCTCTGAGGACATTGTCCATAACACGTTGAAACGTGGACGGTGAATTTTTGAGTCCCATGGGCATTCGGAGAAATTCAAAGTGCCCGTGTTCGACATTGAATGCGGTCTTCTCAACATCCTGAGGGTCCATTTCGACTTGATAGAAGCCACTTGCCAGATCTAAAGTTGTAAAATATTGGCACTTCCCTAATTTGTCAAGAACGTCGCTAATATTTGGAATGGGGTATTTGTCGTCCAGAGTTTTTTCGTTTACTTTACGAAAATCAACCACGAGGCGCCATTTCTGCTTTCCAGAGGCGTCTACCTTTTTTGGAACTACCCAGATGGGGGAGCTCCATGCAGATTCAGATGGTTGTATGATACCCTGTTCCAACATTTTTCCTATCTGGTCCCTAACTTCCTGGCGATGCACGAATGGATACCGATAGCTTTTAGTGTGCACCGGCATCTCGTCGGTGGTCCTAATCCGGTGTTTGATTTTATTTGTGAAGGTCAGACCCTCACCTTCAATATAAAATACGCCCGAGTAACGAGAACAAAGAGTTATAAGATTGGCTTTTTCCTCTTGGTTTAAATGGTCTGTTCGTAAACGTGAAACTACATCTTGTGCGCGTGTCGTAACTTGTTGAGTACGCGTGCACTCAGTATTAAATAATTCCGCGTGCGCTGGACGATCAAGTGAAAAAATCACGTCATTTTGAGTCGGGTTCTCGATTTCCAAATAGCCACGGTTATTAGAAACGGTAGTTATGCATTCGTGCACTATGCAGTTACACAGGACTTGTTCATTAATAAAAGCATCGCCGTCTGGTATATCCACGGGGATACGAATGACTTTAGAAGTCCCTGCTGGAATAATATCTTCGTATAAGTTCACGTTACACGAGTTGTACATTCTGATGGAATTTGACGCAGTTCGAGTCAATAATTGACCTTCTCTCAAATCTATGCGGGCTTCCCAACTACTCAGTAAATCTAAACCTATAAGGCCATCGAAATAGTCATGAAACCGATAAATGAATAACTTCATGCTATCAGGGTCATTAAATTCTGAGAAGCACGGCAATGTAATAGAATAATTGTTCCTACTAGTCGCGTGTATGTTGGTTACTTCAAACGGATCAAAATTGAGGGGATACTCAGAGAAGTATTTCTCAACGGCCTCGGGGCTTATAAAAGATTGATTAGCACCCGTATCTATTAGAAATTTTAAAGGGGGGTCCGCGATTTGAATATAGGGTAGTTGTCTCTGCGTCTGGAGGTTTAATTCTATGTTGGTTTTTGTGACGTCGAAACCTCCTGAAAATCCTGCTCAGCATGGCGAGGTCCTGCTTGTGGTTGGGAATCGTCAAGCAGTTGGTTATCCATAGTCATGTCATAATAAATTGAGTCAGTGAAACCGGGGGCAAAACCACTGTCAGTATAATCGGTATAGTAATTGTACTCCGGTTCCTGGTAATAGCCGTAATACGAGTCGTCGTCGTAAGTCGCACACTCATTCATGTTTGTTTCGCGAGTTTTAAAATAATTTGTTGGCGGCGGGTTTCCGTACTTGCTCCAATCATGGCCCATTGCCATTTTAGTATGGGGCAAGTGTTTGGGAGTGAAACGCTGAACTCCGCTCATAGGCTGAGGGCCTTGATATTGAGGTGGATTATTTCGGGGTGGTAAACGAAAAACGTTACTACGGGGGTTGTAGTTAGGTGGTGGTGCAGCGAACATTCGCTGTGTATTTGTGGGCATCCGATATTGATTTGAGTCTGCAAATTTAAAAGGTTGAGGCGAAGGCCTCATGGGGCGCAATCCCACAGGGACTGGCCAATTAGGCGATGGCATCTGGAAATTATGAGGTCGCGGGGGTGCAAAAGGTACCCCAGGTAGTGCGGGAGTGAACTTAGGGGTCGGCTGACTTTTAGGGACCTCGTTCCGTGACTGCAAGTACATTATGTTCAGCTCTTCCTGAACATACTCAAGCGCTTTTTCAATGGTGGCGGGGCGCATACAACGTATACGGGACCCTAAGGGTTCTTTTAAACCACGAACATAAGCCTGCATGGTGACTTTCCGATATAATTCGCGCTTCGCTTCTATGGTAGTCGGTACGGCTTCATGTAAAGTAACGTATGTTATTAGCGTACTGAATAAAGTTTGGCAATGATCATAAAATTCCTGAGGTGTTTTATTACCCTGCATGGCCAGGGAGAGGTCATTGTACAACGCTGTTTCATCACGCTGATCCGAAAAATTATTAATCAAGGCAGTTCGAATGCCTAACCAATTTTCTGGTATTCCATTGGAATTGATGGTGCATGCAGCGGTCCCGGTGATCTTATTAAGTATCCCGTTTAATAGACATGCATTAGGAAACTCGCTACCGGGGACAGTACTTACATAAGTTGTGGCTAACTGATCACATATTTTAATAAAACGTGTGAGAATGTTAGGGTTACCATCAAATTCCGGGACGAGGCGGAGAGCCTTAAATATCGTGTCCGGGTCATGAGCCATTTCTAATTCTGTTCTAAATAACTTATCTAATTCAAAATTATCTAACTCTATATCTCTATAACTATCAAGTACTCGTTGGCGGGCCTGGCGTGATTCAGGTTTCCGCGCACTAGAGGCTCGGGGATGGTAAATCTTGAGGTTTAAGATTGACTTAGGATTAAGGGAAGCAACACGAGAATAATTCAAGTGTACTTACAAATACTGCATATCTGGTTTCTCTCCGTGAATCAAGGTTTGGATTCTCCGTCCGGTCTGCTGCAGGTCCGTAGATTCTGGATACCCGTTGATGGAGCTTGATAGCCACCCGGGTGACTCGCGACGCGTTTATCGATATTAGAAGAGTCCCGAAGTCTTCCCGCGGGTATCCTACCGTCTGCGCCAAATACGTTAGCAGCAGAAGGAGGATCGAAAAAAAAACCGAAATGTGGTTTACTAATTTAATTAAAACCAAAATTACAATTAATTACTTAAGTTATAAAAGAATGTTTCCACATCGAAGTAGGAATATGGAATGCCTATCATTACAATAATCAAATAACAAGTTCCGTCGGTTGACGACATGCTGCATCGGCTATTTGATGTTTCCCTAATAATAAGTGCAAAGTGCAACTGCACCGTCGGCGATCTTCATATGGTAGCGCTACGTAATTTACTACAACATAACAAAAACAACAACAAAAATAAATAACAACAACAAAAACCACAAAAAACAATGAAAAATTAAACAACAAAAATACAATAACAAAAACTACAACAACAACAACAATAATAGCTAAGAACCATCTCGATCACATCGGCTTTCAAGCAGAAAAAAAACATCAATATCGGTCCATACGTTTGGGAACTACGCCGCCTCTCTTTTCGCGTTCGGTGGTTAACAAAACCACAGAATAAATAATAGTACTAAAAAAATACGACAATAATGGATTTTCAAAGGAAATTGCTGGCCGCAAAACACGACAATAATGAAATTCCATACAACTTTGCTGGCGCCTATTCAAGCAGCGCGGCAATGTCGACTTTGCCCAAAGAAGGTTGTCAAAATAATGACCACATTACAAGCTTGTTTAAAGTTATAACTTTTTTTTTTTGTCTTAATGCACCAATTTTCATGCAGATCATATCCTTTCACGATGTAACTTGCAATAACTACGTTGCAATGTACGTTCCCGTTGAACCTTCACTTGATCATCTCCCTCCCCAGGCGTGATGACCCTGCAGCGCCGACTGTCCGGCATGGAGCGCGACCTCGCCGCCATCCAGGCTCGCATCTCCTCCCTAGAGAGCGAGGCCAGCGCCATCGAGGATGAGCACCCCGTGGAGGCGCAGCGCATCCGCAACGCCATCCAGAGCATCACTATCAACTGGGAGCAGCTCACGCAGATGGTGAGTGTGCCTCTAACCCGGGGACTAGTGCCGATCCATCATCACTCTCTAGTTTCAGTAATTGTGACAGTGTTAGAAACACAATGTAAAACACTATCTAAATGCTTCTGTTCTGTATAGCTGAAGGAGCGCGACTCTAAATTGGAAGAGGCAGGTGACCTGCACCGCTTCCTGCGCTCCGTAGACCACTTCCAGGCCTGGCTCACCAAGACGCAGACCGACGTCGCTTCAGAAGGTAATCAACATCATGTATTTACTTTACCAAAACTATTGGGTGACAATATAATTTGATAACAACATTATTGATTTACAACACTAGTTATGAACAACGAACACTTATGAACAAAAATATTTATAAAAAAAACATCAGAGTAATAGAAAAACATGACAGCCCGCCAAAACAGAAAAAAAACAGTTTGATGCCAGGGCACCCTAATGACCTGTTCGATTCATCAGTTGGAAACTTCGTACTTTGGAATCAGATTAGTGCTTCTAATTGTACAAATGTAGGTTTATGGTTTGTATAATAGTGGGCTCAGTGGCGTGCTTTGGGAGAGGCCTACGTCCAACAGTGGTCAGTCCACGGGCTGTTGATGATTACGATGATGAGGTTTATGACAAACAAGCAAGTTTATGAATTTAGTAATTTTATGAACCTTTTAAATACTTAATACAAAAAAATACTATTCAGTTCTGCCTCTAGAAACAAGATAAAGAGACCTCAGATTCTTATAAAAGGACCTCAGAAACCAGGCATTAAGACCGAGAGAAATTGCTGTTTTAGAATAAAGTCTTTATCTATCTATACTTATAATAAAACTGTAACGGGTCCAATTCTGTACATTGAAGATATTTTGAATTTTTTTTTGGACCTTACTCTAGATTCGATACTGAAGCTAAAATTGTTTTTTTTTTTTCATTTTTGTCTGACTGTCTGACTGTATCTTGGCTAGGCATCACGCCCAAAACTACTGAATGAATTGAAATTAAACTTGGTATGATTTGAGTTCATACTACGAGGTAGGACATAGGATACTTTTCATCCCGAAAAATTAAAGGGTTCCTGCAGGATAGGCGTTGAAAGTTATTAAAAAGAACACGTATCACCCTGAAACTACTTGACGGATTTTGTTGAAACTTGCCACAGTCATAGTTTATATAATGGGTAAAAATTCAGGATACTTTTTATCCCGAAAAATAAAGTGTTCCTTCGGGATAATCTCCAAAATTCTGTAAATTGAAGATATTATGTAATTTTTTTGGATGCTGTTTTATATTCAATACTAAACCCAACACTGTATTTTTTTAATTTTTGTCTGTCTGTCTGTCTGTCCATCTGTCTGTCTGTATCTTGGCAGCGCACCACGCCGAAAATACTTAATGAATTCAAATTAAATTTGGTATGATTTGAGTTCACACTTCAAGGTAGGACATTGGATACTTTTCATCCCGAAAAAAATAAGTGTTCCTGCAGGATAGGGGTGGAAGATTATTTAAAAGAACACTTAGCATGCTGAAATTATTGGACGGATGTTGATGCAACTTGGCACAGACATAGTTTATCAGACAGGTGAGAATTATGGATACATTTTGTCCCGATAAAATAAAGAGTTCCTGTGGGATATGGGTCCAAATTCTGTACATTAAAGATATTGTGTTTTTTTTGTTGAAGTTTTTGTATATTCGATTACGAAGCCTTAACTGTATCTTTTTTCATTTTTGACTTTTTTTGTATGTCTGTCAGTCTGTATCTTAGCCGCGCATCACGCCGCCGGAACTACTGGATGAATTCAAAAGAAACTTGGTATGATTTGGGTTCGTACTACGAGGTAGGACATAGAATACTTTACATATCGAAAAATTTATGGGTTATTATTTAGGGGTTGAAACTTATTTAAAAGAACACATACCACGCTGAATGTAACGGACGGGTTTTGATGCAACTTGGAACTGTCTTAAGTTATATGATGGGTTAAAATTGAGGACACGTTTAATCCTGCAAAATTAAAGGGTTTCTGCGGGATATGGGTTCAAAGTTATGTTAAGTAATAAAAAATATTTTTTGGATGGTTCTCTATATTCGATACTGAAGCCAAACTGTTTTACTTTTTAATTTTGTCTGTCTGTTTGTCTGTATCTTGACCGCGCATCGCAACCAAACTGCTAAATGAATTCAAATGAAAAAATGCTCTTGGGTGCTTAAAAAAGGTATTGAACAATTACTTTTACAATTAATTATTATTTTTTGTTAATCATGTCTTTCTTTCTGTTTGTCTGTATGTTTGTTTGTTCACGCATCACGTAAAAACTACTGGACCGATTGCAATGCTGTTTTCATTGTTAGATAGCTTAGGGTTTGATTTAAATCTGGTGTAATTAGTATCTCAATCCGGTGAGTTAGAAGCCGAGCAATTGATAAAGTATTTTTGACGGCTGAAGAAATTTTGTCCTGGGATAGCACATTATGGTACTTTGAACCTAAAGAAAATAATACGCGTGCAAAGCCGCGGGTACAGCTAGTATAGAATAAAAGTTGAGTAGGTAGAGTCATAGCTTGAAGCTTTGATATATATAGGTGAGGCAAGCTGCAACAGACAACACACAGAATGCTAGAACTAGAATGTCATATTCAACTGTTTTAATTATCCAAAGACTAAATAAAACTTTTATCATCTATATTGATGTTTTGGAAAGACCCAAACAAATCATGCTTTCCGTAATCCATTGTTTATCTTTCGTTAAGTGCTTAATCTTCTGCTAATTCAGATAAATTCGTAGGCATTAATATAATATGATACATATATGTATATATATATATGTTATTGATGATAAGTACATTTATTTCTTACATTTGGGGTAAAAACTATGAGGCCCTGGGATAGGGTTGCCTTCTGTCCGGCTTTAGCCGGACATGTTTGGCTTTTTCGGGTTGTGTCCTTCCAAATATTTAAGTGTCCGGCCTGTCCGGCTTTTGTTAGGCTTTTTGTTAGTGTAACTCGTTGCACGCAGCCAGGGCGCCTGCCGTACGTGCGAAGCTATGATGCCTATCCAAAATAAATATATTTAAAAATGGATAAAAAATAATATTTATTTATGGGAAAGTTGTCATTGTCATTGTCAAGAAGAAGAGTTGTAATTTGTTTGTTTCTGTTCAAATTGTATTAAAACTGAGATTAATAAACAACTGTAACATGTAACGTCGTTACGTTTATTAACGAGTTATTTTTATTACTTAAGTTATGTTCAACATTAAAAACGTAGATCCGGATTTATAAAAGGTATATTAGGGCAAAATGTCCGGCTTTATTCAGCGCTGAGTCAGGCTTTTTTATTTTAGAAGATACCTACCCCAACCTTACCCTGGGATCCAAAAGCGTGACGTTGCACTACCAACATCGATCACAAGATATTTTGCCAAGAGGACAAGTTTGAATTCAATGTATTTTTTTAATATCCTTACTCTCTATAGGTAGTTTAGTACCGAATAGATTAAACAATTATCTATACCTACTTATAAAAGAGACACATTCCTACTGACTGACTGACTGACAGAGATTTTAAATTTGGAGGAAATAAAGGATGCACTATAGAAGGATTTTTAGGAATTCCATCCCTAAGTGCAGGGTGGCAAAGATTGCACGCGTGCAAACCTGCGGGGCGCAGTTAGTACTTTTATAAAATTAAAAGGAAAAATAGTTAAACTAAGTTAATAGTTTAAGTAAGTTAAATAGTTAACTGTAACATTTATTTCGAAAATTAAATTAATAATATACTTATTTCAATTCCTTTTAATCTAAAACTATGCCAGTAATCTCGCTGATCCAGTTCAAGTGTCTCTGGGTCCTGGTGAAGACTGACGGAAGTTCATCGTTGCAGCCGTCCGCACTGACGAATGACGCTACTCCAATCTGTAGGAAACAAAATAGTTGTATAGACTTAGATTGAATTATTGATGTATGAATGAGAATGAATGATGTCCTGCTTGACGTATCTGTCAAGGCGAACCCTGTTAACTCTGGAGGTGAGAGCGCAGGTGGCTTGCAAACCCAAATTTTGTTGTAAAGGTCCTGAACAAACTGTTGTTGTTAATTGTTTTGCAGAGCGCACAGTACAACTGAGTACAAGTTAGGTATCGGTAAGTATTTATTGAACTGAAATGATTTTTATTTATGCATCACAAACTACAAAAACTTAACATAAACATAATATTATTAGCAGCAGTAAAACTAGGTTAATAAGTCATTAATCCTGAGAAGGTCATTGGCACCCAAACTAGGATAAACCTGTGGTATGGCATGCCAACGCCCTTCTCCCAAGACAGAGCATTTTAAACATAAAAATTGTGTTTATTAACATGACAGCAAAAATAAAAAAGAAGGTAGGTAATTTAAAAAAATACTAATTCTTCCCGACCAAACAAACTGAGTTGGTTGTTTGGTCCAAGTTATAAAAGTTATACAAAAATAAACTTAAATTAATTAGCGTAGCGTATTTAAATGTTTAATAATAATTAACACGGTGGCGTGTAACTGAGGATTAACCGGATATGTGAGTAAAAATTTATGACGGTGAGTGTGTCTGTGTGTAAGTGAGGAGTAAATTTAATTACTTTATTTAAGAATCACAATAAGGTCTTCCGTTTGTAAATAGTCAAGCGTAAGGAGAAATTTTTCAAGCGTTTTTTTGAAGACAGAAGTGTGACAAGGGGTAAACTTCACAAATTTTGTTAACTTTATCATAGAGAAAATTACCAAGAAAAGTGATTTGGCGACGAGAAAAGGCAGTAGAACACTTAATGCGTTTGGTTACGTTAATAGTTGTGCGTTTATTGGCTAGAATTGTTGGGTCATAGTTAGTGACAGAATGTGTGAAGAGGACGATTCTACTAACAAACAGTTGACGAACAGTTAGGAGATTACAATGTTCATAGAGGGATTTGGTTGGATGTCTGTATCTGAGGTTATACATTACTTTTAAAATTGACCTCTGAGCTCTTTCCACTTTGATGAGAGAAGATTTGCAAGTACCGCCCCATACGGGAATACAGTAGCCAATAATCGACTGGCATAGTGCATAGTAGATTGTCCTTAATAAGTTAGGGGACGCAATATTCCTTAGTTTTTTAAAAATCCACGTGAGCTTTCTGAGACGTGTGGATAGTACTTCAATTTGTGGGGTCCAGGTTAAACGGTTGTCAATAGTAATGCCCAAGTATTTAATTGTCTCAACCCTTTCAAGATAAACACATATACAAGTAGATTTATCAAACTCAGGCCCACAAGAATGCAGTTTTAGACTAAAATATAAAGGGGGTTGCATTGATTTTGTAATTGAGTAGGTCATATACTTAGACTTAGATATATTCAACGTAAGCTGATTGCGTCTTAACCAAGATGAAACGTGTCGCAGTCCTCTCTCAGCCTCGGAATAAGCCCTAGACCATACTCAAAAAAGTAAAGTGAAGTGGTCTGTACAGGTTCTGCTGGACTTCCAATGGAAAGGTATTTGTACGACAAACTGCAGAATCTTCTATCATATTAATTAAGAGTGAAGAACAGATAGCCTTCTTGAAATCTCCGGTCTGACTATCGTCTCTAGTTATCTTTTGTCACTTAATTTGTAAGCCCTTATTAGCGATTGGATTTATTTTTCACTATTGTTTTAGCGTCTTCTTGTGTGTATTCAGCATACCGTTTTTCATTACTTAACTCATTCTTCTGCCACAAACAAACTCAAGTTTCACCTAACTTTTACTAGAATCACTACCAACCATATAATACATATAATACTCACTTTCCAACCATATAGTTTGACCAATTTGCTTAGTAAATTCAATTGCGTTATCACAACCCCAGTAAAAAAGTTTACGTGCCTTGACTTTTTCTCCAGTTTTAAAAGTCTGTTTGTATGCCTTCTTATGTTTTTGTACTCTTTGACATGCTTCATCTCTTTTAATAATGGATAGTCTCTCAAATATTATTGATGAAGTAGACTCCTTCTCAGTTTCTCTATCTGAGATCTCTCCTGGAGAAATAGCATCCAAAATTATTAATGAAAATATGAACCTTAAAATAATTACCCAAAACATAAGAAGCGTTCATTAAAATTTTCAAATTCCTTAAAAATTGACGTTGCTTCGAATGATATCAAGGACATATTTAGGATTCCTGGCAAAGTTGAAACAAACAAACCAATTATTACTGAATTTGCAAACACCATGACTAAAATGAAAGTCCTCAAAGCAGTAAGGTTATTTAATACTATGAATAAGATGAACAAGCTCAACGCCTCGCATCTTGGAAGCAAGAGTAAAACCTCACCAGTCTTTGTTACGGAACACCTTACGAGGAAGGCGAACCGGCTCTATTTCTTGGCGCGGGACCTCATGAAGTAACTCATACTTTTGCCCGTTGTCGCTTCCCCTTATACACTGGGGCAGTTTCTAACGGAAGTACGTCCACAAGCCGTTCTATTGTTCTGCAATTTCTATCCTTGTCTAGCGTCGCTCACAGCTCTTCATGCCTTATGTGCGCCTAGTACTTCTTACAATTTTAAATTTCGGTTTATATAATGTTAAAATTAAAATTTAAAAAAAATAATAGGTCCAGAAACTAAGTGACACACGTCTGTTCACTATCGCGGTCCGGGGAGAAGAGGGAGTGTGAGTGTAGATGTAAGAAATCTTGGGACGGCTCTTTTTATGAAGGCGATTAGTTTTTTTTATTGAATGTAAACAACTAACATCAAGATCGTATATCCGATTTTGTTCGAAATAAGCCACAGCCTTATTTACAGACAGCGCTACGCAAAGGTCCGGTAATGTTTTTATCAGCCTATGTATGTATTAAACAGAGTTGCGCCAGTCATAATACTTAAGTTTACCTTGCAATTAATCAACTTTAACTTTTGTTGATTGATCGAAGATATCTTTTACATTACACACGAGTAGTACGAGTATGTACAAATTTAACTAAATCAGAATGGTCAACATGTTTTACAATTAACTTACTAATATAGTCTCTTCTGTAGAGTTCCACCAAATCGTCATAGGACCACCGTTGTCACCCTGTGGAAATAATATTATAATAATTAATAAACTGTATAATAGACGAGGGCAACAAGGCTGCCAGGCTGACTGGCTGAAGGTGGTGTGCAAAGCTAGCAACACTTGGTTGCCTGAAGATAAATGACGCGTGGCACTCCGCCGCGTCCGGCCCAGAGAAAGGCAGAGTGTAGGTATAGCTCGTTTAAAAAACAAGGCGTTTAATCTTCGAGTTCAATATCTATCCTCGCCTTCGATTCGGGTGGATACATTTCTCGGATAAAATGGCTTGTTTTATGCACTTGCTGTACAATCTACTATTTTAGTACCCCATCGAGTGGGGTCTCGTTGAATAGGTATTTTAAAATTATAATAAAGTGTCCTTGACAGGTTTTTCTATTTGGTTCCTTTTACGAAATATTCGGCTCTAAAGTGGACTTTTTGCTTGAGTTGCATGTCCAACCGGCCCGTCCCCACGCCCTCATAAAAAGTAATAATAATAATAAAACTAGCTGGAAAAGGTTGGTACTAGGGCATAATATGAATTTACTAACATCACCAAGTTTGTTGGCATATCATGAGAACACTACTGGACCGATTGCAATGCGGTTTTTAGAGTCTGGTAGCTTAGGATCCTGAATACGGAACCCTATGCATGTCCAACACGTACATGGCCAGTTTGATTTACACAGAAAATATTAAACTGCACATCAACAAAATTTACACGCACCAAATTTTCAAATGCTAATTACATGTCTAAATATGCACACCAAACGTATACTCATCTCATAGCATCTGTATACTCGCCCGTTTAATTACGTCTATTGTGCCTACTTATGCACAAAAAAGGGCACCTTAATCTCTAGGGCACCACTGATAGATTAGGATGCGGCGCGGGTGCCGCGGATTATTTAATTACTACTGCGCCGCGCGGTATCACCCGCGTGGATTATGATGATGGATGATAATGATGATGAAAAGTAGCCATGTGTTAATCCAGGGTAAAAGCTATCCTGGTACCAAATTTCATCCAAATCCGCTCAGCCGTTTATCATAAAGGAGAAACAAACTTACACAAACAAAGATAAAATATACATGGCGCTAATCGGTTTTAAGATCAAGCACTTAATACTTACTATTAACACAGAATAAATAATAGTACAAGTACAGAATGATAACTGAGTAAAGTCATTTAAATACATAGCAACTCTCGCTATAACGTAATAAAGTGCAATTTAACTCGCACAGCGCTGCGAGCTTTCAATTATATTTACCTAGAAGACGCTCACTCATTGCGTTCAGGCTAGAATGTACCGTATCACTACGTGCGAGAGCTTCCATTGCTCTAATCGTTTCAGAATCGCTCTGTCACTTTTACGCTCGGTAGGGTTGTATCAAGATATGACTAGGTACTTGTACTAGTAATTATTCTGTGATATAATACGACTTAGATATTGTAACCGAATAAACAATTATGTAAAAATTTATTATTTTATTACTTATTGTTATAAATGTTGATAGTTCTATTAACTACATATAATGACATTATTATCAGAATAGACCTAGTACCTCAATATTTGATTATCTATTAATCAAAATGCGATCACGCGACTATTTGTGGTGTGCGTGTCGCGTGGTACAAAACCATTCGTCACAATTCGTCATCAAAAGGACGCAAGCGATATTGTGCTATCCTTTTTCCACACGCATTAACTCGTATCGCTTGCCTGTTCGCTCCACGCAATCATTCACATGTTATGCACACGAGCGTGTATCAGTGCGCATAGTCGATTAGTTATGTGTGCTGCCCCGGCTCAAAACTATGGATAGCGGCTTTTTACTTTTTATGATGATTAAGTTTAGTCACAGAATAAATAATGTGTTACCTATTTGCCAATTAAAGAAGCCGTCTCCACTATAAGCGGGCCATGCGCGGAGTTTTGGTGAAACACTAATCTGGCGATATTTGTTTCTTTCATCGTTCTTGTGCATTTTATGTCGTTTTGTATGGATTGACAGTTCCGATATAATATGGAGTACTGCATCGCGCTTACGAAAATTTCCAATTTGCCTGTTTACGACAGTGGCTACACTTCTCTGATTTATAATGTTAGTGTATAGTGTATGATGTCTATAGATAAAAAGGGCACCAAAGTTTTCGCTTAGCATCGGGGAAACGCATGTTACAATCTTACACGATCTACTCGTACACTACTCAATGCTTCATACCTTGCAAGTCCCCGAACTGCTGGCAAATCCGCAGATGGTGTTGCCGGGCAGCTGGTTAAAGTACATGCTGTTGCAGAGCGGGTCTGTCATCACCGTCATCAGCCTCTCGCGGAGAGTTGGGGAGACGAACGTTACTCCTGAAAGAAAGTTAAAAATCATCATCCGTTACATTTTCAGAGGAACAGTAAAAAATGTTTAAAATTTTCAATAATTTCATTAGAGATCTATTCTAAGAATTGAAAATTTATAAATGAAAAGTGTAAACTTGTAAAGCGTGAAATATTATCAAGTATTAGAGTTTCTCGCTGGATTATCAGTCGGCAGCGTATTAAGCATACATAATATTATGGTAGGCCAAGGTTACGTAGGTATTTGTATCCTCTTGGGGCCGAATCGCCACCGACGCGATTCGTATCACTTTTAGTTTATGGTAGAAAAACTCAATTTTCTATTTAATTAGGTACATACCTACAACGTTTTTTATTAATAAAACAGACAAAGTCATTATTACAGAACAACTTCAAAACAATTTTAAAATCATAAAAAGAAAAATGGAAAATATATGAATCGCCCCATTCGAATCGGACCAAATAAATGTTATAATAACTAGCTTATAAGCTAAAAAATACGCCTGCCCTGACAAAAAAGAAATTAAACCAATAAATTATATACCTACTATCAACAACAAAATTTTGCCTGTTATACTCGAGGGATGTAAGGGGATTCTAACGATACCCCATACGTCTAAATCTATTCAGGCATTTAAAAGTTATGGTGGAATAAAGAAACTCACATACATACATACAAACCTATAAATATTCCTTTTTTTTGGGCAGTGGTGTAAAAATTCAAGTTGTCCTCTTTTTACAGTATGTTAGCTTTTCTTTGCGGCGATGTCAAATGTAAGACTTATTTTGTTGTGTAACGAGGCTTTTTTGGGCAGATCTACGCTAAGAGACCTTATAATGACCACAAGCATATTATTTACTAGCTGTCGCGGCTTCGTACGCGTGGTTATTTCTTTAGATTAAAAGTACCATACGGTGCTATTCCAGGACTTAATACCATCTAATCAAAATTTCTTCAGCCGTCAAAAATATTTTTATCAATTGCTCGGCTTCTAATCTCCAAATTGAGATACCAATTACACCAGTTTTTAAGTCAAACCCTAAGCTATCCTACTTTGAAAACCGCACAGCAATCAAAAAATGGTTCTGTACTTTATTTTATCAAATTTGATCGTTTACAGGGTACTTTAGCCCCATATCATAGTTTTCGAAACTTACCATACACAAAATAGCCTTGAAACCCTAAGTTAAATTCATATCAATTCCGATAGTGAGTTGATCCAACTTCGACAAAGAGGTCAACCGACGAATCCAACTCGGATGGGCAGCGTTCGGGAGCTTCTCGTCGCGGATACCACAGAGCCTCAAGACGAAAGTTTATAATCAGTGCGTGTTGCCAGTGATGACATACGGCACTGAGACGTGGTCGCTAACTATTGATCTCATACACAAGCTCAGAGTTGCGCAGCGTGCAATGGAGAGAGCTATGCTCGGTGTTTCACTACGTGATAGAGTCAGAAATGAGGAAATCCGTAGAAGAACGAAGGTTACCGGCATAGCTCTCAGAGTTTGCAAGTTGAAATGGCAATGGGCAGGCCATATAGTTCGCAGAACCGACAACCACTGGGGAATAAAGGTTCTCGAATGGCGACCACGGACAGGCAAGCTAAGTTTGGGGAGACCCCCCTCACGATGAACCGACGACATTGTAGCCATCGCAGGAAGTCGGTGGATGGAGGTGGAACAAGATCGCTCGTCATGGCGCTCTTTGGGGGAGGCCTATGTTCAGCAGTGGACTTCTAAAGGCTGACATGATGATGATGATGATGATCACTTTCTTATGTAAACTCCATTTACTTTTCTTGTGGGCAACTAAATCGGACACACTCAAAACGAACGGTTCACTGAGAATCGTCGCCACAGAACACCACACTCCTAGCGGAGATCGTCACCCACACTGACACACTGTCAGTGTCAAACATGGTCAATCCTTGTGTGTGCCTATGCGTGACGTGCGGGAGAACAGAAGCGATGCGTTGCGCTGATTGTTTATATTGAATTGAACTAGCCGCGGTTTTATGTTTCTGGAATTACTCGTACTTTGAGTGATCCGATTCACCCACTGATCTGATTCTCCTCGGTCTGATACCCTACCCTACCTCTCCTTGTATGAAAATTCGACTCAACCCTCGGTTTTCATATCTATTCTTTACAAGATGGTGTTTATATTTACTTTCGCAGATCATCGCTATGTATCTACAAAATGTCTGCGGGTAATATGTAATTTTACAAACACCGCGCCAAGCCAAGCAATAATGATAATTCCTAAACAAAGTTTGACTCTTTCCCCTTGAATGCAAACGATTTGCCGTTCTTCAGTGACAGGCCGATTGCTACCCCAACCCAAGCCTATGCAATAATTACGGCTAAATACTTACATAGTAGAACTTACATAGTACCTGCATAGTAATAGGAAGTGTTAATCGGAAGGTAAAGTTCTTCTTTATCTCTTTACTACGTATTATCAGAAGTATGTACTTAGAATGTTTTACATTGACGAAGTTATTCGTCTGATACTCCTCTATTTCCATACCATTAGCAGCGATGCCCCATCCGGAAACAGTGGCACCCTGCCCGGCGAAGTTGTACGCTAAGGTGCTGAGGTACGGCAGCCGCACAATGTCTATGGTTTCTGAGAACATAAAAAAAATATGCTTTAAAATATTTTAAAACTAGTGGCTCTGTGAACTGTAGACCTCGCGCGTACAAACTTTTTGCTAACAATCTACAAAGTAGTGCCATCTAGTTACCTTATTGTAACACTAACATTAAAAACCAAGGTGCTCCATCAATCCTTACCTAGTAGGTAAAGGGCTGATTCCAGCTTCCAGCTTGAGCTTAGCGCGATATTCAGAAACATGGTCATATTTACGTAGGCCAAATATGAACCTGATACATTCATTTTGGAGGGGCTCATGTTTATTTAGCTGGTACTCAGTTCGTTGAATGCAGTTTATGTATGTACAGTCATAAATATAAAATATATATATGATTATTATATATATATATAATAAAATAAATATATATATATATATATATATATATTATATAATAGCTGTACCCGCGGCTTCACACGCGTGGTCATTTCTTTAGGTTAAAAGTAATCTTAGTGCTTTTCCAGGACCTAAAATACCAATTTACCAACATTTGATCAAAATTCCTTCCGTCCCGTCAAAAATATTTTTAACAATTGCTCCGCTTTTACTCATCGGATTGAGATACCAAGTACCCATTTTTAAGTAAAACCTTAAGCTATCCAACAAAGAAAACCGCATCGCAGTCGGTCCAGTAGTTCTTACGTGATGTGCGAACAAACAAACATACAGACAAACAGACAGACAGACACTTTTTTTTAAAAATGTTATATTCTTGTTCAGTAGCTTATTTTATGTACCCTAGACCAGGGGTTCCTAAACTTTTTTGGTAACGGAACACTCGCCAAATCCCTTCTATTTTGTGGAACCCCACACCAAATGGGATACGTACGAAATGTAGTGTCCTCGAAGTCTATTATTCATCGAATGGTTATATCCTCGAAGGGTCGTTTCTGCGAATGGTTAAAATTGCGAATGTACGTTTGCACAAATAGTCAAAAATTGCGAAAGGTTGTTTGCTCGAATATTCTAATAAACGAGTTATACTGTCTGCATGTTTTATTCCTGATTGTATTTTTAGCTGTTCTTCTTACCTGCAAGCTATAGTTTTATGTACAAAAGCAACAAAAAGTACCAGGACAGCATATATTGCTAGCAGGAGTCGATGTTTTTTTCAAGTCAAGACTCATTTGGTGGCAATAGAGTCAAAGCAAATAGTAAATTGGACTTGAGGACAACAAAAGTGTTATATGTTTATTTTTTCTTTGACGCTTTTTTGGTGGATACCGTGACATGGCAATCTCGCACACTTAACTGATCCTCAGTAGTGTCAACTTTAACGTAGTAGAGATGTAACGACGTCGTCGCTCAGCCACTTCCAGTGTTGAAGTACCTAGCGCAAATGACTCCAGCCAGAGTACTGCGGGGGGCATCTGTTTGCTGCAATAAGCTGGGATCAATGCGAGAGGACGTCCTGTTGATAATAATCGGACTAAGCTGAAATTTCATAATAGGCAATCCAGCTTATGTGTTCGGCTTTACCTGCTCTTTCTTAAATGATTCTCGGTGCCCTCCGGCAAGATGGAGTGACAATATATATTATAATCATGGAAAATGGCTGGCAGCTAGTGGCAGCAATAAACTTTCGCAGTATTGACCATTCAAGAAAACGTACCTTCGCAATTTTGATCAGCAGAAACGACCATTCGAGTATGTTAGCATTCGATGAATAGACATCGAAGAAAGGACCTTCGTAGTATCGGCATTCGGAGTTGACTACGTACGTATCCCACATCAAAATGATTACATATGAAAGACATTGCAATTTAAATAAAAACAAAATTTATTTCTCACTATGGCTTTTAATGTAAAAAAATAAATTGTTTCACTGTTTTATTAATAATTGCTTTCTAATACGATAGGATAGGATAGGAGAGTTCCGACAGTTCACACTCACGTCCGGTTCTCGACCTGTTTTTTTTTTGTATAAAGGGAGCAAAGTTAAGACAGCTTTTTTGGCTTCTTCAGGGTATTCACTCCCAACAACAATCCAAACCTCTTTCAAAGGCACAGACTTAAATGTGTGTTGCCTAATGTGTGGATGAAAATCGAATGTCAATTGTGTGGATGAACTCTGAAGATCTATGAATGCTTCGTAATCCAGGACAGTTAGCATCGAAGGTTGACTTTTGATGATAAATGGATTTTGTACCCATTCAATATCAATTTCACTATCTGGAATGTAATCTGACAAAGATTTCAGATTTACCAAGAGACGTATCACGTAACCGCCGCACCCGCACCACGGCGCCCATACGCTAGGCCGAATTCTCACTACCAACCTACTTACTTATCAGTAATGGGTTCTTCTCATCACATATTTTGTGCTATTTCAAAATAATATTTGTTATTGTGGAATTATTTAACAGCCAAAAATGAATAATTTCGCGGAACCCTGGTGACTTTTCCACGGAACCCCTAGGTTCCCACTTTAGGAATCGCTGCCCTAGACATATATTTTTTTATCTTCTTTATACAGGCTTTTTCGTACTTATTGCTTTATTATACGTATAGATATTTTTCATTTTATTATATATATATATATATATAATAAAATAAATATATATATATATATATATTATATAATAGCTGTACCCGCGGCTTCACACGCGTGGTCATTTCTTTAGGTTAAAAGTAATCTTAGTGCTTTTCCAGGACCTAAAATACCAATTTACCAACATTTGATCAAAATTCCTTCCGTCCCGTCAAAAATATTTTTAACAATTGCTCCGCTTTTACTCATCGGATTGAGATACCAAGTACCCATTTTTAAGTAAAACCTTAAGCTATCCTACAAAGAAAACCGCATCGCAATCGGTCCAGTAGTTCTTACGTGATGTGCGAACAAACAAACATACAGACAAACAGACAGACAGACACTTTTTTTTTTTAAATGTTATATTCTTGTTCAGTAGCTTATTTTATGTACCCTAGACCAGGGGTTCCTAAACTTTTTTGGTAACGGAACACTCGCCAAATCCCTTCTATTTTGTGGAACCCCACACCAAATGGGATACGTACGAAATGTAGTGTCCTCGAAGTCTATTATTCATCGAATGGTTATATCCTCGAAGGGTCGTTTCTGCGAATGGTTAAAATTGCGAATGTACGTTTGCACAAATAGTCAAAAATTGCGAAAGGTTGTTTGCTCGAATATTCTAATAAACGAGTTATACTGTCTGCATGTTTTATTCCTGATTGTATTTTTAGCTGTTCTTCTTACCTGCAAGCTATAGTTTTATGTACAAAAGCAACAAAAAGTACCAGGACAGCATATATTGCTAGCAGGAGTCGATGTTTTTTTCAAGTCAAGACTCATTTGGTGGCAATAGAGTCAAAGCAAATAGTAAATTGGACTTGAGGACAACAAAAGTGTTATATGTTTATTTTTTCTTTGACGCTTTTTTGGTGGATACCGTGACATGGCAATCTCGCACACTTAACTGATCCTCAGTAGTGTCAACTTTAACGTAGTAGAGATGTAACGACGTCGTCGCTCAGCCACTTCCAGTGTTGAAGTACCTAGCGCAAATGACTCCAGCCAGAGTACTGCGGGGGGCATCTGTTTGCTGCAATAAGCTGGGATCAATGCGAGAGGACGTCCTGTTGATAATAATCGGACTAAGCTGAAATTTCATAATAGGCAATCCAGCTTATGTGTTCGGCTTTACCTGCTCTTTCTTAAATGATTCTCGGTGCCCTCCGGCAAGATGGAGTGACAATATATATTATAATCATGCAAAATGGCTGGCAGCTAGTGGCAGCAATAAACTTTCGCAGTATTGACCATTCGAGAAAACGTACCTTCGCAATTTTGATCAGCAGAAACGACCATTCGAGTATGTTAGCATTCGATGAATAGACATCGAAGAAAGGACCTTCGTAGTATCGGCATTCGGAGTTGACTACGTACGTATCCCACATCAAAATGATTACATATGAAAGACATTGCAATTTAAATAAAAACAAAATTTATTTCTCACTATGGCTTTTAATGTAAAAAAATAAATTGTTTCACTGTTTTATTAATAATTGCTTTCTAATACGATAGGATAGGATAGGAGAGTTCCGACAGTTCACACTCACGTCCGGTTCTCGACCTGTTTTTTTTTTGTATAAAGGGAGCAAAGTTAAGACAGCTTTTTTGGCTTCTTCAGGGTATTCACTCCCAACACCAATCCAAACCTCTTTCAAAGGCACAGACTTAAATGTGTGTTGCCTAATGTGTGGATGAAAATCGAATGTCAATTGTGTGGATGAACTCTGAAGATCTATGAATGCTTCGTAATCCAGGACAGTTAGCATCGAAGGTTGACTTTTGATGATAAATGGATTTTGTACCCATTCAATATCAATTTCACTATCTGGAATGTAATCTGACAAAGATTTCAGATTTACCAAGAGACGTATCACGTAACCGCCGCACCCGCACCACGGCGCCCATACGCTAGGCCGAATTCTCACTACCAACCTACTTACTTATCAGTAATGGGTTCTTCTCATCACATATTTTGTGCTATTTCAAAATAATATTTGTTATTGTGGAATTATTTAACAGCCAAAAATGAATAATTTCGCGGAACCCTGGTGACTTTTCCACGGAACCGGAATAAATTTTAAACCAATATCCTGAGGAAATCCTTTAAATTTTCGAGATGAAAAGTATTTAATGTCCTACTTCGCAGTATGAACTCAAATCATATCACATGACTTAGAAGTTTGTTTTTTTTCACAGCTCCAAGGATTGCAGATCTGAGTATTTGATATTAATTTCAACTGGATACCTGCACTCATTTCTGAGAAATATGACAGACTGACAGACGGACAACGAAGTGATCCTTTAAGGGTTCCTGTTTTCCTTTTGAGGTACGGAACGCTAAAAATGGAGGTTGTCCAAGTTTCAGTTGAATTCATTCAGTAGTTTCGGCGTGATACGTGGTCAATATACATACAGACAGACAGACAGATAGATAGACAGTCAGACAGAAAAAGTTTTGGCTTCAGTATCCGAATACAATATAGTTCCCTCCAAAATGTATTTATTACTTCAAAATTAACATAGTATTAACATAATTCAAAAATAACTTTAGACTCCTGCAGGAATCCAAAAAAAAACGGGTTATTTAGTGTCCCCAATTTTAACCCATCTTATATACTATGACTGTGCCAAGTTGCATGAAAATCCGTCCAGTAGTTTCAGCGTGATACGTGTTGTTTTAAATAAATTTTAAACCAACATCCTGCGGGAACCCTTTATTTTTTGGGATGAAATGTATCCAATGTCATACATACCTCGTAGTATGAACTCAATTTGTATCAAGTTTCATGTGAATTCATTCAGTAGTTTTGGCGTGTTGCGCAGTCAAGATACAAACATGCAGACAGACAGGCAGAAACACAAAAAAGAAAAAAGTTTTGGCTTCAGAATCGAATATAAAATCAATATTATTGAGAAATATTATTTTATTTATTATTGAGTTCAATCCGGTTTTTTTTCATGCTTAACATAACTTTGAACCCGTATCTTGCACGAACCCTTTATTTTATCGGGATAAAAAGTATTCTTAATTTTAACCCATCATATAAACTATGACTGTGAAAAGTTGCATCAAAATCCGTCTAGTAGTTTCAGTAGTCGGTCCGATTCCCAAGTGTGGCAAGCGAGTTTTTGATAATTTTTGAATATAGTATTGTCTTTTTAAAAATAAAAGGAATGAGTAAAATTTGCTACCTCCAGTATTTAGAGTACTTTCCAACCAGGTGTGATCAAAAAATTCCAACCTGTATATAATGCCAAATGGAGTTAGTACACAACGAGATAGATGTTGGTTATTTCCTAAATAAATTGAGATAGGATTAATCTTTATAATATAAAAAATCTTAACAAATTATCTAATGGTTTTATTTTTTCGCAGCATTATGAAGATTTCTCATAGTCCATACAGGAGCCTAATCGGGATTATTATTCTTTCAAAACGACTGTATACATTTTTAACTTGACATTGATACAGGAGGATCATTATAATAGTTTGACCATTCCTCGTGTTGGACTAAATAGTTTGACTACGAGGAAACACCGTAATAGTTATACCTAAATCGTCTTCCTATAAATGGGACGAAATCCTGGGACCACGAGGAAACCCCTGAACTCTAAGGTATTGTAGTGAACTACAGAACAATAAAATAAAATACCTATTTTATTCCATAATACCTATTTTAGTCCAGTAGTTTCAGCGTGATACGTGATACTTTATTTTATTTATAGGCATGTGGACCTACTTTTTTCCAGTTACAACAAAACATTGCAAATATGCAATTACGATAAAAATCTACAATAATTAACACATGTTTTTAGGCAGTGATAACTCAGTGATAACATTTAGTGATTAAGCCAAATCGTCTTATTTAGGTTTTCACAGATTAAATTTCAAGTCCGCGACAGGACATGATAAATGAGCCTTTGTGGCTTTGATTGGTTTTTGTGCATTCTTTGGAACAGAGGTCCCACGTGAGACGTGAGAGATAATGCAATTTGTTTATTATTCTTATTTTTGCCCATATTCTATCGCATGCGCGCCGTGAGCGTGAGTTTGGACACAGGCCCCGACTCACATGTGGTGACACGTTGGCCCGTGTTAGTTTACCTAGCGGCACGTAAGTCTAGCGGTGAACAAAACGTGGCGGGGATCTTGGCACAGTCGTTGGAAATCATGTCGCATAGTTATCAATTATGTCGATTTCTTTAGTCATTATTGTAGGACTCTACCTTCTTGTGGATAGGACTGCGCCGCGTCCCGTCCTTTTCGTCGTTCTAGTCGCTCTTGTATTGTTATTCATCAGAAGCGATGGTAGCCTAACGGTTCAATTGTGCAACTTAGAATCCAACGATACCGGATTCAGTCCTAAGCTCTGCGCCAATGATTATTCTAAGTTATGTGCGGTTTTCCATCGCTCCGTGCTTCGGAGGGCTGTCGGTCCCGGCTGTTATTGATTAATAACAGTCGTTAAGCCATGTCAGAGGCCCTTGGGCGGCCTGATAAACTCTGACACCAGAGGCCAACACCACCTCATACGACAAACAAACAAACAAACAATCATCTATAGTTATAATAAAACTGTAACGGGTCCAATTCTGTACATTGAAGATATTAAGAAAATATTTTTTGAGGGTACTCAATGCTTGATACTGAAGACAAAACTGTTTTTTTTTTTTTTTTTTTTTGTCTTTCTGTCTGTCTGTATCTTGGCTAGGCAAAGGCATCACGCCGAAACTACTCCATAAATTTAAATGAAACTTGGTATGATTTGAGTTCATACTACGAGGTAGGACATAGGATACTTTTCATCCCGAAAAATTAAAGGGTACCCAGGATAGTGGTTGAAAGTTATTTAAATAAAACAGTTACCTGAACTTAAACTGAAACTACTGGACGGATTTTGATGCAACTTTGCACAGTTATAGTATATGTGATAGGTTAAAATTGAGGATACTTTTTATCCCGAAAAAATAAAGGGTTCCTGCGGGATAGGGATCCAAATTCAGTATATTGAAGATATTTTGATATTTTTTTTGGAGTCTGTTCTATATTCCATCATCATCATCATCATCATGTCAGCCTTTAGAAGTCCACTGCTGAGCATAGGCCTCCCCCAAAGAGCGCCATAACGAGCGATCTTGTGCCACCTCCATCCACCGACTTCCTGCGATGGCTACATTGTCGTCGGTCCATCGTGTGGGGGGTCTCCCTACCGAATGGTAACCTTGTTCGTGGTTACCATTCGAGAACCTTTATTCCCCAGCGGTTGTCGGTTCTGCGAACTATATAGCCTGCCCATTGCCACTTCAACTTGCAAACTCTCTCTCTATATTCAATACTGAAGCCAAAACTATTTAATTTTATTTTTATCTCTCTGTCTGTGTGTCTGTATGTATCTTGGCCGCGCATCACGCTGAATCTACTGAATGAATTCAACTGAAACTTGGTATGGTTTGAGTTCATACTACGAAGTATGACATTGGATACTTTTCATCCCGAAAAATTAAGGTGTTCTCTCAGGATATTTAATGGACACGTATCACGCTGAAACTACTGAACGGATTTTGAAGCTACTTAACACAGTCCCAATTTATATGATGGGTTAGATATGAGGATAATTTTTATCCCGAAAAAAAATTTGTCTAGTTTACTTAAAATAAGCTACTGAACAAGAAAATAACATTAAAAAAAAGTGTTTATCTGACTGTCTATATGTTTGTTTGTTCGCGTATCACGTAAAAACTACTGGACCGATTGCGATGCGGTTTTCTTTGTAGGATAGCTTATGGTCTTGCTTAAAAATGGGAGTATCAATCCGATAGGTAAAAGCGGAGCAATCGATAAAAATATTTTTGACGGCTGAAGGAATTTTGATAAAATGTTGGTATATTGGCATTTTAGGTCCTGGAATAGCACTTTGAGTACATTTAACCTAGAGAAATGACCACGCGTACGAAGCCGCGGATACGGCTAGTCTTCTTATATTGTTATTCATAATCAGCCTATATCTATCTATGTTTGCCGAAGGTTTGATAACCGTACTGGGTAGACATGTTCATGGAAGGAGAGCGCGTCTCTGCAAACGAAGTGTAAGCTCTCCAGCAAGGTTGGAAAGGAATAGCCAAAGATCGGGCTCAGTGGCGTGCTTTGGCAGAGGCGTTTGTCCAGCAGTGGACTGAAATAGGCTGATTATGCTGATGGTCCTCTTAAGCCGACGCATTCAGGTTCTATTTTCCACTCACCAGTAAGCTGTATGATGTTGGCCAGTCTCAACAGCGCCAGGTCGTTCGTGAAGGTCTCAGGGTCGTACTCTGGATGGACCACCACTTCGCCCACGTTGACTATACGCCGACCGTTCTCGTACCGATCGTAGAGAGAATGAGCGCCGAGTATAGCCTGAATGTGTGAGATGGAAACATTAGAACATAAAACAATTTAATGTTCACCATAAACAACAAAAATAAGTTAATTTAAAAACATTTAATTAAAAAACCTTTTATGCAGTAGATATGTCATGATGAAACTTAGAACGGGCTATCACAATTAAATACGTATACAACATTTCGTGTCTATGATGTTAACCGTTGAGGAGTTCCCTAATCAAGAGCCAAACCCAAAGTGCAGCAACCATGTCATGGTGAAACTTCCGGCTAGCATAATCTAATGCGTACACAAAATTTCGTATCTGTGCTGTTGACCGTTGAAGAGTTCCTTTATCTGGAGCTGTTCCTGGATATAGATTGAGGAAATGCTTACCATAAACATGCATTGTCATTGGAACTGAACCAACTTGCAAAAAATCATCTCCGTAGGATAAGAGGAAGTGGTCCTAATTCAGCTTGCAAGATTTGACCTAAACAAACATACATACAGACATACATACGTACATACAAACATTGCAAGTTAAATAAAAGCTTTTCAAAAATAATCCTGATGATAATCGTCATGCCTGCCCAGAACAGTTGCAGTGCCACCCAGAACTTTGTACAGAAAAATGTTTCGCGGCGCTGTCTGCGCTCGTCACCCTGAGACATTTGTCTTTAGGTCTCATGCCCATTATCCAGTCATTTCGCTGGAAACATTACCCTTCAAACCGAAACACAGAAATGTTTACACACTGCTTGGCGGCTGAATATGTGACAAAGGTAGTACTATAGTAGTGGTACTTCCACAAACTGACTCTTGCACAAGAGGCCCTACCAAAATAAATATAGTTTCATCCTAGTTTTGATTATACAAAATGTACAAATGTATAGCAATACCGGGCCATATTAAAACAGATAATAAATATTGTTACAGTTAGTTTATGTACCTACGAGTTATAAATAATAATTACATATACGAAAATTATATTATGCTGGTTCCTGTGAGCTCTATCCGATACCAATATCTAAAAGTGAAACGTTGTCTGTTTGTTTGTTTGTTTAGGGAGCTTTCACGCGATAACGACTTGACGGATTTTAATGAAATTTGGAATGGAGATAGCTTTTACCCTAGAATAAAACATACGATACTTTTTTTGCGGAAAATTGTAAGTTTTCACGGGAAAACTGGAAAATTCCAGTGGAAATTGCCATGGAAACGAAATAACAAGTCTGACAAAAAACTTCACGAGCATTGGTGCTATACCTATATTTGCATTGGTTTTTAATATTCTAGAAGAACATAGGATGCTTTTTTCGCGATAAACAGTAGTCCGCGCGCACGAAGTTGCGGCCGGGAAAGCTAGTTATTGATACGCGCGGTATAATGCGGTGCATAGTCGTCGGGCATGGTCAGTACTTGGATGGGTGACCCTGTTCTACATTAATAATAACTTTTGCTTGCGGCCAATTCACAAGTTCCAGTTGAGTGACAATTCTCAAAAATAAATATGTATTTACCAACTTACGCCTTTTGAGAGACAGGCCATATTTAATTCCGAAGTGACGTAGTGCGTTCTCAGAACATTATTATCTAATTCCGAACTTCTGTCGCCAACGTTCATACCACGTTGAAAACACCGGTTCTCGTCCGATCACCGAAGTTAAGCAACGTCGGGCGTGGTCAGTACTTGGATGGGTGACCGCCTGGGAACACCACGTAATGTTGGCTTTTTGCTACAAGTTTTATTTTTACCTCCCAGTAGTACCTTTTATGTATGGGGTATCGTTAGAATCCTTACAATCATCCCGAGTGAAATAGGCATTTTTTAACAAGTTTTATTTTTACCTCCCAGTAGTACCTTTTATGTATGGGGTATCGTTAGAATCCTTACAATCATCCCGAGTGAAATAGGCATTTTTTATGCGGAGTTCGTTTTTTGACTGGGCACTCGTGTTTTTTCTCTTACTTTGATGATGTACTTGTTTTTATATCTATTTGTTTGTTTTATTTTAATTTATCATTATGTATAACGTTATGTGTTGTAATAATTAAATGTACCTATTATCTTTCTTTCGTTTCTTTTATATCAGTTCTACACTACTAAGTAACAACTTTTGCTTGCGGTAGATTCTCTAAAATATTCATGTATTTATTTTGGTACTCACTTCTTTTGAGAGGCAGGCTTTTTTTAATTCCGTAGTGACGTCATATGCGTTCTCAGAATATTATTATCTAATTCCGAACTTCTGTCGCCAACGTTCATACCACGTTGAAAACACCGGTTCTCGTCCGATCACCGAAGTTAAGCAACGTCGGGCGTGGTCAGTACTTGGATGGGTGACCGCCTGGGAACACCACGTAATGTTCGCTTTTTGCTGCTACTTTTTTTAATACCTCCCAGTAATACCAGTTATGAATGGGGTATCATTAGAATCCTTACATCATCCCGAGTGACAGTATTTTTTTGCGAATTTCCTTTTTTTTCTGAGCAATCATGTTTTTTTCTCATACTTTAATGATTTTCTTGCTTTTTGCTGCTACTTTTCTTTATACCTCCCAGTAATACCAGTTATGAATGGGGTATCATTAGAATCCTTACATCATCCCGAGTGACAGTATTTTTTTGCGAATTTCCTTTTTTTTCTGAGCAATCATGTTTTTTTCTCATACTTTAATGATTTTCTTGCTTTTTGCTGCTACTTTTCTTTATACCTCCCAGCAATACCAGTTATGAATGGGGTATCATTAGAATCCTTGCATCATCCCGAGTGACAGTATTTTTTTGCGAATTTCCTTTTTTTTCTGAGCAATCATGTTTTTTTCTCATACTTTAATGATTTTCTTGCTTTTTGCTGCTAATTTTCTTTATACCTCCCAGTAATACCAGTTATGAATGGGGTATCATTAGAATCCTTACATCATCCCGAGTGACAGTATTTTTTTGCGAATTTCCTTTTTTTTCTCATACTTTAATGATTTTCTTGCTTTTTGCTGCTACTTTTCTTTATACCTCCCAGTAATACCAGTTATGTATGGGGTATCATTAGAATCCTTGCATCATCCCGAGTGACATAGGCTATTTTTTTACGAATTTCTTTTTTGGCTGGACAGTCATGCTTTTTTCTCTTACTTTAATAATTTACTTGTTTTTTATTTATCTATTTGTTTGTTTTATTTTAGTTTATCATTATGTACATTGTTGTGTGTTGTCATAAATAAATGTACCTACCTATTTTCTTTCTATGTTTTCTTTTCTTTTAATACCAGTACTTTTGCTTGCGGTCAATTCTATAAAATAAAGGTTTTTGGTTTTTTCTTACTTCTTTTAAAAGGCAGACTATTTTTTATTCCGTAGTGATGTCAAGCGTTCTCAGAATCATCATCATGTCAGCCTTTAGAAGTCCTCTGCTGAACATAGGCCTCCCCCAAAGAGCGCCATGACGAGCGATCTTGTACCACCTCCATCCACCGACTTCCTGCGATGACTGACATTGTAGCCATCATGTGTCGGTCCATCGTGTGGGGGGTCTCCCCCACACTTCACTTGCTTGTTCGTTCTTGCGTTAACACCAAATCCGTTTCAGTTCAGAAGCTTGAATTGTTGTTTCAGTTCAGAAGGTGAACAGTTTCGGAGAAATAACGTCTCCGTCTCACCCCTTTTTGCAGCTGGATAGAATTCGTGCTCTGATCCTGAAGATGAACTGTCATGGTGGCCTTGCTGTACAAACACTTCAACACTTTGATGTACCTGTAATCAATCTGGCACCACTGTAATGACTGTAGCACTGCCCAGGTCTCGACTGAATCAAAGGCTTTCTCGTAGTCCACAAAAGCTAGACATAGTGGCCAATTATACTCTTCGGTCTTCTGTATAATCTGCCGGAGCGTATGGATGTGGTCTACGGTGCTAAAGCCTTTCCGCAATCCAGCTTGTTCAGGAGACTGAAAGTCGTCAAATCTACGAGCGAGACGGTTTGTAACTACTCTCGAAAACAACTTATAGACGTGGCTCAGCAGCGAAATGGGCCTATAATTCTTCAAGAGGGTTTTATCAACTTTCTTAAAGAACAAAACCACTACACTCCTGTGCCACGCCTCTGGCATAGTACTCTCGAGGATGACGGAGCGGGTGGAACACCGGTACTTAAAGTCCTTCAGAAGCTGTTTAAGCTTCTGAAGGACTTTAAGTACCGGTGTTCCACCCGCTTTCAGTAACTCTGTCGTTATTCCATCCTCCCCTGGTGCCTTGATGCTCTTAAGCTGTTTGAGAGCCATTCTGATCTCGTATAGGCTGACGTCCGGGATATCTTCGGTATAATTTCGGGTCAAACGGGCTCTTGCATCGCTATTCCTGCTAGGAGGACTACGCGATGAGGTGTATAATTGTCCATAGAACTTTTCGAGTTCACTCAAAATCTCTGGCTTCGACGAAACGATGCTGCCACACCCAAGTAGCACACAAGCTGTATAAGTGTAAATGAGGAAACTAATAAACATCTTCAAGTTTGATTAAAGAATTTTAACACTCTTTGCAATGTCTAGCTTCTGGTAAATAGAATTTGATTGACTTTATAATTCCTAAAGTTATAATTATAATCCACTACATTAATCTTTTTTAAAGCCATAAGTTTTATTTTAGATGTAATACAATCCCCTGTACAGCTTCTTATACAGCTTTAAATATTCATCAAGAGCTTTGGTCTTTTAATTGAATTTAATACGGTAAAAGCTTCGATACAGCATTTCTAAAATCTATTTTAAAGCTTCAAGCTATATAGAAACGTTTTAAAGAGTTTAAGCTATTTAGGGATCTAGGTCATTGCTATTTTAATGCCAACTGCTTAGAATCATTGTCACAATAGTTAGTACAGATATTAGCTGTACAGTTAGTATTAAGAATAATTTTAATAAGCTAACAGCTGCAATAAGACCATAAATTATGCCTCAAACCAGCTTTTCATTGTTTTGTCTTTAATCAAACACCGTGGAAAAAAAGAACAGCGGCAAGCGTTGTTACCTTTTAGTCTAGTCTAGAGGGTTCCGCATGTTATTTATTATACATATAAATGGACAAAATGAACTCGTTTCTAATATAATAATTACCATAACGAATTAGAACTGTCTCGGCTTACTCAGGAAGAGTATTTTGAATCGGATTGCAGCTCTTCAGAAAATGTTATAAAAGAATATTTATGCATCACAGAATTTATGAAAAATTTGTTATTTCTGGACAAAATAAAGAAATGGTCTGTTAAACTCCTATCCGTTCAAAAATAAGCAATAATTGATTAAAAGAATTCTGAGATATGGCAAAAATACATTGGAACAATAAGCAAAGAGACTCAGTGAAGAGGCAGAAGTAACTAAAGAAATAAATAGTTACAAAGAAAAACCTAAATGTGATTATTAAATCAAAAGTACCTGCCACGTCCACTTTTTCACATTGTTTAGAATAGTAATTAATAATAATAATTTACTATCAAAAGTAAAACAAAATACAATATATTCAAAAATATTTTATTTACTTCGAGTCTGGTGGAGGATGAATTTTCTTTCCATAAAAACGTAATACCAAAATCATTTGTAATTGGAGAATATTTCCAGAGTGCTAAGATATTATACGGATTCGGATAGTGTGTATGTCCCCAACTGTATTTTGTTTTCAAAATACTTACCTGAAACCTTGAAACGTAATTTAAGCAAATAATATGTAATTTTTCCTGAAAATATGGAAAATGCAATATGGACTGTGGAAATATGTTCCAATTATAAATGATTTTGGTATTACCTTTGTATGGAAAATTCATCCTCCGCTGACTCCTTAACAATCGAACATAGAAAAAATATGTTAACTCCTCGATCCCAGCGCATATGCGACTTCCTCCTACGCTTTGGTAGGTACTTAATAACCAAATGTTCTACCATGTTATAGTAGTCGAGAAAACAAGCTGAACCTTCTTGAACTCTAGGTTCTTCATGATCACAGAAGTCTCTGTCACAGTTCCGACACATGTTTGCAACCCGTCGAACTAGCGATCCCCGCTTTACTATGCATGGCATTAACAGGCCATTTTGTCCGGTGCTTGAAATCAGCCAATTTAGCCAGTTTATAGTCGGCAGTTTTTATAGAATAACGGAGTTGTCCCTTCTACCCCCAACTGCTCAGTATGACGAAAAGTTTTGCAGTTTCTTGCTCTGTCGTTTAAGGCATGCTGACACTGAACAGAGTTAATTAGGTACTTATTATCATAATCAACATTATTGAAATATCAATAAATGTTAAACTTCCTGGTAGATAAGTTACACCTTACGTATATGTACCTTCATAATTCATCAAGAAGAATATATTCGGGACAATTCCACACCAATTACCTAGCCCCAAACTAGGATACCCTGTAATATGGGCACTAGATAACGGATAAACATACATAAATACGAATATCACATCCAAGACTCGGAAACAAACATTTCTGCTCATCACACAAATGATTGCACCTTGCAGGATTCAAACCCGCGACCGTTTGATTTCGTTCCTAGGGTCACTAGCCGCTAGACCAACCGGCCGTCAAATTCCGAGCCGTCTAATTACGAGATAAATTGGCAAGGCGAATGCAGAGCGACAATGCGAGCGAGGTGCGCTTTGCGTTGGTAAAGCATTCTTTGGCTGGACAAGTCAGAAAAAACAATTTTTCAAAAATCCTTAAATGCAGCTGTAAAAATGAAAGCCTATAGACGGTGGATTTCTAAAAACACATCTGCCTATCTTTAACGGTAATCATAGCTACGTATTAATATTATTTATTCTGTGTCATAGCTGCCAAAGAGATGTCTATTAAAAAACTCAACCTGTATATGTATAATTTATTGTGAGTATGTTTCAAGCTTGTAAGAAGAAATGGTTCGTAGTACCTATGTACCTACAACCTACTCGGAGTGATTGAAAGTTTTACAAAAGTTTTAGCGATACCCTAATAAGTTGGTTAATAGCATATATTTAATCGCTCATAATGAATTAAGAATTTTAAGTTCTATTGATCATGCTCTAATACAGCCTATCTCTATATAAAGTTATCTATACAGCCATAAAAGTTCTTTACGATATCTCTTCAGCTTTCATCAAGCTAATAGAATTACGCAGCACGTTTAAAATGTCTTACGCTATTTATGTAGGCTGACGCCATTTCTTTTTCGTATTCCTAATATTTTAATAAACTGTATTGTAATTAAAATGCATATTATAGAATATCAATCAATTTAATTAGATCTGCAGCTTCAAGACAAGCAACATAATGTCTTAAACTGGGGATTAGCTAATTAAAATTGAACATACAAATGTACACTCCACAACATTTTACAATAAGTTTACAATAAATAGCTCTTTTTACCAGGCGCGTGAAATATTTAACGCAAATATATATACACTATCACAGTAAAACGATGCTCGCAATCATATTTTACTCTCTAAAGGAAAATAGGGAGATATAAAAATACTTGCCCAATAATACTTCTCGTTGAAAAAGCCCCAGTAATAAAATTGTACAACAATTTTTACTCCGTTTTGGGGTATTAAGGTAACCAAATAATTAAAAAAGCATTTGTGAATTCTTTTATTTGACAATCTTAATAACACAAGCTGGGTAAAAACTGTACAAAAGATGTGTTTTATGCTACGAATAAGTAATAAGTCAGGAAACGTAACAGCGTTAATAAAATGACCCAACAAAAGTCGTGCCCAAGTAGGTGGGGCTTAAAAGTCGTGTCCAGCGCGTCATCAGTCGTACATTTTTCATGCAAGCGAGCACACGTCATATCTTCGCGTACGTTTTAATTTTATCATTGTGAACTACAGCTGTGAATCATCATGCCAGCATGTGTTGTGAATTGGTGCAGGAGCCATACAAGATTAAAATGTCCAGGGATCACTTTTCACTAGTAGTAGTTGCAAAATTATAATTATATTCAAAGACGTTCAAATACATTATCAAACCGCGATGGTCAATACTATGCAAAATGAAGTCAGTAAATTTTTGCACTAAAGTTTAATTTCTACTCGATGAAATTTTGAAATTAAGCTGTTATTTTTTTCACGCAGATGATTCATACCTAAGAAACGTCAACATATTTAGGAGAATACTAAACAAAATGAGCAAATAAACAATAATGAACGATTACAGTTGGTATGTAATATAGGTTCGGCTTTTTCGACTCATGGGAATAACAATAACATTAAAAAAACAGTTCATAGTTTGATCGAATTAAAGCACGTTTAACTTTTCAGGCTACTGAAAATTCACCTTCTGGAAATTTTGAAGTGTTTGATTTACCGGAGTTGCTCAAAAAAACAAATAATGCAAACCCTCAAGGAATAAGGCACAAAAACTTGTAAGATTTCACTATTATTTTTTGCACTTAAGGTTTAGGGAATTTTTATTTTAGCTGTATATGTGTATCTATTTTAATTAGAGACAGTCTTTCATAGATTTGAAACTGATCTTCAATAAGGTTATTTTCAGGAGAATAATATCAACACTGAATGTAATGACGGTGTTGTCTTCAACACCGTCATTACATTCAGTGTTGACATTATTCTCCTGAAAACAACACCGTCATTACATTCAGTGTTGATATTATTCTCCTGAAAATAACCTTACCTACCAAGAAAAAGAACCAAGATAAACAAAATTAAAATATAATCTTATTTCAACCGAAGTCTTTAGTTTTGAAGAAAGAGGATCATGCGTTACGTCGAATGAATAATCCTAAAACACACATTTTAAAGCAAAAACTAGAAACTAAGAAAAAACTATTTTTGCAGTATAACGACTATCACAGATCAGAAATCTACTACGCCCAAATAAAAGATTAACTATGAAGAATATTTCACTTAAAATATTTTATCCCAATTGGATTTGGCGATACTACAGAAAATAATGCATTGAATGATTTTTCGGACGATATAGTTTTAGCCCTTAATTAAAAGGAAAAAGTCAAAAGTTACTTTGATCTTTGATGGCTGTGCATCTAACATCGCTACGGCTAAGATGTTGGGTTGCAATTTTGAAGACACAAACAATTCAAAATCGTTTTTTGACCTACCGGAGTCTACCGGAGACCCAGTAGTTGTAATATTAGATCCATTTCATATGGTGAAACTTGTGCGTAACACATTAGAGGAAAAAGACACTCGTAGATAAAAACAAGAAAAAAAATTGAGTGGGCACATTTGCAGAAACTGAAAATTTTTCAAGATATCGTTGGATTGCATTTTGGGAATAAATTGTCAAATCGGCATTTATACTTCCGAAATAATATCATGAACGTGAAACTAGCGATTCAAACCTTAAGTCAAAGTGTAGCTGATGCGATTAAGTTTGGTTCGCAACAGTTAAACATGCCTGATTTTCAAGAAACAGATGCAACTGTTAGCTTTTTAGAAACGTTTAACAACCTTTTCGACATACTTAATTCAAGACCGACCGATACGGGTTTAAACACCCTTTTTCAGTGGTAGAAAAAGAAAAACTACATAACGTTTTGGATCAAAGCGAAAAATATATTAAAGGTCTCTAAATCAATGTGCAGCCAAAAAAAACTCGAACAGTAAATGGACAAAGAGTAACAGTATATACTAACTCTTTGAAACCAGTGACCAAAACTCAGTCCAAAACTGGACTTCTAGGACTCTTCATATTTCAAGTTTTAAATTACTTTTTGCACGGCTAGTAGAGTTACAAATATATAAATTTATTTAACCATATTAAGCCAAGATCATATTGAGTTGTTTTTGGAGTGATCCGCAACCATGGCCGTTGCAACAATAACCCAAACGCCTGACAGTTTATGGAAATATATAAAAATAATTTACTGAACTTGAACCTCAGCTCTAAATTCACAGGCTGACAGGAGGACATTCCGTTTTAAATTTCTCAGAATCCGTCTTCACTACATTGCGAAGAAAGATTCTCTTTTAATGTCTTCTGGACAAAAACTTCATAAATTAATTATATTTCGTGGGACAAAGAATTTAATGAATTGTAAAAAGTGAGCCAAAAAAAAAACATTGTACAGTAATATTGTTTTATTACTGACTTGGTCCGGTCCACTTATTGCATAACATCATCCACGCCACTATGACTCAGCTGTCATAGCAGACATTGCATTACGCGCGTGAACCAATCCCTGCTTTCGTTCTGAATTTAAACCAATCACCAAGCATGTCTATTTGTAACCTCGGAAGTGATTCGTACTTTGAATCTTACGTCGTTTTGGTTTGAAGTAGGGGCACTTTTATTGTGAGATTTGTTCTGAATTAGAGTTCCTGACTTATTATTTTAGGTTTTATGCCAAAATCTCAGCAACTTAGCCCTTATAAAGTGTTTAGAATTCCCTTAGACAGCTAATGAACAGCTATTGTACTGCCATTCTAAAACCTAACGCTGCAAAATTTGGGGCCCAAATTGGCAATAGAAAAGCTGGTTATGCGTTTATAAAACATTCTTATGGCTTTCTTGAACAGTCTTTTAGGATTTGCGAGTTCTATTATTCATCCATTAAAAATCTTTTTTGTGCTACTTGGGCTGTCGGGTTTCAGCTTCGTCAACAGGCTTTGCCCAATAGACAGATCTCTTGCGAACACTTTGGAGCCCTTGTTCCGCTCTATTGCGTTCTTAATACAAGTAGTATGTATGTGTTATAGGAACGCAAATCGTGTCGCATTGACTTGGAGATCTGTTTATTAAGCAAGCTGTAACTCGACATATCCACTAAAGACTGCAGTCTCATTCTGCCATAAGTTTGAGTGTATGCTCAGAGAGTTTCTGTGTTATTTTTTGCGGGGGTCTTAAAGAACTCCGACCCAACCGCGTGGACAATTTCCACCAGCCCGTTATTTAGTTCGTCCACTGTATCGCATTCGGTAAGGATTTGGAAGCGATTTTGGAGCTCCAACTGAAAGCTCGCGGGGTTTTGGATTTGGGTAGGACTTGGGCGAAGAGTAGATCTCATCAAACGAGACCTGTCCAGCTTTACGTTGATATTCAATGAGCCTCTTACCATGCGGTGATCACTGCCGGTATTAACCCTGTTGACCACAGAGACATCATTGAATATATGCTTATTGGTCGTCAAAATGAAATCTATCTCGTGCTTATGACCGCCGGGGTGCAGCCACGTCCATTTCCTGGACGGGCGCTTCTTGAAAAACGAGTTCATCATAAAAGTCCCTCCTTCTCCATGAAGTCGGCCAATCGCTGACCCCTGTGGTTCCGCTGTCCAGATCCAAACTGCCCCACTCTCAGTTCATCGCCATTCCTCATGCCCAGCCGAGCGGTGAAGTCCCCCATCACCACTGTGAAGTGTGTTTTCGGGGCATGTATGGCATTAGAAATGTCGTCATACATAGCCTCCACTTCATCGTCCGGGCGTTTCGAGTGCGGGGCGTACACCTGTATGATCTTCACAATGTTGTTGACGAGGGACTTGTGGCGAGAAACCCGACACCATGTTGGGACTGCTGGTCGCCCTCCCGGTAATAGAGTAAGTTGCCGGAAATGACGGTCACCGTATCCTTCGGACTTCTGATAACCCTATGAGAGAAAAAACACGAGATCTCAGAATATTATTATCTAATTCCGAACTTCTGTCGCCAACGTTCATACCACGTTGAAAACACCGGTTCTCGTCCGATCACCTAAGTTAAGCAACGTCGGGCGTGGTCAGTACTTGGATGGGTGACCTCCTGGGAACACCACGTAATGTTTGCTTTTTGCTACAAGTATTCTTTTTACCTCCCAGTAATACCTGTTATGTATGGGTATCGATAGAATCCTTACAATCATCCCGAGTGAAATAGGCATTTTTTATGCGGAGTTCGTTTTTTGACTGGGCACTCGTGTTTTTTTTCTCTTACTTTGATGATTTACTTGTTTATATATCTATTTGTTTGTTTTATTTTAGTTTATCAATAAGTATAATGTTATGTGTTGTAATCATTAAATGTACCTATTATCTTTCTTTCGTTTCTTTTATATCAGTTCTACACTACTAAGTAACAACATTTGCTTGCGGTAGATTCTCTAAAATAATGATGTATTTATTTTAGTACTCACTTCTTTTGAGAGGCAGGCTTTTTTTAATTCCGTAGTGACGTCATATGCGTTCTCAGAATATTATTATCTAATTCCGAACTTCTGTCGCCAACGTTCATACCACGTTGAAAACACCGGTTCTCGTCCGATCACCGAAGTTAAGCAACGTCGGGCGTGGTCAGTACTTGGATGGGTGACCGCCTGGGAACACCACGTAATGTTGGCTTTTTGCTGCTACTTTTCTTTATACCTCCCAGTAATACCAGTGGTGTATGGGGTATCGTTAGAATCCTTACAATCGTCCCGAGTGACATAGGCTTTTTTTTCCTAGGTTCGTTGTTTGTCTGGGCAGTCGTGTTTTTCTCTTATTTTGATGATTTACTTGTTTTTATTTATCTATTTATTTGTTTAAATGTTTTTTTTAGTTTATCATTGTGTATATTGTTGTATGTTGTCATAAATTAATGTACCTAGACAAATTGGACGGAGCCGAGATTTTAATAAAATAAACAACAAATTAAATTTGAAGTTAATTTTATTGGTCTTACTTTTGACCGTACAATTCAAGCGAAGATAAAATAATGACAATTTCTATTTAATTACTTCCTTATATAACTTTTATAAATGCGTAGGCGATTTCTAGTACATTCTTCATTGTAATAACAACTAAGTAGTTATATTTCTCATACATTAGCGAGAAAAACATCTAAGTACATAAATGCTTATGCAGCTATGCGCAATTAAATCAAATCAACATGTAGAGTACCTCTACTGCGCATTATTCATAGAAAAACAACATAAGTACAAAAAGTGCTTACTTGGTACTTTCACAATCTAAGTTAGTACCTACTTGTATGATTAAATATGTCGCAATTGGACTTCGGTAAACAACGGTGGGTTTGTGGTACATATAACTACCTACCAATTATTTTCTTTCTATCTTTTCTTTTCTTTTAATACCAGTACTTTTGCTTGCGGTCAATTCTCTAAAATAATGATGTATTTATTTTCGTAAGTAGGTACCTACTTCTTTTGAGAGGCAGGCTATTTTTAATTCCGTAGTTACGTCAAGCGTGTTCAGAATATTACTATCTAATTCCGAAATCCTGTCGCCGACGTTCATACCACGTTGAAAACACCGGTTCTCGTCCGATCACCGAAGTTAAGCAACGTCGGGCGTGGTCAGTACTTGGATGGGTGACCGCCTGGGAACACCACGTAATGTTGGCTTTTTGCTGCTACTTTTCTTTATACCTCCCAGTAATACCAGTTATGTATGGGGTATCTATCATTAGAATCCTTACAATCATCCCGAGTGACATAGGCTTTTTTTTCCTAGGTTCGTTGTTTGGCTGGGCAGTCGTGTTTTTCTCTTATTTTGATGTTTTACTTGTTTTTATTTATTTGTTTTATTTTTTTTGTTTTAGTCTATCATTGTGTATATTGTTGTGTGTTGTCATAAATTAATGTACCTATCAATTATTTTCTTTCTATCTTTTCTTTTCTTTTAATGCCAGTACTTTTGCTTGCGGTCAATTCTCTAAAATTATGAAGTATTTATTTTCGTAAGTAGGTACTTACTTCTTTTGAGAGGCAGGCTATTTTTAATTCCGTAGTGACGTCAAGCGTGCTCAGAATATTATTATCTAATTCCGAACGCCTGTCGCCAACGTTCATACCACGTTGAAAACACCGGTTCTCGTCCGATCACCGAAGCTAAGCAACGTCGGGCGTGGTCAGTACTTGGATGGGTGACCGCCTGGGAACACCACGTAATGTTGGCTTTTTGCTACTACTTTTCTTTATACCTCCCAGTAATACCAGTGATGTATGGGGTATCGTTAGAATGCTTACAATCACCCCGAGTGACATGTATTTTTTTTTCCTAGGTTCGTTGTTTGACTGGGCAGTCGTGTTTTTCTCTTATTTTGATGATTTACTTGTTTTTATTTATCTATTTATTTATTTTCTTGTTTTTATTTAGTTTATCATTATATATAATGTTATATGTTGTCATCAATAAATGTACCTATTATTTTTCTTTCTTTTCTTTCATATCAGTTTTACACTAATGGGTAACAACTTTTGCTTGTGGTAGATTCTCTAAAATAATGATGTATTTATTTTGGTACCTACTTACTTCTTTTGAGAGGCAAGCTATTTTTCCGCGTCAAGCGTGTTCAGAATATTATTATCTAATTCCTAACTCCTGTCGCCAACGTTCATACCACGTTGAAAACACCGGTTCTCGTCCGATCACCGAAGTTAAGCAACGTCGGGCGTGGTCAGTACTTGGATGGGTGACCGCCTGGGAACACCACGTAATGTTGGCTTTTTGCTTTTACTTTTCTTGATACCTACCAGTAATACCAGTTCTACACTAATAACAATTTTTGCTTTTTTTCTTTTTGTGACAAGTCACAGCAGTAATGACACGACTGCCCAAAAAAAACAATGTTTTTAGGGTTCATGTATGCATGTGAGTTTATTTATTCCACCATTACTTTTAAATGCCTGAACAGATTTAGATTTATGGGGTATCATTAGAATTCTTACATCATCCCGAAGTGACAATATAAAGCTAATTTTTTTTTTTTTTTTTTGATAAGTTCTGGTTTCCTATATATTATTTGTTTTTGATAATGTTTAATGTTGTGTGTTGTCAGAAATATAAATGTATTTTCTTTCTTTCTTTCTTTTATTTATTTCTAGTGTGCAAACATCACTAAATTCTGACTTAAGACCAGGCTCTGCTTTTTAAGGGTTTTTTTTTTGCATAAATATGCTGGGTCAACCTCCAACCTGATAAATGTGAAACTTTACATATATGTTTTTGAGATCTTTATCTCTCTAATACTAAGACAAAAACACGATTAACAAAATTTCATTCGATACATTTTCTTATCAAAAATTACGTTATTTTCGGTAATGTTTACATTTTTCTACTCAACGGGTTAAGTGTTATCTCTAAAATAAATCTCATAGCAACCGTTTATTATCTAAGGCTAAGACAAAATTTACCAAACTACATTATTAGCCTGCCAATAAAATAAATAACTTTTGAGACATACGTCATTTAGTTCCGAGCTAAATTGTGTGTTCAAACAGCGCTCGCGATATTCAACCTTGTTACGCAGGCACTTCAGTGCTTATTGCGGGTAGTGGGTGGCAGAGTGTAGGGTAGGTGGCAGGGCAGTGCGGAGTGGGAAAATGTAACCTTGGAGCCTGGCCTTAAAATGCAATGTATTCGACAAAATAATTGGGCATGTCGAGTAATAATAATAATAATAATAATAATATTTATTGACAGTATAAAAAAGATTACAAAAATACATTTGATCAATAGACTAGTATGACGAGTGCAGTGCAGTGACGCATAAAATCTTGCAATACAATCCTGAATGGCACTGCATTTTTATGGGCAGGAGTAGCGTTTACCGTCAAGCATACCAGCTGATCGTTTAGAGGAAACTATTTTTGACTAATTATAGTAGTAGAATAGTCCTGTGCTCACCTGTACATGGTCCACCTCCCTCCCGCTGTGGAAGCAGCAGTGCGCCGCTGTCAGAACCCACTCCTGATGAACCAGAGAGCCGCCACAAAAGCCCAGCTCACCTGTAGTTCCTACACGCTTGTATAGGGCTACCTATAATGTAAAAGTACAAAACAGGTTGAGGTACCACGGAGAAATGAGTTGAAAATTGGTTTAAAAGATACATGTCATGTAACATATGATATGTATACGTCATACATAAAAAAAGGGTTCCCGCAGGATATTGGTTGAAAAATATATTACAAAAACCAACAGAAATTTGGTTAAAAAGATACATGTCATGTATATGATATGTTATATGATACAATACAAGTCATTTTTAATTTTTCGGGATGAAAAGTATCCAATGTCCTACTCCCTTGTAGTATAAACTCAAATCATACCAAGTTTCAGTTGAATTCATTAAGTAGTTTCGTCGTGATGGTCGAGACACAGAAAGACAGAGGGACAAAAATGAGAAAAATAACAGTTTTGGCTTCACTATCCAATATAACTCTATATTGGATAGTGAAGCCAAAACTGTCCCCTCCAAAAAATATTATTTATTACTTCGAAATTAACATTACTTTGGACCTCTATCCCGCAGGAACCCTTTATGTTTTCGGGATAAAATTTATCCTTAAATTTAACCCATCATACAAACTATGAATGTGTCAAGTTGTATCAAAATCCGTCCAGTAGTTTCAGCGTAATACGTGTTCTTTTAAATAACTTTCAAACAATATCCTGAGGGAACCCTTTAATGTTTCGGGATTAAAGTATCCAATATCCTACCTCGTAGTATGAACTCAAATCATACCAAGTTTCAGTTGAATTCATTCAGTTTATTTGAAAAAAGATAAAAAAAAACAGTATGGAAAATTATAAATATTAATTGTGGGTATCAAGAGATTTATTGTTCTCAAATGCATTGGATGATAATTATGTACTCTGGGGACTTGCAACAGATATTATACAGCCTAGCTGTTTCCGTGTATTCCTGTGTGTTCTCCGGATGAACTTTGACAAAACCAAGGATGTGTTCAACGAACATGTTATTCCGGAACCAATTGCTGTTAGCGGAACTGCTCTCGAAGTTGTTCAGGAGTATGATTATCTGGGGAAAACTTTGCATCTAGCTAAAACAACTTCGAGAGAGAGAGACCCGCATAATAATACAGCTGAGCTGGGCAGCATTTGGGAAACTTCATCGAGTCTTCTTGTCGCCAATACCACAAAGTTTGATGACAAAAGTCTTCAACCAGTGCGTCCAACCTGTTATGACATTCGGAGCAGTCGTGGACACTCGCGGTACGACTAGTCCACCAATCTAAAGTCGCTCAGCGGGCTATGGAAAGGGCTATGCTCGGAATTTCTCTGAAAGATCGTATCCGGAATGAGGTGATCCGGCAGAGAACCAAAGTTGTCGATATAGCCCTTACGATTAGTAAGCTGAAGTAGCAGGGGCTGGTCATGTCTGTCAAAGGACTGATAACCGTGTTCTTGAGTGGAGACCGCGACTCGGCAAACGTAGTGAAGGGCGTCCTCCAGCTAGGTGGAGCAACGATATACGCAAAGTGGCTGGCAGCAGTTAGAAGATAGAAGCCGAAGATCGGGCTCAGTTGCGTGCTTTGGGAGAGGCCTATATCCAGCAGTAGATTGACACAGGCTTATGATGATGATGATGATGAAGATGTATATTTACCTGAAAAGGCCTGGTATTGGTCTCAGTCACCACACCCCCTGCGATCCTCGCGTACCTAGCGTCGCACTCACTGTCGCCCTCACATAAACGTGTTGCACTTAGCACTACTGGCAGAAGAACAAACACTAACTGCCTCAGCATCTTCACTTCTCAAAGTCAACAAGCGAAAAGGTATTAATTTGTTATAAGAACTTTACAAGCAATTATGCAAGTGAATGACTTATTTTAAATATTTTATTGGCATCAATTTATTCTAAATGGTTGTGCTTATTTCTACGTGTGAAATATTGTGAGAAAGTTTATCTCTATATCGGAAATAATCTCGAGTTTGACGAATTCGCCTGGTATCTGTAATCTTCCTGTCTTGATAAGAAGTGGGCCATCGAAAGGAATTCTTTGAAGACCCACTCATCTCGATTTTTCTCGGTTTTTAAATAAGGTATGCTTTTACTCTACATCGAAAGAAAATAATGAGTGTTTGTCAAGTTTTAAGTAGGTAGGTTAAGGAAAGGTAGATTACAATGTTATACACATTTTAATGTTTACCCTGGAATGAAGATCATTTAAACTACTCGTAATGTGTGCTCGAGACCCAAGTTCTACAGTTCGCAGCCAATCATTATATTTATCTGTGTTAATCTTAATTAGCCATTACACGTCGAATATATTTCGTTAATATTTATATTTATTTATTTTATGTTTACGTTTATCGAGATCATCGGGGCGGATTTGAACCCGCTATATATGGATCTACAGTCCACTTTCTTGACCCTACTAAGAAGATTAAAACCTGCTTCTATTAGAAATGGCATGAACGACGGTAGATAAAAACACGTTGTATTTAAAACATCATTTATTATATTTTCCTCAAAAAAGTAAAATTTTAAAATAAAATATTTTAAACATAGGGTACATGCAATAGTGTGACACAACTCCGCAGCAAAACAGCATATCAGATACTATTGTAGGCCCGATGCTGCGCCGGCTGCGTCACACTCCACAAATATACAATAATCATAAGACATAAACAATAACTAAAACGTGTACCATTATATTAAGAAAATGTGTAATTTAGACATACGTATTGCTTACAAAAAATAACAATTTGTGAAACGTTGGCAGTAGAAATAATGATAGAAAACATTGTTTTAAATAGACACGACACTTTGTAGAAGCACTTATGAGGCGTCAAGCGTACTTACAAATTGGATACTTAAATACAACGCGTCGGCTTCGCTGCGCGCGGTATTCAGTACCGACTAGCTTTACTCTACGTCTCTTACAATTACGAAGGGTCTAGGAGATAAATCTGATATAATTTAAATGCGAATTGATAGCCGTGCAGCGAAGTCCACGCGACGAAGAAGACACTTTATAATGGAAATTAATTCTAATACATTACGTAGCTTACGTTATATGTGTCTCGTATTGCTCAAATGTAGCGAAGCAGTCGATAGTACACATCAATCCACTGGGAAGTGGATCTATTGTAAATGCGGCTACGATTCGTCCTAGGTACGAGATATCAAATGCGATTACCAAATTCCGTCGATTGATATTAGTTTGGTCAATAGGATATCATTTTTAAAATCTTTTATAGTTATAGTTATAATGAATCGAACGACATACTCTAGTTCAAATGGATTTACCTCTAACTCCATTTTTATATATAAATAATTAAAATATATAATTCTCAATCTGAATTTTAAATACCTAAAATCATCTATTTATAAATAGCGTTTAGAATTCAATATAATAATATGTATTTTAATAGAATCGATTTAAACGCTATAACAATTACACTCAGGGTGGGATCCATACAAAACTCACCGAATTAATAAATAGGCGAAATTCAAACACTCAAAAATGTACCGAACAGTCTCAATAAACGTTTTTGTACGCAACAAAATGTGTGTGTGTATAAATGTAGTTAACGTTTCGTAGTCGTTTGGGCTGCGTCGACACGTTCGTCGTTAGCAAAGCTTACAGTAGCGCAAGCTTCGTGAGGCGCGTCCGTCGGCGCGTGCGTGCGTGCGTACGTGCGGACGTACTGAACGCACGGCGAGGACGCGCTATGGGGAGACTGCAGTCGACGGCGCCGCGACTAGCCAGCCCGGTTAGCTGTTGTGAACAAAATTTGCACATTATTTTCTGACTTACTTGAACGCTGATGTTAGTTATTAGTTCAAAAGTTTTAGGGCTGCAATCAGACAATTATTATGTCTTTGATTAGTTTGATTACTATGGTTAGGTTATTTAGTATTTAGTATAATAAAATGACGATTTTATTTAATAATTCATTAAATTATTCTATTAAATTTCTGGTTAGTAGTGTTGTACAGGTTAGGTTACAACTATTGGTATTTAACATTTAGTAGGTGCACCTTAAATTCTATCCCTCACAAGGAATGTAAGTAGGGGTTAGTAAAATTAGTGTTTTGTTGGTTGTTGTATGAGGTAGTACTAGCCTCTGGTGTCAGAGTAAAATTAGTGTGAACAAGCATTTGATTAGCCTAACTGTTTTTTCTAAGTTATATGCGGTTTTCCATCGCTCCGTGCTTCGGAGGGCACGTTAAGCTGTCGGCCCCGGCTGTTATTGATTAATAGCCGTCTTGAGCCATGTCAGAGGCCCTCGGGCGGCCTGACCAATTGACGCCAGAGGCCAGTACTACCTCATACGACAAGCAAGCAACCGGTTTTAATGGTTTTGTGGGTTCATATTTAATGATGTTACGACCCTAAAATAACTTAATTATTGGTTGTGACGTTATTTAATACTATGTGCCACCGTGCTGTTGCGTATTGATATTAAATTGTGACGTTCCAAAGTAAGTTTAATCGTATTATTACATACGAAGACTAACAAAAAGGAACAAAATAATCAACAAAACACAAATGCGTGTCGGTGAGATTACGCGCACCGACATCGCCGTTGTGTGAATTGACATATTTCAAAAATGAGACATGATGTTACTCTTTTATTGATTATGTGATCTTACAAAAAAGAAAGCGTGACCTTCACACAGTAAAGTTGTATTTACTAAAACCAATGTGCGAGCGATGCAGCCATATAACCGAAGTACTATGACATTGTCACCAGAAAACAACCCACGCCGGTGTAGAGCTCAATTACTTAGAATAAGAATAATTTACTATACAGAAAATAATAGTAGGCACAAATTAAGAAAACAGTGGAGGTTGAACAGTTACATTTGATATTTACGTGGATGTAGATATGTAGGTACATTAGAGTTTGCAAAGGGCCCCAAACTAGGCAAAGCCTGTATCTTGAGTGCACGAATTCAAAGAGAAACAATTGTTTATAAACACTGCTTCAGAAGCAAAATCTGAACAATACAAAAACAAAATGTGTTTCCGAAACCAATACTTTTGTTTCAGAAACATAGCTCATTGCTGTGTTTCTGAAACCGCTTTCGCTTCACTGAGAAACAATTGTTTAAAAACATTGTTACGTGATGTTACAGAAACTTTGTATCCGAAACATTGTTTCACAATGAATACATGACTTAAGACGTAAAGACAAGTTCTGATTCAAAAGGTTATCCGCACATTTAATGAAAGAAACAAACTTCCCGGAAACTTCTCGAGTGTCGAAACTAAACTGTGTTTTAAGTTAAGCCCATCACCATCTACGGCGCACGCAAAAGTGAAGACGTCAGGTGCGTGTCTGAAGTTAGGAATGGATAGAAATGGATGGCCGTCTTATTCCAGTACACATACGATTATGTGAAACAAACAGTCTAAGCCGATAAACATATCACGAACTCCTCAGCTGACGTCCCGGCGATATGGGAACGGCACAATTATAAGAACTTCCAATGCATCGATCCAATCCAATATCCAATGCCGCGATATACAGTAATGACGTGCCGATATATAGAGTAATGACGTGACGTGGTATACAATCATGAGACGTGCCATGAAGTGCAGGGCATGTGAGTTACTGCGAGAATAGATAAATGTGTGTGATAGATGAATGTGCAGACTGACTTTCTTTTGAGCGTGAAGAAGGCGCGACGCTTGGACTATTTAAAACAAAAGTTTAATCCGAAAAAGATGACATGAACTCTTCATGATTATGATGTCCCTTTTATAAAGAAACAGCATGATTACAAGTACTCCATACATTACGTGACGCGACGCGATATACACACATGAAGTGACACGATATACAGTACTGACGTGACACAACATACAATAATGACTTGACGCGATATACAGTAATGCATGGAGCTATATGCAAGCATCCGGCGTGCCATGCAGTGCAGGATGTGTGGATTATAACGAGAATGATAGGAGATAGTTCGGAAAGACTTCTTTTAAAGCGTGAAGAAGGAGCGGCGATTGGGCTATTAACTAATCAAAAGTTTATTCCAAAAAAGATAACACGTACTCTATGACGTCAAGGTGACATGGAACATAATTATGACGCCCCGGTGAGTTGGATCAGCACGATTACACAAATTCCCTATACGACGTGACGCGATATACAAACATAACGTAGCTCGATATACAGTAATGAGATTACGCGATATACACACATGCGGCGTGCCATGCAGTGTAGTGCAGCGTGTGTGGGCTATGGCGAGAATAGATAGGAGAGAGTGCGGACTGACTTCTTCTTGAGCGTGAAGAAGGAGCGACGCTTAGGCTCGTTGTTGGCGGGCGCGGGTAGCGTGTGCGAGCGCGGCGCGGGCGCGGCAGTGCGCGCGCGCAGCGTCTCCAGCCACCACGACATCTCCGCGTCGTCGTGCGCCTGCAGCAGGAACTCCGCACCGCTCGACAGCCTGACAATACAATATACAAACTTATTACTTATACAATCAAATTATTATAATAATACAAGCTTCCCCGCAGCTTCTTCTACGCGGACTTCAGTTTAACGCGATGAAAAGTATGCTATGTCCTTTCCTAGGAAAACTATCCCATACCAAATTTCAACAAAATCGGTTCAGCCGTGAAAAGGAAAACAAACGGACAAGAGACAGAGTTACTTTAGCTTTTATAATATTAGGTGATTTTTAACACATTGATTGTATAATATTTTATGTTTTACTATCGACTATAATAAGTTCATTTAGAGAACAAACAAATCCACACCAATATATAAAAGTGAAACGCTGTCTGTTTGTTTGGGGAGTTTTAACGGGATAACGGCTGGATGGATTTTGATGAAATTTGAGATGGAGATAGCTTATACCCTTGAAATAAAACATAGGATACTTTTTATCCCGGTATATAGTAAGTTTCCACAAACTGGAAAATGTCGATTACTCGCTGTAAGGAACGGTTGCCATGGAAACGAAATAATAACAAGTGTGTCAAAAAGCATCAAGAGCGTTGATGCCAAAGAGAATACAATATGTTGGTGCTATACTTTTAAATTAGTTTTTAATATCCTAGAAGAACATAGGATGCTTTTTTCGCGATAAACTTTAGTCCACGCGGACGAAGTCGCGAGCGAAAGCTAGTACTCAATAAGAAACAATAACTATGTTTAGTTTGGGCCTACCTAAACGACGGACCTTATGACCTGATTTTTTTAAAGAGCTTTCTGATGTTGTCAACTTAATTTAACATACAACCTAACCTCTTTAAAAAAAATTGTTACCTGGGTTGTTCCAATTTAATAATTATTTTTTGGAAATTTATACGCGTTCTCAAAAATTCATCACAAGTTCTAAAATTTTCTTGATTAACGTTTAACCCCATATGCTCGCACACATCCACATATAAAGCCTCCTCGAAATACAATTAACCCTCGGATTTCCACCCAAGGACAAGTTGTATGACTAGTTGTCTGTTTGTTAGTCGTATGAGGTAGTGCTGGCCTCTGGTCTCAGTTTGTCAGGCCGCCCGAGGAACTCTGACAGAGCCAGCAGACAGACCTACAAGGGGAATTAAGAGATCTTAAAATCGAACAACCTCAAGAAGTACCTCTATATTCATTATTTTGTGGCGCAAGTATGTATAAAATTTTCTGTAACTTCTTTTTGGACGAACCGATTTTTATAAAACAAAGATAAAAACCTCCGCAAGACTCCAAGGAATACAGTTCAGCAAACATCATCAAAATCCATCCAGTGGTTTTTGCGTGATGAAATCACAGACAGACTGGATTTTCCTACTTTCATATAACTTAATTCGTCTATTTTTTTTTCCATATAAAGATTTCACTTTGTGTATAAGTTTATCATATGTATAGATATAAATAGAGATATTTAAATAGATAGATAGATAGATATAGATAATGTATGTACTAAAAAAGTCACAATTAGAATTTAGAACATAAGTGAGCAACATAATTATATGATGTTTCATTTAACTTCTTTCGATAATCGATTTTTTCCTTCACTGCTCCAACCCTAGAAATATCACTCCGGCAGCTGTCTTGGCGATCAAGCTATGTTGTACAAACTATAGGATATGATAGCATTTGCACACTATCCGCAAATTCTACTATTTCACTGATGTTGTGACTATGTGCCGGAAGATGTAAAGTAAAGTAGGTAAAGTATTAAAGATTGTGGTAAAGTGTTAAAGAGCCTTTTGAGTGTGAAAGATTAAAGGTAAAGTGTCACCTGAGTCTGAAGACGTGCTTCTTCTTGGTGTAGTTGGCGGCGACCTCGACGACGGCGCCGTTGAGGTCGAGCGGGGCTTCGCCGCGCCAGGGCTGCTCGGGGGTCGCCTTGTACGCCTTCTGGTCCTTGTAGAACGACATGCGCCCCTCCTTCGCTACCACGTACACTTTGTCCCACGACCTGGAATGGTAGAGGTCGGCTGATGTTCAACATGTACTATCGTCTGGTATGATACGAGGTGAGCATCAAATTGGCCGGATGAGTAATTAATGTTGCAGTGAGAGTTGATGGTTAAAGTGTATGGCAAGTTTTTAGCTTAAGACTCCATTGATCCTATTCAAAAGGAGAAGATACAAATTCGCTCTTCAAACACTTATATTAGCGACTCCTATTCATACCACTTCTTTCCTTGATCACTCCTTCCAAGTTTCAGCAGTCCGTCTCTGGAACTCACTTCCAATTGACATTAGAAAGTGTCAAACTAAAGAAAATTTTAAGCGGTTAACTCGAGAGCATTTAAAAAAGACTTATTAACAACACCAGCTGTTTAATTTTATAATATTTATATGTATTTTATTTTTATGATATTATATGATGTAATATTTATAATAATTGAACATACATATTTTACAAAGTTTTATATTTTAGTATTCATTTCGATTAATTTATCTTTATTTTCATTTTACTGTCCATATCTCGAGTGCACGCCTATACACATATTTCTTGCACAACCAAAAAATCCTAACCAAAATATCAAATAAAAAATCCTGACCAAATGGTCTATCCATTTGGTCCGGCACCGACCAAAAATAAAAAATATACAAGAAAGATATCAAAAGAAGGATTGAATTACCTGTTGGAAGCCCGTTTGGCAGCCGATTCCCACTCGTGCTTGCGCACTAAGGTTCCCTCCACGCCTTCGTCCTCTCCCGCGGGACTAGCGCCCTCTGTGTCAACAACAACTTTATTACACCTTATCCTAAGCGAGCTCTTCGCTCCACTTGATTAAATATTGGTAACTTATGTCGCTGATACATAAAGATTAAGTTCACCAACGAATGGAATTAATGCAAGTGCCGAGACAAGTTTGTGGATTAAATGTACTGTGTCAAAATGGTATTTGCGTTAAATTTATCAAGAAAATATCAAAAAACAAAGAAAGGGCCGGTAAAAACAACCAATAGAAGCGCTTCATTTTCTATCAAGACATAATGAAGCGATCTCATTGGTGGATTCTTTTCAAGCTCTTCGCTTTGCTGTCTCGCTTCATTCTAGTAGACAGCAAGCTTCTCAGCAGTGAACACAGTTCATACGTTGGTGAACTTATAAGCAGAATCAATACTCAAGGGACTTATGCTATTTATTTTAAATAAACTATTATATATATATATATATATCTACTTCATGACGTGATCGGTTTGATACCTATCCAAGACATTTTCAAGTAATTCCGCAAATCAGTTTCAATGAAAGCCAAGCTAGAGTTTTTTGGAATTTATTGCAATACAATCACATGTAGAAAATGCACCAAAATAATTAAAAATACAGACAGGTTTTACATGCTTACACTGTATTTAGTAATAACTTTTTGTTCGCCTAAAGGGCGATCAACAACAGCTCATGAACGAGACGAAATAGCAAAAGGTTTTACATGCTTACACTGTATTTAGTAATAACTTTTTGTTGGCCTAAAGGGCGATCAACAACAGCTCATGAACGAGACGAAATAGCAAAAGGTTTTACATGCTTACACTGTATTTAGTAATAACTTTTTGTTCGCCTAAAGGGCGATCAACAACAGCTCATGAACGAGACGAAATAGCAAAAGATCAGTAAACAGCTAAATAATCACTTTCATTTTTTATAGAGTCTGAAAATCGTACAAAAAAACCATTTCGTATTTTAAATTATTTCGATAATAAAAGTGTACAAAACTTCATGCGCGCGACACACAACAGCACACACAAAGCTTTCATCGCAACAGAACAATTTGCTTCTAAGAAGGTATTGTGGATGGACATTCTCTACGCCATTTTTATTACTTCTTTTCCATCAATTTACGGGTCTCATTGAACAACAACTCGTAAAGTAGACTAATTTTATAATAATAAGTCTTTTGTAGTATTTTTTATATAACAGTCACCAAAACTACGTTAGAATACATCTTCAACCAAATGAATGAATGAACAAGACTTGAGTGCACTTGTTACACGAAGTGTTTAGTCGACGGTTTAACTGAATGACCCAATGTGGCCCGAATCCATCCACAACCTCCCCCTAACAACGTTACCTTCGTCGTCGCTATGGTGCGTCCCAGCGATCAGTTTCTTGGCGGTCTTCCAGCGGAAACTCCTGAACGGCGACTTGCTTCTCGACCGCGACTTCACCTTACCGGAACTCGAAGGAGTTGCGGGCGTAGAACTCGATCCGGGCGCTGTCCGCGTGAGTTCGGGATCGGTGGTAGGGGTCAGGGAACGTGCAGTGTAAGGGATTTATAGAAAGGTGAGAATATGGGACAGTGGTACATAGTCATGTATGTAGTTGTAGGATAGGGTAGGAATTTGGTTAATTGAGGTTGTTTTAACAATAATAGGTACAAATATTGGTGAATAAATAGGAAATAATAAGGTACATATTCAAGTTTAAATATTAGAGATGTAAAAATAAGTGGCGAAATTGGAGGGGGCAAGGAGGCGGCGGAGGAGAAAAACAAAAGAAAAATAATTCAAAGCAGACATAAAAACAAAATGGCGTCGCAGCAAAAAACAAAAGCGAACATTCATGCTCAGTTAAAAATGTGACTAGAAACTATGACATGTAACGGTAACTTACAAAAACACAGACGTTAAAATAATCATGCACATAGAGACACATAGGAGTACTAATGACTGTACAAGTTATTATTGTTATATGTTATTTTCTAATAGGTATGATTTCAGTTTGCACCTAGAAATATTTTATGGCTTCTACAATTTTGGCTAGTCATGAAATTTTGTAACACCACTGAATGACTGCGTTATTTTACGTAAGGTAAAACCTCCCCTATTATACGATTAGATGATGTGTGACGACAAATGTTCCATTTTTACCCGACTGAGCGGAGGGAATGAGCAGTCTTCCATTAGGCATTGTCAGTTTAGTTCTTTCATTATCAAGAGATGGCGCTCGCGTAATTAAAAGCAATGAATTTGTTACAAAATTGACGCACAACTTGCCATAAACAAGGGAACGCAGAATGTCATACTCGCCAGTAAGCGTAATTCAAAATCTTTGGTCATACCCAAGGAAGTTCTATGTACTTAAAGAACTTCCTTGGTCATACCAAACTACAGTACCGTTACCAAAACTGTCACCAACGCCATCTAGCGAGAGATAAATAATGCTAAAATGACACTAAGAAAACCGCTCATTGTTTATCAGCCTGTCTAAGTATGTACGTCTGTTTCTTTGTTGCATATAGACATTGATATACGTCAATCGATTTGTCTTAATCTTGCGAGTACTATTAAATCACCATCATCATCATGTCAGCCTCTAGAAGTCCACTGCTGAACATAGGCCTCCCCCAAAAAGCGCCATGACGAGCGATCCTGTGCCACCTCCATCCACCGACTTCCTGCGATGGCTACAATGTCGTCGGTCCATCGTGTGGGGGGTCTCCTCACACTCCGCTTGCTTGTTCGTGGTCGCCATTCGAGAACCTTTATTCCCCAGCGGTTGTCGGTTCTGCGAACCATATGGCCTGTCCATTGCCACTTCAACTTGCAAACTCTGAGAGCTATGTCGGTAACCTTCGTTATTCTACGGATTTCCTCATTTCTGATTCTATCACGAAGTGAAACACCGAGCATAGCTCTCTCCATTGCACGCTGCGCAACTCTGAGCTTTTGTATGAGACCAATAGTTAGCGACCACGTCTCAGTGCCGTATGTCATCACTGGCAACACGCACTGATTATAAACTTTTGTCTTGAGGCTCTGCGGTATCTGCGACGAGAAGATATGGCGTAATTTCCCGAACGCTGCCCATCCGAGTTAGATTCGTCGGTTGACCACTTTGTCGAAGTTGGATCTACCCAGTTGGATCGTCTGAACCAAGTAGATATAGTGATCAACAGCTTCGATAATATCGTTCCCAAAATAAACCGGCATGGGTACGACATGGGCATTTGACATGATGTTCGTCTTGCCCATGTTCATTTTAAGACCCACCTGTTGGGAAAAAATATTGATGTCACTGAGCATTGTGCTTAGGTCTTCAGGGTTTCAGCCATGATGACTATATCATCAGCAAATCGAAGGTGAGTGATGTATTCGCCACTGATGTTAACACCATATCCGTTCCAGTTCAGAAGCTTAAATATATCTTCCAGTGCAGAGGTGAACAGTTTCGGAGAAATAACGTCTCCCTGTCTCACTCCTTTTTGCAGCTGGATAGAATTCGTGCTCTGATCCTGAAGACGAACTGTCATGGTGGCCTTGCTGTACAAACACTTCAACACTTCAATGTACCAGTAATCAATCTGGCACCGCTGTTATGACTGTAGCCCAGGTCTCGACTGAATCAAAGGCTTTCTCGTAGTCCACAAACGCTAGACATAGTGGCCGATTATACTCTTCGGTCTTCTGTATAATCTGCCGGAGCTTATGGATGTGGTATATGGTGCTAAAGCCTTTCCGGAATCCAGCTTGTTCGGGAGGCTGAAAGTCGTCAAACCTACGAGCGAGACGGTTTGTAACTACTCTCGAAAACAGCTTATAGACGTGGCTCAGCAGCGAAATGGGCCTATATATAATTCTTCAAAAGGGTTTTATCACCTTTCTTAAAGAACAAAACCACTACGCTCCTGTGCCACGCTTCTGGCGTAGTACCCTCGAGGATGACGGAGTTAAACAGCTTCTGAAGGACTTTAAGTACCGGTGTTCCACCCGCTTTCAGTAGCTCTGTCGTTATTCCGTCCTCCCCTGGTGCCTTGTTGCTCTTAAGCTGTTTGAGAGCCATTCTGATCTCGTATAGGCTGACGTCCGGGATATCTTCGGTATAATGTCGGGTCAAACGGGCTCTTGCATCGCTAGTCCTGCTAGGAGGACTACGCGATGAGGTGTATAATTGTCCATAGAACTTCTCGAGCTCACTCAAAATCTCTGGCTTCGACGAAACGATGCTGCCACTGTCGGTTTTCAGCTTCGTCAACAGGCTTTGCCCAATAGACAGATCTCTTGCGAACACTTTGGAGCCCTTGTTCCGCTCTATTGCGTTCTTAATACAAGTAGTATTATAGGAACGCAAATCGTGTCGCATCGACTTGGAGATCTGTTTATTAAGCAAGCTGTAACTCGACATACCTCATCTCGCCTCGTTCTGCCATAAGTTTGAGTGTATGCTCAGAGAGTTTCTGTGTTATTTTTTTGCGGGGGTCTTAAAGAACTCCGACCCAACCGCGTGGACAATTTCCACCAGCCCGTTATTTAGTTCGTCCACTGTATCGCATTCGGTAAGGATTTGGAAGCGATTTTGGAGCTCCAACTGAAAACTCTCGGGGTTTTGGATTTGGGCAGGACTTGGGCAAAGAGTAGATCTCATCAAACGAGACCTCTCTAGCTTCACGTTGATATTCAATGAGCCTCTTACCACGCGGTGATCACTGCCGGTCTTAACCCTGTTGATCACAGAGACATCATTGAATATATGCCGATTGGTCGTCAAAATGAAATCTATCTCGTGCTTATGACCGCCGGGGTGCAGCCACGTCCATTTCCTGGAGGGGCGCTTCTTGAAAAAGGAGTTCATCATAAAGAGTCCCTCCTTCTCCATGAAGTCGGCCAATCGCTGACCCTTTTGGTTCCGCTGTCCAAATCCAAACTGCCCCACTCTCAGTTCATCGCCATTCCTCATGCCCAGCCGTGCGTTGAAGTCCCCCATCACCACTGTGAAGTGTGTTTTCGGGGCATGTACGATGCCCCGAAAACACAGAAATGTCATCATACATAGCCTCCACTTCATCGTCCGGGCGTTTCGAGTATGGGGCGTACAACTGTATGATCTTCAACGAATACCGTTCGGTAATTCTGAGTATAAGGTATACCATCCTGCTCGAAACGCTTTCGATCTTCACAATGTTGTTGACGAGGGACTTGTGGACAAGAAACACGACACCATGTTGGGACTGCTGGTCGCCCTCCCGGTAATATAGTAAGTTGCCGGAATTGAGGGTCATCGTATCCTCTCCCTCTCTTCGGACTTCTGATAACCCTACTACTAAATAATCCTACTATTAAATACATGACAGTAATCAAAACTCAATGTTGCGACAAACAGACGCCATAAAGAGATGAAAAAAAGACAACGAAACTATATTAAGTTGGGTATCAATGAATTAGGTTTATCGTATCATTTTTCTTTTCGGATGACCATTCAGGATCTATAAAGATTTAAAGTTAGCAGTCGGGTTTTGTTCATTTGGCGTGAATTATCTTGTTTCTAGCACTTTAGATATAATTTAACAAAGTTCTGCAAACTTGTAGATGCAAACTTCAACCACGCCACATAGTTAGATGCTACGTTATACTCACTGGAGAGGCGCGCCGGCTTCACCGGCGTCAGTTTGGACGTGGAAGGGGAGGCGGCGGGCGGCGGGGCGGGCGGGGTCGCGGGGTTGAGGGCGGGCGCGGCGGGGGCGGCGCTACTCGCACTACTCGCGTCTGCATGCGTACAGCTACGTGCTAGTTACTCTACACTACTACGTGCACATGCATGCTAACTTACATGCTACAACTACTTTGCAGGCGTATTTTTTGTGTTTTATTTTATTTACTTGTCAATGTGTTCTAACTTGTCATAACGCAAAAAGCCATTGATTTAGTTTCAATTACTAATAACAAAGCAGTAAGTAAAAAAAACTACAATAAAGCTAATTACAAAAAAATATGGTCTAAGCTTTTTTTATATATTTACAAGCTACTACTGAGCTATAATATAAGTTTTTTAAATGGTCTTTACGTTTGCGTATCCCGTAAAAACTACAGGAACTTGAAATGCGGTTTTGACTGTTCGATAGCTTAGGATTTGACTTAAAATCTGATGTACTTGTCATGCGACGAGTATATGTCAAGTAATTGATAAAAGCAATTTCGATGGCTGAACGAATTTTGATCTAATTTGGTATATTGTTAGGTTCTAGAATAACACAGGACAGTTTGTTTTAACCAAGAGAATGACCATGCGGGCAAAGCCGCGGGCACTGCTAGTATAATAATTTAGTTCGTCACGTGTTATTTTTGTGACTATTATGTAGTTACAATGCAAATCCGTTTAGATTTGTCACTTCTTGGTTTATTTAAACTTTTATTTGTAACAGTATTAGTATAATACGCGTACATAGTAATAAAATTCAATTTAATCGATAAAAGTACATGCGAGGGATACACAAAGTAGCAATTATTATATTAGGAATTCAAGTGTTTCGTCAGATCTAAATATGCATTCAACATTCCAATTAAATCCTACCTATTAGAGATTAAATATTACTTCTTTTTCCTTGAATTGTATTTTTATAAGCAGATTTAATATGTATTTTGTTTAGTAGTGACACCCAAAAACTTTAAACCCATAAAATAAACATTTAGAAATTATCAAAGAAGAACATTTCTAAATACTCACAGATACATAAATAAAATCAGCTATAAAACAAAGCGGTGCGTGATGTATATAAACAGCAATAGACACAGCAAAGTAAGTAGGCGATACCTACCTTCCTGTAGACAGCTTCTTGAGAAACAATAGCACTGAGATTTCTAGACTATCTAGCGTTTGATAAAAATGAAGACAAAAGAGAATAGACAGACAATAGAATGGAAGTATCAAACCATCACCGTGACATCCCCACGATTGCACGTTTAAAATATGCATGAAATTTTGCATCTTTCTTACTTCCACAAAAAAGGTGCGATATCTTATACATGTTTTAGACTTTCATATAATCGCGGGGTAAGAGATGAACATAGATGTAATATAGTAAATAATTTAATTAAAATATTTTGTAGTTAAATAACGATGAGTAAAGACATTATCGAGGTATGAAACTTGACTAAAGCACAGCCACGATATAGAGATAAATACGTACAATAACCCCTCACTACCATAGAAGAAATAATAGTACTAACGTACAGAAAGATCACTCCACTAAGACAAATAAATAACCCCCTTGCCGCGACGCAATAATGTGCAATTCAGCTCGCACGACTTTGAATGCGTATCATTTGATCAGCCTAGAATGCGTCTCTCTTTCTAACGCGTAAGTTTATCTCACCTGACGCGGGGACCACCACTCAATTAAGGGAACTCGAGTTCTCAGCGGCGGCCGGCAGGTAATTAGCGCGCGCAAATACATCGAGTGAAACAGGCCTGTCACTACTTATCTCTATCGCTCGCGCATAAATGTGTATTGGCGTCGCTCTCGCACATTATGTATGTGCGCGACGGCGCTATCTGTCTATCGCAGCCGTGCTTTAGAAAATATACAGTTTTAAGCCTCGATTGAATAATGATAATGAAGTAAATCGATGAGTTTAATGATTTAAAATGATTAAACCATCACCTAGAGTTGTACTAACTAATAGTGAACAGTGTGTACAGAAACATTGAAATCGTGCAACAAAGAAGTCCCAACTACTTTTGAAACCTACGTTGCCTACAAGTAGATTTGTGTTCACAATGAAAGCTTATAAATGCGTAAAATTAATAACAATTTAGTAATCTATAAATCTACCCCTGTGGAGACTACACGAGCGCAGTGTAACCCGACTAAACTCCATTGTACAACTACCGTCAAAGCTCATGCTTATAGCCGGGTACGTTTTTACATCGGTAGGTTTATAATAAGCGCTCTCATTACCTGGCTGGGAATGCGGTCGCTCTTGGGCCTTCTCAGCCGCTTTAGTGGATGTTCTCCTTACGACTACGCGTGTGCATGTGTGGACAACACATCGGTAAGTATCAGCCCTTGGCATCACTCGCTGTGCTCGATCGGCCGACGGAATCGAGTGAAAATCGATTCGATAGTGATGCATTCCGTAGGCAGATTGAGCAGGCGATTTTACAGGGTATATCGTTTAAAATAGACACGTAAAGCGGCAAGCGATGCCGTAATCTTTCTCTGGCTGTATCGCAGTGCGAAATGTGCTTATCAGTAAAGTCGATATTCTTTTGTATTCCTATCGTATAAATGTAGTAGTGTTATTGCAACTTGCAAGCAGCATTCACCAGTTACGGTGACAGTTAGTGGAAATATTTCGTCTGATATTCGATTGTCAAATAGTTGAGTTTCATTCGAGTGCTAGAAGATTTACACATGCGTGCTTACATTGCAATCCGTGAGTCATAGTGATGTTAATTTTGAATATAACTGAACATTTTCTGTGTTTTTGGTAAACTGTACTAAATAATTGATATTACAAAAGTACCTAAATGGTTTCATTATTTTTTAAATCAGTTTTATGGAAAATTACTTGTATGTATGACAGAAACATTTGCATCCGTTATTACTTTTACTGTTTTTGTAAGATAACTGGACCATCATACAAAGGAGTATTTTCTCATACAAATCATTCCAGCCACGCTGATTTCGCATAACTTTTGAATTTATAATAAATTTCAGTTTTTAACTCCTTCTAAATAAAAAGTCCATACGTTCATCTGACTTCAAAGTAGTATTGGAATCGTATGCGAATTCCGCTTGGCTGTCTCACTCTCTCTTTCGTTCGACACCTCTCATCACACACGTATCTAAGCGTAAAAAGTAGCGTACCTTGCGGCTGCGGCTGTTCGTGCGGCGTCTCGGCGCGGTCGACGGAGTCCTGAGCCGCCGCGGCGGCTGCCTCGGCGGCTTCGCGCTCGCGCTTCTCTCGCTCGGCAGCTTCGGCCGCTTCTTGGCGACGCTTCATCTCTTTCACTTCGAACTGGAAGGAGAGTTGACATCATTATGTAGTGTTTTGTTTGAGGGAGCGAGAAGGCGATAATTTAACCTCTGCAAGGGTTATTGCTTGCATTATTGAGCTGTTTTTGTACGACAGTGTGTTAGTTTTGTTGTTTACAGCGTTTAGTGACACTTTTTTAAGATTAGCATGCTTTTTGCTAACTTCATCTTAGGACTTTAGATTTATTTGTTCTGATTTCATGCGAAAAATTAATAATGCAAAATGACTATCGGAGAGATGCGTTCAAAATATGAAACTGGAAACAAGCAAACTGACTTATCATATCCTTAATAAAACATGCGCATGCTATGCGAGCAATAAGTCCATGCAAGAAGCATTACACGGCGCAATACCAACCACACTTACACGTTTCAAATAGTCATAGTACCATGCAGCTTCGGGCGACAGGAGGTTACATGTTTGGGACAAGAGAAGGAGAGCGGGGTTCAGAGGGATACTCTTCACTTCTTTGCCAAGATCGTTCACAGCCTTATTGCTGCTCGTCAGACCAGGCAGGGACAGCACACCGACCTCGCCTACAATCTCGCTGTCCGAAGACTTACTCCTCTTTGACAGCTTACGAATCAGCTTCTTCACGCTTTTAGTCAAAGACGTGCTACTTTTATGTCTCAGCAAAGATACGTTGGGATACACATTCAGATAGGACAATCTCTCCCACAAAATGAGGTCGATGCAAGACAGGCATATGTGAGGTTGCTCCTTCTGTACGTCGGGGAATTCAAAGAAAACTGAGCTGTATATCTCGGGGGAGAAGGCTGATTTTGAAGGTGACACAGGAGGGCTACTAGTTTCCGATATCGTCGAAAGGCTGGTGTTTGTGACCGTGTTCCACAAGAACGAATCGTTTTTGTTCAGAGGTTTGGAGTAATTGATGTTGAGAGCCCTAGTTTTGTTTTTGTCCGCGACTTGGTACTTGTCCGTGTCGGTGATGATTTCTTCGACGACTTGACCCACTGGGCGCTCGTGTTTTGTGGCCGACGAGGGCGATTGTAGCTTAGTATGAAGGGTAGGGGGGTGTTGGAAAGTGAAATTGGATTCGTCGCATTGCTCCCAATGCGGCGATTTAGGAAATAGTTTCGCGTCGCGGAGTTCAAGCTAATTGTGAATAGAAAAGAAAAATTAGAAAAACCAAAACCAACAAGCAAGTTTATTAAGATGTGCAAGTTAATATGTATGTACAATTTTGTTGATCAAATATGACAATGTTTGCATTTTATTTATAAGACAAGTGGTTAGAGAACTTGTCATGTTTGATCACCATTGCAAAACCACAACCAAAACATGAGAAATATTTTAGTGTTAAAGTTTTCGTGAACCTGATACTTAATTTATAACATCAATACCGGCTATGACTCACGTGTGGATTATTGTCGATAACATCGACCTAGGTTTCGATCGTATCCGATGCTCTTCCTCAAGCGTCGGATAGCGCTCTCGTCTTCAGGAGTTCACGCCGCGAGATCCCGACGTGCACGTGTTTATTGCAATAAACACGCGAGTCATAGCCGTTAGTGATATTATAGATGAGAAATGCACTAAAATTCTACAAATTAATGTTCAACATACAGATCTAACGACCAACACCAAAAACAAAGCCTCGGATTGATCCATTAAATAATCTGTGGATGAATCACAGAAACAGAAAGGCCCTCCGTGTAAGGTTCATACATGCTACATAGTGGCGAACCCGTGTAGGTTTTGATTCCCTTGCGAGTGTCAAAATATGCGGCACAAACGGCTGCATGTTTTGATTGTGTTGACTTCGAATTTTGAAATTTTCTCATCTCCAAGGGATTACAGACTTGAGTATGTGATATTAATTTCAACTTGATACCTCCAAGCGTTCCTCAGAAAAAGGTCTTGACAGATAGACGGACGGAGTACAAAGTGATCCTATAAGAGTTCCTTGTTTTCCTTTTCAGGTACGGAACCCTAAAAAACTTGACCTTTGTGATCCCTGTACACTGCGCACCACAATATATGTGCTTAGTACTTACGGTAGTGAGCCTCTGCAATGCACTGAAGCGGTCTTCTTGCGCTGCCGCGGACTTCTCGAAGGCCTCATGTTTCTTGATCAGCGACTCCACCTCGTCGATTGTATGTCCCAGCTCCTGGGACATCAGGTACGGTTCTTGGGCTATCAGCCAGGCCTCGGCCACGGCGGCGTCGCGGGCGAACTGGTACACTTCCAGAACTGGAATAAATAAGTCAACATTGAGAGAAAGTCTGTCGCCAAGGATACTGGGGTGACGTTCCGATAGTAGGACAACACAATAGAGTTGCAACAACTGTTTCTTGATACTGCGACATAGTGTTGTCCTTTTCTAATAAGCCATGAAAGATGAGACAGATTACTTACTGAGTTGGAGGTTCTCCCAGCGTTCTTCCCACCGGCGCAACAGAGCGTTCCTCTGGTTCGCCAGTTGCAGCAACTTTTCCTTGATGTCTACGACATAATGTTGTCCTTCTCTGATTGACCATGACAGATGAGACAGATCACTTGCTGAGTTGGAGGTTCTCCCAGCGTTCCTCCCACTGGCGCAACAGAGCGTTCCTCTGGTTCGTGAGTTTAAGCAACTGTTCCTTGATGTCTACGACATAATGTTGTCCTTCTCTGATTGACCATGACAGATGAGACAGATCACTTGCTGAGTTGGAGGTTCTCCCAGCGTTCCTCCCACTGGCGCAACAGAGCGTTCCTCTGGTTCGTGAGTTTAAGCAACTGTTCCTTGATGTCTACGACATAATGTTGTCCTTCTCTGATTGAACATGACAGATGAGACAGATTACTTACTAAGTTGGAGGTTCTTCCAGCGTTCCTCCAACCGGCGCAATAGAGCGTTCCTCTGGTTCGAGAGTTACAGCAACTTTTCCTTGATATCTACGATATATTGATGTCCTTCTCTGGTGGACCATGACAGATGAGACAGATCACTTACTGAGTTGGAGGTTCTCCCAGCGTTCCTCCCACCGGCGCAACAGAGCGTTCCTCTGGTTCGTGAGTTGCAGCAGCTTCTCCTTGATGTCTGTGGTGGCGTAGTGCTGTCTCGCCAGCAGTTCTTTGCCGAGAGAGATGCAAGCTGAGAAGTTGTCTTCGCGCGTGTCGATTTCGGCCTTGAGAGACTGGTGGTTGTTCATTAGAAGTTCCACGCCGCTTACATCTCTGTAGAATAAAATGTTTATATAGTATAAAAGTAACGCTTTTGTTTGTATCACTACGCTGATCTACAACTACTACTCAACTGATTTCGTTGCGTTTTCCTCATACCTACTAGTTGTTCGCCCCGAACGGAGACCTTACGATAAATCTTTTTTTTCCTTTTTTTGTTTAGATACAACAAAATTAAAAAAATATATTAAATGTTGAATCAAAGCTCTTTCATTAATAACAAATTAAATTTACCCCCGTTTTGGATTCAGCTCATATATTAACTTAAATACAAAATGGTATAATTAATTATGGTGTATGAGCTGAGCAAACTGACCTCGGCTTCTCCCCGGTGTTCATCTGTCGCACCACGTCATCCATCCACAGCGTGAGCGTGCGCACTTGATTCAGGAACCGGTACAGGTCGTCAGCGTCCTCAAGCTTGGCCTTGCGCGCAGCGCACGCAGCGCGCAGGGCAGCCCACGCCTCCGCCACGTCGGCAGCGCGCCGCGTGATCTCCGCCGCCTTATCGCCGGCGTACGACGCGCCGAGCCGCGAACACTCCGACCCGATGGATTCCACCTGCATACAGAGTTAGTCGTCATCATGTTTGGACGGACAGATAACATTTCAAGTATACAGTTAATGCACAGATAGCGCCACAAAAGACGAACACAAAATAACGCCTGTCGATTGACAGAGACTCAACTCGGATAAATCTACTTCTGTCGTCAATGAGTCAATAAAAGTGGCCTCGAAACGATGACATCAGAAGTGGGATAAATTTAACTACTGACACTTATGACAGCAGGTATTTCAGGTGTTGTGGTGCTTGCGCTGCAGTGCGCCGACTCTGATGGCGTCGCGGCCAAGCTCGTCGCTGACGCTGCGCGCCTTCTTGTTCCAGTATCTACAGGATGCAGTAAACATGTGCGCTGACGTTACCTGCTGCTGCAGCGTGCTGAGGTCCTGCATGAAGTTGTGGTGCTTGCGCTGCAGCGCGCCGACACTGATGGCGTCGCGGCCGAGCTCGTCGCTGACACCGCGCGCCTTCTCGTTCACGCGCTGCAGTGTGTCCTTGCAGTCGTGGAAGTACTTGTGAAGCTCGCGAGACGCTGCCAGCATCTAGAGAACAGAACAACGGTTACTCGAACGCCGCGGCGAGCATATAAATCAAGTTGTAGTTCGGTGCCTCATAGTCATAAAAAGATTAGTTTCATCAACCTTTTCTGTAACAGATGATCAGCTCGTGAAATGAACTCAGCGTGAGCATTTATCTTTACTTGTAGAGAACAGAAGTGGACAACAAAAAACTGGCATAAAATAATTAAATTTTAATGTACTATGCGTGCAAATTTCGTATAAACAAAATTTTTTGTTTAATGATGCAGTACAAGTCTAGATCAGAAGCGTAAAAAAGGCCAAAGGCAATGTTGTCTGTATCAGTGGTAGTCATTATACCTGTGTGCGAGTCTCAATGAGCTCCAACAGGTCTTGCCAGGTCTCCTTGAGGCCCTCCTTCCACTGCGCGATGGTCGCGTTGTCGGAGTGTCCCATGGCGATCATCTGGTCGGCGATACGTTCTGCAGTAGCGACGCGCTCCGAGCCGACGGCCTGCGTCTCGCGGGCGAACTCCTTGAAGCGCTCCCAAAGAAGCTGGAAAGAAACATTGGAATTAGTCAGTTTTTTGAGAAGGGTTAATTATTTACTAACCTAGAGATAATAAATTATATTGTATTTTAGTCCCATAGTTGGTGGAGGTCCAGAAATCCGATTTCATATAGTTTAGGGCAACTATGCTCTCTTGATTAGCGGACGCAAATGAGAAGAGATTTGCAATCGGTTGGTACTAGAATATAGGTCATAGACTATAGACTAGGAACTAGAGTCGTTACTTACACTACAGTATTCAGAGTATTCAAGTGGTGAAGTGATTGCAGTCCTGTCCCAGAACTTGCTAACTAGCTACGAGTTGTTCTCTGTGGTACAAATCTTTAGGTAGCGACTTGGAAATATGACTATGACCCCACGTCAGCTGTTACAGTCACAACGCCCTATAATGACTCCTATACTTCAAGTGACATGATCACAATGCACCAATTCAGTCTAGGACATTGACCTCGCATCAGCTGATACAGCCACAAAGCATTCTCAAACTTAAAGCCCAACAACGACTGGTTGGTTAGTGACCCTGACTGCAAACTCAACAAACGGTCGCGGGTTCGAATCTCGCTAGATGCAATCATTTGTGTGATGTTTGTTTCCGAGTCATGGATATAATATTGGTTATCCGTTTTCTAGTACCCATAGCACAGGGTATCTTAGTTTGGGGCTAGGTAATTAAATGAAATGTCTTTCTTTATTTTTTTCCATATGTATATGAAGACTCACAGTGACGTGATCGTAGTCCTGTCCCAGTTCTTGCGAGCTGGCCACCAGCTCCCGCTCCGTGATCCACTGCTCGAGGTCGTCCACCTCCCGCGACAGCTGGAACAGCCGCAGCGCCTCGTCCAGCTTGGCGCGGCGTTCGCCCGCGAGGTCCTTGAGCCCGGCGTACAGTTTGTCCACTTGGGATTGCTTCACTGAGATCTGCTCGCTGTTGGGTAGAAAACATCTCATTAAGAGCTGCTTTGTTTCAAATGGTGATTAGAAAAATTAATCTCAAAAAACGACAAAAAATAAAACACATGTTCTGACGTTGCTCTTGTTTAGTAACTCATTGAATCATAGCAAGTTTAGGTCACAGACATCGTTCCGATCAAATCGCGTATATGGGAAGTTGACTTAAAATTTCACTAATATTTAAGGTACTTCCCATCTCAAGGTGCTGATAAACCTGAGCATTCACTTGTAACAATACATTGAGCATTCGCCGCTTTTTTAGTTTGGCGTACTAAACAACGAATAAAGCCGTTGGTACGAACTATCCGTCGATTATTCTAGCGAACGCACAAATATAAGTGCTCGTCAAAAAATTAATTCTTTGGCGGAGAGGGCCGCCGCGCGGCGAAACAATAAGAACTGTTCGGCTCGAAAAAAAGCTCGTAGCAAATATTTGTTGAAGGTGAATGAGTGTGTGCCGCTACTTTCGCTGTGTTTTTCTCATGTTCCCTCATATATCTTAACAGAATCTTATCTCAAAGCATGTTCTTCGCTAGTGAGCTGCCGCACCGTCTCGTCCAGCAGCCGGATGGTCTGCGCGTAGTGAAACTTACCTCAGAGGATGTTCTTCGCTAGTGAGCTGCCGCACCGTCTCGCCCAGCTGCCGGATGGTCTGCGCGTAGTCGTCCACCGCCTGCTCCAGGATCTCGTGCTTCTTCATGAGGTTCTGCGCGGAGATCTCGTCCTTGCCGCGGTCCTCCACCATCATGTACAGCTCCTGCTCGCTCATCCAGGCCTCCGCCTCGTTAGCGTCGAACAGGTACTGCTGAGCCTTCTCCCACTGGGACAGGTTATCCTTGCGTTGTCCGATGGCATCTGGGGAAGACATTTGACCTTCTTAGCTATCCACATCAATATATAAAAGTGAAACGTTGCCTGTTTGTTTGGGGAGCATTCACGCCAAAACGGCTGATCCGATTTTGATGAAACTTTGTAAATAGGTACTGTACAATATAGAGACATTTAGATAACTAGGACTTTTTATCCCGGGAAATGGTAAACTTCCACGAAAACTGGAACGGTTGCCATGGGAACGAATTAATAACAAGTCTGTCAAAAAGCATCAAGAGCGTTGGTCCTATACTTTTGCATTGGTTTTTAATATCCTAGAACAACATAGGATGCTTTTTTCATGATAAACTTTCGTCTGCACGGACGAAGTCGCGGGCGAAAGCTAGAATGTAATAAAAAATATTTCTCGCGCAATTTTGTACGCTTTCTTTGGCACATCCCCTTTTTATTATGCTTTGATCACACACACACACGTGTAAAAGCTGTAAGCATTTGTATTGTGGTGGTTGTTTTTTGGATAACCATGGTACAAAAAATCGACATCAAATGGATTAACTAATAACTAAAAAAAATACTAAAAATCCAATTTTGATACAATTTATACGGGACCAACCTGGAGGACTACTCTATTTTGATACAATTTATACGGGACCAACCTGGAGGACTACTCTATTTTGATACAATTTATACGGGACCAACCTGGAGGACTACTCTATTTTGATACAATTTATACGGGACCAACCTGGAGGACTACTCTATTATAAATAAAAAAAATATTAACATAATCCGAAAACGAAATTACCTAAGTTTCTCAAGTTAGAGAAGAATTATAAATGAGCTATTACGTCACTGAACTTGGACTACTTTATTAAAAAGTACTACTTTAACACAGACTCGTTAAGACCAGGCTCTGCTTTTTAAGGGTTTTTTCCATAAATATGCTGGGTCAACACGAACCTGATAAATGTGAAACTTAACATATATGTTTTTGAGATCTTTATCTCTCTAAGACTAAGACAAAAACATGATTAACAGAATTTCATTCAATAATTTTCATATAAAAAATTTACGTTATTTTCGGTAATATTTTCATTTTTCTACTCAGTAGCTTAAGTTTTATCTCTAAAATAAATCTCACAACATGAAAATATAGTTTAGTATCTAATGCTTAGACAAAATTTACCTAACTAAATTATTAGCCTGCCAATAAAATAAATAACTTTTGAAACATACGTCTTTTAGTTCCGAGCTAAATTGTATGTTCAAACAGCGCTCGCGATATTCAACCTTGTTACGCAGGCACTTTAGTTCTTATTGCGGGTAGCGGGTGGCAGAGTGTAGGAGAGGTGGCAGGGGAGTGAGGAGTGGGAAAATGTAACCTTGGAGCCTGGCCTTAAGAGTGTGGACAAACTACTTAAAAGCGCTTTTTGAAAATGATTGATCTAAAAGTTAAAAAGAGAATAAGTAATTCGCAAATCAGGAACAGTAAATAAACTTGAAGTTTTTTTTTTAATAGAACTATATGACTTACCCTTCAATTCTCGCCACCTCGCGGTAAGTTCTTCAATGAGCCTCTTGAACTCGGGCGAATCCTCGTGCCCCTCGTCAATCAGCTTCTGTCCGTTGGAGATGACAGTCAGGATCCTCGGCTCGTGGTTGTCGGTCTCACTCTTGAGGGTCTGATTCTTCTTCTGCAGCATTTGCACGTTGAACAGGGTGTTGCCGAAGTCGGTGCTGGTGGCGACGGGCATCTTCTCGTGTATCCACAGCTTCTCGTCCTCGATGTCTCGTCGGAACTGGAATGCCTCCTTCTTCTTGGCGAGATGGCGCTGCCTGTCTAGTAGTGGCGCCTTCAGTTGTTCGAAGCGCTGTTCCACGGAGGATTTCTTTTGTTTGATCTCTTCCATTTTGTCCGGCACGGTCTTTTGCAGGTACTCGGCTTGAGTTTCGAGTTCGGTGACCTGAATAGAAGTAACTATTTTAATGAAAATTTAACAACTTTTAATTAATTTAATGTAAAACTACTGAACAACTTTTGATGAAATTAATATGTTTTTTACATTATCTAATACCTTGCTTTTAACTGGTTTCTCAGTACATTTTTGGTCGCTTTAGCGTCGAATGCGATCATATACTTATTTAACTTTTCATATAAAAAAACTCGCAAAATGGTTCAGAAATTTTTGAGATTTGAAGGTACTTACATGAATACAAAAACTAGTTTATATATTTAAAAAAACTACTAGACCAATTTTGATGAAATTATATGAGACCTCATTGGGGTTCACCTTTGCAAATACAAAATAATCATCCAATTTAGTTCATAAATATGAGGTAACATACACAAAAAATAACAATACTGAGCCTATAAAGTCCTATAAAAACTCTGTCGTGCTCAAAAATCGGACTCTTATTAAAATTCCATGTATGGTAGCTTATAAAGCCATCTGAGGGCTTGTCATGTTCCGGTTGTCCAAAAATATTGTCACGGAAGTAAAGAAGGAGGCAGATATTCCATTTCCACCAAGAAAAAAATACTAGATATGTATTTTTTTCTTGGTGGAATGGAATATCCAACAATACCACAGTTAATAACAATACAACTGTTAATGTACCTGCTTCGCCTTGACCGCCATTTGAGTCTCGATCATCTGTTGCTTCTGCATGAGAATATTCACAGATGCCAGATCGGTGCCGGTGTCGGTGTTCTCGATTTGCTTTTCGAGCTCGTTCATCCAGGAGTCGATATCGTCGCACGTCTGGTGGAGCAGCACTTCGCGGTTGGCGTCGAACAGACGCTCGCCCTTGTCCTTTGTCGTCGTCTGCAGATTCTCGAACTGGTCTTGCAACTCTGTCATCTTAGGAGAGATCACTTCGACGAACTCGGGCTTCTGCTTCATTAGTTCTTCGGCTGCGTTTTGCACGGCAAACAGGCGTTCCTTGTTAGCCGCGATTTCGGCTTCGAAAGCCTGATGGCGGGTCCATTTTGAGTGGATAGTCTTCGCCGAGCGGTACGTGTCGTCTTGCGCGGTGACGTTCTTCTCTTGCACCCACTCGCCGAGCTCGTCGCAGTCTTGCAGGAACTGGTGCAACTGCAATTGGTCTTGCAGTTTCTCCATTTGTTGGAGAGCCTTCTCTCGGTTGGCGTTGCGTCTGGCTTCAATGTTGTCGGATTTGCGTTGGATTTTGTCGGTGTCGAAGTGTCGTTCTTCGACCAGCCGGTTGGCGAACTGGACGACGGAGTTGATCTTGTCGTCGTTCGCCTCCATTGTGGTAAGGAACGCCTCGTGCTCTTTGATGGTGTTCTCGGCTTGTTCGAGGTTCGTCGGTGGTTCGGTCTTGGCAAGTCTGTGGGAAGAAAGTTAATTTGAGATATGTGTGAAATACTGGAGGTTAGTTAACATTTGCAAAGTACTGGATAGTTTTGCACGGTAAAGATATCAAATGATTCGAAGGTCATGATATCTAACCACAGCCGAGGTCAACTCCTGGTATACCTGTGCTCCTGGTGCGAGAGCAGCACCTCCGCCTGCCTCGCGTCACGCTGCAGCAGCTGCAGCTCCAGCGACTGCGTGAGCAGCTGCTGCCGGTTCTCCCACATCTGCTGCAGCTCTGCCCAGCCCTCGCGGAGAGCCTTCAGGCGCTCGCGGAGGAACATGTACTGGGGGTCGTCCTGGGTCGACGGTTCCTAAAGGATGAGATGTTTGGTTTAATGCTTGGACATAGAAGGATTTCTTTTTTATGTACAGTTCTCATTACGAAAATAATCATTTGAATCAATAACCGACTTCGTATTTAGTTACTTCAATTTGTTGGGTCTATCTTTTTAGTTCAAAATTCCCGAAGACGAGACGTCAAAAAAACCGACAATCGATTTGAGACACTTTCCTTTTCAGGGTTCCGTACTCAAACAAGAAACCTTTATTAAGTTTTTAGAAGTGTTCCTATACAAATGATAAACGGCAATAAGTATAATTTAAAAAAGTAAGAAAAGTAAAAGGTTTAATGTGCCATTTTTTTTTATTATTTCTTTGTTAGTTTTTTATTATTGAGTTGTGGGCTACCCTGAAACTGAAAAAAACTGTCTGATACCAAAATGTTCTATCAGTAAATCCGACGCTAGTTGACTCACGGCAGTGATCTTCTCCCCGTACTCCATCATCTTGGCGTACTCGTCCTTGTAGTTGTCGATCTCCTCCTTGATGGTCTGGTGCTGCGACAGCAGCTTCTCCGCCTCCGCCAGGCTGGATGGCGTATCTATGGACGATTACCTTATTTTACTCAAAAACCTCATCATCATCATCATCATCAGCCTGTACATGTCCACTGCTAGACGTAGGCCTAATGCATGCCACTGAGCTCGGTCTTCAGCTCGCCTCATCCATTTTCTTCCAGCCGCTTTTCGCAGGTCGTCACACTACCTGGCCACAGTGCGTCCTACACTACGTTCAACTCGAGAACTCGTTTACCCCACGGCTATCGGTTCTTCGGGAAATGTGGCCAGCCTACGGCCACTTTAACTTGCTTGTTTGTCATAAACCTCATCATCGTAATCATCAACAGCCCGTGTCAGTCCACTGTTGGACGTAGGCCTCTCCCAAAACGCCACTGAGCCCACTATTATACAAACCATAAACCTACATTTGTACAATTAGAGGCACTAATCTGATTCCAAAGTACAAAGTTTCCAACTGATGAATCGAACAGGTCATTAGGGTGCCCTGGCATCAAACTGTTTTTTTTTCTGTTTTGGCGGGCTGTCATGTTTTTCTGTTACTCTGATGTTTTTTTTATCAATATTGTTGTTAATAAGTGTTCGTTGTTCATAACTAGTGTTGTAAATCAATAATGTTGTTATCAAATAATATTGTCACCCAATAGTTTTGGTAAAGTAAATACATGATGTTGATTACCTTCTGAAGCGACGTCGGTCTGCGTCTTGGTGAGCCAGGCCTGGAAGTGGTCTACGGAGCGCAGGAAGCGGTGCAGGTCACCTGCCTCTTCCAATTTAGAGTCGCGCTCCTTCAGCTATACAGAACAGAAGCATTTAGTTAGTGTTTTACATTGTGTTTCTAACACTGTCACATTTACTGAAACTAGAGAGTGATGATGGATCGGCACTAGTCCCCGGGTAGAGGCACACTTACCATCTGCGTGAGCTGCTCCCAGTTGATAGTGATGCTCTGGATGGTGTCGCGGATGCGCTGCGCCTCCACGGGGTGCTCATCCTCGATGGCGCTGGCCTCGCTCTCTAGCGAGGAGATGCGAGCCTGGATGGCGGCGAGGTCGCGCTCCATGCCGGACAGTCGGCGCTGCAGGGTCATCACGCCTGGGGAGGGACATGATCAAGGTTCAACGGGAACATACATATTAGCACCGTAGTTATTGCAAGTTACATCGTGAAAGGATATGAGGATATGATCTGCATGAACATTGGTGCATTAAGACAAAAAAAAAGTTATAACTTTACTCAAACAAGCTTGTAATGTGGTCATTATTTCGACAACCTTCTTTGGGCAAAGTCGACATTGCCGCGCTGATTGAATAGGCGCCAGCAAAGTTGTATGGAATTTCATTATTGTCGTGTTTTGCGGCCAGCAATTTCCTTTGAAAATCCATTATTGTAGTGTTTTTTTTAGTACTATTATTTATTCTGTGGTTTTGTTAACCACCTAACGCGAAAAGAGAGGCGTCGTAGTTCCCAAACGTATGGACCGATATTGATGTTTTTTTTCTGCTTGAAAGCTGATGTGATCGAGGTGGTTCATAGCTATTATTGTTGTTGTTGTAGTTTTTGTTGTTGTTATTTATTTTTGTTGTTTTTTTTGTTATGTTGTAGTTTTTTTGTTGTTGTTGTTGTTGTTTATTATTGTTTTTGTTTGTTATTGTTGTTGTGGTTTCTGTTCTTGTTCTTGTTGTTGTTCTTGTTGTTTTTGTCTTAATTTCTTTTTAACAATTTTCTTGTTGTTTTTGTTGTTCTTGTTTTGTTGTTCTTGTTGTTTCTGTTGTTTGTAGTTTTTGTTGTTGTTATTGTTGTTTTTGTCGTTCTTGTTGTTTTTGTTGTTTTCCTTGTTGTTTTTAATGTTATTGCTATTTTTGTTGTTGTTCTGGTTGTTCTTGTTGTTTTTGTAGTTCTTGTTGTTCTTTTTAGTTGTGCTTGTTGTTGTTGTTATTTTTAATTGTTCTTGTTGTTTTATTGTTCTTGTTGTTTTTGACGTTGCTGTTGTTGTTGTTTTAGTGGGTTATATATTTTTTTCATCGCATTGTTTGAGTAAAGCACTATACAAGCCTTGGTCCGCAATGACTGTCCTGCTGGCCACGCTATGATGGCCTCGAGCTTTGCTTAATTAAGTTTTAGGCCTTCAAGCTTGGCCATCATTGCAGCCCTTGCTGTCCGCGCTATAAAGGCCTCGACCTTCAGTCTCGGCCTTAATTCCAGCTTGGCCATCAAGGGCTGCAATGCTGACCGCGCTGTGATGGCCTCGAACTTAACTTAGCTACGCTTTCGGCCATCATCATCGCTGCCAGCAACGCAGTCATTACAGACCGCGGCAGTAATGTACTATTATACAATGACTTGTGACTAGACTTGAATAGAGGTAGGTGTAACATTTAGCGATTCCATAACACGAATTTATGACAAAAATAACGGTGGTCCTTCTTGTATGTCTTCAGAGTTCAGAGTCGGTTATCACAAAAACTAGTTACCGTTGAGGTCCATCTCCAGATTGTCGGTCTGCTGCAGGATGCGCTTCTTGTCCTCGATCCAGGAGACGGTCTCGCGGCACTCGATGTGGAACGTCTGCACACCCTGGGCTGACTTCAGCTCGTCCTTCTTGGCCTCCGCCTGTCGACATAAGGAATGATGAGTTGCAAACCCCGAAATCTTGGATGCTCAATGGATGGAAAGTTAATGAATACAGTGAGAGAGTATAATGTGTACTCCAGTCTCGATAGTGCGCGAGGTTGTTGAGTGCAATCGATATGACGACATGTAGGAAGTAGAACTTATATCTAACAAATATATAAATAATAGAAAGTGCTAAAAAAACCGACTGCGAATAAAGAGAGGCAAAATATGAAGTCAGAATGGTTGCTAACCAACTTTTAATCGTAATAGATCCTTAATGGTCATTCGAAATGAAAATTGATACTAGAAACCTAAAGATGATTTTCAAATACCTATTCAATGATACTCATAGACAACTGCATTATTTCTCACGTACTCTAGACAGACTTGACGAACGCCGCAATGGTAACATTTGATTATCGCCATTTTGGCGCTGATACCTGTTCTTTAGCACTTGCACTATTATTTATTCTGCGACTAACGTTACGCGCTAAGATTATGTCGATTTTAGTTCCATGGACCCTCGGTGGGGGCGCTTTAATTCAGCACAAACGAAAGTAGGGCAACGCAATCATAATTGACAAATTTAATAAGTCTTAAATGACACTCGCAAGGTTAACGAATCGATTGACGTTTGAATCATCATGTCATCAAAATCGTCCCACGCGTTTGGACTCTAGAGCTGCACCAATGAACAGACATACATATTATAGCCTGATAAACCCATTACCCTCCCCTCAGTCCGGTAACAAGTTGTATGTTACTTTCTCCCTCGTCGAGCTCGATATGTAGACGTACTGTAAAGTAAACCTTCTGGTTTATAACACAAGATGTATGTTACCTTTTCCCTCAGTCCACTCCAAGCCTGGTTCAGCGCCGTCTGCCGCTCCTGGATGCGCGGGGCCTGCGGGTGCTCGACGTGGATGAGCTGCCGGGCGAGTTGGTTGACGACTGCGACGCGCGATGCGTTGGCGTTCATTTCCTTGTCGAATCCGTCGTATCTGTAATCAAAAACAGTTATTAACTTATTATTCTTATTAGCAAATATTTATGGTAGTTTTTTCAAGATGGCCTGTCTATAACAACAATCATAATCTAAAAACTACAATCAAAAAGACAGAAAATTACGTTCCGCAGATCCGTGGTACATTAATGAAAAACCCTGCTTAGACAGGATCGATTAACTATTTATTGAACACCACAAGTACAACGAGAAATTTTACCAAAAATACATATAATAAATAGATATATGGTTAACTATTTTAACCGGACCTAATCGCGCTAACTAAAACTAAATGCACCCGCAAACAGAACGCGTTGTCTCCACTACCCAGTTGGAGACAACGCTCGGCCTTCTACTTCAGACTTCTCATGACCACGATTAATGCAACTCGATCGAAACGTCGATGTAAATTAAATAAAGTTTGTAGCGCGATTAAGTCTCGTTTAATTCTAACACTTAGAGTTTAGAATAGCAAAAGTTCAAAAGTTAGAATAAGTAATCTTGTAAAATCTGCTTGTTGTGAAGCAAACGAATCGGCAGGTATCGTGTTAGTGAATTCATAAAGGAGAGGTGAAAAGAAACTCCTAGTAACTATGTTTATCAATGTCACTGATAATACATAGTAGTTACAATGGTAACTAATGTTCAATCGTTTTGAAGGATTGTTCCTCTCGATTATGAATTCGCCTGTAAAAATTTTGTTTGTGAAGAGTCTCCACTGACCTGTGCTTCATAATCTCGACATCGTCGATGTCTTTGGGCGGCAGCATGGTGTCGAGCATGCGGTCCTTCTCCGAGATCCACTGGTCGGCCGCGTCGGCCTCGGCCAGCAGCTTGAACAGCGACAGCGCGTCGAGCAGGCGCTGCTTGCGCAGGCGCGCTAGCTCGGCGAGCTCGCCGTGGCGCGCGTCAATGGCAGCGAGCCGCTCGCGCACCTCCGCGCTGCTTGCGTCTTCTGGGCTCAACTCCTGCGCCTGTCGTACACTTGTTGGATCAATAAGGGATTTCATATGATACTGCACTCAAACAAGTGACAGTAAATCGATTTCAAATGGATTAACTAATAACTAAAAAAACTGTTGATCCAACTTTTATATGGGACCACAACTCTTTCAAACAAAAAAATATTTGAAATTGATCCGCAATTGACGGAGAAATCGGCGAAAATACAATATAAAAAAAACACTCTGTCGAACATAGAACATCCTCCTTTTGTGATGTCGATTAAAAAACTCAAAACTCTTCATTGTAAATAGGCAACACCTATGGCACTTAGTCAAAATCTTAATGTCTCCTAAACAAAGAGTTTTTTTTTATTATAATAAACAGACCAAATCAATATATTATGTAATAATACTTTTGAGTTTGGAGAAGAAATTTATATAATAATTTTCTAATGGAAAAATTTGGGTCACGGACGAGATTCGAGAAGAAATTTTCCTTTCATATGCAGACTCGAGAGCTGATTCATCCAAAGTAAATACCTTACTGGCTCTAATGGTGCTAATTTTAACTATATCATGGGTGGAAATGTGACAGGTTGCAAAACCAGCAGAGGCTGTACCATGAACAAAAACAAAATTTTTGAGTTTAGTTTCTGACGATCGATTACTACTATTACTCAAAAAATTCAAATTTTCTACTTAATTCGTATGTATAGATATCGCGAGACATCAAAAGAACTATTTACAAATGATTAGTTAGAGTACCAATCGATCATTCGAAACTACCAAACTACCAAACCAATTGCTGTTAACGGAACTGCTCTCAAAGTTGGTCAGGAGTATATTTATCTGTGGCAATCTTTGCAACTAGGTAAAAACAACTTTGAGAGAGAGACCCGCAGAAGAATACAGCTGGGCTGGGCAGCATTTGCGAAACTTCGTCGAGTCTTCTCGTCACCAATACCTCAAAGTTTGAAGACAAAAGTCTTCAACCAATGCGTCCTACCTGTTATGACATACAGAGCCGAGTCGTGGACACTCACGGTACGACTAGTCCACTAATTTAAGGTCGCTCAGCTGGCTATGGAAAGGGCTATGCTTGGAGTTTCTCTGAAAAGACCGTATCCGGAATGAGGTGATCCGGCAGAGAACCACAGTTGTCGACATAGCCCTCAGGATTAGTAAGCTGAAGTGGCAGTGGGCTGGTCATATCTGTCAAAGGACTGAAAACCGTTGGTGTAGACGTGTTCTTGAGTGGAGACCGCGGCTCGGTAAACGTAGTGTAGGGCGCCCTCCAGCTAGGTGGAGCGATGATATACGCAAAGTGGCTGGCAGCAGTTGGAAGAGAAGAGCCGAAGATCTGGCTCAGTGGCGTGCTTTGGGAGAGGTTTATGTCCAGCAGTGGACTGACACGGTCTGATGATGATCCGAAACTAAGCCCGAAACTTCGTACTTAAGAAGTAGAGTTGATGAGGAAGTGGTTGAGGAAGAGGAAGTGGAAGAGGAAGCGTCAAGCACAAAGTTAGGGGATGCGGATGTGGAAGAGGATATATTTGTGAGGAAGAGGAAGCGGATGAGGAAGAGGAAGAGGATGCGGATGAGGAAGAGAAAGAGGAAACGGATGAGGAAGTGGAAGAATGAGAGAGAGAGTGAAAGTGATATGAATAATTTTAGTTGGAAATTGAAATTAAACAAAATATGCAGTATTTATTTATTTAACTAAAATTTTATTTTTTTTAATAATCAAACTTTACAATTGGGAAATTAATTTTGACGCTGTTTTCCCTGACAAGCGATTTCTTAACTCGTCATACACCAATCCAGCATTACTAAAAATACGCTCACTGGTTACACTTGACGGAGGGGGAGATATTGCTCTCAGTCAGATATGACATGCACGTGCCTGTTCGATCAATCAAGGAAGAGTGCGGGTGGCGGGAGTCACGGGACAGGGCGGCTAGCTCGTCCAGCTGGTAGCGGCGCCCACGCCATTGCTATTGATTACGTACGTTACTATACACGCATGCGCGATGAAAATTCCTCTTAAATTCTTCTTGATTTACGAGGAAGCGAAAGCGGAAGAGGATTTTTTAACTTTCTTTTATATGGAAGCGGTAACGATTGAGGAACTCCAAAAAATGCGGAACTTCCGCTTAATGAGGAAGCGGAAGCGGAATCCTCATCAACACTATTTAAGAAGTAGAATAGGGCTTGTGACATCTCTGCCGTTTTTTTATCTACAACACAAAAGGAGGAGATTCTATGTTCGACAGTACGTTTTTGTTCACCAATGTAATTAGTTTTTTTTTGGTATGGTCTAGATTTGTCCAATATAAATTAGAACAGTATTTTTTATTTATTCTTTAATCCTTTTAAAGACGATTTATTGTAACATGCTATTTTGTATAACACTTGTTTATTTTGTACTTTAAAGAAACAAAATCTGTAATAGATCATTATGAATGGACACGATGGCGGTAAGCGTAACAGCAGTTACCATAAAGATGGGCCCTAACACGCATCTAGCGAATATCTCACGTTCCCAATGCATCAATTCTGAATAACCGAGTAAACACTTCCACTGCTGACCTTAAAAAGTACTTCTCCCTCGGAAAGCTGAAAATTACGCGCCGGGCTAAAATTACGCACCGGGCTAAAATTACGCGCAGGGCTAAAATTACTCGCAGGGCTAATATTACGCGCCGGGCTAAAATTACGCGCCGGGCTAAAATTCCGTCTAAAAGCACATCGTGTGTTTTGTTAATATCTAGAACTAAAAAAGTAATCTGACCTGTTGTTTGAGCTGCTGGATAACGTTGGCGTAGTTCTTGAGCTCGTCGGTGACATCCTTGTGCTTCTTCAGCAAGCTCTGCACTTGCGCCTCGTCCACACCCGTGTCTTCCGAGGACACCAACCTGGAACAAATTATCTATACATATAAACTGTATTGTGACATACTGACTGACAGACAACGCTTAAACCGGTGGAAATTTGGAAGATATATTCCTTGAGTACCCTACGAGTGCAATAAGTTTTAAATTCCATCCCTTCGAGGCAAAGTTTGCACGCGAGCGAAGCCATTGGACGCAACAAGTTCATAATATAATGTTATTCAAGTTTATTATCATCGTCATCATCATCAGATAATGATGATGATGATGCAACGGCGCTAGTTGGTGAAAAAAAATGTAATAATAGAAAGAAAGAAAGAAAGAAAGAAAATACATTTATTCACAACCAAAAAAATTCAAATTAAAACATAATAAATAGACTAAGAAAGAAAACTGAAATGAATCGGTCCCAACTCAGCATTATGCTGGCTGTAATCGACAGATCAACAACCAGCGCTGGTCTTCCTTTGGGGCCGATAGGTGACGTCAAATCTGGTGTTTACAAATAAATATTATTAAAACTATAAACGTTTTGCAGCTTCCTTAATAGAAACGATTCTTAGCACTAAATATAACTTTGCTTACTTCTCTGTCACTCTCCTCTTCGAAAACTTCCTTAGCATAGTAAACTTTTAAACAATAGTCTCAACGAATACTTAGCGTTTTGTTTGGTTAAAGTTTGTTATGTTTATTAATATCTGTACTGCTGTATTTTAGATCAATGTAACTAGAAGAATTTGACGAAGCGTGGCTACACGCAGTACTAATAAATTAGATTATGAAAACGTAGTATGGCGTTTTGTTGAGCGTTTTATCTTTAACGGGGTAAACTTGTCTTATGATAATATTAAATAATACTCTGCGATAATTTTCTAACGGAAAAATTTTGATCACGGACGAGATTCGAAATCGCATACATCCATGCCTATGCGCGGCACATGCCTCTACCAATTCGGCTACCAAATTTTTCCGCTTAGCTTCTGATCCCTTCTTATGGGGACGGTAACGCCATCTATTGGTAGTATTTTGAACTGACCTACCGAACACGGCTAATAATGAAATTAACTTCGCGTCTGAAAGATAACGCCTCCCAAATCTATTTTTAATCAGTTGGTCAGTTCAAAATACTACCAATAGGCCAGTAGACTGTCCCCATTAGCGTCGCTCTGTCTCTTTCTTACAGAACATGCGACAAAATTCGGAGTCTATGGACCAAGTTTTGCTGTATCTACTGTACGTGTTTATGAAAAATGAAATAGTTCGGCTGATGCTGCGGAAACGAGAGGCATGTATGCTAAAAACACCTAAGAGTAAGTGAGATACACACATATACTTTTCTCACTTAGTGCAAGCGTTTTCATGTTGAAGCCCTACTGGGCCATAAAGAGATTTCTTATAGTTTATTGTTCAAACTGAATTATTATTACATGTACACATACAATTTAAACTTTTAACAGTCACTCATTAGCATTTTATATTGTTTTCTTTTTACTACTTACGAGTATGTACCACTTATTCAAACATTTCTACTGAATAAGTGGTACATACTCGTACATCATCATCATCTACTGTAAAACGGCCTATGACATAGTCTACAGGATACTTTTAACCCGAGTACGGCGAAGCAAGGGAAGGGTAATGAGTTTTACAGTCTATGTATGTATGAACGTGGATGTTCCACCATAGAGTCGCCTCTATTGGTCCAATTTTGACCTATAGAGGCGACTCTATGAGGTATCAATCGATTCTTCTTCATTTATAGTGTCATAGGTTAGTGTTTGAGTTATTGAACTTATGTGTTGTAGTAAGAGTGTACCTGAGTGTGTCCAGCATCCAGTTGTCAATGTCGTCAGCGTCGGCGAACAGTTGATGGTAGCGCACGGCGGCGTCGAGGCGGTTCTTGCGCAGCGACACCACATCCAGCAAGTGGTTCCACTGGGACAGGATGTCGCGAAGGCGCTCCTGGGGACAGAAAGGACAGTTTTAAACTTGCACTATGCGCATGTGTGACCACCATGTTTAATTAAATCGTTTCAAACAGTGTAGGCGTTCTTCAAAGAAACTAGTACGTTTACGAACTGGAAAACTGTAATCGCTAATAATGGGCGCTGATATGCAAAATTTGTTGTAGAATTTAGATAAACTATTTTAAATTATAACACCGAAATAACTGTTCAAAATCGATGGAGAATATTTATTAATTACGCGCGTGCGTGGTAGCGCACACCGGAAAAAACTATATATTACCATTATTTTGAATTATACCTTCTGAAAACATTACACCCCTTTTTTGGGCAGTCGTGTAAAAATACAAGGGATTCTATCATTATGGGTATCTAATTCAAGAGCCTAAAGACCATTTCAAATATACATCGTGATATTAAATTCGATATTTTTCTTAAAAATATTACTCAGTCCATGCAACAGAATGTATCTGTAGCACTAAATATGAACATTAAATAACTAATAAAACATAAAACTAGGCATTATTAAATTAGTCAACATTCAAACTTGTTATCCCTACTACACGGAAAACCAATAACTGACGATCGCGCGTCTGGCGGAGCACCCGCGCCGCGGCCGTGTAGTGTTTAGTGAAATAGACATTTCAGCTTAAGGCTAATTACTTTTTGGTCAATTACTTTATTTTATATTTTATTGTATCCAATAAAAAAAACAATTCAATGTCACGGGGTATATCACACATGTATGTATAAGTATGACAATCTGTAGGACTGTCATAAATGTTTGAAGTAGTTACTCGATGACAAAGGGTCTTCGACTTAGTTCTACTTAAAGAAGGGAAGATAGGTCACGCTTTTATATCACATAAACAAAGCTGGACTAGACACAACTACAGGCAAACATACCCACACACAGCTACATTCTCACCGTCGTGCTTCGTGTGCATCAACAACAAAGATAGAGACAGACTGTAGCTCGAATGAGAGTCACTGCTAACACGTGCTACACAAACGCCACTCCTATTGTGACTAATGCTGATAGAAGGCCAATAGTGTGCGTTAAACCCATAGACAACTGCATTATTACCCGCATTTTCTAGACAGGCTTTCGACGGACGTCGCAATGAGAGCAATTGATTATCGCAACTTAGGCGCTGATAACAGTAGTTTGGTAGTAGTAAGCATCCACGGAACTAACTATTATTTATTCTGGGACTAACGTTAGGAGATGAGTTCAATTTTAGTTCCATGGTCGGTGGGCGCTCGGTGGGCACGCTTTGAATCAGCACAAATTTCAAAGCAAATCCATATAGTTGCACATAGTTTATGCAGTCCACGTCCGGGGAGTTTTCCAATTTTTAACGACTTCGCAAAAGGAGATGTTTCTATTAAGTTCGACTGTACGTATATTTTTTTATGTATGTACACCGATTTCTCCGTCAAAGGAGACAAATTACAAAAAAAAACCTGTCCTGTTGGTCCCATATATATTGTATCAAAATTGGTACAATAGTTTTTCGAGAACAAATGTTTATATTGCCTTAAATCTCTATAATTTCTAAACCAATTTGGATGATTGTTGTTTTATTCAAAAGGGTAGACTTTCAGCGTAGCCCCATATACATTTTATTAAAATTGGTTCAGTAGTTTTCATTAGAAAATCTATTCGTTTTATAGTTTATCTTGTCTAATATCTTGGGATTTCTAAACAGAATAAGGTGATTGATTTTACTTGAGAAAGAATTCTTCCAGTTTGGTACTGTATAAATCGTATCAAAATTGGATCAGTAGTTTTATTTTTTAGTGATCCATTTGAAGACTTTTTTGTGCCATGGTGTTTAGTACAGCACTTGTTAATTAGAACTATGGTGTTCGATGCGGTGTTCTATTATCGTTACCTGTATCCTGTCGGAGCCAAAGTGTCCCTGGGAGATGAGCTCGTCCCCGACGGCTGCTACGGACATGAGCTGCGGCTCGTGCGCGCTCACGTCAGCCTCCAGCGCCTTGTGCTTGGAGATCAGCAGGTACACTGAGGACAGAACACGTATGTAAGCTGGGAACTATCAGACGCGACATGAGGTTGACAAGGAGTGATATGGACGAATATTGACAATTTAATTGAAAGAACAACATGTTGAGTCAGTTGGAATCCAAACTTCAATACTACATAGTATAAAACAAAGTCGCTTCCCGCCGTCTGTAACGCTTAAACAACGCAACGGATTTTATTGCGGTTTTCATCAACAGATAAGAGTGATTCAAGAGGAAGGTTTATAAGTATAGTTTGGTACTGTTTTGTGTTAATTTGTTGAAATATGACAATAAATGTTCAAGATGTCGGAAGAAATCAATACATATTGATAAAACAAAGTCGCTTCCCGCCGTATGTAGCCTTAGATCTTTTAAACTACGCGACGGATTTCAATGCAGTTTTCATCAACAGATAGATTGAATCAAGAGGAAGGTTTATAAGTACAGTTTGGTACTGTTTTGTGTTAATTTGTTGAAATATGACAATAAATGTTCAAGATGTCGGAAGAAATCAATACATATTGATAAAACAAAGTCGCTTCCCGCCGTCTGTCTTAGATGTTTTAAACTACGCAACGGATTTTATTGCGGTGTTCATCAACAGATAGAGTGATTCAAGAGGAAGGTTTATAAGTATAGTTGGATACTGTTTTGCGTTAATTTGTTGAAATATGACAATAAATATTCAAGATGTCGGAAGAAATCAATACATATTGATAAAACAAAGTCGCTTCCCGCCGTCTGTAGCCTTAGATCTTTTAAACTACGCAACGGATTTTATTGCGGTTTTCATCAACAGATTGAGTGATTCAAGAGGAAGGTTTATAAGTATAATTTGGTACTGTTTTGTGTTAATTTGTTGAAATATGACAATAAATGTTCAAGATGTCGCAAGAAATCAATACATATTGATAAAAAAAGTCGCTTCCCGCCGTCTGTAGCCTTAGATCTTTTAAACTACGCGACGGATTTTAATGCGGTTTTCATCAACGCCGCGATTTTGTGGGGTTCACTCTGTGGTCACTACTAGATGTTTCAAAAAATAAAAAAGCTGTTAGCCTGAATAGCACAAAGTTTAGTTTCGGTCTGACTTGTATTGTTTTAATGAAATTGAAACTTGATTTATACGAATAACCGAAATTACACATCACTCCGTGTCTTTCTACCTCGTATCCACTAGGAGACATATGTCCCGGGCACGTGTCGCCAGACATCGAGCGATGTTGCGGGTCATCGGCTAACTTCGCCAGACCGCGTGTATCCAAAGTCTGTAATGGACCAACACGGGCGGGTGCTGAATACTACGCAGACGTTGCATTCAATGTTAGCTAAACAGTCGTACATAATCCGTTTTGAGTCAGCGCCCCTTTTAGTTTGACATGAATAATTTCTCGTACAAATGGGTGTCTATTGTGGTGGTTCTTTTAGCTTAACGCCACGGGCGCCCAGCGCTCGTTGAACTGTAACAGATTAACCGTTCAATTAGGGTGCATCTACAGCTGCCCAGCGGCCTTGTCGGGCTGTTTCCGGTTGCCGCCGGCAGCACGCGGCAATAGTACTTGTAATTCATCAGGCCACCCCCGCCGACCGCTAATGTAAAATACACCTTTAGCGGATTCACAAAATGTTGCAACTGAATTCGGTCATTGTTGAACCGCTACAGATTTTTAATACACAACGTCAGACCAACTGACCTTTCCATTTTTTTATATTTTTTTGCGACTTTACCATTAGGTACATGACGTGCTCGCATAATTAATATATCGCACATGTCGAAGTCTGGCAATATATCATTTTTATCAAACTTGCCCCACGAGATTTGTCTCCTAATGAACACACGGCTTTAAAGTCGGGACTATCAGCCGAAACATTATAATATACACATACGTTTTGGTGGCCTCGACAGACGCATCTATTAGACATTCCATAGAGAGCCGTACAAGAAGTCACATCATGTCGAGTAGTCATAGCGAAGATGACATTTATGTATTCACAGCAGCTGCTGCCTGCCGTCCGCCAAGAAAGCAAAATTAACAGATTTCTAATGATTCATAATATTAATAAAATACTATATTAATGTGTCTACAAGACCCAAATTAAAGAAAATAACAATTTCCATATGGACGCGATAGTCTAGTTGAAAAAAAAACTTCTGTATAGTAACTATACTATACTAATTATACTATAAACTATAGCTAGTTTATAGTTTCCTATTAATTGACGAATATAACTAATCTGTTTAAGAGTTTAAAGAAATAAAATAAAAGTCCATATTATAATATTTTTCTCGTAATGTATAGGTTTTGCCCAACAGTTATATTACTGTTAATAAAATAGCTTTTAAAAAATTTACCCGATGATTCATTTATTTTTATTTTTTTAGAAATATTGTGCATTGGCAGTTTTCTTGTCAAGTCTAGCTATTGACGTTTCTGTACTAACACTAATAATTGAACTCCACAAATACAATAGTTATAACACTCTTACAATTCTGGCTAGATTTATTTTCAGGTGCTCTAATCGCTATTTTCATTGTCTTTAAACCAAAATGGCAAGAAACGTTGAACGTGGTTCATTTCCTCAAATGAAACTTACCGGTAGTCAGATCGTGTCCGATGTCGTCCACAGATACGATCTGCTCCTTCTCCTTGATCCAGTTCTCCTCGTCGGCCATGTCCCAGTAGAACTGCCACAGCTTGCGGCTGTCTTCCAGTCGCTTCCTGAGCACGTGAAAGGAAAGAGATTAGTTTCACACTCTGTCCCAACCAACTGCATATTACTCAGTACTATAGACAGGCTCTTGACGAACGTCGCAACGAGAGCATTTGGTTATCGCCGTTTTGGCGCTGATAGCAGTAGTTTGTTAGTAGTAAGCGTCCACGGAACTAAGGTTTTTGTACCATTATTTAGTCTGTGACTAACGTCAGGAGAGGAAACAATGTCAATTTTAGTTCTATGGACGCTCGGTGGGACGCTTTGAAACAGCACAAACGAAAGTAAACACAGCAAATCCATAGATATCAGTGGTCTCAACCGATGTATATGGAACCCTGTTGCTATGACAACGTTATTTGATGGATGATTGCCTATAAGTAACGCTTCTTCGTTTATTATAAGAACTGCGAAAGAGTGGAGTGCTGTGCCTTCGTCAGTGTTTCCGGTAAATTATAACCCAAGTGTGTTCAAGCGGTTTCCATCAGGTGAGATCGTGGTCCGTCCGTCATAAAAAAGTCCGCAAAAGTGCGCCTTTAGAAAACTGTTATAGTATATTTTTTTATTTAAACTGTATGAAAATGTGCCGTCCCTAACTATATTTATAAATAACAAAAAAGTACAGTCGTATTGAGAACCTCAATTGAAGACCTCTAAAAAGACGATTAAAAAGTCCTCGACTAATTCTCGGCTTCTCACTTTGTAATTAAGAGAAAAAAAAACATGAAAACCGCATTAGAATCCGTTGCATAGTTTAAAGATCTGAGGGTACAGACGGCGGGAACCGACTGTCATCTTGAACATTTATATTTCAACAAATTAACATAAAACAATATCAAACATTATGTATAAACTTTCCTCTTGAATCACTCTATCTACTGATGAAAACCACATTAAAATCCGTTGCGTAGTTTAAAAGGTTAAGCGTTACAGAGGGACAGACGGCGGGAAGCGACTTTGTTTTATACTGTGTATTGATGAGCTCACTTCACGGTGCCACGCCATACTTCATATTAGGTAATTGAATATCACGAGTATCCATTTTACTTACATGAAATAAAAACATAAGCGACGAATAGATAACACGATAACCTTCTATTTAGAATGCGATTTAAAATTACACTTTATTTTTAAATTGTAATAAAACCTTTTATAATAAGTTAACAAGCCACGTTGTATTGCGGTCAGATTCATCGCGGCTGTGGAAATGGGTATGACAATAAAGAAATCTGATATTCTCAACAAGTACTTCTTCGTCTTAACTTCATTACGTCGACCTTTGCTTTGACGTCACAGAATATAATACACTCTGAATGCTCTCTGCATACTCTCTTCATGTAAATGACGGGTAGTTCTCTCAGATATACATCTATTTGATACAACTGAGAACTAATTTTGACAACTAACACACTGACACAGTTACGTTTTTGTTTGAATTTTTGTGAGCTTATAAGGTGAAACGGAGGAACTGATTTTATTCTCTGCCCATTGATGCACAATACATCCCAAGATCTCTAAGGGATCGCTCCGAAGTGATCCGGAAGAGAACGAAAGTCATCGACATAGCTCAGTGAATTAGCAAACTGAAGTGGCAATGGGCCTGTCACATTAGTCGAAGAACCGATAACCGGTGGGGCACACAAATCTTTAGTGGAGACCACGAATAGGCAAACGCAGTGTGGAGCACGGAGCGACGATTTACGCAAAGTAGCTGGCAGCAGTTACATGAGAAGAGCCGAAGATCGCGCTCAGTGGCGCGCATTAGGAGAGGCCTATGTCCAGCAGTGGACTAATGCAGGCTGTTGATTTTGATGATTATGACATCCCAAGATGCACAAGACACCGCAAGATGTACAATGTACGATAAGATGCATAATATAGCCCAAGATTTGTAACCAGTGTGATTATGCTAAATTAAAAAGAAGTGTGAAATTAGTTATTGGCAGTAATCGTTTGAACGCCTAACCTTTATCAAGGCTGCAACTCACAGATACAAAATCATTTTTACTACTTGTTTTGGACTTATTTTTAGAGGAATTCACAGATTTCGAAGAAAAATAACAGTCTACAAGGAAATGGGCAATTTACACAAAAACTTTTTTTGAAGCCAACCGATTCGGTTTCTAATAAAGAACGAGTCACTAACCTCAGTTGGTCCAGTGATTGAAATTACCCCTATTCTTGCTGACCGTAATTGTTATTCAAAATCTGTGTGTTCATAATCGATATCTCCAAAAAATAAGGACAGTCTCCTAAGAACGTTTTCCTGTAGCTATGTACAACGGTTAAGGTACCTGCCCTGACTGCCCCATTTCAAAAATCCACCCTGTGTAAGAGAGTATAGTTTCAGTAGATAATAAAAATAAAACTTGTATTAAAAGTTGTCTGGAAGAGCGAGCGAGACCCGCCCTCCTCCAGTTGCTTGAGGGCAGGTACCTTAACCGTTGTACATAGCTACAGGAAAACGTTCTTAGGAGACTGTTCTTATTTTTTGGAGATATCGATTATGAACACACAGATTTTGAATAACAATCATTAAAGGCTTCATTCAGTTACCTGCGTTCCACGGCGAGATGCACGAGCTCTGCGTATGCGTTCTCCAGTTGCTGTATGCGCTCCACCGTGATAGCGGGGTCGCACGGCCGGTACCCGCCCTCCTCCTGCTCCAGGAACCGCTGGGACTGCCCCACTACCACCTAGAGGGGATAAAATATAATTATTTGTCTTACTCCCAAATGAGCTACACTCGTTTTCCCGAATCATCAGCCTCATATATTTTCTTTATGCATTTATAAATCTTATTTTTTTGAATATATTGTTGACGTGAATGGACACTGTTTTCAAGGATCGCTACACAAATTTAGCTAAGATCAAGGGAGTACGAAGACAAGAAGAGAAGAACTAGAGCAGTGACAAAATGGTGGCTAAGAGAAAAGGCAGTCCTGTCCCATGGTCAGACGTCACGAAGACATGTGTGGATCACTAAGATCAAAATCCCACCTTGACTCGTTCTTGTTAGAACACTTAGAACAATATCCCACCTTGTGTTGTTCTTATTAGAACACTTAGAACAATATCACCTTGTGTTGTTGTTGTTAGAAAACTTAGAACAACATCACACCTTGACTGGTTTTATTAGAACAGTAAGAATGCCCTAATGCCCATTATCTGAGGTCATCAGAAAATCTCCAACTGAAAATTCCCGCACACGTGAGTTCTTTTTATAGTAAGTCTTCTACAACACAAGCAGTCCGGCTTTGGAACTCTTTACCAGTCTCTATTAGGAAAGCTACATCACTGCAAATTTTTAAAGACCGTGTCAAGAATCTGTACTTGTCAAGTTGTTAATCTGTTGAATGTGATATAACGTTTATAATTATTTTATGGTAACAGCAGGTGTATTTATGTAAGTTTATTATTATTATTTTGTATGTATTATTATATGGTAATAAATATTTTGTGGATGGAGGTGGTACAAGACCGCTCGTCATGGCGCTCTTTGGGGGAGGCCTATGTTCAGCAGTGGACTTCTAAAGGCTGACATGATGATGAATAAATATTTGTGTAATTTGTATCATTAATTATATGCGAACGTATACATTTCTTTATTTCTTCACACTACCATCCTTTGTAACTGCCTATGTGTCTCTATTCAGCCTACGGTTTCCTGAAAGAGATCGCTGCTTAGTGATAAGGCCGCTGATTGTTCTAAGTTAAAATTTGATTATTGTATCATCAGTTCATTTATTGTGCAATAAAGTGTTATCTATCTATCTAGACCCGTTTTTGTTAGTACTCTTAAAACAATATCCCATCTTGACTCGGTTTGGTTAAAACTCTTAGAACCATTTCTCACCTGGACTCGTTTATGTTAGAACTCTTAAAAGAATATCCCACCATGACTCGTTTTGCTTAGAACCATTTCTCACCTGGACTCGTTTATGTTAGAACTCTTAAAGAATATCCACCATGACTCGTTTTGGTTAGAACTCTTAGAACCATTTCCCACTTTGACTCGTTTATGTTAGAACTCTTAAAAGAATATCCCACCTTGACTCGTTTTGGTTAGACCATTTCCACCTTGACTCATTTATGTTAGAACTCTTAAAAGAATATCCTACCTTGACTCGTTTTGGTTAGAACTCTTAGATGTATTTCCCACCTTGACTCGTTTATGTCAGAACTCTTAAAAGAATATCCCACCTTCACTCGTTTTGGTTAGACCATTTCCACCTTGACTCATTTATGTTAGAACTCTTAAAAGAATATCCTACCTTGACTCATTTTGGTTAGAACTCTTAGAAACATTTCCCACCTTGACTCGTTTATGTTAGAACTCTTAAAAGAATATCCCACCTGGTCTCCTTTTGGTTAGAACTCTTAGAACCATTTCCTACCGTGACTTGTTTATGTTAGAACTCTTAGAACAATATCCCACCTTGACTCGTTCTCCCAGCACGTTGATGTCTGCCTCGACGAGCGCGTGCTTCTGCAGTAGGTCCTCGACGCCCATCAGGTGTTTGCCGTAGTCGTCCGTCAGGAGTCGCATCTTTATCTCTTCCATCGAGTCCAGGATGTATAGCATTTCCTGTCAGACACAGGGTAATTTTGGTCACATTAAAAAGTTCAAATAAAAAAATAGTTCCATCCGTTTGAGAGCTACGATGACAGACAGACAGACAAAGACTAAAACTTACAAAAATACTCAACTTTTACATTTTAAAAAAATTTACTGACTAGACAAGCATTTTTTACATTTAGCACTATCTGTTTTCTAATTAACAGTATGAATTAATTGTGACCCATTATATAGTGTAAAGAACTAGCTGCAAACTTTGCCACTCTCTTTCACCCCTTTTAGGATGGAATTTCAAAAAATCCCACTTTAGTGCGCCCCTAAGGAACTCAAGGAATATTTCCTCTGAGTTTTAATCTGTAGATTCACCGGGTTAGTCTGTGCGTTTTCTGACAGTTAGTTTTATAGTATAGATCCTATAGATTATCCTGCATACCAATAGCGAAACTATGTCTGTCTGTTTTTTACATTTCTCGACTAAACGGCTAAACCTATCTTCGTGAAATTTGGGTATGGAGGTAGTTTGAACCACGGGGAAGGACACCGGATACTTTTTATCGCTATAAAGTGCACCTGGACGAAGTCACGGGCAAAAGCAAGTTGTATATTAAAAGATGATTTAACAAACCTGGAAGTTCTGTTGCAGATGCAGGGAAAGCTCGAGGCGAGCTCTGCGCGCGCGCAGGAGCTCCAGCAAGTACGCCCATAAACGTAACACGTTGTCGCGACGCGCGCACACGCGCTCTATGTCGTGGTACCTATAAACAACCAGAAAATAATGGAGTTTCTGTGATGCAACAACTTCGAAATAATCCAAAACCTGGTCGCATTATATTCGACTATTTAACACATGAGTTTTAGCTCTTTTACATACATAATTACTCGACTGCGGATGCGAGGGTTAATCACGAGAGTGACGTTTATGGAGTGTCAAGAATTCTAATATGGCGGCTTACAGCTGCCATATTGTATTTACGTCGCAACAAAAATTGGCAGAAACCTATCGAGTGAGGTATCAAAACTAAGGTATTGAAAAGACCATTTCAAAAATATTTGCAGCTATTCTCTTAATGCCTCCAATCGCATCTTATATTTATAAAAAAACGGAGAATTTTAAAATTGGGAGGCATGTAGATCGCCTGGTCTGATCCCGTCAATGGAGAAATGAAACGTATGATGCCTCCGACTCCATCTTATATTTCAAGATCAAGAATCTAAAGCATGTCTGGCATTTTTTAGTTTTGTCCGCAGTCGAGTTCTTTGTTTTTTACCCGACTACGGCGAAGCAAGGGAAAGTAATAAAGTTAACAGTCTATGTATGTATGTACATGTCCCACCATAGCTTAGCCCCTATTCGTACAATTTTGACAAGCGAGGTATCGATCGATTCGTTTTTATCGCAAGAGTGTCATAGGCTATTGTTTTACCCGACTACGTCGAAGCAAAGGAAGGTTTATGTGTTCAAACTAAAAACTTGGTCCTATTTTGACAAGCGAGGCATCAATCGATTCGTCTTCAAGTATAATGTCATAGTCTATTTTTTTACCGGACTTACCGCGAAGAAATGGAAGGGTTATGTGTACAAACTAAAAACTTGGTCCGATTTTGACAAGCGAGGTATCAAACGATTCGTCTTCATCGCAAGTGTGTCATAGGTTATTTTAACGATCGCAGTCGGGTTTTAGTTTTTGAACGTATGTTTTGTTTATTAAATATATATATTTTTTAAATAAATCTACTATTTGTATGTATACCTCTCAGCCTGCAGCTCCGAGCACACAGCGACCACGGCCTGCACCCGCTCCTCATACGCGAAAATGTCAGTCTCGATGGCTTCGTGCTTCTTAGCGGCCGCCTCCACCGCCGCGAGGTCGAATCCGAAGTTGTCCTGCGACACCAGCCGCTGGTTCTCCGACAACCACGTCTCACGCATCTGGGCCTTGCGGTTGAATCTGGAAGGGGACGACTTGGTTAGTACTTGACTTAACGCCAACTACAGCGACAACACTGGAACAGCTCTGCCAGCGACCTAAAGTCGAGCTCCGGTACATAAAGGTGCTTGGATAGACTGACAGGGGGAAATGCACAATACACCCCAATCGGGACGTCAGTGCAGGCCCTACCGTCAACATCTCGAATGAGAATAAGAATAGGGTCCTTGACTAATTTACTCAAACTATTCAATAGGGTGTAGTAGCCTCTATTTTAGTTATACATTATTTATGAGGACATCAAATGAAAATCATTATATTTTTGCACTTTTGAGAGTTCTCAAAAAAAAAGTAAAAAATAAATAATATTTAAAAAAAACTAAAAAAACACGCGTTATATAGAAAACCAAACTAAAAAAATAGAAAATAAATTTTAATAGTGTAAATAAGAAAAAAATGTTTTATTTTGTTTAAATGTTAAATTTATTTTCTATTTTTTAGTTTGGTTTTCTATATAATGCGTGTTTTTTTAGTTTTTTTTAACTATTATTTATTTTTAACTTTTTTTTTTTCGAATTATTGCATTATCATCGGTCTTTGACAGGTGTGCAAAATTTGAATGAAATCTGACCGTTTAAAGTGGGTCAAAATAACGTCCAAAGGAGTTGGTTACAAACATACAAGTGAAGCTAATATAAAGCGTATAAAAACAATTAAATCAATGTTGATGAAATTTAATGGAATACCCTGGAGTTCTAAAGTTACAAACAAAAATAAACATCCAAATCGATTAATTCAGACACCCTGGAGATAAGAGTGAATATACACAAAAATACTCATACATATTGTCAATTCTTTCCTCTTAAAATTTTTCTTAAAATATTTATTACTAGCTTTCTCTCCCGCGACTTCGTCCTCGCGAACTACTGTTCATCGCTAAAAAAGTTCTAGGTTCTATGTTCTAGGATATTAAAAACTAATGCAATAGTAGGTATAGCACAAATGCTCTTGATGTTTTTTGACAGACTTGTTATTTGCTGTAAAGAACGGCTGTAATGACAACCGTTCCTTACAGCGAGTAATCAACATTTTCCAGTTTTCCGTGGAAACTTTCAATTTTTCGGGATAAAAAGTATCCTATGTTTTCCAGGGTCTAAGCTGTCTCAATTCCTAATTTCATCAAAATCCGTCCAGCTGTTATCGCGTGAAAGCTACCCAACAAACAGGCAACGTTTCACTTTTATATATTGGTATGGATTTATATTCTTAAAGTTAGACATTATGGTATTAGAATTCGTAATACGCAGGTTTTTACATAAAATAAACGCCTGAAGGCGAGGAAACAATGTACATAACTATTACCAAACTAGGTCAAGGTCATATGAATATTTGTAGGCGTTCCATGATACATTTTAAGTAATGTACTTATATCAAGGCGTTTGTCGCAGACCTACTTAATAATTTTAGCTACAGATTGTCAAGGTAACACTGAAGGGCGAGAGAGAATTGATTCGAGCTAAACACTGTTCACGTCAAGTACAAGCACCTTTCATATAAAGTATTATATTTAGTAAATTCACTAGCTGCCAACTGCTCAAGTTTCTCCTGCTGGATGAGCTCTGCTCTCAGCGCAAATTCTCACACAAGCTAGGCTTATTCTGCACGCTCCAGGCGAAGTTCACGACAAGAACAAACCGCATCATTCACAGTAAGTAGATCAAGTAACAGCATCAACTCACCTAGCTGCCAACTGCTCAAGTTTCTCCTGTCGGATGAGCTCTTCCCTCAGCGCGAGCTCACGTTCGTGCTCGGATTTTTCCAAACGCTCCCAGGCACGGTTGATGTCGTGGATCATGCGGCCTTCCTTTGGTGTGTAAGGCTTCTGGTTGGCCGCCCGCATGCGGGACTGCAGCGTGAATAGTAGGACCTCTAAGTTGCCCTTTTCGACGAACCTGTGAAAGGGAGAATACATAATAAAGGTATTCTATAAAGGTACATAAAGGATTGTGTTGTTAAGTGACGTTTGACGAGTCCAATGTAGAATATTCCCAAGAGAAAGAACTGAGAGATTTGAAGGGTGCCGCTGGGTGCAAACAGCTTGTAACCATTCGTTAAGGCGTTTTGGGGAGGCCTTTTTCAGCTGTGGACCTCTCCCGGCTGATTATGATGATGATTTAAATTTAATAATAAGATGCGGTTCAGAGTATTTGATCCATTATAGGTTATAGGCATAAAAATCATGATTTTCCAAAATGTTATTGCAGAAGAAATTACAACAATTTCTTTTTATTTTTTTCTTTAAAACCTAATTAAGAAATCATCATTACCTATAAAAAAATAACAAAATTTTTGGTAACAAGCATGTAAATGGTTGTTGCTCGGTCAGACTATTTGGATCCTCTCTCTTGGCCCTCTGGATAGACGGTTCGAAAATATACTGAGGGGTTTTGTTTGTTTGTTTGTCGCATTAGGTAGTGACTGTTTGTTTATACGGAGGGTAGCCAGCAGCAAATGAACTTTAAAACAGTTTACACACTCATAACCATACAAACCACGTTATATTATACGTTTATAACCCAGCACAAAGATTCCCTGTGTAGCGGGTGGCATAAACACACTGATCAACGCACCACGAACATTCAAGACCCGAGAACAAACATGATATGCTTACCACATGTATATTTGGGAAAGGCCACTGAAGAAGTCTCCTCAGCAGTAAATACCTATACTTATTTAGGTGGTTTCTCGCCAGAGCGGTAATTGGAAAACTGAAGCAGCTGTGGGCGCACACCATCCAGCGAGTTCGCGAACGTACGGTCGATGAGAGACTCGATTGTACGCTCGATCCATTGCAGAAGAAGTCTCCTCAGCAGTAAGCTCCTGTACTTACTTAGGTGGTTTCTCGACAATGCGGTAGTTGGAGAACTGAAGCAGCTGTTGACGCACGCCTTCCAGCGAGTTCGCGAACGTGCGATCGCCGAGAGCCTCGATTGTACGCTCGATCCATTGCAGAAGAAGTCTCCTCAGCAGTAAGTTCCTATACTTAGGTGGTTTCTCGACAGTGCGGTAGTTGGAGAACTGAAGCAGCTGTTGTCGCACGCCTTCCAGCGAGTTCGCGAACGTGCGGTCGCCGAGAGCCTCGATTGTACGCTCGATCCATTGCAGAAGAAGTCTCCTCAGCAGTAAGTTCCTATACTTACTTAGGTGGTTTCTCGACAGTGCGATAGTTGGAGAACTGAAGCAGCTGTTGGCGCACGCCTTCCAGCGAGTTCGCGAACGTGCGGTCGCCGAGAGCCTCGATTGTACGCTCGATCCATTGCAGAAGGTCGCTGGAAAAGACAAAAAAATGTTATGACGGTGTTATTAATTTACTTTTAGAACAATATATAATAATTTAGCTGCACCCCGCGTGGACAATAAAATTCACTCACAAACCTTCCGCATATTTTATCATATTGGAGTGATTATAAAAAAAAAACGGTATTTATTACTGAGTTACTTCTTTTCTGTTCTGACCGTTTCTATCAAAGGTCCATATTGGCTTATTAAGCTCGGTTGGCAGAGCGATGGATAGGTTTTCTCGCAGCTTCACGTTCTAACAGAAAACTAGCAGGAAAGCTTAACCAGCCTCTAAGTCATCGCTAAATAATTCTCCAATACAACAGTCTTTTTCGCCCTCACCTGGTGAGGGACTCATACTCCTGCTGCATCTTGTCGTTCTCCATAGCAATCCCGACCACCTTGCCGATCCTCTTGCCCTGCACTGTCTCCTGCTTGAGCTTGCTGAAGTAGTGGTAGTACGTCACCACGTATGTGATGATGGACTTCTCATCTGGGTGGTCTACTGCGATATCTGCAAAATGGGAGAGAGAATTAGTGATAGTCAGTTTCTAATTTGGTCGAAAGGAATTGGATATTGGGGGCTTTTTTATGACTGAAAGGATCAGAATTCTGTCTAATAAATTATTATACCTATCAGTTTTTTAGAATGTTTCAATAAACACATATTGGTTACACCATTGACAGTAGGAAGTAGTATTCGAGTCGCCACTATGACCGGTATGTAACCTTTTTGATACTTTATTTGTTTACCATATAATAATATATTACGATGAGATTTTTTGAAAATATTTGTGGTATAAACGAAAAGTCGGTAATTAGTTATCACTAAAAATTATAAACAAGTACATCAAGAAAGTAAGAGAAAAACACGACTATCATGCCAAACAACTAAGTTTAAAAACAATTATAGCCTATATCACTTGGGGTGATGTAAGGATTCTAACGATACCCCATACAAAATCTGTTCCTGCATTTAAAAGTTATGGTGGGACAAAGAAACTCACATACATACATACATCCATACATGAACCCTGAAATTATTACACTATTTTTTGGGCAGTCATGTAATAAAAAAACGGGTTTTTTCGTATGACTCATAACGGTTATATTTATAAAAATGTATTCTCAATTTATGAACCACTACTTATGAAATAAAAACGTTGTTTCAAAACAATACAGGACTTCATAAAATTTCATACTATTGTATCATTATTTCCAATGTTGCCTACATCTACTTTCTAAGTTCCCTTAAAATTACCCAAGCACAAACACTTATTAGACAGGCTCTAAGTATATAAGAAGTATATCTCGAATATGCTTTCCTCTGTACAAAGTGTTTAGAAAGAGATTATTTTATCATAATTTAAGTTTATTTTTTATATCCCTGCCTTCGTCATTTCGGTCTGTAATCACGAATTAATAAAAAGTTTACTACCACAAGCACAAATTAAATATTTATATGTATAACCCCCGATTTCAAACATAAAAAACCGCAGCTAAATCGGTGCATTCGTTTGGAAGATATAGCTAAGAACCATCTCGATCACATCAGTTTTCAAACATAAAAAAAACCGCAGGGAATGGGGGTGAGGATCGTAGCTCCCAAACGAATGGACCGATTTTGATGTGGTTTTTTAATGTTAATAACCATCCCATCTCATTACAGCTAAGAATATATTTAAGATGTACCATCTCCATCCAACGACTTCCTGCGATGGCTACAATGTCGTCGGTCCATCGTGCGGGGGGACTCCCTACACTTCGCTTGCTTGTTCGTGGTCACCACTCGAGAACATTTATTCCCCAGCGGTTGTCGGTTCTGCGAACTATATGTCGGTAACCTTGGTTCTTCTACGGATTTCTCATTTCGGATTCTATCACGTTGTGAAACTCCGAGCATAGCTCTCTCCGTTGCACGCTGCGCGACTTTGAGCTTGTGTATGAGACCAATAGTTAGCGACCACGTCTATTAACGCTAGTACCGCTGCGCGACTTTGAGCTTGTGTATGCGACCGATAGTTAGCGACCACGTCTATTAACGCTTGTACTGTAATCTTGTAATCTTTGGTAAAGCTCTGTCATATTGTTAATTGCAACAATGTTTCAGTTGTGACAGTATGCTTCGTCCAGAATTCAGACACCTTTATAACATGATCATTTGACCTTATAAGTCACTAGCTGATGCCCGCGACTTCGCACGCGTGGTCATTTCTGTAGGTTAAAAGTATTCTTTGTGCTATTCCAGGAACCAATATACCAAGATAAGATTTGATCAAAATTCCTTCAGCCGTCTAAAATATTTTTATCGATTGCTCGGCTTCTACTCATCGGATTGAGATATAAAGTACCCTAGTTTTTAAATCAAAACATAAGCAAAAACCAGTGAAAACCGCATCGCAATCGGTCCATTAGATTTTACGTGATGCGCGAACAAACATCCTCCTCTGCAAATCAACTTGGTTGTGTTGCCTGATTTTCAATTCCAGACTCATTATTATTGAAGCAACGAACGGCTGCTAATCATTGTTCAAATCACACGGTCGATCATATATCATCGCGAAGTCAACCACCACCATTTTTTTATTTGTTAGATGCTCGAAGATAGCTTGGATGATATTTATTAAGAACATATTTAAAGAGGTTTGCTTAGATCGCATACTGCATTCACATGCTAATCCTGCTAATATTGATCGAAAGTTTGTGTTGAGTTTGTTATCACTCAGCGTTAAAACGGCTGCACGGATTTAGACGAAATTGGTAAATAGATACTTTAGGTCCTAGAGTAACAAAATACGAATACAAAACTTGACAGTTAAAGAGAAAAAATACGAATATTATAGGGATTGCGAAAAAGTGTTTAACTTAATTTATTAAAAAGTAACTTTTCGCCATTTGACTAAAACACTGCGCGTGACGTCACTGCTTCATAATTCGTGGTTGTTTTGTTCCTGTGTGGCTTACGTTTTTCTACACCTTTGAGCCATAGTGACGTCATACTGTTCTCCATAACAGCTATAGTCGTTTTGGCGCGATTCAATTTAACAACTATCGAAAGTGCTGAAATTTGAGGTTGATTTCTTCTTAAATAATGTAAACTGTATACGAAAATTATTCAAGTATCCTATTGCATCGAATAAGGCCTCGGCTTGTGTATAATTGTTTGAAGGCCTTCCGATCGCGCCAGGAGGTGGTACAGCAAGAGTCATTTTCGTGTTTTGTATTTCCTAAAGCATATTTACCTTCAGCATCCAACAGCTTGGTGAGGCCAAGTTTCTCTTCAGCAACATTGAAGGCATTGTTCAAGTTGTGTATCGGATTGCTCCTGTGGAGCTTCTCGAACTGTATCAAGTCGGGCCGGTGCTTGTGAATGATCGCGTTGAAGGCCAGGCCGTCGCGCCAGGAGGTGGTGAAGTTGCGGACGTTCACGTTGTTGTACCCGGCGGTCTTCATCTGGCACCAGAGAAGCAGAGCGTCCTTGGCGGACTTGGTCTCTTTGTTGTCTGTCTCTTCGATTGTAATGTCTTGGATCTGAAATTAAAAGTGAAGGATGTATTGTGATGGAGACAAATGTGCCCTTGGCTATGAAATTGGAGGTGAAGGATCTGGTGGAGCAAAATTTGTCATACTGACCAGTAGTTCCACCTAAACTGTTCATACAATAATGGTATGTTTAAGAAATGCACTATGCAGTCTTCTTCTAAACGGGAAGGCACTTTGGACAAGTCAGTTTAACGTATCTTGAAGTAACTGTAGACAATCAATCAAGATTAGTCTTTAAATACATACAATTATGAAAACTAAAGTGGTTTTGTACATTTTAAAAGAAATAACGCAAGTTAGTCAAGTTGAATTACTTCAACTATAGTTTCAACGACAAGACACGTTCGCGAGTGTTCCCTTGAGGAAGACACCGAATGTGCTTGAATCTATAGTTGGAATAAAAACGTGAGTAACTCCCGTTTAAGACTTAAAAAATTTGAATACAAAAAAAAACCATTGTTAAACTGAAAATGTCTTAAATATTCAAGACGTACACAATTTTGGCGAACACAAGAATAGGGGCCACGAACAAGCAAGCGAAGTGTGGGGAGACCCACACATGACCATGACATGGACCGACGACATTTTAGCCATCGCAGGAAGTCGGTGGATGGAGGTGGCACAAGATCGCTCGTCATGGCGCTCTTTGGGGGAGGCCTATGTTCAGCAGTGGACTTTTAAGGGCTGACATGATGATGATGATGATGATGATGATGAAACAATTTTGTTATTATTTTGATCAAATGTGCAACCTAAGTTCTTTCTTGTTTATTTATAACGATGCTTAGCCCGCTTTTATAATGGCAATTAAGATCAGGCTCAAATATCCTTAAAAAGAAAATATCCTTAAAAGGCAGACCTTTTAAGGGTATTTTCCATAAATATGCTGGGTCAACCACATACCTGATAAATGTGAAACATGACATACATGTTTTAGAGATCTTTATCTCTCTAAGACTAAGACAAAAACATGATTAACAGAATTTCATTCGATACTTTTTCTTATCAAAAATTACGTTATTTTCAGTAATATTTACATTTTTCTACTCAAGGGCTTAAGTAATATCTCTAAAATAAATCTCACAACAAGACAATATAGTTTACCATCTAAGGTTTAGACAAAATTTACCCAACTAAATTATTAGCCTGCCAATAAAATAAATAACTTTTGAGACTTACGTCATTTAGTTCCGAGCTAAATTATGTGTTCAAACAGCGCTCGCGATAATCAACCTTATTACGCAGGCACTTCAGTGTTTATTGCGGGCAGCGGGTGGCGGAGTGCAGGGGAGATGGCAGGGGAGTGGGGAGTGGGTAAATGTAACCTTGGTGCCTGGCCTTAATACGAGTATCAATCTTTGACAGTGTAATAGAATAATCTCTCTACAAAGCAAAGTAGTTTCGAGAATGCACTAAAATATGTTTTATCTTTAACAGTCCTTTATCAGTTCTAGCTTCAATGAGTGCTTTCTAGTGGGTGGGGAGTGGGTCCTAACCTACGTGAATAAAGATATTTGATTTATTTAATTCTATCCAATACAAGCCGAACCGAGATCTCTCTAATGCTGATTATTAATGACAGTCCAGCCAAAAGTGTGGTCTTTCTAAACGAAAAACGAAACGAAAAGAAGCACATACCTGGAAGCGCAGGATAATGGTCCATATGAGGCCAAGGTTGAGCCTCGGGTTTCCATCGACGATGTCGTGGGACCCCATGTTCTCCAGGTGCACTCTCTGTTCCCGCAGGAACTGAAGAGCTTTGTCAACGTTCTCCAGGCAATGGATACGCATCTTGCCTTTCGTTGGTCGAGGCTGCAAAAGATAAAAAGTCGAATTAATAATCGATACTTCTTTTAACAGGAGTTGAGGAAGACCAAAAACGTGTGAATGGATTGTGTGAGATATGACATGTGTAAGAAGGGGTGAATACTGAGATGACGGCTGATAGAGAGATATGGAAGACAAGTACAAGTTGTACGACCCCATATAATAGTGGGTTAAGGCAGGATTATGACTTCCTCCATACACACAATCCATACTAATATAAATCAAATTTGGTAACAGATAGTTTAAACCCTGAGGAAGGACTTAAGATACTGTTATCGCGATAGTCCATAGTCCGTGCGGACGAAGTAACAGACAAACGCTAGTAATACGAGAGAGACGGTGACCGAGCGGTACTGTGTGACTTTTGTAATTCAACAACACCTGGTTCGATCTTCGGACCCGCACCATTTACTTTTAATAAGGTGCGGATTTGCGACTCCGTGCTTCGGAGAATACGTTAACTCTTTCCTTCATAGTGGTCAATGGAGCTAACCACCCATTTATTCGCTTGTTTTAGGATATAGCGACATCTGTTGATTCCGATTTGTATTATTATGTACGGTAGGAAAGTAAAACATTTGAATAGCGCCAATTGACAGTTCTTACCCCCCATCAACAAACATTTAAAAAAAACAGTACGAGTAATAATCCTAAGTATCTAAGAATACACAAAAAAACATCCATAACACGTCTAGTATACATATTTTTTAACGGTCTTTGCAATCGTTTGACCACAATATCACCTGATGGAAAGCGATGATGTGGTCGAAGATGTAGCACGCTTGCCTAGTAGATACCTATTCACTCTTGACCTGAAAACATCTGGGTTATATTTCACCGGAAAGAGCATTCCACTTCTTTGCAGTTCTTATAATAAATGAAGAAACGTAACGCTTTGTTCTTGTGCGAGGTATTTCTACCGTAAAAAGGAAGCGCTTTGCCGCTCGTCTAGTCGTACGGTGATGGATAGACATACATAGATCCTGACCCCTAATTGTTCCTATGGAAAACTAGTAACAGACGTTTCAAACGGAGTGTCGACGTTTATCATAAAATTATAACTTTTTTAAAATAGGCTCTCGATCTTACTCAAAATAAATAAATAATGTATGAGGAAAATTGTCCGGCGTCAAGGTCGAAATTATCTTTGACATACGCTCATAATAGCTCCTCAACAGTCAAAGGTATATTTGTACCTGCATTATATCGTATATTTCATAACATAAGCAATAATTCTTTAAACTAAACCATCGATCAACTGGATTACTAGAAAACTACTGAAATCTGACACATAATGTATATCATAAATTTAGTCCTTCAGGACAGAATGGTCCCTTAACATTCCTGTCCTGAAGGACTAAATTTATGACTAGCTGTGCCCGCGGCTTTGCCCGCGTGGTAATTTTTCTGGGATATAAGGATACTGTAGGTTATTTTAATTTCCCTAGACCATTTTTTTTTAAATTATTTTCCTTGTACAGACAGACTTTTTGTTATTTACTGCTTTATTATAAGTATGGATAAAGCAGTAAGAAAAAAATTATGTACATGTTCTAGGGGACTTAACATAAGTTACTGGCAATAATATACTTTTTATTAAAATGTTGTGTCTGTTTCCGTTTTGACTGTATGTTCACGCATCACGGAGGACCGATTTAAACGCATTGTCACTGTCACATAGCTTAGGTTTTCACTTAAAATCCGGTGTACGTCGTACAATCCGAAAAGTAGAAGCCGAGCAATCGATGAAAAACTACATACTCGTACTTTACAGCTGATCAAATGATGAAATGTTGTGTATTGTACTTTATAGGTGCTTTTGGTCCTGGAATAACACAAATATGTTACTTTTAACTGAGAGAAATGACCGCGCAGGCAAAGCCGCGGGCACAGATAGAACGAAATAAAAAAAAACGAAGTATTTTTTTACGTATTCCTGACCAGACTATAAACCCCAGATTTAATACTACAATCACTAACCAGTGATTGTAGTATTAAATCTGCGGTACTGTTATGTTAGTGGCATTTACATATACTGCTATTTTAGTATGAAAGCCGAAATGTATATTCATTACATGCCTCTAACTCTCCCTTTCAGGTGTCTGTACTCAAACTACATTTTCAATTAAAAGCAATGATTGGCTTGATTAAAATTAAAGCTTCTACACACTCTAGCCTTCAAAAGTTTTGAAACCTCACACTTTTAAAAATAATAGTTTTTGTTAAATTGCTTAGGACCTGCTCATAGGATTGAGATACCAAGTACACTAGTTTTTATGTCAAAACCTAAGCTATCTAACAGTGAAAATCGCATCGCAATAGGTCCATTCATCATCATCATCATCATTTCAGCCTTTAGAAGTCCACAGCTGAACATAGGCCTCCCCCAAAAGCGCCGTGACGAGCGATCTTGTGCCACCTCCATCCACCGACTTCCTGCGATGGCTACAATGTCGTCACTCCATCGTGTGGGGGGGGGGGGGTCTCCCTACACTTCGCTTGCTTGTTCGTGGTCGCCATTCGAGAACCTTTATTCCCCAGCGGTTGTCGGTTCTGCGAACTATATGGCCACCCCATTGCCACTTCAACTACAAACTCTGAGAGCTATGTTTTTCGACGGACTTCCTCGTTTCGGATTCTATTACGTAGTGAAACACCGAGCATAGCTCTCTTCATTTCATGCTGCGCGACTTTGAGCTTGTGAATGAGACCAATAGTTAGCGACCACGTCTCAGTGCCGTATGTCATCACTGGCAAAACGCACAGATTATAAACTTTCGTCTTGAAGCTCCATCCAGAGGAGGTCCAGTAGTTTTATTCAAAACTTAGTACCACACTTTTAAAATTAATAGTTTTTATTAAATTGCTTGGCTCCTACTCATAGGATTGTGATACCAAGTACACCAGTTTTTATGTCACAACCTAAGCTATCCAACAGTGAAAATCGCATCGCAATCGGTTCAATGGATTTAACGTGATGCGCGAACGTGTAAAAGTGTAGTACTAAGTTTGATGTTCAGTGTATCTAGAATCTAGGTATCTTATCTTTGATTTCCATAATAATTGCATAGTCATTCCGACGAGTCAGTTTCACAATTTCTAGTATTACCATATGAATTGTCAGTATAATTTCAATTATAACGCCGTTGGTTGTTGTAATATAGGTAGGTCGTACAGTCATGCATGAACGTATTGAGAAGTTAGTCCTTTATGTGTATCTTGTATTCTAATGATATGTTCATTGTTTGTTGTATTAAGTTGTATAGACGAGCATAACACTGTATTTGTATTTCTATGGTTCAAGCTATTTGAGTTAGTCCGTCGATGCGATTTTCACTCTTAGATAGCTCAGGGTTTGACTTAAAAACTGGTGTACTTGGTATCTCAATCCAATGAGTAGGAGCCAAGCAATTTAATAAAAACTATTAATTTTAAAAGTGTTGTATTAAGTTTTGAAGACCAGTGTAGTATTCGGTTTACGCTTTTCGAATCAAGTTAATTACACGAAATACGTAATTTCTTCACAAGAAATCTTCTGCTGAAGAAAGCTTTCAATGACAATCAATGAGAAAACACAGAATAAATAATAGTCCTACGTAGACAAGCAAAAATTTACGAACATACAGTGGCTTGAAAATTGCTCATTCACGGTTTAAATCAAGAACCAAAGCCATTATTATAGACTGTTGTTACAACATACGCACATACATAGGTGTTGCGAATTTTGTTATTGTTTTGCTAATTTTAACTCCGACCTCACACGAAACTGAAGGCTAACAAAACTACCATGTTTTTGATTTAGTGGGTTAGGGGCAATCGACGTGATTTCAGATTTTAGGATGTTGATACTTAGATTAGTCTATGCAATACTTTGACTAATTGATAAAAGGAAAAAAGTTGGTTGTCAGAAATGAAATAAAATCTCTTGAAATTAGTTACTCTATGAATAAATCAGACGACACGTACGTTACTTTGAAAATATTTCACGAAGCAATTCGAGAAGTAGTATTCGGGCTCAGTGGAGAGACCTATGCCCTTATTCTTCCAGAAATTGTGTTGAAAAACTGTGCCCCTGAATTGTCTCTCATCTTAACATGTATGGTCTGCCTCTCTAAAGTTCCCAAGAGCTGGAAGCTTTCCAATGTACAACCAGTACCTAAAAAGGGTAGTCGTGCTGACCCGGCCTCTCGATAACCTCCTTACTCTGTAAGTGTATGGAGCGTGTTATTAACATTAGGCTCTTGGCATACCTTGAGGACAATGATCTCCTCAGTGACCGGCAATACGGATTTCGCCGAAACCGGTCTACTGACGATCTTCTCGCGTATGCCACTCACATACTGAGCGAAGCCATCGAGATACACGGTGAGGCGCTTGCCATCTCTCTAGACATTTCGAAGGCTTTTGATCGGGTCTGTCACAATGGCCTTTTAAGCAGGCTTCTCTCATACTTGACTTATTGGGTTATCCAATTGGACAGCAGATTTTTTGTGGGAACGATCTATTCGAGTAGTCCTAAAGGGCTGCTCGTCTGAACAAATGGATATCAATGCCGGTGTAGTTCAGGGATCGGTTCTCAATGCTACACTGTTCTTACTGCACATTAATTACAATACAATACAATAACTCTTTATTGAACACATTACAATAAAAAAACAACATAACAGTAATTATATATAAAATCTAATGTTGTACAATAGGCGGCCTTATGGCTATTTGCAATTTCTTACAGGAACCTTTGGATGGACAGGAATATAAAATAAACATTGCGGTCAGTGATGGAGACTTACTTTGGAACAAAAAAGTTAATAGATAAATAACAACTATATAAACTATATACAACTATATAACTTAATATTTATATAATTACCTTCTGAAAACCGGTACCTTTGGGTATGCAGATGACATTGCTGTAGTTGAGAGATACATTTCCAATGTTCAAGTCAGCTGCGAAGCTGTCCAACTTCACAGAGAGGCTATGGTTAACCGTTTGAACTTAGCCTTGGAAGCCGTTTCCGATTGGGGCGACGATAACCTGGTTAAGTTTATTGCTACTAAAACGCAGGGTATTTGTTCTCTGCTAAAAAGAGCCCTCTAAACCAATCTCCGTCTTTCCGTAGTGTAACTAACCAATACGCAACCATCTGGAGCTTTTGGGTGTCGAACTCACATGAAACCTGAATTTCGTGCCTTAGATTGAATCCAAAGCCATGGTAATAAACTTGGTATTTTATCTAAGGTCAGGCGGTACTTGACACCGGGACAGCTTTTGAATCTTTATCAAGCACAATTCCGATCTTTTATGGAGTACTGCATTCGCCTTTGGGACGGTTCTGCCAAGTATCAGCTCGAGGCTTTGGATTCAATTGAGAGACGTGTTATGAGGCTCATTTGGGATGACGCTCTGGTAAAGATTAGGCTTCAAAGTCTACAGATTGCACTATGGAGAGTGTGCAAAAGAACTGCACAATCCGATGCCCACATCACCTTTCCATCACTGTGCGACAAGACGATAGGCAAAGCTCCACCCTTTTATGGTAGAAATACCACGCATAAGAACGAAGTGTTACGCTTCTTCATTTATTATAAGAATTGCAAAGGAGTGGAATGCTCAGACCTCGTCCGTGTTTCCGAAAAAATATCATAACCCAGGTCTGTCCAAGTCAAGAGTGAATAGGTATCTGCTAGGCTAGCGTGCTACATTTTCGACCACATCAGCGCTTTCCATCAGGTGAGATCGTGGCCAAAAAGCCGTTGATTATGATGATGCTGAATTCCAGTAATATTTTTTTATTAAAGTTTTACTTTAAATCATTTAAATACAGGGAAAATTCAATTGAAAATTTTATTTAGTACAAACCTTTAAAAGTATGTGTAAAACATTAAATTACTGTTTAGAAGCTATGATTTTTGTTAGCTTTGATTGACCAAATCAGGAAAAGCAATTCTGTAGCTGTATGCATGTGATCTGTTGAGGTTTGTCCTTACAATTTAAAATGAAAGACTGTGTCTTTTTATGTTGTTTCTTTATACAAGTAGTTTTATGTTATGTAGCGACATTAATCTATTCTATGAAACTTAAGGGTAAAAACCTGAAATTTTATTGTAAAGATATTACATCCTTTCTATGAAACTTAAGGGTAAAAACCGGATATTTTATTGAAAAGACATTACATCCTTTCTATGAAACTTAAGGGTAAAAGCCTGATATTTTATTGAAAAGACATTAAATCCTTTCTATGAAACTTAAGGGTAAAATGGTGATATCATTGAAACAGACCGATAATATGCTCTTATACCTTTCACATATAAGTCTTTCCGACTGGCTATATAACAGAAGCCATGTCGATAGGTTTGTGGAGTTACACAATAGGAAATATGTGTAAGGTTTACTCACCAGCCTCTCTCCAGACAGCACCTCGAGGAGCTTGATGAGATTCTTGCCGTCCCTCATGTCCACGTACAGGTCGCCGATACGGCACCCGACGCGGACTAAGTGCGAATTCACCCATTTCTGAAAGGTCTTCTTCTGTACGCTTTCTCGTTCGTCTGCAGAAGACCAAAATACATTTAATTGTATTGTAATGACCTTTTCTTATTTGTGAGATTTGCGAGTAAAGAAGTGAGTAGCATTTTAAGAGAAATGGTCTAAGAACGGAACCTTGTGAAACCCCTTCAAGAAAATTAGTAGTGAAGGTAATTTTTACAACAATAGCGTAAAAACAGACCTGCCAGACCAAAAAAGTAATACACATAATACACCATCATCGAAATATACAAAGAAAATCAGTAGGGAATGTTAACACAATAACCGCCAGTGAGGTCGACCGCGTCTCGGCGACCAGATCGCAGGCTTTTTAGCTGCCGTCTTCTGGAGTGGAGGGTCCTGGCAGCCGTCCGGAGCTGCCAACGCCATCGTAGTGACTCCGGGACAATACTGCTCCGAGGTGTTGTGTTCGGTAAGTAATATGGCGGTAATTCGAGACGGGGATCGGATTGCTTTTCGCACGCTTTAGAGCGGAAAGCTCAAGCCTAGATGTTCAGGGTGTTGTACGTTTTTTTGGCGTTAGTTGACAAAATCGTTAATTAATTGCTGAGATACTTTAGCAAAATTTTACATCACCATTAAAATTAAGCAAAGCTGTCAAATCTCATATGCAACTCACAAGTTTACAGCGTTTGATATCACAAAATAAAGTAAAAGGTAATACAACTTCACAATCTATTTAACAAATTGTAGTTTTACACTTAATTTAAAATCAACAGGAAAACATTTAACCACATCACTGTTAATCAAACCAGCACCGACGCGAATCACTGAGACATTTTCAGTAGCACTAACCTCGAAGTTCTACCACGACCTTGTCATAATACACTTCCAAGCCAGGTACTTCTATATCGACTCCTTTTTTTATCAGCTCGTAGCAGTCCGTCGAAGTCATGTCGCCAGCGACCGGTGGCGACGGCAACTGAGCGGGCCCGGTATCGAGCGAAACACGGGAAGAATTAGAGCGACAAAATTCAACTAGCCGGTGAACAAGGATATTCGATACCAACGCTCCAGATGTCGACAACACTAGGACCGGTTATTAATTAATACATTTTATTGCACTAATCTTCGTTAATGGCAATCTTCTAATTGTTACACTAATACAAATTTTGAATACGGTGAAATATCTCTACAACACGCTACAGCAAGAGGTTAGACGTGTGGTATTATTTGGATAAACGAGAAAATTCGTAACTACAAAGTTTAGATAGCGACGGTTTACATCACTGATAAAGAGCACTATATCTAGAGCCGAAAGATAGTTCATTCTCATTCAAGAATTGAATACAAATTCTTCCCATTTCCTAATTAGAGGCGAAATGTTGAGCTCCCCTGTTATCCAGAAGGAAAAACGGAAGTGTACGCTACTAATGCTGATACGTAGAACCGCAGAATATTTTATAACAATAGTGTCTTTGAACAGCATATTTAATAAATTACTGACATGTGAGTTTACTATACCTAATTTGAAATTAAACTTGTCGTTTATCCAATATTTTAGGAAAGTCTAATTAAAGTTCATTAAATTTTAGAAACGTTTTATTAGGAAAGAACATATTTTTAATTTGATCAAAACTGACCAAAATGCTACATAATCTTTATAACGCATTGGATATTTTCCTTTGCCATATATGAACTGAAGTTTATCAATTCTTATCACCTTATTTGGATAAGGTTACTGACATACATTCGACCGATCCTTTCAGTGTCTTTTTAACATACGTACCTACACTTAATACTCTGTGAACTATTGTCTTTTGAGTTAAAAGTAATGCAAAGTCATTGGCTCCATATATCTCCCCTGTGGAAGCCTAAGCATCACAGGCTGATAAATTAAGGTATTTGAATCTAAATGAAAAATATTATAAGTTAAAGTGATTCCTTTCTAAGAAAGGTACACTTACACTCCATAACTGGGCAGAGATACGAGGCGAGGGATAGAGAAAAGCAAGACCATTCAGTCAAAAGCTTACCTGCTAACGCTTTAATGCGCGATCGTTCGAATAGCCTCGACGACGAATTGCCACCATCGTACTCGAAATCGTCGATGATTTCCTGGCCGTGGCCGATGGAGGGGTCCCAGCGGGACACCGATATGTCGGTCGTCATCGCGACCAGCTGTTCTTCACCACGCCACGCTCAACTAATCTGGAAAGAGAAAAAAACTAGATGAGAATCAAACAGGGAATAAACTGCAATAAAGCTCTTACTCTGGTGCATATTGGAGAAAATATTAAGGCCATAATAGTGGTAACGTAACCTACGAGAATAATACGGGTGATTAAAATCATTTGAACGTCTTGTAAAAATTAAAAACTAACGTTACTAACAAAACGCAAAAAGAAATACCACAACACTTAAAATATTTCACAACGCACTAAATACAATTCGCAAGATTCCATTCACACAGATTAAACTGCATATACGAGCTCCATATTTTTGTTATTCGATATGACATCATGCCGGTGATAAGATTAGATATATTTTTCAAGAGTCTGCTAGCCACGCCTGGACGAAGTCAATTTAATTAATAATAATAATAATATATTCGGGACATTTCCACACCAATTATCTAGCCCCAAACTAGGATACCCTGTGCTATGGGCACTAGATAACGGATAAACATACATAGATAAGAATATTACATCCATGACTCGGAAACAAACATTTCTGCTCATCACACAAATGATTGCACCTTGCAGGATTCGAACCCGCGACCGTTCGATTTCGTACCTAGGATCTCTAGCCACGAGACCAACCCGTCGTCGCATGCAATTGAAATCAGACCGTTGCGAACAGAGGTAAAACAACACTTTTGGAAACTAAAATGGCAAAGTGTAGACATGCCCAAGTTGCACATCGGAAGACGACAAAAACATAAATCTAGTGCACTCTCATTAAGAGACAGATAATAAATTTCTGTCATGTCCTCGCTAACAAATCTAACAATCCCAGGGTAACACTAACAACAATTAACGTTCAATACGTAAGAAGGATAAGCAACAGTTACGAAATTAAACTGTAGGTATTAGGTATGTAATACATTTCCGATAGATTTGGAGTTGCGTTACGCGTGACTCATGAATTCGAATCTGAGCAGCATGGAATTTAGAACATTACTGGGTTTTGTTAAGTATGGATTTCCTTGATAATTCAGCAACAGATAAATTCGAATTACGACCGCACAGGTGGTTCTTAAAAGGAAAATAGGTTATATTTGAACGCTGAGATGATAAGCACCTATAATGGTTGATTAACATAGGGCGTGCCACACAATTTAAAATATGAGTCAAAAAAAAAACACGCCCTATAATCACGAGATCATTTATAAGTGTACTAGCTGATGCCCGTGGCTTCGCACGCGTGGTTATTTCTCTAGGTCACATTGATTGAACAGGCGAGTTTTCAGACTTTGTGGAATTTGGCGTGACTTGAGAATGTCGTCTAACTTTTTAAAAACCACCCACCGAAGCTACCACAAAAATACCAATATACCAACATTTTGATCAAAATTCCTTCAGCTGTCAAAAATACATTTATCGATTGCTCGGCTTTTACTCGGATTGAGATACAAAGTACCCCAGCTTTTAAGTCAAAGCTTAAGCTATCCAACAGAGAAACCGCATCGCAATCGGTCCAGTAGCGTTTACGAGATGCGCGAACAAACAAACGTACAGACAAACAGACAGACAGACAGACAGACATTACCTAGAGCATTTTTTTTAATTACTTGTATCTTCTTTGTACAGACTTTTACGTACTTATTGCTTTATTATAAGTATAGATAGTATAGGTAGTAGTTACTATAGTTACTGGACAAAGGCATAAAAATAATAAACGATATCTAACAAAAAGTTATGCTTAATTTTGCTAGTAAATCTGCCGTAATAGTTGTACTTCATTCGATCGAAACGTTTTTCGGAGCTAGTCTATATATATAACTGTTGGTTTGTCGATGACTGTGACCTTCATACACAATAGCCCAACTTCATTGGCGAAGGTCTCAGTGCCACCACATAATACAAATCTGTTACTAAGTAAACATGTAATTGGCATACAGATATAGAATGTAAGAATAATCAAATTCACAATAGACCAGTCAAAGGGGAAATTATGTGTTTTTGCCATACAAAAGATGGAGTAAATAGTTTTTGATTTGTATCGCTTAAGTGTCCGTTCACACAGAGCAGCTTGGAGAGGAGATAAGTTTTCAATCGCGTTTAAAATAGTGCTTTGGATCATTGAAACAAGGTTTAATTTTTTACACTAAGCGCGTTAGGACGTCTCTCAGGCATTCTCATATAACAAAAGAACTGAAATGTGAAATGATCAAAAACTCTATTTTAAACGCGATTGAGAACCGACACTGAACGGACACTAAGTAGGGATGAGGTCTTCTGCGGTCTTCATGAAAAATCCAAATTTTCAACCTCGATGGTCAGGTGCGTCAGCCGCCATCTCGAATGAGCAGTTTTCCTTTGACTTTTTTTTTTTGACATATTCAGATTTTTATTTACCCCTTTATTAAAGCAGATAAATTAAATCTAAATAAACGGTCCATTTTCTTTGTATAGCTTTAATTTATAATATAGAATATCAAGAAGGTAGAAAATACTACCAATAAATACTATACGTAATGAATTAGTTACAAAACTGACGTACAACTTGCCATAAACAAGGGAACGCAGAATGTCATACCCGCCAGTAAGCCTAATTCAAAATCTTTGGCCATACCCAAGGAAGTTTATATAATTTCCTTGGTCATATCAAACTACAGTACTGTTACCAAAACTGTCGCCAACGCCATCTACCGAGAGATAAATAATGCTAAAATGACACATGGAAAACCGCTCATTGAATGTGGCAAAAAATATTTTTCTTTTAATAATTCCTCAACAGTAAACTTTATGAAAAGTGTGCCTATGAGAAATATTAAGAAAACAAAATTACTAGCATTTTTGGTTTGCATATAATTTTTTTACTCTGTAAGTTTTAAAGACTGGATTACAAAAGGTACTACGGTAAGATGATGCTTAAATTATGCGGGGTTACGACACTCTGAGTCTGGGTACCTTCAACCTTTATATAGTCATCTTTCCCAGCATTGTTGTTTGATGTTCCCAAACAGTTGTGTAAAACTTTATAAAAACTTCGAATCACAGTATTTGTAATTTTTAGGAACAATATCATAACAGTTCTCATACATCTCATTATCAGTTCTCTACTTGGAGTACAGAATAAAATACGTTTTATTTTATACTAGCTGGGCCCCGCGGTTTCATCCCTAAGTAGGCTATGTGTTTATCCAGGATATCCTGGTACCAAATTTCATCCAAATTCGTTCAGCCGTTTGAGCGTGAAAGAGAAACAAACGTACACACCTAAAGATAAAAGATAGATAGCGCTAATCGGATTTTTTGCATTTTATGACGTTTTGTATGGACTGGCAGTTGTAATGTATGGAGTTCTGAATCGCGCATACGAAGTTTTACGCTCGATAAGAGTTTTTTTTTAACTCTAAGCTTTGATTGTCCTGTTTACGACAGTGGCTAAAATTTATAATATTAGTTTGATTGCACTGTTATAGTTCTGATGTGGCTCCGAGGTGATAATAACAATGAAGCAATTATAATATATGTACACAGTCACACAGTCTAGTACCCAGTGGTATTAGTAACCCAGTATTAGTATAGTAGGCACCAAGGGGATAAAGCAGTGTCTTACGTCACGGGCGGCATATTAGACCCTGAGCGCAACGAGGAACTCTAGTTAACTCCCGAGCGCAGCGAGGGGGTTCAAATCTTATGTAGAGTCCTGAGTAAAGCGAGGGGTTCAAGCCGCCCAAGACGAAGACAGGCTTTATCCTCGAGGTGAATACTCTACTTTTTATACCTTCTGCGAGACAATGGAATCCGGAGCTGAGCATTGAATAAATGCACCATAAGCTGTTTGGCTTTAAGTTGATCCTAAAATAAACTAAAAGGTCGGACTCCTTTTGTTGTTCTCCACTGATTAAAATCGTTGTAGGCTTTTTCGTATTTATCTTTTGATTTTTCCGGTAGTACATTATAAATTATCCCTAAAGCGTCTGATTTAATAAACTCCGAAGTCAAATCACTATCGCTCTGGAACTTGAAAATGATAAAAAAACACCGCCTTTTGTTTCACATTTTTTACAAACGCACTTTTTTGTGTTCTGCCAATGGTAGCCAGTTCAATTTTCGAATAAATTATGTTTACAATCCCCGTATCTATGCTAAAAGTCGTATAAATTTTAACGTTCCAAATTCAAATCACCTTAGGTATATCCCTTGGGAGTTTCATATAACTTTATCTTCTTTGGGATATAATGACTTACTTTACGTTGAGATTGCGTGAAATAATTGGACATTGTCGAGCGTGGTATGAAAAAGCCTTTTATTTCTATGGCACTTGAAACTACTTGTATACCCAAATGTACATCAGTAGTTTGTCTACGTCTAGGTATTTTGAGCGTGGTTTTTCCCCTGCGGGGCCACAGTGCAGACCGCAGTTCTGCTATTTTATTAGAGGATCTGTGCGACTTTTCACTAGTTTTCTTTCCATACATTTTAAGTTATATTGTTATGTATAGATATTATCATTATCAATAACCATAGTGTTCTACATAATTTTATTGATGCCTCGCACTTTCCATCACGTAACTGATCGGGCACGCTCATCATCATCATCATCATCATCAGCCTATATCTGTCTACTGCTGGACGTAGGCCTCTCTTAATTCACGCCACTGAGCTCGGTCTTCAGGGCACGCTCAACACGACCTATTTACACAATTTATAGAACTTAAGTTATTATCACTAATCTGTACAGGACATATATTTTTGCTAAGATTAAAAAAACATATAAAATGAAGAAGAAATTTAGAGGCATGTGGTGTAGAGAATAACTATTAATCTATCTATCTTACTAATAATAAAGCAATATGTAACAAAAAGTCTGTACAATGAAGATTATTAAAAAAATGGTCTATACTCAACAGGTATTTTTTTTTATTGTGTCTTTCTGTTTCGTCTGTCCGCGCATCACGTGAAAAATTCTGCACCAATTGCGATGCAGTTTTCACTATTGGATAGCATATGGTTCGATTTAAAATCTGGTGTAGGTACTTGGTATCTCAATCCGATGAGTAGAAGCGGAGCAATCGATAAAAAACTATTTGACGGCTAGACCAAATTTGGTATATTGTACTGTATAGGTACTTTTGGTCCTGGAATATCATACATCAAAGGGCAAAGCCGCGGCCACAGCTAGTCTATAATATAAATTACTCTCCTAAACTTGGAGAAGAATTTATGTATTTTATGGAACCAGGCGCCTAGGCGTAACGCTAACTTAATTTTTGGAGCCAGGCGCCAAGGCGTAACGCTAACTTAATTATTGGAGCCAGGCGCCTAGGCGTAACTCTAACTTAATTTTTGGAGCCAGGCGCCTAGGCGTAACGCTAACTTATTTTTTGGAGCCAGGCGCCTAGGCGTAACGCTAACTTAATTTTTGGAGCCAGGCGCCTAGGCGTAAAGCTAACTTAATTTTTAGAGCCAGGCACCTAGGCGTAAAACGCTAACTTAATTTTTGGAGCCAGGCGCCTAGGCGTAATGCAAACTTAATTTCAAGGCGAATGCTGCACATTAGCTACCTACTATTTAAAAATGTTTTATTAATATTTTTACTTATTTGAAAATGGTAGATAGCAGATAACGTGTCTACATGGCGCATGGGCATGTCAAGACGAGCGTTTGTTAAACCGGTTGGAAGCGAAGGTAACTTGACGATTTTGAGCACACATAAACAAAGACACAATATTGAAGAAAACTAAAAACAGCCTTGCAAACACCAACGATTTATAGAGACGCCGTAAATAATCCTTGCAATATATCATTCAATAGTAGTAATATTAGGTAGCGTTATATTTGTGAACCCTAAGTAGAGCACATTAAGATTAGGGAACTAGACGATCATTAGACGAATAAGTATATGCTGATATGAGGACAATCAATGTCCACTTAACTAGTCAGGCAGAAAGTCTCTCGCCAAGCATCTTTAGACGTATTCGTAGGCCCGTATTAATAAATCGCTCTTGGTTGGGCTCTCAAGTGCGATATTAACTGATACACTCTCAAGTTGAGATCAGCATCTTAAGATCGTCGCTGATTAATAAAGACATTTCAAGAGCATCTCAGCTCATGTCGCTTTCAAGAGCCGCATCTCAAGATGCTACGTCACGAACCAGAACTTGAGAGCAAAATTGAATGAACTACGAATGAACGATTTATTTTCTTTATTGAAAGTTCGGTTTTTGCTCAAATAAGATATAGCGTAAGGTTAAAATTTATTACTTCGATGTAGTTGAATTAAATTAAATGCGATTATATTAAACGTAATGTTTATTTTCTACATAATTATCATAAACTTAAAATATCTATTAAAGAACCTAACGCAATTTATCAATTAATGACTATAATTTATGAAAATAAAAGTTCGTTTATTGGCCATGCAGTATTTCCAACGCGTATCCTTTGGTTACGATTTCGGATCTTTTTAGACTTCAGCGAGTCCTCGCCAGGTTCTGATATCTACCAAATCTTCGGATATTTTCGCAATCATGCCAAATAAATTTGTTTATTCCCAGAGGAATATAAAAATATTCTTATAATGATGGTTAATATAATTATAATTATCAACTTCTGACATAATATTTTCGAATCGCATCTTGAGATCGCTCTAAAGAGCGCTCTTGGAGTTGAGATCGGTTTATTAATACGGCCCTTAGTCCTTGTCCAGTCCCAACTTAGGCGCGTGCCACCTTACCACTTACTTTTACCACCTTTGAACTCATTGTCACTTAGCACCAAGTGAGAAAACTTTCAAACTTTAGTCTATAAGAAGAAAAAGATTACACAACCTTTCCAAACAAACCCCCAGTGTTTTGAGGGAAAAGCTTTCTACATTACCTAGCAAGCTCCGTGATTTATCTGTCGGACCGCACGCAATTTCAAATCAGGCCAACAATGCTAGTATTGTTTGAACTCTCAGCATTGCATAAACCTAGATAGAGGCGAGCACGAATCAAGGAGCAACCAAAGTCGAACAAAGCAAGTGTATAAAATAGGCAAGCTAGCGGTGCGGCCATTGACCTCTGGAAGGCAGACATGGCGTCGTCGATACTCTATAGCCTGCGATTAAGCAGCCATGGTTGAACGAAGCGGTGCGGGCGCTAAGGATTGTTCCTATAGCGCCCGCAAATCAAATTCATATTTTCTATTACAAAGACATATGAATCACAACCAAATGATAATTGAATGACGGTGGGATAATAAATGAGTCCTTATGATTGTAACAGCGATCATAAAAAGAACAATCTCCATAAATAACACAAGATACACAATCGCCGTAAAGAAGACATACTCATAAACGCTCGAGTAACGGTAGCGACATAAAGCAAGCGGTAGGGGCGGCCCCACTTCCCTTGAACCTACCCACGCGTAAACGGCATTGAGCTTGGCAGCCACTTAGGGCTGAAAGTTAGGCAATGACTTCGATAAAATCTCCCGATATCAGCGAGTTTCGCATCGCCAAGCAAAAAGGTCTTGAGATATTGGCAGAGCCTCCTCTGATAACGAAACGCCAAACGGGAACCCGAGTAATTGAATAACATTTGGAGCATCAATGATGATAGTATCTGACAAAGTTCGATATCTTATTCCCTATGTTTTTACCCACAACAACGGTTAGTTCATTGTGTCTAGAGTCTGAACATTCCATCTTCCAAAGACATGTTTGCGTGCAAGTCCCTTGGCTTCTTCAAACAACGGACAAAGTATAGGCATTACCCGGCAGCCCCCTATGTTTACCGCAGCTACTAAACGACTAGAAGACACGCCACCTGCACTGGAGGAGGGGGCGTATCGCCTACTGTCATCGTCACGCTCATAATGAGCTCTAGAGACCGCTTCGGCCAGCGGATATCCTAATTCCTGAACACCTTATCGGGCACCCTTGAATTAATTTCAATCCATTGGCTTAACAGCTTTAAATACTTTGCTTAATTAATTTTGTTGCAGTTTCGTAAGTACAACATATTAGAAAGCAAAGACCAACATTGTTTTATTCGGTGTTAAAAGTACAAATTATGTAATGTAGGAAATGGTAATAAGTAAACAAACATTTAAGATTACGTTTCTGCTTTATAAAACGAGAGTAAGTTACCGCATTGTATAATTACCTCTAATTACGAACAAGCTGGAAATTGTGTAGCATGATGGTCTTTGTAGAAGAAAGAATAAATAAAACAAGTACATCATCAATCAAAGTAACAGAAAAAAAAGAACACAAGGCAAAAAAACTTATCAAAAAAAAATGTATGTTCCTCGGGATGATTCTAACTATACTCCATACATCCAAATCTGTTCAGACATTTTTAAGTTATGATGGAACAAAGAAACATACATACATACATATTACTGGAACTGAAAACATTACACTTCTTTTTTGGGCAGTCGTGCAATAATGAAAGACACCAACACTATTGACTTTTATTTTCAAAGAATGGTTGAAAAATTAAACCATAGAATGAAAAAAATGAACAAAATAAAAATATGTAGCTTACTTCCGCCAAAACTGTAAGTCAGACAAATGATAAATGGTAAAATTAACACAAGTAAAACCCCACGCTAAACAAAACCCTACCCCAGATTGAACTAATGAAAAATATAAATGAAAGAAAAGCTAAGGCCTGGAGGCCAGAAAAAACACTTATATACAAATAATATATATAAATATATATACACAATAAAAAACCCCCAAGCTAAACAAACCCTACCCAAATACAAGTATCGAAACACATATATATTCATATACATATAATATAAAAAAAACACAATAAAAAACATATACCTCGATCCAAATACCAAACGTCTGACATCAATACGACACGTGTTTCGCCTCTGCACGAGGCATCTTCGGGTGATGTTGACTCGTCGAGTGCTGGACTGAGAGTGCCTGAGTTATTCAGGCACTCCACCAATACCAATTTGACCTGAGTTATTCAGGCACTCTCAGTCCAGCATTCGACGAGTCAACATCACCCGAAGATGCCTCGTGCAGAGGCGAAACACGTGTCGTATTGATGTCAGACGTTTGGTATTTGGATCGAGGTATATGTTTTTTATTGTGTTTTTTTTATATTATATGTATATGAATATATATGTGTTTCGATACTTGTATTTGGGTAGGGTTTGTTTAGCTTGGGGGTTTTTTATTGTGTATATATATTTATATATATTATTTGTATATAAGTGTTTTTTCTGGCCTCCAGGCCTTAGCTTTTCTTTCATTTATATTTTTCATTAGTTCAATCTGGGGTAGGGTTTTGTTTAGCGTGGGGTTTTACTTGTGTTAATTTTACCATTTATCATTTGTCTGACTTACAGTTTTGGCGGAAGTAAGCTACATATTTTTATTTTGTTCATTTTAAATATGGATTTCCGCAAAGTAACGCCTGAATCTATCAATTATACCATAGAATGAATTAAGTCAATAGTAATTAATCAAGATTTTTAAACAAATGTTATTATAATCATCGAGCCGGATATCTAAAAATATGCGCGTAGTAACTCCTAGTAATATTCATTTACTTAGTAATTAATTTGATAACTTTAATTATCTATCTACAAATCTGTGTGTTGCGAAACGAAATTCATTCATGATAATAATATGCACTCATTTTTCAATTCTCATTTACAACCACAGGAAACTACGATTTCCATCATAGCGGTTCCGTTCACGTTGGCATATGACAATAGTCTTATGACATGGGTGATAAAGTCTATTTCGGTTCAGCACAAGGTACATTATGTACGGATGAATGTAGTACTTACGGTCAGTAACAGTCACAGTACAGCGAGTGCTAGCGGTGTACCATTCAGTGCTGCATTGCTGTCTGCGGTTGAAGCTTTTGTTTGGTTTTTTAATCAGCCTTCAATTACTGCCTTATTTTCACTGTGAGATTACACTGGGGTCAAATTAACAAGTTTCGGCACTATTTGGCACTCTATCGTTGATGCGTTACATTAGAAAGGCAACAAACGATCCTACGAAAATGAATTTGAAGTTCAACCAACCAATTATGAATACAACCAGTCAATAAGGTTTAAAAAAGTAGGACTCCACAGACGAGTGAAGCATAGCAAATGCGGCCGCGTATGTGTGCATGTGTTTGATACACAATTTCATCACAAAAGACTGCATTGCTTGTTATTTTTCTTGGGAATTCAACAGAATTAACACGATTAACAAGGTCGAGATCATGCTGCGATGTGGCAGCCGATCGGCATAACATGGTGTAAATGTTGTGCGTACGAGCGGATCGGCATATCTTGGAGCTTCACTTTCGGTTTGGCGGAATCACTACGCGAACATGATATTTCAAAATGTACTAAATATGGCTTCAGTCTTAATATTCGTTGTTATGTTATGTGACATGCCAATATTTGGTAGTAGGTGCCAACGTTGGGATGTTAACTCTAAATCAGATTTTTCTCATTAAAATACATTGTAAATAGTTCAGCTGACGCGATAAAATCTGCAGTGGCACGATTTCCAGTTTCCGATGTATGAGCTTCTGACATCACACTGGAGCTAAATATAGAGCCATTAACTCAGCAAAAGTGGTCTCTAGTCGCGGCTCATAAGATGAACTCGACGATTTGCTGATGAAACGAATTTTCCTAATGCTATGTTTTGAAATAAATATAATCATGCGTCTAATAATGGCGAAACCCAAAGTAAATCAAAGTTAGACATATTATAGTTATGTTGACTTATAATATAGTTTGCTCAGTTCTCAATAGGTACTTTTATGGCAATAAAACTCGTCGCTCTTGACGTTAGTACTTACATATGATTCTGTGTCATGTAACAAGTGATTAACATTGAATGCTGACTATAACATCGTTCTGTGACTGTTTCATAAATGATTTCATGTCTGCAATTACAGTTCTTATCAATGCTTAGCATTATCAGCGACCACATCGATAAAAGCAAGAATTATCATTGTATTCACAATTATCATAATTTTATTCTATTACTAGCTGTACCTGCGGCTTCACACGCGTGGTCATTTCTCTAGGTTAAAAGTACTCTATGAACTATTCCAAGACTTGAAATACCAATATACCAACATTTGATCAAAATTCCTTCAGCCGTCAAAATTGTTTTCGATTGCTCGGCTTCTACTAATCGGATTGAGATACTAAGTACACCAGTGTTTAGTCAAACCGTAAGCTATCCAACAGTGAAAACCGCATCGCAATCGGTCCAGTATTTTGCACGTGATACGCGATTAAAAATACAGACAAACTAACAAAGAAACAGACAAACAGAGACAAGATTTAAAAAAGTATTATATTCTTGTTCAGTAGCTTATTTTAAGTTCCTATACCATTTTTTTTATTAGTTATCTTCTTTGTACAGACTATTTTGTTCCTATGGCTTTATTATAAGTATAGATAGTCCCGCAAGCCCGACCAAAGAATTAATATCCTTATTATTTAGTGTAATTTTGACGAAATTCAAAGATGTTTGTTTCAGAAAGACAATTTTGATGGAAATTGAAGTTAGGATAACGTTTTATGAATAAAGTTTACCGAAGAAAATACAAAAGTTAAATCGCTCCAAAACTGCAAGTAAGACACCGTGACTCACGAATCTCATGATCCCTTATTTACACGAATCGTGAAAAAACGAACAAGTCCAAGAACGACATAATTCAAGAGCATCCACCAGGGTCTACGTTGTGGAACTGGTGGATAATGAATTATTATAATTACCATACATTCGCGAGTGCCTGTGTGCGTCCAGTTAGGCCGACGACGAAATAAAATCCACAAACATAGTAACAGATGAAATAAACTAGTTAATCGTGTCCTAACAGAGAGCTCTTGAATAAACATATTGATCAAACCATTTTAATTACATAACTTCGGAAATAGTTCAGGTAAGTCCTGGAAATGGCAGCAGGACGGAGGAGGTAACACTAACAGGCACTTCCCATGGTGGCGGTGGCGGACGAATCTATTAACCCAAATATAGAACCGCGCCCGAACCGCGGCTCGCGTGCCTTGCGCACTGCTATGACTGTAACAATTGCTTATATCTAGTTGACGTAATGAAGTGGATAATAAACAAATCTCTTTTGGAGCTAGGGTTAAGTCACTCATTAGTTTGTTATTAATTAGGTCAAGTTATCGAGTTAATACAAGTGGTCATTAAAACAACATTTATGTTCAATGAATCACGCGCTAGAATATACGAGGCACGTCCAGAAAGTAAGTTTTTCTATTTAAATACAAATATTGTAATGAAAATAAAATTATAGGATTTTGTTTTTATGTTCTTTTATAGCAGCTAACGCCTGCTTAGCGTAAATATTTGGATTTTGTTGGTAATATTTCAGTTATTTCTTCGAGTCTTCAGTTATCTTCCCGCTCAGAGCAGGTTGTGAGCCGTGGCACAACATTTTTGATGCCCTCCTCAAGAAAAACTCCCGAAACCTCATTCTCCTCTAGTTCAGAACTTGATTTCATCTTCTCGTCAGTTGTCATTTTGTTCACCCATGTGAGTGTTCAGACATGTGAAAAGATGAAAGTCTGAAGGCGCCAAGTCAGGGGTACATGTGAGGTGGATCAAAATGACCCAACAAAATAAGTCCAAAAGAGCATTGATGGCATTTCGGTCAAAATGGAAGGTGTTGCACTTGCACACCTCTGATCGTCATGAACATTCGTTCTTCCTTTATTAAACTCACGACACAACTTAAACTTGTTTGGCTCATAGCACCTTCGTCATAAACAGCATATCCGTGAAAAACAAAACAGTCGGTGTTTTCTTTCAACGATAAGGAGCCTGAAAACAGCGCGCACCTCGCATTCAGTTTTCATGGGGCGAGATACCAACGAGGTCCGCCCGTGCTCGTTGTGTTCAGAAGAACCCCCACTACAACACAGTGTTGTCAGTCTTGGAATAAATATCTCCCAGCACGAGAGGACAACCAATACTCTTTCTTTTTGGACATCCATTGTATTTATACCTTTTTTACAATGAAAAAGGTATAAATACAACTACAACTCCTTACATAATGTTGCAGTTAATTATCCGGCACATTCAAAAGGCTCCCTCACGTGGAAACGTTCCCCTCCTAACGGCACAGCCGCCTGTTACAAATAATAAACAAAACCATCACTGACACGAAACATGATGCCCCACGGCAGAAACAAAGGGATATCCGGTCCAAATACCATCGTCGAAATTTTAGAAAATCGTATCGGTCATTCATCAGGTGTTGGACTTCGTAGAAGCTAATGATTTTGATCATTTCCAACGACTAACTTAACACTAATGACTAATGTCTTTGACCGCAGGAATTCCAGAAAGAATAACAACCCAAACTACGCGCGCAAACAACGGCGCCCTTCTGTTTCTATTCATTCAATTTACAGGAAAACGTAGGCCAGCGAATATGTGACACGTATGTGACATTAAATAGATTAAGGGTGTCATTTGCCACCCACGCGGGGTAGCTAACCACCTTGACACGAATGGGGCGCAAAGGCGAATGTCAGTCTCTGACCGGACATAAAATAGAGCCGTTCCTATGGCAGGTCAGTCGTTTCATTTTATACGAAAGTAGATAAGTATTATTAGACTTAGCACATATATTCAAACTTTAGGATTCCCTGAATTGAGGCCAATGATTTCAGACAAGCATTGGTCATTATGTTTACGTTTAATTTCATGAAAGTACTATCAATTTTTTCAAGATCTAAATCAGATATTATGTTCTCCTGTCAGTGACACAGAAAATGAGCTCCGTAAGTATGACGTTTATTCAATTACAGAAGTTGTAATTTAGTTGTGTCATCTATCAAAATAGAGTCTACGTATACTATGGTTGCACCACCGCCGGTCCGCTGAGATAGAAGTCAATGAGTCTTGCGTGTGGGTGTCGGCACTGAACTTAGTAGACGCCGAGAGGATGCGCCTAATTTGTTGCCAACCAGCTATCTGTCTGTCTCCAATGTGTGTTTACTCATTGTCAACTGTATCACTTCATTACTAAATTTTCTGCCGATAATTTTCGCATTATCTTCTAGTCCTCTTTCCCAAATTTTGTTTTATCAAAACCTTACGACTTAGGAGCAACGTAATCATTAAGAAACTTGTAAAGTTAGATACCCATATCAGATAACATTCCCGGTATTTCGAGCCACGATATGCTTGTCCATTTGTTAAGCTCCTTACCTCCAACATTTAAAAGAACTGCATTTATGTGCTGGTATATTTGTTTCTACAAATATACCAGCACATAAATGTAGTTGACTATCTTCGGCGATTATAAACTCAGAAAGGATTTTATCATCGCCGAAGATAGTCATGATGCTAACAGCCGGTCACAATTCGAGTCCGATAACAATAATGGTGATCGTGACGCATAACGAATTGGTATTGAGTCGCCTGACTGATATTGCTGGCTACCTATTGTTCTTAATAAATCTGGCATCAGAGCAGCATTTATAGTCATGCATACGGAACCATCCAAAAATCGAAGAAGGTCAATTGCAATGAAGGATCTGCATTGTGATGAGTCGGGTAAGTGTAAAGGTGTGCGGGTCAAATCGTTGTAATGTAGAATCATCGGCAGCGATGGTATGACATAAGCGAGGTGACGTCAGCGGGCGTCGGCGGCTGAGGCGAAGGCCGGCGACGCCGTTGTTTGCGCGCCGTGGACCGGTTTCATGGAGACACATGCACCGCGCGTTACATCGCTCAGATCACGCGACGTCTCAGTTGATCAACAAAACGAAATCGGGAAAAAACTTTGCTTTCTTGTTTGTTTTCCACCGAGACGGGCCTATCTACTAGTCAATATTTGTAATATCCGGCGCGGCTGAATGATATTAGTTTCTTTCTCATTTTTTCACTCTACGACCACACCCAGATGCGGCAATTTTGACGTTTGCCTCGATGCGGAGGAGCAACGACATTGTCGTCTTATTTAGGTCAATAAGTATAAGTCACTCATTGCGGCTGTTAAAACCATAAACTGTCTCCTTCCAATCTACTCGGTTAATGTTTTCAATGAGTGTACTTAAGATAGCATCGCTAGAACAGCGACACACTTCACAAGGCGATACAAATTCCATTATTCTATTAACGTCATCGTACGAATTGTGGCAAATATGAAATATGACTATTACAATGGCTAAAATGAGCCGTCGGTCATTGGATCCCCCTGGAGAAGAATTTGACTCTCTGCCAAAAGTCATAAAGAATTACTTATTGCTAGTACTCTTTGTGCTGATGGTGAAGAAAAACGCTCTATATTCGATCGAGGAACTATATGGTCGAGTAAAATCAGAAACGGTAACACAATCCGACCGAGGAGTGGAATCAATCAATATTCATTTAACAAATGGATCTCGGTCGGACCGCAGTACCGCAGGCAATAAAGCGAGTATAGAGTTACTGTCGATAGCGCTAAAACAAACAAAGTGACATTAAGGTCATTAGTTTTCAATTATGTACATACTGTAGTTTAAGAATGCGTTTTTAAAGATGTTTAGTAACATATCATTAAATTAAGATTATGTAAAGTACACATTTAAAACATAATTTCTGACATTTTCATTCAATTTATGAACTCCCGTTTGTACAACTTTCCTATGATCTCTCCACCACAAGCATTGTAATGTAATTGATCATTGACAAGCAATAACCTACTCAGTTGTATAAATGCAGCTGTAAGAAGCATATTCTTGGAAATGAAAATAGGTGAGTGTATGGCACAGCGAACGCTCGTGCTAAAAACTCACTATGAATAATTCACAAGCTATGATTTTACAATGAGATTCTTTGTGCAGCAGACTGCAATGCACGTCACACTTTCCATAAAAATTACATTAAATTAGAAAAGCTTCAATCAAAATATATAAAAGTACCTTTTATTTTACTGAAACACTTACTGTAATAACTTGTATTTTACTGTAATAATCGTAGGCGACTAGAAGCATAAACAGTACTTAACTAAAACACATTCACAACATAATATAGTATTATGTTGTGTATGCGTTTGAGTTAAGTATAAAAATTAAAAATCTGCAACAAATTTTCTGCCTGAAAATTTATTCGATTAATAATAGATGAATAAAGTTTTTTTTTTTAATGTCCGTTGCCAATAAGGTAGAGAGAGATAGCGCATTATTTTATGAACAAAGACAAAAAAAAAAGATTGTGTTTCAAGTAAATGACGGACACGCATACTGTCTGAACGTCATTTACTTCAAACGTCACATGCAACCTGAAATTAGGTAACGTGGAATTGAAGCCATTAAAAGCCCTACTCACCGCGATCAATCGAGCGAACTTTTTTTTTACCACTGTCTCACCTGCAGTGCAAGCATGTATCTTATCGATCGATAAATTTACCGACTTTTTTTAATTAAGTTTCACGTTAATATTCGATAATACGAGTTCAGTAGCACGGAACGTATTTATCGACAACGACATAAATTCGATAAATCATATTTAATATATAGATTTATATCAACAAAAGGAAGCATGAATCTTATTTTTGACAATTGTAGTCGATATAATGTCGATAATTTTACCGAATTTATCGAATTATATCGGCTTTCCAAAGTTACACGACAAACTTTTTTTTTTGTAAATTCCTTTTCGGATTATAAAAATAATGTTTTGCCAAAACGTGGAGGTGTCAGAACATCGTGAGGCAAGTTTCAGGGATGCCAATAATCCTTTCGATCTGGAAGAACAGCATTTTAAGATTATTTTTAGAATTTATAAGGAAATTTCCCTCGCCCTCATTCAAGATGTTGAAGGCGTTTGAGAAGGAGTCGATCTAATGGACTGCCTGCGCATGTTGTAGTATCTACTTTACATAATAATACCAAAATACTTAGTTACGATTTTTCTATTTCCAGAAATTATCTTTTGTTGTGATTGTGTCTAATGCTCTAATTATTATGGTACCTAGTAGGTACTCAGTCTAAAAAACTACCTGAATAATGTTAATGTGTATGTTGTTGTAGGTTCTATCAGCTATACGCTTTTTCACCGAGGGCAGTTGCACCAACGATGCATCGGCCAGGAATATAATATAGCACTAGGACAGCGCACTGTCAGACTTGTCAGGGAGGTGTCTCAAGCAATTGTGCAACCAGTTATGGCTAGTTATACTTTAGGTTAGGTTCAAGGAATATACTACTTTATGGTAGTTAAGTAGAATTCCAAATGACAGAAGTTTCTCCGTAACAACTCAAAATAATAAAAATCTGCCAAATTATGTCAAAAAATATTTTTTAGACTATTAGTCGTCTATCTGATATATGGTATAGTCCACGAGTTGCCATTTTTTAAATCGATAAACTCACGACGTGTTATCGAATCAATAAAATTTACCGAGAGGCTAGATCCATGCTACCGCATTTTGATAAAATTGATAAAAAAAGAACTGTGTACCGGTCGATAAATTTATCGAATTTTATCGATCGATAAGATCCATGCTCGCAGGATGATTGAAGATGATGATGTGGTCAAAGGTGTAGCACGCTTGCCTAGTAGATACCTATTCACTCTACACTTGAACACACCAGCGTAATAATTTACCAGAAACACTGACGAGGGCAGACGTCCAAAGAATCCAAATTAAAGTTAAATAAACGCATTTCAGCGAATGTTTTTTTTTTTAACATTGATCTGAGCAATGTCAATAGATAAGAGTACAGACAGAATCTTACTTATTCAGTTTAGTGGGGAACCGTGCCAAAAATAAATATTTCATCATAGTTAAAACTGTTCCGATCGAATCGGATGTGGGCGATACATGCGAACTATAAAGCAATATTTCGCATCCATAACACTGAGGAGCTGAATAAGTATTATGTAAATAAACTGCTCAAATGCTATGCAAGTGCAGTTTTTAATACCGTTTTATCAATACGGATTGAACTAATTCATGAATGAAGAAAAAAGGCAAAGAATCCAACGATGTATTGCGAGAAGAGTGAATATACAGATGACAGAAGTCTATAAGACTATTATTATGTACTTCTAGCTTTCTTTTTTAATTATCTTCTTTGTACAGACTTTTTCGTTCCTATTGCTTTATTATAAGTATAGCTAGTATTATGACCATGCTTTGTTCTTTCACTATTCCGTATGTACATCTGAATAGGTCACTCCACTCGAGTCCCCGCTGTTATTCGAAGAGGGAAGATCGTAACTGGGAATAATTATCAGAACCTATTGTTTCCAGACAAATGAAGCTTCTCCGTCCCCGCGGTGACCTCGTAAGTCTTTCCAGCAAAATGAAAATATTCGAGCCGAAACACAATGGTTCATTAATCCACCTTGAAAAATTACCATGCTTTGGTTAGATTTGATTGAGCAGCAGCTTTCAAATACCTCAATAGCACTATCAACCTTGACATTACAATATGAAACTTGCTTTTTTTAATATGTAAATAGGGTTCTATTCTAGTACGTCACAGTGGGAATAAATCAGGAAAACTTGGTTAGATGCCAATGATTTAGATCAATTATTTCGCAATAGATAAAGACTTACTTGAGACTGCAATGATGATTATACGACAACAAGGTATTAAGCATAACTATTTATTAATACCTTAGGATCACTAATACAATCTAACTAAGCATACTCATAATAAAGCAGTAAATACCTACCAAAAAGTCTGTACAATGAAGATAATTTAAAAAAAGTCTCAGGCACCTTTTTTATAGTTTCTCTCTTTTTGTTTGTCTGTTCGGGCATCACATAAAAACTACTGGACCGATTGCAGTGTTGGATACCTTAGTTTTTGACTTAAAAACTGGTGTACTTAGTATCTTGATCCAATGATTAGAAGCCGAGCAAAAAAACTATCTGATGGCTGAACGAAATTTGGTATTATGTAATTTATAGGTACTATGGTCCTGGAATAATAGGTTCATTTTAACCCTGAGAAATGACCACGCGGAAATAGCCGCGGGCAAATAAAGTTATAAAAAAATTGCAAAAAAACGAAATATGCGGATGCACATACAGGAGCGTAGTCATATACATAATAATAAATTCATGTTAATAAATATGTCAATATGCAGTACAAACTGTTGAGTAGCAGAGAAGCAGCTGGGGCTTTTAACAAGCCAATTATTCCTAAAAGCGGCTGTATAGTTATTACTTATATTAACGTAGACGATGTAATAACTATAAAGTACAGCACAGGACTGAACGACAAGTACGCCTTGATTGCTTTAAATTGACGTCCAACTACCGGCAAACTCTGAGGCGAATCAGCGACCATTCATCTCTCGTCACGTGGTTACAGAGCTTTTCTATGCGTGTAAACAAACTATGTACAATTGCAGTCATCACTCTACAACCGTTATGCATTCTTTGACGTACTGTACCGACTAGCATATAGATAGATAGATAGATAGATAACTCTTTATTGCACTAAAGAAACTTAAAATATGGCACATTAACAATGAACTTAAAATAGTACAATCGGCGGCCTTATCACTAAGCAGTGATCTCTTCCAGGCAACCTTAGATTAGAAAGCGAGAACATGAACATAAATGAACGATAGTGTGCATATGCAAGTATACATTTATTGAACAGAATAAATTTATATTTTTAGAATATAAATACGATAAAATATTACTTTTATATACCATAAGTACAAAATATAAAATAAAATAAATATATATATAATATATATGATGATTCCGTTAAAAAATACAAAAATCCGGTGAAGCCAAACTAATCAAAACTAAAATACTAAGAGAATCCAGCACAGAGCATTGTGGAATCCAGTTATGACCTTAAGAGCAATGGCTTGGCCAATTGAGCTCTCAAATCTACTGAGTACGGACGGGACGTTTAAGTGGTCTAGCGAGTAAGTGGCACATTTCCAACCGGTTCCTCGTCGATACCACATCAACATCCGATACAAGCCATAAAACTTCCAACTGTCAGCGTTTCCGTACAGCTACTTTTCGATTAAGCAGCACCAGATGATGTTTCTTTCTCTTAAACTAAAATGGGTATGGGAAATGTAATAGAATTTATATGAAAAATTCGACACGCCTTTCAAGTTTTAATCTTCCAAACTTATTGTAAGCAAATCTGCAATCGACTAGTAACAGACCTGAACAAATGCTCGGACAAGGTGAATTGATTTCTAAAGTTGCTATTTACAAGGAAATTATTGAAATGTTTGCTCGTAGGCTCGGCATGTGTTACGTAGCCGTGGCTAGTACACATGCAAGTAGTAAGTACAGAAAGCGGCTGTTACGTGAGACGGCGAATGCAAGACATGGACTGGATTTGAGGTCACCGACCCGATACAGCGGGACTCAGGACTTCACAGCCGGAATATTAAGGCAACTGCCTCAACATGTTAATGGAGCAGCTTTTATATAACTTTATTGGCACGGCTGTGAGTCACCCAATAACTCAAAACTCAACACGGTTTGTTTTGAAATTTTGTAAGAATCCAATCCTTTATAAGAAACTAGCGTATGACCGACGCTTCGCACGCGTGGTTATTTCTCTAGGTAAAAAGCACTCTATGTGCTATTCCAGGATCTGAAATACCAATATACCAACATTTGATCAAAATTCCTTCAGCCGTAAACAATATTTTTATCTATTGCTCGGCTTCTACTCATCGGATTGAGATACCAACTACGCCAGTTTTTAAGTCAAACCCTAAGCTATCCAACAAAGCATCGCAATCGGTCCAGTAGTTTTTACGTGACACGCGAACAAACACACAGACAAACAAACAAACATGCAGACAGACAAGATTTAAAAAAAATACTTGTTCAGTAGTTTGTACCCAAGACCATTTTTTTTTAATTATCTTCTTTGTACAGACTATATCGTTCCTATTGCTCTATTATAAGTATAGATAGATCCATACCAATATATAAAAGTGAAACGATGTCTATTTGTTTGTTTGTTTGGGTAGCTTTCACGCGATAACGGCCGGACGGATTTTGATGAAATTTAGAATGGAGATAGCTTATACCCTGGAATAAAACATAGGATACTTTTTATCCCTGAAAATTGTCAATTTCCACAGGAAAACTGGAAAATGTTGATTACTTACTGTAAGGAACGGTTGCCATTACAGAATGGTCTGTGGTTGCCATGGAAACGAAATAACAAGTCTGTCAAAAACATTGGTGCTATACCAACTTTTGCATTGGTTTTTAATATCCTAGAAGAAAATAGGATGCTTTTTTTCGCGATAAACAGTAGTACGCGCGTACGAAGTCGCGGGCGGAAAAACTAGTATCAAATATTGCTAGAAATACGAAATAAAAAATGTACATCTAAGCTATTGTGTTTACAAGAGTAGATAAAACAAACAATAAACTGAACAGACCAGTCCACAATAGCCCTCTGTTGATAATCTTCATTAGAAAGTCCCGGTATTGCCCGACCTTATTGTTAGCGCGATTAACGCCTCAATGCTCGACCGTGAAATGAAAGGGCTTGCAGGTTTCGGCTCTTGTTATTCCATTTCTATTATTACAAATGCAATGAGAGCTGAGGAATTCGAAAGGGGACTTGTTCGTCCGGCTACTGCTTAAGCAGAAAACATTCCAGTACCAATATTGGAGTCACTACGATCAATGAACATGTAAATTCTGACAAACATGTTTTTTAAGGATAGAATTCTCATTACATTCCAAGAAACCAGTTGAAATAAGATAACATATATCTGTTTGTAGAATACCTTTGTGCAGTGTTCACGGCACGTTAGTTCGGTACGTTCTCGCCATATCTCTAAATATAGGATTCTATAAAAAGTGCTGTTGAATTCCTGTGAATCCGTTTGAACTTTGAGTCAGTATACCATACCCAAACCATTGTGTAATATTGGATGGATTCACATCTCAATCTTAATAATCAATTCTGGATTAAGGTGCTGTACTTGTACTATTATTTTTTCTGTGGTGCTGTACGTTCTCAGATGTTTGTCCTGCTCTTCCAGGTCCAGTTTGAGCGGGAGAGGTAATGCAGCTCGAGAGCAGATTTTAGATAAATTCATTGATTTTGAACGACATACGGGATGTATAGAAAAATCGCAGGGCAAGAATCTAGATCAACTTAAATACTACCGTAAACCGGGGCTACTTTGACATAGTTTGGAAGGTTTTTGGAGTGGAACTTTTTTTTAAAAGTTTTATAGTACAGTTTTTTCTTTCTATTCTGAGCAAATTGTGTTTTGGGTACATGTTCAGCAGCAATTCAGGGCGTTTGGACCCAAGCCGATGTAGTCCCGGGTGTGGGGCTACTTTGACATGACGTCTAATTGCGTCAAAAATGAATTTTTTGCAACCGCGGGGTTTCTCCGATAACTGAAAAATAATGTTCTTTATACTATTAAGTTCAAGAGACCATAAAAGGGTAAACAAGAACAAAAAAAATTAAAGAAATCAACGGATTTATTAAAATCTCTTAATAAAATGTAATAATTGTTTCTTTTGCATAAAACTACAAAAATAGGCATGAAAAATTACAATTTTTTTTTTTTACGCTCATTGTCATTAGTTGGCCTGATCAATATTATTATTATTATTATTATTTAAGGAACTGTCATCACACTAAATCAACAAAATTAATATAAAAATAGAATGTCACCCGGAGTCCTCACAGCGCTCGCACTCATAGGCAGGATTTTGCTGCGGCTTTTTGAGCCAATTTATCTAACTTCTGCAACAGCCTTGTCGAGATCATCTTGACTATAATTTTTATACACCCGCCCTCATTATAGTCTTTTTATAATTTCTAAACATATTTGCGATCTTTTACATTGTACTAATTCATAAATTAATAATCTAGAATAAAGAAAACATCGAATAAATAAATAATAAAAACAAAACAAGTAGTTTAATCTACATATTACCCATATGTCAAAGTAACCCCGAATGTCAAAGTAGCTCCAGTTTACGGTATCTTACAAAGCAAATCAGGGTCAATATTCATAATAGTTTTTAAGATATTTCGCTTTAAGACCGAAAAAAGGCAATGTTCCAAAAATCTTTTGATAGAGAATATAATAGTGTAATCGTGTTTTATAAGTATTCATGTTAAATTCCAAATATAGGGCTTTTGCTGTTCTTTTTCGCCTTAATGGCAATTTCTATCTTAGGGCGACATGATCACTGACTCACATATCATTGCTATCACGTCCAAGGTTCGACTCCACCACGCAATCGACTTACCTGTAAATAAGAAAACATTTGCTTAGAGGTGAAAACACTATGAGCACTTACTTAAAGTAATAATGGCTTCTATCAGAAATACATCAACTTTTATTAAAAGGTCGATATCACAAGCAAGGAATCAGTTAATGGGTAAGGAGCATAAAGAGACTTAATTTTCGTCTATTATGTCACTCAGCTGAAATGTCTAAAGGTCAATTGAGAGGTCACACGAGCAACTGCGGATGATAACATCACACTTATACTTAGTAACGTAATTGAAGTTCGATCGCATGAAGAACCCAATAAACCCATCGACTTATCCTTGAGAACCAGTCGGAGAAAAAAACTGTTACACAACTTTAATATGTGCATTAAGGTCAGCCACATGCAAGTAAGACTAAAATAAACGTACAGAAACGACAGTATTGTGAAACATTTTTGCCATATCTTCAATGAATTACAAATTAAAACTGATAATGCGAGATAAAACAATGTTGTAATCGTAAATGCCTTATCGGTTATGAAATTTAATTTTCATTTTGAATTAATTTTGTTGGTGATCATAGCATCGCCCAAACTTAGATGTTTGACGCCCACAGATTGGGCAAAGCGTCAACAACACTGACGTTTTTTAAACAGAATTCACCCAATGTGAGTATACAGATAAAAGCGTAAACACAAACGAATGGCCATTCAATGCGAACAGGTCTCGCCGATGAGCTCACCCATTATTTTTTGTCATTAGCAGATAGAACTGCCGCATTATCATGACGAGCATGCCTGACCGCCTGACTCATTACCGCAGGTACTATGTATTCTAGTCGTCGCAAAGGAATAGGGTGTGGTTTTCATCAAGCACAACATAAAATGTACAGTTGTGGAGAAGGATGCACCAAATGTAGCAAAAGTAACATCTCGGATAAGGAGTGACATCATAGCATCCTGAGAGCAATAAAAATGATGACTTGTATGATATCATACAGAGATGAAACAGTGCGAGCGAGGCCCCCGCTTTATTTAATCTTTTAAGCCTTGGGACTAGCTGCCTAGGGAATACTGAAATTTGACGCAGTCTGATGCTTTAGTTTTTGTAAAGCCATTCGTGAGCATAAAACAGCCGCATTTGACGAAACCGGCCTCATATAAGGTTCAACAAGGACAGTTTAAGCAGTCAAATTTTCCAAAGAGCCACGAAATCTGGATTATGTAACGGCAGTGATTTTATATAAAACTGTAACTAATTAGGTTAAAGACGGGCCCAAGCCATACTTTACGGTTGTAATCCCAGCGTTGTCCAGTATCAGACTTTACATCAATACTGCGCATGACCTAGATGACGACAGGGGGCGGGGCGCCGGCGAATCTGCAAATAGCGTACCCCAACCGGCGAGTTCAGTCTGCAGGAACTGAACTGTCTAGCGAACCGCGAACCGCAACCGGGAAGCACAGGTCAATAGGTTGAACTGAACAGGCAAATTACACGACGTAGGAAGAGCGAATGAATCATCTAATAGGTCTTCCTTTTCAAAGATGGGTGGTGATGGGAGTCGAGATCGGATACATTGAAATACACATATACCTACTCGATGTTTGATCAAGAATACGTGAAAATAACTTATGTATTTAAAATAATACATATAGATGATATATCATAGTCTAGACGGCAAGCAAATGAATCAAAAGACACTTTGGTCTGTTTTGGAAATGCTGTATCAACCTTCCAATATTTTAATTTACACTCGCAAAATATAAATTACAGAAAATAAATCACTGTCTATGCGACAAACTTATGTCTCTACGTCTCCTATAAACATGCTTTACTGAATGGAATGTCACAAGCTCAACCTTCGCCACTTTCTCCAACACAAGTACACTTCAGGCAAATCTCGCCCTACTTCACAGATGAGAAAATCTGTCAAGCTGTGACATCACCAGTCAAAAGTAACTATTGATCCTGAGCAAGTGCCATAGTGACACCGGAAAGTTCGGAAACCCGTAACAGCTTAAACATATCACGCAATAACGAGGAACTTACCTATATTTGGGACTATCTCATCTCAAAAGCACATCCAGTAAGAAATTTCACTACACAGTTCAGGTGAGCACAAAATTACGGAACGGTCGACGCGGCACAAAGGCGCGCCGCGAGAACGACTAAACGGAACGAACTGAGCCGCGAACTGGAATATCGATCGGTTTCCTGGCGCCGGCGAGCCGCATATTCCTGGTGCACGCACGCCCCGCCCCGCTGGCTTGCCACCCTTGTGATTGTACCCCTTGGAACGGGGGATTAATGAGTGACTTTACGAGATCCGTTAGCGAAAAAAACACTGAGCGCGTTGTTGATATTGAATTATCATTGATCGCACGGATTGTGTAAGATGAGTACTTGATGTTCAATAAAATACATGGTGTAATAATTATTATGTCATCTAGGTAAACAAAAAGAAAATCTTATTCTAATCTTATTTTAAATTTTAATATAACAGCTTTTATTTATTTCTTAGTCTATCATGTACTCGTATAACTCTGTAACTTACGATATCCGACTAATTTGCCGGTGACATTCGGCTGTTGCCGAAATAATTTGTGGTTGTTTTTTGGGTAAATCTAGTTTAGTGAAATGTAAACACCAGATATTCCTTCTGTCCCGAACTCAGTAACCGACCCTTGGGAATAAAAACGCGCTAGGGAAACCCGTTACACCCAGCACAGGAAATAACTTCAATTATGTGAAACCACGTTCCCCAAAGTTCCCCCCTAAAACAAATAGGTAAATTCCTAACATCAATATTTTTTTAAATTGAGTTTTCATGTACCTATCTTTTTTTGGATCAAATTTCATCCATTTCGGTATATAACCCTAGAAATTAAAATGCTGTGACAGACTGGGACGAACAGAGATACTAACGGACTGGACGATCTTTTAATATGGGGTCCTTCATTATTGGACCACAAGTAATCCATACCAATATATAAAAGTGAAACGTTGTCTGTTTGTTTGGGGTACTTTCCTGCAATAACGGCTGGACGGATTTTGATGAAATTTAGAATGGAGATAGCTTATACTCTGGAATAAAACATAGGATACTTTTTATCCCGGAAAATTGTAAGTTTCCATGGGAAAAATAGAAAATGTTGATTACTAGTGAGTAATTCTGTGAATGGTCTGCGGTTGCCATGGAAACGAAATAACAAGTCTGTCAAAAAACATCAAGAGCATTGGTGCTATACCTAATTTTTAATATCCTAGATCATTGGTTTTTAATATCCTAGAAGAAAATAGGATGTTTTTTTCGCGATAAACAGTAGTTCGCGCGGACGAAGCCACGTGCGAGAAAACTAGTATTATTGTAAAAATACAAAAAACCCGACTGTGAACAAAATTATTGAATACGAGCTGACCGCCCGCAAAAATAATCACACTAATATTATAAAGGCATAAATTTGTATGTATTAGGGTGTGTGTATGTTTGTTAATACTTCAAGCTTAAACAGCTGAAAGGATTTGGATGAAATTTGGTATGGAGGTAACTTAAAAATGCACAGTTCTTGAGGGACGCGGGTAAAACCGCGGGGCGCAGCTAGTATTTATATATATTAAATGTTTATTTTTTACTTACATATTTTACTTTACTTTAATATTTACAATTGCAACATTAGACTAGTATTACTAGAATAATCTTAAATTGAAAATTTTGTAAGAAGCTTAAAAGACAATTGCTATTATTTATTATATATTTTTGTAATGCTCTTTTAAATACGTTCATTATGATACCTCATTCAATATGTTTTGATAATTTTTTGTTCCGTCGGAAATACAATATGGCAGATGTAAGCCGCCATATTAGTTTTCATGGCACTTCATATATCCTAAAGCACTCTCGTGATCAAGACTGATCCAATGATACCTCATTTATCAAAATCTCTCTTTTCTGTAAGACAGTTTAGGCTGTAAGACGCGCCTAAGAAAAAATAGATTGCATAAATGAAGATTCCTTTCGAATGGTTACTACCATTCTAAATCTAAATAAAACCAATACTTTATGTGGGCAAATCACATTTTGCGAATGAAACAGTTTCTTATCTTCCCATCAGAATATGACCTTGAGATCGCAGCACGAGAACTCGTTACCCCCTAGACGGCGGCGCAGGAAATTTCTTAAGGGAATTATGTGAGAACACTCAATACTCTGGGATAATGGAATATCTAAACAAGGATATGTTTTTACTTTAGTTACGACTCCTTTCAGATTGTTTTTTTATGGATTCGGCAGATACCACTTTTACATTTAATCTCTACATAAATAAATAATATTAAAAAAATGGTCTAGGGTACTTAAAATAAGCTATTGAAACAAGTCATTTTTTCTTTCTGTTTGTCTGTCTGTTCGCGTATCACGTACTGGACCGATGTTGATGCGGTTTTCACTGTTGGATAGCTTAAGGTTTAACTTCTTGTAACTACTTGGTATCTCAATCCGATGAGAAGCCGAGCAATAAATAGAAACTATTTGACGTCTAAACGAGACTTGATGAAATTTGGTTATCTGTATGTTATTTGGAATAACACATTAATATCCTTATATCATGATATCCCAGAATAACTAGCTTAAAAGCTAAAATAACACGCCTGCCCTGCCAAATAAGAGCTTTTGCCAATAAAATATATACTATTGGAATGTGCTTATCAAGACCTTTAATTTGATACCCATATTGCAATTTTCGGAGTTAAATTTTTTTTTTCGTCTTTGAGTGTCGTGCCATACTGCCGCAATACTGAATGTTTTCAAAAAATATATATAGGTAGCCTATGTTACTCGGGGCGATGTAAGGATTCTAACGATACCCCATACGTCTAAGTCTGTTCAGGCATTCAAAAGTTATGGTGGAATAAAGAAACTCACATACAAACATAACACTCCTTTTTTTGGGCAGTCGTGTAAAAAAAACACTCGGACAAAGCCGCGGACACAGCTAGTTTGCCAAATAATATAAATGAAAATCAGTATTTCCGTTTAGGAATTATCCTACCTAATACGAATTATAGCTAGATTCAGTGCTTTTACGAGGTTTCAGGATATAGATTTGTACAGAGAAATCAAAGGTTTTCGTTGAGTTATCTCTGAAATTGCATCGACTTTTATCCATAACAATTTACTCTTGTTTACTAAATATTTTTAGCGATATAATCTTCAACACAAATTTGCAAACGCAAAAAAATGTTAGATACGGATTACGATGGAAATGTTAGATTTGAACTGCTTACATGGTATCAATTAAACCAAAATGGAAATCACAAGAGAAGCTGATGACCATTTTAACAAGATAAGAAGGAGCAGTGATGTGTTTCTGAAAATTATTGAGTAACAATGAAGGAACCGGGAATAAACTTCGAATATATTATGGTAGTTGTAGTAACATCGTTAGTTTTACTCGACTACGGCGAAGCAAGGGAAGGTTAATGAAGTTTATAAAAGTCTATCATGTATATGTATGCGTTGACGACCAGTTGGTCTCGTGGCTAGGTATCCTAGGTCCTAGGTAAGTTTTTAGTAAGAACACATTATTATTAGCCTTCCATTGGTTGCCACAGTCGCGTAAAAAAAATGCCTTTGACACTATACATGAAGACAAATCGATTCATACCTCAATTGTCAAAATAAGACCAAGTTTTTAGTTTGAACACATAACCCATACTATGCCTTGCCGTAGTCGGGTAAAAAAATATAGCCCGTGATACTTTATACTTGAAGACGAATCGATTGATACCTCGCTTGTCAAAATCAGACCAAATTTTTAGTTTGAACACATAAGCCATACTATGCCTTGCCGTAGTCGGGTAAAAAATATAGCCTATGATACTCTATACCTGAAGACGAATCGATTGATGCCTCGCTTGTCAAAATCGGACCAAGTTTTTAGTTTGAACACATAGCCTTCCTTTGCTGCGCAGCTCAATTAGGCCAGGCTCCATCAATACATTTTCCCACGCTAGCTCCGCCTCTACACTCTGCCACCCGCTACCAGCAACAAGCACTGAAGTGCTTGCATAACAAGGTTGAATATCGCGAGCGCTGTTTGAACACAATTTAGCTCGGAACTAAATGACGCAAGTCTCAAAAGTTATTTATTTTATTGGCAGGCTAAAGTTAGGTAAATTTTGTCTTCCGGTGTGTATTCCCTTAGTAGCCTCTTACGACATCCAGGACACAGGAGGATTGGGAGGGGTCTTACTCTAAGCCGAGACCGCCACGGCTTATATTTTCTTGCTGTGAGATTTTATTTTAGAGATAAAACTTTAGCCGCTGAGTACAAAAATGAATATATTACTGAAAATTACGTAATTTTTGATAAGCAAATGTATCGAGTGAAATTCTGTTAATCACGTTTTTGTCTTGATCAAGGAAGAGATAAAGATATCAAAAACATAAATATGTTTAAGTTTCATATTTGTAGTTGACCCAGCATATTTGTGGAAAAATACCTTAAATATGGGAGCCTGGGTAACTAGTGGCTCTGTGAGCTGTAAGCCTCGCGAGCACAAACTTTTTTACAAACAATCTAGCGGTGCACAGTAGCGCCATTAGATACCTTATTGTAAAACTAACATTAATAACCAAGGTGCTCCATCAATCCCTACTTAGTAGGTAAAGGGCTGATTCCACTGGAAAAATACTCACAAGTGATCAACTCAATTGAGGTACTGCATTTTGAAGAGCTATTCTGCTCATCACGCCGAAGATCGTCATCAAATCTTTACCAAATTTGTATGAGACCAACGTAAAGTTTCTACCTTTCAAATAAAAAATGAACCATCGACATCGGATCATATAAGGCGAGATATTCAGTGGCCCCCTTTTTGGGGGAAGTACCCACCCAATCAAAAATCCCCGATGACTAAAAAATTCAAAAAATTCGTTAGTCCTGTATACCGCCCAAGTTTAAACGGAGACACTTTGCATTTGCTCGGTCAATAATAATATAGAAGTCTGTGTGTCTGTATGTATGTCACAACCATTTTATTCAGGCTATTTTCCTTAGAATATATTAACACTAAAAGGTTGTAATTCGACATGTATATTTTTTTTAATGTATGTTTAATTTATAACTGCTACATGTATAGGTGAATAAAAAATATAGAAAAATAATGTTTTTGTACTTACCCCCGTTATTTTTGTCTCTAAAGTGACCTCTTTGCATGAGTTGCATGTGGGGGGGGGGGGGGGGACATTCACTCTCATAAGTAAGGAATTGTTTAAAAAAAAAAACTAGTGCATAATACGCATTTAGTTACAAAATTATCAAGGCTATCTAGAATAAACTAGTTTAGGTGACCAAGTTAGACCAACTTTGTTGCCATAATATGGCTGGACCGATTGCAATGCGGTTTTCATATTTAGATAGAATAGCAGGGTCTTAACATCCTAACGAAGGCTAAGTCTACGCGTGTTTAATACACACTTGGCCTGTTTTGTTTATTATTCGTATGATCTATATCTATACTATATTAATAATATTATAAAGCGATAAAGTTTGTGAGGTTGTAGGGAGTAATCTCTGGATCTACTGAACCAATTTTGAAAATTCTTTTACCAATAGAAAGACACGTTATTTGCGAGTGTCATAGGCTATATAATAGAATGACCACGCGTGCGAAGCCAGCTAGTTTTAGATAAACTAGAAGAGATTTGACGGCCCGCGTCAGACAAGCCGCACCTAAGGCGTATTTGTGCAGTTGCCATGCTAGTCTGGTGTTCTTAAGTGGCAGCTTCATTAAAATGCTTTTGATTTGGGTTTTAAGGGATTGCTTACATTTGGGAATCAATTTCTAAAGGTAGGAAATAAAATAAGACTAAAACTTAAATTGGTACAAAATAGTCATAATGTAGACTTTTGTTAGTGATTTCGATAAAATAAATAAACTTTTTATAATTCTGCCAATCACCCCTTTTCATCAAGCAGTCTTATTACAATGGTGTCAAGTGAATTCTAACAAACTCACTACAAAACTATACTAAATCAAAGTTTTAATATATTTTAGTGATTCCTTAAACTTAATCTGTTGTTAATTATACGCTAACTAGGCTATTTGATAATTTCAACTAACTGTAAACATCAGTGCGATGGAACTAAGAGACTTGGGGGAAAAGGTGTGTTGTACACGGCCGAGGCCCGCCTGGACCTGCATCTCCTCCTTCGTTTCCCATAACCTACTATGTCCCTGCACCTCCTTTTTCTTTTTCTCACTCCCCCTTCCCCACCACCGGTAATACAACATGAACCTAAAACTGAAGTCCCTTAGTTACTTTGCACTAATGATTACATTTAGAAATTAAATTAAATTTAGTTTAATCAAGATCCTAAAAAGAGAACCAGTCTGACAGGACTAAACTTGAATTTAGTTGGAAAGCTAAATCTAGTTTGTAACAAGAGAATCTGTTTGACAGAGGATGAAGCTTAAAAGTTAGTAACAAGAGAATTGACAACATATGTCTGGACACAAGACTAAACAACTATAAACAGTGCAACTATTAAAGGAAAGTAAAATATGTAAGTAAAAAATAAATATAAAATTTAATAAACACTAGCTGCGCCCCGCGGTTTCACCCGCATCCCTCAGGAAACATACATTTGCCGGGACAAAAAGTAGCATATGTGTTAATCCAGGGTATAAGCTACCCCCCGTACCATATTTCATCCAAATCCGTTCTGCCTTTTAAGCATGAAGAAGTAACAAACATACACACACCCTCAGATACATACAAACTTTCACCATTATAATATTAGTGTGATTATTTTTGCGGGCGGTCAGCTCGTATTCAATAATTTTGTACCCAGTCAGCTTTTTTGTATTTTTACAATAATTTTACTTGTTAACCCTTAATAGGACATCGGTAAAATATATTCATAAGTCATTTTTTTTGTATTATATAAACATTCATATAATACAAAAAAGCCGCCCGAAATCATGGTGGTAAATATATGACCATTGCCATTTAGGCAAGAATGGCAAGAATCTTACCACCAAGTACACAATAATTTCAAAAATTTACAAAAGTCGTTTCATAATTTTTACTACGAGAAATGTATGGAAATATAATCAAATATCAAACCAAATATCAGGAAACATTTTAACAGAATGTATGTAGAACTAAACCCCAATTCAATTGCGCGGAGCTCCGTAGATTTCATGATTTTGAATTTTTTGTTTACTAATGATGATAGTCCAAAAACTGTTACAGCTAGCCAAATTGCCAGTACTAAAACAAGTTGTAAAGCTTTCCGCACATTTTCAATAATAGAAAATATAACGAATACATTGAATGCGATATTATCTGTAGTCAAAAAACTGAGGTGGTAAGTAATTGTCCTGTGCCCTATCAGGCCGGTCGCACTCCGCAACAAGTACAAATATTATACCTACACTTTGCGGCCGCAATATTGCGGTTCATTCAGTAGAGTGTCAAGCGTGCCCTCGATAAGTCGCGCGCGAGTACGATAAAGAACCTACTTACGTAAAGTTTTTGTCAAATTTTATTCTTTTCTTAATTATGAGTACCAATAAGAAACCTAGAATGTACTGCATAGCATTTGGTCTGACAAGTCTCGTAAAATACCTACATACTGACATTTTATTACGTAGGTAGCCACTTCTTTTTCATTCATTATTAAGCATGGAATTCAGACAGGCACCTTATATTCACCAAAAAAAAACTGTTATAATCAAATAATGAGGTACTAGGTCTATTCTGATAAGAATGTAATTATATGAACTATCAACATTTATAATAATAAGTAAAAAAAAAACATTATTACATAATTGTTTATTCTGTTATAATATCTAAGTCATATCATATCACAGAATAATCACTAGTGCAAGTACCTAGTTATATCTTGATACAACCCTGCCGAGCGAAAAAGTGACAGAGCGATTCTGAAACTGTTAAAGCAATGAAGTTCTCGCAAGTTGTGATACGGTACATTCTAGCCTGCTCGCAATGGGTGAGCGCCTTCTAGGTAAATATAATTGAAAGATTGCAGGGCTGTGCGAGTTAAATTGCACTTTATTGCATTGTAGCGAGGGTCACTATGTATTTAAATGACTTTACTCAGTTATCCTTCAGTACTTGTACTATTGTTTATTCTGTGGCCCCATTAAGGGTTAAACTTAGCAGAGACTACAGAAAAGGATTTATTATTAGGGCTATACTGTAGTCGCTATACCATCGATTTGTGGGGGGAGGGGTAGAGGGGGTAGGGATAGGAACCCCTATGAAGGAAAAGTTGCGCAGCCCCCCACCCTTTCCGAGTTTTTTTTCTTCCTCTCGTTTAAATTTACTTATGATGACATTGATTTAAGGGGTGGATGGGGGAGGTGGAGGGCTACTCCCTGCTACCCTCCTCCCCCACGGAGATGCTTAGTTTATGAAATATTTCTGTTAAGTTTATTAAAAATCGGCCAAAGAGGTTAGTTAGGTTAGAACATGAACATCGCGTGAGCCGAGCTAGCGAAGCGAGCGTGCTGCGGCAGCGGCCGGTAAATGCCAAAGTTAATATACGGGTGTTTGGATTTTTAGCTGATTTTTAATAAACTAAAAACTGAAATATCTCATAAATAAGCATCTCCGCGGGAGGAGAGCGGTACCAGGGGGTACCCCCCACTTTTAATCAAAGGCATCAGAAGTAAATTTGAAAGTGAGGATGGAAAATAACAATATAAAACTTGGAAATTCTGCGCAACTTTTCCTTCAAAGGGGGGTTCCTACCATTATTAGATTCATATTAAATGAATGCATTCAACCAATAGAGATTTAAAAATATAAGGTACTATTTCTGCGATGGAACTGGCGCAAATTTAAGTCAATGTGACTGAAAATTGTACTGCTTACATTTTAGGTGGACAATTGTGATATTATTACTCATAGAGGAAAGAAAAGCAGATTACAGCGCAAACAACTTACCAACTAACTTCGAATTAGCAAAAACAGAAACTACAGCCGCCACAAATGAGGTTCACATTACCTGTATTTTTCTGTTTTTCGATTGGTCTACTTATTGATTGACTGGAATACTCACGCCACCATTCAGTTCACAGATAAGTTGGTAGCATTGTACTGACACTCGTTCAAGTGACCTCTTGTTGCACTTGTGTCACTTTCTGCTTGATGCAGTAAAGTACTATTTGTTTGCATTTATGAATGAAAAGTTCCCAGGTTACAAATTACGGTTATGAATGTTTAACAATACTATTTTCTCAAAAATCCAGGATAGGATGAGGCAACCCTGTTTTGGAACTACTTTAGGAGTTGTATCACAGTACGCCAGTAAGTAGAGAGATAAAAAGGACTTTGCTTTGCCTTGCGAAAGGTGGTGTAGTAATGATTTTCACATATCGCACCTTCGGTAAGACAAGGGCCAAAGTGCTAAAATTTCTGAAAATGAGTTAAATATGCCAAAGTGCCTTAAAAACTAATTTCTACCTGTAGGAACAAAGACATTCACTAGATTCAGTTTATTTTAGCCAGAGGGCAGTAGTGTCTTTGTACCATTCGTTCGTTTTTTGAATGATATTGGCGCGACAAAATCTCATTGGTCAGTTGCGGCATCGACCGCGTGAGTAGTGGTTGTGTACTGGAGCGTCAAGGTCATTACGGTAAATATGCCCTTTTTTGTTTTATATTTTGGAAAGACATGGTCACATATGTACTTATGCCTAATTTGAGAGCACATATTTGACAGAACAAAGTCGTTCGGGTAATTGTGCCTTTGTGAGTCCAATACGTAAACATTACCTAGTCTTTAAACCAAATCTGACTTTGTCATTCCAATTTTGTCTTATACAGATAACTATAATAGCATTTAAGACTTTGTCATTCCAACCGCTTTATTTTTTATGTAAAATTGATAACATTTCCATCGTTTTCTTTACAATATCTTGTGTCTATTTATTGATCTGTAAGATAATTCTGATGCAATTTTTTTGCCCTTTATTAACCCTCACAGGGGATAGATAGCAATGTCTTTGAAAATCAGGATCCAATACCAATGATACCTGAAACTACAGAAGCGATAAATTCATCTATGATAACCATATCTGCTATGGAGGATCCAATACCAAAGATTCCTGAAACTACAGAAGCAATAAATTCATCCTTGACAAATATATCTGCTATGGAGGATAATGTTATAGCTAGCCCACCCATTATAAGTACAACCCCGGGTAATAATGATTCCGAGTCTGAAGCAAATGGAGATTTTTCACCATCCAAAGGTTCAGAATACAAGCCAAATGTGAAACAGGCTAGAAACTACACTAAACTCTTCAAATCGAGAAACATATCCGGTTCTTCTAGTTCTGACAGCAGCTCATCCAGTTCCAGCAGCAGCTCATCCAGTTCTAGCAGCAGCTCTTCTAGTTCTCGAAGCAGATTTCTTGAACCTAATACTACGGTGGACTTAAAAAATAATGAAGGCAATAGTGAACCAGAACCAACACCACACGCAACAGTTAATGTAGAGCAGGAATCAAACAAACGGTCTAGAAAACGTCAAAGAAATATGAATGAGTGGAAACACGTCATATCCAAACGTTTGAAAAACAGTGGCCAAGAGTATACTCCAAAAAAAGGAAAATTTGTAGCAGCAAAATCAGTTCTTCCTCCTTGCACTGATAAATGCCGACTTTCGTGTTCCACTACAGTTTCTTCTGAAGATAGAAATACGATTCTTCAATCCTACTGGGAGCTGGGAACACACATAAGACAAAGAGACTTTCTCGCGTCTTGTGTGAAACTGATTCCGCCTGCATACCGAAGAGTCAAAATTACCGACAAAAATACCTGTATTAACTATTAAGCCAACAAGAAAACCAAATTCGACCTACTATTTTATGATAGGTTCACAAGAAGTTTCTGCTAAATACATTAGCTATTGGAGAAAAAACTTTACGTAATGTCATTGAAAATATATCTAATAATACTATGAGAATTGAGTGCTATAGATAATCGAGGCAAACACGGTAAAAATTGTAAACTAAGTGCTGAAGTTATCCAATCTGTTCATGATCACATAATGTCGATTCCACGTACTGAAAGTCATTATTTAAGAGCTAATACTACCTGATTGTAAGAAAATGTTCTTATGAATATTGTTTTCATATTCTATACTAGTTAACTTTGTGATTATCTTATAAGAAACAAATTGTGATTTCAACAAATGCTGTGATTACTGACTGATTTTAGAATAACAGTATGAATAAGTCTTACGCATTTATATGGCATTTTATAGATTTAATCTAAGAAGTGACTTTTATGTTAATTTTTTAAGTAATTTTTTTAATTGTAGTGTTTCTTTTGTCAGTGATAAAGATGTTCCTACGAAGAAGAATAAAGAAGTACAAAATAAGTAGTATTTTCATTTAATAAATCATTTCAATATTATGTGTCACTTTGGTCACAATTGCACAATTATTTAAATGTTGGTGGGAAAAGGGCATAATTGTATGCATCTATTAATATTTCATAAAATATAGTGTAAATAAATAAATAACTCACTCTTTTAAATTACATATTTATATTCACAAATGTATAAGGTATATTTCTGCTAAAAATAAAACACTATTTACATTAATATGGACAGAAAAACACAATATAAATCTATAAAAACCTTAAAACGTCTGTCCTGAAAAATTTGAAAATTAGCACTTCGGCCCTTGTCTTACCGAAGGTGCGATATGTTGTTTAGGTGTAGACTGTAATGAAAAATCTCAGTTTTTGACCTTGGGGAGGGGAAGCGCAAGCCGCCATCTTGAATTAAAGGTGTGAAAAATTGGTTTAATAAAAATTATTCACCAAACAGTTCATTTTACGTCAAAATTGTCAAAGGCAAAGTTAAAGAGGATAAATATGAAAATCAACCACCTTTACCTATACTTACTCGCATACAGAAGTTCTATCAAATGTTGCATACTGTCCTTAGTCCTTACGTTGATGAGTTATTTTAGGAACCGGCCATCAGTCAACCCAAGTTTTTTAACTTACTTTTTCATATTATACCCTCCCTCATTTAAGCGCTGGACTTTCGGTATCCTACACGGGATAAATAGAATTTAGAAATATTTTTTTGCAAAATACCTGCATATAATTATTACCTTCCTTAAATACAGACTTTGTGTATGGCAAACATAGACATTTAGATACACTTTACATAGACATTTCTTGAATGTTGCAATGAGAGCATTTGTTTATTGCCATTTTGGTGATGATAGTAGTAGTTTGGCAGTAGTGAGCGCCCATGGAACTAACAAACTGCTACTATTATTTATTCTGTGACTAACGTCAGAATATGATAAAATTACAATTTTAGTTCCATGGACGTTTGGTGGGGGTGCTTTGAATCAGCTTAAACAAAAGTATGGCACCATAGATACAGAGATCAGTCATCAGATCACCTTTTAATCATTATATATTTAAAAAATAGCCCAAGATCTCCTAAAATGCACTCATCCACAGCTTAAAAGTCCTAAGCTGCTAAACAATCAGATAGGGTTTTAGGATCATCACATAGGTTTTGCTGCCAACAGCAAAACACTATTAGATTATAAATTAATAATCGTCCCTTGACCTAAAACTTAAAGCGCAGTGCTTAAGTGTTTTGATGCTCTTAAAACCTTTAGCTTTTCTTTCTCAAGAATGGCTGCATGATCTTACATGCAACCATTCTTAATTAATAGATTTAGGTGGATATTCGGTGTACAATTGTTCATATTAGAGCACTAATTTAACCCAATTGAAATTAATTAGGGAAAGCAACTTCTCCTGCCTTCTCCTGACTAAGTCCAAAGCTCAAGATATTTAATGAGAAGGCTATCTACTCAGACCGAATCAAATGGTTACAGTACTTAATCAGATTATAAAAGAGTTTTGAAGAAAGGAGCAAAGGGCAATACCGAAAAAAGTCGACATGTCGGTCGCCAAGGTTTAAAAAAAGTCGGCAACCCACTCAAAAAATTAACATGATTGAGTTATGTACGTATCTGTAGAAATAAGATTTTTGTATGGCTGACACATACCTTCTGTTTTAAATCCAGGAATGCCAGCACGGTTATCCACACAATTTTTGACGGCACACACAGTAACACTCTTTGGACACGGGAACCGCGGCCAAACGTTCCAAACATACAACTCGTTCTCACGGCACAAACACTAAAGTTTTCAAACCGAAGTCTGGAATTTTTCACTTAGCACGGTCACTTTTGTTGTTGAGTTTATAAATAATCGTTGTTCATGTAGATATAGTTAGAATATCATCCGTAACTGCGAGTACGACACGGCACGACATCGAAGACGAAGCGAAAAAAGACCGACCGCAAAGAAAAGCATCAAACTTCGTTCCGCCCATATGTCAAAGATTAAGCAACTGTAAATAGAATGGTCAGTCAATGAAGTCAAGACATTTATTGCTAAGAAAATAAGATTACATGATTACATAGAATTTTAAAATTACATACACTTTTTTGTAGATAGATATTTTACAGCTTTGTTATAATCTGCTGATTTAATTACATTTTGTTGAAATTAATGTTTTCAGCGGATATATTAATCCTGTCATACCTACTATATTAAATATTATTTATTTTTATCTATATATTAAAACTTTGTTTTTCTTATTTAACCTATCAGGCGTGAATAAAAACCATTTATATTTTTATTCAAGAATTTATTTAATAATATTCAGCACTATCGAGCACTATGTACGAAAATTTTCTCTAGTGACTCATGTATGACGACTTACCAATAATACCTAAATTCAAAAGCTATCACAGTGAAGATTTAAATGAGGTTTTCTACTAACTCATATTAAAGTCTTTTTCTCAACACATAGATGTGTTACGATTGGATTAGCATTTAGGTGTTTTGGGCAGTTTCGGACTGTACTTCTGTCATTTTTGCCAATAACGATCTTTTACAAACCGAACCAAAAACGACTCTTTGTCATACGAAATGTCTCTTTTCTAATGTTAAAGTTAAGAATCCTGTAATTTTATTATGCAAAAGCAACGGTGATCTAAAACATTTCAAAATGCTTATTCATCTACAAATTTCCAAACTGAACTCGCGAAGTCCTAGGCATTATTCAATATTCAATATCAGCTGCATGCAAAATAGCACTAAAATGCTGCGCATTAGAGTTGATATTACATTGCACCGTATAATGAAGTTCTAATTGCAACTGAATTATTTCGTGAATGCTAAATTGCACATAAATGATGCGCATTAGAGTTGATACTACTGTGCAAGTATAATAAATTTGCTTATTGTAACTTTTTATGTAATAAAGCTACTGATTACAGCCCGATTATAGAAGGTCTAATGCAACCAGTTGCAGTGTCCTTCGGTGGAAGGAAAAGTGCCCAGAAAGATGGCTGGTCTTATTTATTATAACCATCTAAAATTACTTACGAGATTTGCATTATACATATTTTCTTACTCGGTAAGTGATAACTTCAAATTGCTAACTATTGATTGAAAAGGCATGAGAGTGGGAAACTCGTCCTATGTCGGGCCTCTGCGTGAAAACTGTTGCCTATATAACACTTTATGAACCTTCTGTACTTTTATTATTTGCCCTTTGGTAAAAATGATGTCATCGCTTAGCAGACGTTTAGTGATGTAACATATTTTCAAATGTTATTTTATTAGTCGATCGATTATAAGTCAACAAATGAAAAAATTATAATATGGTAATACATACATTTAATATATTTATCTATCTATCTATTTACTATAATAAAACTGTAATCTATCTATCTATTTACTATAATAAAATCGATATGGAGTGCAAAAAGGTTTTTTTTTTTTTTTTTGTCTGTCTGTCTGTCTGTCTGTCTCTTTGAACACGCATCACGCAGAAACTACCCGACCGATTTTGATGCAACTTGGCACAATCATAGATTATGTTATGGATTAACATTTAGAATACTTTTTATCCCGAAAAAAACAATGGTTCCCGCAGGATAGGGGTTGAAAGTTATTTAAAAAAAACACATATCACGCTGAAACTATCGTACGGATTTTGAAGAAACTTGGCACAGTCAAAGTTTATAGTATGTGTTAAAATGAATGATACTTTTAATCACGAATAAATACGGGATTCCTGCGGGATGAGTCTAAAGTTATGTTAATTTGAAAGGAATAATAATTGCACATCCGTTTATAAAACGGTACCGTAAATTCGGCACCTATACCACAAGTCAGAGTGGCACAGTAGAAGCGGTGTCTGGCTCGCAACCCAGAGGCACATGGATCGAATCCTCGCGCTGCTATGAATGTTTTGCCTCAATATTTATAAGCATTTACATATTTTGTGCCTTTTTTTACATTTTCTTTGATTTTTTTAAGGCTTATTTAATTTCCTGAAGTAAACCGTCAAGTTTTGTTTGAAAACAATATATATAATGGGAGCTATCTAAACGAATGGTCCGACTTAGGTGCGGTTTTTTATGTTTGCTAGCTGAGGTAATCGAGATGGTATAGTACGAGTTTGGTACGAGTATAGATAGCACAATGGCATCAACAACTCAAGCGAATAAACCAAAGGCATCAAAGTTCTCCCTCCGATTTAACTAGATGGCGCTGATTGACCTTAAAACACGCAATCATTTCATTCCTGCAACCATTAAAACTGTAACTGGGCTAAGTCTGCACGTGGATCATTTTTGAAAATTTTAATTGAGATGAACTTCAAAATCGATTGTTTCTTCCATTGAGATATTATAATGTACTACCTGCGTACCTACATAATTATATAGTTATATCGGAGGTTTCTTCATAATGTCTTACTGGCAAAATGGTTAGTTGTCGGTATTGAAATGTGTACATACAGAGGTAGGTACATGTGTTGCTCTTCACAGAGAAAGTATAGAAAACTTTTTTTTTTAAATCAATCCTCATATCGTGTTAAAAAAGCTCAAAAAGTAGGTAGGTAGGGTAGGTAATTATTAAGAGCCAGTTAAAGTGCCAGTAAGTACGTCGTTCTGTGAAACATCATAAAAAATAATTTGTACTAGGAACACAATGTTTCGTTGCATTAAAATTTGTTCGTATGGACCTCATAATAATGACCGACCCTTGAATCCCTTGATGCCCCATCCAATTTACCTCACCACCTTAATTACTCTCTAATCTGTGCCACCTTACCTTCGGAGATAATTTTCTCTACTCAATAACAAGACGTTCATGATAACAAGTTACTTCATTTAAACTAGATGGCGTTGTCTACCCTTAAAACACGCAAGCGGTTTGTTACGAAGTGGTTTGAACGTTAAATGAACTCGAGCAACACGTTTTCTTATTTTTTTTTACATTATGGTCCCTAAAGGCTCTTAAAACGTATTTAGATGGTTTTTTTTTTGATAGAATAAGTCGACTTCAGTTGTAAAACGCGCAGCGAAATTAAGCGAATTATTTACAGAAAAATAGTAATTTATTAATTAAAAAAATAAATTTAACTCATTCATATCATGAATCTTTCATCATAAAAACCAGGGTTCAAAATACTTTCAAGTGGTTTGTAAACCGAAGCCTTGAAATTAGAAAATACTTGCATAGGAAATTGATCTTCGTGTCCATATAAATAAGGAGCACAATCGTGTTTGCGAAAAAAGTACTTGGAAGCGGGGAATTGAAAGTAAAAAATACTGCATAGGAAATTGACCCGTGCGCTTATGTAAATAAAGAGCACAATTGCGTTTGCTTAAAAAAACTTCGAAGCTTTGCAAGTTTTTTGAGCGACCTATCAGCCACCTAGGTTGTTGTGACCCGGCTGGCCGAGTGCGGCCGAACTCAGCCGAACCCGCCACCGAGTATGTAGGTGCGGACGTGGCGAAAGAGCGAGTTGGTGAGTAAAATACTTTCAAAGTCTTGCAAGTATTGCGGGTCCGCACCAGGGCGGCGTACTTACAAGCCAAAACCTGGTTTAAAAACCTGGTTGCGTAAATACCCACCTTCCCTAATTCCACGCAGGTGGCGTGGAATTGGCGTGAGTGGTCATACAGAATCCAGGCCCTGCTCTCAACTCAAGCCCTTGTGACTGGTTTGAAAACTGGGGTACTTGGTATCTTAGGCCTTGCACGCACTGCCTTGCAGTGGAACGCGGTGCGTTTATTCTAGCGTTTATTTCACATTGTATTACATGCGTTTATTTCATTGCAATACGTGCACTTCTATGAAGTGTCATGGAAGTGCAAGTGTGTTGTACGTACGGAGTGCCGTACTTCACAGAATATGCGTTATAAAAAGGCAAGGCAGTGCCTTATTTCGATGATTAGATGCCGAGTAATCGATAAAAAACTATTTGACGGCTGAACGAATTTTTAAGAAATGTAGTATAATATTGTACTTTGTAGGTTTGGTCCTGGTCCTCCTGGTCCTCTGGACCAAACCTACAACTGGTCTGGTGGTGGTTTGGCTTTTGGTCCTGGAATAAAACGTGTGGGCTACTTTTAAATGAAATGACCACGCGGGCAAAGCCGCGGGCACAGCTAGTACTATAATAAAACTGTAACAGGGCTAAATCTGTACATTAAATATTTTTTGAAAATTTTGATTGAGATAAACTTCAAAATCGATATGGAGTGCAAAAAGGTTATTTTTTTATTTTTTGTCTGTCTGTCTGTCAGTCTGTCTGTCTGTCTCTTTGAACACGCATCACGCTGAAACTACCCGATAGATTTTGATGAAACTTGGCACAATTATAGCTGATGTACTGGATTAACATTTAGGATACTTTTTATCCCGGAAAAATCAACGGTTCCCGCAGGATAGGGGTAGAAAGTTATTTAAAATAACACGTATCAAGCTAAAACTACTGTGGACGGATTTTGATTTGGATTCGGATTTTGACTTGGCACAGTCAAAGTTTATATAATGTGTTAAAATGTTGAATACTTTTTATCCCGAAAAATTAAATGGTTCTTGCAACCTATGGGTCCAAAGTTGTGTTAAATTTAAAGTAATCATACATCCGTTTATAGACTGGTACCGAATTTCGTCATTCTGCTACGAGGCTCACTGGTCCAGTTGGACAGATGCATGGGTGCGTAATCCAGACGTACGTGGATCGAAGTCACCTGCCGTAAGAATGTTTTGCTCCATAATTAAAAGATTTTACATTATTTATGCGTTATTTTTTACATTTTCCTTGATATCTATCTATACTAAAATAAAACTGTAACTGGGCTAAATCTGTACATTAAATATTTTTTGAAAATTTTAATTGAGATGAACTTCAAAATCGATTGTTTCTTCCATTGAGATATTATAATGTACTACCTACGTACCTACATTTTTATATTCTTATATCAGAGGTTTCTTCATAATGTCTTACTGGCAAAATGGTTAGTTGTCGGTATTGAAATGTGTACATACAGAGGTAGGTACATTTATTGCTCTTCACAGAGAAAGTATAGAAAACTTTTATTTTTTCAAATCAATCCTCATATCGTGATGAAAAAGCTCAAAAAGTAGGTAGGTAGGGTAGGTAATTATTAAGAGCCAGTTAAAGTGCCAGTAAGTAAGTCGTTCTGTGAAACATCATAAAAAATAATTTGTACTAAGAACACAATGTTTCGTTGCATTAAAATTTGTTCGTATGGACCTCATAATAACCCTACCCTTAATGCCCCATCCAATTTACCTCACCACCTTAATTACTCTCTAATCTGTGCCACTTTACCTTCGGAGATAATTTTCTCTACTCAATAACAAGACGTTCATGATAACAAGTTACTTCGTTTAAACTAGATGGCGTGGTCTACCCTTAAAACACGCAAGCGGTTTGTTACGAAGTGGTTTGAACGTTGAATGAACTCGAACAACACGTTTTTTTCTTTTTTTACCCTAAAGGCTCTTAAAACGTATTTAGATGTTTTTTGTGTTTTTTGATAGAATAAGTCGACTTCAGTTGTAAAACGCGCAGCGAAATTAAGCGAATTATTTATAGTAAAATAGTAATTTATTAATTAAAAAAAAAAATTTAACTCATTAATGTCATGAATCTTTCATTATAAAAACCAGGGTTCAAAATACTTTCAAGTGCTTTGTTTATAAAAACCAGGGTTCAAAATACTTTCAAGTGCTTTGTAAACCGAAGCCTTGAAAGTAGAAAATACTTGCATAGGAAATTGATCTTCGTATCCATATAAATAAGGAGCACAATTGTGTTTGCGAAAAAAGTACTTGACCCGTGCGCTTATGTAAATAAAGAGCACAATTGCGTTTGCTTAAAAAAACTTCGAAGCCTTGCAAGTTTTTTGAGCAATGTTTCGGCCACCTAGCTTCTTGTGACCCAGCTGGCCAAGTGCGGCCGAACTCAGCCGAGGCCATGCCGAACCCGCCACCGAGTATGTACATGTAGGTGCGGACGGGGCGAAAGAGCGTAAAATACTTTGAAAATCTTGCAAGTATTGCGGGTCCGCACCAGGGCGGCGTACTTACAAGCCAAAACCTGGTTTAAAAACCTGGTTGCGTAAATACCCACCTTCCCTAATTCCACGCAGGTGGCGTGGAATTGGCGTGAGTGGTCATACAGAATCCAGGCCCTGCGCTCAAGCCCTTGCGACTGATTTAAAAACTGGGGTGCTTGGTATCTTAGGCCTTGCACGCACTGCCTTGCAGTGGAACGCGGTGCGTTTATTGTAGCGTTTATTTCACATTGTATTATATGCGTTTATTTCATATTTTATTATATGCGTTCATTTCATTGCAATACGTGCACTTCTATGAAGTGTCATAGAAGTGCAAGTGTGTTATAACGCATATTCTGTGAAGTACGGAGTGCCGTACTTCACAGAATATGCGTTATAAAAAGGCAAGGCAGTGCCTTATTCCGATGATTAGATGCCGAGCAATCGATAAAAAACTATTTGACGGCTGAACGAATTTTGAAGAAATGTAGTATAATATTGTACTTTGTAGGTTTGGTCCTGGTCCTCCTGGTCCTCTGGACCAAACCTACAACTGATCTGGTGGTGGTTTGGCTTTTGGTCCTGGGATAAAACGTGTGGGCTACTTTTAAATGAAATGACCACGCGGGCAAAGCCACGGGCACAGCAGCGTGCAATGGAGAATGCTATGCTTGGAGTTTCACTACGTGATAAGATCCGTAACGAAGAAATCCGCAGAAGAACCAAGGTTATCAACATAGCTCTCAGAATTTGCAAGTTGAAATGGCAATGGGCAGGCCATAAAGTTCGCAGAGCCGTCAACCGCTGGGGAATAAAGGTTCTTAAATGATGATCACGAACAAGCAAGCGAAGTGTACCCCCCACACGATGGAGTTTGAGCGACGTTTCGGCCACCTAGCTTCTTGTGACCCGGCTGGCCGAGTGCGGCCGAACTCAGCCGAGGCCATGCCGAACCCGCCACCGAGTATGTACATGTAGGTGCGGACGGGGCGAAAGCGCGTAAAATACTTTGAAAGTCTTGCAAGTATTGCGGGTCAGCACCAGGGCGGCGTACTTACAAGCCAAAACCTGGTTAAAAACCTGGTTGCGTAAATACCCACCTTCCCTAATTCCACGCAGGTGGCGTGGAATTGGCGTGAGTGGTCAGACAGAATCCAGGCCCTGCCCTTGCGACTGATTTAAAATTGATTATAAACTTTCGTCTTGAGGCACTGCGGTATCTGTTACAAGAAGATGTGGCGTAATTTCCCGAACGCTGCCCATCCCAGTTGGATTCGTCGATTGACCTCTTTGTTGAAGTTGGATCGTCTGACCAAGTAGACATAGTGATCAACAGTTTCGATAATATCGTTCCGAACATAGACCGGCATGGGTGCGACATGGGCATTTGACATGATGTTCGTCTTACCCATGTTCCTTGCTTGCACGTGTTAGATTACTACTTATTGTAAATATAGAAATGTATAAAAATAATACTTGGTACATGTAAATGTTATGTATCCAGCTTTCAGAACGAAGTATTCGTTCTGAAACGAAGTATTGGCTACTTTAAAGAAAAGTAAAGTACTACGTGTAAACTTACGATGTATGTCATCCATCACTGTGAAACATATATACATATTATTACCCCTTAATTATTAGAATGATGTTAAAATGTGTTCCAATAATTAACTACAACTATCAGACATGACTAATGTAATTAATAAAGTAAATGGTAGATATTCGTTGATCTGTTTTAACGAATCAAATAGGTCGGACGATGTCGGTAGTCTTCGACTCGGATGACTTCTGACAACGTCGGATGTTTGAAAATGCTATATAAAGGCTCTCTCCACTTAGCAAAGTTTTCCCTCCGTAGACGTCCCCGCGATGTCCTGGACGATCCGGACGACGCCATCGCAGTCAAAGTACTGGCAGCGATGGCCTCGCCCAATCCTACCACCCCTGGCAACCCGCCAGGGGTTATCAACAGACCTCGCCGGCGAGGTCGAAGGTCCCATAACACATAGTCAGTTATTATTCTCCTTCGATAAGGCCAACAGCATTAGTCATTCCTAAAAAAAACATAAAAAATGTTTAATGTTCTTGTGACCGCCGCACCGAGATGACCTTGGTAAGTTAAGAGCTTTTCTTTTTACTCTGTTATGCTTGTTTGTAACTATGTAATTATACTGTGTATCACTTCCTTGTGGGGTGATTAAGTGATCTATAAGATTATAGTTAACGGGATTATCATCAATTTGATTGTGTTTAAATGCTGTTTTAGAAGTTATTATGTCTAGTGTAACTAAGGCAAATATAAATGTTTGTCTGTGAGCAATTATCACATTTAAATATTAATGACTATGTATCTAAATAGTTATTGGTTTAATAATATTACAAAACATATTCGCCACGTAGTGTCTTGCTGGTTTTCTTCTAAAGTGGTGTATTCCGAAACCGGTGTTCAAATGAGTAAACAATAGTTAAAAAATAATGAGTAAACAATATAAAGAATTGCAAACCTATTTCCTTGTTTTTATTAAATACTCCTTAAGTTATTTATTCTGTAGCTGTAGCTACTAGGACTAGGTGTATACTATAGATACTAACTATAGGATATAGCAACTTGCTTTTAATACTAGGTGCAGATAAGTTTTATCTCCTTCTCGACAAACCTGACCAACTGAAGGCTAACATTACAAAACTTAGGTTTCGATAATCTTACAGTACGTATAATTATTATACATATGTTTATAAATCTCACACACGCAAGTGTTGGGGTGCCTGTTATCTTTTCTAGCCTTGATAGTGCATCTGCGATTGGGTTCATAATGTCCACTAACAAACCGGATATCCATGCAAAACTGACTAATTAATTGTAGCTGTCTTTCGCGTCTGGGTGTATCGTTGTTGCTCGGTGATTTTGTCAAGGCGTATGTGAGAGGTCGGTGGTCTGTTTGAAAAACCACTTCTGAGCCTTCTATGTATCTTCGGAAGTGTTTGACTGCAGTGTACATCGCTAACAATTCACGGTCGTACACGCTGTACTTCTTCGGAAGGACTGTACAATATATACAATTGATTTTGGGGGGGCGGAGGGGTGGAGGGGGTAGGGAGGGGATGTAGGAACCCCCCTTTGAAGGAAAAATTGCGCAGCCTCCCCCCCCCCTTTCCCAGTTTTTTTTTCTTTTTTTTCCATCCTTACTTTCAAATTTACTTCTAATGTGATTGATTAAAGGTGGGGGTAGAGGGGGGAGGTGAAGGGCTACCCCCTGGTACCTCTCTCTCCCCACTGAGATGCTTAGTTTATGAGATATTTCAGTTTTAAGTTTATTAAAAATCGGCTGTTTGGACCAAACACCCGTAAATTATCTTCTGCGCTTACCGGCCGATGTGTAGTCATGTTCTAACCTAATCTACCCTAGTCTTTGGGCAATTTTTAATAAACTTAAAACTGAAATATCTCATAAACTAAGGGATTCCGCGGGGGGGGGGGTAGCAGTGGGTAGCCCTTCACCTTCCCCATCCACCCCTTACCTTTAATCAATGGCATTAGAAGTAAATTTGAAAGTAAGGATGGAAAAAAATGAGAAAAAAAACTCGGTATCTGCGCAACTTTTCCTTCAAAGAGGGGGTTCCTACATCCCCTCCCTACCTCCTCCACCCCTCCACCCCCCCAAAATCGATAGTATATATTGTACAGTTTAGCCGAGGACTCTACTGAGACTCTTGTCCGATGCATCAGTCATGATTTGCACCTTTGCTCCAGGAATTGGGTATGACAATGTCGCCGCTTGTTTAACGCTGTCACAACATTGTTCAAATGCTTCTTCTGCCTCTGGAGTCCAGGTGATTGGTGTCTTGTCCTTCTTCTTTGAGCTATGTAACAGCTTGTTAAGTTCTAGCTGTTTTTCGCCTTGGTGGGGTAGTGCGTCTCGATATAAATTTACCATCCCCATGAATCTTCTCAGTTCTTCGATCGTCTTTGGTTTAGGAAATGACGAAATGGCTTCTGTCTTCTCTTGCGGTGGTTGAATGCCAGCTGCGGAAACTTGATAGCCCAGGAAGTTGAGATTGTCTTTCCCGAACTCACATTTGTCAATATTGAGTGTGAGTTCATATTCTGTTAGGCGCTTGAAGACTTGACGAAGGTGGCGCTTTTGACTTTCTTAATGTGGTAAAAAGATAAGTAGGTCATCGACGTAACTGAAGATGAAGTCATCCAGGCGTCGTAGTACTTGGTGCATGAAGCGCTGGTCTGGAAGGTCTGCGTGGCATTACGTAGCCCAAACGTCATCGATGAGAACTCGAACAAGCCAAATGGTGTAGTTACGGCTGTTTTCTGTGAGTCTTCTTTGCTTGTTATCGGTATCCAATTATAAGCCTTCTTGATGTTAATTTTAGAGTATATCTTCATGCCATGTAGTCTGAATGTGAAATCTTGTATTCTTGGAATCGGATATCTGTCCGGAACTGTCATAGTGTTAAGGCGTTGATAGTCTCCGCAGATGCGTAACTGTCCATTCTTCTTTTTCACTATGTGCATTGGGTTAGCCAAATGATAATGATGAAATGAAAAATGATGATGTTTGATGGATGACAGATGCCCATTTCCATTAGGTGCTCAAACTATTTCTTTGCTTCGATGTATTTGTCAGGCGCTAAAGGTCGAGGGCAGACGTAGACAGGAGCTCTGGTTGTTTCTAGGTGGTGTGTTACATCGTGCGGTGGTGGCTTCTTAAGCGACATGGGTCTTTGGATGTCTGGATACTGCATCAGTATGTTGCTATACGGATGACTCATGTTGATGACATGTTTTGACTGAGAGCTTAGTCAGCCCGTCAATCAATCTCTAGCCCTTCAAATCTACCAGGATATTGTGATGACGTAGGAAGTCTGCACCTTTGTTGATCTTTGGACGTCTGCTATTATAAACGTCCAAACGTAGTTAGGTCGTAAGCCCAAATTCGGTTGCAGCGTCTTCTCGCCGAAGGTTCTGATGGTGCTTCCGTTTGCAGCGTATAATTTGAAATCGGTCGGAGCGTATCTTTGTTTCTGTTTTACTGCCAATACTGAGATGTCGGCGCCAGTATCGACGAGAAAGCGTTCACCACTTTTCCGGTCGGAGGCGATTTATTATTTTTTCGTTGGTACTTTGCTGAAAGCCCCTAAACTGATTTTACGTTTTTGTTTCAGAAAACTATATATTAACTACGATGATAGATAATTATACTTATCATATCTATGTTTTTATAACCGTATAACTAAAATTAGTCAAGTTTTTTTTTTAGATACGACTCCTGTTATTATAAAAATAAAACAACAGAAAAACATATTTGCGCGCGAAAAGCGTGATCCTCAAGAGTTTACGTCGTTGTCTGTGGGCATGAGTTTCAAAGAGCTCAATTATTAGGTACCTAATCGATAAATTCTGAAATCGACTTAAAATGGCACAACACTCCGCGTTTGTATAAGTTTATTTTAGCGCCATCTAGGGCACCATTAAGATGTTATTCAAGCTCATTGGATTAAAAGTAAAACTAAACAAACTCCATAGATGGCAGAGCACCTGATTTCAGTGCTAGGTATATGTACTATTTACTAGTGGCCAGTCATCAGAGAAGACTGTTATGGCACGGAATAAATAGTGGTACACGTTATGGAGAACCCAGACATTTCTAAATGGTTATTGAACCATTTGCTGACAGAAAAACAGTATAGAATAAAATTAAAAGAAAACTTAATGAGAAACATAGAAAAAGAAACAAACTCCCGGAATGCTATACTAATGCGCTGATTTTTATATGAACTATAGCTATTATTTAAATATGTAAATTAACATAGAAATTAAAAATATTTCATGGTGGATTAATCATTAAAAAATAATAATGTGTTTTTAATTGTTTTCTATGTAGCTAAATATATTTACTCCTTAAAAAGAGTGTGCTTAGTCTCAGAAATAAAAATATTACTTATTATTCATATTCGTCATATTTTTTTTTTTAAATCGAGTTACCGCTTAGCCGTTATTACATAAGGATGATTCTTAGTTTAACTATACATAGCAATACATATAATTACATGTTTATAAATTAAAACAATGTAACGATGGGAATTACCTAATTATTAATAAATTATTTTGTAGTGTGAAAATACAAACCGTTTTCCACCCCGAAGGAAAGAAAACGATTATTTTAGGTCTAGCCTCGGCTAGACTTCCAGGAGATATCTATATTACCTTCGGTTGCCCATGTCCATACAACTACCAGTTCCAGCCATGTGTCTTCGAGACTCGAGTGATCAGCAGACCTGTAAGCAGGGAGGCGCGGGGTGAAGTTACCTCACCTCCCCGCGCGCCGGTGCCGTCGGGTGATATGCGCGCATCTAGGTGACAGCGCGTCATTCCTTTAGTATAACTTGTGATAAGACGGCTAGGCTTTACCGAGGTCTAGCCTCAGCTAGACCTAAAATAATAGTTTTCTTCTCTTCGGGGTGGAAAACGGTTTGTATTTGTGGTCGCCGAGGCTAGACCTCTAGGAGAAATGTCTGTATTCTGCCGGCACTATTAGTGTAACTAAAATCATATCCAATGAGAGAGGAATACTGAGTACAACTTGGGGTCAAAAGGTTATTAGGTAAGGGCCATATTAATAAACCGACCTCAACTCTGAGAGCGCTATTGAGAGCGATCTCAAGATGCTAAGTAATCTAAATAATAAACATATCTTAAGCTGTTGATTGAGTTGCCGTAATCAGCTGATTTAGTGTTTAATAATAAATCAATCTCGACTCTCAAGGGCGCACTTGCGATGTGCTTTGAGATGCAGAATGTTGAGTGCAGTCGATCCGTGACTTGAGAGCGTGATTGCCAGTTGCTAGAATCAAGGATTTCGAAAATATTATGTCAGAAGTTGATAATTATAATTATATTAACCATCATTATAAGAATATTTTTATATTCCTGTGTGAATAAACAAATGTATTTGGCATGATTGCTCCGAAAAAAGATCCGAAGATTTGGTAGATATCAGAACCTGGCGAGGACTCGCTGAAGTCTCAAAAGATCCGAAATCGTAACCAAAGGATACGCGCTGGAAATACTGCATGGCTAATAAACGAACTTTTATTTTCATAAATTATAGGTATTCATTGATGAATTGCGTTAAGTTCTAAAATAGATAGTGTAACTTTGAAAATATAGACAAATATTAAGGCTTACCATCCTTTCTACAAAAAAACTAAATTAAGGTTATGATAATTATGTAGAAAATAAACATTACGTTTAATATAATCGCATTTAATTTAATTCAACTACATCGAAGTAATAAATATTAACCTTACGCTATATCTTATTTGAGCAAAAACCGAAATTTAAATAAAGAAAATAAATAGTTCATACGTAGTTCATTCAATCTTGCTCTCAAGTTCTGGTTCGTGTCGTAGCATCTTGAGATGCGGCTCTTGAAAGCGACATGATCTGAGATGCGAAATGTCTTTATTAATCAGCGATGATTTAAGATGCTGATCACAACTTGAGAGCGTATCAGTTGATATCGCACTTGAGAGCTCAACCATGAGCGATTTATTAATACGGGCCTAAGTGTAATCAGTAATTATGAAAGAAATACACACTTATATTTAAGAGGTTCATAAAGAACATCTGCCTCACAAAATGTTACAGTAATGCTTGAAGAAATTCTCTTACCATTTTAACCGTTAGAAGCATTTAAAGTTGAACAAATTTGACACTATAATTGTGTTATAATGAGTTTGTTAGTGTCTGTTGTGTCGCGGATTCGACTACAAGAGGGTTGGGGTGGTGGGGAACCGCGCCAAAGTAGTGGCAAGAGGCATCTTTCATGAATTGACGGATCGAGGGAAGCTCAATATCGCGATGCAGGTCGACGTTCCTCTGAAACCAGGGAGCACCTACTGCATTCCGAATGAATTTATTTTGTATTATCTGGAGCGGTTCCAGGATTGACGGTGGACCAAGCTTCGCATCTCAAATTCTCGACTCCCCAAAGCCCAAAGATTTCACAAACACAAATATATTTTTTCCCATGTTTGGAGACACTGACATGAAGGGAGACACTGCGTGTAAAGTTGTATACAGCGCGCTTCGCTGATATTTGCGATAGACACGTCTTCAAAAACTTTAAGTAATCAGTGCCGTCAATGGAGTGGAAGCGTCATGATAACCTCCATATGCGTCCCTCCTGTCACTTGTTTATTTATTTATATATACTACAAAAACCACAGCTCTTGAAGCAACTTAAACATAACTTATGATAATACAAAAAGCCAAAAATGGTTTTACATTTTACAAGTTAATAAATTTTCGACTGCCACTAATAATTCCAACGTAAATATAGTACATAAAACATTGTATACAAATAATATGATATATTAGTAAATTTGTATATAGGGTGTAACTGTGTGTTCTCACTGACAAAACATTTACAAAAAAACATATTGCAAACTCTGTTTTTTGATAATATATCGGAACTATGTTTCCATTGTCATACGACTTGTTTAAACGAAACTTGTTTGACATGGTCATACCTAAACACGTTTCACAACAAGTTTCGTTATCAGCATGTTTCTATACAAATCTTGCAAAGTATGTAATGAAAAATTTGTTTTGAGATAAGTTTACCGATCTAATTGGATAACACAAAAAACAAGATTTAGACAAGTTGCGAGACATAAATCAGCAACTGTGCGAACGTCAAACATAACAAATCTCTAGAAAAACATTTACAATGAATAAGTTTTTAGTCAGTGCGAACGCAGCCAATAACAAATCTTGAAACTTGTAAATTAATTTACACAGTTGTCTGTGGTGCGAACGAAAAGTCAACAAAACAAGTTGTGGGATTTTCTTAGTACAAGTTTCGAATCTTGTGCATGTTCAATATTTTTGATGAAAACACACAGTAAGAGTGTGTGTGATTTGAATACGCAGTGTTTATGGGTAAGTGTATGTTAGCGTTCGCCTGATGACACAAGCCTCGTAAGAGTCGGGTACCAGGAGAGACGCGTGTTTGTGTGTTGAAAATAATGTCACCGCGGACTATTTTGCATACTTACGCCATCTAGTTTGATTTGTTGAAACGGGTTAGAAGCTTTAAGACTACATCTCGATATGACTAGATAGCAGGTGTGACTACATCGCTTTAGGATTAAATCACGATATGACTACATTGCGTTATGGTCTTAATAGCTGTGCGACCATATATGCATACGCCCAGTTATCAAATTGACTTAATATCGTTAAAACGTTAAGACGTACAATGGTATCAAAAAGTGGTACTGAGTTAAGTTCAACCTCACTCTTCAATATACCTACTTCGTGGAAATATCAACCGGAAGGACGGAACTATTCAATGTGTACTCAAGCAATACTACTTTAATTATTCTCCATTCATGTGGACGTTGATAGTACGGAAGAGACTAAAATTAATATATTTTTCGTAGTATATGCCCTCTTACCGAATAAACGCGAAACAACTTGGAGTATATATAAAAAAAAGTGATTTTGAATTGGGACTTGTTAGTGCCTTTAGGACCGTGTATCCAAATTAAATAGTTACAGGATGCTATTATCATTATAATAAAGCAGCGTGGAAAGGGGCGAACGATATCGGTCTGAGAAATCTAAAGAAGGACGAGACATCACTAGGATTACTGCCAATTTGCCCCTCTTGCCTCTATCATATGTCGTGGCGAAATTGTCAAATTTATCATTTCATGAAATTGTTGGCCACATCAGGTTTTTTTAAATGTCATGTTATTATTGGTGGCATCATGAAATGGTTTGGCCAGATCAATTAATGATTAGCGTTTGACGATATGAACACGTATGGTCTAAAAGTATCTCTTTGAACATCTTTGGTATCATGAAAACCCTACAATGATATTTAATTATATGGCCAAACGTGGATTGAAATATTATTAATCGGTGATGTTTCAACGATACGGTCAGTTTTAGATGGCCATTTCATGAAATGATTAATTCAAAGAAATTGCCACGACACGACAAGATTATTATACGAAATGGATGGTCAGCAATTGTGGAGAGTTCTACGAAATCACCAGAAATTGGTGCATTCGCAAGCTACTTTTGCTGGCAATAGCTGAAGAATATTGTGCTTGTTTCCTGTGCAAATCAAAAACACAGGAAAAATCATAGCTTAGAGTCATGGCATCGTCGCCTTGATGTGCGCGTGCAGTACAAATATACATCTCTATTATTTTTATTTAATTTAATACAAGAGGCACAGATTCACTTGAGATACCTACAGAAAATTACACGCATCGTTTTTTTAACAAATTTCAGCGAATTATAATATAGATATAAATAAAAATATGTAATTAATTACACGTTAGGTACTGCTTTAATTTTATTTTGATAATGGTACCTAACCTACTGAAGAAGACTGAACCTACTGTTATGTTCTGATTATCTAGATAACTGTACTTTAGAAAACAAACGAGAACTTTGTCGTTACGCTGTCTGGCCTTATGGCGATATAGTCCAAACGCAATGTAGTCATAACGGGATGTAGTAATATCGAGATTTAGTCTTATAGCTATCTGGTCATACCTGCTATTTAGTCATATCGAGATGTAGTCACAAAGCTTCTAACCCGTTGAAACTGTCTAAAAATATTAGTTAGTTTTGAACAGCTACTCGATAGGTTCTAGATGGTGCCACTTGTCTTGAACAAATCTTAAGATAATAAGATTATTTCTTCGTTCTAATTACTAGATCTATGGTTTTACTATTTATTTATTTATTTATCTGTTTCCACATGTACATCTTGGTCTTAACCGCTCGATTGATTCTATGCGCTACAGCCACTTTTTTGTTTTCATTGATCATCGCAACTAACGCTACAGTCACATTTTTTATTTTCATCGATCATCGGACGCTTGAGTACACATTGAAAAGTTCCGTCCTTCCGGTTGATATTTCCACGAAGTAGGTATATTGAAGAGTGAGGTTGAACTTAACTCAGTACCACTTTTTGATACCATTGTACGTCTTAACGTCTTAACGATATTAAGTCAATTTGATAACTGGGCGTATGCATATATGGTCGCACAGCTATTTAGCCATAACGCAATGTAGTCATATCGTGATTTAATCCTAAAGCGATGTAGTCATACCTGCTATCTAGTCATATCGAGATGTAGTCACAAAGCTTCTAACCCGTTGAAACTGTCTAAACATATTAGTTAGTTTTGAACAGCTACTCGATAGTTTCTAGACGGTGCCACTTGTCTTGAACAAATCTTAAGATAATAAGATTATTTCCAGGAATATAATCGCATTTTCGTAGGATGTACATTAATTCCTTGGCTTGAGCGCATATTACGAAGTATTTATTTTCGATGAAGACAATATTTGAGGGGTTATGCCAAAGTTAGGGCATGTTCCCCTACGTCCATATTAGCTCTGAATTTCATACCAAGCTCAAATGGTTACCAATTTGTTGTCGCCGGGACGCTCGTGCCCTCTCTGTTCTGTACCTACAGCATACAGTGTCCTATAGTAGTAGTAGTGTGTAGTCAGTGTGTAGTTATATTATATTTCCTTTTATTTTACCCCTCCCGCAAAGAGCGATTCGAGTTATTTTATTTTTCTATTTCCCGCTTTCTTCGTTCTAATTACTAGATCTATGGTTTTATTATTTATTTATTTATCTGTTTCCACATGTACATCTTGGTCTTAACCGCTCAATTGATTCTATGCGCTACAGTCACTTTTTTTTGTTTTCATTGATCATCGCAACTAACGCTACAGTCACATTTTTTATTTTCATCGATCATCGGACCACTCGATAGCGACGTAAGTTTTGCCACTCGATTTTGAACATTATTGACCTCAATAATCATTCAAATCTAAGCGTGTTTATATAATTATTTAGCTTCAAAACCCACAACATAAACACTTGAAATATGTGCCGTACCTATTTAGCTCCATAAATCACCAGTTTGTTTATCTAAGCGCTCAATGAAGTGGTCATAAAAACTGTTTGTTTACGCAAAGTCGGCGCGGCCAGATGTGTCGCGTAGACCTTCTTTTTTTTTGTGGGTTGACAATCAGATACCTGTGATCTCGGCACGTACCCAATAAATCCCCAGTTTGGGGCCAGATGTGTCGCGTCGACCTTATTTTTTTTGTGGGTTGACCATCAAGTACCTGTAGTCTCAACGCATATACAATCAATTACCAGTTTGAGGTTAGATGTGTCGTGTCGGCCATTTTTTTTTTGGGTTATCAGTTTGGTCCTGCGGTCTTCAGCGCGTGGACAACCGAGCGGTTAAATATAACAGTAGTATCTTAAAAACATGGAAACCTACCAACTCCTACAGACTGTATCAAAAGTGCCTATCTTAGATAGTCTTACTTTACGTATTAGACTATCCATATGCTAAATTACATCCGAATCCATTCAGCCGTGATATTATAGGTTGATGAACAAATATCCAGATCTGATTGTCAGGTTGAATTGTATTACATGTGAGAGATAAGTAAATTCATTCAATTAATCAACTATTAAACTACTGGGGTGGGGATTACGAAAAAAACGGAAGTATAAATAATACACATGTATTTCCATTACAAATATTCCGACATTATATTTTTCTCATCATAATATTATCACAAGTATAATCTATAACTTTGATGTTTCTCTCCATGAAAGTAGAATACTAAGTCTTAAAATTAATTTCGAGGAAGTGCTAATGAAAATTCCAATCTCTAAAAGAATAACATCTTTGTAGAGATTTTACCTTGACCCCTTTTTTGACCTACTGTTTTTTACATTTTATAAATATTAGGTATACCTACTTAAGGAAGCAAAATTGGAATGTCAATTTTTTCTACAACACGTATAAAAGAAAAGTACAAAACTCAACATTCTCATTATGTTCCAAAATTGAAATATCATTGATTTAGTAGTTATTAATAGTACATACATACCTACCAAATAGGAACATACTAAATATAGACTTTCAGAATAAATATAATATTTATGCCTCGTCAACCCATGAATGAAACATAAGTGGACATATTTATTCAATCTCTCAAAAGCACCGCCTCAAACGACTTAAATCATCGTACTACTTAAATAAATAATTCTAAAAATAAATAGCACATAACCTACAATTACAAGGAATCGAAACAGGTAAAGCTTTGGAAATCCTTCGAAGAAGTCTGTACAGTCTTGAAGTTAAGGACGATGTCGAATACAAGTACTATCGTAATGACTGCGGACAAAATTCATCAATAAATGCGCAGTCTGTAAGTTCTGCATCTCCAGCTAGGTAGGTACTGTAAATCAATTAAGTATTTACATAAGTAGCTAGTAACTCGACTTACCTCTTTTGAAAAAAGTATTTATCCACAAAAGCGATTACGTTCCAAAAATGTAAAAAAAAAAACAAGTTTATTATAACTTTGTAGGGTCATCCCTCCAGATTCGACACCCTTGTGGGGATTTAGGAAAAAATCGAACAGTATTACACAAAATTCCCACCGCACTCTAGTTAAATGGTGGGAATTCCTGCAATAACCCATTTCTGTCATTTGAGAAATCCTTACTAGCCTTGTGACTATAGTGGGGTTTACAGGTAGAACGAGTATCTTCAAAAAGCTCTAGAATATGGCCAGTTATTGCTCGAAGAGGAATGATGATCAAAATAGGGACTGTCGGTCAAGAGCAGCTTACTCCCACTGAGTCCTGAACTAGAGCTCTCACTCGAAGAGAACACACTCTTACTTCCCGTGTAGAACGACAGAGAAGTGTTCAGAGGCTCCCTGCCCAAGCGTCTTCTAGCTCGGACTAGAGAGACGAACGCGACTGCTATGGCGCAAAGGAAAATGATTCCTAGCACGCAGAACGCTAGAGCCATTTTCCCTGGTGACATGCAGATTGTTTTGTCTCCGGGAGAGAAGCCGCGGACGAACTCTTCTTCTTCTTCTATTCGTCTCGAACCTGGAACATAATTGAAAGATTTGAGAGGAGTCTGAGCTCTTTGTACGCACGGGCCACAGTTTAAAAAGTATCCTATGTCCTGCCACAGGGTACAAACTATCTTCGTACAAATTTTCATCAAAATCGGTTAAGCCGTTTAGTCGTGAATATGAACAAGAGACAGTCAGAGGGATTGAGTTAATTTTGTTTATGGATTTTATTTCGACACCGCTCGGCTTCCGATCAAATATGTATGGTGATCTTGTGCCTCGTCATGCTTATTATGTACTGTTTTTTTTTTTTAATTTAGTGTTTCCGGTAAATTATAACCCTGGTGTGTTCAAGTCAAGAGTGAATAGGTATCTACTAGGCAAGCGTGCTACACCTTCGACCACATCATCGCTTTCCATCAGGTGAGACCGTGGTCAAACGATTGCCTAGTCCGTAAAAAAAAAAAAAGGCCCAAATCTATATTCAATAGGCCATTGCTTCCTGTAAACTTGTAAAGCGTTAAAGTCGACATACTTTGTTCACCTTTTTAACCCCCGAACGAGAAAAGAGAGTGGTGTTTTAAGTTTAAGGTGTTTCTATATGTATGTCTGTGGCATCGTAGCTCGCAAACTAATTCTGAAATGATTGAGATGGTACTTAGGTTTAATGGAGGGAGGCGATTTCTTATTAGTGCTTGTTTTAATAAGCTATTGCTGCAAATATCAGTTTGAAGTTTAAATCTATTTGCCTCAATACGAGCGGTAACTCTGTCTACCAAAACACAGTACAAAAACCGGTTCGTGTACGCGCGCTTTCTTTGAGCATTAGAAGCTTTTGTATAATGCTCTATATTCCATAAAGTTCTTACCTCGTATAGAAGCCTCATCTTCCAACTCAATATTAGGCGCATGCACCTCAATGCTGTTATAGACCTCCAGTCTATCAATAACTACTCCTTTAGCATCTTTGTCCAATCGTGCCTTTCTCAGCAGCCCTTCCCTCGTCTGCTGCGGTTTCTGCAAAGCCTTGCAGTCCACCGTCGGACAGATTCCTTTACAAAGCTCTATTCCACACGTCAAGTGCAACTTCGCCCTGTCAGGAAACTTGAAAGCCGAGAACGTCGTCACAGCATGTTGGTAGGTCATGATATTTTTCAGCATATAGTCGGGATCAGACCGCGACAGCTTTATATGAACGCTCTCGTCTAGATTCTTCTGAGCGTCGACCGGTTCCAGGTCAGAGAAGTCTATTTCGGAGCTCCTGATTCGGTGGCGGTGGATGGTGGGCTTGCTGAAGATGCTCTCGTCGACGGGACAGCCGGCTTCGTCGAGGAGTTTCTGTGACGCTTCTCCCAGGCCGTCGTGCGCTATGCAGTTGGTCACGCGGAGGCCTACGCCGACTGGAACATTAAACGTAGGTGTATATTATACCTACCTATAGTAAATCAATGGCCTCGCGGTTTTGCACGCGTGTACATTTTTCTGGGATACAAGGTATCCTATTTATTACTCCAGGAGGAAAATTTAAGTAAGTACTAATATATAATATTTAAGTACCTATTATATATTAGTTATTATATATTAAGCTCTAACCTCCGGAGCTAACAGGGTTCGCCGTTGACGGATACATCAAGGAGGACATCATCGTCATCATCATTTAAGTATATACTACGAGTATCTTCAATATATCTATCTATACTTATAATAAAGCAATAGGAACGAAAAAGTCTGTACAAAGAAGATAATTAAAAAAGAAATGGTCTAGGGTACATCAAATAAGTTACAGAACAAGAATATAACATTTTTTAAATTCGTGTCTGTCTGTTTGTCTGTCTGTATGTTTGTTCGCGCATAACGTAAAAACTACTAGACCGATTGCGATGGTCACTTTTGGGTAGCTTAGAGTTTGACTTAAAAACTGGGGTACTTAATATCTCAATCCGATAAGTAGAAGCCGAGCAATCGATAAAAATATGTTTGACGGCTGAAGGAATTTTGATCAAATGTTGGTATATTGGTATTTTAGGCCCTGGAATAGCACAAAAAGTACTTTTAACCTACAGAAATGACCACGCGTGCGAAGCCACGGGCATCAGCTAGTACTTAATATACCAAACAATAAAATTCGCTCAGCCGTCAAATACGTAACCTAGTTTTTATCGATTGCTCGGCTTTTACTCATCACATTGAGTATATTGAGATGCGAAGTAATGCACTAGATTTTAAGTAAATCCTAAGATATCCAACAGTGAAAGCCCCATTTCATTGCAGCTAGTTTGGACATGATGCGAGGACATACATACTTATAGACAGACGATTTAAAAAAGGATTCTCTTCTCTACTCTTTTCCAGACTATTTTTTAAGTACTAAGTAACAAAAGTACAACTGTGTATAATTTTTTTTTTACTATTAAGTAGAAACCGAGTAGTTTTTACGTGAAACAAATGGACCGACTTAGCTGTGGTTCTTTATGTTTGAAAGCTGGGGTAAACGAGACGGTTCATTTGGTCCCCGCAGGATAGTGGTATTTTATTTGGAGTTGGTATTAATTTATTCTCTAGCACACAAATAAAATGTACAAGGAGGACTTAATGCTAAGTAGCATTTTCTATCAGTCAACCAGGACGTGCAAGAAAAAAGGTAGCGGCGCAGAAAAAAAAACGTAAAGTGATTAGAAATAGGTAGCTATTAACTCTAAATGAAAGAACAAATAAAACTAAAACTATAGAATACATAACTATTCATGTTTTCGGTTTATAGTTACTTCACCTCGAGGCTACTCAAGGAATATTCCTCCAAATTTCAAATATCTAGGTCCACCGGTTTAGGCTGGGCGTTGTCTGTCAGTCAGTCAGTCAGTCAGTCAGTCAGTCAGTCAGTCAGTCAGTCAGTCAGTCAGTCAGTCAGTCAGTAGGTATGTCACAGTACTGTTTTATGTATGATTAAAATAATGTAATAAAACACATATTATTATTATTATTATGCCCAAAAGTGAAGGGCATCTACACTTGTAATAAAGCAGTAAAGTACGAAAAAAACTGTAAAAGGAAGATATTTAAATAAAAAGGTGTAGGGTACTGAAAATTAGCTACTCAAAAAGAGTAAAACATTTTTAAATTTCGTGTCTGTCTGTTTGTCTGTTAGTCTGTTCACACATCACGTAAAAACTACTGGACCGATTGCGATGCAGTTTTCACTGTTAGATATCCTAGGGTTTGACTTAAAAAGTGTTGTACATACTTATTATCTGAATCCGATGTGTAGAAGCCGAGCAATCGATAAAAACTTTTGGACGGCTGAAGGAATTTTGTTTAAATGTTGGTATATTGGTACTCGTTTAAGTTAAGTACTCGGTAAGTTTAGGTCTTGGAATAGTAATAGAGTTCTTTTTAACCCCCGAACAAAGAGACTGGTGTTATAAGTTTAGGGTGTGTTATTTTTTTGTGTGTGTGTATGTGCGCGTCTGTGTGTTTGTTTGCGTGTGTGTCTGTCTGTCGCATCGTAGCTCCCAAACGAATGGACCGATTTTGATGCGTTTTTTTCTGTTTGAAAACTGATGTGATCGAGATGGTTATTAGATATATGGAGAGGGGGAGGGGGGAGGTGTGAAAAGGGGGTGAAAATCGTAGCTCTCAAACGGATGGATCGGTTTTTATGTATGAAAACTGATGTGATCGAGATGCTTCTTACGAGTAGCTATAATGGGGGGTGGGAAGTCGAGGTTTATATAAATTTTTAATTTGTGCTTGTAACCTAGAGAAATGTAAACAATAATATATCCATTTTTTTATGTGTCTGTCAGTCTGTACTCACAGCTCTTTCGTAAAATCTACTGTTCCGGTTGAAATGGGTTCATTGTTGGATAGCTTAAGATTTGACTTAAGCTCGACATGCAAATTAGGTACACCGACCTAATTTGCATGTCGATGCGATGAGTAGAAGTTCGAGCAATAGATAAAGAGCAAAACTATTTGTGATGAAATTTTGCATATTGTCACTAAATAATTAAAAGTACATCCTACATGTTGTACTTCATATATAAGTTTGGTCACAGTACACATATGTGGGATATTACGTGTACCTACTGTGTACTGTGGTTTGGTCCTGGAATATAGGATACTTTTATCCCAGACTAGCTGCTCTGCCCTACAGCTCCGCCCGTAGTTTCCCCGTTATCCCATTTGCATTAAAAAAGTAGCATAAGTCCATTTGGAATAGTGTAACTATAACTATTCCAGATGGACATAGGAATTAGATTTTTAAAAATTATTTCATTGGAACTAGTAAAATAATTTAAAAAATCGGTAAATTTTTAAGTTTATACAAACTTACAAACAAACATATATATACAAATCAAGACAAGTTTTTCTGTCTAAAGTCCTTTCCCGCTTCAGTGGAGTCTACTCTGCCAAAGAAACGAGTGAAGCATAGCAAATGGCAGCTACTTACGTGTGCGTGAAACGATAATTACTGTTTTTTTTGTTTGTTTGTCGTATGAGGTAGTGCCTCTGCTGTCAGAGTTTATCAAGCCGCCCGAGGGCCTCTGACATGGCTTAACGACTGCTGTTAATCAATAGGCGGGACCGACAACTTAACGTTCCCTCCGAAGCACGGAGCGATGGAAAACCTCACATAACTTAGAAAAGTCATTGGTGCGAAGCCTATTATCGAACCTGGTATCGTTGGATTCTAAGTTGCACTATAGAACGGTTAGGCTACCATCGCTTAGTTAATTAGTGGTTGATACACAACTTCACGCAATTTCATCTCACGAGACTGCATTGTTTTTGATTTTCCGTGAGAACTTGACAGAATTAACACGACTAACACGGTCGAGATCTTGCTGTTATGTGGCGGCCGATCGGCATAACATGGTGGAAGTGTGTGCGTGAGGCTTGTGCGTACGAGTCGATTGGCATATCTTGGATGTCTTGGTTTAAACGAGCTGGTTCACCGTCAGCAGTAAGCGTCAGTATAACAGCCCGTAGGTAACAAGTATTGCTGTAATCCAGAACGCGCAAAAGCTCTTTTGCATTATCAGTGAAACATCGTAATCTTCAAGACCCTGTAGGTTTCTACAAGAAATTACAAACTATTTTGCCTACCTGGTAGAGTACACTGTATAAGCAGCCGCATCTGCTGCCCCACTTCGACAGTAGCTGGTTCAGTGGCCGACACGGCTGGCGACAGCTCCATCCAGGCCCTGGCTGCTTCCATCAGGAACTCGCGCTGCTCCATATCAACTGGGCTTGCAAACCCCTGGCGGTTCCGACCAGTTCTGGAATTCATATCGGTCAAAGTTAAATCTCTGCATCCTATATAATCATTTGACTTTGGCATGGGCCAGCGGCGCATTTTAATATTTGGCGCCCCAGGCCATTATGGTTAGCCGCCCAATATATTAAAGAAAAGACAAGCAAACTAAATTAATCATAACAAATATTATAAAAGTACAAAAAAAATGACTGATAACAAAATTATTGAATACGAGCTGACCATCCCGCAAAAATTCCCGCAAAAATAATCACACTAACTTTATAAAGGCGAAAGTTTTTATGTATGTAAGGGTGTGGGTGTGTGTATAATATGTTTGTTACTTCTACATGCTTAAACGGCTGAACGGATTTGGATGAAATTTTGGATATATTCCCAATTGCCCCATGGGGCAGATGGGAATTTAAATTCTCCACCTGCCCAAATTCGCAATGCATTGAGGGGAAACCAGTGGCCAAGGCCTAATCGAAAGGTCAAACGAGATGAGCGAGACGACAGCTAGGGAGGTGCAAGATATCTTTGACCCTCCCCGACGACTATTCAAGGAAGACATTTGGATACTTATTGAAGAGAAAATCCGAGGTAATGTGTTGTTTTATACATTTTATGACTTTAGTCGAGAAGCAGACAGGCCTATGTGTGAAATGCCTACGCTCAGATAATGTTAGTGAGTATTGCCAAAAAATGACAATTTTAAGAATTTCCTGGAAAAAGAGGGATTTGTGCACCAGCTGACAGTATCGTATTCGCTGAATGGCGTCTCGGAACTCTCTAATAGGGTAATTATTATTATTGGAAAAGGCTAGGTGCATGTTAACACAGGCAAGTTTGCAACCGTTTCTGGAGAGAAACAGTCATAACTGCTACGAGTATATATCTGAAGAATCGTAGCCCCACAACGGCGTTGGCCAGACAGTTGCCTATTGAAGTCTGGTCATTGCATAGCCTATTCTTTGCTGCCGGAGCTGCTATAAGTTTGAGTGTATGCTCAGAGAGTTTCTGTTCTATTTTTGCGGGGGGTCTTAAAGAACTCCGACCCGACCTTGTGAACAATTTCCACCAGCCCGTTGTTTAGTTCGTTCACTGATCCCATTCGGTTTGGAAAGGATTTGGAAGCGATTTTGAAGCTCTAACTGAAAGCTCTCGGGGTTTTGGATTTGGACAGGACTTGGGCGAAGAGCAGATCCCATCAAACGAGACCTCTCCGGCTTTATGTTGATATTCATGAGCCTCTTACCAAGCGGTGATCACTGCCGGTCTTAACCCTGTTGATCACAGATACATCACTGAATATATGCCGATTGGTCGTCAAAATGAAATCTATCTCGCCGTGGTGCAGCCACGTCCATTTCCTGGAGGGGCGTTTCTTGAAAAAGGACTTCATCATAAAGAATCCCTCCTTCTCCATGAAGTCGGCCAATCGTTGACCCCTTTGGTTCCACTGTCCAAATCTAAACTGCCCCACTCTCAGTTCATCGCTATTCCTCAGCCGTGCGTTTAAGTCCTCATCACCACTGTGAAGTGTGTTTTCGGGGCATGTATGGCTTTAGAAATGTCGTCATACATAGCCTCCACTTCATCGTCCGGGCATTGCGAGTGTGGGGCGTATACCACGTACACCTGTATGACCTTCAACGAATACCGTTCGGAAAACTGTTCAGTATAGAAATTGGTAATTCTAAATCATACGAAATTAACCGATTTAAGTACCTGGTATAAATTTAAGAAGCGCGAGCAAAGCGAGCGTGAAAATTTGGAAAATTTGGAAGATTTTCAATTTTTCATAGAAGTGCGACTGAATTGAGGTCTAAAATAGTAAGGTTTTCTCTAAAAGAAAATTTAACATAATGAAGCCCCTGGCAAGGTATAAGCGTGACGGAAGTGAGTGTGAAAGGTAATGGCTATTTATATAGTCCTTTGTTTGTCGTATGAGGGCGAATGAGGGAGTGCTGGCCTCTGGTGTCAGAGTTTGTCAGGCTGCCCGAGAGCCTTGAGAACTTGACAGAATTAAAACGACTAACAAGGTGCAAATCTTGCTGCAATGTGGCGGCTGATCGGTGCAAGTGTGTGCGTGACGTTTGTTCGTACGAGCGGATTGGCATATCTTGGGTGCTTCACTTCGGTTTGGTGGTGTGGGATCCGTCTTTTTAAACATTATTGGTTCTTGGGCAAAATACGAATTTAGTAACAAAATTATCGCGGATGCCTTAAATTTACGAGATTGTTGACCCAGTTAGAATAACTTTGAAGCCACATTATCTAACCACAAAAGGTACGAAAACCTCGTTCGACGTTTAAAACCAAATCCGTGAAGGATTTTGCGGTTGGAAGGTAGCTAGAGTAAACCTTATTTATGAACAGTTACCTGGTTTTCTTTACTTCTTGGCCAGCCATTTCATGTAGTTTCGAGTTGATAACGGTTTCCAAGGCTGCGCTGTTGATTCGCACCGCCTTTGGTTTCAGTTTACATCTGAAATAATAACAAAAATACTTAGTTTTATCACCAGTAAGTTTTTATTAGATGGACAACATCAAAGTCTTACTCTTATGAGATTACAGCAATCACGTTATTTCAGCAACAAACACTGGACAAATTTTAGTAACTTTCATTTGTATGCACATTTATTTGCCTTATTATGGAAAGAGGTTCGTAAATTTTATTAGGTAGTCTGGCATCGAGAATTAAACTAAAAATCGCCCTTTTGAAGACTTCAATGCAAACAAAAAACTCGTCTTAGCATATACCAATAAAATATATTATATTATATTATATATATATATATATATTGGTCTATTTAAGTGTCGCGATTTCACGTTTTTTTACCAAAAAAGGGTAATGAGTTTAACAGTCTATGTAATGTATGTATGTATGTATCCATGTATGTGGGTATGTGGATGTTCTACCATAGCGTCGCCCTTATTGGTTCGATTTTGACAAGCGAAGTGTCAATCGATTCGTCTTCAAGTATAGTGTCAAGGGCTATTTCTTTTTACCCGATTACGGCCAGGCAAAGTAAGGGTTATGTGTATTTTGACAAGCAAGGTATCAATCGATTCGCCTTCATGTACAGAGTGACATAGGTTATTTTTTTATCCGACTACGGTAAGGCAAAGGACGGGGTATGTGTTCAAACTAAAAACTTGGTCCTATTTTTACAAGCGAGGTATCAATTGATTCGTATTTATCGCAATACGATTTTTTACCCGACTGTAGTCGGTTTTAGTTTTAGAACTTATGTCTTGTTTTTCATAATGGCGGACTTTTATCTTTTTTTTTATGCCACATAAGTTAGAATGCCTTTCGGGAATAAAACTAATTTGCTTGAAACTATAAACGGTTAGGTAGGTATCTAGAATTTCCTTACGTAATAACTTTTTATTTAACCTCTTATTTCCTTGTTTTAAATACCCCCACCATACGTTGATCGGTCTGTAAAGTATTTCGACGATTTATGAATCTGGTAATTGCTCCTGATGGTACCTGACGAGTATCTCCTGGTAGACCTGGAAGACTGCTGCAGCTATCGATCCACCAACGGTCGTGCTCCGAATTTGCTCCCAGATACGAGCCTGATAGTATCTGACTAGTATCTTCTGGTCAGAAGACTGTTGCAGCTGCCGGTCCATCTGCACCACCAGTTCCACGCTGTAGTACAGATTGTCCAACTCAGCCTTAGACTGTTGTATTCTGGATTTTACCGAATTTGGCCCCTGATACCTGACTAGTATCTCCTGGTCAGAAGACAGTTACAACTCAGCTTTGGACTGTTGTATTTTGGATTTTCCTGACTTTGGTCCTAGATACGAGCCTGGTAGTATCTGACTAGTATCTGCTCAGAAGACTGTTGTAGCTGCCAAGCCATCTACACCAGGAGCTTGACGCTGTAGTACAGATTGTCCTGCTCGACCTTGGATTGGTGTATTCTAGATTTTACTGACTTTGGTCCCAGGTACGAGCCTGGTATTATCTGACTAGTATCTTCTGGTCAGAAGACTGTTGCAGCTGCCGGTCCATCTGCACCACCAGTTCCACGCTGCAGTACAGATTGTCCTGCTCGGCCTTCGACTGTTGTATTCTTAATTTGCCTGAGATTGGTCCCAGATACGAGCCTGGTAGTACCTGACTAGTATCTCCTGGTCGGAAGACTGTTGCAGCTGCCGGTCCATCTGCACCACCAGCTCCACGCTATAGTACAGCTCTTCCTCTTCGTCAGGCTCCTCGACCGTAGTGTTCATGGTAGAAGTCCTCACGCCGCACGCGTTTGAAGGCAGGTGGAGGGAGACCTTGTTCTCGATATTCCCTGTAATTTTAGGAAAATGAATTCAAATGTTGGTACTTATCCAAACTATATGTGCCCTTTGCACGCGCCCCACCCTGCCTCCTCCTCTCCTCTCTCCCCCACTACACCTACCCACTCCCCACCCCCGTCCCCTCTTAAACACCTACCAACAATCCCTGACCCCACTCCCCCACAAAACTTCCCTCCATTCCTTAGATTCAGATATCAAAAAAGCCGTTCCATACAAAATGTACGTGAAAATGAACTTTCTCATAGTATTTTTTTCCGATGTTTTAATAATTATTCTGCTATTCGGGGTTGGAGACAAAATCCAGCAAATCAAATATCTAAAATCCGGTCTAACCGTATTTGAGTTATAAATGGCGTAGCTAAAACGACTTTGTTTGATATATTTTTATTACCTAACATAGGCTGGGTGTTTAGAGGTAAAACAATATGTTACTATTCAAAGGAAAAAGAGACTATACTGACCTTGAACACGACATTCCCTGGAGAAATCCTTGCTGAAGACAAGTCCCTTGAACGGCATGTTCATCTCAATGTGGACAGTGATGGAGCTCTTGTCGCAGGCGGTGGTGACGTCCGCCACTCGGTTGGGCCTGCTCTGCTGGCCGGGGCTAGGCGTCGCGAGGCTAAGCAGGAGCACCGCGCGCCACATCTTGGCGAGCCCTAGAAATAACAAAGGTAGGGTTTTGGAAACTGCTAAGTACTTAATACATATTACATACTAATTGACCAAGGCAGCGCGAAGCGCGAGTGAAGCGTCTCCGTTTCAGTTTGGGCAATCATTCTTTCGTATGTGTTTCCGGATGTCTGTCCGCTGTTCTCCGGGGCTAAAAGGGGCTACTGAATATGTCCGCTTTATTAGATCCGATTTTGATGGGTTTTTTTATATGAAAGATACCTTAGAGTTGAATTTGTGAAGATATGTTGAGGATCTTCGGCGTGATGAGCAGAATAGCTCCAAATGCAGTTAATTGCTCACTTTTAGGTGTCTTTCAGTGGAATCAGCCCTTTACCTACTAGGTAGGGATTGATGGAGCACCGTGGTCATTAATGGTAGTTTTACAATAAGGTAACTAGATGGCACTACTGTGCACAGCTAGATTGTTTGCAAAAAGCGTAGAAAGTAAAAAAAAAGCTCACAGAGCCACTAGTTATAGGTGGTTATAGGTGGCGCAGGGCGAACTTTGCATGGAATAGGCGAGCAGGAAGTAGGGCAGTAGGTAACACAAACCACAATTAGGTATGCTTAGTTCATTATTTGAACGCTGCTTTATCGCTAAAACCAATCTGCAACCTGCAGTCGCTGAGCATTTGCTCGAATCGGGCCGTCCGGGCCCGATTCTGGATTGAACTCCGCGACCCGAACATCCTCTCCACGGAACGTAACGACTACTCCAGGATTGTACGTGAAGCGTTTTAAATTACAAAGTATCCCAATTTCAACCGGGAGGATGGTTTCAAGTTGGGTGCGTCGTTGAATCCCGTGATATGATAAGCATTGAATTATAGTCCTGTACATATATCTCTATGGAACAAGTGCAAGTATGGAGCAAGTGTACGCGTCGCGGTTTATGAAAGAAGAAATCTGCAGATATCGTTAGTGTTGTATGTCGAGACAATTCTGAACTTTTACAAAATCATATACGGGTAGTTGGAGACAACGCTTGCCTTTCTCGACGCTGAAGAAGCGGGTGCTTCTTCAGTCTTCTCGTGACCACGATCAATGCAACTTGATCGAAAGGTTGAGTTTAATAAAAATAACGTTTTCAGCGCAGCTAAATCTCGATTAAATAATTAACTGTGTTCGATACACGAAAGTTTAAAAGTCACAATTGGATATATTTTTATTTTCAGTAGATTGACTTTTTTTGCCTACAAGGTCGGTCTTTTAAGCCTTGGCGCTCAATTCAGGAAACAAAACAGGCTATATAAGAGATACGGGGGGTAAGAACATCCAAGTGGCATGGATTGTGTCGTTTTAAATCTACTCGCAACAGGTGGAGGTTTTCAATCCGATAGTACTTTTTTTACGTGAAAGGGAGAACGAAGGTCCCTTTTTTTATCAAAATTTTAACCAAAATTGGTTCTTTATTTTTTTAGTAAGTCTATGTAAAATCGTCTTTTGTTTCAAAGATTTTATTGCGCTTACTGGCTTCTCTCTACAACCACAGGAATTATTCATAATACCTCTACCGCTTTTTCATATTGTACGCACTATTAGTTTTCAAATTAAATTAATTCTTATTGGTGCGGTTAACACATAATCTCAAAAGCCCGTGTTGTAATAACAAGTTAGATTGAAGATATCCAAGGTAGGAAATTAATTAAAACGTGTGTGTAGTATGGGAATATTGGTAATTTAAAACAGTTATCTTACCATTCGTTCTGACTTAGTGATGTTTTAGATATCCAATAAATATCCATCCAATTAATTATTGTATCTTCGGCCACATCGTCAATTGCTAGCCTTAAGCTAATTAAAATAAATATTTGATCTAGGGAGGCTAATCTATAAAGCCTACTTACATCTAAGAGCCTAAATGAAGATAGCCTAAGAGAGCTTAGATCTGAACAGCCTGGACATACTCGTAGAAGGTTAATTTAGAAGGCCGATTCATCTACTCGTAGAGAGCCGTAGAATTAAGAAAAATTACAAGAATGTTGATGACATAAATTATCTCTTTCATTGATTATTGAACATACCAGCAACAATGACGTCATATAGATGTACACCTTTATTTTTACTTTGTTCACTAAACTGGGCGATACAGTTAGATTACCAATATTATAAAATTAGGCATCAGGATTCACGCAAATAAACGGTTCATTCGGTTCATAATTTCGACCCGGTTATTCCCACTGGTGGGGATAAAGACCATTTTCAAAAAAAACACTAGTTTTTCCCACCAGCTTTGTAAATATTGGTTGGTGGGGATTATGACAACAAACCTTATCATTTTTCACGACTTTCTCGAAGTGAAAAATGCAGGCAAATAGATACATTTGTTTATGTAGGTAGCGACAGCAGATACATAAACAAAATCTATTTGCCTACAACCTGCAACACAAAATACATAAAATTCGGTCATGCCACTCCAACCAACTGAAACGGATCAACTAATTTTATTTCTCAACGATACAACAATTTGGTTGGTTAGATAGGAATTCTACTCCAACCATATGAACTGACCAACTGAAATGGATCAATCAGTTTTTTTTCTCAACGATACAACTATTTGGTTGGTTAAATAGGAATTCAACTCCAACCAACTGAACTGACCAACTGAAACGGATCAATTAATTTTCTTTCTCAACGATACAACTGTTTGGTTGTTTAGATAGGAATTCTACTCCAACCAACTGAACTGACCAACTGGAACGGATCAATTAATTTTCTTTCTCAACGATACAACTATTTGGTTGGTTAGATAGGAATTCTAAATTAGTTCTACTCCAATCAACTGAACTGCCGAACTGAAACGAATCAACATTGTACCACGCCGTACTAATAAATTATCGCATTTTTATTGGTTTTCACAAGTTTTTACTCTTAAAAGAATAAACTTAATTTACTGTATAAACATTAATTCATACAAACTACCTTCAAGGCATCACATTCACAATGTTATCTCGTATCAGCCGGTAATCCACAAGCCTACTTAAGCTAAGTATCCAATATTGTTATAAATAACAGTTGCCCGTTCCTCGCCAGTGAGCTCTGATGCTCCAGATAGATAGCAACACAATGTATCACTCTTTAGCCGAAATTAACTTATCATTATGTTATCACGATACTTCGATACTTATCTCAGGATTCTCACGGAGAGAACGACATTACTTTCATTTGGGCGGGTCAAGATTGAAATGAATGATCGATTATTCTTGCAGTGGACTGATCCTTTCTATAACAGTCAACCTTTGCCATATTTTTTTAGTACCTGCTTACTTTTGAGATAAAAATATTGCAGTGTTTGTGATACATTGATACCTACTCAACCTTGCACTGCAGGTTGCAGGAGGCTAACTCGCAAAATTGACGACGATTATCGTAGTACTCGTGGATCGTCCAAGACGTAGCGTAGCACGCTTCTGCCTTTGGCAGACACTCTACGACTTGGATGCTACGATAATCGTCGTCGATTTTGCGAGTTGGCCCCTTGACCATTATGGGATTCGGCTTTAAGTAACTCTTAACTCTAAGGTTACTTGTAGGCACGTTGGTACATGTTTTTTTTACTGGCTGATGTTATTTCTATCTCACGGTTGCTGCCATACTCACCAAAATATTTATCAGACTATCACTATAATAAACTCGCCCCGCGGTTTCATCAGCGTGGATTATGATGATGGATGATGAATGAATGATAGGCTACTTGCCTATGTGTTAATCCGTAACAATATATAAAAGTGAAACGTTGTCTGTTTGTTTGTTTGTTTGGGGAGCTTTTACGCGATAACTGCTGGACGGATTTTGATGAAATTTGGAATGGATATATATATAATTTGGAATGCTTATACCCTGGAATAAAACAGGATACTTTTTAGCCCAGAAAATTGTAAGTTTCCATGAGAAAACTGGGAAATGTTGATTACTCGCTGTAGGGAACGGTTTCCATAGAAACGAAATAAAAAGTCTGTCAAAAAACATCAAGAGCGTTGGTGCTATACTTACTTTTGCATTGGTTTTTAATATACTAGAAGAATATAGGATGCTTTTTTCGCGATTAACTGTAGTCCGCGCGGACGAAGTCGCGGGCGGGAAAGCTAGTATAAGATATAAGCTATCCTGGTACCAAATTTCATCCAAATCCGTTGAGCCGTTTGAACTTGAAAGAGTAACAAACACACACACATTTCTAAAGATAGATGGCGCTAATCGGTTTTATTGCCTTTTTATGACGTTTTGTTTGGACTGTTACTTCTAATGTATGGAGTTCAGCATCGCGCATATGAAGTTTTACGCTAGGTAAGAGAGTATTCCTTTTTAAAACTCTAAGCTCTGATTGGCCTGTTTACGACAGTGACTATACTTTTCTGATTTATAATATTAACGTGATGAATGGGCGATAAAATATGATCTGACGTCCTTCATCTATCTTCTATAAACAGTACCGTGACATAGCTAATGACAGACTTATTTACAGAAATTACATCCATATTAGGGTGGCAAAGTTTGTACGCGGGAAAAGCTGCGGGGGGGGCAGCTAGTTCAGTATAGTTGGGTGTAACGAATTTTCAACACATGTACATGATCCGAAACATTCTTAGGCTTTCTGAGCACAATTTTTCGGCAATAAACGGAATATTTTCACGTTTCCGTTTCCATAACAAAGAAGATCCCAGGCGTATTCGACAACAACAATTACATAAAGGCGGGCTTACGGTAAGTATTGCGTAATTTATAATTAGCGAACAATTACAACTGTAAATGAGTGTGTGACCAGCCACCAGCCATTTACCCGTTGGAGACGCGCAGCGGTTCGTCGTGTGCGTGTGAAACGTGTGAACACATCAAGCTTCGAATAAGATGATGCTCTCAAAATAAATTAAATACAGAAATGAATGATGGTTATGAAATAAATGCGAACAATACAAAAGTACCCCTCCCTTGAATACAAAATCATACGGGACAGATATGACCCTTCTTATGTGTAGCCAGGTTGTTTAGCCATCCTCTCCAATGTAATATGAATCCTGCACTTTGTGACTGAAATTACCAGTTTTTTTTGTCAAAAATCCACTTCCTAATCAGCGACAATTCACTTTCAACAATAGGTACAGTATTGGTGTCTCCATTAAAACCTTGGAATATTACATACTCTAGGTTCCTCCTACTCCCTATTCAAAGTTATCGCCAAACTTCAATTGATATTTTTACCGGCAAAAGACACGCTGGTCTCTTTTCTCAAAATACAGAATACTTACTTTCTTACTTCAAGCTGGTAAAATGACTCTATAAATTCAGAAATATGAAGGCCACACGCGACGGTCAGACCATTGAATTAAAGCATGGATTCAAAAATGATTCCAATTCAAGTGAAAGCATTTTATTGAATGAACCCAGATTTGGCGCATGTTATCTGTCCATCTGTTCGTGTCGGTACTTTATATCAATTTGGAATTCGGGTATCTTTCGATAGATATGTATGGCATAAAATCGATCAGATATACAAGTGATATATCAATCTTGTTTAGAAGAAGTTCAAATTGTATTGAAATCAATTATGGGGCCGGCGGATATGATGAATTTTCATCCGCAGTGCGAAATGTACCTGAGCGATTTTTTCATATTTTCGCATCAGGTACATTTAAATTTAGGTCAGTAACATTTGGAAACCTAGATAAACTACCTACTATCTGAATAATATCATGATAGTGTGCAAATATGCTTCAATCACAAATTATTTTGGTATAAATTAAATTAAATTATCCGCTGTTGGATGTTGGGAGAGCATGAACTAGTTCCGGCATGGACGCCGCGCCGCCGGGAATCTTTGTAAGCGATAAATATCGATGCACGATTATAATTATTAGTGTATGTATCTTATGTGACAAATATTGATTTAAAAAAAAAATTACCTATTCGGAATCCAACCCATTCAAACAAAAATAATAATTCTTGAGAACGTCCTCCTTTTAGAAGTCGATAAGGAAAAGATAAAGATTGTAAGACATAACTAAGAAAAGTCATTAGTGCCTAGGATCGATCCCGGTATCATTGGATTCTAAGCCGCACTATAGAACCTTTAGGATACCAGCGCTCGAGCTCGAGAAAATTTCACTGAAAATGTCTCACCTCTACGGAAACACTCACTGAAAAATAAAACTGCTCGACGTAAAAGCTTCTTCCGTTGGTACCTCAGCACCATACTGCGAGACAGCGCTGCCTGGAGCAAAACTACATTTCCAAAGTTACAGACCCAACAGCCATTCGTAATAGCAACCGGATGCCGTTTATACTTACTACTCGCGGCTTGCGATTACAAGTTCATTGCCGTCTAATTCTGTTCGGTGCTGGTAATGACCAATTTTGTAAGGTGGACCGCGGGGTAATCGATTTTAAGTTTGTATTGCATGGTATTATATTATTGTGATTGGTAAAAAGTATAGATTTATTTCGGTGGAAGAAATTGTAGGCTTTCGTTTTGGAATTTCCGAGATCTGAATCTTAACGGATTGAGATCCGAGTGGTTTTATGTTATCGATCTATCAGTGGTATACCGTTTCTCAACAGATAATACTATATTACTATTGTGTTTTTTTTGGCAGTATTTTAATCCGCAGGCATTATGCCTCTGCGCGACATATGTATCAAAATCGGGCACCATTTTTTTATAGTGTCTTCTATCAGTATTGCCAGTTTTAAGTTGATACATAATTACATATTTTTTTACTGGTAAACAACAGGATACATCCTTAATGATTTTATTGAGAACGACTCATAGTTGCAGTTTGTGAAACTTTACACGGAACTTATGTTACCTTTTATTTCGTTAACTAGAAGGTAATCAAGAGGTCTTCAACCCGCATTGGCCAATGACAATGGTAAACAACCACCTACCAGCAATGGTCCAGCATGGTGGGTTATGATGATGCCCCTGAATCATCACCAGGTGAATCAGACTGGTGGTCTTGTCATGTATAAACAAGACATCGATTCAAAAACTAAAACCCGACTACAGTCGGGTAATAATTAGCTTGACACTAATGCGATGAAGGCGAATGGACTATATACCTTGCTTGTCAAACACATAAACCGTCCTTTGCTTCGCTAAGGTCGGGTAAAAATCTCGCCTATGACACCTTATATATGACACTCTATATATGAAGACGAATCTATTCGATCGCTTGTCAAAATCGGACCAATAGGTCCGGCTATGGTGGAACATCCACCTATATACATACATACATTGTTAAACACATTACCCTTCCCTTGCTTCGTCGTAGTAGTCGGCTAAAAAGAGGACGGAGCAGGAAATAAGAACTGTCTGCGGATGCGTAGTATAGGAAGTGCGTAATAGATACCTAAGCTTACTGAAAAGTGACTTCCCCGCCTCCTACTGCCGAATACCTCAAACGTATCAATACGAGTCAAACTGAATGCAGAGCACAGCACACATTTTTGACCATTCGCAGAAACGACCCTTCGAGGATGTAAGCATTCGATGAATAAATTTCGTACACGACGTATCCCTTCAGGTAGGTTAAGTGGTGGTCCACTTCGAGCTGCCAACAAAAAAATGTCCAAGATCCAAATCTTCCGGCCATAAAGTCAATTGCAGCACAAACACTATAAAACGTTTACTGCCACCGTCATTAGTCGAACGCCGGTAATTTCAGGTGCCGTTATGAAAACTGTTCCTGTCTTTTGACGCTAATACAATTGATAATTTGTCGCTGAGGTGAGAGCACAGTGGGGCGATGGGCTAATGGTTTATGAAAGTGTTTTTGCTTATTGATGTGTGTCATGTGTGAGTGCGACATTTTTTGTGTGTGTTGACTACAATTTGGTCAAGGTACCACGAAGATTAGGTACCTAAATACAATAAAACGTAGAACATTTGTACAGAGATGAGACTCAGAATCATCCATAAATATAATAGGATGTCATAGGCGAGCGCGAAATGGTTGGACTTCTGGCCACGAAAACTCAGTTTTATAACCAAATTTGACCTCTCTTACGAATATGTCCCGTAAGTCCTAAACTTTTTAATATAGCTATACATATCTACAAGAGGGTTAAATCGATAGGCCTGGGGTTGCAAGATACAGGTGTAGAGTCTAATTTTGGACCCATAGCTAAATTCTATGTTTTTAATCAAATAACAACATTAAGCGTTAATAAAAAAAGTCTACCTGTGTACTTCTTCTCTATCTCTTCTTCTTCTATCTATAAATAAATAAAAATTAAATGTTGGTCTGTTATTCTATTGAGTATTCTATTAAATATATGGAAATACCTAATTATATGGAGCATCTAGTCATTCTGAAACAAATGATTCTATGATATAATTTAACCAGGTACTTTAGATGAAACTAGAGGCTGAGGTCAAGAAATAAAAATAAATATACGAGTATTAAATGACCAATCAACAGATGATTCATTTATAAAATGAAAATCTTATTCAGCGTAGTAGAATATGAAAACAAAACAACATCGCAGATCTACGGAGCAGCCTCCTTACCTCCGAACCTACTTATGATACAGGATTGATTTTTGAGACGGGGCAGTAAGGGCAAGTACCTTAACCCGTTATAGTTACATGACAACGTTCATAGGAGACCTGCGATAACCTTTTGAGATATTCTGAACTGCATTCACAGATTTTGCAAAAAATGTACCGTCAACAAGAAAATAGTAATTTAACACAAAAACTTTTTTTGATGCTAACCGATCTTGTCTTGATCCTTAAAGATCAAAACTCTGTAGTGGACCGACTGAGGCATGAGTATTAGAAATGACAGGTCTGCCCTTACTGTCCCGTCTCAAAAATCCAGCCTGTATATGTACTGTGTTTTATTAGTGTATAATAGGATCCTTTACGAGCTGTCGAGCATATGCGAGTTAGTAGTTTCCGATAAAAGAGCAACTCTGCGGGATGGTTCCAGCCAGTTTCAGCATTATCTTATCCAGTTATCCGCTAGATTTTCCGATGGCTGATCAAGATATTTGCGGATATTATCAACAGCACATATAAATATAATACGTTAGTAGTCAAAAATGTCGAAGAAATTACCGCGGCATGTAGTAATAAGGTGTACTTATTTTAGTACAGTTACAGTTTAGAAAGATTTTTATTTTAGCAACCTAATTCCTATAGTTCTTCAGTTTTCTATCGTTTTCGCTCAAATTATAAGAACGAAATAGATATTTTTCTTCTAATCTGAGCGTTTTCTGAACATTTTTCCAAAGGCCTGAGTTCTGAATAAGTAAATAATATTTTGCACACAGATTGCTTATCTGAGGTTTTGCACAAGAGACTGTGTTGCTTAGGTCCCTCAGTCTTCCATTTTCGACGCGAATAATTTTTGCAAGAACTCAACGTTCTGTTTATTTCATTAACATGGTTTGTATTCAGCTTGTTTCCATCTCGATTCCCACACGAGCATTGTTGTTTCCTACACGAGCCATCGATGAGTTTCACTTCATTGTTCCATTTCTTGGAGAATGTTGTTAACTTCGTACCTACTTGCTTTGGCATGATTTAACGGGATCGCTAATGGGTGGTAATCATTTCACCTCATTTTTAATGAAAGTGCACTAAAATTGTATAGGTACCATAAGTAAGTTGTTCATATCTACGGCACATGCAATGCTAATATTACTTATATCACAGTTTATTGTTAATACCTTCCTAAAAACTCATATTTCATATTCTATTTTACGGCTCTAGTCACACTAATTTTATAAAGGCGGAAGTTTGTATGTGTGTGTGTGTGTGTATGTGTGTGTGTGTGTGTGTGTGTGTGTGTGTATGTGTGTATGTTTGTTACTCCTTCACGCTCAAACCGCTGAACGGATTTTGTTGAAATTTGGAATGGAGATAGCTTATACCCTGGATTAACACATAGGCTGCTTTTTATCATCATCATCATTCACACGGGTGAAGCCGCGGGGCGCAGCTAGTTTTCAACATGTATAACCTAAAATTAAGCTATTCATAAAAATATAGTAGTAGTGGGTAGGAAGGTACACAGAGATCCCTATATGTATCCCTATATGATCCTTTTGTATGTAGGTACTACTAGATAGCATATAGGGACGTCTATGGATAGGTATCACTCTCAGAGGAAAGTATCCATATACGGGCATCCATATTCAAACATGAAAACAAAGGAAAGCAGAGCAAATTGACCTCTCTAGGTCAAACCAACTCCACTGTCATGCAATGCAACAGTAACCCCACATTTTGGCAATTGCAGGTAACGTGACAGCGGGCCCATTAACTTCACAACTGGTACGCAAAGATCGCGGCACACTAGCAGTTACGTTCCGTTACACGAAGGTAACGTTACACATACTTTGTTAGACCACATAAAACAGGGAATGCGGATGGTGGAACGGAACGCGAGATCTAGGCTCGGTGGATAGATCTGTTGATGAAATAGCATAGAGTTAATCCATAATCTTCTTCTCCGTTAGCTGTATATGGTTGCCGCTCTCGGTGCAACTTTGTAGAACATGATGTTTCGTCATGATCACATCTTCTTGCGGTTTGGAATTTTGGAAAATGATTCTTATTTTAGGTCTTAGGCAAATTTTTAGAAGCAGTCATTAGGGAGTTCTTGCCAGACACTAATAAATAGCAAACTCAATTAATCCGTATCGCCTATAGATTATGTTACGACGTCGTCAATGTACGCATATGCCTGTATCGAGACGAGGTGCCATTTCAAACCATGGAGGTAATCCATCGGGCTCACTCTGGCTAATCGACTTTTCATTTGTCACTTTGATCTTGCTTATCGCTTTTTGCTCGTATGCTACAGAATCACCATCAGGCATCCGGGAACCAGTCAATGGTATATCTATACCGATATATAAAAGTGAAACTTTGTCTGTTTGTTTGTTTGGTGAGCTTTCACGCGATAACGGATAGACGGATTTTGATGAAATTTTGAATCGAGATAGCTTATACCCTGGAATAAAATAAAGAACACTTTTTATCCCGGAAAATTGTAAGTTTCCACGGGAAAACTAGAAAATGTTGATTACTCACTGTAAGGAACGGTTGCTATCACAGAATGGTCTGTGGTTGCCATTGAAACGAAATAACAAGTCATCAATAACACTCAATTTTTTTGGCAGTCGTGTAAAAAACATCAAGAGCATTGGTGCTATACCTACTTTTGCATTGGTTTTTAATATCCTAGCTAGAAGAAAATAGGATGCTTTTTTCGCGATGAACAGTAGTCCACGCGTACGTAGTCGCGGGCGGGAAAACAAGTCTTAGATAACACAACAACTTCAGCTTGATTTCCTTGAGGAAACAAAAGATCGCCTTGTAATGACGTAAGTACTCCATCCACTGAGCTGCACTACTATGCAACCGTGAGACATAGACATCCATATCATGGATGTGGTCTACAGTCTACTCAGCCCGGATATTCCATTATTTCATCTACTACATATGATAGCCATGATTACATTAGAGATTAGATTAGATTACTCATAACATTACATTTGATTACTTACAATATTCCAGTTGATAAAGTGAGTGTTCACACGGGATAGTAGAAACCGCAATCATGCAAGATGGTGTCGCCCCGAGAACCGTTTGACGGAATGCCAATGCACAGGTTCCCGATTTGTGTAAACAATGTTTTACTTACATCATAAAAAGTGCGTAACTTGTTTAGTTTAGTGTGCTTACACTGTTAGTGGTTACGGTTATCAATATTTAACATGGTCGGTTGTGTAACTAGCATTATATTTGAAGTAGGTAAAAGCCGGACTAGACAGTTGAAGCCTGTTGTGCTTAGGTAAGTATAGTAAAGGGAGGTGCAGATCACCATTTCTCCTCATTTCTATGCACACCCGCACGGTGCTTCTTATGTTAGATAGAGGCCTGCGGTGGCTGCACTGACTCCACTGACGCGATTTATTGTGCATTTCCCCTGCCAGCCTCAACCTGAACCATCCCAACTTATGAATTAAGTTTGGTATTGGGTCGCTGGCAAACTGGTCACTGGCAATGGTGGTTATGGTGAATATGAAAATGACGATGATGAAGCTGATACATCATAGTCAAAAACCTAACCCAACTCATGTTGGGGTTTGTTTTTTGTTCAGACAAAACTCCCGCCTGCATGCTTAATTTCACTGTTTTGCGTAGCGCTGTCGACGAGGTTACCTAAGAAAAAACCCAGTAATAATACATTTATTAGAACACTGTGTTATACTTAGAACAAGCTATCACAATTAAGTGCGTAAACAAAATTTCGTGTCTGTGATCGTTGAAGACTTCCTTTATCTGGAGCTTATTCTGGATGTCGATTTCTTACATAAAAATGCATTGTCATCGAAACAACCAACATGTAAAAATTCAAATCCATAGGGTAGGAGGAAGTTATTCTAATTCAGCTTGCAAGATTAGACCTTAGCAAATAAACATACAAACGTCGTAAGTAAAAATAAAAGCATGTAATAATGTATCCTAGACTTCGACGCGAGTCAACCTTCAGCTCGACTCCAATTGTTCAACTGTTTTGCGCACTTTGCAATAGGTACATCTGGGTACCTATTGCATATGAGTACCTATTGCATCTGGGTTTCATGACTTAAAGTTTTGGCTTGGCGAGTTATTAGCACGTTGACGAGATTTGCCATACAAACTGTCGAGATTGCCGTCGATGGACACGCTGCATTATTAGTTTCTATGATGCTGTGGTGGACAACATAATAGTGCTGATTCACTGAAGATAGAGCGTATTATAATCGGCTATGATCTCCAGGTGTTTAAACAGAAGCATTCTATTTCCTAACCAGGGTTAGGTTTTGTCAAACGCTTCCTTAGTCTGTTATAGACTAAGCAAGGTTTGACCACGATCTCGTCCGATGGAAAGCGACGATATAGCCTTAGGTTTGCACGCTTGCCTATCATACCTTTTCACTCCTGACTTGGAAACATCTGGATTGTATTTTATCAGAAACAAAGACAAAGCGTTCCATCCACTAAGAAATGGATCTTGCCTTCCGAGTCTCCATTGCCCGTAGTAGGTCCCAAGTTCAGACCTCGTTCACGTCCTCGCGACAGTTACTCACGAGCGACAGATCACATGTGAATCCGCTGGAACGCTTTCACTCTCGCCGCAGCGCTTGAGCGATTGTTATCTAACTTTATTATTTATTCTGTGCTGTTTTGCTGTGTAATATTATTGAATTATTCCATAAGTAAGGTGATATGTACGTGATTTAAAATTCCGATATTTTTGTGTAGAGTTGTCGGGACTAGCGTGTGGTTTGTAGCCACGCATATTTTAGGATCTCTTCGAGAAAGAATCGAAGTAGGACTATACCTACTTTTGCGGTGGATCCTTGTAAAAAGATTCCTTATGTTTCTTTTATTTCAAGTTTGTAAGATATATACAGTTGTTAAATTTAACATTTCTTCCAAATTTAATGAATAGAAAAATAAACTAAGTATATACATGAGATTAAAACTATTAACGATGCAGTTAAATAGAAGAACTAAAAGTATTGGTACGTAAGGGCCTCTCTTATTTCCAAACACTTATTTCAATTCAAGCATTGTTGTATACAACTGATTTTAAAATGACATCAATATTGGTTCAGTGTTTTAAATTAAAGTAAAGTCCCAACCAATACCTCCTTTCAACCATTATGCCTCCTCAAATCAGTCGCGCCGCTCGCTCCCCTGACATTCGGTATGTCCCGCTTGCTTCCATCACCACTCTTATCACGTTCCAATGCGGTACATCTACTCCAAATAACTGACAAATCAATTTGGACAAACCTCCTCTATCATCAGGTTAGTAAGGTTTAAAATCCCATGCAATACCCCATTGATTGATATGGGTACCGCGTACTAGCCGACCCCTTATACTTATGACCTACAGAACCTTGACTTTAGAGTTCGGTGAAAGTCGGAGGTTCTAAATAAGAGTACGGTAGGACAGAATTAAATTAATTAAATAGGTCGTTTCTATTCAAGAGGTTAACCGGTACTATTCGGTACTCACACAACTTCCTAATCGTCAGTTTAACCGGCGGTTTGTCATTTAGATACCTTCCTAGTCGGATTGTTTGGGTTTATCATAGTTATATAATGTGTGGGTATATTTTATTTATCTGCTTGACAGGATTGTTGATTAACCTTTTCAATGGTTATTTAAGGCGGGGTAGTCTTTATTCTTCTTCTTCTTTTCTGATTTCGGGAGCTGAATCCGCCTTAACTGCTATACTTCCCTGCTGCTGTTGTGGATCTTTAGATGGCTCGAGTTGACGATATTCTATGTGTTATGTAATTTTATAAGTATGAGTATCTAGGTGGGTACGTTTCTACTACTTAGTTAGGTAGGCAACTATGTAAATTTAATATTAATGAGTTTAAAATATTTAATTAATTTAAGCTGGCTTATCAAAATGACGCTACTCCTACGAAATGTATGCTTTTTTAATTAATCATCCATCTAATCAACTCTTTATCCTCTCTCTCTTGTAGGTACAGGTGACTATTATCAAGCTGATCTGATGATGCAATTAACATCTGGAACTCTCGAAATATTTAGCTATTATTCTTGAAAGTACTTATATTATATGAAAATCTAATAAGTTCCTGCTATAAAATGATTATTTTATTAACCAAATGATTCGAAAATACGTAAAATCTTTTACATAAAATTATTGATACTTTTCATCAAACTTGCAATTTCTAATTTAATTAACCGTCAAAACTCAGCCACAAGCTAATATATTCCGTAAGGCAATTAACTTAATCATGACATAACTCTATTACCACTCTATTACCATACTTAAATCAGGTAACGACTGATTATAGCACTTAATTTAAAGATTTAGATGGAAGTGGCAATGTTACGGAGTTGACGTAAGTTACCGTAGCAGGTAAATCTTGCCCTTTTCTAGGGCGCGCCTGTTCCGTTACACGTCCGTGACCGCGTCCGCCCGCTGCCCATGACTTGATGATTTGACGGGACTACGGCTCAATCTAAATGTTGCTGGTCATGATCTTCTTTTTAGGCCAAACTGTATTAAGCCCGGGAAAGATTATCCTATTTAATAATGTTCTAAAAGAAAAATTTGAATCACGGACGGGATTCAAACCTGCGTACATCCATGCCTCTGCGTGGCACATACCTGTAAGCAATTTGGCTACCGTGACCACTGCAATTTCTCAACCCGTCTTACGGGGACGATAACACCATCCATTGGTAGTATCCTGAACTGACCAACCCAGCACGGGTTGAGAGACTTAGAGAAAAATTTGGATGATGTTGCAGTGGTCACGGTAGCCGAATTGGTTAGAGGCATGTGCCCAACAGAGGCATGGATGTAGCGGGTTCGAATACCGTTCGTGATCTAAATTTTTCGTTTAAAAAAATAATTTATAATTATGTTCTAGCTAAGCAGGCGTTAAATGCAAAAATCATAAAAAAAAACTCATTCCTTATTCAGTCCGATGCAACCGATGTGGTGGCATAAGGCCAATCTTAATGATATAGGTGGTAATAATTTAAACCTTTAAACCTATTTATTATTCGGAACGCTGTGTCGCAATGTAGCTTTAGAAAAGTCGTGAAATGAACTCTGGAACTTACTCATTCGTGGGTTAAACTCTAAAAAAAACAATAAATTATATGCGTTTTTTCTTCTTTATATTCTATCTTTACATGTTTTTCTTATCTTAAAGTTGGTAAGGAGACAAAATCTCGAGAGGAAAGAGATAGATTTTTACACAATAAAATTATGTCCTTACGTTTGTATTAAAAATAGAAATGTATACTTCTAGAACAAATTTATTTTTCCCGAAATAGCATACAACCAGTAACATAACATAATTCAATCAGTTCCTAACAGAATTGAGTTTATGACGAAGCAGAATACAACAAACCTTTTTGATTGACGTCGTCTTTGTTGTTGCCCGACGCATAGTATTCGAGATACATTTTCCGTTCACAGTAAATGCAGTTTTACTCGGGTATAAAAAATTACTCCCTGGTTTTAATGTGCTTCTACTGCCGACTGTACCAATATGGTGTTCATTTTTAAATTATTTACTTCCAAATTCAATTATATCTTTCGTTTCAATATAATGTTTCCTAGCATTTCTGTAATTGCAGTTTTTTTAATAAGAAACTCTTAGTTCCTAGAGATTTGCATTTTGATTTACAAACGATCACGTTCAACCGTGATCATGGTCCCGGTTTGACGTGGTCGTTTGCAAATATGTGACTGAAACTGTGACCAAATCTAGACTAGTGTGAGTAAAAACAAAAAAATGCATAACTTCCAATTTCAATTCAATTTTAAGAGTTTCTTAATAAACCCGCGAAACAAATACAAATAAAATAATGTGAAAACATCACATTATTTTATTTGTCGTCGTTTGACGTAGGTGTAAACCGATCTGAATGTAGAGGCTGTTCTTGTAATTGTCTTGTCCGTGACGTCATTTTTTTAGCCCTAAAGTAGGTCAGACTTATACCATACAACTCAAACATTCCGTTAGATGCGCTTGCGCTTACAGCGAGTGTCTATGGGTATTTGAACTGACGGGTAATCAAAATGACTGACACTTCGTTCCATTACGGTAATTATGTAAGAGAAGATTGTATACGACTAATTTTCGTGTCGGTATAAAATCACAGAATACCTAATAATACTACGATTAAATAACAGTTGAATAATACCCAATCTGTTTTTTGTCACATTTATATGGCTGAATTCATGTGTCTCTACACCAATATTATAAAGACGAAAGATTTGATTTTTGTATGTTTGTTTTATTTTTGTATGTTTGTTAGTAATGGATAAGCTAAAAAAAAAATACTGAATTTTAAAAACTTTCACCTACATGTAGAAAGATACATTATCAGCGAGTAACATGGGCACTATTTTATTTTTCAAGAAATTAGAGATCCCTACGAAAATTGCAATATACATTATAGCAATTTTCGTAGGGATCTCTAATTTCTTATCTTTACATGTTTTTCTTTTCTTAAAGTTGGTAAGGAGACAAAAGCTCGAGAGGAAAGAGTATTTTTTGATACCTTGGGTTACATACCCAAGGTATCAAAAATACAAAACGGGATGACGTTGCCATGGAAATGAAATAATAACAAGTCTGTCAAGTACCTACGTGAATAATAATACAGTTGTTTATGGTCAAAAAACACCCCGAAGGTTGCTACTAAAGATTTTGAATTACGCTTCTGGCTATTTTTCTTAGAAGTTACGACAGGTGTAAAAATGCTAATTGTAAGAAAAATGCAACGGTGCGAGTGGTACGCGTGCGAAGCCGGGACGACTCACTAGTCATGCATAAAAGACGACGACACGCGTGACACCTCGAATTTTCAGGAACTATCAGAACGGGAAGTGACTTAACGTTAATAATAAGTATGAGGCAAGAACTAAGTGCGTGTTTTATCGGTTTCCTATTTACAGACAAGAGAGAACAAGTTTATGTTAATTCGCCAACGAGGCTTGACTTTCCGTTAGTGTACCTTAGCTTACACAGGTAAGTAGGTATTGCTGGCGCGGTAATAGTCGAGAAGGTACTCGGACTCCGTTATACGAGATTGCAGTTAACTAGTAAACTCGGGCGAAATGGAAGAGCTGACTTATGAACGAAATAAAACGAGATGTAATGCTCACGATTCGCGAATCGTGGGAACTGCGAAATTACGTGAGGCTTGAGAGATTTGGGCATTAATTACTCCGGGTTTATAATTAATACAAGACATAAGTTCAAAAACTAAAACCAGGCTAAAGTCGGGTAAAACAATAGCCTAGTATCTTATCCTCTTGCGATGAAGACGAATCGATTGAAACCTTGCAGGGCGCTTATTCACTATGCCGCATGAAATTCCTTGCCGAAAACGTGTGACGTCAGTACGTCAATTGCCGTACGATTCCACGCAGATATCTTAACGCGGCGCGTAACATGTCTTATTGGCAATAGAGAATAATGGTCCTGGTCAAAATGAGACCAAGTTTTTAGTTTGAACAAATAACCCTTTTTTTTCATGCCGTAGTCGCGAAAAAAAATAGACTATGACACTCTAAACCTAAAGACAAATTGATTGGAACCTCGATTGTCGAAATCGAACCAATAGTGGCGACGCTATGGTGGAACATCCACATACCCACATATATGGATACATGCATACATAGACTGTTAAACTCATTACCCTTTTCTTGCTTTTCTGTAGTCAGGTAAAATACTGCCAAAATAGACACGGTGTAACAATCGAGGGATAACATCTATTCGCCAAAATTAATCTACTAATTTTAGAGGTATCTATGTGTTGGATTCTATTTATATTATTATTATTTTTATTTCTTTAATTTTATTATATTATGTTTATTTGTATTTAATGGCATGTATGTATATGTTTATCTATTTTTATTAATTATTTCATTATTATTATTATTTAAAACTAATATACATATATATATATATATATATATATATGTATATTAGTTTTAATTGTTTACACCGCCATCCTATCTCACTCCATTATTTCTTTCCATCCAAAGGTTGACTGGAAGAGATCGCTTTTAGCGATAAGTCCGCCCGTTGTACTTTAGTTATAAGATTGTTTCTATTTGCTGTATTATTATTTTTTAAACTGGTGTACAATAAAGTATTATCTATCTATCTATCTACTCGTAAGTTCATTCGGCGTGAAGAACTTATTTTAAACTGGCAGACTAACAAGTATTCAAACTTAGGCGTTATAAATATTATTTATGTTTATATGGTTCCGTACGACTGAATGAAAATAAGAAAGGAAGGGCTATTTTTAATGAACTCAATGTTTAAAACCAGCCCCAACGGAAATGGAAGTGGCAAAGCACCGATGGTGTGACGAAAAATGAGATCGATTTCATCATAGCTGACAAAAAGCATTTTCAGAGATGTCTCAGTGATCACTAGGTTTAAAACCGGGAGTGATCCGACTTGTCCGAGACACTCTGCTTATTGATGATGATTGATGAGCTTGAAAGTCTGCTTTTGATGAAGTACACGCTCCAACTTAACCTGCTTGAAACCACCGTTGGATCCAAAACTTTCCAATTGAATCTGGAGAGCCGATTCGATGCCTTGGAAAGCACAATTGACGTTAGCGTTGACAAGGAACTTGAGTGATAGGAATCTTCAGGGAAGTGGGAACGAAATTTTTCGAGATGCGGTGGACAGCCAGAAAATCAAAACTTTAGAGGGAGTCTCTGCAGCTCATTCAGAAACGACACGAAGATCCAGCAGTAACTTTGTCAGAGCAGCGGGCTTTGAAAAAGCAAATTACAAAGCTGGTAAGGCGAAACCTCCGACGCTCCAATACATGCAAATGAGCGAAACCAGGGGTCGAAAGTCTTCGTACAAAAACTTGGTCGAAGCCATCTGATGAAGTTGACCACATCAAGCAGGAAAGTTGTTGATTCTAAGCCGGAAATTCTCGTGGAAGTTTATGATTTCTTTGGCCGACTGTACGTGTCATAGCGTGCAACCCGAACCTAACATCGAGTATTCCAGGGCCACTCTAACCCGCCACTATATCGAAGAGCTGACAGAAGTCAGCCTTGGCGAAATAATCTCGATTTCGCCCTGAAACAGCTCAAAAATTGAATAGCTGGGGTGAGGACGGAATTACAACGGAGCTCTTGAAGGCTTATAATGCCACGCTTAATGAACTTCAGAGTATTCTGTGCTCTTTTCTGGGACATCTCCAGAGGCATGGAAAAAGAGTGTGGACGTCCTCTTTTTCAAAAAGGGTGACAAGACCCTTTTAAATCTTTTGGGCCCATTCTCGAATTTCATCACGAATCGTCTTGCGCGGAGATTCGACGAATTCCAGCCAAAAGAGCAGGCCAAGTTTTAGAGAGGATACGGCACCATAGACCACATCTAACAGTGCGGCAGATTATACTGAAGACAGAAGAGTATAATCAGCCCTTGTGCCTAGTGTTAGTGGACTATGAGAAAGCCTTTGATTCGAGACTTGGACTGTTTTCGAGTCCCAGCAACGATGCCAAATCAACTAGCGTATATCCAAGTGTTGAAACATCTGTATGTCACCGCAACCAACGCAATGACCGTTCAAGTACAAAACCAGCAGTCTAAGCATATGCCCCTGCATCGAGGTGTGAGACAAGGGGACGTTATTTCTCCGAAATTGTTCTCAAATGCATTGGAGGATATGTTTAATACTCTGGACTGGAAAGGACGTGGTATTACCGTTAACGGTGAGTATGACGCGGATGACATCGTCATTGTGGCAGAATCGTTACAGGACAGCACAGATGTAGGACAGCCTCGCTGATTCGTCTCAACACTTTGTTCTCTGGATGAACTTGGACATAACCAAGATTATGTTCAACGAATATGTTATACCAATAGCTCTTATCGGAACTGATCTCGAAGTTGTTCAGGAGTGTGTTTAACTTAGTTTGTTAAACTTTGCAATTAGTTAAAAACAAAATCGAGAGAGACACCCGTAGAAGAATACAGCTAGGCTGGGTAGCATTCAGGAAACTTCATCGAGTCTTGTCGTCGCCAAAACCGCAAAGGTTGAAAAGTCTTCAACCAGTGCGTCCGATCTGTTATGACATACGGAGCAGAGTTGTGGTAGCTCATCGGGCTCTGGAAAGGGCTACGCTGAGAGTTTCTCTGAAAGATCGTATCCGGAATGAGGTTATCTGGCAGAGAACCAGAGTGGTCGACATAGCCCTTAGGATTAGTAAGCTGAAGTAGCAATGGGCTGATCATATGTGCCGAAGGACTGATAACCGTTGGGGTAGACGTGTTTTTGATTAAAGACCGTGACTCGGCAAACGTAGTGTAGGGCACCCTCTGGCTAGATGGAGCGACGATATACGCAAAGTGGCTAGCAGCAGTTGGAATAGAAGAGCTGAAGATCGGGCTCAGTGGCGTGCTATGGGAGAGGCCTATGTCCAGCAGTGGACTGACACGGGCTGATGATGATGATGAATGAAAACAAGGAACCCTTACAGGATATCTCTTGTGTCTGTCTGTCTGTCTGTCCCTCAAAGACAATTTGCTCTGAATCTACTGGACCGATTAAATTATGAGTTTCTGTGACACCAACAAGGACGTGTAATTTTGGGGAGCAAATTAGAAAATTAAAATGTAAATTGTTGTAAGTGTAAGTTTTGCAAGTTTTGAAAGCTGTTCCGTGTGACACAGCAAATGAAAGGGCTTGATGCGAGGGTCTCATTTTTTTTAAATTATATTTTAGTCAACAGTTTTAAAGTTATTTAAGAAAATACATGAAAATTTACCATTCCAACCACTATCTCCGATTCTTATGAGGCTAAAATTTAGAAAAAATACAGTAAGAAGATCTTTACCTATAGACGACCTATAAGAAGTCTATGGTCTTAAAGTAACGTGGAAAATCTCTCAATATTTTTTATATATTCATCGTACGGAACCTTCTCCAAGCAAATTCAACTCGCACTTGTCCAGTTTTTTTATTCTATATTTAAAATTTCTGTTCAAAGTTAAGCCGTACATCTTCCTTACATGTGGCCCTTTATCATCCCGTGATTAAATCTTCACGGCACCGCTTCCAATATAATTTATAACGATTACCCACTCTAGTCAACACCAAGAAGGTATAAAAAGATGGATTCTACGTATCCAAACAAACCAGAGAAGCATAGCAAATTACGGCCGCGTATATGTGCGTGAGTAGATAATGTGTCGTGTTTTGTGATTAATACAAAATTTCATCACTAATTACTGCACTTTTTTGTATTTGACATATTTAACACGACTGACAAGGTCAAGATCTTGCTGCAATATGGGCATAACGTGGGTTTAAATGTGCGCGTGAGGCTTGTACGTACGATCGGATCGGTATATCTTGGGTGCTTCACTTTCGATTTGTCAGAGAAGAATCCATCGTTTTTAAACATAGGTAGCATTCTTGGTCAACACGTCTACTTTCCAGATCAGTCTAGATAAACTAAATGAATGAACTAAGATAGAACAAGCCCTAGCTCTCGAACAATAGCACTAACAAGACGCTAGAATTGTTTATGTATATTTTGTTCCTGTAAAGAAACTAAATTCCGTTAAATGGTTGTGGGAGTTTCATTGTTTTCAACTTTGAAGTACTTAATATCTGAATAATCTCTTCATTATTTAAATTGAGTAATTATAATGGAGTTAACAAATGCAACAAAGTTCAGTTTTTATGATAATGCGGCAAAAAATATGGCGGAAGAGGAACAGTTTAAAGTAAATTCTAAACGCAAAGATTTATTACAGGGTGCTTTGTTATTTATTGACTTTGGGTCCGTCAGTGTCAGTAATATTATAAGGTAATTATCGTATTCATTTTGGTGCAACGTTTTAGTTAATATACCTAGATAAACTAAATAACTAACCCACATCGTTCTAAACAGATCTGTAGTAAACAATAGCAACCAATCAGGGAGCTTGCCATCGCCGGCAAGTGTAAAACACCGGTCAGCTCAGGTTATTCACAATGGGTGCCCACATCCTGTGGCAGTTAGTATTATGTCGTTCTATTAAAAATATTGAGATTATCGACAGCTTATCAAACATGGAAGTTTTATAACAATACAATATTTATAACAATAACAATTTGTACACTTGTTTTTTAAAACTACTATTAAGTGACATAAAAATTATCAATAAAATAAAACACTTCATTAGTTAAAGTGGTCACATTTTAAATTAATTTAGATATTTTATTACTTATTAAGCTTTCTTCTACAAATATAAAAACTTCAATGACATTAAATTTGGCATTCTTTTTTATTTTGTCATTAGCTGTACTCGCGGCTTAGCACGAGTGGTCATTTCTCTAGGTTAAAATTACTTTGTGTGCTATTCTTAGCCCTAAAATACCCATATACCAACATTTGATCAATATCCTTCAGCAGTCCGTTTTTGTTTTTTTATATTCGTGACAATTCCACACCAATTACCTAGCCCCAACTAGGATATCCTGTATTAAGGGCACTAGATAACAGATAAATATACATAAATCCGAATATCAATATCCATGACTCGAAACAAACATTTGTGCTCATCACACAAATGATTACACCTTTCAGGATTCGAACCCGCGACCGTTTGATTTCGTTCTTAGTGTAACTAGCCACTAGAACAACCGGTCGTCAAAAAGTCTAAAAGTTTTTTATTGATTGCTCGGCTTCTACTCATCGAATTGAGATACCAAGTGGGGTACTTGGTATCTCAACTCAACTCTCACTCTCTCTAGTTTTTAAGTCAAACCCTAAGCTAGCCAACAGTGAACCCAACAGTGAACCGCATCGTAATCGGGTTAGTAGTTTATACGCGATGCGCGAACAAACATACAGACAACAACGATTTAAAATAATAATTGATCAGTAGCTTTTTTTAAGTACCTTAGACCATTTTTTTTCAATTGTCTTCTTTGTACTGCATTTTTCGTACTTATTGCTTTATTCTAAGTAATATATAAATCCCCAAAATTTAATATAATTCTAAAAATTGCAAAATTTCTGATATATCAAAAATTATTAACTTTTGGCTATACCTACCACCTACCACGTCCTGCCGGGAATACGTTGCTTTACCAATAACTCTGTATAACACACGGGTCACAACCCATCGAAACACTTTTTTTCTACATTTCCTCAGGACCCTGTTATCAACTCTTGCCTATTCTGCTCGGATCCCTGATACTACACCTATTAAATATTTATTAGACACATACTCTTACCGACTACATTAACCCATATCTAGCTCACCATATATGCCATAAGTAAGTCCACTTGGAAGCCCTAGCGCCGTTAGTTCATGGCGGAAGATCACGGCTGATACTAGTTCGGAGCAGTTTGGACCGGTCTAGGGCTCTGGCTAACTATAATATTTGCTATGTATCGAGTCGTGATTTACGGGGACGCGGGAGCGTCGTCGGTCGGGAGGCTTACTTTGTACGAGGTATAATATGTTTGGATGTTATGTTTGCTATGTATTGGCATTTACATATGTAAGCTTGGACTTCACTTCTCTATTAAATAATGTTAATAAAAATCTCTAGTATAATCGAGAGTAAAAAACAAAAAGTTCTAAAGTCAAAGTCAAAGTCAAAGTCAATCCATTTATTGCATTATTACAGGTAATAATAATAAATATGGTGTTATAATAAAGATGAGCGCTGTAACATACCTTACAAATAAGGTGTGCAAAGTAAAAATAATATTAAAGTACGAGTATTTGCATGCATAACTCACAATAAGAATATCATGAACAAATATAATATTATTATTTATACAAATTAATGAAAAACATAAAAAAGTAAACCAAAAATAATAATAAATGTCAAAAATAAAATTAAAATGTACCATAAGTTTTACGAAATGTCAAAAATTATTCATAATTCACCTTCTCTCTCAAGTAGTCGTCAACAGTATAAGAACATTTATTAATAAGAATTGTCTTTAAATTAATTTTAAATAACGGTAATTTTACTTCCTTGAGTTCGTCAGGTAAATTATTGTATAATCTTGTTGCCATCACATAAATGCTATTATTAAAAAAATACATTTTAGATGGCTGATGAGGTTTCACCTGAACCTTGTTGCGAGTTTTCCTTGTTCGCTTATTTTCTACTAGATTATATTGATTTAAGTTCTCTTTGACGAATATACATGCTTCATAAATATATAATGATGGTAAAGTTAACAAATTCAATTTTTTTAAAAGGAGTCTGCAGCTATCTCTTTGAGAGACGCCAAACATGGCCCTGACACTTTTTTTTTGAGCTCTGTAAGCCGCCAAGCTATTCACCGAGTTACCCCATTGCAAAATGCCATAGCGCAGGTTCGATGAGACATACCCATGATACGCTGTAAGTGCAGTTGTCCGTGAAGATACCTTTGTTAGTTTTTTTAGGGCATATACAAAACGACTAATTTTTTTACATAGATAAGCTATGTGAGCTTTCCAATTTGCGTGACAATCCAATTGGATACCCAAAAATCTTATTTCATCGACGAATTCTATTTTTGTGTCATTAAATGTAACGTCGATTGAGAGCTGGCGTTGTTGTGGTAAATAGAACTGCATGCATTTTGTTTTGTCAAGATTAATCATTAAATTGTTATTTTTCATCCAATTTATAGCATTAAAAAGAGCACAAATTATTTCACTTTTAAAACTTAATGGATTTGTACATTTTATTAGAATGGTTGAATCATCTGCAGTCATTTTATGATCAGAAGCTTTTTAGTATTGTTCGCAGTCGTGTTCTAAAAAAAAACACGACTGCGAACAAAACTAAAAAGAGGCAAAAATGTAAGTGAGAGTGACTGCTAATCCTATCCTATATTTTATATCCTATATTTTATCCTAACGTTATAGATCATAAATGGACTTTCGAAATGAAAAATGATATGACAAACCTAAAGATGATTTTCAAATAGCTATTCAATGCCTTTTTTCACATTATGGTGTCTGGTGGCGCCATATTAAATTTTAATTACTGTCATGTCTTTAGTGACACTCACAAGATTATGACAAATCTATTAACTTAAGAATCACTAAAATTGGCTACGCGTTACTTCTCTAGTGCTCCACAAAGGAACAGACTTACATACATATTATAGGCTGATAAACACATTAATGTCCTTTGGGTTGCGTAGTCTAGTTAAGAATTCTTCCGTTTTAGAGTTCTGTACAACAAAACAATCTAAAAGGGAAGAATTCTTGAGCTATCAAGTCGAGACCCGATGATATTGTAATATTTTGACACTTGTACTAGACTAGCTGCGCTCTCGGTTTCCCCGCATGGACAGTGATTATCGATAATAATGATGCTGATTATTAAAAGTGTATGTTTTATTCCAGAACATAAGGTATCTAATACCAAACTTCATCAAACCTGTTTCAGCGCTGAGTGGTAACAAACTTAGTGAAACTGTCGCATCTTAAACATTAATAGGGTAGACCGAGGCGAATAGGATCAGTGGGTGTATCGGATCACCCTTACGAGTCGCTGCAAGACTTGCAAAGTATGCTGAGCAACCTAGTTGATGATTCTTGACGCATCGGTCTCGAAATGAAAGTAGATAAGACCAAGATCATGTTTATCGATTTTATTGACCCGGAACTGATTGCAGTCAACGGTGTACCTGTTGAAGTTGTCCAACAATATGTTTACCTTGGGCAAATATTGCAATGAGATAAGAACAACTTTGAGAAGCTGGCAGGAGCTGAAACGTGGACCCTCCGGCGGTCAGACTAGTCCATAAATTTAAGGTTGCTCAGCGAGCTATGGAGAGAGCTATGCTCGGAGTTTCTCTGAAGGACAAGATTCGAAATAAAATGATCCGACATGGACCCAAAGTAACCGAAATGTCTTTAAGGATAAGCAAGCTGAAGTGACAGTGGGCTGGTCACATTTTCCGAAGAACCGACAACCGTTGGGGTAAACGAGTACTCGAACGGAGGTCGCGCTTAGGTAAACGTAGGGACGCCCTGTGTCCAGGTGGAGTGACGACCTGAAAAAATCGTCTGGCAGAAACTGGACGCAAAGACCTGCATACCAAGCTCAGTGGCGTGCATTAGGAGAGGCATAGTGGACAAATATAATCTGATGATGATGAGGATGATAAGAATTTCAGAAATATTTAAAGAACCGCGGCTAGTTCAATGTAAGGATGTAACCAATTGTAGTCCTTTATACTCCTCATGTTTCACTAATTAATAATTAGTAGGTTTTCACAAAACTAATGTTCTTTGTTCATTTGCCAACAAAGACTTTGTAACAAAAACGCCCCGCACCTATGTTTAAATAGGCACCTAACATAAGTGCACCTGCAACAGTCAAGTGTTTAAGTTTTCAAGTGCATGGCTACTAAAGGACGTGACTCATTATGTTTACTTCTGCTTTACCTCCACTATAATTATTTTCATTGCAATGTATATTTCATACAACTTGTCTTTTGAGGCAATTAACCTAGGGACAAATACTTTTACTGTAACGAAGGATTACTTTTAATCGACTCGAGGTTTTAAATTAGTTTTTTGCATGTTCATTCATATTTCCGGGATTGCTTAACTGATTGTGATGATTCTTTTTTAAGCTTATTACGGCGAAGCAATGGAAGGGTAATGAGTTTAACAGTCTATGTCTGTATATGTTTTACCATAGCGTCGCCCCTATTTGTCCGATTTTGACAAACGAGGTATCAATTGATTCGTAATCATTGATATTTTTTTACCCATCTACCTTGGTTAAAAACTTGGTTAGATTTTGATAAGCGAGGTATCGATTCATCTTCATCGCAAGATAGACTATCTTTTACCCGACCGTAGTCGGGTTTTAGTTTTTTAACTTATTATTTGAAATGGTAGATCTTCAGTGTGGCCCCATATAAATTTCATCACATTTGATTCAGTGGTTTTTTTAATAAGTAATCATTTCATGACCATTTTTTGTCTCGAGTAACAAATTTTAATAAGTTTTGCTATTGTATCTGAAGCTTCGTGAAATCATCTATATAAAAAAACAAATGCAAAAACTTGTTACGGCTAATAGATCTGATTTGCACGGGCAACTCTATTGGCTATCGCCATATTTTCCCCTTCATTTCCTGTGAGTCTCATTACCACCTGATTAATTCCCTTCCCTATTAAAGGCCATTAAACTTTCCTACGAGATCGCAATACACGGAAGACAAGATTCGCAGCGAACTTGCTCTCTATCCAGTCAAGTGCAATCAACCAGAACTAAGTTAGAGTCCATTGTTCTAGCCCGCCGACCAGCGCAGCCTGGCCGCCACACCCCGCGGAAACGCAACAATAGACAGGGCTGTCTAGAATGGAAATATGATTTATGAAGCATAAATGAAAATGCGAGCACTTAAAATCCGTGTCTAACAATGAAATAGTTTTGCCAGGAGGCGGTGTAATATAAAAAAATGATAGATAGTGATGGTAGCCTAAAAGTTCAGTAGTGCAACTTAGAATCCAATTATACCGGGTTCGGTACTAGGCCGCTCCAATGACTTTTCTAAGTTATATGCAGTTTTCCAACGCTCCGTGCTTCGGAGGGCACGTTAAGCTGTCGGTCCTGGCTGTTATTGATTAATAGCAGTCGTTATGCCATGTCAGAGGCCCTCGGGCGACCTGAATAGCTCTGACACATGTGGCCAGCTATATCATAATACAAAACAAAAAATCGGTAACTTCAATGAAGAGGATTTAGAGGTACTGCTTTATCTTCATATTTTTAAGACTTTTTGTTTAACAGTACAATACAATACTATTACATATTTTAATTGCATGTCGTCAACATCTCTTGCGATCGCCAAGACGCCAGCCAAGTGCAGTGATTGAGGTAAAAACCCCCGCTATTATGGGGGAGGACTCTGTTCAGCAGTGGAAGAGTGCGGGTTGATGTGCTGTGCACACCATAAAATAAAACACACAAAGATACAAAATATCTATAATACTTATAGTAAAGCAATAACTAATAAAAAGTCTGTACAATGAAGATAATTTCAAGATTTTTTTTAAGTCCCCTAGACTATATAAAATAATATATATAACAAAATATAATATATAAAAAAAACTGTCTGGTTGTTTTTTGTTTATTCGCGCATCACGTAAAAACTACTGGACCGATTGCGATGTGGTTTTCACTGTTGGATAATATAGGGTTTTACTTAAAAACTGGTGTACTTGGTATCTCAATCCAATAAGTAGAAGTCGAGCAATTGATAAAAAACTATTTGACGGCTGAACGAAATTTGGTATTTTGTACCTTAAAGGTACTTTTGGTCCCGGAATACATGTATATAACTAAGTAACTTTAACCTACAGAAATGATCACAATTGCCGGTCTTATCGCTGAAGACTCACATACATACATCATGTACGTACCTATTTACCTATAACTACCTAACTTAACTAAAACAACTAATAATTATTAGTGTTAATTCTGTTTTTCGGATCTTGCATATAAATTGGCAACAAATTCTTCGTTAATCAATTTTGCAATAAAAAAATAGTTTACGTCACGGCGCCGATGACACCACATCATTTTGACAAGACCTGATGATGAAGTTTTACTTACACACTCGAATTTATCGCTGTTATACTGTGTAGGTATAGGTGTATAGGTATCACTAGGTACTGTTTGCTGTTTTGTTTTACATTTAAGGCGGGGTACGCTCTCAAATGTTTGTCCTGCTCTTCCAGGGGCAGTGTGAGCGGGAGAGGTGATGCAGGACGGGAGTCGATTTTAGATAATTTTTGTGCTTTTCTATCTATATCTCAATATATAAAACTCAATAAAAAAAAAGGGTTTGGTTTTAAAATCTATTGGTGAGTATGTTTGCAGCTACTCAGTTCCGTATATTAGCGAAACCTTGTATAATGTATATGTGACATATAGGTATAGGATACCTTTATCATTGTTCACGCGGGAAAAACTGCGGGGTGCAACAAGCTATATATATATATATATAGCTTGTTGCACCCCGCAGTTTATATATATATATATATATATATATATATATTATTATATACAATTCTCACGTGAGCCAACATTCAAATGAGAATACTGAGTACTTAGTAGTACCACCGGTGGTACTAAAAGATATTCCCACTAGGTCCACCAATGAAATTACTTTGTCATAGAGGTACTAATGAGAATGCAATTTCCCATACGTACTATCGGTGGTACTACTGGGAACAAACTGTTTCCCACTAGTACCACCTTTTAAATAAATTGCTTATAGGGGTACTACTGAGAATGTAATTTCCCATTAGTCCCACCGGTGGTACTGAGCAGTGGTACTACTGGGAACAAACTATTTGTTTAGTTTAATAGGGTAGCTAAATAATTATTTAAAAAAAATGCTTTCGCTGAAAATAACGATAACAGCGACGAAACAAGTTATTTTCATGTGCTAGTTCGTGGTTTTTTACCAAGGATACTAAGCCATTTCTGAAAATTCTGTTCCGTTACTTGTTTAGGTAGTATACTTTTCTATCCACAGTATTTTTTGGTTCGCATAAAGTTGTTTCATTACGTCTTCCTCGACGTTTTTATTCGTCTTTTTACTGATTTCGAGACTCAGCCCGCCTTAATGAAATGAGCACGCGTTGATGTCTTTTGTATGACGCAAAAAAAGACATCGTGCTCTCCGGCGTAGCCGTGCGTTGTAGATGTACATTCGTCAGTGGACTAATCGGTTGAGAACTATGTACGATACGTTATTGCTTATTTAGAGTATGCAGGAGTGTTGAAGTTTCCGTGGCGTGTTTGATAAGGGACGTACATAATGTCTTTTGCAAAGAAATTCTATGTCATTAGGTACGTACTTTATTCGTTGCTGTATATTCTGGGATATGTATGCGTTGATCCTTGATAACCCTACGCCCTAGGGTACCTAGTTGGGGGTCTAAATTGAGTGGTTATGTGGATGCACGAGCGCAGATAGTAAATAAGTATTCGAATGAAAGGTTTTTGTTACCATAAAATGTTTTATCGATGTGGGTATCTATACCTATAATAAAGCAGTCCGTACCAAAAAATCTGTACAATGAAGATAATTTAAAAAAAATATGTAATGTTTTTAAAATAGGCTACTAAGCAGGAATATAACATTATTTTAAATCGTGTCTGTATGTTTGTTCGCACATCACGAAAAAACTACTGGACCGATTGCTATCTGTTTTTCACTGTTGGATAGCTTAGGCTTTCATTTAAAAACTGGGTACTTTGTATCTTAATCCGATGATTAGATGCTAAGCAATCGATAAAAAACGATTTGACGGCTGAACGAATTTTAAAGAAATGTAGTATATTGTAGTATATCCGGGGTTTTTGAACCTATTTTAACGGTTTTTAAATTGTTTGTTGTCCAATATCAATTTCATCAAAATTGGTTTTTAGTTTTTTTTTAGTACACCCATTTGAAGTGGATTATTTATTCTAAGAGTATACTAAGATACAATAAGAGTATACATTCAGATGAATATTGTTGTAATTTTAAATGCAATGGCTCGACAAAGTTCACTAAAACCCTTTAAACGAGTACGTAAACGAATACTCGCTTCAAATCTAAGTATTCAAATGAACAAAAGTTAAAAAAAAACTATACGTAATACAAGCACAAAATTAGTATCACCTCACCTCATTATGAAATAAGCTGTCCTATGAACAATACATACATACAAAATAACACGAACCAACAGTGCAGGTCAACTCATATGTTAAACCACTGCTTATTAAGCAATCAAAGCATTGTAAGATACACTTAACATGTAAGGTCGTTTACACATGTAATATTTATGTTAATTCGGAACAAATCCGCATTCACTCTCGGTAGCACATCCTATGCACAAAAGATGTTAAACGAAGTCAGGGACGGAATAATGAATTTTATTTTTCGCGCATTCGACGTAGTCTGTTTACCTAATTGTACCTAAGATTTGTTAACGTGAATACAAAATATGCACATGTTTTATGCAATTGATTTGTTCGGGTGCGGAAAAATGCGCCAGGAAGTCTTTTGGACTGAAAATGCGTTGATACGAGTCTCAGCGCAAATTACTTTTATAACACAACAATCTGCCTCAAGCAAAATTCGAACCGGCGGTTCGCAGTCAGCTCATCGCCAACTTACCCCACGGAGGCTGTCAATCATGAACTATGAGGACTACGACCATGGACCCACCAACGACCAGAGACGGTCGTTGGTGGGTTTGTTCAGATCAACGAACGTCAACAAAGTGCGTAAAGTATGCATTGTGCAAGTTTTGTTCATTTATAACCTCCTCAAAATGTGCAAGTTTTAAGGATTATTTATATCTACAACCTACACAAAATACGACATAGCATGCATGATTTTGTTGACTTGTAACATAAAAAAACATCAAAATAGGCAAGTTTTGTCAATTTATACATCCTCAAAATGCGTTGCCGTCCTCAAAATATGAATAAAAGTGCAAGTTTTTGTTTACTTGTAACGTCCTTCAAAATGTGCAAGTTTTGAGGTTAATTTACGTCTATAAACCTACAATGTTCGTCGAAATGTGCAAGTCTTGTGAACTAGTTACATACAACTGCCAGGAAAATGTAAATCATGATCTTAGATGCCGGCCTCGCTGAATTACATTTAAGATTTAGCATAAAATATTCTCTAGGTTAACAAGCAGACCAAGGAACTTTATCGATTTCGTAATTGCATTAGTAAGTATTTGTTGGTATTTCTGTATTCTATTATCCTCTTTTTTCTCTTCCACTGTAAGGATGTGACGAGGTCAAAACCTCTTTCATAATAATACTCATTTGATCTCTTAATTCTTTCATAATCCATTTCATTCCATTTGATAGTTTGTCATTATTCATTCTAAATTCAAATAACCTGTCATTCCGACATTGATTTTAGCAAAAACGAATTGCACAAAATAATATGTTATAAAATACCTAATTAAATTTATTACAACTGGAGATTTTAAATATATAATAATACCTTCGTAAGCCGCTGTTTATGGTCATCTCTTCCTGTTCCTGTGCTTATAATAGTTCCTGGTCCTTTTATGTTGTCCTCTGAAGCTTGGTCCCGGGGCTGGTGGAGCAAGCCCAAAGCCTAGGACCGCCTCGTGACAAGGGTAACTTCAATTCTAAAGTAATGATCATTGCCGTGTGCGCTCGGCTTAGATATTTCATTTATTCACCACATTATATAAAGGAACGTTACATTAGGCATATCTTTAACAATAAGTACATTATAACTTAATGTAAATTACTGTAATTATACTAATTACTTATAACTAGGTACAAGAGTTAAGTGCAGATTTTAAAGCGTGCTTCGGAGGGCACGCTCAGCCATCTAAATTGATTCAGCCGTCAAAAAGATGTTTAATGATTACTCGTTTTCTAAACATCGGATTGAAATATGAAGTAGGCAAATTTTAAATGAAAACCTAAACTATTCAACAATGAAGAAAAGTTGAAAATTCAATCGGCCCAATAGTTTTTATGTGATGCGCGAAAAAACATCCATACTGACACATGTTCTATTTTAAAAATTATCTACTTTGTACAGACTTTTTATTACTTACTGCTTTATTATATGTACAGATAGACTGGGAGTCACGATAATGAGCCTCATAATATAAAAAAACTATTCCGATATCAGAAAAACTTCGGGTCGAAGCAATCGCTTATTAAACACAACTGTTCATATAGGTTCGCCCCGATGCACATTTACAGCATAATATGTTGCAGTGTTACGTGAATACTTACTTAACTTTATTGCTAGTTCAGTTTGATTCCGCTTTCTAGACCACTTCTTGAATATAAAAGCATCGTTACGTGAGATGATTGTCGTTTTAAGAAATACCTAAGTGCTTACAGTTATCGAAATACTCTGAAGTATTCTGGGGTGAAGTAAAATGTATATTTGCTTGTAAATTGTGCGGTGCAACATGTGTGCGAATTACATAATTGTGTGTCAAATCAAAAGGAAAGATGGAAGTAAAAACCAATCGAAGAACAAGTCTTTGATTTAATTTGTTATGCATTGCATTGTACTGTTTTTTAATAGATGATATGGAAAAATGGGCTGTAGCAGCACTTTCATGTGTATAAACATCTACTGCAATTACCAAGTCGCCTGCCATCCGTAATTAAGACAAATGCCCCCCTTTTATGTGGGAGGCCCAAAATCAGCATTGGACGTTTTCTCACTGATGACAAGAAAGTCCGCATTATTCAGATCAACATAATAATAATGACATAATAAAACTTACATTTTAATTACTTCAAAAAATACTATCTCTGAATCCAAACAGATAAATTACTCCGTAAAATACCGCTCGGCTCGGCTGGCAATTAGCGAAGGTTTAATCTATCGTTAAATCTACACCAGGCTTCCTTTTATTGTGGTCGTATAAAATAGTGAATGAAGCCTCCTATCTCAGCATCTGCATAATATACCTAACCTAATATCTGATAAGATTTTCTAAGGATTGAGCAAGTGGTGATGTTATAGTGATACCTAACCAACAGCTAGGATTTACGCTGAATTGTGGCCGGGGTTTGACGCATATGAGTCGATCGACTATGCGTGTGAATACGAGTACTAGTAATGTGCAAGTTGTCTATGGTGAAAACACATAAACAGCAAATGTAGATAAAGAACTAATCCAAAAACAAATTTTCTTCTGTTTTTAATGCATTGTCGTCGATTTGTGAGCTACCCTGAAAGTTTCAGCCGGATAGCTAAACGAGAAGTGATCGAAATTTGTGTTGTAAGATTCCACCCGGAACGACAGACAAGAAAGTGACTTATTAAAAACGTGTTAAAATATAATCGACTTTAAGATTAAATATACCGGCCAAGTGCGAGTCAGACTCGCGCACTGAGGGTTCCGTACAAACTTGTAGGTGTGTAAATAATTCGCCATCACGGGAATCGAAGAAACACGAAGACACATAAAAAAATAAAAATTGACACCAAATTTACGGTTTTCGGTTTTTTCCTTTTGTGCTATAAAAAAATGCATCTTGCCAAATTTCATGACTCTTGATCAACGGAAAAGTACCCTATAGGGTATTTTGATTCCCTTGCGAGTTTCAAAATACGGTATAAACGTCCGTATCTTTTGATTGCGTTGACTTAGAAGTTTTTTTTTCACAGCCCCTAGGGATTGCAGACTTGAGTATTTTATATTAATTTCTACTTGATACCTTCACGCGTTCCTGAGAAAAAGGGTCTTGACAGACAGTCAGACAGATAGACAGACGGATGGACGGACAGCAAAGTGATCCTATAATAGTACCTTGTTTCCTTTTGAGGTACGGAACCTTAAAAAACAAGCTGATTTTAATATTTAGGTAGGATTGTAAATTTTAGGATAACTTGAATTCATTGTTTGCAAAAGTGAATATTTGTTTACATAGATTTTGGCTAGTTTATGCAGTAATTCTCCAGTGTTGTTGCTTGTTGCAAAGCTTGTTTTTGGTATGGTGTCCATTCATAATAAATTATGTATTTTCATGGTAATCAAAAGGTTTTTTTAATGAAAACCAACAATTAGCGTAAATAAACCACGCGAGGGATCGATCGTTGGTTTCATACACGGTATCCTAACTGCGGTATATTGTATCACAAGTATTTAATGACATGCCTTTGAAATGGAGATGCGTTGAGCATCGCGTATAAGGTACTATTATTTATTCTGTGGCATAGGCTCCGTATTCTATTAGTCTTCGTAGTTCTATTTTAAATTCCGTAAAGTTCAACTCGTGTTCACTTGCGTGTGCGCAAGGTCGGAAGGAAAGAGGACGCCATTTAATCGCAAGAATTTCTTGTTTTTCTGCGCTGTAATTGATGTCTTTAGCTCGTAATTGATGCTGAATAGTACGATGACCGGTTGGCTGAATGGTTAGTGACCCCGATTGCGAAGTCAAGCAGCGGTCGCAAGTTCGAATCCCGCAAGATGTAATAATTTTTGTGTGAGCAGAAATGTTTGTTTTCGAGTCATGAATGTAATTCGTATCTATATAATGTTTATCCGTTGTCTAGTGCTCTCAGGCTATCCTAGGTAATTTGTGTGAATTGTTCCTAATAATTGTATCTATACTTATAATAAAGCAATAAGAACGAAAAAGTTTGTAAAAAGATAAATTTAAAAAAAAAGATCTAGTTTACTTAAAATAAGCTACTGAATAAGAATAGAACATTTTTAATATTCGTGTCTGTCTTTTTGTTTATCTGTTTGTCTGTACGTTGGATAGCTTAGGGGATAAGCTGAGCAATCGATAAAAACTTTTTGATGGCTGAACGAAGTTTGATCAAATATTTTGATATTGGTATTATAGGTCTTGGAATAGTACATACGAGCACTTTTAACCTAGGGAAATGACCACCGTGCGAAGCCGCGGCTACAGCTAGTTTATTTATATAATAGTGTTCATGCGTTAGTTAAACCTGTTTGATATAAGTTGAATAACTTCTTGAATCTTTGATCGGAGCTAGATTGATTCTAAATATATATAAATATAGTAGCTAATGCTATACCTAATACCTACTTCAGGTTAGGTTAAGTTAGGTTTGTACCCTTTTGTTAATTAATTTCATTTGCAATATAAATTAGTAGGTATTAATTTATACATAGAGTTGGTAGGTAAGACTTCCCAGAAATAGAAATGTACACAAAAAAAATATGTAGACAGACAGTTTTCATTCTAGACGCCAATGTGTACCTAAGTAGTTTTGAATTCAGGAAGACTAACCGCCACTGCTTGAAAACCCCCTTCTTCATAATATACCTACGTAAGTTGCTTCGCTCAAAAAAAAAATTTAAGCTCGCTCACTATTCTAAATCCGCTATCCAATAACAACCGTGTTTTATCTTCCTAGCTAGTTAAGCTTAACTACCGGCAACAATTTCCCTAGGAGAAATAAGACAAAACAAACATGTCGGCCGCTCACGATTTCCCAGAAGCGAGGCGAAATGCACAATCCCGCTGTGGCCCGTATAACGGTGCTCCCATTAGCCCTGGTATGCTGCCACCGTCACCAGCCACCAGCGACATTGCTCTGTGCTCGCCTTCTTGGAAACCATAACTTTATTAAAATAATTTAAAATAATTGAAAGAAGCGAAACCGAGGCTCATTATCTAGATTATTTATTTCATAAGGTAAGCACAGTGCAGCATAAACAATTACTGGTGGTCCCCAACTTGGTCAAGCCTGTCTCGTGGGGACCTTAAAGCCAAATTAACAGAATATAAATTAACAACGATGACAAGAGCAATAAACTAAAACTAAACTAAAATTATGTTTACAAATAGAACGTTAGTAGGCACATAAAGTGAGTCGTAGAAGTTGGTTAGAAGGTACAATGTTAGATGGAGGCATATTAACTAAATGAAATAAAATTTGCAATTATCTGTTATGATATGATTCTTAGAAATTGTTCAGTATTATCATATGACATATTCAAAGCCACTTGAGAACAATACGCTTAGCTTGGTTGACTGTGCATGTTTTAACATCAAGTATTTTGAGTATTTTATTGTGGATGAAAGGAAGCATGAAGTCTGGTAGTCATTGAGCATGCCTAGTTAGTATTTTGACCAAACGTTTCTCCTATACGCTACAGAAATCATATTTTCAAACGCCAACTGAAAAGCAAAGGTTTTTTGACAGTTCATTCCTTGATTTAATACCCTTTTACATATAAACTTATTCCCACATCGCATCGCAACCGCAATCCGTGCGCTCAAAATCTAGGACGACAGTTCGATACTGAAACGCATGTCCTAGCCGGCTATTATCATATTTTACCCGACTACGGCGAAGCAAGGGAAGAGTAATGATTTTAACAGTCCAGTATGTATGGATGTTCCACCATAGCGTCGCCTCTATTGGTCCATTTTGACAAGCGAAGTATTAATCGATTTGTCTTCATTTACTTAGTGTCATAGCACCCGACTACGGCGAAGCAAAGAAAGATTTATGTGTTCAACTAAAAACTTGGTCCAATTTTGACAAGAGTATCAATCGATTCGTCTTCATCGCAAGAGTGTCATAGGCAATTTTTACCCGACCTTAGTCGGGTTTTAGTTTTTGAACTTAATTGTTGTTGTGTCTTGTTGTGAAACTCATGAAAACGAACAGCAAAATAGTTAGGAATCATAATAATTCGTGTATGTTTTAGTTTAGTACTTACCAATAGTGTTTAGTTTTGTTTAATTACCAATAGTGTTTAGTTTTGTTTACTTACCAATAGTGTTTAGTTCTGTTTACTTACCAATAGTGTTTAGTTCTGTTTACTTACCAATAGTGTTTAGTTCTGTTTACTTACCAATAGTGTTTAGTGGTATTCTTGGGTCCGTGTCCAGCAGGTTTAACATCAATAGGTTTATTTACCACAGGCTGACAAGTCAATTAAAATATTATACTATATACTACTCTATGTACGTAAACAGTAAATAAAAAAAAAATTGTTTTGTCCTGCTCATCCAAGTCTTAGTTGAGCGGGAGAGGTGTTTCAGCTCGGGATAAGATTTTAGATACATTCATTGATTTTGAACGACATACAAGGTGTATCGAAAAATAGCTAAGCAAGAATGTAGATTCACTTAAAAACTATGTTTCAACGTAAATTCTGAATCGATATTCATAATACTTTTTAGGATTTAAGAGCAAGGTTTCAAAAACACTTGATCGAAAAAATCTGATCGTGTTTTCCTCAGATAAAAATCTAGTTGAAAGACTACACAAATACTTACATATAAAAATATTTGCGTTGTGAATTCATTAGAAGTATTACATTTTTGCTGCTCCAGCGCCTTTATATGGCAATTTATTTCCACGTTATGGTTCAGATATCACATTATCCTAATCTCTTCATCCTTTCAACTCTCGCTGTACTCATGTTGTTTGCTGCAGCCCATATATCACCACCAGTTTGCGCAAGTTAAACAATGCGGAGGGTACAATGGCTGGATGGTACATACACGGTGCGAAGGTGGATCCAAGGTTCTAGCGGATCTTTTGCAAGCATCGCAAGGCATTATCGGCTCTTGCCACGTTGGCCCGATTTCTTCACACATTACCCCGATTGCTGCTGCAATTATTTTACTAATCCTAGCGAAGGATTAAAAATATACGTGAAGCATAGCAAATGGCGGCTGCGTACAAAACACCACAAATTACCGACGTACGCACACATGCTAAGTGGATAATTTGTGATGTTTTGTGGTTGATACACAATTTCTTCCACAAAGACTGCATTGTTTTTGATTTTCCGTGAGACTTTGACAGAATTAACAAGACTAGCAATCTTGCTGCGATTGGCATAAAATGATGTGTGTGTGCTTACTAGCGGATCGTCATATCTTGGGTGCTTCACTTTCGATTTGGCGGTGTGGAATCCGTTTTTTTTAAACATTCTTACTTGTTAGGTCTTATTTCTACAATGCCTACTAATTAACTAAGTATGATTAGTGATTACTTAGTTATTGTGCTTTATAACGGGCTATAATGTGACATGCTAGAATTTTAATTGTAATAATCTATACTTATAATAGAGCAATAATTACGAAAAAGTCTTTACAAAGAAGATAATTAAAAATAAAATGGTCTAGAGTAAGTACTTACAATAAGCTACTACTGTGTGTATTTGTATTTAATTGCATGTATGTATATATATATATATATATATATATATGCAATTATTATGTTTGTTTGTTCGCACATCACGTAAAAACTACTTAACCGATTGCGGTGAGGTTTTAACTGTTGGATAGCTTATGGATTGACTTAAAAACTGGTGTAATTGGTATCTCAACGCAATGAGTAGAAGCCGAGCAATAGATAAAAATATTTTTGACCGCTGACGAAATTTTGATCAAATATTGGTATATTGGAATTTAGGCCTTAAAAGTACTCTATGTGCTATATTCACATAGAGTACTTTTAACGTAGAGAAATGACCATAAGAATATTGTTATCAATACAATTAAGTATACACTTGAACGAATCCAACGCATATTTTTTTTCAACTCATTGATACCTCGCACAGAAACTCTTCATCAAGCTCATCTTTTGACCTTCGCTTCAGAAAGGAGCAACAACTTTGTAATAAAAAAAAACTGTATTTATTTTTTCAAAATCTTCTCTAGCTCATTCGTATAGTCCGCGGTTTTTACCCGACTGCGGAGGGTTACGTTTTTAAGAAAAAGATCAATGGAATCGTAGCTAATATGATAGGGAATGGCCAGACATCACACAGGTTGAAAAAATTGCATTTAAGTACCTATTTTTGTCTTATGCCAACTTCCGGCCAATAGCAGTAAGTATGAGCGTACCTACCTAATAAATAATATTGTCAACCAAGTTATAAGTGTATCTAAGTACTAAGCTCCACAGAACTCGAGGTGCCGTTTGATTTCTGGATAAGCTTGCGTTGACAAAGGACAGTAAGTAGAGTCATCAGACGTAACGCAACATTTTGATTAAAATTTAGCCTCAGCTAGTAAATTCAACTGGCGTGAATAGAAGAGTTCGATCATTAGTATGTCAGCTGTGTTTCCTGTTCCTGTACCCCAAGAGCGGCGTGAATAACAAACGATGGACCATTACCAAAGAAAATAGGTATACGCTACGCGACCATTACGGAGGTACCGCGGGACAGAGACAAAGCTCACGAGGTTTATGTACCAACTCCTCGGTTAATAGTTTGCAGACCACTTAAAAGTTCGATCTCTTGCAAATGCAAGTAGAATTTGTGAAGTGCAAGTTAGAATTTGTGTATTACAAAATATACATAGAGACACAAGTAGGTACAGTAGGTACGGATATCAATGAGGCGAAACGTTTCTTGCGTTTGCAAAAAAGCTAATTTATAAGTTGTCTGGAAACTCTGAAGTTGGAGTTGGTAGTCCACCTGCTAGACTGGTCAGTAACTTTGAGGCGGTCAGAAAGACCTGGATAAGAGAGTCGAACAGCCAAGGAATGGAACTTGAAAACACCAAGTTAAGTCTTCAAGTCTAAAGTGAACACGTTTCTTGTTTATGGCCTATCTTCTGCTTGCCTCTTCTCTATCATGCATAGAAAGCTTGGACCAGAATAATCGACTATGAATCGATGATGATGTTGAAACATTATTCGCAAGATTACAATCAGAGTAGGTAAAAACCTCTCACAACGAGCGCCCTATTGGCTGATTCAGTCTAGAGATGGTATGTCAAAAAATGCGCTAGTTCGTGCGCTGTTTAGCTAAATATACTGTGCTATTACCCGGTCTGCCGGAACGGAGCGAATAAACTCACGGCGCCGATTAAGCACACGGAGTGATAGAGAAATGTCGATTGCCTTCTAATGGCGCGCGGACGTGATCTAGGGCTAGGCGATTAGGACCGGCCCGGGTATTGCGAATTAAGTAGAGTGATAAAAAAGTGATATAAATAATAACTATAAAAAATTGAGAAGTAAGAATCTGCCTAGGTATCTATAAACTGCACCACTCATATCTATCTGAAATAAGTTAATTTAAAAAACATTAATAAAAAAAGGTTTTATGTGAAACTTAGAACAGGCTATCACAATTAAAATTGTATAGGTACTTAGTCATAAGTATTGTATTCACATACATTAATTTTATTAAAGAACATAAAACAATACTTGCCACGCAAGGGTACGAATTACAAATATTCGATGAGGACGATTTCTTCTTCCAGATAACCTTGTTTATTGGTGCGTGCCATCAAGCAACAATTATACTGTAGGCATTTAGGTACCTACCCCTACTCCTTTTGTTGTGGTAGTATTTGCAACGATACATAAGATTTGCAATGAGTTTCGTATTATAAGATTAGATATGCATGCTACAAATTGTACCTACTTGGAACTCCACAAAACACGAGGGGCAGGCGACGCTTACCATCATGCGAAGGACAAGCACGTCTCGTCACACAACATAATAAAAAAAAGGTAAGATGCTATGCAAGTAGGTAGGTAGTTACTTATTTTTACACACATCCTCACACTTTTCATTTTAAATTTAATATTCTCATTCCTATTCGAATACGTAGTTATATGATCATAAAAATGAGGATTTCATGAATATCCAGTGGCTAGGCAATAAAAAAAGCGAAGATTTGAATCGCTTTGACCGCAAGCGACCGGGCGACGCAGGCGCATAGTGTCGGTGGTTGGCCGAGCCGAACGATTAGTTAGAGGCCAACTCTCGCGCCATAGACATTATGTCGAATTCGAGATTACCACTACTCTTAAATGTCTACAAAAAAGTAGTAGTCTACTGATTCTTAGTTAACAGTAACTAGACTTGTGTAATTCCGAGAATACGAAAATTGGTTTTCAATCGTCAAACGCCATTTTCATTTGACTTTTCGAATTCTACACCATATCTATTGCGCGTGAATTGGCCTCCTACCAGCCTGCATAGGCACAGGTTTATGATTATTGTCTGTAATTTATTCTTATTCTTCCTTCGTTAAGACGAACAAATGGAATATCATAAAACATTTTAATACTGACTTACCGACAAAGACCGATTGCTGTCTAGACGAAAGCTGTGAAATTATAAAGGGAACGTAGACTATTTCGATTTATAAATAGAAAGGTACGAATTCAACTTACTATACTTACATTTAAATACTTAGTTGAATATGCATAATTACGCGTTTTGGGCATTCTGCGTCATTTCGCTAGATGTGTTTTAGTCATTAAGCGTCTAAAACAAGTATCTACCGTGGATGTAATTTACATAATTTTGGCGACTATATAGTCGCCTACCTACATAACATTACATAAACCAAATAACTCAATAACTGTATTTTTTACTGTTGGAATATTTTGAATTTAGAATTTTTACTTTCTTTTGTTTAGGCGGGAAAAGTTTTGGCGCCAACCTGTCACAACCACAGACAAATATAATATATTTTTATTTGCACGAAATTGGCTGTAGCTTGTGCCTACTCGCAAACAATGTAGCGTAACTGAAAGTGGTCAATAAATTGAAAGAAAAAGTTCATTGTGCTATTGATACACTGTTCAGTCAGTCCGACGTAGGTAACTTTCGCTAGGTAGGTAAATGTAATGCAATTTGTTTGTGGACTTTTTCATGTTTACAAAATGGATGAGCGAAAAGAGCGTAAGCAACAATTAGGTATTTATTATAACAGACATGTAAGAGAGACCAAAGAATAAAATGAAGTAGTTACTTAGATACAAACGTATTTTGGTACAAAAGAGTTCAACGCGCTCACATTAACTAACAGTGTGCATAGCTTATTACTTTAGTATTATGAGTTGTATTCTAAGTATGAGTTATGTATGACACTATCTCATGTAGGTAGGTAGGTACTTACATAATTACAAAATGACATAAATAAAGATTAGCTCTTTGTTAAAATGTACGGCAATGTGCAATGATCCAAATTGTAAAAGTAGCGCCTACTTATCCCAGAATCAAAGTCAACTTTGAGAGTTCCATTGTTTTTGTTGTTGTAAATATTAACTCCGTAAAAAGTGGCATAGTTACTTAGTACCTACTATGGTACAAGTTCAATGGCAACACCAATGGAAACGGTATGAGCCTTGAACCACAGAATAAATAGTAGTACTACTACGTACTTGAACCGGAAAGAAAGCAAAGGTCTCGTCTGCAAGAGCCCGCCCGCCAGGAGGGAGAAGTATCACACTTTTGCCAGATATTCAACCGCCAAGCAGTAGTGTGAAAACATTAGTGTTTTGGCTTGATGGGCAACGTTTTCAGAGAAATTGCTGGGAAATATTTAAAAACAAGTCTCACAGAGTGACGAGCGCAGTGCAATGCTTCGCAAGATTTAGCAATACAAAATTCTGGGTGGTACTGTAAATTTTATGGGTAGGCGTGACGCTTGCCATCAGGCGAGCGACCTGCCCGACTCGTCACACAATAGAATAAAAAACAACGAGAGAAGGGTATGAAGTGCGCAGGTCAACTTCCCCACGTCCACTGACTAGACTTCTGAACAATGAGGGTACAGTGGCGAGACTGGAGAGGAAGATGGGTTGACCGCGTTCTAAAATGACAACGTACCTAAAAGAAATGTTACCTACCTAATTGCCTGACTTTTACTTAGTCGCGCACGGTCTCGCAACGAGGGGCAGGCGACGCTTACCATCATGCGAAGGACAAGCACGTCTCGTCACACAACATAATAAAGAAAACGTTAAAATCAGATCAATAGAATGAATCAAATTTCGCGGTAGTCTCACTATAAAATTATGGGGAGTCAAATCTAGAACATCAAGTGTTAAAGACAAAGTCTAGACGCCCTACGTCGCTAGTGAGGCGTCGAAGGCGAGGGCTGAGACCAGTGTGAGTAGTCTTCGACTAAGGCGTATCTACTTAGATGTTTTATAAGTTAAGTTTTAGTCGTTTTGTTTCTGTATTTTTTGTGTACGATAAAGAGTTATCTATCTATAACATAATGTATTAATTAAGAGTATGATTTCATCTCGAAGAAGTCCACTGAAGAAGAAGAAAAAGCTGTAAAAAATAAATCATAGTTTAAAAAATACTAAAAAACACGCTTTACATAGAAAACCAAACTAAAAAATAGAAAATAAATTTTAATAGTGTAAATAAGAAAAAAAGGGTTTGATTTCAAAAAAATCGTGGGGTGCATGGGTCAATAGTTATAAATATTTAATTGACAGATATGAGAAGCACCCCACGCTTTTTTTTAAATAAAACTTTTTTTTTATTTACACTATTAAAATTTATTTTCTATTTTTTAGTTTGGTTTTCTATATACATAAAGCGTGTTTTTTAAACAATTTTTTTTTTTTTTTTTTTTCGAATTATTGCATTGTCATCGGTCTTTGACAGGTGTGCAAAATTTGAATAAAATCTGACCGTTTAAAGTGGGTCAAAATAGCGTCCAAAGGAGTCGTTTACAAACATACGAGTACAAACAAACATACAAGTGAAGCTAATATAAAGCGTATAATATAAATGGATTTAATTCGGAATATAATGGTTTCAAGATACTGGATTATGTTCGACTTTCTTCACAGAAATAAATATTTGTTGTTAATTGTAATGACTGATGGTTTCATAAAACTAGTTAGTAAGTTAAGGTACCTAAGACCCACGGAACCTGTCTTAGTGTTTCTTAGAATAAAAAACATCGATACGGAATTAATATTTCAAAACGAAGTCTAGGATAGATAATGAGCGTGCTTCTCTAATTAAATGCAAATTCTCATCTTCTAATTTTATTATTCTCTAACTAGCTGTGCCCGCGTCAAGTCAAACCCTTAGCTTTCCAACAGTGAAACCCGCATCGCAATAAATCCAGTATTTTTTACGTGATGCGCGAACAAACAGACAGACAGAACATGTTATAGGTATTCATGTTCAGTAGCTCATTTGAAGTCCTCTAAACCAATTTTGTTTTAATTATCATCATTGTACAAACTTTTTGTTTCTTACAATTCCTACTGCTCTATTAAGAGTATAAATATATAAGAGTAGTTTTATTTTATAACATTTTTCAAACATTGTAGCTCTAGCTAGCCATTTAGCTATGGACTGAATGTTTAGGGTTAGTATTAGTACCCATAGCACAGGGTATCCTAGTTCGGGGCTAGGTAATTGGTGTTAATTGTCCTGAATATATTTATTTATTTTAATTACTTAGTATTTAATTTAATATCTTTAGTTATGCAGAAAAAACTGATAGAAAAAGAACTTACCCATCTTTATTTCATTCGTTACAGCAATTACGTCCACGAAGGGTTAAAATACTAAACACGTTTTTCTACATCTAAGGCGCAACGTTAGTATTATAGCAATCCTGTTTCACTTACCTCTACTTATGTTATTATAGAAGAATCCCTCTGCACGACTAGCTAGGGCTCCACCATCCGACACTGCACTAAAATTAGAATAATTTAACTAAAACTCAGGCTGTATGCAGCCTCGCCGTTGCATTATTTATATTTTTTAAGTCATAGACATCGCGCGGGTTTTTTTTCAAATGGAGAACGCGGGAACCTTGCTCCGTGCGGCGACTCGCGCGCTTGAGTTTGGACTGAATGTTTTCTTCGCTCCTTCCATCTTGGACTTGAATCGATACATAAAAGTTCGGACATAGAATATTACACCTTTGAAGCGCCGGCACCTGTCACAAGATCATAACGGATAGCTGAATGCTCATGCGCATCTTATACGTATGATTGAAGTTAAAATGCATGTTCTGAATTTACTAGCATCTGTATGATCTCGTTAGTAAAAAATAATAACAAAAAATAGGTCAGCTAAGTTCAGTGTTATCCCAAATGAAGGGTACAAGAATAAAAGAGACTCATTGACATATTTCATAAAATCTAATTATGGTCTTCGATTCGTTTTAAGCGGGCGTTTCATATGATTACTATAAAACAGTATAAATAGGGCTCATTACAAGGTAAATCCATTTATTAAAAAAAACATAAATGAATAAAAGGAGCTTGAAACGAATAGAAAGTTTTTTTTTCAATTTTTGTTTCATATTTGCCAGATATTTGAGGTGTAATACAGTTAATAAACATTACAAATGATAAGTATTGAACATAATAATTAGAAATGTATTATTTGAAAAGACACATAGTATTTATTTACAAGATAAAACATACAAAAAACAAAAGTTCATTTTAAAATATAAATAAAAAAAAACTAAAAAAAAAAACTTAACTATTTACACAAAACTATCTAAAAAGCCATTATCTCTGGGTTTAGTTTTTGTTGATGAGCCCTTTCTTTTCTTGTACCCTTCAAATGTGTTTTATCTGATAATTAAAATTATATTACCTATGAAATAAAGTTAGAGAACTTATTTTATTATAATTTTTCCCTATTTTTACACGACTGCCCAAAAAAGGAGTGTTATGTTTTTAGCATTCATGTATGTTTGTGTTTGTATGTGAGTTTATTAATTCCACCATAACTTTGAAATGCCTGAACAGATTTATATGTATGGGGTATCGTTAGAATCCTTACATCCCCCCGAGTAACATAGGCTATATTTTTTATTGAAAAAAAACTTTATGGCGGCAGTACCTATGGCACCATTTTCAATTGCAAAAAACTTTTTTTTTCTTCATGTTTTACAATATGGGTATCAAATTGAAGGCCTAAGCACATTCCAATAGTATATAAGTAATTTATTGGCATAAGTTCATTTTTGACAGGGAAGGTGTGTTTTTTTTAGCTTTTAAGCTAGTTATATAGCTGCGCACTCACACATTCCAATAAAGAAATCGCTAATTAATTACTAAAAGACATTTTTCATATAAAATTCTGTGAAAAGATGCATTTACTAGCCTTAATAATTATAAATCGACTTACTTATTCCTATATTCGACTGTATGTTCACCGATTTCTCCGTCAATTGAGAACCGATTTTGAAAATTCTTTCCTTTTTTAACTCAATGTTTGTCCAATGTAAATTGTATCAAAAAAGGTTCAGTAGTTGCTTTTTTTTAGTTATTAGTTAATCCATTTGAAGTCGAGATTTTGCACCGTACTATTTATTGTGCACAGCTTAAAATTGCTATGGGCTTCTTATAATTATAACCATATTCATAAGATAAGATCATGTCACTCAGATCAGACAGCAGCAAAACCAGAAACACTTAGATCAGCTGCCAGCAGTCAAAACACAAAACCTTTTGAAAAGCAACACTACTTTGATGATAAGATCGGTATAGTACAGTATAGTATATAGTAGTATATATATATATATATATATATATATAGTATAGTATAGTATATTAGTATATTATTATAGTATATTATCATCGGTATAGTAATACGGTAAGATACGTACAGCGTGAAATGGACATACGTACAGCGTGATATTAGTCAAAGGAAAAAACATATGGTTGAATTGAGAACCTCTTGAAGTCGGTTGAAAATAATAATTGAAGATGTTTTTTATTGAGGAACACTAAAAGCATTAAATTAAAAAGGATTCGACGATATGTACTCTAGAATATACTTGTAGGTACTAGCTTACTCACCCGCGACTTCGTCTGCGCGGTCTACAATTTATCGCGAAAAAAAACATCCTATGTTCTTCTAGAATATTAAAAACCAATGCAAAAGTAGGTATACTCGTAGCACCAACGCTCTTATGTTTTTTGACATACTTGTTATTTCGTTCCCATGGCAACCGTTCCTTACAGCGAGTAATAAACATTTTCCAGTTTTCCCGTGGAAACTTACAATTTTTCGGGATAAAAAACCTATGTTTTATTCCAGGGTATAAGCTATCTCAATTCCAAATTTCATCAAAATCCGTCAAGCCATCATCGCGTGAAAGCTCCCCAACAAACAAACAAACAGACAATGTTTCACTTTCATATAATATAGTCTTGATAAGATTTTTTTTAGGGCCCTTCAATACAAATGATCTTTAAATATTTTGTAACAAAATGAGTCGTATTTCGTACCTCAAGCCCCCAAAAGCATTTGATACCGAGACATATGTACAGACAACACATTTATGTATTGTTATTATTGAATGTTTTAAATAAAAACATAATAAAAAAAACTTGCAATGAATGTATGTTTGTTTAGGTCAAATCTGGCAAGCTGAATTAGAACCACTACATACTTACTATATAGCTCTCTCTCTATTGCACGCTGCGCGACTTTGAGCTTGTATATGAGACCAATAGCGACCACGTCTCAGTGCCGTATGTCATCACTGGCAAAACGCACTGATTATAAACTTTCGTCTTGAGGCTCTGCGGTATTTGCGACAAGAAGATATGGAATAATTTCCCGAATGCCGAATTTCCGAGTTGGATTCTTCGGTTGACCTATTTGTCGAAGTTGGATCTGCCCAGTTGGATCGTCTGACCTAAGTAGACATAGTGATCAACAGCTTCGATAATATCGTTCCGAACATAAACCGGCATGGGTACGACATGGGCATTTGACATGATGTTCGTCTTACCCATGTTCATTTTATGACTCACCTGTTGGGAAACAATATTGAGGTCACTGAGCATTGTGCTTAAGTCTTCCAGGGTTTCTGCCATGATGACTATACCATCAGCAAATCGAAGGTAAGTGATGTATTCGCCATTGATGTTAACACCATATAGTCAGAAGCTTGACTATATCTTCCAGTGCAGAGGTGAACAATTTCGGAGAAATAACGTCTCCATGTCTCATTCTTTTTTTGCAACTGGATAGAATTCGTGTTCCGATCTTGAAGAAGGACAATCATGGTGGCCTTGCTGTACAAACACTTCAACACTTCGATGTACCGGCAGTCAATCTGCTGTAATGACTGTAGCACTGCCCAGGTCTCGACTGAATCAAAGTCTTTCTAGTAATCCACAAACGCTAGACATAGTGGCCGAATATACTCTTCGGTCTTCTGTATAATTTGCCGGAGCGTATGGATGTGGTCTACGGTGCTAAAACCTTTCCGGAATCCAGCTTGTTCGGGAGGCAGAAAGTCGTCAAACCTACAAGCGAGACGGTTTGTAACTACTCTCGAAAACAGCTTATAGACGTGACTCAGCAGCGAAATGGGCCTATAATTCTTCAAAAGGGTGTTATCACCTTTCTTAAAGAACAACACCACCACGCTCCTGTGCCACGCCTCTGGCGTAGTACCCTCGAGGATGACGGAGTTGAACAACTTCTACAGGACTTTTAAGTACCGGTGGTACTACCAATTACTTGACTGGTAGTAGAGTAGGAACCAATCTTTATGGCGGCAGTGAAATTAGGCGCAAGGCGCTGCGCAATAGCTAATTTTAGATGTAAGCGGTCTTTGGAGAGGTGAGAGACCGGGGCACACCATCCCGCTAGGCGTTAAGCGTGGACGGTAATTTAGCTACTAAAAACATTAACATTTTTTTATCATTCCATTATTTGTATGTAGGTACTTACCACATATTTTTTTCAATCATTACATTATTTGCATGTGACATGTAAGTAAGTGTGGTTTTTGTAGTTTATTAAATATCTATGTACATATAGTCATTTTTATTTTGCATGATTTATTGTATTGTTTGGCATCACCGTCCTTTTTTAATTCGTAATTTCTGTCCATCCAAAGGTTGTCTCGAAAAGATCGCGTTGTACCCATTTTTTAAATAAATTCTTGTATATATGTTTCATAATTCTGGTGTAATAAGGTGTTTATTATTATTATTATTATGTTCTACAAGTAGGTAGTAAAATATGACTATGATAATTGCGAACCTTACTGTACCAGCGCGAAGTCGCACTCGCAGCGCGCTTCACAGCCGCCATAAAGATTGGTTCCTATACCACGGGCAAAAAAAACCCCGTGGTACTACCATAGGACCAACGGTAGTACCACGGGTAAGTCGCGCCGGTGTTCCACCCGCTTTCAGTAGCTCTGTCGTTATTCCGTCCTCGCCTGGTGCCTTATTACTCTTTAGCTGTTTGAGAGCCATTCTGATCTCGTATAGGCTGACGTCCGGGATATCTTCGGTATAATGTCGGGTCAAACGGGCTCTAATGGAGAGAGCTATGCTCGATGTTTCACTACGTGATAGAATCCGTAATGAGGAAATCCGTAGATGAACCAAGGTTACCGACATAGCTCTCAGAGGACCAACGGTAGTACAGAGTTTGCTAGTTGAAGTGGCAATGGGCAGGCCATATAGTTCGCAGAACCGACAACCGCTGGAGAATAAAGGTTCTCGAAAGCCGATCACGAACAAGCAAGCGAAGTGTAGGGACACCCCCCACACGATGGACCGACGACATTTTAGCCATCGCAGGAAGTCGTTGGATGACGGTGGCACAAGATCGCTCGTCATGGCGCTCTTTAGGGTAGGCCTATGTTCAGCAGTGGACTTCTCAAGGCTGAAATTATGATGATGATGATAATGATTAACTACCTACTTCCTGTTATCCTACGGAGTTGAAATTTTACATGTCGGTTCAGTTCCGATGACAATGCATTTTTATGGTAAGCATGACCTGAATCGAGATCCAGGATTAGCTCCATATAAAGGAACTCTTCAACAGAACAGCTCAGACACGAAATTTTGTGTACGCATTTTACTATGGTAGCCGGTTTTAAATGTTACCATGCCACACGAAATTTTGTATACGCATTTTATCATGATAGACGGTATAAGTTTTACTATGTCACGGTTGCTGCACTCAGGGTTGGCTCCTGACTAGGCACACACACGAAAAGTTGTATACGAATTTAATTGTGAAAGCCCGTTCTAATTTTCACCATGACATGGCTACTGCATAAAATATTTTTATTAAATAATTTTAAATTAACTTATTATGATGATATCTAAATCTAACAAGACATAAATTCAAAAAGTTAAACTCTTGCGATGAAGACACTTCGCTTGTCAAAATCGGACCAAGTTTTTAGTTTGAACACAATGAAGACGAATTAATTGAAAATCGAATCAAGCTTTTAGGTTGAACACATAACACTTCCTTTGCTTCGCCGTAGTCGGGTAAAAATAGCCTATGACACTCTATACCTAAAGATGATTTGATTGATACCTCGCTTGTCAAAATCGGACCAATAGGGGCGACATGGTGGAACATCACATGCCCAAATACATACATAGGCTGTTTAAGTCATTACCCTTCCCTTGCTTCGCCGTAGTCGGATAAAAAATACTTATGCTTTTATTTTATACTAGCTGTGATTTCTATGGGTTAAAAGTTACCTGTGTTATTCCAGGACCAAAAGTACCTTTATAGTACTAATACCAAACTTCGTTTAGCCTTCTAAGAGTTTTTATCGATTTCTCGGCTTCTACTCATCGAATTGAGATACCAAGTACCTACACCAGTTTTTAAGTCAAACCCAAAGCTATCCAAAAGTGAAAACCGCATCGCAATAAGTCCAGTAGTTTTTACGTGATGCGCGAACAAACAGACAGACATTTCTAAACAATTTATATTTCTGTACAGTTGCTTGTTTTATGTACCAAACTATTTATCTTCATTGTACAGACATTTTGGTAAGTACTTACCTACTGCTCTTGATAAGTATAGTTATTTTTTTAATTAATTATGGCTGTATCTTTATTACGAATCTATCGTATATATTTATTACAATCCTACTCAATAATAGATTTGATATATTAGTGTTTTACGTATAATATTCTGTACTATTTAGACTAATAAATATGAATACTTAAGACTAACAAGTAACAATATATTCGAAATTATATCAATACCATTTAATGATTAAATACATGCAAAAATGAGGTTCAAGAAAATAACTTAAGAAACTGGAAAAAAATATATGGGAATATATAACTTATTTTTGTTATATTTTTCGCATCCTTTTTTTTTTAGTTTAGTAGCATTAATTTAGTAACCTAATTATTTAGTACTTAAGCTACTGGATATTAATCTTGTTCAACAGTAGACAGATATTATAAAACCCAAAAACTCCTCTGTTTTTAAAATATAATAAATTCGATGTAACAATAAAAAATTCAAATCAGTCAATTTTGAGTCGCTAAATTCGTACTTAATTCTAAATATATATCAGTCAATCAAATTTGTTTGTCCATTATCACAAAATTATAACATCATAATTATAGAGAACACAATAAAGTTGTTAATTAATGATAGGTACTTAAGTAGATTTAATAAAAAATTAATAAAAAAAACATATTTTTTTAGAATATACCACTCAATTGTAACATCATTTAGTTAAGATAGGTTTATATGCGATAAAGTTAAGTTTTTTGTAGTTTTGTTGACCTATTTTATAATTTAATATTTTAGGAATAGAAGAAGTACCAATCTTATTTTTGATTAGTTATAGATGGATAGCCTTACTTGTTATGCAATGATTAAGTAATGATTAGAAATACTGCACAGTACAATATTGTACTGCGCAGAATTCTTAATCATTGCATAACTTTTTATAAGTAAGGGGGGGAATCTCGTATATATTAAGATATGTGAGTCAGCTAAATGCAAGAACCAAGAGACATGGAGAAAGATTTAAGAAAAAAATATAATATATACTCTTTTTAGACCCGCCTTAATACCAAATGATTTTATAGAACTGTTATAGTACAATTATTAATCTGGTTCTTTATTATTGCGATATACCATACAACTGAGATTATTGCAATTAATATCTTTCAATATATCGCTTCAGAAATTTAGAACAAAACTAACAGAATATAACCAAATGACTTTCATGTCAAAGATACTCAACAAAACTAGTTAACATAAAAAATACAGGGCCATACATTTACATAAATAATATAGCTGTCCATACATTTTACGTCTCCTCAATGTTAGGATTCTCCGAAAACAGCTGGTGGTCGTTGTAAGTCCTGAGGTACTTGCTGGTGGTGTAGTAGAGGAGGATGCCCCACTTAGTCATCATAAAGGCCCATACCAGCCTGATGATGATGCTCGACCCGATTGGAATCACTCCTGCAATTGATTAATGATAGTTAAAATATGAGTAATAGGAGCAGTTCATGTTTGTGAAAAAAAAAACAGTAATCAAACTAATATCATAAATCAACAAGGCATAAAAAAAGACAGAACCCAAATAAACGAGTAACGAGTGAAGGAAATGGTGGCTCGGTATGTGTGAGTGGAAAGTTCGTGGAGTTTTGTGGTTGATATACAGTTTCATCTCAAAATAATGCATTATTTGTTATTTATTATTATTATGTGTTATTATGTGTTCTTGAGAACTTGACAGTATTAACACAACTAACAAGGTTGAGATTTTACTGTGATGTGGCAGCCAATCGGCATATGTTGGGTGCATCACTTTTGTTTTGGCGATGTGGAATCTGTATTTTTTTTAAACATTCTTGTTATATATGTGAAAATATCAACTCTGTCTGTCTGTTTGTTATCTTTTCATGGCTGAGACGATCTTGCTGAAATTGGACAAGGAAATGGTGTGCATAATGATATAGGCATTTTTAATGTTATAAAATGCGTAAGTGTTGTTGTACGTTTGTTTGTTCCTCTTTCACCCAGCAACGGGTTGACAAGATATTTTGCTCACTGTAACTATACTTCAAGTACTGGAGAGTGACATAGGCTCATCATCATCATCAGCTGTGCAGTTGAAACTGAGAGGCACAGCTGATATAGTAAACTTGGTATGAGGTAGAAGGTGACAGAGCTACCTAGATACCGGTATGCCAAGATATATTTTCGTAAATAAGTCTTGGCACAATGCACTAACTCATATTACTAGAAACTGAATTGAGGTGCCTCAAACAACCTTAGCACCGTAATCGACAGCTCCCATCACCAAAGGCGTCTTTTGTAGCGCAACACATTTGAGACCTTTGACTGATCGAGTGTATCAGATGTGCCTTGTAACTCTCAAGTTTTTGTACATTTGCGGACATGTTTATGTCATAATATTATTCCCAAAGTATTTGATTAGCTTTGTCAAAAGAAATTGGTGTCCTAAGTACCACCTTATCATTAATTCGAAAACAATTCACAGTCATGACACGTTTTGTGATAGTGAGTTGATATTATTTATCACATTTATAGAAATATTCAAACAAAGAGCACCTCTCACTTCAAAACAAGTGCGAAAATATTAAGATAAAATAGAATGAATCTGTTTGACCTTATGTATTAATGATAAGTTTATTTTAATGTGATATTTTCCTTATCTAACAATGCCTGCTAAAATTGCTTTAAAATGTTTTTTCCTTACTTATTTCATATGCTAAAACTTGATATACAAATAAGGATAGTGAACGCAAGGTAGTAACAAAGTTATAGGTACTTAGGCTCACTTGTGTCAACTAGAATTGACTCCTAGATCAATAATGTTGGCTCAACTCAATATTGACCTATTGATTTTCTCAGAACTAGGATGCTATACCCAATTAATGCAATTCTACCTTTTTTGCTTTTGAAGTAGAATCCAATAAATCAATATAATCCAATAAATCAATCTAATCAGTCAATATTAGGATCTCAAAAAAGTACCATTCCTCCAATCCTCACAAAACAATTTGCATTAACAATTTCTGATTCAAGTAGTGAAGGAACGGAATAGAACACACTACCAGCATTCCTGTTTCCAGAACTATAATCTGCCGGCCTTTAAATTAAGAGCGAGTATCTTCTAGGCAAGCATGTTCCACTGTCTACTGCATCATCACTACATAATTTGAACCTGCTTTCAACCAACAGGGTTCATGAGTTCTTGAGACCAAGGCAAATGTAGAGGACTAGCTCCTGCTAGATGGAGTGACAAAGTATCTGGCAGCAATTACATGAGAAGAGCTGAATTTTGCAGTGGCACGGGAGTGGCCTAGGTTTTAGTGTACTACTACAGGCTGATGTAGATGATGAAAGTGCTGTCAAATGCTTGCCTTTTCAATATAAAAACATAACTTACAATACCTACACACTATTTATTTATTTATATAGATGAATCGAGTCTGTTTTTAAATTGTTCACTGAAGTTTTATGATTTTAGCATTAACACCTGCTTAACGAGATGATGATGTACTGGTCATGGTTGCCAAATTGGTAAAAATCATGTGCCGCACAGAGGTTTAGATGATGCAGGTTCAAATCCCCTCTGTGATCCAAATGTTTCTTTTAGTAACTTATTAGAGTGAACTAATCTAATAATTTACTAAAAGAAACAGTTTAATATCTTTTGGGAGTCCAATTGTGGGCCACTATATTACCAAGGAAGTCTTGTGCAGAAGCTGTGGTACTAAGTGCTTGAGTTATCTTAAGTTTATGACCTCGAGAAGGTCTTCTCATATAAATATATCATGGAAATCTGGAAGATTGTATTGATGGGTAAACTATGGGTATAATCTTGAAGGTTTCAAAGAGGCCACCACAAAGGCATTTTTCTTAAATTTAATAAGTATGGTTATCTCACCAGCTTTGTAATAGCACTGTAGGAATATGTAGAAGAGCATTAGAGCTATGCCAGATACGAAGCCAATGATGGCGAAATCTCCAATGTACTGAAGAGCCTTGCGTGAGAAGTTCACATGCAGAGACTCTTTCAGATAGTGGCAGTGGAGCATAAGGGCTAGACCGGCATTGATACCTGTGGAAACAAAATCCTAAATTAAAATATCATCAATAAGTATTTTACTACAGCCTGAAATGATATTTGTGAAGTATCTACAATAAGTGTGTAGCAACATGATAATAATTTACGCAACATATTTTGCAACAATGTCATTGTTGGGTAAATAAAATATTCCGTAATAACAACGTACCTAGCGGGTCAACCTGTCTAAATATTTACAAGAAAATTTAGCGGCGTTTTTTTACTTACCCGATAATAATGCCCACATACCAGCTTCGATGTTAGCATAAATTATACAAAAACATATAAACGCTGAAAGCCCTAACAGGACACCGATAGCGCTTAATGCTATATGAATTTTAGTGCGTAACATCCTGAAGTCTGGCTCAGTTTTTCAACTGTAAAATTGCCGTATTTAGGTATACGGTATACCTGAACACTGTATTCCGTTGCAATAAACAAACCAAATCCTTGAAACTTCACAGCGCAGCTTCGATTCGAACGCACAAAAAATCACGAAATTTATGAATTTGTAAAATAAACAGCCGCAAATAGGTAGGTACCAGCCACTCCAACCAACCAGGCCAGCTGTCAAATCATACAAGCAAAACAAATCAAAAGTTCAAATTCAAAAGGTGACAAACACAGATTAAAGGCGTTTTAGTCGATTATTTGAGTCCCTATATTACACGGCCAGTATTACGCGACCAAATAATGTACAGCCAATAATACGCGACCAATATTACGTGGATTGGCGTCGTTATATCAGAGTGTACATTATTTGGTTGCGTAATATTGGCCGTGTAATATCACCCCGTGCTGATTTTGTACAGGCGATAATACGCAGCCAGGATTACGAAGCCAAAATATGTACATGTAATAACAGGGTGTGCATTATTGGCTGTGTAATACGGGCCGTACACTTTTTGTACGGGCGATAATGTACAGCCAATATTACGTGTACATCACAGATTAATATATAGAAATTACATTGTCAAAGCCTCGTTTGCACGTTCCAGTTTCCTTTTACCACAGATTATGAATCGCAATTGCTCCGGCGCTGCGGGAAGTGCTGCCCCTCCGCCCTTGCGTAACAAAGCACAGGTATCAACGCTCGCCTCCGGCTTTTTAAAAACACTCTAGTGTAGGGCAGACAAGACCACGTGGAGTCGGGGTTGGCCGATTCGGTTCTATGACAGTTTTTTTCATATTTACACTCGCCTACACAAACGAGGCATCAAGGAGTGATTCTAGCTTTGTCTATGGTTGGCTTCGTATTATTGGCTGTGTAATATTGGTCGTACAAAATCGGCACGGGCTGATATTACGTATCCAGTAGTACACGTAATATTGGTCGCGTAATACTGGCCGTGCATTATCAACCCAGACCGATTTTGTACGGGCAATAATACACGGCCAGTATTAGCCGTCCAAATATTACGAATCCATGTACACGTAATATCTGGCCGTGTAATATTGGCTGTACAATACTGGTCGTACATTATTTTGGTCGTGTATTATCGTCTCCCGATTATTTTGTTGACCATTTCTTTCCTTATCCGCTCGGTTGTCCACGCGCTGAAGACCGCAGGACCAAACTGATAATCCAAAAAAAAATATGGCCGACGCGACACATCTAACGTCAAACTGGTAATTGATTGTATATGCGTTGAGACTACCGTGGCCCAATTACAGAACTTGGCTGCAATCAGATTGTCATTTTTTTCATAGCAAAATCGACTCAATCGCAAAGCATTATTGAATTTTACGGCTTGAAACCGTCATGATCAACATTACGTAATCGCACTGCAGGTACTTGATGGTCAACCCACAAAAAATATAAGGTCGACGCGACACATCTGGCTGCAAACTGGGGATTTATTGGGTACGTGCCGAGATCACAGGTATCTGATTGTCAACCCACAAAAAAAAGAAGGTCTACGCGACACATCTGGCCGCGCCGACTTTGCGTAAACAAACAAATTTTATGACCACTTCATTGAGCGCTTAGATAAACAAACTGGTGATTTATGGAGCTAAATAGGTACGGCACATATTTCAAGTGTTTATGTTGTGGGTTTCGAAGCAAAATAATTATATAAACACGCGTAAATTTGAATAATTATTGCGGTCAATAATGTTCAAAATCGAGTGGCAAAACTTACGTCGCTATCGAGTGGTCCGATGATCGATGAAAACAAAAAATGTGACTGTAGCGTTAGTTGCGATGATCAATGAAAACAAAAAAGTGACTGTAGCGCATAGAATCAATCGAGCGGCTATGGAAAATTTCCCGTACTCTATGACCATGCAGCACTTTATTGTATTGTAAATGCCAAACAACCTTCAAACAATGCCTAAAAAAATAGAAAATGGCAGCAATTTGGTCATTTTACTCTTTTAACTAAACTAGACTAAATTTCTTCAAATGTAATTTAAACCTTGTCGACTTTGTAACAAGGTCTTTTGCCCCTGGCATCTATTCTAAACTTGCTGCTGCTTGCGTTATTTTAAGCTGCACCGCTTAAAATAACGACATACAAATAGGTTTTCATGTTTTTTTTGTACTGATGGCTGGTATCTTTATCATTATTTCTGATAAATGGCCGTTCTGGAAACCTGGGTCATTTATCAAATAAGTGATGATAATTCTCATTGGTTGAGGTTTTTTTGAAAACTGCTATTGTGGTGTGGTTGTAAAAATATTTTCTAATAGTTTTTCGACAGTTTTTTACGTCTTTAATAATCAATACGTAAGTAATGTTTCTTATAGCATTACTTTTGCTAAATTTATGAGTGAATTTTCTAGAGAACATGTGGGAACTCACCAAACGCGCAATTTCCAAGGAAGTGATCACCACAAAGTGCCAATTGATTGAAACTCTTACCAAAGAATGGCGTCACAACACCAAACTCTAACATAATACAAAATGCCTGTATAGAGAGCAAGCTATGATTGTAGCAAAGGGTGGCATCACTAACTACTAAGATTATTTTTATTCGATTTTTACTCGTGCTTGTGCATTACTTTTTTGTAAAAAATATATGGTTTCAATTATATAACTTCTTGTTTTTATTATCGACATAAAACACTCTTAAAAATTAAAAATACCTCCCAGACCTATATATAATAATTTGTTTGAAAAATTCAGTTAAACTGGAAACATAAAAATCTGAGTACTGTCCCTAATAATTTGGTCACCTACTGTATATATACTGTAATTTGGATAAATTCGGTTAGGCGGTGCAGCTTAAATTTAGAAGTTTAGAATTGATGCCAGGGGCAAAAGAACTTGTTACAAAGTCGACAAGGTTTAAATCACATTTGAAGAAATGTTGTCTAGTTTAGTTTAAGGAGTAAAATTACCAAATTGCTGCCATTTCTTACTGTCGTTGCTAAAAAAATGATAATTCCCTTTCTCCACACCAGCTTTGACCACCACTAGTGGGGAGAAAGGGAAAAAAATAAAATATGTATGGCATTTCTCCCCACTATAGAATATATTATTTGACAGTGGGGAGAAAGGTACCTCATAATCGAAAAAGTATTCTGGGGTGACACTATGGAATCAAAAAATATACCTATCATAGTAGTGGGGAGAAAGGGAATAACCAAATTCACTATGATTTATCTATGCTATAGTATAATGTCCCACTAGACTTGATATGAAGCAAACATTAGTTTCAGTGACAGCAATGATGTTTTCATTATAAGTAGATTAAAAAAAAGTCACTTCTTCACCGTTTCAGTTTAGTTTGTAATATAAATAAAAGATACAATCGAAAAGTTTAAGAAAAAGCAATAAAAATGTTGATTCATATACCGTATTTACTTATATTTATTTTATTAAAGTCTGCACTGCAGAGTATGCATCAGGCATACTCTGCAGTGCAGACTTCACTGATCACTTAACCTCAAAAAGTCGATCTTTTGTCGGAGCAAAAACAGAATGAACAAATAATAAACATAATTAAATCACTCAATCTAATTATTTACGAAATAAAAACTGAATCTATCAAATGAATGATACCATGATATAACTATGACTTTAATATTTAGGAACAAACATTATTGCCCATACTGAAAATAATGTTGGTATCATTCAAGTCCAGTGGGACATTCGAATATATTGATTTCGCTACTTCCCTTTCTGCCCACTTCAAAGTACATCGAGGATTGCGTAGTGGGGAGAAAGGCAATAATTTTTCGATTATTACCTTTCTCCCCATTGTCAAATAATGTATTCCATAGTGCCATACATTTTCTATTTTTCCCTTTCTCCCTACCAGCTTTGTTCCACTAGTAGGGATATTTAGGTGTTATCAGTAATAACACCTAAAAATACGCATCCACATAGGTGAATGGACCCCGGGTTGAGCCAAATCTGCAAACCCCCGAATGAATCAAGCCCTGGTTTGCCAATGGTACAATTTTTTGAACATTGTTATTTATTAAATTTATCGTTGTTTCAACCTCTATCAATTAAAACATTCATATGAATGAAGCCCCGATTGTTGCCACAATTTTACAAGCCCAATTGCGTCTGGTAACAATAGCTACTACCAGGCAAACTTATTTTCAATTTATTAAAATTTTATCGAATCTAGGGCTCATTATTAGCAACACAATATTAACTTTATATTTCACCTCTATGCTCTAGATTTTCCATAAATAATTTTTATACAAAATTATTTTCGATTTTAGTCGATTATTTAAAAAAAAACAAATAGATTATGATTTTATTTTTTATCTGTTGGAAAGGAACATCAGCGGCCCGACCACATAACTTAGCTTCAATCGGGTTGTCAGTATCGATATCACTAATGCCTTGCGATAGAGTCGAAATTGCTATGAAAAAAGTGATAATCCGATTGTAACCAAGTTCTGTAATCAGGCCGCTGGAGGGCGATTCTCAAGAAGTGATATAAATATCACAGTAGATAAATGTCCAAAAATCCATACAATTTTGGTTATATATATATATATATATATATATATATATTGTGATATTTATATCACTTCGTGAGAATTGACCCCCTGTAGCGGTATTTAGTACAGATAAAAACTATAGGTCGTCCGTAGAAAGAGTATACCAATAGAATTGCTATGAGCGTCTAGGTAAGGGGCGCGTTCACTTACTACTTTCGAGGACGCACGGATCATCCGCGCGATCACTCGAAATCGTTCACGGCGTCGTCATATGTGTAATAAATCCTAATAGTGAGTCAACTCCTTTGTCGCGCCGCAAAATGCGGACAAGCGGCTAGTAGCTAATAATATGCTAGATTTGACACCAAAAAAATTAATATCATATTTACAATATAATATTATACTATGTAAATATATAATGTATTCATCTTAATATATTATTTTATACTCACTAGCTGCGCCCCGCGGCTTCGCCCGATTCACTGTGATTGCATAACAAAAGAACATCTAAAGTTTTGCATTTAAAATATCAGGATCCGAAAAGGTATCGATATGTTATGTACCTATTTCATTGAAAACTAGGTAGGTACTCCTACACCTACGTATATCGAATAAAATCTTTACTGTACTTAGCGGTGCACAGTAGCGCCATTTAGTTACCTTATTGTAACACTAACATTGATAACCAAGGTGCTCCATCAATCCCTAAAAAAAGGGCTGATTCCATTGGTAGAAACCTAAATGTGAGAAGCCATCACGCCGAAGATCCTCATCAGATCTTCACCAAAAATTTATGAGCCTAATTTAAAATTACTACCTTTTAAATGAAAAAATAACCATCGAAATCGGATTTAATATGGTGGAGATATTCAGTAGCCCCCTTTTCATCCTTTACGGGGGGAAGTACCCCATCAAAAATCCCCGACGACTAAAATTTCTAAACATTCGATTAACCTGTATATCAAGTTTCGTCTAGGTCTGTTGAGAAATGCGACCTGTAGACGAGAACAGTCGGAAATCCGGACAGACATCCAGACGTACGAAAGAATTTTTGCCGAAACTGAAACAGAGACGCTTCGCTCGCGCTTCGAGCTCGATCAATGATTGCTACAACATAGGTAGGTACTTCGATTATAATAGCTGCATAATGTTGTGGATATTGATAAGAAATCATATTACATAATTTTATCTATTCATATTTCCTCATCCTTTGGAAATTGAAGAATTCGCAATTCTCCACTATTATTATATGATGTTGACGCTCAACCATTTACCACACAGATGCTACGCATATTTAAAACAAATAAATAAATCACCTCGTTGCGTGAACCAAACATACGATATAATTATTATGTACTTTGGCAAACACTTGCGAGCGATTTCGTGTACCTGACAACACCTAATACGCTGTACGGGTTTTCAATAGACGCCTGCCGGTACGCCCCGCAGGCGTCGGGGGCAGGAGGGGGACTCCGCTCTCCTTCACACCGCACCTCATCGTTGCTCTTTCATGCGGCCGAGTTGACTCACTATTAGGATTGTGTACGTCGGGCGTTCGCCTGGCTCATCCGAAAAATAGTAGGGGAGGGGAGGAATAGTATGAAACTGACACTTGACAGTTGTCAGTTCTATGTGAAAGTCCAAAGCCGTTCACTAACTCCGGATGATCGAGCGATAATCGCACGGATGATTCGAGCGTAGTAAGTGAACGTAGCCAAGGGATAGTAAGGGATAGCATTTGTTTATGACATAGCGTAAAGAGTTGCTAGGGGAGATATTTTACCCATATTAATGGGTAAATAAAGCAACCATCACCAGCCTTACTTTGATAACCAATGTGACCTGACATAGAAAAAATAAGCACAAACATCGCCATCCTTCACCTTAGTTAAGTGAATAAAATAACTTTAATAATCTTGTTAGCGATGTGCGTTTAAAAAAAAAAGTATTGCATCCGTCCGACACCATAGTCAGCGCCTCACTATGGCATACTAAATCGAATGGTTTTCGATTCCAAAACATGAGATCCGACTCCCGATGCTAGACACCTAATTCCGGAACTATCAACTTCTTAGAGGTTTTTGAATTCTAGGTATAGAAAGATTTCTACGGATGAAACAAGTTGTGATATATCATGCTTATAATCAATACAAAATAACCCTTAAATCAATAGCCCTTAGCCCTTCAATAGCCCTTTTTTTCTTCTTCTTATAACTTGGTATAAGAATGCCACGGACAATGTTTTTTTTTTATGAAAACGTACCTTCCGGTTTAATCGAAAAAAATAGAAGTCTAAACGTAGATGTGAGTATGTACCTACTATAGACTTGTCATTGAATAGCAATAACAATGAGAGAAGGACACACATACCATAAAAACAGTAAGATTGAGCGAGACGAATATGCATATTTTTATCCTTTTCGCGATACTGTGATACTGGCTCCCAACATAAACAATGTCAGCTTGCGGTAAATTGATAACAAATTATTTGAAAAACTGAATTTATGAGGCTTATTTCTTAATTGTATGTATTTCTCAGTGAAACAGATAATCAACAATCAACCTGAGCAGTAAAATGAAGCCATAACCTTTTATTTATATATTTAAGTGAGCATGTTTTTTTAAGTTTGTCGAAGTATTTGCGATAGAAAAAGTTCGTATCATTTGTAATTATGTAGTTATGTTCACATGTTATTATCAGACCCTTACTAAAATATAAACTAATTTTGCAGTTTGTTTTCTTGTATTACCCGACTAGAAAAGATAGTCCTAGCTTACCATGTAAGTGCCATATTCTGATGTGTATCCATAAATAATTTGGGTTTCCATCGAGTTAGGGATACCAGTGCTCAAGAAAGTTTAGTTTACCCATAAATAAATATTTCTCTGTAGATGGATGAAATCATATTGAATCCCTTCGCTTTCGCAAGCCTATGCTTGCCAATGCTTGTTCGTGGTCGCCATTCGAGAACCTTTCTTCCCCAGCGGTTGTCTGTACTGCGGCCTGCCCATTGCCATCAACTTGCAAACTCTGAGAGCTATCTCGGTAACCTTCATTCTTCTACGGATTTCCTCATTTTTGATTCTATGACGTAGTGAAACGCCGAGCATAGCTCTCTCCATTGCACGCTGCGCAACTCTGAGCTTTTGTATGAGACCAATAGTTAGCGACCACGTGCGACTCAGTGCCGTATGTCATCACTGGCAACACGCACTGATTATAAACTTTCGTCTTGAAGCTCTGCGGTATCTGCGACGAGAAGATATGGCGTAATTTCCTGAACGCTGCCCATCCGAGTTGGATTCGTTGGTCGGCCTCTTTTCACCATTGTTTTTTTTTGCTCATTCTCCATTGATGTTAACACCAAATGCTTTCAAGTTCAGAAGCTTGATTATATCAACCAGTGCAGAGGTGAACAGTTTCGGGGAAATAACGTCTCCCTTTTTTGCAGCTGGATAGAATTCGTGCTCTGATCCTGAAGACGAACTGTCATGGTGGCCTTGCTGTACAAACACTTCAACACTTCGATGTACCGGTAATTAATCTGGCACCGCTGTAATGACTGTAGCACTGCCCAGGTCTCGACTGAATTAAAGGCTTTCTCGTAGTCCACAAACGCTAGACATACTCGTAGTGGCCGATTATACTCTTCGGTCATCTGTATAATCTGCTGGAGCGTATGGATGTGGTCTACGGTGCTAAAGCCTTTCCGTAATCCAGCTTGTTCGGGAGGCTGAAAGTCGTCAAACCTACGAGCGAGACGGTTTGTAACTACTCTCGAAAACAGCTTATAGACGAGTCTCAGCAGCGAAATGTACCTATAATTCTTTAAAAGGGTTTTATCACCTTTCTTAAAGAACAAAACCACTACGTTCCTGTGCCACGCCTCTGGCGTAGTACCCTCGAGGATGACGGAGTTAAACAGCTTCTGAAGGACTAAGTACCGGTGTTCCACCCGCTTTCAGTAGGTCTGTCGTTATTCCTCCCCTGGTTGCCTTGTTGCTCTTAAGCTGATTGAGAGCCATTCTGATGTCGTATAGGCTGACCTCCGGGATGTCGGGATGTCTTCGGTATAATTTCGGGTCAAACGGGCTCTTGCATCGCTAGTCCTGCTAGGAGGACTACGCGATGAGGTGTATAATTGTCCATAGAAATTCTCGAGCTCACTCAAAATCTCTGGCTTCGACGAAACGATGCTGCTACTGTCGGTTTTCAGCTTCGTCAACAGGCTTTGCCCAATAGAGCGATCTCTTGCGAACACTTTAGAGCCCTTGTTCCGTTCTATTGCGTTCTGAATACAAGTAGTATTATAGTAGTGATGTAACGAATATTCGCATTCGCATTCGCGAATATTTGCATATTTTTGCATATTCGCATTCGCATTCGCAAAATTATTGCGAATGTTTTTGCGGGATGTGTGGCCTTGCAGAACTTTCGAATGACTCTGAAGGTTTCCTCAAGAAACCCCTAGTCAGAGCCGAGCGGTGCGTTGGTCCTGAAGACAATGCACGACGATGGAGAGGTGTCCGGACCAGCCGCACTGCAAATCCAAGAGTGTCGAATACGTGAACGAGGGGCGGGAGCAAAAACTCAACCGCACGCGATGCATACACACAAACAAACTTCGATTTCAGCCAGTTTAAAAACCCCCAGTTAAGGTGCTAACTTTGAAATTATATATATATATATATATAAAAACGCTATAAGGCGTAGTTAGTTATTGAAACAACTTTATGCAAACAAAATAATTAAATCAGATAATATTTAGAAAAGTGTTTTTTTCTTTTTGTATGGACAAGGGCGATAAAGACTCTCTCTCTCTCTCTCCCTAAACTCTTGTACAAAATAAAGAACTTATTAAGTTAGGTTAGTATATTGATATTCATTGCAACTCTGTCCATCACAAGCTACTGCAGTTTACACATCAACATGAATACAAAAACTCTTTTCCTAAATTATATCCAGGACTAAAACAATAATATATCACCTAATTAAAATATTAAAAACTTTAACATTAACATAATCTTTTACTCTCCATTCAATCAAATAAGTTGTTTTTATCTAGTTACATGTAATAATGTAAAACAGAATATTTAAAGCTTTTTTAAATAATCAACGTTATAATAAAATTCACTTTGTTAAAATATTATATTACTAGCTGTGCCCGTGGCTTTGCCCGCGTGGTCATTTCTATGGGTTAAAAGTAACCCATATTCCAGGCCAAAAAGTACAATAACTACTAAGTACAAGTTTCATCAACATTTGTTTAGCCGTCAAACAGCTTTTATCGATTGTTCGGCTTCTACTCATCGGATTTTAAGTCAAACCCTAAGCTATCCATCAGTGATTATCGCATTTTAATCGGTCCAGTAGCTTTAACTTGATGTGCGAACAGACATCCAGACAGGCACCAATAAAAAAAGGTTCAGTGGCTTATTTTAAATCCCCTGGACCATTTTTTTATTATCTTCTTTGAATATACTTTTTGTTTACTTACTGTTTTATTATAGGTTTTTTGTTTACTTACTGTTTTATTATAGGTTTTTGTTTACTTACTGTTTTATTATAGGTTTTTGTTTACTTACTGTTTTATTATAGGTTTTTGTTTACTTACTGTTTTATTATAGGTTTTTGCTGTAACCGCGGCTTTGCCCGCGTGGATACTTTTCAGGGGGAAACGTACCTATCCCTTGGGTTATTCCAGCGCCAAAATTATCCTAGTAATACAGAGTACAAAATACCAAATTTCGTTCAGCCGTCTGATAGTCTTTTATAGATTGCTCCAACTTCTAATTATCTGATTAAGATACCAAGTACCCCAGTTTTTAAGTCAAAACCTAAGCTATCTGACAGTGACAACTTACGTGATGCGCGAACAGACAGACAGACAGACAAACAAACAGACAGCCACTTTTTTAAATGTTATATTCTTGTTCAGTAGCTTATTTTAAGTACCCTATGCCGTTTTCTTAATTGTTATCCTTGTACAGCCTTTTTGTAAATTACTGCTTTATTATAAGTATATATAGATTAAAAAATAACGTTTAAAATATACAAAGCAGATAATCTGTCTGTCCTCCGTCCTTCGGTCACTATTTGTAGCTCCTAAACGATATTAATAAGATAAAGATACTTGAAATTTGGACACAATAATAACAACATTGATAAAGTTAATTTTAATACTTTTGATTTCCCAAAAAGGAAAAACAACTATCTATACCATTTAACTATGTCAATGATCTATACTTATAATAAAGAAATAAGAACGAAAAAGTCTGTACAACGAAGATAATTGAAAAAAAAATGGTATAGTGTACTTAAAATAAGCCCCTGAACAAAAATATAATATTTTTATAAATATTGTCTGTATGTTTGTTCGCGCATCAAGTAAAAACTACTGGACCGTTTGCGATGCGGTTTTCACTGATGGATAGCTTAGGGATTGACTTAAAAATTGGGGTACTTTGTATCACAATTCGATGAGTAGAAGCCGCGCAAACGATAAAAAACTAATTGACAGCTGAATTTTGAAGAATCGTATAGTACTACTCGCAGCGAATCTTTATGTTTGTGAAGTTAGACTCTGTGAACGATTGTGCAAGTACTGCTGTGAGGATATAACAGCATAAAGAAAGAGCGAGATAGAATATGCGAAAAACGTAAGCGAGTGAGCGAGGACAATGCTACAACACTGTCAACAACACTGTCACTGGGTACAATGCTGTCTTCACTTGCAACATTGCGCCTGAAAAATAGCAGATTGCGCAGCGACTAGCAGACAACTTCCGAGTCACAAACTTCCGCTGCGACTACTATAGTATAATTTACTTTAAAGGTACTTTTGTTGCTGGAATAACATGTATGGACTACTTTAAAATGAAATGAACTCGCGGGCACAGCTAGTGGTAAATACATCGATAGGACCATACAAATTTTCATTTTGTTTCCTATGCTTGTGTGTTGTTGACAAGAATGTGTTATGTAAAGTACAAAAATTTACCGGTCTATTTTTATATTACTAAATAACAATTTTAAATCATTTTTAAGCCACAAGAAATGCCAGAAGGTGTTCTGGCATTTCCACACCAGATTTGAACAGTACACATAGAAATTCGTGTACCCATATGTAGTATATATGATATGAATTGACATTAATATAGGTAAGTACACAATCAATGATCCCAATAACATCAGAAATACTGAAAATTCAATATCATGGTAATGGCAATCAAGAAGTAAACAAGTTTCCCAATAAGTAAATTAAATAAATAGAAACTTAACAAATACAGACAGAAACAACTCAAACCTTCAACAATTTAAGATAATTTGGTCTTATTTTGCTTAATGTTACAGCATCTATCTCTGATATTCGATGTATCCTCAGATGACTCTTCATGTTGCCTCGCTGGGCGTACCCTCGCCCGCAGACTGGACACTTGAAAGGAGCCTCACCTGTGTGAAGTCTCATGTGTTCCTTCAGATAGTCTTCATGGAAGAAACCTTTAAAACAGATGGTGCATTCTGCTGGACGCTCACCTGAAATTTAAATGACATAATATGATGTTAAACTACTAAATTAATAAATTATCTGTGTGTGATGTTAAGAAGAGCGTATTGTCAATAACATCCAATGCTGTAGGAGGTGATGGTATTAGCCGAAACATGTTGATACCTATCTTGGATTCGGTTATTCCTATACTTTGTCACATTTTAAACACTTGTGTATCTAACAGTGTGTTTCCTTCTCAGTGGAAGGAGGCCCAAGTTATTCCGTTACCTAAGAAATCCAATCCTAAATCCTATTCTGAGTACCGTCCTATTTCTATACTTCCTTTCCTATCCAAAGTACTTGAGCGCCTCGTCCTTAATCAGCTTTGTAGGTTCCTAAATATAAATAGTTTACTTAACCCTATGCAATCCGGTTTCCGGGCTGATCACAGTACGGTAACTGTACTCCTTAAAATTACAGATGACCTACGTTTCGGCTTGGAAGAGGGTCAGCTGACTGCTGATATTTTTAGATTTCAGCAATGATTTTAATACCATCAACTTCGATATTCTTCTCGCCATTCTACGCTCTATTAACTTATCTCCTGCAGTGGTTGATTGGTTTCGCAGTTATTTGCATGGTCGCCGGCAGCGAGTAAGCCTCGATGAACATTTTTCTTCGCGGCGTGATACAACTTCTGGTGTACCGCAAGGTGGCGTTCTTTCTCCTCTCTTGTTTGCAATTTTTATTAATTCTATATCAGTACATATAACCTCTCCTTATCACTTGTATGCTGATGATCTCCAAGTCTATTGCCAAGACCCACTTAGCTCTCTCTCTTTTGTCATAGAAACTACTAATTCCAATTTACGCCATATTTCTGACTGGAGTAAAGCTTATGGGCTATAAATAAATCCTACAAAAACACAGGTAATAATTCTGGGCAGCTCCAGAATGATATCAAAAGTTGATTGGCCAGTCATACCCAAAGTTGTGTTTGGAGGGTCCACTATTCCATATAGTCAGAGTATCAAAAACTTGGTCTAATTATAGACCAGAGCCTTACTTGGATTCCTCAGATGGAAACCGTCAGTCGAAAGCTATTTGCTTCTGCAGGTTCCCTCAGAAGAATCCGTTTTTTTTTGCCCACTGCCACTAAAATTGCTCTTGCGCAGTCACTTCTGCTCCCAATCTTAGACTATGCCGATGTCTGCTATCTAGATCTTACTGAGGACCAGCTAAACAAACTTGAGCGTCTTCAAAACTTCTGCATTCGATTTATATTTGGTTTGCGCAAATATGATCATGTCTCTGAATTTCGCACTAAGCTCAAGTGGCTTCCAATACGCCTTCGCCGGTCATATACTCTCTATTCTTTATACAATATTTTTTTCCCTCCTCCCTGCGATATATTATAAATCGTTTTAATTTCCTGTCTGATTCTAACAAGTTGTCACTCAGGTCATCAGAAAATTTAGTTTTGATGATCCCTCTACATAGAAACTCTTTTTATGGCAGTTCATTTACCGTATAAGCAGTTCGCCTATGGAACGCTCTGCCAGTTACTATTAGGCGAGCCCAGTCACTCCCTGTTTTTAAAGTTCAAGTAAATAAGTTTTATCTCCCTAATTAATATCACTTGTTGCTATTTTGTTGTTATTCTGTTGTGGTTTCACTGTATATAATTTGTATTATGTTAATTTATATTTTGTAAATGTATGTGTAGTAAATGTAATTATATTTTTTATTTTAATGTATATTCTATATATATACTGTACTATATATTTACATATTTATGTGTAGGTATATGGGAATATATGTGTGTGTGTGTGTGTGTGTATATATATATATATTTATAAATATGTTTATTCATTGTATTCAGTTTTTATTATTTATTTATTATATTATAATGCACCACCGTCTTTGCTGTATATTAATTCCTTTCCATCCAAAGGTTGTCTGGAAGAGATCGCTTATTAGCGATAAGACCACCCATTGCCCCATTTATTTTGTATAAATGTTTTAGTTATTTTTGTTCTATGTGGTGTACAATAAAGAGTTATCTATCTATCTAAATACCCACTTCTAGCAAGCAAACACAAGTGTTTGCAAACACAAGTGTTTGCTTGCTGCCTTAGGTATCCGTGGTCAGGTCACTTTGTTAGATTGATCTGACCACGGACACTGTTTAGTGTCCCTGGTCAGACTTGTTAAATTACAGTGTCCATAGTCAGAGTCATTAGGAATCCGTTGTCAGATCACTTTGTTAGATTGATCTGACCATTTAAAAGGTATCCGTGTATCTATAGCTCAAGTTCAGTCTGGTCTACAAAATGACAGGTGACGTTACAGATGTCACTTTGTCACCTGTCACTTTGACATCTGTCAGGAGAAACCGGGAGCCGCAGCTAGCATAAATATTTATGTAGCTTGGTTGTGTTGTGAATGTAGAGCAGACTGCACTTGAGTTCGATCTAACCATGGATAGTTTTTGCCGTGGTCAGATCAATCTCGGAAAGACTTAAAAAAAACTACCACGGATATCTAACTATGACTATGGACACTGTAATTTAACCAGTATGTCCAGGGAGACTAAACAGTGTCCGTGGTCAGATCAAACTAACAAAGCGATTTGACCACGGATACCTAACGGCTTGCTGTCCTATAAGGCCCCTTATGATAGGCAAGGCTCTTTTTACCATAACCACCATGCTTGGCAGGTTGCAGTGGTTTGTGATAATTGGTAATACATAGGATAATGCTACTGCCCGTTTCCCGAATCACTTGTATCTCACAACACCCGCGAAAGAGAAGGGGCAGTCATTTTTTCTTTTTTTTATTACGGACTAGGCAATAGTTTGACCACGATCTCACCTGATGGAAAGCGATGATGTGGTCGAAGGTGTCCTAATAGTCCTATTATTGTTTGTGACACGGCATACATACTTAAATACATACACAATATGTGAAAGAAATAAATAAGGTTTAGATCACTCTGCCATTAAGTTATCTACTGCTATCACTAGAAGTTCTGCGAACAGTAGACATCGCGAGCACAAACTTTTTTGCATCAATTTGCCGGTGCACAGTGGCGCCATCTAGTGAAATTATTGTAAAACTAACTTTAATAACCAAAGTGCTTCATCAATCCCTACCTAGTGGGTAAAGGGCTGATTCCACTGGTAGAAACCTAAAAGTGAGCAATTTACTGCATTTTGAGGAGCTATTCTGCTCATCACACCGAAGATCATCAATCTTCACCATTTTTTTATAATAATAAAATGTATTTATTGCAAACCAACAAACAAAAACAATCAACACAATCAAAAAAAAATAGATATTCCACGAGAGACCAACTTAAAGTTCCTACCTTTCAAATAAAAAAATAATCATTGAAATCGGATCTAATAAGGCGGATATATTCAGTAGCTCGCTTTTTGGAGGAAGTCCAAAGTTAGGGGGGCCCAAATTAAAAATCCACGACGAATAAAATAAACAAAAAAATATTTAATCCTGTACACCAAGTTTTGTCCAGATCGGTTGTAAAATACGACCTGTAGATGAGTACCAACAAACTGACAGATGAAAGCAAATTAATCGTACTTCAAGTAGAGACTTGAGCTCACTTCACTCGATCAATCAATTACACACGATGCTACATTACCATTAGCCCATTACCATTAGCTAATACGTCATACTGAAATACAATCACACCTAGCAGTGCTATATTCAGTATTAGCTTTCCCGCCCGCGACTTCGTCCGCGCGGACTACTATTATTCATTCTGTGCTACAGTTTATCGCAATAAAAAATATCCTATGCTCTCTAATATTCTATGTTATTAAAAACCAATGCAATAAAGCTCTTGATGTTTTTTGACAGACTTCCATGGCAACCTGTTCCTTACAGCAAATAATTAACACTTTCCAATTTTCCCGTAGAAACTTACAATTTTCCGGGAGCTGTTTTATTCTAGGGTATAAGCTTTCTAAATTTCATCAAAATCAGTCCAGCCGTTATCGCGTGACAGCTCCCCAAACAAACAAACAGACGTTTCACTTTTATATTATTGGTATGGATGTCATATTCACACATAGTGCAGGTGCTTAGTGAATGGAGCTTAGAAGGATGACTGATGTCCCAATTCTACTTTTTACCCGACTGAGGAGGGTTCTGTGTTTGGGTTGTATGTATGTTTGTTTGTACGTTTCTTAGGCGCATCCTACAGCCTAAACGGCTTGATGGATTTTGATAAATGAGGTATCATTGGATTCGTATTAATCACGAGTGCTATAGAATTTAAGAAATGACAATAAAACTAATGGCGGCTTACAACTGCCACATTGTATTCCCGACTGAACAAATATGATCAAAATCTATGGAGTGAGGCATCAAAATGAAGGTCTTTAAAAGACCATTCCAAATATATAAAATTCTTTTACCTGTACAGTAGCAATTGTCTTTCAAGCTTCTTACAACATTTTCAATTTCATATTATTCAAGTTATGTAATGTACTTAAGTACTATAGTCCAATGTTACAATTACAACTATTAAAGTAAAGTAAAATATGTAAGTAAATATGAAACTATAAAATTATATTACTATTATTTTCGCGGGCGGTGCGTCCGTCCGCTATCGTGGCTCAAAAGCAATAACCCGAGCATATGTTTGCGTCGTGCGTTCCGCGCCCCACGCCTGCACGCCAGTCGTTTTTTTTTGTATTTTATAATAAATTTTACTTGACACTCATACTAAACACTTGTTAATTTACAATGTGTGAATGTGCCATTTAGTTTACATATACATACTTCGATATTTCATGATGACGTGATAAAAGGCTCTAAAAATTAAATTAAATAATATCTATCAACATACTCCGAGCTACTTGATTCCTCTGTATAATCTGTGGTGATTCTTTCCATTCCTTGGCTGTGTTCACTTACAACGCTCGAATCATCCGTGCGATTATCGCTCGATCATTCACTTGGACGTCCACATACAACTGTTAAGTGTCAGTTTCATACTATTCCTCCCCTCCCCTACTATTTTTCGGATAACCCAGGCGAATGCCCGACGACGCCGTGAACGATTTCGAGTGTACGCGCGGGTGATCCGTGTGTCCTCGAACGTAGTAAGTGAACGCGCCCCTTTGATTACCTATACTTATTATATTATTATTTATTTTTCATGTATGTACGAGTAATAATTGGTTAGTATATTTACAGTCTATTGTATTTATTTTTCGTTTAGTGATATGTAATATGTATTTATTACTGTACCGCCACAATTTTTCTTACATGTCTAGGTTGAGTGGTAGAAGATGCTACATAGCATTAAGTCCTCCTTGTACAAATGTTTTGTGCTAAAGTATAAATAAATAAATAATAAATAAACATATTTGTGACAGTATTTTAAAGCCTCACATGCATTTGTAGGTGAAGAGTCTGAACAGAATACGAATCATAAATGTTGTTCACTTTATAGTTCTTTATTCATGTTACCGAGGAAGATATCTGTTATAGTTATTTATTCATGTTACTGAGGAAGATATCTGTTATAGTTCTTTATTCATGTTACCGAGGAAGATATCTGTTAAAGCTGCTGTTTATTTTTTACCAATTTGATGACATATAAATAATAAATTTATATGTCATCAAATTGCAAAAACGCAAAAAAGAGAGGGGTGTTATAAGTTAACATGTGTATCTATTTAGTCTGTCTGTGGCATCATAACTCCCAAAAAAATGGACCTATGGAATTCAATTTTTAATTTATCCTTGTCTCTCAATTCTTATTCTTACTCTTATTAGAGATGGGGGCGGTAAGGCCTGCACTGATGTCTCGCTTGGGGTGTATTGAGCATTTCCTCCAGCTAGCAATCTACCCAAGCCACCCAAGCTCCTTAATAACACCCCAGCTTTAATATTCTCTCGAAACACTCTCAATTGTTTCAACAAATAATAGAGTTGATCTGTAATTCTTACCTGTGTGAGCGGACCTTTCATGAATGGTAATTGACTTCTGAGTAACATAAGTTTTGTCACAGTATTTACATGCATATGTCGGCTTTGCTTTCTTGCTATGAACTTTCCTGATATGATTTGTAAGCTCCCCTTTATAAGCGAACCTGCCTCCACAAGTTGAACAAATGAATTCCTTGTCTGCGTGCTTTCTCTTCATGTGGCGGAGCAAATTATTTTCCGAGGAGCATATTCGTGAGCATTTCGTACATTGCATTGGATTACTGAAATGTATTTTCTTCCTGTGTAAATTTAAATAATACTGTGTCTTAAAAGTGTCTCCACAAATATCACAAAGTTTTGGCTGTCTGATGTTTTTTTTCCTTGGTAACTTTAATCGTGTATCCCTTCGTCGTGACTTGACTGTATCTTTTGGTATTTTTAGTTGAGTGGATTTTAAGCTGCAATACACAAGATAATGTTATGAAATCTATACTTATAATGAACAAAAAGTCCAACACTGCTGGTTCCTGTGGGACATCATATCACCACCATCCATAGGCAAATAATAATATAATGATCAATACAAATAATTGAAGAAATATGAATAAATTAAACGTAACTTTATATGTAAAAAGTTAAAAACACTTATATCCCAAGAACACCAAATCAAACTAGAACAAGCTAAAATGGAAAGAAAAAATGAGATATTTTAGGAACATGTGAGGTTCGGAGAAAAGGGGAAGAAATCCTTAAGATCCCTAATAAATATGTACTATACTACAATGGAGAAACAAGTGGCATAAATGGTGTAGGTTTTCTAGTAAAGTCACTAAACACTATGAGATACAACTACATGAGGAACCAAGTGTTAGGTTGAACACTCCCAAAGTTAGAATCTACACAGATGGTTTCCAAATGGATGCTGGGACGGGAGCAGGTAATTCTCGGAAGACTTAAACATGCATAAAGCAGCAGCACTGGGTACCCAAAACTCCATTTTCCAAGCGGAATGTGCCGACATAATCCAGGCTGCAACAGCGATACTGTGCAGGAAGGTAACTGACTCTAAAGTCAGAATACTCTACTACAGCGCCGCAGTCTTAAAAGCACTTCAAAGTCATGAACACTCCTCAGAGCGAACTATCCAGTGTCACCATGTTCTGGAGTAAGTCAGTAAACATAATTACCTCACTCTCCAATGGATAAAGAGACACAGCAGATCCAGACAGAACAATGCAGCCGACGAACTGGCAAAGAGAGGTTCGGGCATGCACCCTGTAGGGCCAGAGCCAATGATCCCATTGCCTGTGAGTCAAATTCGAGCTTGGATCCGTCAAAGGATAAACAAACTACATCAAGAACACAGTCAAGGAAGGCATTCCCGGAGTTAAATCCGAGATACACCCGAAAATGTCTGAACCTTAAACGGGACAGTCTCCGACAAGTGGTGGGAATTGTCACTGGTCATTGTCCTCTTAACAAGCACCTTCACATAATAGGTGTCACAGACATAATTATGCACCACTTGAGTTAAAACCAACAGGAGATAAAGAAGCATTTTGCAAATTGAGCAATGCAAGATACTCACAAAAATAAAACTGTGACGGGAGACTTCAATAGCCAAATAGGCGAGATGGTCAGGAATGAAAAGAAAGTAAGGGGCAAGTCTTAGAATAACTGGCAAGGATAGTTTAGGGAAAAGAAACAACAATAGAAAGTGATGAAAAATTGGTCAAGGGACTTAATATTAGCTACTGAACAATAATATAACATTTTAAAAATGGTTTATGTTTGTATACTCATCACATAAAAACTACTGGAACAATTGCAATGCGGTTTTCACTGTTGGATAAATTAGGATTTGAGTTTATAACTGGTGTACTTGGTATCTCAATCCAATGAGTAGAAGCAGAGCAATTGATAAAAACTATTTGATGGCTGAACAAAATTTGTTGTATTTACCATTTAAGTACTTTTGGTCCTGGATTAACATATAGGATACTTTTCCCAGACATCCTAGAAAAATTACCAAGCGGGCAAAGTTTGGGATAGTAGATATATATGTTAGCATGCAGTCTTCAAAACTCATATAATAATAAAAATACTGATTACCACCATGTCTCCCCAGTCCAAGCAAATTCACCTTCTAATATAGAAGTAGCTACTTTATCAGTTCTGTTTCTATATTTGTTTTTATGAGCTTTATATTTAACTGTATTGTCTAATTTAAAAGATTCATTTTTAATTTCTTTCTTCGTCACATCTTTCAACGGATGTAGCAGCTCTATAAACTGCTCAGTGTCTGCTACAGTTTCTAGGTATATTTCTGGTTCTGGTTTGATCGCTTTTATTTCTATTTCAATTTCTCCAACCTCTTCTGTTTCTAAGTCACTGCTAACATTGTTGCTTTCTTGTTTAAGATGTAAGAGTCCGCTTTCCAATATTTTTTGAGTTTTTCTAAACTTATTTATGAATTCATACACTGTTTCCAAGGTGCCATTGCAAGAGAGACAAATATTGCGGGGAAATCCGTCTATATCTTCAATCTGGAAAACATATTTCCAAATATTGTAAATGTTGTTTGACCAAAATTTTGGAATTTAGTTTTTGAATTTTTGGCAAAGTTTGAGGAAAAGAAATGGTATGTACTTCTAGAGCACGGAGGAAAGTTCTAGACGTTGTTCGAAGTGAACAACTAGTTATGTTAAAGTCAAGTAAAACACATACCTAATTACCTTTTCTCTAAAACATTGTAAGAGTTTCAAGTGAATGCTGTTTTCGCTATTGATTTCCACAAAAATGGGACATGTAGCTTTGTCTTGTAAGCATATTCTGCATAGAGATTTTTTAACTTGATTGGCCATTTTCAATTCTTCACATCATGATTTTAATTTTTAACAAATTCGAGCAACAAATTGTTGAAATATTTATTATTATTACAACAGAGTAAACCTACAAACAAATCAACAAACGCCAACAAAAAACATATGTAAGTAGTGTAGGTATGTTTGTTTTTCTGTTCTGCTGTCATAGCCTGCGTCATGTGTCAAACAATCAGTGATGCCAACAAGATTTTTAAAAATCCGCCGGTTTAGTTGTGTATTTCCGTCAAAAATCCGTTAAAAATATTTTTGATCCGTCAATAATATCCGTCAAATTTCTAAAGTTATATATTTTCACAGGTTAATTACAATTCAAACTATATGTACCAACCGTACTTGAAAGAATACAATATAATTTTTTTACCTTAAAATAAAATTTGTATTATGTTTCCTAAGACGTCCGAAGTCCATTATGAGAGAGGGCATCGTCTTTTCCTCGACTTGTCGTTAGATGTCGCTACTTTACCGTCACGTGATCGCGCCTTCAGCGCCACCAACGGCCAAATCTGGAACTAACTTAAACAGCACGAAGCAAGCCGCCATTTTGATGTCATTGTTCGGCTCATAATGATGATGGTATGAGTGAGTAAGTAATAACACCAGGAAGACCTTATTTGGACTTCGGACGTCTTAGGAAACATAATACAAATTTTATTTTAAGGTAATTTTTTTATATTATGTGTTCCGTTTGACGTCCGAAGTCCATTATGAGAGACATGTTTGTTATCTCCTGGTGGCTTGCATAATAAAAACGCAACAATGTGATTATATTGTTTATACAAAGAAAACGAAATTACATGAATAACTTCTATATAGCAGGTATCATTGTAAATATGTAGGATCATATTATAATCAATTTATTATAAGATTATCTAACTTAGATATGGAAAACATAAGAAAAATAAAGAACATTATATTTTTAGATGAATAGTTGTTGAACTATTATAATCGACTTCATTTAAAAATATATTGGTATAAATAATGTTATAAACTTTATTTCGTGGCTAAAAAATATTTAGAAAGTGACTTCTCAGAAATAGTGTTAAAGCCTCTATCATCTACATCTTTGTAGTAAAATTTTCTAAACGTATTTTCATGGCGCCAGTTCGCCTTAGCTAAAATATCGTTTAATGGGTATTTTTCTAAACAGTTCAGAGATGAGACTGCTGACCTACAGCTACCGGGCGTAGCCTCTATTCCAGCATCAGAAAGAGTTCGCCTTACCCAGCCACCTATGATAACAGCAGTGGCCGGTCTACGAGGCTCCCTAGTGTTGAGAAATAAATTTGTCAAAGAACCTCTAGTATTTTTGGAGATATTAATCAATGCTCTTAGCCAAAACAAGGGATTTGTATTTCTATCCGGTGACGCTAGTAATGTCCAACTTGATTGTTGGTACGACGCTGAGTCAGTTTTGGAACCAAATACAGGATGTAGGGTTATTGAATCTCCCTCGTCCACTAGATGTTTAGAGTCACAATGTCAGAGAGTCAAATCGTGGACTCTACGTCCCGAGGCCAACAAAAGAATTGTGGCAGTACGTCTGGAAACATCATATAGACTGAAAAGATCCGGACTTGTACTTTTTAAGTACTGAATTACAATCCTTGCATCCCATATTGGCAATTTTGGTGGAATTGGTCTAGCTAATGACACTGCTTTTAGTATATGCTTAACCAAATTATTCGAGGATATTTTAATATCGGATAGTGTTTCACAAACTGATGCTATAACCGATTTATGTACAAGAATAGTACGATATGCTAGTCTATCTGTTAGAAATAGTTTCGCTAAATACCTAGCTACCTCGGCAGGTGCTGGACGACGACAGTTCAGGTTATGTTGACTACACCACTGCGACCATTTGTTCCATATGGGAGTGTAAGTCTTAAGTGTAGAAGGCCTCCAACAAGTCGACAGAAGCTGTTTTTCTTCAGTAGACCAACTCTCTGTTAAGGTATCCCAGCCGAAATGAGCCAAGCTTCCAGCTGTAGGTTGTTCACTTGAGCTGGAGGGCGACCTGTCACTGTGTCCAGCAAAGTTAAAGGCAGGTTCCTTATTTTTGTGGGGCGTGCTAGGGCACGGTTCTTCAGATCTGGACGCCAAAGAGGCTTCTTCCACTTGGGTGCTATTATTATGAACTTGCCTTTCGCCGAGTTGAGATGGTGTAGCACACGTGGGAGCAGAGCTGGTGGAGGAAAGATCCACGCAAGATCGTATGTCCAACATCTGCTGAATGCGTCGTGATAATAAGCGTTCGAGTCTAATAAGTCTAGCGACACATATTTTGACACGACGTGAGCGTCTTTTGAGGCAAACAGGTCTAGATCTGGTGTTCCCCACATCTTGAATACCTTTTTCGTCCCTTCGCTCAGAAGATGCCATTCGGAGCCGGCGCGATTGCGCGAGAGGTGATTGGCTTCCGTGTTGTACCGTCCCGGTAGATGGTGAGGGAGAAGTACAACGTGCAGGCTGTCCGTCAGTGCCACGAGTTGTTTGGTCAGCTCCAAAAGTTTTCGAGATCTTGTTCCGCCCTCGTTCTTTATATACGACACTACCGTTTTGTTGTCGGTCTGTAAAATCACGGTTGAGTTTTTTAGGACCTTCGCTTGTGATGAGATAGCAGCTATCACTGTGTACATCTCCTTTAAATTGCTGTGCCACCTCAATTGATGTTGACTCCAATTGCCTTTCAGTGTGTTGTTGTTGACCAAGGCTCCCCACTGAATGTCCGAGGCGTCTGTGACAACATAATTGACTGGTAGTTTTCTGGGGTGAATCTGTGTTTTCTGACTGATATTGTTTAGCCACCATTCTAGTTCTTTTCTTACTTCGTTCCCGAACACACTGGGCCGGCGTGGGCTTTTTTGTAGAAAATTGCTGTGGCGCTGCAGCGTACGGCAATGCAACCTTCCCCGGAGGGTGATGAAGGTCGCAAAGTTGAGATACCCTAAGAGGCGTTGCGCTTGCTTGAGGGTCCAACTGCCTGCTGTCAAGCGAGTCATTAGGTACTGGCGGACTTTTCTCACCTTGTCTGGAGGTAGACTTTTGATGTTGTTTTTCGTGTTCCAGACAATTCCCAGGTACTCTATAGACATTGTCGGAGTGAGTATAGATTTGTCCATGTTGATATTCCAACCTAGGCTGGTGAGAAACTCTATAGCCATGTGGACATGAGTTCTCAATGTCTCTCTGTGTTGATGGGCTATTATATAATCGTCTAAATACACTACCAGACGAAGGCCCTTCCTGCGTAACATTTCGGCAGTCCAATTTGTGACTGAGGCAAACATTTTCGGTGCCGCTGCTAGCCCGAAGGGTAGACATGTCATCCGCAGCAACCGGCCCTCGTAACTGATACGTAAAAAACAACGATGTCCTTGCATTATCGGCAGATGATAATATGCTTGGCTTATGTCTAGCTTTACCATCCAATCGCCCGTTTGTAAAAAGTTTAGCATTCGATGATGATGAAACAGATGAAAATGCTTTGGCTTCATGAATTGATTTAATGCCTTCAAATTGAAGATCACGCGATTTTTTCCGTTGTTCTTCGTTATAATGAAAAGTGGGGATATGAAAGATGGAGTTGTCGGTGCAGGCTCGAGAACTCGATTGTGAATCATGGCTTGAATTTCCAAAGTCATTACTACAGAACTCGGAGTCTGAAATCTTTTCATTATATCTGATGTTGGAATGATCATTGGCGGCGTCTGACTGAAAGGTATGCGAGCAGCTGAAATTAATTTTAGGATTGTTTTGGGCGGACGTAATTTGGCCCACACTTTTTGATAAAGCATCAGACAGCCGCCCGAAAACCGCTTTGAGTCATTTAATCCTATTTCTGTTAGGCTGATCTTTTTGCCCCGCCCTCTTTTTTCTGTCGTGTTCGTCGACATTACGCTTTCTATTTTTTCCTTGCTTTGATTTATTTTTTGGAAACGAAAGGACTTCTCACGGGAGGTAGAAGCTGCCGGTGATTTCGAACGCACCAACGATTTAGGCTGAGTCATGATATCTTTGCCTAATTTACTAATACCCCCAATTTTTTGCAAATAAGCAGCCAACTCTTGAGGGTTGAACATGTATTCTGTAGATGGGGGATTTCTTTCAATATCTTCCCGGATATATTTTCCCTTTAAACCTTTAAGGAGCGCTTTACGCCGTAGTTCTAGAACCTCTGCACGCTTTCCGCAAATTATTTGTAAAATGTCATGAGAAACAGTTTTATAGCCAGATTCATTTCCAAAAAGCTCTTTCAATTTATCGTATGTAGAAGATGAAGTTAATTGTGCATCCGGTTTCGCGGACCAATCAATTAAATTACGCAACGCTAAATTAACAAACTCGTTCTGCGCTAAAAAGGCATTTGACAAAGCAGCAAAGCTACGTTCCATCTGAAACCACCTAAGCGGAGCATACGGATCATCTAGATGTCTCAACTCTTCATTTACTTTTAGCTCTGTAAATGCCGGATAAGCGGTATATTTCTTTTGAACCTCAGTGTACCGCACAGAGTTCCAATCTGGGGTGCCGAATCTTTGCATAGAAGCTAACTTAGTAACCCGGTCCGGGCTTGCTTTAGGCACGGTCGGTTCTTTAACAGAAACATCTAGCTCAGCAATGTCATTAACCAAGACTGGCGGTCTTAAAAATGGATCGTCTAACGAATTGTTAATCGCTCCAGGCGGAGGCATAGCGGAAAAGGATACACTGGGTTGTGTGGCAGCAAAATTTGTACTCATAATACTATTAACGTGACTCACCAGCTGTTGGGACAGTAATTCAAACCTTCGATCCATTTTTCGCACGGAGTCGAGTGATCGACTGCGGCTGCCACGACGGCGTCGTCTCTTTGGCGACGGCTCTTCATCCTCGTTCGAACTTGAATCTGGACTCGATGACCCTGACTCGCAAGACAGTGTGTGCTCCTTTTGTAAACGCGTAGGATCGCGATCACTAAACACATCCGCGAGCGGTGGGGTACTTTTCTCACCGTTGTTCATTTTATCACAATTTTCACGCAACGAATTTAAAACTTTAATCTTTTAACTTTCTACTTTAATCTCAAAAGTTATAATGATATCAAATCAAACTAGGGAAGGTTGATTTTAAATAAAAATCTAACGACCATGCGTACGATTCGAAGAACGACGCAACAATGACATCAAAATGGCGGCTTGCTTCGTGCTGTTTAAGTTAGTTCCAGATTTGGCCGTTGGTGGCGCTGAAGGCGCGATCACGTGACGGTAAAGTAGCGACATCTAACGACAAGTCGAGGAAAAGACGATGCCCTCTCTCATAATGGACTTCGGACGTCAAACGGAACACATAATATAGATCAACCATGAGGTCAACAGATCTTACTCTAATTCTTCTCAATTAAAATGTAAACTAAAATATCGTCGTCATTTTCAGTGCTATCATGCTCTGTTGCCATTGTAGAAGCTGCAGAATTATTGAGAGTATTGATTCCGCGTGTCAAATGCCTATCTTGTTTCAATCAGATTTTCATTATGACTTGCACTTAGTGCGGTGCGTTAGAGTCCATATTGCTTTGAAAAAATGATTAGGTACAAAAAATTGCATTGGCCTAGGGATTGCCCTGCCCAGAACTTGGTTACAATCGGATTATCACTTTTTTCATAGCAATTTCGACTCTATCGCAAGGCATTAGTGATATGGATACTGACAATCCGATTGAAGCTAAGTTATGTGGTCGGCACTGCGATTACGTAATGTTGATCATGACGGTTTCAAGCCGTGAAATTCAATAATGCTTTGCGATAGAGTCGATTTTGCTATGAAAAAAGTGACAATCTGATTGAAGCCCTGTAACAATTGATTGAACTGACTGACTGCCCTGATTGAAGTTCTGTAATTGGGCCACTGTTGGTAACACGTCTTTGACCATCTTATTGCCATAATACACAATAATTCTTATAAAATACTTACTCTATAATTAGAAAAATGTCATAGTCATATTTGGCTGAAGATAGTTTTCGTCCCGTTAAATATCCTGTTAGCCGTTAGAAAGTTTTTTACCCGTTTTTAACGTATTCAAATCCGCTAGATATGACGGAAAATCCGTTAAGTTGGCAACACTGCAAACAATCGCTACGCTACCCGCTAGGGCGCGTTCACTTACACGTTCGAGGACGCACGGATCATCCGCGCGATCGCTCGAAATCGTTCACGGCGTCGTCGGACATACGCCTGGGTCATCCGAAAAATAGTAGAGGAGGGGAGGAATAGTATGAAAATGACACTTGACAGTTGTCAGTTCTATGTGGACGTCCAAAGTCGTTCACTAACTCCGGTGGCCCGACTACATAACTTAGCTTCAATCGGATTGTCAGTATCGATATCATTAATGCCTTGCGATAGAGTCGAAATTGCTATGAAAAAAGTGATAACTCGATTGTAACCAAGTTCTGTAATCGGGCCGCAGATAATCGAGCGATAATCGCACGGATGATTCGAGCGTGTAAGTGAACACAGCCCTAGATATACTCTTTGCCCGCTAGTGTTGTACCCCTGCGTTCGAGACGATGATTTAGCGTTGTGGGCAGGTTCGAAATGTACATTTTTAACAAGCCGCTTTCTTAGAACATTTTCAACATTTTTGCAACTTTTGACACTACCGATCCTTTCCAAACTGAATGAAAAACGACCCTATCCCCCGACGGAATAAAGAAGATTTTACTATGTCAACATGTCATTGAAACTGGCAAAACGAACGGTGATCGAAAACATTCAGAACGCTAATTTCGCCCACAAACGGCCAAAGGGAACGCCAATTGTGATCATATTTACCGTTTTTAAGAGTTATTTTCGCCAATTGTTACAAAAGGAACGGCTCGTACATATACACGCCCAAGGAATATATTACTCTCTACCGAGAGTAGCGTAATTCGAAATGTTTGTGTTGTTCGTACAAAATCGACGTAGTCGATTAGTTCCAGTTTTTTTACCGTCGTACTCCCTGATTCAGAACCTTTCGATAACTCAGCAGTGCTATTCCGCAATATTGATCATATCGGTGTCAATCGGTCAAATTCATTAATTTGTTGCGATAGTCGAAATTTCTATGAAGAAAGTGACAATCTGATCCGCAGTGCAATTTCGTACCTTGGTTTCAATCAGATTGTCACTATCCAGGCTTTCATAGTATTTCATTCAACATTTATTTTCTTTATTTATGTAAATAAATTACTTACCTACCCAATCAAATGTCTAGATGAGAAATGTGAGGTAGGTAGGTTAGAAGATGAAGGCGGGTGCTCGCTACGCTTCGATCGCCACTGAAGGTTGTTCTTAATAATAATTTATTATATAAAATATGTGAAACCTGTGGAATTTAATGCTAAAACTCATTAAATTCCACAGGTTTGCTTGTATTCTCGATCCATCTCAGAAAAGTTATGTCTTGTAGCATATGTAATTTGTTTTTGAAGGCAATCCATTCATTTTGTATTTGTTCAGCTAGAGGATCGTCCCAGGTGACTTCTGTTAGCTATAGTTGTTGAAATATCATTTTCGCCTTCACGGTAACCGAAACGCTCCAGCCCATAAGATCGTATAACTTTTATAAGTTAGATAATAGTGAGCGTTTGATGGTAACGTTGTTGTTTGTATGACCTTGAATATTATGTTGGAATGTAAAGTTGTCTGTGCACGGATTCCAAGTAATGCCCAAGGTTTTATTTGTTTATGCGTGCTTGAAGTCCAGCATGTTTTGACTAATCTGTTCTGGTGCGTTCTGGTGCTAGCCGTTTCTCCAACTGTCCGAATTGGGCCATTGCTTGTGGCCTCGACGAACCTAAAAGTTTTTCAAAGTTTGGTTTCATAGGTAGTCTGACTTCGTATCTTCCATAAGAGCCCCTCTTTGTCGTAGTCTTGAATAATGTTTCACAATAGTCCTGGGTTGAAATGTTTTCTTGTCCGTTGTCAGCTATTTCCTCAGATTCACAGAATTGCGATATCTCTTAAAGTCGTTCAGAACCGCTTGACAGTTTAATGTTTTGTCATTTCCCATCAGTACCATCCTAGTTTTGTTTGCTGTGCAATATGTGTGATAGATGGTCCACGTATAATTCCCTCCATGACGATATCCGCATAGATACCAGCGTCGAGGAGTATGATGTATGTACTTGTCTTGATATGTTTAATGTTCGTCTGCCAAAATAATGTTCTGTAGATGAGGCCATTGTGGCTTCTCAAACGTGTAATTTGGCAAATACTTGAGCATTTTGGACATGACCATGGCTTCAGAATCGGTGCAATTTTTTTTTGTGATTTTGACAGTTGCGGATTTTTATGGATGGCCTCGGAATATAAGTCCATAAATGTTGGCCATTGAATGTAGTTTCCCGAAAATGTAGGTATTTCCAATTGTGAGACTGCTTCACGCTGATGACTCGTGTAACTGAGTTTATGATTGTGGCTCTTTTTTATCGAATTGTAGTTGGCTTCATTTTTTGAGTACACTTCCTCGTAGTCCACATCAGAACCTAGAAGCAGGTTGTCTATTTGCCAGTGGAGGTCGTCAATTAATTTCCAACGATAGTGTAAAGTTTGTAAGCAGTCTTCAATTTCCCACTTTTCACAGATGTTTTCTATGTTAATCCCTCGTACAATACGTGACAGTGAACGAAAATTTGTTCGCTGCTGGCTTATTAATTCGTCCAACCTTGATAGCATTGCCCTGTCTTCCAGGGGTGTTTCCATCTTCCCTTGTTCACCTTCCGCCTGACTATACGAGCTTTTGGAACGTTGGCACTGTGGTTGTTTTGCGTAGCATTTCACAAGTAATTTCGTAATATCCTTTGCGTGTTTGTATGCCGTTGAGATAAAGTAATCGAGGCTTGCACTTAAACGTTCTGTTAATATGGCATCATTCCCTTCGAATTAGCTCCTAAACGTTTTTCGTCATAAACGGTCGTTTTTCGACTCGCAGAATCCTTGTTGATGTTGGTTGATACTCGTATTTTCTGTATAGCTTCAACGATGATCTACTGACGCTGTAGAAGTCCCTCCATTGTGGTTGTGAGGTAGTGTTTTGTTGTGACTGTAGTTGCCCAGAGCGATGTGTGCTTTAGCTTTGCTTCAGCCTGTTGTGCTCATGGACGTACGTTTCCAGACAGGATGATGGATAAGAACAAAAACCTCCACGGTCTTATGTGCCTTCTCAACTGTACTGGTGGAACCCGCTGGTGGGAAGCCTTTCAGCCGATTCGCAACCGTAGAAATCTTCGCTCAAATTCGGCTCGAAGATATGTACAATCACAACGCTGTGTAACGGAGCGCACAATGAAAAGCGACCGTTCTTGTAAGTGGTTTATTGCGATCTGTTAATATTTTATAAAATTAATATATTTACGTGTATCAAGTAACATTGTACGGTGCCCAATCTATATTTTTATTTCCACATGAATCTGACAAACGTAGACGTGCCGCCAAGTAATGAGCTTAACATGGCGGCCTACGTATCGTCTTTTTGTATATGTGCGAGACAGTGTTGCAACGGGTAAATGAACGAGACAATGACGTGTCGCTGGGCGAAAAAAGGTAAACGATCATGTTTCTATGTATATAAAGAAGTAACGATTAATGTTCAGTCTGCTACTGTATATTAGAAGTATGTGGATGGGGCTGTGTCAGGGCACAGAACGCCAGTAAGCGTAATTCAACCTCCTTTGGTTGTGTCGGGGCGCACGGCTGTTTGTTTGTCGTGAAATGACTACGCCCCGTCTAGATTTTTTTAAATCAGTTTAGTATTTTTTATTTATTGGTAGCACTCACACCGCGGCAATTTTCTTACTTTTAGCATTTTTATACCCGTTGTAAATTCTAAAGCCTTCCAGCCAGGTGGAGCGACGATACGCAGTGTCTGGCAGCAGTTGGAAGAGAAGAGCCGAAGATCGGGCTCAGTGGCGTGGTTTGGAAGAGGGCTTTGTCCAGCAGTGGACTGACACGGGCTGATGATGGTGATGAAAAAATTCTACAAATACCCGCCAGTAAGCGTAATTCAAAATCATTGGCAGCAGTGTTTTTGACCATAGACAACTGCATTATTACTCACGCACTTGACAGCCTTGTTATTATTTCGTTTCCATGGCAACGTTCCCTATACTAATTTTTAAAATCAGTTCAGGGCCTGTATTCTGTATGACCACTCACGCCAATTCCACGCTGATTCCACGCCGCCTGCGTGGAATCACGAACAAATTCGGCGAGGAATTCGCGTCTTAAAATTAGAGAATTAGGCCCCAGTATTTTTTGAGTTTATCTATTACAAACAAAAATACCTACAAACAATCAAATCTTTCCTCTTTATAATATTAATGTAGATACACAAGCATAATTATTATACATATTTTAATAAGTAGGTATCTGTTGCGCGCGATCACACTATGTTAAGTAGTATTAATGAATAGGTATTGAAAATCATGTTTAGGGTTCTCTTGTAATTTTTCATTTCGAATGACCATTTAGGATCTATAACGATTAACGGGTTCATGTTGGTTAGCAACCATTCTCACTTTTTTTTGCCCCTGTTTAGTTTTGTTTGCAGTCGGGTTTTTTGTGAAGGTGGTTAACCGTGTTCGTTTTTAGTATTGAGATCCTCTATCGATTTATTGAGCTTTAATCAGTGGCCGCTATTTCGCGATTTTTTCAAAATGCCGATAATGCAAGGCTTCTTAGTAAAATGTAAGGTTCATCTCATTTCTTATATTGACGGTGGCATTGGCTGGCCGCGGAGTGAGCACTCTTTGTAAACTTCGACAGCACCCAGGAACGCCTCCAATACTCCTTCCGATCTGAACCGACCACGGCTGTCGGCCGTGCTCGCGGCGGGTGCGATAGGGCTCGAAGTTATAAAATCATCGGCAACGCCTGCCGAGCGTGCTGATGAGGTGACGGATTAGCTTCCGCCTGCGCACGAGTGATTGTCTCCACCAACGTTGAAAGAAACATCTCCGTCTGGAACGCTAGGGACTGAAACGTCGGCCCCGCGCTCGCGCCTTCAATCACGGTTTCGTCGCAGCGGCCGGTGCCACTATCGTCTCTCGTGATGGCGTCGTGCTCCTGACGATCACTGCATTATTGCCGGAGCGCTTCATTCCTCGTAAGCTGAGGCATTGTCGCGAATCCGTTGCACGTTAAAATCGGTTTCTCCTCACAACATCCGTTAACGTCGTTATTATTATTCTTGTTTCGTTATGCCCGCGAGTTGGGGCGTCACTGTAACTGGTCTTATATTTGTCTTCTCTTATGGGTTGAAATGAACGGAAACGGGAAACGGGTTCATTGCATACACGAAACTGTATGGAGGTTAAAAAACCAGATAACAACTGTAATACAGTAAATAACAACAAAAGCACGCGTTGTCTTGCGTGTCTCGCGGACGGATTGTCCCCAGTAAGCATAATTCAAAATCTGTTCCATAGTTCCACACTGCCACACTGTGTAACTATGGCGTTAGTGGCGAGTATCTACGGCGCAGGCGCGCGAAACAAATCACAACTCATGGTCTCATGAATTTGAAATAGTTTGGTTTCAACTTGCTGCGCGTCTCGTCATTCAGCTCTGAAATCTTGTGATTTCTCATATGACTTTTCATATTGCCTCTCTGTGTATATCCGCGTCCACATATTGGACACTTGAATGGAGTGTCCCCTGTGTGTATTCTCATATGTTCCCTCAAATAGACTTCATCATAAAACGCACTGTCACATACACTGCAGATGGCTGGTCTCTCACCTGTAATCATCAATAAAAATATCTATACTTTAATAAAACTGTAACGGGTCCAATTCTGTACATTGAAGATATTTTGAAATTTTCGTTTGGATATGAAGCAAAAACTTTTTTTTTTTTTATTTTTGTCTGTCTGTATCTTGGCTAGGCATCACGCCGAAACTACTGAATGAATTTAAATGAAAGTTGGTATGATTTGAGTTCATACTACGAGGTAGGACACCGGATACTTTTAATACAGTTTAGGCTTCATTATCGAATATAGAGCATATTGGATAATGAAGCCTAAACTGTATGTTTTTTTCATTTCTGTCTGTAAGTCTGTCTGTCTGTATCTTGGCCGCGCATCACGCCGCCGGAACTACTGCATGAATTCAAATGAAACTTGGTATGATTTGAGTTCATACTACGAGGTAGGACATAGGATACTTTACATCCCGAAAAGTTAATGGGTTCTCGCAGGATAGTGCTTGAAAATTATTTAAGAGAACACGTATTACGCTGAAACTACTCGACGGATTTTTTGATACAAATTGACACAGTCATATATCTATAGGCACTTATAATAAAGCAATAGGTACGAAAAAGGCTGTAAAAATAATATAAATAAAAAACTGCTCTTAGGTGCTTAAAAAGGGTATTGAACACTTTTTTATTATTAATCGTGTCGCTTTGTCTGTTTGTTTGTATATTTGTTTGTTCACGCATCACGTAAAAACTATTGGACCGATTGCAATGCGGTTTTCATTATCAGATAGCTTAGGGTTTGATTTAAAAACACCACGCGTGCGAAGCCGCGGGTACAGCTAGTTTTGAATATATATTTTTAGATTATTATAATTATGTTACGCTTCTCGCATGTTCCTTTTTTGGGAAAAAGTGTCCTATACGTTATTGAAGGTATAAAATAATCTATAAAACAACAAAACAAAACTAGTTCAGCTGCCAAATAGTTTTTATTGATTGCTCGGCTTCACTTCATAGGACCTGTGGATAGTAGCCGGAAGAAAATGGACGAGGAGAGCTGAAGACCGAGCTCAGTAGAGTGCATTAGGAGAGGCCCACGTCCAGCAGTGGACTGATATAGATAAGTGGAGTCCCTATATTACACGGCCAGTATTACGCGACCAAATAATGTACAGCCAATAATTCGCGACCAATATTACGTGGATTGGCGTCGTAATATCAGGGGTACATTATTTGGTTGCGTATTATTGGCCGTGTAATATCACCCCGTGCTGATTTTGTACAGGCGATATTACGCAGCCAGAATTACGAAGCGAAAATATGTACATGTAATAACAGGGTGTGCATTATTGGCTGTGTAATACGGGCCGGACACTTTTTATACGGTCGATAATGTACAGCCAATATTACGTGTACATCACAGATTAAAATATAGAAATGACATAGTAAAAGCCTCGTTTGCACGTTCCAGTTTCCTTTTACCACAGATTATGAATCGCGATTGCTCCGGCGCTGCGGGAAGTGCTGCCCCTCCGCCCTTGCGTAACAAAGCACAGGTACCAGGATGAGCTGGAGCGGCAGAGGCTGGTCGCCGAAGGCGACCAAAAAGCCGAAGCTGCGGAGGCGAGCGGACGGGGGCTGCACTCCCTCCGCGCCTCCGGCTTTTTAAAAACACTCTAGTGTAGGGCAGACAAGACCACGTGGAGTCGGGGTTGGCCGATTCGGTTCTGTGACAGTTTTTTTCATCTTGACACTCGCCTACACAAACGAGGCATCAAGGAGTGATTCTAGCTTTGTCTGTTGTCTTTGTTTGTTTTGTTGGCTTCGTATTATTGGCCGTGTAATATTGGTCGTACAAAATCGGCACGGGCTGATATTACGTATCCAGTTGTACACGTAATATTGGTCGCGTAATACTGGCCGTGCATTATCAACCCGGACCGATTTTGTACAGGCAATAATACACGGCCAGTATTAGCCGTCCAAATATTACGAATCCATGTACACGTAATATCTGGCCGTGTAATATTGGCTGTACAATACTGGTCGTACATTATTTTCGGCGTGTATTATCGTCTCCCGATAAATGTATGGGGAGAGCTAAAGACCGAGCTCAGTGGAGTGCATTAGGAGAGGCTCACGTCCAGCAGTGGACAGATTTAGATAAATGGGTGAGGAGAGCTGAAGACCGAGTTCAGTGGCGTGTATTGGGAGAGGTTTACGTCCAACAGTGGACAGATATAAATAAATGTTATATTCTTGTTTTAAGTAATGCACACCATTTTTTTAATTATACTCATTGTACAGACTTTTTGTAAGTACTATAATATGAGTATAGATTTATCTCCACTCTACCAAACTCAAAGATGAATATTATACTATAGCTACTAACCAGTATGCACAGACCGCTCATGAATAACAACACCCCTTTTATAGTGGTAACTTCGATCACAAAAATTACATTTATGCATTGTATATTTCTTTTTTTTTGTTGGATCTTTTTTGTGAATACTACGAATATGCTCTCCCAAGTTTTTTTTCGAAAAAAAGGCTTTCCCACATGTGTCACAGACAAAATTTCTCATGTTTTCATTATGTTTTAATATGTGGGAGTTTAAATCTTTTTCAGATACATAATCTTTAGGGCATTTGGTACATTTGAATTTTCTTTCCATATGCTTTCTTCTTTTGTGATTAGCGAGATATTCCGCTGCAGTAAATGTCTCCCCGCAGAGGTCGCACAGTTTAGTTGCTAGTGGAGCGTCAGTTTCTTGGAATCTTTTTGCTTTTTCTTCTAGTCTCATTTGTGCAATCCTGAAATGAAGAATAGTTTCTCAAGTTCTTCTTTTTATCATGTCAACTAACCGGCTTTGCCCGCGTGGTTATTTCATTATTAAAAGTAGCCCATACGTGTTGTTACAGGACCAAAAACTTCATTTCTTTAAAATTCGTTCAGCAGTCAAATAGTTTTTTATCGATTACTCGGCATCTACTCAACAAATAAAAAAATAATAAAAAAAAGATGATCGGAAAAGATACCAAGTACCCCAGTTTTTAAGTCAAACCCTAAGCTATCCAACAGTGAAAACTGCATCACAATAGTATCTTCATTGTACAGACATTTTCGTTTTCATTCATAGAAGCAGGGCCGTCTTTAACCTATTGGAGGCCCTGGGCACATTAGGACAATGGGGCCCCTATGATCTTGACACAGCACTATTTTGTTAGAATGTACAAAGAAAGTAGATAAACAAAGTTCTAGATTTATTTTTACCCGACTGAGGAGGGTTATGAGTTTGGTTTGTATATATACATGTATGTTTGTTTGTTTGTACGTTTCTTATGCTCATCCTACAGCCTAAACGGCTTGACGGATTTTGATAAATGAGGTATCATTGGATTCGTCTTAGTCACGATACTGCTATATGATATATGAAATGTACAAGAAAACTAATATGGCGGCTTATAGCTGCCATATTGTATTTCCGACGGAACGAAATATTGACAAAACCTATCGTAAAGTACCAAAATTAAGGTCCTTAAAAAACAATTTAAATTAATAAAACCTAAACAATAGCAATTGTCTTTCAAGTTTCTTTATTCCACCATAACATTTAAATGCCTGAACTCATATTGATATTTATGGGGTATCGTTAGAATACTTACATCATCCCCATCTGTGATAGAAATAGGCAATTAGTTTTTTGAAAAGTTCCTTTTTTCAGGGCAGTTGTGTATTTTTTCTTACTTTGACGATTTACATTACGAAAAAACAAACTATAATGACTGAATACAATACCTACGCCTTCAAAAAACTCTTTCTTATCTTATGTTGTATTTATGCATTATTATTACGTTGGTAATTTCGAAAAAAAGATACTGTTCTGGCTCAAATGTAATTATTTTATTCTTTTTAGTGGTTGTTTACAAAATAACAGTTTTATTATGGAGTAGATATAAATTTTTTTGGACAAATATTTAATTTTTTGATTTTTAGTGGCCTAAGCAAACATCGGAAAGAATATATGCCAAAGAAAATAGTAGACACTCACTCACCTTAGACTCAAAGCGTTGGTAAATTAAAACCTAAGATGAATAAAACCTACATATATAACAACTGAATTAGTTTTGGCCATTTTCCATCATTTTGTTGTTGCGTTCCTGTGACTACCTTCCGGCTCCATCATCAGACCCTGAAAACCACATAACACCAGAGAACTCATCAAGACAAACCAAATGAGCCCAAACTCGAAGGGGTTCCATCATTGTGTTGTTGAGTGCCTGTGACTACCTTCCGGCTCCATCATCAGACCCTGATACCACATAAAGCTAAAGAACTCATCAAACAAACGAAATGAGCCCAAACTCGAATGGGTTCCATCATTTTGTTGTTGAGTCCCTGTGACTACCTTCCGGCTCCATCATCAGACCCTGATACCACATAAAGCTAAAGAACTCATCAAACAAACGAAATGAGCCCAAACTCGAATGGGTTCCATCATTTTGTTGTTGCGTTCCTGTGACTACCTTCCGGCTCCATCATCAGACACTGGATACCACATAAAACTAGAGAATTCATCAATACAAACCAAATGAGCCTAAACTCAAAAGGGTTCCATCATTTTGGGTTGAGTTCTTGTGACTACCTTCCAGCTCCATCATCAGACCCTGAATACCACATAACACCAGATAATTCATCAAGACAAACCAAATGAGCCAACACTACAAAACGACAAACTACTACTACTACTGCTGCTGCTGCTGCTGCTGCTGCTGCTGCTGCTGCTACTACTACTACTACTACATCAGTCATCAGAACTACACCCGTGTGCAATACTTCAGCATCTTTGAACGTCTTTAAATTGTTCAAAAAAGACTTGCAATCCAGTCCTAAACATTATAACACAGTGAATTAAATTAAAGCTTATTTAAAGCTACTAATCCAATTTTGATGAAATTTATACAGTACCACACTAGAAGTCTTCTTACTCAAGTAAAAACAATCATCTAATTCGGTTCAGAAATCCCAAGATATTAGAAAACATAAACTATAAAACAAATTGATTTTCTTATTAAACTACTGAACTAATTTTGATGAAATTTATACAGTACCACACTAGAAGTCTTCTTACTCAAGTAAAAACAATAATCTAATTCGGTTCAGAAATCCCAAGATATTAGAAAACATAAACTATAAAACAAATTGATTTTCTTATAAAACTACTGAACTAATTTTGATGAAATTTATATGGAAATACACGGAAAGTTTACCCTTTTGAATAAAAAAACAAACTATCTAAAGCGGTTTAGAAATCTTAAAAATAAACACAAAATAAAGACAAACACAAAATCGAATGAATTTACTCAACAAAACTATTAATTCTCGAAAAACTGCTAAACCAATTTTGATACAGTTTATATGGAACTACCTGGAGAGTATACCCTTTTAAACTAAAAAAATAATTTTTAAAATCGGTCCGTAATTGACGGAGATATCGACTGACATACATAACAAAAAAAAAACATACATACAGCCAAACATATAACCGTCCCAATTTCACAAAAAAACTGATAAAACTAATGAATACAATTTTAAACTTTGTAAGAAGCTTGAAAGACCTTCATTTTGGTACCTCACTCGACAGGTTTGGCAATTTTTCGTTCCATCGGAAATATAATATAGCAGCTGTAAGCTCCCATATTAGTTTTCTTGATATTTCACATATCTTTCAGCAGTCTCGTGACTAAGACGAATCTAATGATACCTCATTTATCAAAATCCATCAAGCCGTTTAGGCTGTAGGATGCGCCTAAGAAACGTACAAAAAACAAACATACAAACAAACACCTAACCTTCTAGATTTGAGATGGACAAAATAGTTAATCACTTCTTCAAAATCTATGTTTTTAAGCATATAACATTCTATGGGCATCAGCGACAAACTGGTTAATCTCTCTGAAAAAACTAGAAAAGTCCGTTAACAACTAGTAATCCGAAAAAAAAACAAAGTTTTTAATATTATTCATAAAAAATACAATACACCATTATGTATTGTTTCATTAGAGATTGCACTAATTCTGTTATTAAAAATTGGTGTAGTAAAATACTTACTATATACTTATTTTATAAATTTCCTATAGATAGTGTGTGCACAATAAAATTTCTAATTAGAAATGTTAATTCCTAAAATTAAAGAATAGTAATATTTAATAATAATTTTAAATGTTAATTTCTAATTATATATATTTGTTGTTTTTTAATTAAATTTTGCATTAGTTTTAAAGTTTTTTTTAATATAAAACATGCGAATAATTGATGAAATTATACATTTTAAACATAACGTAAAAGAACATTTGAATCAATTCAATATGTACTTTCTCAATTAAAATGGTTTATTCAAACTTGACGCTTCACGCTTCGCTTCGTTTGCTTAATTCAAATTTGGTGTGAGTCTAAACCGTAACTCTTGATGAAAGGCACAAAAAACTATGCAATTCTAGTTCACTGATAATGTTTATTTAAAACAGTAGTAGTGGTAGTTTAGTATACCATTATATTGTATTTTTATATATTTAAATTTATCCAAACATGCTGATATCAGAAATCCTGAATTTCGGGCGAGAGTAGAGTAGCTTAGCGCATGCAAAATCTAATAAGCAAGTAGGTATTGTAGTCAGTCATTATGGTTTATTTTTACGTAATAAAAAGTAAATCGTCAAAGTATGAGAAAATACACGACAGCCTAAAAAAATGAACTTTTCAGTTCAGGCATTTGAAAGTTATGGTGGAATAAAGAAACTCACATACTTACATACATGCACCCTTAGAACATTACACTTATTTTTTGGGCAGTAATGTTTTTCGGTAATAATTTGGTGATCTGCCAGGAACTAGGGGGGCGATCGCGGGGCCCTGGGCAAGTGCCCAGAGTGCCCAGTGCAGGCCCCGCATAGAAGAACTACCCACTGGGTTCTTCTTCTATGTTCTCATTGCTTTATTACAAGTATAGATATAGATAGTTAATACATTCCTTGAACTTTTATTACTAGCAGCACCCTGGTGCCGTTTTCAGTAAACAAAATCCCTGCGAGTTCCTTACTTTTCGGTGTGGCCACACTTAGAAATAATAAAAAATGGGTAAATGTGGAGGATGAAGGTTTGGGGAAGTGAGGGAAGGTAGGGGAAAGTGAGGGGAGAGTAATGGGAAGTGGACGAATGGTGGGGCATGTCGGGGAAGGGATGTCGGCTCTCGGTCTTCCCCCACTTAGCACCAGCTGCCCCACTTCCCACATTACCCTCCTCTCACTTTCCCCTACCTTCCCTCATTTCCCCAAACCTTCATCACCCCACTTTAATATTTTTTCTAAGTCTGGCCACAGAATAAATAATAGTACAGGTACAGAAGGATAACTGAGTAAAGTCATTTATATAAATAGAGACTCGCTACAACGCTATAAAGTGCAATTTAACTCGAACAGCGCTGCGATATTTCAATTATATTTACCTAGAAGGCGCTCGCCCATCGCGTGCAGGCTAGAATGCACCGTATCACAACGCGCGAGAACTTCCATTGCTCTAACCGTTTCAGAATTTGTCCCTTTTTCGCTCGGTAGGGTTGTATTAAGATATGACTAGGTACTTGTACTACTAATTATTCTGTGATATGTTATGACTTAGATATTGTAACAGAATAAATAAGTAATAATGTTATTACTTATTATTATAAATTAAAATAATTCTATTACATACAATGACATTCTTATCAGAATAGACCTACTACCTCATTTTTACTACCTACCTATCCTGTTTTCAGAACGCCGATAAGTTTAGTGAGATACCTACCTACGTATAAGTGTCGTTGGTTGATTATGATTATATCCTATAGGTATTGCACTTTGATGAACAAAGGTGTATGAATTCCTTGCTTTATAATGAGTGAAAGTCTTAATTTTTATCACTATTCAAACAGCCGAATGCTATGCAATACCTTTTAGGTTACTTCTTGATACTCATAATTAAAACACGAATAAAATTTGTCAATAACTTTACTTTATCGCTAAGTACAAGGCGCGCGACTCATCGAGCGCACGCTTGACACTCGACTGAACGGACCCGAATATTGCGCCCTCGAATTTATTTGTACTTGTTGCGGAGTGCGACCGCCCTGGTATGGCCACACCGAAAGTTAACGACCGCTCAGCGATTTTGTTTGCTGAATACAGCCCCTGTGCTACCCAATCAATCAATCTCAATCTTTTACACGCCATCACTAGTACCTCATAAGAGCCGTCGATACCAATCCAATAAGAATAAACTCGAAGGGTTTTCATTATTTTATTGTTGTGTAATGGGTTCCTCTGTGACTGCCTTCTGGCTTTATCACCAGACCCTGGATACCACATTAGACGAGAGAACTCATCAAACCAAAAGAACCGAAACTCGAAGTAATTAACTAATTGTTAAGTTCATGTGACTACCATCCAGATCCATCATCAGACCTTGGATACCAAATTAGACCAGAAATCTAATTAATACAAACCAAATGAGCCCAAACTCGAAGGGGTTCCATCATTTGATTGTTGAATTCCTGTGGCTACCTTCCGGCTCCATCATCAGACCCTGGGTACCACATAAAACCAGATAACTTATCAAGACAAACCAAATGAGCTCAAACTCGAAGGGGTTCCATAACTAGATTGTTGAATTCCTGTGGCTACCTTCCGGCTCCATCATCAGACCCTGAATACCACATAAAACCAGAGAACTTATCAAGACAAACCAATGAGCTCAAACTCGAAGGGGTTTCATCATTTTGTTGTTGAGTTCCTGTGACTACCTTCCGGCTCCATTGTCAAACCCTGGATAACACATAAAAGAAGAGAAATCATCAAGGCAAACCAAATGAGCCCAAACTAGAAGGGGTTCCATCGTTAAATTGAGTTCCTGTGACTACCTTACAAATCATCGGATCGTAGATACCACATTAGACCAGAGATCTCATTAACACAAACCAAATGAGCCCAAACTCGAAGGGGTTCCATTATTTGATTGTTGAGTTCCTGTGGCTACCTTCCGGCTCCATCATCAGACCCTGGATACCAAATAAAACCAGAGAACTTATCAAGACAAACCAAATGAGCCCAAACTCATAGGGGTTCCATCGTTTTGTTGTTGAGTTCCTGTGACTACCTTCCGGCTCCATCATCAGACCTTGGATACCACATAAAACCAAATAACTCATCAAGATAAACCAAATGAGCCCAAACTAGAAGGGGTTCCATCGTTGTGTCCTTGAGCCCAAACTCGAACTTTCATCATTTTGTTTTTGAATTCCTGTGACTGATTACCTTCCGGCTTGATCATCAGAACAGCTCAGTAGTACCATAATATTGTATTGTCATCAGAAGTACACCCGTATGCAAAACTTCAGCTTCTTTGAATGTCTTTAAATTGTTCAAAATGACTTGCAAACTTGTCCCAAGCATAATAACCCAAAAATAATGAATTACATAAATGTTTGTAAAAAGCTACTTAACCAATGTTGATGAAATTTATACAGTACTTACTACACTGAAGGTCTATTTTTCAAGTAAAAATAACCATCTAATTTGGTTCAAAAATCCCAAAGATATGAGAGAACATAAACATTAAAACAAATAGATTTATTGAATAAAAAACTAGTGAAACAAGTTTGATGAAGTTTATATGGGACTAAACTGAAAATCTATACTTTTGAATATAACAACAATCATCTAAATCGGTTTAGAAATCTTAAAGGTATGAGGCAAAAAGAAATGGATTTTCTAAAAAACTATCTATTTTCGAAAAAATGCTGAACCCATTTTGATAAGAAAAAAATTGGCCTTATCGGGGTACAAGTCCAAACAATACAAACCAGTTCAGTAGTTTTAGAGACATGAGGTATTTGTACGTACAAAAAAATACAGATGACTTGAGAACCTCCTCCTTTTAGAAGTTGATTAAAACCAATGCAAAAGAATGTCTTGATGTTTTTTGACAGACTTGTCTTGATTATTTCGTTTATTAGGCAACCGTTCCTCACAGCGAGTAATCAATATTTTCCAGTTTTCCGATGGAAACTTAACATTTTCCGGGATAAAAAGTATCCTTTGCTTTATTCCAGGATATAAGCTATCTCCATTCACAATTTTATCAAAATCCATCCAGCCATTATCGCGTGAAAGCTCCCCAAACAAACAAACAAACAGACAATGTTTCACTTTTATATATTGATGTGGATGTACACAAAATGTCTTTATTTTGTAAGAAAGTGTTAAGTATATAAATAGGTACCATCTGTAGATTATTCAATTTATGTAAAACCAAAATTAAAGTGTTTATATCTCAAAGACCCCCAATTATTGTTTTCGTTCACATGGACCCCTTGTAGGTCATTGTAGACCCCTGTGGACCACTTTGGGTGTCATTGATCTAGACCGATGTGGGATGGGATTCATTGAAGGATTACTGTTTTTGTCATTGCTTGTACTTTTAAGATTGTATCCACGCAAATGGTAAAACTAGACGCAAGTAAATAAACACTAAAGGTAGGAGAAAAAATATACCTGATAGCTTCCTTAGGAACAGCTATAGTGGGTCGCTTTATTTTGGCTTTGTTTTTAACTTTTGGCTTTGGTTTTTGTACCCCATTCAGAGGTTTCTTTGCTAACTTTTTTGCTTTATTAGAACCTGCAGGTCTATCTTTACCTTTTTTACCCTTTTTGGCATCTTTGATTTCAATATGCTTACTGTCTTTAATTTCAGAATCATTATCAACTTTTATTTTTTTAATTGTAATATGTGACAATGACCCAAGAAGTTCAACAGGTTCTTTTTTTTCTTCTTTTGGCTCTACTTTCGTTATATTCTCCATCTGTAACTCATATATGAACGGTTCATTATTATGGTCATCATCAATAATATCTATGGGGTCGTCAACTTCAGTTTTAACTGTTAGTATTTTACTTTGCAATATTTTACAGGTTTCTTCAAATTTATTTATAAAACTGCATATTCCTTCTATAGTGCTCTTACATATATTACAAATGTTGCGTGGATAGCCAGCAATGTCTTCAATCTGAAATAAAACAATATGACTTGAAAGATATTTTCATGATAAGTTGAGTACCATACATTAATACACTTGAAAACACATCTAATATTCAATAATTAGTATTGACATATCCAATGCCCTTGCACCACCCTCAACCCTAACCCGCATCCTAACTTACCGGGGGTGCCCTACAAGTGTCAAAACAGTCAGATTTTCAAAGCCAAAAAAACCACACACTTAGACAAAGGCGGGAGCTTGCTACGTATTGCTCCGGCCTTCGCCTTCTAATCTATCACAGCCAAGTCGAACCGCAACTGAAGTGTGATAAAACTGATAGATTCCAAGGTTTAAACAAAAAAAACTTGTTCAGACCAGACTCAGCTTTTTAAGGGTTTTTTCCATAAATATGGCTGGGTCAACCACAAACCTGATAAATGTGAAACTTAACATATATGTTTTTGAGATCTTTGTCTCTCTAAGGCTAAGACAAAAACATGATTAACCTTTTCGATCCATTTTCTTATCAAAAATTACGTTATTTTCGAAAATATTTTCATTTTTTCTACTCAAAGGCTTAAGTTTTATCTCTAAAATAAATCTCACAGCAGAAAAATATAGTTTATTATCTAATGCTTAAAGTAGAGTTTGTTGATAAAGTAGTCAAGAAATATGCAGAAGCTCATGAAAAAAGACTTCATCATCATGTGAATGTCGAGGCAATCCAGCTCCTCGACCACACGGACATAGTGAGAAGACTCAAAACCGTTTGAGTTAGTTTAGTGTTATTGTATTAGTGAAATGTGGTTCAAGTGCTACGTACACATGAACAAAGTGTCTTCGCCTTAATAGAGACTGTAAGAAAAGTGTTATTGGACACATTCTTAGTTATATTCAATCTAACAGTTTTAGTTAAATTTAAATATATATTAGCCTAAATGATGGCTAGATTGTAATATAAATAGAGTACATACTTAAAATGTATTCTAGGAAAATGAAAAAAAATAATAAAATAATGCTTAGACAAAATTTACCTAAATAAATTATTAGTCTGACAATAAAATAAACAACTTTTGAGACATACGTCATTTAGTTCCGAGCTAAATTGTGTGTTCAAACAGCTTTGCGATATTCAATCTTGTTACGCAGGCACTTCAGTGGTTATTGCAGGTAGTGGGTGGCAAAGTGTAGGGAAGTGGGGAGTGGAAAAATGAAACCTTGGAGCCTGGCTTTAATGTGTTTCTGTGTATACAATTCAAAGATTTTACAAGAAAGTAAAATATTAAATAAACTTACACTATAACTAACAACAAACTATAGCCATCTGGTAACGGCGTTGAGGGGGGATTAGGGAGGAGAGAGGGGGGAGGGAGAAGTCCCTCTCGGTCACCCCCTTGTCCAGGAAAGTATAGTTTTTGAGTTATGAATTTTTTAGTAAAATAGTAGTACATAAAAAACAGTTTTAGACAACCAAACAGCCGTAAGCCGTTAACGTTAGTGATGTGTAGTTATGTTCAAACCTAACCTGCCCTAGTCTTTGGAGCCATACATAACATCTTCAATTTACTTTCTTGCGAAAGCAGAGGAAAAAAACACATTCTACTAATTAATAATTTTATTTACAGATTGGTATCAGCCAATTTTTAATAAACTTAAAACTGAAATATCTCTTAAACTAAGCATCTCCATGGGGGGAGGGGTACTATGGGGTAGCCCTTCACTACCCCCACCCTCCGCCCCAACTCTTGCCCCCTCGATTTTATAGTCAACCCTATCTCATAAACTAAGCATGTCCTGGAAAGGGAGAGGGGATCGTGGGGGACTTCCCTCCTTCCCCCCCCCCCACTCCTCTCTCTCAACGCCGGTACCAGATGTATATATACAACCCCTCCCACTCTCAGGGGAGGTTCTACTCCTCCCCCTAATATCGACGGTAAAGCTTTTACAGTTGAGCTGTAAAAAGTAATAATTAAACCACGCAGAGGATAATATTTAGAGAATCAACAAAATTACCTTCGGCTCAATATTCCAATATCTGTAAGTTGTAGAAGGGTTAGGGATGTTGGGAGGGGGTGGGGGGTGGGCTCCCCCATGGAAGGGGTGATGGCGATAACAAATAAAAAAAAAAACAATAAATAAAAAAATACAATATATAATAAATATGTTTTGAAAAAAATGTAAAGAATTAACACTGGGGTGGGGCAGGTTGGAAAAGGAATAAAAATTCTTCAGTATGGGCTCTCGCCAGAACTCTCGCGAGGTTGCCGCTCGTCACCAACATTGGGCATTCCGACATGAGTAGGTTCGGTTCTAAATGAGTCACAGAACCGGCATCAGTAGGTTAGGTTCTAAACGATTCACAGATCCAACACAGAGCACCCCAACATGAATAGGTTACGTTGTAAATGAGTCACAGAACCGACACAGAGCACCCCGATGCCACATGGTCTTGTGGTCCCTACCCCTAGTGTATATAACCAGTTGCTTGCCACGCGCGCATGCGCATGTATGCGCTCAGTACTGCGCAATGTTAGAAATAGCGCCACCCGATAATCATGTACATAAAAAGTGCGGAGCCAGAAGCTTGCGTGGGAGGTCCTGAGTGGAGCAAGACCGTGAGGCCGTAGTGGAGCGTAGGTCGAGTGGGCGAAGCGACGCTCAGGGGCGACCTCGCGAGAGTTGTGGCGAGAGCCAATACCGAAGACAAATTTTTATTCCTTTTCCAACCTGCCACACCCCTCCCAGTGTCAATTCTTTACATTTTTTTCGAAACATAGTATTGTTTTTTTTTTTTTTTTTTTTTTATTTGTTATCGTCATCCCCCCTTCTATGGGGGAGACCCTCCCCCTGCCCCCCCTCCTTCACCCCTCTACAACTTACATATATTGGAAAGTCCTTCCTTACCTTCTCTTGTATAAATTGAGGTAGTTTGGCATGAACACTTTCGAAGTTTTCGTTGGTCTCAAAAATAGGATAGTCACCATGTTCTAGACAAATTCTACACGCTGTTTCATCATCAAAATCGAACATTTTAACATTAAATCAAATTGAATTACAACAGGATTCTACAGGGCATGAACCACAAATACTATAATGCCTCCACCAAGCCACCACACAACCCAAAGTAAAATTTAAACCACTGAAAATATTGTATCACAAACCACAACAACTCAATTTCTACTTCAACTTTTTTTATTTATGGCTTCTGCAGGGTTGCCACCCACAACAACTCAAACTCAAAACTTTTTAATTAAAGTCAAATGTCAGGGAGACGATAATACACGACCAAAATAATGTACGACCATCGGAATACGACTTACGTGACATTGGCGGAATTGTGGAATGGCAACTCCACAAATGCCTTATAACAAGAAGTGAAGTAATGTACGACCAGTATTGTACAGCCAATATTACACGGCCAGATATTACGTGTACATGGATTCGTAATATTTGGACGGCTAATACTGGCCGTGTTTTATTGCCTGTACAAAATCGGTCTGGGTTGATAATGCACGGCCAGTATTACGCGACCAATATTACGTGTACAACTGGATACGTAATATCAGCCCGTGCCGATTTTGTACAACCAATATTACACGGCCTGTAGTGTAAACTCTTTTCTACTATACCTACTAGACTGTGTTGTAAATGTTGAGTTCTAAGCTGAATAAAGCTACAATTCTAATGTAATCATTCTTTATTATGCAACAATTTATTCAGCTTAGTAAGTAAATAAAAATTACGGAAAATTGAACATCAACGATTTATAGTGATGCACCATCAACATCATATATTTCTGGTATAGCGAAATACCTACGCCCTGATCGTTCCGACGTCACGCCAGACTCTGCAAACTCCGAAATTAGATGGAAGCATTGGAAAATTTTATTTACGAACTTTCTACAAGCTGAGCTAGACAACTCCGCATCCAACGTTGTAAAACAAATGCTTTTGTCAAACCACTTGGATGCTAACGTGTACGTACAGGTACGTGAATGCCAATCTTATACTGTTGCAATAGAAACATTGGATAAAATTTATATAAAACCGAAAAACGAAATCCATGCAAGACATGTCCTAGCAACGCGACAACAACTACCTGAAGAAGACGTAGCTGAATACATCCAAGTTTTAAAACAACTCTCACATGATTGTAATTTCGGAACCATCACTGCTGAGCAACACAAAAATCAATTCATCCGAGATTCATTCATAGCTGGACTCTCATCACAAAAAATACGGCAGAGATTATTAGAAAATATGTCCCTAACTCTCGATGAAGCTATAAATCAAGCAATTTCTTTTGAAACTGGTGAGAAGAATGCAAAAACTTACATCAATCAAAACATGTTGTCTCTGAATACTGCTCAAAATCAAGCGTTGAAACATTTGGAACCTATTCTACCATCCGCGCCACCACCGTTGAATCAGAATATAGCTGCCGCGGCACCACCACGCAAACGTAGTTGGGTCTGTGGAGGCAACATACATCAACGTATTAAATGCCCTGCGTTCCATAGCACTTGTCAACTGTGTGGAAAGAATGGCCGTTTTGCAAAAGAGTGTCGCAGTTCTAAGCCTTCTGCAAATGCGATCGATTCAGTTGGATATTTAGAGTCATCTTCTAAATGCGCTGCTTCGCCTTCAAGCCTCAAACAAGCAACAGTTCCTGTCACAATAAACCAGATTCGCGTTGACGCCTTAGTAGATACCGGCAGTTCCGTAAATTTTATCAATAAAAGTATCGCTCAAGCGTTAAATCTCAAGCGTAAACCATATCGTCAAACGATAACTCTAGCGTCACTTAGTCATACGTCTTTTGTAGATGGTTTGAGCTTCGCGACGATCGAAATAGAAGGCCATACTTACAAACAAATACCACTCCTGATAGTCGAAAATCTTTGCGCTGACGTCATAATTGGCCATGATTTATTGAAAAAGCACTCGTCTATTGAAATTAAATTTGGAAGCAGTCAAGAGCCCCTTAAAATATGCAACGTACTAGCTGCTGGCGTACCACCTGCGTCCATATTCCATAACTTGTCTCCAGATATCAAACCAATCGCTATAAAATCAAGACGATACAACACATCTGATGAAACTTTTATTAAAGAGGAAGTAGAGAAGCTTCTCAAAGATGGCGTTATAGAGCCCAGTATATCTCCATGGAGGGCACAGGTCCTAGTTGCTGGAGGAGGGCAACATCGTAAATGGATGGTCATAGATTATTCATTAACGATTAACAAATTTACTCAACTGGATGCATACCCTCTGCCAAATATCGAATCGATTGTATCTAAAGTGGCAAAACACCGTTTATTTCAGCCAAATTGACCTCAAAAGCGCATACCATCAAGTGTCAATCCTTGCGAGCGAAAAAATATACACAGCTTTTGAGGCTTGCGGAAATTTATATCAATTTTCACGAATATCATTTGGTGTTACTAATGGAGTCGCTGCTTTTCAGAGAACTTTACAATATATCATTTCTAAAGAGAATTTAATCGGGACTTATGCTTATCTCGATGACATTACCGTATGTGGCAAAAATCAAACAGACCATGATAAAAACTTAGAAAAGTTCATGCAGGCAGTACAATAATATAACCTGACTTTAAACAAAGATAAATATGTGTTCGGACGAGAATCCATAAACCTTTTAGGATACACAATTGAAAATAGCACAATAAGACCAGACGAGGATCGCTTAAGACCATTAATCAAACTGCCTGTACCGACTGACATGCCTTCTTTGAAAAGAGCATTAGGAATGTTTGCACACTATTCCAAATGGATAAAGAATTTTTCAGAAAAGATTCATCAACAACAACTATCACGACATTTCCTATGCACAGTGGCGCCATCGCGTGCTTCGAAACTCTGAAGTCGGATATTGCAAAAGCAGTCCTTACATCCATTCTAAAAGATGTCACATTCACTGTGGAAACAGATGCTTCAGATCATGCTTTAGCTGCAACACTATCACAAAATGGAAGACCTGCGGCGTTTTTTCACGATCTTTGACAGATCCTGAACGCCGACATCCCTCCATAGAAAAAGAGGCCGCTGCGATAGTAGAGGCGTTACGGAAATGGCGTCATTTTCTGCTCGGAAGACACTTCATCCTCATCACGGATCATCAATCAGTGTCATTTATGTTCAGTCAAAATCATACGAGCAAAATAAAAAACGAGAAAATAGAAAGATGGCGTCTTGAAATCTCTTGCTATAAATACGATGTTATATACAGACCTGGTCAAGAGAATACGGTCGCAGACACTTTTTCTCGCGTATGTGCTCATTCAAATACTAATAGACTGCATGAATTGCATAATGCACTAGAACATCCAGGAATAGTAAGAATGACTCACTGTATTAGAATGAAAAATCTTCCATATAGCACTTACGACATAAAAAGTATGATAGAAAGTTGCAGAATATGCGCAGAAATCAAACCTCGTTTTGCAACAAAAAAAGGAAATTTAATAAAAGCTTTAAACCCTCTTGAAAAATTTAACATTGATTTCAAAGGCCCTTCACCATCTAATTCACAGAACAAATACATTTTGACCGTCATAGATGAATTCTCAAGATTTTTTTTCGCATTTCTTTGCAAAGACATGACTACAACTACAGTCATACAGCACTTAACAGAAATTTTCATGATGTTTGGTACCCCTCAATATATTCATTCGGACAGAGGAACATCATTTATGTCAAATGATTTACAAAATTTCTTTGTTCCATTAGGTGTAGCATGCAACAGAACAACGCCGTATAATCCACAGTGTAATGGGCAAGTGTGACGACTGAATGGAACTTTGTGGAAGACGATACAACTGATTTTACGATCCAAGAACATGCCAATCACTGAGTGGGAACAAGTTCTACCTGTAGCATTACATTCCATTCGGTGCACCAGCACGAATGCTACAAAAAATAATAATACGAAGCCAACCATAGACAAGCTAGAATCACTCCTTGATGCCTCGTTTGTGTAGGCGAGTGTAAAGATGAAAAAAACTGTCACAGAACCAAATCGACCAACCCCGTCTCCACGTGGTCTTGTCTGCCCTACACTAGAGTGTTTTTAAAAAGCCGGAGGCGCGGAGCAATTGCGATTCATAATCTGTGGTAAAAGGAAACTGGAACGTGCAAACGAGGCTTTGACCATGTCATTTCTATATCTTAATCTGTGATGTACACGTAATATTGGCTGTACATTATCGCCCGTACAAAAAGTGTACGGCCCGTATTACACAGCCAATAATGCACACCCTGTTATTACATGTACATATTTTGGCTTCGTAATCCTGGCTGCGTATTATCGCCGGTACAAAATCAGCACGGGGACGATATTACACGGCCAATATTACGCAACCAAATAATGTACACCGTGATATTACGACGCCAATCCACGTAATATTGGTCACGTATTATTGGCTGTACATTATTTGGTCGCGTAATACTGGCCGTGTAATATAGGGTCTCAAATGTCAATGCACATACTACCTACGTTCACTACGTAGTCAACTAGTCAATGACCAATGACAGACGGAAAAACTATTGGGCCGTTTCTTTTGTAACAATTGGCAAAAATTACTGTTAAAAACGCTAAATATGATCACAATTGGCGTTCCCTTTGGCCATTTGTGGGCGAAATTAGCGTTCTGAACGTTTTCGATCACCGTTCGTTTTGCAAGTTTCGATGACATGTTGACATAGGAAAATCGACTTTATTCCGTCCATGATAGGATCGTTTTTCATTCAGTTTGAAAAGGATCGGTAGTGTCAAAAGTTGCAAGAAGGACAAAAGTGTTGAAAATGTTCAAAGAAAACGGCTTGTTAAAAATGTACATTTCGTAACTACCCACAACGCCAAATCATCATCTCGAACGCAGGGTATTTACCACCAAAGGCGTTTTAGGCAGTATCGACTGTCATATATGCATAACCGCTCGGTTGTCCACGCGCTGAAGGCCGCAGGACCAAACTGATAACCCAAAAAGAAATGGCCGACGCGACACATCTAAACTCAAACTGGTAATTGATTGTATATGCGTTGAGACTACAGGTACTTAATGGTCAACCCACAAAAAAAAGAAGGTCGACGCGACACATCTGGAGGCAAACTGGTGATTTATTGGGTACGTGCCGAGATCACAGGTATCTGATAGTCAACCCACAAAAAAAAGAAGGTCTACGCGACACATCTGGCCGCGCCGACTTTGCGTAAACAAACAGTTTTTATGACCACTTCATTGAGCGCTTAGATAAACAAACTGGTGATTTATGGAGCTAAATAGGTACGGCATATATTTCAAGTGTTTATGTTGTGGGTTTCGAAGCAAAATAATTATATAAACACGCTTAGATTCGAATGATTTTTGAGGTTAATAATGTTCAAAATCGAGTGGCAAAATTTACGTCGCTATCGAGTGGTCCGATGATCGATGAAAACAAAAAATGTGACTGTAGCGTTAGTTGCGATGATCAACGAAAACAAAAAAAGTGACTGTAGTGCATGGAATCAAACGAGCGGGTATAGACATTTCTTACTGTCGTTGCATATTTGCCACTAACATCCTTCACAAACCAAAAGATAAACGATCCTATTTCCTTTCAAATTAAGTAGCTTTCAGATGTCAAATTTAACTGTCATGTCATTTAAACAGGCAAAACTCTACAGTGAGTAACTTACTGTCGTTGGACAAAACCGTACTACATTATTAGGTATTCTGTGGAAAAACGAAGGGTGGTCGAAACCACAAAGTAACTAAAGTGGCTATATGGTTTATAAGCCATATATGTGTTAAATGTTGCTATGATGCAGCTAGCAACCGTAGTATTAATATACTCTTTGTTAGCAACCATTTATTGTTTCATTTTTGATTCATTTTTGAAAATAGTGTTCTGACAATTTGATACCCTGAAAATAAATCGATATTGCTTGAAGATTAATCTGTTATCGATTTAAACAGAATTGTCGAGTGTAAGCCTTGTGTTAGTGACATAAGTAGATCAGTATATGTCTCTGAACCATTTAAGTATGTAAATTATGTAATGACAAGGACATCAAAATAAATTTGTGTTTTACGACTTTATCTCGGAAACTATTGATCTTAAACTAGTAGTTTCTGTACAGAAGAGATAGATTTCATCGAGATCTTCATTTCTTATGACAGCTGTCAAAGTTGTCATGAACCCATGATAAGTATTAGAGCTGTAATTGACAAAAAAAGCAAGAAAATTTGAATTTGGCGCGCTGAGCGAAACGTTGCACCTTAAGGGACGTAGATCGGAGATCGATCGGGAGAGCCAATTCAATCTTAGATTTATGTCGATCTGAGATTATATATTCCTTAGTGGGATCGGCCGCTAGGGGAAAAGTCAATGAACTAATCGTATGTCCGGATTGAAAAAAGGTGTGATTTTCATCAGTTTTAGGTATTTGTGCCACATTTCCCATACCAAACCAAAAACACGTAAATACACCCAATATAGGAAATAAATTCGCATTTCCGATGTTAAATTTAACTGTCATGACATATTAAAGCAAAATGAACGGTGATTGAAAGCATTTCAGTTTTGCCACAGAATACCTAAATTTCACCCACAAATTTCTAAACCGTACGCTAAAGATGTTTTTTTACCTTAGGTACCTAGGTATGTAGTTTTTGCAAATTCTTCCGAAACGAACGGCCTATTCATTGCCATTGAGATCACAAGACCTACCATAGACAATGTATTTATCTCTTGTCTTGTCTTCTGTCATCAGGTGATTTGGGTTTGGTAGCAAAAAATTCTGAAATTGGGATAAATTGCAAATAATTTCCTAAATCAAAATGTCTGGAAGAGATAGATTACCGATTTTCCCGTCCAGAGGGTAAGTTTCCTTTTTGTATAATACTCAGAAACTTTGATTTTTCTGGAAGTTATCATGCACCTTGCTCTACGTTCCATTTTTCAATTTCAGTGCTCAGATGTTGATAAAAGGCCGTCTGGCTGGAGCACAGAAAGGCCATGGTCTTCTCAAGAAAAAGGCAGATGCCTTACAAGTGAGATTCCGTATGATCCTGGGCAAAATTATTGAGGTAAGTGTCTGCACCCATTTGACAATTATATACCTAAGCATTTTGGATATAATAGACCGCTGTGATTAGTCAAGCCAAGACTATGATCTGGTTAATTTGGTCCAACTTGGTTGTTTTTAGGGTCCCATGCCCAAAGGGTCTGGAATCCTATTGCTGTGTCAACACTTTCTGTCTGTTGTGGCAAAGCTGTCGGGACCACTGTACAAGCTTGGCCCACGATTTTAGGGGGGAAAGGGTGGAAGAAGGGAATGAGTAGAACCCCTCCTGAGAGTGGGGGGGGGGGGGGAGCTAGATCTTTTAGATAAGTTTTTTTAATATATATTTTTTAGCAATTTTTTCTTGTATTTGGACATATTCGCCACACCATAGCTTAAGCAGGCTGCCTCACAAAACCCCCCTGTTGGTGGGGGGGGGGGGGGGGGGGGGGGCTAAACTAGGTAGGTCAGAGTGTACCCTTGGAGGCTCTATGGGAAACACACATTGTTTTTACAAAAAAAAAACCTATTTAACAACTTTTTTTTATTAATATTTTTATAACCTTATTGAAATAAAATAATTATAAGATAAAATAAAAATCTTATAGTAAAACAAACATGTTAGCGGCTTATGGGTGGCCCGGGCCACCCGCGCCGCTCCTTAACTTACTATCACAGTATAGTACCTATCAAGATAACTTCTTTTTTTGTTGGTGTTTTTTAATAATTCAAATCAATTTCTTGTAAAAAAAAACGAAGTTATATTTCGTTAGAAATATTCTAAGTGTTATATCGTTAGCTCGCTACACTTCGCTCCCACCTTCGCCTTCTAACCTATCATGGCAGTCTGATCGCCACTGAGTTGAGAGACAAATGCCACTTTTAAAAAATTCACCTCTTGGAAGCCTTTTATATACTACAGTTAAAAATGTAAGTACAGGAAGACTTGTTATAGTATAAGCATTCGATAAAAAAAACAGCCCCTAACTCAAAGGTAAAGAAAGGAATAAATATTTAAAAAAAAAACTCGTGGGGGGGGGGGGAAGATCTAGCCCCCCACTCAGAGGAGGGGTTCTATTCCCTCCCCTCTACCCATTCCCCCTCTTCCCACCCCTAAAATCGTGGGCCAAGCTTGTACAGTTGAGACAAACTGTCTGTCTGCCCGTCTGTCCTTTTGTCCGTCTGTCACAGGGTTTAGAGTATAAAATAAGATAGGAAATTAAAATTTAAACATAATGTTTAGTTCAGTGACCCAAAATGACTATAATCATCAGAAACAAACTGAACTGATCTACATATTATGTAGTTTGGTGACCGAAAAAAGAATATCACAGTTACAGGTTGAGTTTTTTTTTCTAGCCAGTATGCGAAAAGCCTTTTTATTTTTACATAAAATCAGTAATAAAATCACAGTCAATAAAAAAATAAAGCATTATGTAGATAATAATTTATATTGTAATAATCAGTAATTTTAAAAATTAAGGTTACACTTTCAAATATTTATTACTTATTCGTTTTCACATAAAAAAACACTGTATTTTTTTTTGTTACTAGAGAATCTTATAATCTTCACCGGACATATGAATTAATGTAAGGGACAAAATGCAAGTTTTGAGAAAAAGAAAAAAAAACTTTATATTTAAAATCTTTTTGTATGTTTCAATTATTATTTATTATTATTATTTATTTATTCGAATACCAACACGGTGCACACCAACACATTCACAATATTATACAATTGTTAATAAAAATAAAATCAAATGTCACAGTAATTATAAGTGAGGACAACATGCAAGTACACAACAAAATAAATTGAATTTAAATGTTATCTTAATATTAGTAAAGTCAAGTACAGTAGTTGCAGCCAATCTATATGTTTGTGAAGTTGGCTCTGTGAATTATTGCGCATGTGGGATAAAACAGCATAAAGTAAGAGCAAGATAGAATATGTGAAAAACGTAAGCGAGTGAGCGAGGAAGTTATACAATACACCTTCAACATTGGGATTGCACCTGAAAAATAGCAGTTGGCGCAGCGACTAGCAGATAACTTACGAGACACATACTTCTGCTGCAAGTACTGTATTTACCATGAAATTCAAAGGTCATCAAATCTAACAAAACAGTATACAGATAGATAGCCCCCCTATGGAAATGCTATCTTGGAAAATTTATAAGGGATATTTTTTGCACAAATGTCCCTTACTTTAACTTTTTTTGGAAGTGCCATGATTAAATATAATGTAAAGGTTGATTAGCGATGTAATAAACTAGGGTAAAGATTTATCAACAACTGTTGTATTTATGTTTGGGAGTTATGCTAAGACCTTTAAACAACATACCAATTTGACAATAACTGCTTGGACCTAGGTTTTTTTTATCAACACTGTCAGTAAAAATTGAACTATTATGTAATTACTTGTTGCCCCTATTGGTCCGCATTTGACAAGCAAGGTGTAAATAAATTCATCTTCAGGTATAGTGTCATAGGCTTCTTTTTTTACCCAACTACGGCTAAGCAAAGGAAGGGTACAGTGTTCAAACTAAAAACTTGGTCTGATTTTGACAAGCAAGGTATCTATCGATTCATCTTTGTTATGTATTAGTTAATAGGTTTTGTGCAAGAAGGTTATTATAGTATTGTTTTGTTCAACCTCTTTAGTAATTTACTCTTCTTTCTTTTAGCATTTTCGCCTGTCACTTGTTTCTCTGCTTGAATTCTGCTACACAGCTCATTACAATGTTTTAGTAATTTATTCGTTTTATTTGGAAATATAATAATCTTCATGTATATAGTGTCATAGGCTATTGTTTTACACAACCATAGTCGTTTAGTTTTTAGTTCTTTGACTGACACTAAAGCTCGAATTTGCAGTCATTGCGAGTTATTATCACCAAATTAAAAGTATTTATTCAAATTTCGATCTGTTTATAAGTAACGCTTTAGATAAACTATTAATACATATCAAATTGTTACAATGATTAGAAATATCTATACTTATAATAAAAACAGTAACAATTCTGTACATTGAAGAAATTTAGTAAAAAAAAAATCGGAATCTGTTCATAATCCCCTTCCAGCATGCAAAGAAGAAGCAAAAGGGATTTCTGGACAAGAAATCCTAAAATCCCCTTCACAGGGGATAGTCAAAGGGGATTTATGGAATAAGCCCTATATTTGGTACTAAAGCCAAAACTGTATTTTTTTCATTTTTGTCTTTCTGTCTATCTGTTTGTCTGTCTGTATCTTGGCTAGGCATCACGCCGAAACTACTGAATGAATTCAAATGATACTACGAGGTAGGACATAGGATACTTTTCATCCCGAAAAGTTAAAGGGTTCTTTCCGCAGGAAAGGAGTTGAAAGATTTTTATAAGAACATGTATCACGCTGAAACTACTGGACGAATTTTGATGCAACTTGGCACAGTTATAGTTTATATGATGATTGAAAATTAAGAATACTTTTTATCCCGAAAACTGTGTTCCTGTGGGATATCCAAATTCTGTAAATTAAAGAAATGTAGTATTTTTTTTTTACAGTCTGTTTTATATTCGGTACTGAATCCAAAACTATTTACTTGTTCTTTTTCTTTTTTTTTTTTTTTGTCTTTTTTTTTGCCTGTTCGTCTGTCTGTACCTTGGTGTAGCATCACGCCGAAACTACTCAATGAATTCTAATGAAACTTGGTATGATTTGAGTTCATACTAGGTAGGACATTGGATACTTTTCATCCCGAAAAATTTAAGGGTTCCCGCAGGATATGGGTGGAAAGGTATTTAAAAGAACATGTATCACGCTGAAACTACTTGACGTATTTTGATGCAAGTTGGCACAGTCATAGTTTATATGATAATGAAAATTAAAGATATTTTTATCCCGAAAATATAAATCGTTCCTGCGGGATAAGGGTCCAAATTCTGTACATTGAAGATACTATTAATATTTTTTTGGAGTCTGTTTTGTATTCGGTACTAAAGCCAAAACCGTTTTTTTTTCTTTTTTGACTGTCTGTCTGTGTGTTCGTCTGTCTGTCTGTATCTTGGCAGCGCATCATGCCGAAACTACTCAATAAATTCAAATGAAACTTGGTATAATTTGAGTTCATACTAGGTAGGACATTGGATACTTTTCATCCCGAAAAATGAAAGGGTTCCTGCAGGATAGGGGTTGTAAGTTATACACCACTAATTTCAAATTACCAAAAAATAATAATTGGGCAATGCAGCAGTGGCAATGCAATCTAAATATGCAGTCAGAACTTTTGAATACATAACAGTGTGGAATTTATTAAAAGCTGAAGTTTTCGGAAATCCTTCCATAAATTATGGACACAAACAAAAAATACTATGCAAATAATAATGAATGAAATCACATAATGCGCGTGAGTAGTGAAAACATATCTTTCCTGCTCTTTCTCTCATTCTGCACGTTCAATTATTACCTCTTCTATCACGTGACCATTTTATCAGGGAAAAGTTGTAAACAAGATACGCAAAGGTCGTAGAGAGACTATCAAGAGGTATTTGTACTATTATTTATTCTGTGGTGAAGGACTGTCAGTAGGTACGGGTAAGTTAGGAAGTAACTACATACGAAATAAAATAGGAAATGTAGTATAAAAATACTTTATTTGATTAATTCTAACTTTTACGTCATTCTTTTACGAGCTTAGGACCGGCAAAATCACTTTATTTACTAGGTATGTAGGTATTGAATTGTTTCGGATTTAAATTACAATACTTAGGTATCACATTCTTACAAGGTTAAATCGAAATGTAAGTTATTATTTTGGCGTAGGTATTTAAAAAGTCAGAATTATTTTCATTATTGCGTAATGTCATAAAAAATACTAGGCTTTTCGTCAAAAGCGTCTATGATGCACTGTTTTAACTTTTAACACTCGCAGTGTCCGGTTACTCACATAAACACACCGCTTTAGTTCGTGTTCGTTCCATAGAGAGAAGTCCAGAGCGTGGTAATGGTCAACCACGACCACGACCAATCCCAACGGTTTCCGAATTGGTTGTTTAGGTATTCCTGATATTCTGTGATAATGTGGACGATACCATCGTCCGGAGAAAGATTAAATAACTTTCTTGCGGCGTCGGTACGTATCGTAAGTAATGAAACACCCGTGATTAACATAAACATCAATACCCGTGACCATGACCCGATGCGAAAGGCGCGTGCAATGCGACTAATTAGCTTAATACATTACATAATTGTTTACTTTTGGAAGAAAGGAATAGACAGACGACGCGGGCGGCGGCGGGTGCGGGGCGGTGGTTCGTGGCCTTGCCTTGAGCCTTTAAGTGTTTATGAATGATCACATATCGGGCGCTTGTACCTTGCCTAGTTTTATTGAATGAACATGCGAGAATTCATTTTTTGTGCGAATTAATGTAGACGTTTGACCAATTATTGTGATTTTTGTAGGATAATTTTTAGATACCGTCTTTTATTATTTTTTCAGCATGGATGTACTGAGTACCAGCAGTAAATACAGCTGTTTTATTTTGGTAATTTAAAAATAGTGGTGTATAAAAGATAAAGTATCACGCTGAAACTACTGGACGGATTTGGGACCGGATATTGGTATTTTAGGTCCTGGAATAGCACATTATGGTACTTTTAATCTAAAGAAATGATCACGCGTGCAAAGCAGCGGGTACAGCTAGTTTTTTTTATTAAAATAATAATATATTTGGGACAATTGCACACCAATTACTTAGCCCCAAACTAGGATACCCTGTAATATGGGTACTAGATAACGGATAAATATACATAAATACGAATATCACATCCATGACTCGGAAACAAACATTTCAGCTCATCACACAAATGATTGCACCTTGCAGGATTCGAACCCGCGACTGTTTGATTTTGTTACTAGGGTCACTAGCCACTAGACCAACCAGCCGTCATGTTTTATGGTTGAGTTTCAAACTCAACCATAAAACACACACAGGTGGTAAGGTATAGACACATAGGTACTAAGGACACCATTTCGAAACTGAATGTATTTTGCAGAAAACTAAAAACCAAACTATACTATCACTTTGGAATCATAACTAGTATATTATTGCCACTTTATTAAATCAATTGTAATACATACCCAAATACATGATTAATTTTTGGCACTTGTGGTAGACTTTTCATGGAATTGCTCTTAATCTATACTTATAATAAAACAGTAGTTACAAACAGTCTGTAAAATGATGACATAATATAACATTTTTGTAAATTGCGTCTGTCTGTCTGACTTTTCGCGCATCACTTAAAAACTACTGGACCGATTGCGATGTGTGTTTACAGTTAGATAGCTTCGGTTCCGACTTAACATGTGGTGTACTTTTTATCTTATTCCGACGATTAGAAGTCGAGCAATCGATAAAAACTATTTGACAGTTGAACGAAATTTGTTTCATTGTACTTTTTGGTCTTGAAATGATACCTTTCCCCAGAAAAAGATTTGATTTTTGGTGTGTTTGTGTTTTTGTATGTTTGTTTGTAATGGATATACACTGAAAATACTGAGCCGATTTAAAAAAATCTTTCACCTATAGATAGCTACATTATCAGCGAGTAACATGGACTGTAGGTATATTATTTTTCCAAAAATTTGAGATCCCTAAGAAAATTGCAACAATGTAACCCAAGGTATCAAAAATTTGTCGATTACTCGCTGTAAGGAACGGAATGACATGTTGCCGTGGAAACGAATTAACAAACAACAACAATTTGCTTTTTGAAAAGTCTGTCAAAAAGCACCGCGATGTGATTTTGCCAAAGATTTTGAATTAAGCTTACTTTCGTTTTTTTTTAGAAGTTAATAACGGTATAAAAATGCTAAAAATCACTTGTCGCCATAGACACGAAACAAAAAAAACAAATCCGGAGAAGTTCGTGTTGGACACGCATAAGCATAAGGTTTCGTAGCCAGGACCCTAAGCCAACTGTGAAAACCGTATCTAAGCGTGTTTATTACGCACTTGGCCGGTTTTATTATCTGTGGAAGGTATCTACTTGCGAGGGTATGAATTATTGAAGATTTATACTTATAATAAAGCAGTTAACGTACCAAAAGAACTGTACAAAGAAAGTAATATGACTAGGGTACTTAAAACCTACTTAAAATAAGCTACTGAACAAGAATATACAGGTTGTAGTTTTCCCCGCCATATTCGCAGAGTCGATTGTAATAGGTATACCTTAATCAACTAACAATACTATTTAATTCCTACATTTAACTGGAGGTGGAATTTTTAATTAAATATTATATTGATAAATCGTAGTAGGGCCTAACTTTATTTTGGAGTAGAACCCCACGACACACACATGTATGGTAGGTATGTGTGCGCGCTCCTATAGACGCGCCGCGCGCCGCAGCCCGCGCCACAATAAATAGCGAACCTTTAATTATCTGTTTGTATAAATAAACTTATTGCAAGTGAGAATGTATTATCAAAGTTGACATTAGCTTAGTTAGGAATTTCCGGCGTAGTAAAAAAATTGGAATCAGCTTATTTACAGTACGAAAGGAATGAAAAAATTTATGAACAAGTTTACATTACCGTAAATTTACCATTAATTTACGTTACCTTGATACTGTTCAGTATCCTCCTTCATTTTCAATGCACAATTGAGCACGATGTCTTAATGTTTTGTGTATTTTTTTTAACACGTTCACTTTGAGTTAACACCTGGAATTGCTCTGTGTGGCACCCAGCATCACGACGCGTGGGCGTGGGCAAAAAAATAATAAATTAACCATCAAAACAAATGCACCATCTCCATAAGTTCGACATTAGAAAATTGCTCCATTTTAGCATCGAGCGTATCGCGGCGAGCGTGTGCCGCTGCCGAATGATTGACTGTGAGTGATCGAACAGCTGAATGCTCGGGCAACGACCGGGGCAATGACCCGCGCGCCAGCCTTGGGGTGCCGCCGCACGCCGCGGCCGGCGCGTAGTGTGCGTGAAAGAGGAGAGTTTTACACGCGACAAGGCTTCATTAGTGTGTGCGTGCGCAGGCTCTTGCCACACTGGGTGATTTCAAATTAGGATCGCGTACATCGCTTTTTATAAACTTTTTTACATATTTTTAATTGTTTTTTTGTACTTCTTTTATTAATGATTCGTGTTCTGTAAGTGGAGTATACCTACCTCTGCAAATATGGCGGGGATGCAAAACTACAACCTGTATATATATTATAAATAGCGCCTGTCAGTATGTTTCTTCGCGCATCACGTAAAATCTATTTGACTGATTGAGATGTGGTTTTCACTGTTGGTTTGTCCTAACTGGGGATCTTGGTATCTTAATCCGATGATTAGCTGCCATTTATAGGGGGGGGGGGGGGGGAGAAGGAGTTACACTCTCACATTTTTTGTCGATTAAGTGTACAGTTTGTACATAGTGTTAGTCTCAAAATTTCTTGACCAGCGTGACCCGATTACAGAAGGTCTAATGCAACCAGTTGCAATGAGATTTTATGATATATTTTCTTACGTCATATTATTATTATTCTATGTTTTTCGTATTTAAAAAAAATGCTTTGGTTACTCTCAATACCTAGGTCGATGTTTTCGATGATATACACATGAGTCATAGCCGGTAGTGATACGATACGATACGATACGATACGAAACACTTTATTGTAATTACCAGCTAAAAACATACACATTATAATTGAATTAAAACTACGGTAGTACAATGGGGGCTCTTATCGCGATCTCTTCCAGACAACCTTTGGATGGACATTAAGTAATAAAATAAATAGACGGCGGCGTTCAATTCTAGATATCACATTAGTTGGTAGTAGTGATATTATAAATTATGTATCATGTTCACGAAAACTTTAAAACACTAAAATATATTTTCTTAATCGGTGACTGACAACTATAAATTGTTAACTATCGATCTATAGAAGGGGCAAAACAAGTTGCGTAATCCCAATAAACTATTTGGGACTGAAATTTTAGGTGAAAAGTCAAGGAATACGGGTACAGACAGATACACTATAATATATTACGTACACACGCCTGAAAGAGATCTCTTTTAGCGATAAGTCTGACAATTATTACACTACTTTCTACGAATGTTCTTAGTATATGTCTACCTCTCACAAAACCTAATCATTTTTTTCCAGACAAAAACCCTTATGGGTGAAGTGATGAAGGAAGCCGCGTTCTCCCTGGCTGAGGCTAAGTTCACGACGGGGGAGTTCAACCAGGTGGTGCTGCAGAACGTTACCAAGGCTCAAATCAAGATCCGCTCCAAGAAAGACAATGTTGCTGGTATGATTCTTCTTTAAGGCGCTATGGGCTCCAAATGTTTGTCCTGCTCGTTATGGTGCAGAGTAAGCAGGCAGAGAGCCGATTTTTGTTAATATTTTCAATTTTAATTAACTTTTTTTTAGTAAATAAATATTAACGTATTTTCAAAAAACTAATTCCACTGAAGTATTTGAATGTGGGTTGGGATTACACACATTTGGTTTTTGTAATAATATCTTCGATAGAAACTGAATGAAGTTGATTCATTCCATCGACGGGAACGTCAAAACGGGCGTTTTTTAGGAAACATTAGGTTTTTTTTCTATAGAGCCAAATTTATTTAATCGTGTTTCGGTAACCACAGCCGGATAAATTATTTTGTGAACATTTATAATTAATTTATAATTTGATTGTTTAATTCGGACATCGTGTTCCATATTTTGTTAGTCATTCACATATACATTTCAAAAAACTTAAAACTACTTGTTAGTATTAGAACAATTCAATTTAAAATAATAATATCAATAATAAAATCACATTCCGTACAACTTACCTAATATGCAACTGAATTGCCCGCCTCAGCAATGGACAGTCAACTCGGCTTGCTATAACGCGCAGAATACTATTGTTGCTGCCACGGACTCGGCTGAGCATCGAGGCGGCTCTCTTCCTCATTATGGCATGTATGCCGTCGGTACGAGCCTCTGCAAACATTCCCGATGCACTGCACCACCGCGGCAGCCCCAACAGCATCCTAAAAGCGTTATTATGCTGCACGCGCAGGGCGTTGATTGTCTTCTGCGCGTAGTTGACCCACAGATTGCACGTATAAAAAGACTGGCAGTAAGCCTTGAAGAGCACTATCTTTACAGCTCTAGTACACCGTGCAAATCTGCGTGCCAACATGTTGCTTCTGACAGCCAAAGCCCGGCGCTCCCTCTCAATGTCCTCAGTATCTGTGAGGTCCTCCGTAACCCAATAGCCCAGGTACTTGAAACGCGAGACTCTGGTTAAAGCGACACCATTAAGATACAGTGGCTGAACAACGTTTATTTTGTGACCCCGCGACTGAAAGACCAAGAGTTCACTCTTCTTTCCATTGTACCTGAGCCCATGTTCTCCGGCGTATTCCTCACATACACTAAGCAGCTTCCTCACAGCGCTCATTGAGGGACCCAACAGCACCATGTCATCAGCATAACTGATGTTGTTTACAAAAGTACCATCTATGGTACACCCAACTCCAGTGCTGCTGAGTCTCTCAATAAGCGCGTTCACATACAGGTTAAAGAGATGAGGTGAAGATAGCCCGCCTTGCCTTACTCCGCATCTCATACCGTAAACTTCAGAAACCGCACCTCCCCATTTCACAACATTGAGCTGGTTGCTATACCAATAATTAAAAATGTCTATGACCTCATCTGAAACGCTGGTTTCATCCCTCATTTTCTTCCAGAGCACCTCATACGACACCAAATCGAAAGCTTTCGACAGGTCCAAGAAGCAGGCGTAGACCGGTGTCTTACTGTCAGTGTAGTACCGAACAGTATGCTTGAGGCACAGTATCTCTGTCTCAGTAGACAACCCAGGTCTGAAACCGAACTGGGCGTGGTTCAGCTTTATGTGTTTACTCAAAATGCGATCAAGCAGTCTATCCAGCACCTTCGCCACTGTAGTAGCTGACGAGATGGGCCTATAATTGCTCAAATCGGATGAGTCACCTGTTTTATTTTTAATTATTGGCACAACAACCGTCCTCCTGCAATCATCCGGCAAATTAAGTGCCGTACACAAAATGTAAAAAACATAGCCACACCCTAGGCAAATGAATACCAGCATGCAGCAGATGCTCAATACTAAGACCATCGTGCCCCGGAGACTTACCCCTAGTCATGTGCTTAATCACTGAAGCTACTTCTTTGGCAGTGAAATTAGTTAGTAAGCCAGACGACAATGACTGGGTCCTAGTACTGAGCACCATTTATTACACATAAAAATAATAATTCAATTAACCGTTTTCAACGGTCTAGTTTTAAATATTCGTGAGGACGAATTGTCAAATTTCGATATCATTTCGCCTTAACCTTGTACTGTAGCAAATTTAGATACAATGAAAAACATTCATTGAACTAACGAGACTAGTTCAATCAATTGAACAGTTAGTTGAAATACTGAGACTTTTGAGTATCAGTAGTTCAATCAAATTATTTCATTGAACTAGTGAGACTATTGCAGATGTTCCTTGCAGGGCTGCATTCGAATTGAGCAAACATCCGAATTAATTTTCATGTTACTTAGGTAGTGGATAACACCATAGGACACTTTTAACCCAAAAAAATTACCACACAGACCTTTGCATTTCATTTTTAACCCCCTAACGAGAAAAGAGAGCGGTGTCATAAGTTTAGGGTGTGTATCTGTTTATGTGTCTGTCTGTGGCATCATAGCTCCAAAATAATTTATAAATTTTGATGCGTTTTTGCTGTTTGAAAGCTGATGTGTCGAGACGGTTCTTAGCTATAATTGTCGTGATTGTAGCTCCCAAACGAATGGACCGATTTTGATTCGGATTTTTCTCTTTGAAAGCTGATGTGATCGAGATGGTTCTTAGCTATAATGAAGGGTGGATAACTTTTTAATTTGTTTATTTTATTTTTGCTTTCTTAACTTCCAGGCGTGACCCTCCCGATCTTCGAGTCGTACACAGACGGGACCGACACGTACGAGCTGGCCGGCCTGGCCCGCGGCGGGCAGCAGCTCGCCAAGCTGAAGAAGAACTTCCAGAGCGCCGTCAAGCTGCTGGTCGAGCTCGCGTCCCTGCAGACCTCCTTCGTCACCCTGGACGAGGTCATCAAGATCACCAACAGACGTGTCAATGCTATTGAACACGGTAAGTTTTAATCATAGATTCGTTGGTTATATACATTTTTAATATGGGCTTGCTCTAGTGAACACAGTAAGTACGCGTGTACCGATAGCAAGCGACTTTGGGTGAAATATGCCCGCAGGCGGACAGACCGTAAGCGTAAGAATTGTTCTGAAAACAACCATAGTGTGAAACAGGTTGGACGGCTCGAACTAATCGGTGGCGAAAAAGAAGAACAAAATCTATTTCAGCAAAGCATTATTTTTCATCAAACATTGTTGGAATCGGAAAAATGAAATGAATGAGTGGAGTGATCATCCTTTGAAATTTGTATGAAGCAGTGACGCTACCTTAACAAATTAATTCAAAAATATTACAAAAATTAAATCCATGCAATAGCCATAACTAACTGACTAGAACGACACTGCAACTTAGAACGGGCTATCACAATTAAATGCGTATAGAACATTTCGTGTCTGTGCTGATAACCCATTGTTGCCCATTGTGACACTTTATTATTAATTTTGTTTAAAGAGTTATCTATCTATCTATCTATCTATCTATCTATCTATCTATCTATCTATCTAATAAAAAGCTTACACGATATGTCGTGTCTGGGCTGTTGACCGTTGAAGATCTGGAGCTAATCTTGGATGTCGACTACGGTCACGCTTACCATAAAAATGCATTGTCGTCGGAACTTAACCAAAATGTAAAAAATCAACTCCGTAGGATAAGCGGAATTGGTTCAAATTCAGCTTGCATGATTTCATCAAAACAAACATCTATACATTGCAAGTTAAATAAAAGCTTTTTAACAAGCAACAAAGGTAAATTAAAAAAAATGTTTTTTTAAAAAAAAAATGTTTTTTTTTTAATTTAAGATAACTTTCGTATTCGCATTACTCTAATATAATCCAAATAATCAATCAAGTTAGAAACAACGTAATACGGGTGCAGGTTAGTTCCTTCTATAACAAGTTTCATGAAAATTGTTTGTGTAGTTTTTTTTAGTGCATCCTTTTTTCTTATTTCACTTTTGGCGTACGAATATTGTTGTGTTATTATCTCACATATTCCTATGGTTTAGTTAAGAGCAATCAAACAGAATGACATAAACATGACATAGTCGTCAAAAATAATACGATCAACAGATTGTCAAGGTACCGGCATATATAATATACTTTATAGTAATTTAAAGTATAGACACGCCACTTTAAATTCATTTTGATCCATGTTGAAGTTCTGCCACCGCTAGATGGCGATAAAAGTTTTTGGTCATCGAGTTGAGAGAATCTCTGAAAGTGTAAGCCGAATAGCCTAATCGAAAAGTGCTCGAGATTTGAGCTGCTAGATTCCACCAGGAATGACAGATAGACAACAAGAAAGTGACTTAATAAAAATATGGTAAAAATAATATCGAATCCCAAGGTGATCAATAGTGTCCATCTGCCTCTATACGCCCGAACGCGTATGCCTCGTACGATGTTCATTCATTCAGTCATTCGTTCATTGCACATTATGGTCTTAGCAGACTACCCACATTCTAACCACCAAATGTTTCATCCAGTGATCATCCCTCGCCTGGAGCGCACCCTCGCGTACATCATCTCCGAGCTGGACGAGCTGGAGCGCGAGGAGTTCTACCGGCTGAAGAAGATCCAAGACAAGAAGAAGATCATCAAAGACAAGGCGGCAGCTGTAAGTTTCAATGTTACTCTTAAGGCTAAGCTAAATTTTACGAAGGAAAAATTCGAGCATGCGTCCTCTGGAATCCCGTTCCATCGGTGTCCTAACTGAGCTGTACGTGGTCCTTAATTCCTTATGCGCGGCATCTTTCCGTATTTTTTGAAATCAAAGTGTAACAGTCATGTAAATCCGGTTATATAACGATTAAATTATTCAACGATTTTCTAAAGACATTTTATTAGTGGAAAATATCATAAATTGAGTCAGTGAATAAAGTCTAGAATCTTCTTAGTCTGTTGCAGACGATTTAAACTGTGACTGTTAATATTTGTGAGAAACACATGCATTCGTGGCACGGGAGTGACAAGCTCGTCCACACCGTGTACTAAATTGTGTTGCGACAGATGATTATGCAGTGTCTGTTAATGTTTGTGTGAAACACTTGCATTGGTAGCAAGGAAGTGACAAGCTCGTCCACACCGTTTTCTTAAGTGTATTGCGACAGATGGATATGCAGTGTCTGTAAATGTTTGTGAGAAACACTTGCATTGGTGGCACGGGAGCGAATATAATCTCAATGCTCCAAGCCAACCTCACCTCCACGTGGTCATCCTGCTGGATAACGAACGAGGCTCTGGCGACCGACAGATGGCGGTATAACGATCCCAAAAACAAGCATAGCTAAATGACACAGGCCGGTGACGGGCAGCAGCGTCACCGGTGCGAGAAGCTTCGCCCTGCGATCGCCAACCCGCATGCCCAGCGTGGCGATTATGGGCAAACCCTCCTTATGAATGCTTCTCGACGGATCGGTCTCGGAATGAACATAGATAAGACCAAGATCATGTTCAACGATCTTATTGACCCGGAACCGATTGCAGTTAATGGTGCCTCTTGAAGTTGTTCAACAATATGTTTACCTTGGGCAAATATTGCAATTAGGTAAGAACAACTTTGAGAAGGAAGCCAACAGAAGAATTCAGCTGGGTTGGGCAGCATTCGGCAAGCTTCGTCAAGTCTTCTCATCGTCCATACCACAGTGCCTGAAGACAAAAGTCTTCAATCAGTGCGTCCTACCAGTCATGACCTACGGTGCCGAAGCTTGGACACTCACGGTCAAACTAGTTAAAGTCGCTCAACGAGCTATGGAGAGAGCTATGCTTGGAGTTTCTCTGAAGGACAAGATTCGTAATGAAGATATCCGACGGAGAACCAAGGTAACCGACATAGCTCAAAGGATAAGCAAACTGAAGTGGTATTGGGCTGCTTACATTTCCCGAAAAACCGATAACCGTTGGGGTAGACGAGTTCGCGAGTGGAGACCACGTTTAGGCAAACGTAGTGTAGGACGCCCTGTGGCCAGGTGGAGTGACGACCTGAGAAAAGCGGCTGGAAGACAATGGATGAGGAGAGCTGAAGACCGAGCTCAGTGGCGTGCATTAGGAGAGGCCTACGTCCAGCAGTGGACAGATATAGGCTGATGATGATGATGATGATAAGAAAAGCTCGTCCACAGTGTTTGCTTAAGTGTATTGCGACAGATGGATATGCAGTGTCTGTAAATGATTATGAGAGACACTTGCATTGTGCAAGGAAGTAACAAGCTCGTCCAAACCGTGTGCTAAATTGTGTTGCGATAGATGATTATGCAGTGTCAGTTAATGTTTGTGAGAAACACTTGCATTGGTGACACGGGAGTGGCAAGCTCGTCCACACCGTGTGCAAAGTGTGTTGCGATAGATGTATTTTCAGATGCTAACGCGCGTTGACTAACGCGCATTCAACGCGCGATTTGACATCGTAGGTTTTCCGTAAAGCCGTTTTGTTGAACGCGCGCCTTCGACGCGTTGAGGCATGTCTTGTGCTTTTGATTGACCCAATATTACCGTCTTATGTTGCGTCATTGTCTCCGTCTTATGTTGCGTCATTGTCTCCGTCTTATGTTGCGTCATTGTCTCCGTCTTATGTTGCGTCATTGTGTCCGTCTTATGTTGCGTCATTGTCTCCGTCTTCGATGTAAAATGAATAAACACAAAGCTGTTTCCACTCCACCTTCGACAATTGCAGAAGTCGAACTAAAACTCAACGCCTGACAAGTGCGCGCTATATTTAGATTGCACTACACGCAAACGCACGGAGTCTGAGAAGAATGAACAAACGCGGTATTTTTTAAACCAGGAATGTTTAAAAAATACCTAACACTAAAACAATTTGTAATTGAAGCATATTTCCACCATTTTGTGCTATTATTAGGATTCGTATAGTATATTTATTAGGTTCCTGTATGTATTTTTTCCTTCAAAGTACTTAATGTAAGCGAATTGCATTATGCATAATAATTGTGGTGTACATATGCTTCAATTACAAATGATTTTGTTATTACGTTTGCATGGGCAATTCATCCTCCGCCGAACTCCTTAACGCGCGCTCGGCGCATGATTAACGCCTGCTATAGGACCATTTTTTATGTCATTAGCGTTTCTGTTGTCGCTTGACTCTTTTTTTGGGCTAGGGCGTCAAACCAAGCTTGACCAGACACCATCACTCTAGTGAACCTTCTAAAAGCTAGTTGAAAACATAAACTAACTATTTAGGACTTAGGGTTGCAATTAGGTAAGAACAACTTTGAGAAGGAAGCCAACACAGAATTTGTAGTTGGGTTGGGCAGCATTCGGCAAGCTTCGTCAAGTCTTCTCGTCGTCCGTACCACAGTGCCTGAAGACAAAGGTCTTCAATCAGTGCGTCCTACCAGTCACGACCTACGGTGCCGAAACGTGGACACTCACGGTCAAACTAGTCCTCAAATTGGCCTGGCCATGCCTGGCCCGGCTCGCCCTAAGACGCGTCGTTTTAAGGTGCAGATAGAAGACGCGTGATAACGCGAGCCGAGCCACTCTTTGCAGGCATGTTATGGGCTCGCACGCGCGTTTCCACATGGGTTATCACGCTTCTATTATTCGCTTCTTTACACGGCGCTTGGAACACAATAGGCTCAATAAATAAAACGACGCGTACTAGCGCGAGCCGAGCCCAGCCAAGCATATTAAGCTAAAGATAAAGGAAGCGTATAACGCGAACCGAGCTTCATGCGTCGTTTTTACCTGCAGCAGCGTGCGGTCGCCTGGCAGACTGTCTCGCTCTAACGACGACGCCTCCAAGCGACTGAAAGGGACAGACCTAAGAGAAAATGCTTAAACATTCTTCTATTTTTTTTCAGAAAAAAGCCGCGCTCAAAGCTGCCGGCCAGGACTTGGCAGACTCGGCCAATTTGCTTGACGAAGGCGATGAAGACTTACTGTTCTAAACTTCCAAAAACAAACACGTAGACAACCCTCATGTTAGCCTCTTGTAGTCAGTGCAGTCAAAGTGCTATTTGGCACCAATTGGAATAATCCCAGACCTACCTTTTCCTATGTACAAATAATAATAAAAACTGTCAAAAATTAGCGCCAAGGACGAGGCAGTATGCTCAAGACCACGCCGAAAAGGGGAAAATAAAAAAAATGCGAAAAAGCGTCGCTCTGGCGTGAAATCGTTTTCAGCCTTTCCAATTTGACTGCATGATTTTATAAAAAAAATGATATTAGTGTTCACGTTGTAAATACTATAATTGTTGTCGCTGTTAAGACGTTCACGTATCCATGTTCTTGACGAGTTAGTTATCGTAAGCGGATCAAAGTATTGGGCTGTTTGCTAATGTGTGTATGTTAAGCATTCCAGCGTATTGTCTGTTTGTTTTCAAAGCTTTCACGACGAGTAGTGGAATCAATATAAGTACAGTTACTAAGTATTTATGGTTTTTGAATTGTTGTTTAAATAACCTAACAAATTATTATAATTTAAGTAAGCAATCATGTAAATACAAGTTTGTGAAGCGAAATATATAAAATATTATTATTGATGTCATTTTATTATTTTTTCTGTTACCTATAGTAAACTTCTAGACTTCTTCACTAATAGAGAGATATACAGGGCTACTGATAACTTGACGTATTCCTGGCAGGACTTGGCAGTGTTGCTAATATGAATACAAAATGTAAGCCCCCAATGTATGGCCGAAAGTTAAATTTTAATGCTTTTGAGATATTTGAAATTTAGCTATTTATAGAAAAATACCTACCCAGAATAAAAAGGAAACGGAAAAATGTCATTTAAGCATATTTTTATTTGTTAGGTAGGTTCTTAGTAATGGGTATGGGTGATATTTGATGGTCTAAGATGTTACTAAGTACGTAAGTTAGTAACATCAAAAATCATCAAAAATCACCCATAGAATGCGACATGCGAGTAATATGGAATGAAAAATATTTTTAAAAAAAATTGAGATTTTTGCGTAAATTGCAATAATGTAACTTGATGATACATAAAATAATGTATCAGACGTTTAAAGTAAGTACGTAATCATTATTTCCCACAAAAAAGTCCGCGATTATGATATGTCAAACTTAGTTCAGTAAGTCACAATAACCGTTTTTTGTTCAAATTAGTCAAACAAATTTACGCGGGTCGCTAGTAAATTATACAGATAGAAATATGCTACCTAGGTAACATAGAAATAGGTTACCTAGGTAGCACAGAAATATGCTACCTAGGTAACATAGAAATAGGTTACCTAGGTAGCACAGAAATATGCTACCTAGGTAGCAAAGAAACAGGTTACCTAGGTAGCACAGAAATATGCTACCTAGGTAACATAGAAATAGGTTACCTAGGTAGCACAGAAATATGCTACCTAGGTAGCATAGAAATAGGTTACCTAGGTAGCACAGAAATATGCTACCTAGGTAACATAGAAATAGGTTACCTAGGTAGCACAGAAATATGCTACCTAGGTAGCATATTCATATTTCTATCTACTAAAGTACATATTCACTAAAAGCCAATTAATAAATGTAAGTAATACATGGTAATACGGATAGGAGTATATTAAAATTGGTAGTTAACAAAAACATCATTCATGTGAATATAATTAATTTCTTTGTAACAATGCCACTACTTCTTCTCGGTCACTAGCATTTTAACGTCAGATTTCTATAAACAACGTATACTATTGGTTGCATCCTCTAGATATCACTTGCGTTTTTTGGACACGATGTAATATTTATTTCCTCGCTTCTCTATGAGACCAAAATCTGCCGCGCATCGTATCATTGCTCCGATATATTTCCCGGTTCTACTCGGATTGTTGGCGATCATAATACGTTTCTTTAAAAAGGAGATCACTCGACGGGACGTTAGGCCTTGGCTAGACGGCAGCTTGTGGAAAGCCCACATGACTATCGCGGCAGGGTTAGACCTGCGCAACCCGTTTTTGATTTGGCAGGACTTGTGGCCGACCACGCTTCCGTAAGAACTCGCGCTGCTCATGCTTGCTGAATCAATGGATTTCTTGTGCCGTGGCTTCATTGCTTGAGTCACATGAAAGCAGGACTTCGAGAGCTATTAGTTTTTATCACTTTGTGTGATATTTGACTTTGAGGTCCTATGAAACCCACTCTTATTTTAATTTAGATTGGTGCATGTATTGTACTTGTTGATTTATATTACAGAATTTTATTCATGGTACAATAATGCCAAAGAGAAAAAAAAACACAGATCATCGAGGAGGTATGATCCAAAGAGTATACAAATACCTAAATGATCAAAGCGAATACAATATGATTTGATTGTCTGGGCCTTATTTCATAAAACTATAGTACACTGACAAATGTCAATCGAACCTACAATTGTCAGTCAAACTATCGAAATGTAGTACATTTTTGTTATATGAAACGCAGGTTAGTCGAATGACTGACATTTGTAGGTTTATTATGATTTGTCGCTTTATGAAATAGGGCCCTGGCAGGATGTGTATATGTGTATTGTATTCTCTTTGGGATGTGTCAGCCATAAAGTTACTCTATGGGGTCAGATAAGGGGTCAGAAAAATAAAAAATAAAACTGAATTAGATCCAAAGATTATTTAGGTCGAATAACCTTGGAGGTTGAAGGTCCGTCGGTCTCGTCTATGGTGTCGTCGCTGAGTCGCGTCGAAGTGATGCTAATAATCTGAAAATAAAAATTGCATGTTTCTCATAAAATAATTTATTACTTCGTACTTATTTTCTATGTATGTAGGTAGGTACTTATTTTTAACCCCCGAAAGAGAAAAAAAGGGGAGTTATAAGTTTAAGGTGTGTGTGTGTAATGCCCGTTTTCAGTAACCCTAGGAGTCGCCTAAATCAGATGCCTAACAATTTGAGAGTTGCCTAGGACAAAAAACTTTTTATCAAACTTTTGATAACTAGTGACGTTAGGCGTCACCTAAAGTTACAACACCGATTCGGGGGTGCCTATCAATTACAGTAAGAAATGTCTGTTACTGTATGGTGCCTATTGATAGGCAAATCTTAAACTGTCTGCCCGCGCCGCGCTCGCTCACTCACTCATGTCAATTAGTGAGTGAGTGAGCGAGCGCGCTTAGCTTAGGAGTCACCTATTAAAAAAGGATTGGTGAAACAAAAGATTACGCTTATGACTTTGATTATATTAGGATTACCTTAGTTAGACAACGCCTTGTTTGTGGTTAGTGAAAGCGGGCATAAGTCTGTTTGTGGCATTACGTAGTATTGTTCTCTTTGTGTGGCATCGTAGCTCCGAAACAAATGGGGGGCCCAAAGCGAGTATACTGCCTAAAGCGAGCACCCTTAATTATACTGAGTTTTGTAAACTTACCGCGGACCCGTTTGTTTGTTTGTCGTATGAGGTAGTGCTGGCCTCTGATGTCAGAGTTTGTCAAGCCGCCCGAGGGCCTCTGACATGGCTTAACGACTGCTATTAATCAATAACAGTCAGGACCGACAGCTTAACGTGCCCTCCGAAGCACGGAGCCCCGCCCAACCCGCAGCAGTCGTCACCTTGATGTGAGAAAGACCGCGCGACTTATGCGACCAAAAAACGAAATTTGACGGATTTTGACAAAAAATGCAAGGTACGTTCATCGTGTTTTGTTTATTTGTGACTATGATACAACGATTCTATAATATGACTATTGTTTTATGTCTATTTCACTGTGTTTTCGTGATGTTTGCTTGTACTTTCTAATTTTTTTTCGTTTAAGCGTGTCAGTGGCGAAAAAGGCAAAGCGGGCAGGGCAAAGAGATCATGTGCCCATTTTGCCTCTAATGGAGAATTGCTATGAGCAATGAACTTGAAACTCAATTTACATTATTTTTTTATTTAAGCTGGAGCGTACTTCCTGTTTTTTTTTAGTAATAGCACATGGATTATGTTAGTGACTCAAATATTAGGCCAATCAAAATAAAAAGTTTCTCTGCACTTTTGGAGATTTTTTGGTATCTCGTAGAATACTATTGAAATGAAATAAATCATCTGTCAAAAAAGATCATCAATCTCCAAATGTAATGCAATATTTTAGTATGAAACTAAGTAGACTAGGTAATGATTTTTGATAATGCCTTTTTGTTCTGTTCTACCATTTTAATGTAAGTTCTTGGGATTCCACTGAAATTTTATCTACTACCACAATATTAATTATTTAATTCTAAATTAGAAAACCCAAGATCCGATTATTTTTATTTAAAGTAATCATAATCATCAGCCTATACATGTATACATAGTTCTTAGTCCTCCCCGATAGAACGCTACTTTGAATTTTCTTTTGCCGCTTGGTAAAGCAATATCCACTATTATTTTCAGATGATGAATAAATATAAAAGAAAAACACGATAAGCCTCTTGGGATGAGAAAACGATGAAAAAGGCAAAGCAGGATGTGACAGAATTACAGAAGTCTGTAAAAAGTATAGCAAAAACATTTGAAATCCCTCGTGCAACTTAACAGCGGCACTTGAAGACAGGTTATGTGTGGTTTAACCAACAAGACCTTTACTTTTTCAGAAATAAAGTTATGTTGTTACATTCTTAACTCTACTTTTTACTCAATGACTGTTCCTTTATTGTTTATGAGTAATATTTTTACAGTATGCTCGATTTTACTTTGGTGTTCCCGTTTTGCCCATAATCCGTGCCCGCTTTGGGCCACTCTCCGGGCAAAGCGGGCATTTGATAAGGTTTCGTAATATGTTTGATGATTCATTATTTTTTTTCAATTTATTGGGAATGTGTGAATGCACTACTATACTACGATAAATCGAGAACCCGATAGCAGTTAAAGATGTTGTAATAAGTCATCTCTAACCCACTTTTTTTTTAAATCATCCAGTGCCCGCTTTGGGCCCCCCTCCCCTACCACCGCGATTTTGATGCGGTTTTTTCTGTTTGATGCCTCAGGTGATCAAGATGGTTCATCTATAATCACAGAAATCGGAGTAGTAAATATGAATAATATTATTATTCCGATTTCTGTGGCTATTATAGTGGGGATCGGGATCGTAGCTCTCAAACGTATGGACCCGATTTTGATGCGGTTTTCTGTTTGAAAGCTGATGAAAGGGTTATATAAATTTTTAATTTGTGCTTGTTATTTAGGGTTCTGAGGTCTGCAGTGATATACCTAAACCCATATACAGTACCTGCATTATAGACTGGGGAAGTTGAAGTTAAGGGTCGGTCCCGAGGTTTCGGCACGGAACCGCATTTTTGAATCATTTACCTATAATTGCAAGAATACATAATGGGTAGTACAATCCAGTTCTATTTATATTTGTATTTCATAGTATATACGCTGCAAACAAGCGTGCAAATATTTAAAGTGAATCTTTAAATTTGCAAAACAAAAAATCATTTAAAATATTACATTATTAAAATTAAAAGTCATTGACATAAAAAAATAAACCCTAAAGCGTAGACGCGAATATGTAACGCCATAAAGTGTGCAGAAATGTCAAATAAACCACAACAACAAAAAAGAATAAGATGTCATAAACATTAATATTTATGTAGCTCTATCCCTTGGCTAAGATTCAGAGAAAAGAACGTAAGACAGACGAAGACCAGTCTTAACCGAGCATCGGCTAAGTCAATCTTTAAAATTCGTATTTAGAAACATAGTTCGTCACAAACTTAGCGTGGTCTTAGCTAAGATTATACTTTGTTGTCTATGGCAGAATTTGTTTTTAGCGGAAGCTTTACCGGTTTTTTAAGCAGACGTGACTAACAATCAACAAAGATAGCAATACATAAATTGATATTGGAGTGAGTGAAACAAAATATTTACGATGCAAATCTATTTTTATGTGGTGTGTTTGAAACATATCGTCGTAGAAAATCGCGGGAACAATAGTGTAGTTGAAGTTTGTGCTAAAATGAAACGTCAAAAAGCTCTGTTTACGGCGTATGAAAAAAAAACTCTTAAATCTCATTTCGAAAAAAACTGACGCTTATTGGCAGACCTCGCCTTGAATGGGGTTCAAAATTCTTCGTCACTGTTTAGGTCAAGAGGATTCATAATAGTTCGCATATATGTATTGCCACGAGTGACTTCCAAAGATGATGTTGCATCCTCAGAGATTGAATCTTAGGTGCCCAATTCGTCAGTTTCATTCAAATATTTAAAAAATAACTTTTATTTTTTCCATTGAAGATAGTTTCGTGAATTCACTGTTTTAAACGCTGAGAATAGAAGAACACACGCAAGCAGACGAGGTTATAATTTGCAAGGAAAAAGTAACAAAACCACGACAAGGCGGGAACCCACGGGGGGGAAGACATGTCACCTAAATCAACACACGGCAATAAAACTTGTCAAAAAAACTCTGGATCATCAGTTATACTCAACATTGTGAATCAAAACATTAATAGACTAGAAAACAAAACAAAAAAGTTAGAATGTGAACTACAAATTTATAAAAATGTAGATATTTTGTGCGTAAGTGAACATTGGCTATCGGCAAATGAGATAAAAAGTGTAAACATAATGAATTATAAACTATGCGTGGCATTTAGTAGATCATCACGGAAAGGTGGGGGTGTTTGTATCTACTCAAAAGCCCAGTTATTAACAATAGAAAGACAGGAGATTGCAAATATTTCAGTAGAATCACACTTTGAAGTGTGTTTAGCAGAACTTATAGGACTAGATGTGGTCATAGTATGTCTGTATAGGCCACCATCTTCATAAATTGAATTATTTTTCACAAAATTAACAGAATTGTTACATTTACTTTCTAGCTTACAACATAAAATAATTATTATTGGTGACATGAATATTAATTTATTGGAAAATTCAAAGCATACAAAGGAACTAAAACCATTTTAAAACAGTCAGGCTTAAAATCTATTGTGAATTTTGCGACACGAATAACAGCAACAACACGGACATGCTTAGACCACGCATATACAAACTTACCTAAGAGTAGCTGCTTGCAGGTAGAACCGCTAGATATGAATGTATCCGATCATTCGGCCGTTTTACTATCCATTTTTCTGGATAACTATAACACCGGTAACACTGTACAAATACGACGATTGTTTTCGAACATGAATATTGACAGTTTTGTAACTAGTTTGACACTACATGACTGGGTTTTTACCATTAATAGGTCACAATGTCCAAATGAGACCTTAAATTACATTTTTAGCACTATAAAGCACTTTTATGACTCACACTTTCCGTTAAAAAAGTATCCTGCGCGAAATAATGTAAAGGAATGGATTAGTGAACGTGCGATACAGTTGCGTAACTCAATCAGTAGAACCAAACTTCACATGACAACACATAGCAACAGTGATAAGTTAGATGAGGAACTCCGTCAACTTGAGTGTAAACTTTTCACGGAAATAAAAGAGTCTCGTAAAGCCTTAGTGAACCATATTATAGACAAAAATGAAAACGTTTGTCGAGGTGTTTGGCAGGCCATAGCGACGGAAACTTGTCGCAACAGTAAATGTGCTGCGCTGGACCTTCTTATCAGCAGGTCACAGGGAGAATGCGCGTGCGCGCGTACTGCGAGTGCAGCTTCAGACTTGAACCGGTTTTATATAGCGGCCAACAATAATATTAACGTTCCGTTAACATGGTTCCTTCTAGATATACTCTGTGATTATTTTAATAGGTGCCTTCAAATCGGTATATTTCCGGAAGCTCTAAAAATGGTCAAGGTCCAACCTATTTACAAGGGTAAAGGCGAAATGCATCTTTTAAAGAACTTTAGACCAATATCGCTAATACCCGTTATGTCTAAAGTTCTAGAAAAATTGATGAGTAAAAGACTAATGAGCTATTTCAACAGTAACCATCTCCTAAATACTCATCAATTTGCCTACCAGCCGGGGCGGTCTACGGCGGACGCAACGCGCCGAGTTCTGTCAGGTGTGATGTCACACCTCGAGGGCAGCCGACAGGTCGCAGCAATTTTCTGCGACCTGTCGCGTGCATTTGAGCTAGTGAATCACTCGCTACTTATAAAAAAATTGAACCATTACGGAGTAAATGGAAACTTTCTTCAAATGATGACGTCGTTCTTAAAAGATCGTAGAATATTAACATCATTCTCAATGTAAAATCTGATATACAAAAAATGATAAGGATGATAAGGCTTACTATTCTGTTGATGAGTTCCTCACTGACAAGTCACTCGCTAATCCTGATCCTGAGAATAATAATTACAATATACTTACATAGGTATACATGTATAATATATACCTTGTGATAAAATAAATTGTTTATTAAGGACATATGCTTAGCATATCTTTATATTTAAATGTAATACTCTTGACTTGTATGATACAATATCGTATTAATGTTCTATAAATAACTAAAATAAATAAATATGATAGTCGGTCTTAAATTTCACCATGACATGGTCTCCAGATACAGGAACTTTTCAACGGTTAACAGCACAGGCATAAAACTAGCCAAAAATTTAACACTAAACTAGCCGAATGACATCAGTCTTTTCTCGGTCCTTATTTGTACCTACAATAAGGAATATAAATCAATTGATAACCTAGCGTTCGTTAATAACAGAGAAGCGAAACTAGTACTGAACAAATGGCTGAATAACCTTAGCCACGACGAAACCGAATCATTCGGTACTTATGGTTTTAGTATGATCTTCAGAAATATAACACACATAAACACCCTCACACACACAAAAACACCCTCGCACACGCCCTAATTACGTAGCGCTACCATATGAAGATTGCCGACGGTGCAGTTGCACTTTGCACTTGTTATTAGGGAAACATCAAATAGCCAATGCAGCATGTCGTCAACCGACGGAACTTGTTATTTGATTATTGTAATTATAGGCATTCCGTAATCCTAATTCGATGTGGAAACATTCTTTTATAACATGTGACGAGGTCCAAACCTCTTTCATAATAATACTCTTTTGATATCTTAATTCTTTCATAATCCATTTCTTTTCATTTTCATAGTTCATTATTCATTCTAAATACAAATAACCTGTCATTTTTAAATTGTCATCGATTCGCTCAAGTCTGTGTTCTTGGACCTAACTTTTAAAGAAACAGAATACACACGCTATATATACTAAACTAAATATATTTCATTTCAAAACCTAAGTTTGCTGAATATAGCTGAAGGAAACGTGTACGTATGAAGACTAGCAGCTTCGAAGCCTCCGCTGCCCGTTGAAAAATGAAGGCTCGTACTACTAGATATAACACTAAGTACAATTAAATTATTGTGAGCAAGGAGTCCCTTTGAGCTGGTAGACACCCTTCGGGGGGCTCCGGCCACAATTGGCGCCCTCAACGTCCCCGTACCCAGCCTGCTCTACCTGCCTACAAATCCTCCTGATCCTGAATCCTTCCTGATTTCTCCGTGTTTTTTTTTAATCAGTGTTCAATTTTTAAGTCGCCCCACAAAATTCTAAAAGGCACTAGGCCATCTTGATTTAAATTTGGATTGGAAATATTTGGCAAACCCAGAACAGTTTTTTTATACTCAAGTGTATTTTATATTTGCATTCCAGTCATTCATGTAAGTAAGACATTTTCATTAATACGTACTTTATTCCAAATTTCACTATCGGCCTACCTAGTTCCGAATTACCCTAAACTTTGACGCGTTATTATGCGTGACGCATTAACGCGTAGTTACATTAACGCTATTTTTTTTATATATTTTTAAAGCGTTACTAACGCACTAAACGCACTAAACGCACGTTACCTACAAAGTAAACACTTAGTTTTATTTGCTGGTCTCATATTAAATAAAAATGGACCCTGCGCATCTAAATAAACCAGAATTGATCTATGAATTAAAATTTAGAAATGCTGAAGTTCATACAACAGATACTGCAGAAAATTTACGTTCAAGGTTATACTTACGACCTTACTTGACAGCTCGAATACACAAGATTTTCAAAGTCCGTATACATTTGAACAGGATATAGCCGAAATTCAAAAATGTCTAACTATTATTTCTGCACGTTTAATAGCTTACCCGGTACGAAAGGAGAATAATGCGTCCTATATTCTGCACATTAAAAATAAATTAAATAACATGGATATTACCACCGAACTTACGACAGTACAACTAGAAACATTTAAAAATGTTTCAGAGAATTTCTTCGATTTACAAAAACGTTTCGAAACATTAGAAAATCCTAGCTGCTCTTCTACAGAAAATTCATCTACACACGATCATTTTCCAGAACAACAAACTCAATTACCATATTTTGACCTACTGACACAAAAGCTACAAAATATTTCGATCAACAGTTGATCAAGTCACGAAATTAAACGGTTTATTTACAAGGGGGATAGTTGTCCAAGAGATTTTCTTGAAAAAGTAGAGGAATTCGCAGTTGCTCGAAATATTTCACATACTGAACTATACAATCATATATACGATATTCTGAAAGGAACTCCTTTAGATTGGTTTCGAGCTCACAAACAAACAATCCCGGATTGGGAATCTTTTAAAATTACATTACTAAATGAATTTGAAATTACAGACTACGACTATAAACTGCGTAAAATCATAGATGCTCGCAAACAAAAAACAAATGAGCGTGTGATTTGTTATTTTACCGAATTAGAATAATTATTTGCGAAATTACGTGAGCCTATTTCAGAAAAAGTCAAGATTGATATTCTTAGGCGTAACTTGCGACCCGAATTCGGTCAAAGGTTATCTCCAAACGATCTCGACTCGGTCGCAACATTATTAAAATCGTGCAAATGGTACGAAAGTTGCATTGAAATGTCCAACTCTGATACTCCTTCTACACTACAACACTTAACGAAGCCTTCGACCTCTAATTCCCAACACAAAGTCACTGCTACACCTAATATACCACATTATGCGTACAATACCTTACAACAACCACTTGTGCAAACACACCCTTACCCTCAACCTTACCCTGTACATTCAATTGCTGCAGATTCTAAGAAACCTGCACTACCTATATTTTGCCCTCGCTGTCGAAACGACAGTCATGCTTTATGTCAATGTCCCTACAGACATAAAGTTTGTTTTCGTTGCGGTAAAAAAGACGTAATTTTTACCAATTGCCCTGTATGTACAAAAAATTCAAAAAACTAATTAGAGAGGAACTAGAAACACAAAATTGTAATACTAACAATAACTTTGATCAAAATGATTGGAACAATTGGCTTAAAAATATTTCAATATTTTTCAAAACATACAACGTTTCTACGCTCCTCTTTGATAATACATCGGACACTGAACGTCCATACCTTAGAGTAAATGTTGGGAATTTAACCCTTAACGGTTTGCTGGATAGTGGCAGTGCTATTACAATTTTAGGTAATAACTCACATAAATTATTACTTGAACATGGTTTGGAACTACAACGTGACCAAATTATCAAAGGTTCTGTTGCTAATGGTCAAACAATCAATTCAATTGGTACTATTGAAAGGGCCGTTGCCCGGCTAAGGAAACGGACCTCCTTCTCAGGTAAAGGCGAGGAATTAAAACAAGATGGTAAATTCAATAACAAAGGGCTTTATTACAAAAAATAGAAAAAGCACACATGAGTTATCGAATAATGGTACTCTCCCCTTTACTGAGGAATTTAAAAAGAAATATTTTACACTTAATTTAGTTTGTTCTGCATCAAAATAATTATAAACAGCAAGACCTTACAATAGGAAATATTACTAACTTAATACTCAAAACTCAAAATTCTCAAATGTGATTATAATTTCCTCAAACATATAAATTTTAGTACATAACTCCGGCCTGTATGATATGAATTTACTATAGTATTGGAGAATCCTAGGCCAATAAAACTTAGAGAGTCTGTGCTCAACAGATTAACATGTATTGGTCACAACGCAACGGAATATTCTGTCTTTGCCTTAGAATGTTTTAAATTAAAAGAGAACTAGTGCAAACAGAGTGTGTGTGTGTATGATTGTGTTTCCCAGAGGGAAATCAAACTCTAAAATAGAAAGTAAACAGAAAATGAACAGAAAGTATCTAGGAAATAAACAGAAAATATCTAGATAATAACAGAAAGTATCTTTCAACAATATTAACACGTTAGAAGGCGAAGGCTTCCCTCAACACTGTAGCCCGCTGACTCAAAATGATTTGGAGTGGACCAACCTGGAAGCTTCCTGGGACGCCGTACGGTCGTCTCGCGTACCGCCGCGGAACGCCTCCTTACTCCATTCGATCAGCTCCTACTGCTTGACCACGAACGGTGGTGAGATCTTCTACTGGACAGGAGGTGCGTTGGAGTCCTTCTGGAGTCCCTCGTAGACCGGCTTCCTCCACGAACGGTGGTGATATCTTCTATTGGACAGGTGGTGCGTTGGAGTCCTTCTGGAGTCCCTCGTAGACCGGCTTCTTCCACGAACGGTGGTGAGCCCCGGGTGATCGCGCACAGCAGCTCGCAGTGGTGACGACAATAGCCGACCGTAGATGCACGATTTAACCTGGCCTTTGCACTCGTATACTTATTTTGCCTGTAACAGGGTAGCTTCGTTCTGGACAGCGTGCCTCGGACGTTTTGTTCACACAAGAGAAACTGCGTATTTTTCTGCCGCCTGCGCCGAATCTATCACGTGCCAACTATGAATGCACAATTCAATTTTACGTCCGAAATCAAAAAAAAAAAAAAAAAATTAATTAACCTATGCACTAAGTCCCTCCTTCATTCATGTGACATTTCAACCGGGTACAATATATTTATCAAGATCTCTAATTTAGCATATTTCCTCTTATATGTTTCCTAATCATTTTGTTATAATGCCAATCTATTCGGGTGAATCTATTTGTGGAAACTAAAAATTTATACATTTACATTGCACTCCTTTTATTTACAAAATCTCTGACAAAAATCAATCACGATCAATCGTAATTAAGATCGACGCAGGCGGCAGAAAGGTTAGTGTGTTTACCCGTGACTTCAGTTTTGATCCAACGCCCTTTCACTCGCAGAGGCCAATTCAACCATTATTTCTTGATTCTTAGATAGGCGAAATTATCAATCTGTCTTCAACAAGAAAAGCTTTCATTATTCCTTTAACGAAGAAAGTGGCGCACGCGCGGTGGAGTTCGGCGTTTTTTACAAACTCGGCGTCTGGTTTTCAGATACGGAGAAAACACAACTTGATCTAATAGAAAAGACGCTGCTCCTCGTCAGATGGCGTTGTACAATATATTCTATTATCGAGATCTATAACAAAATCTAACTTGGAGTATGATTTAACATGTTACACTATTAAGCTTCCAACTTTATTTAAAAATAAGTTTGCTATAATTACTGCCCATGTAATACCCGCTGTTACTCAACCTTTCATATTAGGTATCGACTTCTGGAAAACTTTTAAGCTGGCTCCAGACATACTTAATACGGTCAGTATGCTCAAGAGTTCAGATACTCCCATGTTTATCATCAATAATAATGATACTTACTTACAGTCTTATGACAGACTTACAGATACACAATTGATTCTTGCTAATGCAGTCGTAGAACAATTTCGTAATATTTCTACCGACGTACTTCCTTTAGGAAGAACAAACCTTATTGAACTCTGTATTGATACAGGTGACCACCCACCTATTCGTCAACGTTGCTATCGATTATCCCCTGAAAAACAGAAAGCTCTTCGAGCAGAAGTTGATAAAATGCTAGAACTTGATGTTATAGAGCCTTGTGAAAGCCCATGGCTAAATCCTGTAATTATTACCCCTAAGAAAGATGTTACTTGGAGATTTTGCGTCGACAGTCGTAAGCTTAACGACATAACTAGAAAAGATGCTTATAAATTACCATTCATATCAGACATCATAGATAACCTTAAAGATTCTAAATATCTGAGTTCAACTGACATTGCTAAAGCTTTTTGGGAAGTGCCTTTACGTGTAGAAGACAGACCTAAGACTGCTTTTCACGTTCCAGGTCGTGGATCTTTTCAATTTAAGGTTATGCCTTTTGGTCTTACTAACGCACCAGCTACGCAACAAAGATTCATTGATAATCTTCTTTCTGATGAGTCTAATAACGACTCTCTTTTTTATTATTTGGATGATATAATAATAGCCACAAAAACGTACGAGGAACACGTACGTTTGCTTAACAAATTACACGCAAAACTTTCAAAAGCAGGTATAACAGTAAATTTTCCAAAATGTGCATTTTTCCGAAATGAACTTAAATACCTAGGCTACGTAATTGATGATCAAGGTCTCCACACAGACCCTGATAAAGTCAAAGCAATCTTAGAAATACCAGCACCCAGGTCTGCTCGCGAGGTGAAAAAGTTTCTCGGTACAGCTAGTTGGTATAGACGCTTTGTACCCAATCTTAGCACATTAGCTGCTCCCCTCACTAAACTTACGTCTACCAGTAAGAAAGCTCCCGCTTTCAAGTGGACTTCTGAAGCTGATAAAGCTTTTAATAAAATCAAACAAGCTTTAATATCAACTCCTATTCTAACTAGCCCTGACTTTTCTAAACCCTTTGCTGTTCATTGCGACGCATCCGCTTTTGGACTTGGAGCAATGCTTACCCAAGACTTCGATAGAGTTGAAAAACCCATAGCTTACATGAGCAAATTACTTACAGGTCCCCAAAGAAACTATTCTATCACTGAACGTGAACTCTTAAGCGTTATAACAGCATTAGAGTATTGGCGTTGCTACCTAGACAATGGCCAAAAGTTTACTATCTATACCGATCATTCTGCACTTCAATGGTTGTTACACTTAGATAATCCTACAGGTAGACTTGCCCGTTGGAGCATACGCTTATCAATGTTTAATTTTGACATTAAATAAATTAATTAAATAAATTAAATACATTAATTAAATATAAACGTGGCAAGGATCATTTGGTCCCAGATACATTGTCTCGTATTAAACCAATTAATGTGATTAATTATGATCCAATACAGACTTCTGATTCGTGGTACACTTCTGTATACTCCAAGTGTAGCACAAATCCCACATCAACTCCTGATTATATGATACGACACAATAAACTCTACAGGTACACCCGTTCTAATATCCTCATAAACTCAGAATTAAGTTGGAAAGAAGTAACCCCATCTGAATTTCGTACAGCTATTATCGACGAAAACCATTCGTTACCAACAGCAGCTCATTTTGGCACTTTCAAAACATACCATCGTATTAAAGAAAAATACTTCTGGCCAGGAATGTACAAAGACATTGCCAGCCATATTTCTAAATGTGAAACATGCCTCGCTTATAAGCATCAGAATCAAAATACCATTGGTCTGATGGGTAAACCTAAGAACTGTTCTCGTCTTTTCCAATGCATATCTATTGATATTGTTGGTCCACTTCCAATGACACATAAACTTAATAGATTTATTTTTGTAGCCACATGTTGTTTTTCCAAATATTGTCTTATATTCCCCATGAAGCGAGCTACCTCTTCTGTAATCAAACATATACTTGAGAACTTAGTCTTTATGGTTTATGGTATTCCAGAGATCATAATCCTAGATAATGGCCCTCAACTAATTAGTCATGAACTCCAGAATTTATTTCAATTTTACAACATACCAAAAATTAATTACACCCCCCGTTACTGTCCGCAAGTCAATACTGTTGAACGTTACAACAAAACAATTATAACAGCAGTGGCTTCTTTTGTTGATAATGACCATCGTACTTGGGATTTATATTTAAATCAAATCCAATTTGCCATAAATTCAGCTGTTAATGAAACTACTAAATTCACACCAGCTTTCTTAGTATTTGGTCGCGAACTTGTAACATGTGGTTCTGTATATAATGCTTCGGATCTAAGTGAAGAATTGATTTTTGCTCCACGCGATGAGTACGCTGACAACATAGGTCAGTTAAGCCTTTTATTTGCTGAAGTTCAAGAACGTTTATTTCGCGCTCATGAAACTAACGCAAAATATTATAATAAACATCATCAACACCTTGAATTTAACCATTTTTTTCCCGTTTATATGGAAACGTAATTATCCCATAAGTTCAGCAGGCAAGTATTTTTCAGCTAAATTAGCTCCTAAATTTGTAAAATGCATTATAGCAGCTAAAATTTCACCACTAATTTACGACCTCAGTGATTTATCTGGTAATCCCTTAGGCCGTTGGCATGTCAAACACATTAAACCTATACCACGTACGTCTTAACCTTAACTATCACTTCTCTACTTACATACTTTATTATAATTATGTACTATGAAAGTTACGTTGCTTTCATATTCCTGTACCTTACCATATATTTAAATACCTACTTATGACCATTGTAGGTTCCCTACTTACAAATAACCTTGTATTTAAGTTGTAAATAATGTAATTTTAATATAATTTCCCTTTACGGAGTAATGTCCACATTTTTAGCCTATTTTTTTTATTCACTTCATTATCTTTTCGAATTCATTATGAATATTGACTTCAAGTCCCTACGTATTGCTTCTCAGTGATATTTTACTTACTACATACTTTAATTATTTGGTACTAATAGTAGCTAATACCCTACTTATTAGCTATGTTTTTTTTTTTTTTTTACAAACATAATGTTCAGTTTAAAGCGAAAACAAGTTCTATATATTATTATTTACTAGACCTACACACAAAACTACCAACACTGAAAAGAGCGGCAAATGTGATTACTCTATAAACCAAGCCTAGGTCACAAAACCTGTATTATTTTATAGTTAATATGCTATTACCTACCTACCTTACTTATATTATTTTAACGTTCTAACACAACGTTTACTATGTACATTCATGTGCTTCAGGCACGTCGTACCCTAAGGTACGTTTAGCCATTTTGGCAAAATAATTGTAAATAAATATACACATACATATATGTACACATCATACACCATATATTCACCACACATACACATACACTCACATAATCACCCTAATCAGCGATTAGTGACTGTATAAATAAGCCTACACTACACTGTATTGGTTCCACGAGTGACCTTATTGATATATAAGGTTCCTCTTTCTTATGAGTTTTATTTCCAAGGAATGGGAATAAGACTATGAATGATGATGAATGAATGTGTGATTTATGAATTTGAATGCATCTAGGAATCCAATCAATTGTATATTGACATTGTTAATAAACATTTTCATATAAAAATTAAAAAGACTTCTCAGCATTTTCAATATTTTAATTAATTATTTTACTATTTTAACTATATTACCCATATTATATATATTTTTATTATTAACTTCTACTATTTTTTTTTTGTCCTTAACATATTATTATTATTATTTTTTTAATAAACCATACCACAAATTACACAAATTACTTATGTTTGTGGCTCCGGCCACAAACATAAGTAATTAATTGTAATTTTGATTTTAATTAAATTAATAAACCATATCGTCGACCTAATTCTAATACAACGTAAGTCAAAATTTGCCCACCAATCGATTTTTTGCATTTTAGGTGGAGTGGTCAAAACTACGCCTATCTCGTTTCTTACTTTTTAATATCAGTATGGAAATAAAAGAGATAAAACGCTTGAAACAATACATCATATCTCATGCCGCCGTTTTGTAGTGCGAATTAAGCATAACTCATTTTTTTGCACAGAATGTTTGATCAGTAGTAGTACTATTACCGATTTGTTTTATTTTGAAGTGTTTTGTGGATCTTTGAGAATTATGAATTGAAACCAACGTACACAGAAAGCATTCCACTGAAACAGGGGAAATGGAAAGATTTACAAGACTTCAAAGCTAATTTAGGCATGATACTTGTTCTTTTAAATAGCTTTCAACCAAGATTCTGCGGGAACCCTTAACTTTTTCGGGTTGATAAGTATCCAATGTCCTACCTACCTCGTAGTATGAACTCAAATCATACTAAGTTTCAGTTGAATTCATTCAGTAGTTTCGGCGTGATGCGCGGTCAAGATACAGATAGAAAGACAAAAATGAAAAAAATAGATAGTTTTGACTTCAGTTTAGAATATAGAGTACCCTCCAAAAAAAATTGTTTATTACTTTAAAATTAACATCGCTTCGAACGCCCATCCCACAAAAAAACTTTTTTGGGATGAATAGTGTCCACAATTTTAACCCATCAAAAAACTATGACTGTGTTAAGTTGCATCAAAATCCGTTGAGTAGTTTCAGCGTGATATGTGTTCTTTTAAAAAACTTTAAATTAATATCCTGCGGGAACCCTTTAACTTTTCGGGATGAAAGTATCAAATGTCCTACTTCGTAGTATGAACTCAAATCATACCAAGTTTCAGTTGAATTAATTTAGAAGTTTCGGCGTGATGCGTGGTCAAGATAAAGACAGACAGACAAAAATTAAAAAAAAAATACAGTTTTGGCTTCAGTATAGAATATAGAGTACCCTACAAAAAATATTATTAATTACTTCAAATTAACATTACTTTTGACCCCAATCCCGCAGGAACCCTTTAGTTTTTCGGGATATAAAGCATCCACAATTTTAACCCACCATATTAACTATGACTGTGCCAAGTTGCATCAAAATCCGTCTAGTATTTTGAGCGTGGTACGTGTTCTTTTAAATAACTTAAAACCAATATCCCGGGGAACCCTTTAATTTTTCGGGATGAAAGGTATCCTATGTCCCTACCTCGTAGAATGAATTCAAATCTTACCAAGTTTCATTTGAATTCATTCAGTAGTTTCGGCGTGATGCGCGGTCAAGATACAAACAGACAGACAGACAAAAAAAAACAGTTTTGAATTCAGTATTGAATAATATTATTTATAACTTCAGATTTAACATAACTTTGGATCCCTATCCCGAAAGAACCCTTTATTTTTTCGGGATGAAAAGTATCCTTAATTTTAACCCAAATTATGACTGTGCCAATTTGTATGAATATCCGTCCAGTAGTTTCAGTGTGGTAAGTGTTCTTTTAAATAACTTTGAATCGTTATCCTGCGGGAAGCCTTTAATTTTTCAGTTTGAAAAGTATCCTATAACCTACCTCGTAGTATAAACATAAATCATGCCAAGTTTCAGTTGAATATACTCAGTAGTTACGGCGTGAGCGGCCAAGATACAGACAGACAGACAAACTAGGAAAAAAGAAAATCTATTCAGTTCTGGCTTCAGTATCGAATAAAGAGAATACCCCATTTTTTTTCCAAATAGCTTCAATGTACAGAATTGGGCCTGTTATAGTTTCATTATAAGTATAGATATATTTTATTTACGTGTTTAAGTTTTTTTTCTCAATTTTCTTCTTTTTTTTGCTCTGTCATCGGTTTGTGATTTACCCTGAATGTTTCAGCCGGATAGCTAATCGGGAAGTACTCGAAATTTGAACTGCAAGATTCACAGACAAAATACATACAAAAAATAATATATAAGTGATGTTAAATAAAAGCTTTTAAAAATGATAGTTTTTTGTACACGTTCATTTTAAATGATGTTTTTGGAGCTTTTTAATTATACTCACTTACTTCTTACATGTTTTTTAGAGTACATTCTTATCTAGTACGAATATACCCGTAGCCGGTAGTTAAATTAAAAATACTTGGTAGTTAGTCTTATAGGTTTACTATCTATTACATTTTTTTTTTTTTTTAGAAAGGATATGTGCTGTTGGTCTATAACTGACCTCTACAGCGTCACGGACGGTGGGGCGGGCGCAAAAGCGCTCCGCCGCAATGCGTGACGCAGAAGGCGCACGCCAAAGTTAAGTTTTTGGCCACTTGCTCAAGGGCACCCAGGGGGTACGAACCTCGGCTTGGACAGTTGCCATTGATTACTTGGGGAGTATCGAACTAAACACCCCTCGATCTCTACTGTTAGGTAGTGATCGAGGGGGCCCTCATGAAATGGCTGGAGCCCTTTAAATGAATTGCATAACTGACCACCGATTCGGAATACACCTTCGAGAAGAATCGGCAAGAAACTCGAAGGCGAATAAAGTCGACATTAATTACGGGACCTTCGACCTCGCATCCGGCGAGGTCGGTGTCTGTGTCTAATTGTGTTGAAAGATGGTAAAGATGACGGAATGGGCGAATCAATGGCTGCCTGCACTGCGGCAGCGATTTCATCGTCCGGATCGCTCAAGATGTCTCTAGGGCGTCTACGAAGGGGGGGTTTATTATCGATACATTTGGACAACTGATCTACTGTAGAAGTACATTCGAAGATAGACATAAATACAATACGAGAAATAAGGAAAAACTACAAGTGCCTAAAAGTAGATAAAAAATACCTATTATCAAGGACTAAGTTTAAAAATTGATTATAATAATAATAAACACTTTATTACACCATATAAGGAACAAATACAAAAACTTATTTTTAAAATACGGCACAATGGGCGGCAAGTACAATAAATTACCTCTGGATGTGACTAAATTACCTGAACTGGAATTTAAAAGCAAAGTCAAAGCCTTTTTTGAAGTACATCCATTTTACAAAATTAATGCACAAATGTTTAATTTTTAATATTTATTTATTTTATTCACATCTATTGATAAACTAAGATCATCCTATTAATATAAAAATTATAAATAGTTAAAGTAAATTAATATTAACACAGTACTTTAAATTAAGTTATGATGGTACTTATTGTTTAAGACATGCCTAATGTATCGTTCCTTGTTATAATGTGGTGAATAAATGAAAAATCTGAAATATTACTCGATCTAGGTATATATACTTACTTTTACCTACTAGATGAAGTATATGTCGATCTAGGTACGTAAACTTATCTAGTAGATGAAATATTACTCAACTAGGTACATAAACTTACTTACTATTACCTACTAGATGTAGTATTACTCGATCTAGGTTCGTATACTTACTTTTACCTACTAGATGAAGTATATGTCGATCTAGGTACGTAAACTTATCTAGTAGATGAAATATTACTCAACTAGGTACATAAACTTACTTACTATTACCTACTAGATGTAGTATTACTCGATCTAGGTTCGTATACTTACTATTACCTGCCTATTAGAATAAGAAATATTACTCGATCTAGGTAGGTACGTATACTTACTATTACCTACTAGACGTAACATTTGACGGTACTTCTGTCTCTATTGAGTTTAGTATGTCGTAAAACTTCTATGTTTCGTGAGGAAAACTGCAGATAGGTAAAACCGACCGTAAACGGTAACCTTTCTCCAATTTTTCATTTTATGTTTTTATAACGGTGTGACCATAGTGTACTTAAACAAAATTCAAATTCAAAATACTATTTAGGACGACAAAAATCCATGGGTTATGTCATGTCTTAGAATATTCTAGGAGTAATATACAGTGAAAACATAAAGTATGGTTAGTAAATAAAGAGAACTTAAAAACTAAACATTATTAAAATTAATATGTCGTGTACATAAGAGGCATCCCGCGCAGACGACCACCACAGGAGTTATCAACTTCTGTTTCGGTCATCGTTCGCACGAAGTGCCTCAGTAGGTACAGGTGCATGCGGATCATCTGCTACAGTGTTCAGGGTGCAAAGGACATTAAAAGTGCATTATTGTAGCAAAGGGATAGCCGACTACATAGATCTAGGGGGGAAGATACGGCACGTGTCAATATGTCACGTGAACCACAAGCCACAGTATTAAAAATATAAAAAACACGACTTGCCTGCCAAAAACGAACTGATGCCAATAAATTATATATTATTGAAATGTGCTTATCAAGGCCTTCAATTTGGTACCCATATAGTAAAATTCGAATTTTTCCTTTTCGTATTTGTAAATGGAGCCATAATTCCACAACATAGCTTTATTTAAAAAAAAAAAAAAATAGTCTATGTTACTCGCGATGACGTCAAGATTTTAACGATACCCCATACATCCAAATCTGTTCAGGCGTTTAAAGATATGGTGGAATAAAGAAACTCACATACAAACATACATGAACCCTAAAAACATTACTCTCCTTTTTTGGGCAGAAGTGTAAAAACTGAACTAGATACTACTGACAAACACACCCACACAGCTATTTTCTCAACATGTCTCAATCGACCATGAATCAATAACAAAGATGTAGAGAGACATACGCAGACTGTAGCGAGAATGGGGTCACTGCTAAAACGAGCTACACAAATGCCACACCGATTGTAGCTAAGATTAAATATAGGTAATTGTGTGTGCATTGCACCTAATTTATACGGTCCATGCCCGAAGAATAGGTACCTAATCTTACGGCTTTTAATTAGATCCATGGCCAACTACAAAGAAACAACATTGAAAAGACCAATGTACAAAAATATAATTCACTTATTTATGTAGAAGAGGTCGGACTTTATGGAAGTAATTAAACGATGTTTCAATGTGGATCAAAATAATATGTTTCGTTAGATAAACATACATACCATACAAGTGAAGATAAATAAAAGCTTTTAACAAGAACAAAAAATACCCTGGCCCCCTCCCCCCATATAGTTAAGAACCATCTTGTTTACCTCAGCTTTGAAACATAAAAAAACCGCAGCTTGATTGGTCCATTCGTTTGAAAGATACAATTTTCACCCCCCTTTTATCGACTCCTCCCCCTTTTCTCAACACCCCCCCACTTTCACGATACTCCCCAATATAGCTAAGAACCATCTCGATCACATCAGTTTTCAAACATAATAAAAAACTGTCCATTCGTTTGGAAGCTACGATCCTAACCCCCCATTCCCCCCTCCTCCCTCCCATTATAGCTAAGAACCATCTCGTTTACCTCAGCTTTCAAACATAAAAAACATTAAAAACTTAAGGAGATATTCCTGCACACTTAAGATTTAACACCGTACTGTGCTATATAATATTCTGTGACCATACATATAGCATTTAGTGATATATTATATTAGAAAGCCGTAGCTTAGTGAGACCGAAGAAAAACAGGTGATATCGCCTGAATACCTACTACCTACCTTAATATAGATGTAATCTATTTTAAAAGGCAAGTTTAAAGACAAGTTTGAAAGCTAAAAACATGTCTGCCCTGGCTAAAAAAGAACTTATGCCAATAAATTATATACTGATGGAATGTGCTTATCAAGGCCTTCAATTTGATACCCATATTATAAAATTGGAAGTATTTTTAAATGGAACCAATATTGTATTTTTTTCAAATAAAAATATAGCCTTTGTTACTCTGGGGGATGTAAGGATTCTAAAGATACCCATACGTCTAAATCTGATCAGGTATTTAAAAGTTATAGTGGAATAAATAAACTCACATACATACATGAATGCTAAAAACATAACACTCCTTTTTTTGGGCAGCCGTGTAAAAACGGGAGTGCGAGGCTGGACACGTTCGCGAGCGTTCCGCACTCACCTTGAGGAAGACCCTCGGATGTGGTCGAAACTATAGTTGGAATAATTCAACTAATATACGTGAGTATTTTCCGTTTTTTCCTTTTAAAATGTATAAAAACCACGTTAGTTTTCACAAAAATACATTTTGTCCACAGAATAAGCAGGTAGGTAAGTAGGTACTTACATCGATTACCAAGAATAGGTAACTTGCGTTAATCACACCCTCCTGAAACTCTGAATTGAATTTCTCAGATATTCAGTTCCTCAATATACGGCACAGTTCACAGTAGAGGTACGTGGCAGTATTATTTATTCTCTGGTAGAGGCATATTACTCGGAAGGGGAGGTTGGGGGCGGCAGCCTGGCAGCCGGCAGCGAGGGGGGCATGAAGTGTTGTTCGCTTTTAACGTCAGGGGCGATCACCATGGAAAGGAGATTTGAGGTGGGGTGTAAGAACTGGATGTAATCGGTAATGACTGGCTTTTTGGTAGTTATTTAAATGTTTGGATCGGTTATTGAACACCACAAGTACAATGAGAAGTTATAACTAAAAAATACAGTTTAACAATAAGTGTCACAATGGGCGGTCTTATCGCTCAGAGCGATCTCTTCCATACAAGCGTGCACGGAGAGGAATAACGAGTAAGGGACGGTGGTTTTCAGTCTATAAATACATACTTACCTACACCATCTATCTATACTTATAATAAATCATTAAGAACGAAAAAGTCTACAAAGAAGATAATTAAAAAAAAGTCTAGGGTACCTACTCTAGACTTTTAAGTTAAGATCAGTTATTGAACAAGAATATAACATTTTTTTAAATGGTGTCTGTCGGCCTCACTGTTGGATAGCATTGCTTATAGGCCAGTCATTGGGGGAAAATATGAGGCTTTGCCCTACAAATGGTAGTGTAGAAGATGTTTTGATTTGTATTGCTTAGTTATGAGGTCTTTACAAAAAAAAAACAAATGTTTGACCTCGAGGTGTGGAAGCATCAGCCGCCATCTTGAATTTAAGGGGCCAAAATTAGTTTAAAAAAAAAAAAAAAAAAGACAATATTTGCAACAATTTTTGCATTCACAGTTGTTCTGTAAGTCTCATAGGTAAAAAGTTACAAGAAGCGAAATAAACATCTTTACTAAAAATGCTCCAATGCCGGAAAAAAACGTATATTCTTAACCGCTGAATCTCGGTTTCAGTCTCTACGACTTTATATTTGGAGAGTGTGTTTATAAAGAGGTAACAACGTACACGAAAACGTAAATTAAAAAAAAACGCATTACAAGCAGTTTAAAATAGGGTTGAAGTTTTAAAAAAATACCTCTATTTTAAAGACACTGTTGACTTTTGACAGTCGAAATTTTGACCGGTGTGAACTTGGCAGCCAAAATGTAGCAGCCTAAAATCCGACTAAATTAAGAAGGTTTTTTTTTATAATAGTGGTTAACTCTTATTTGTTAATTAATGATTATTGTTTAATAATAATAATAATATAAAAAACTTTTGATTAATAAGTTAACGCAAATTTTTATAAAAATATATCCCGAAGAACATGAACAAAATATATTCTTGAGATTTTTAAGGGAACACGCACCTAGTTAGAGCTCTTATCCCCTGAAAAATGAAAGTTTGAATTACGAATTTTATTCTCTCATAATGTAGCTTCAAAACGAGTATACCAACAATGTGGCTAAATGACAGCTTAACCCTAAATTCTTTACTTGAATTATGGATGAACACTGAACCGTGTCTGAAATTTTTAGGCTGCTGATATATTTTGACTTGAAATACGCTAATATTGTTTAAAATCTGCACAATTGTATCATAAACGATATACAATCTACCTTATAATCACTATTGCAAAGTGTTTTTTTGACTATTTAACCCTGGAATAGTCAATCAAAATTGATACTGAGTTTTGATTTCACTACTCATGTTCCACGGTGTGTTTCGACCTTTGAGACCCTGAAATCAACTATTAATCTCATTCAAATATAACAAATGGTGCACAAGCTACTATAAAAATGCTAACACATGGTGGCTTAATGCCAACCTGACCATAAAACATCCCAAAGTACATGAACCAAAAAAAACCTAGATATTTTTCAGGAAACAAACCTCTAGTAAGACCTCTCATCCCCTGAAATCTGTAAGTTTTAATATATCACTCTATTGTCTAATATAGTAGCTTCAAAACGAGTATAAAGAGAAAGTGGCTAAATTACAGCTTAACCCTAAATTCTTTACTTGAATTATGGATGAACACTGAACCGTGTCTGAAATTTTTAGGCTGCTGATATATTTCGACTTGAAATACGCTAATATTGTTTAAAATCTGCACAATTGTATCATTAACGATATACAATCTACCTTCTAATCACTATTGCAAAGTGTTTTTTTGACTATTTAACCCTGGAATAGTCAATCAAAATTGATACTGAGTTTTGATTTCACTACTCATGTTCCACGGTGTGTTTCGACCTATGAGACCCTGAAATCAACTATTAATATCATTCAAATATAACAAATGGTGCTCAAGCTTCTACAAAAATGCTAACAGATGGTGGCTAAATGCCAACCTGACCATAAAACATCCCAAAGTACATGAACCAAAAAAAACCTAGACATTTTTCAGGAAACAAACCTCTAGTAAGACCTCTCATCCCCTGAAATCTGTAAGTTTTGATATATCACTCTATTGATTAATAAAGTAGCTTCAAAACGTGTATAAAGAGAATGTGGCTAAATGACAGCTTAACCCTAAATTCTTTACTTGAATTATGGATGAACACTGAACCGTGGCTGAAATTTTTAGGCTGCTGATATATTTCGACTTGAAATACGCTAATATTGTTTAAAATCTGCACAATTTTATCATAAAAAATATACAGGCTACCTTTAATCACTATTAAAAAGTGTTTTTTTGACTATTTAACCCTGGAATAGTCAATCAAAATTGATGTTGAGTTTTTATTTCACTACTTATGTTCCACGGTGTGTTTCGACCTTTGAGATCCTGAAATCAACTATTAATCTCATTCAAATATAACAAATTGTGCACAAACTTCTATAAAAATGCTAACAGATGGTGGCTTAATGCCAACCTGACCATAAAACATCCCAAAGTACATGAACCAAAAAAAACCTAGATATTTTTCAGGAAACAAACCTCTAGTAAGACCTCTCATTACTCAAGACTCTGTTAGCATTTTTATAGAAGATTTTGCACCATTTGTTATATTTGAATGAGATTAATAGTTGATTTCAGTGTCTCAAAGGTCGAAACACACCGTGGAACATAAGTAGTGAAATGAAAACTTAACATCAATTTTGATTGACTATTTCAGGGTTAAATAGTCAAAAAACCACTTTGTAATAGGGATTAAAAGGTAGCCTGTGTATCGTTCATGATAAAATTGTGCAGATTTTAAACAATATTAGCGTATTTCAAGGCGAAATATATCAGCAGCCTAAAAATTTCAGACACGGTTCAGTGTTCATCCATAATTCAAGTAAAGAATTTAGGGTTACGCTGTCATTAAGCCACATTCTCTTTATACACGTTTTGAAGCTACTTTATTAGACAATAGTGTGATATATTAAAACTTACAGATTTCAGGGGATGAGAGGTCTTACTAGAGGTTTGTTTCCTGAAAAATATCTAGGTTTTTTTTGGTTCATGTACTTTGGGATGTTTTATGGTCAGGTTGGCATTTAGCCACCATTTGTTAGCCATTTTATAGAAGCTTGTGCACCGTTTGTTATATTTGAATAAGATTAATAGTTTATTTCAGGGTGTCAAAGGTCGAAACATACCGTGGAACATGAGTAGTGAAATCAAAACTCAGTATCAATTTTGATTGACTATTCCAGGGTTAAATAGTCAAAAACTCACTTTGCAATAGTAATCAGAAGGTAGCCTGTATATCGTTTATGATACAGTTGTGCAGATTTTAAACAATATTAGCGTATTTCAAGTCGAAATATATCAGCAGCCTAAAAATTTCAGACACGGTTCAGTGTTCATCCATAATTCAAGTAAAGAATTTAGGGTTAAGCTGTCATTTAGCCACATTCTCTTTATACACGTTTTGAAGTTACTTTATTAGGCAATAGTGTGATATATTAAAACTTACAGATTTCAGGGGATGAGAGGTCTTAATAGAGGTTTGTTTCCTGAAAAATATCTAGGTTTTTTATGGTTCATGTACTTTGGGATGTTTTATGGTCAGGTTGGCATTTAGCCACCATTTGTTAGCGTTTTTATAGAAGCTTGTGCACCATTTGTTATATTTGAATGAGATTAATAGTTGATTTCAGGGTCTCAAAGGTCGAAACACACCGTGGAACATGAGTAGTGAAATCAAAACTCAGTATCAATTTTGATTGACTATTCCAGGGTTAAATAGTCAAAAAAACACTTTGCAATAGTGATTAAAAGGTAGTCTGTATATCGTTTATGATACAATTGTGCAGATTTTAAACAATATTAGCGTATTTCAAGTCGAAATGTATCGGCAGCCTAAAAATTTCAGACACGGTTCAGTGTTCATCCATAATTCAAGTAAAGAATTTAGGGTTAAGCTGTCATTTAGCCACATTCTCTTTATACACGTTTTGAAGCTATTTTATTACACAATAGTGTGATATATCAAAACTTACAGATTTCAGGGGATGAGAGGTCTTACTAGAGGTTTGTTTCCTGAAAAATGTCTAGGTTTTTTTTGGTTCATGTACTTTGGGATGTTTTATGGTCAGGTTGGCATTTAGCCACCATCTGTTAGCATTTTTATAGTAGCTTGTGCACCATTTGTTATATTTGAATGAGATTAATAGTTGATTTCAGGGTCTCAAAGGTCGAAACACACCGTGGAACATGAGTAGTGAAATCAAAACTCAGTATCAATTTTGATTGACTATTCCAGGGTTAAATAGTCAAAAAAACACTTTGCAATAGTGATTATAAGGTAGATTGTATATCGTTTATGATACAATTGTGCAGATTTTAAACAATATTAGCGTATTTCAAGGCGAAATATATCAGCAGCCTAAAAATTTCAGACACGGTTCAGTGTTCATCCATAATTCAAGTAAAGAATTTAGGGTTACGCTGTCATTAAGCCACATTCTCTTTATACACGTTTTGAAGCTACTTTATTAGACAATAGTGTGATATATTAAAACTTACAGATTTCAGGGGATGAGAGGTCTTACTAGAGGTTTGTTTCCTGAAAAATATCTAGGTTTTTTTTGGTTCATGTACTTTGGGATGTTTTATGGTCAGGTTGGCATTTAGCCACCATTTGTTAGCATTTTTATAGAAGCTTGTGCACCGTTTGTTATATTTGAATAAGATTAATAGTTTATTTCAGGGTGTCAAAGGTCGAAACATACCGTGGAACATGAGTAGTGAAATCAAAACTCAGTATCAATTTTGATTGACTATTCCAGGGTTAAATAGTCAAAAACTCACTTTGCAATAGTAATCAGAAGGTAGCCTGTATATCGTTTATGATACAGTTGTGCAGATTTTAAACAATATTAGCGTATTTCAAGTCGAAATATATCAGCAGCCTAAAAATTTCAGACACGGTTCAGTGTTCATCCATAATTCAAGTAAAGAATTTAGGGTTAAGCTGTCATTTAGCCACATTCTCTTTATACACGTTTTGAAGTTACTTTATTAGGCAATAGTGTGATATATTAAAACTTACAGATTTCAGGGGATGAGAGGTTTTAATAGAGGTTTGTTTCCTGAAAAATATCTAGGTTTTTTATGGTTCATGTACTTTGGGATGTTTTATGGTCAGGTTGGCATTTAGCCACCATTTGTTAGCGTTTTTATAGAAGCTTGTGCACCATTTGTTATATTTGAATGAGATTAATAGTTGATTTCAGGGTCTCAAAGGTCGAAACACACCGTGGAACATGAGTAGTGAAATCAAAACTCAGTATCAATTTTGATTGACTATTCCAGGGTTAAATAGTCAAAAAAACACTTTGCATTAGTGATTTCAAGGTAGATTTTATATCGTTTATGATACAATTGTGCAGATTTTAAACAATATTAGCGTATTTCAAGTCGAAACATAACAGCAGCCTAAAAATTTCAGACACGGTTCAGTGTTCATCCATAATTCAAGTAAAGAATTTAGGGTTAAGCTGTCATTTAGCCACATTCTCTTTATACATGTTTTGAAGCTATTTTATTAGACAATAGTGTGATATATCAAATCTTACAGATTTCAGGGGATGAGAGGTCTTACTAGAGGTTTGTTTCCTGAAAAATGTCTAGGTTTTTTTTGGTTCATTTACTTTGGGATGTTTTATGGTCAGGTTGGCATTTAGCCACCATCTGTTAGCATTTTTATAGTAGCTTGTGCACCATTTGTTATATTTGAATGAGATTAATAGTTGATTTCAGCGTCTCAAAGGTCGAAACACACCGTGGAACATGAGTAGTGAAATCAAAACTCAGTATCAATTTTGATTGACTATTCCAGGGTTAAATAGTCAAAAAAACACTTTGCAATAGTGATTACAAGGTAGATTGTATATCGTTTATGATACAATTGTGCAGATTTTAAACAATATTAGCGTATTTCAAGTCGAAATATATCAGCAGCCTAAAAATTTCAGACACGGTTCAGTGTTCATCCATAATTCAAGTAAAGAATTTAGGGTTAAGCTGTCATTTAGCCACATTTTCTTTATTCACGTTTTGAAGCTACTTTATTAGATAATAGTGTGATATATCAAAACTTACAGATTTCAGGGGATGAGAGGTCTTACTAGAGGTTTGTTTCATGAAAAATGTCTAGGTTTTTTTTGGTTCATGTACTTTGGGATGTTTTATGGTCAGTTTGGCATTTAGCCACCATCTGTTAGCATTTTTATAGTAGCTTGTGCACCATTTGTTATATTTGAATGAGATTAATAGTTGATTTCAGGGTCTCAAAGGTCGAAACACACCGTGGAACATGAGTAGTGAAATCAAAACTCAGTATCAATTTTGATTGACTATTCCAGGGTTAAATAGTCAAAAAAACACTTTGCAATAGTGATTATAAGGTAGATTGTATATCGTTTATGATACAATTGTGCAGATTTTAAACAATATTAGCGTATTTCAAGTCGAAATATATCAGCAGCCTAAAAATTTCAGACACGGTTCAGTGTTCATCCATAATTCAAGTAAAGAATTTAGGGTTAAGCTGTCATTTAGCCACATTGTCGGTATACTGTCGGTTTTCAAGTTACATTATTAGAGAATAAAATTCGTAATTCAAACTTTCATTTTTCAGGGGATAAGAGCTCTAACTAGGTGCGTGTTCCCTTAAAAATCTCAAGAATATATTTTGTTCATGTTCTTCGGGATATATTTTTATAAAAATTTGCGTTAACTTATTAATCAAAAGTTTTTTATATTATTATTATTATTAAATAATAATCATTAATTAACAAATAAGAGTTAACCACTATTATAAAAAAAAACCTTCTTAATTTAGTCGGATTTTAGGCTGCTACATTTTGGCTGCCAAGTTCACACCGGTGAAATTTTGAATGTAAGCTCCCGAAATAAAATAAACTAACACATGCTTCAGGAATTTTCAAAATTTTTGATAATAAAAGGTATGGCTCAGTTTTTCATAAATAGTAAGGAAAATTATGATTTTTGATAGAAAACTGAGCATGAGCATTTATTTTCGAAACTTTAAAACTGTTTCCATACTTTTTGTACGAAATGAATAAAATAAAAATTCTAACATCGTTCAAATACAATTTTTTCAAATATACTGACTACTACTGTCTTTAACCTCAGTTGGTCCGATAGAGACTTTTGTTCGTCATAAGAAACAGGGTTGACAGGCTTTTTTTTTGTGAAATTCCCTTTTGCTTTACGACTGTGCAATTTTTCCAAAATCTGAGAATGCAGGTCAAAATATCTCCAACAGTTCAAAGTCTCAACAACGAACAACGATGATGAACAACGTTTTCTTGTAACTACAAACGGTTAAGGTTATTTTGTACAAAATGTATGGGGAAAGTTTTTCGCAATTTCTGACATTTCTAGTACTCAAACCTCAATCGGTCCGGACAGAGACTTTTGATCCTTATAAGAAACAGGTTAAATTGGCATAAACAAAAGTTTTTGTGTAAAATTACCATTTTCTTGCTGACTGTATTTTTTTCCCAAAATCTGTGACTGCAGTTTAAAATATCTCAAACAGTGATGAATGGTCTCGTAGGAACGTTTTCCTGTAAGTATAACGGTTAAAGTACCTGCCCTTACTGTCCCGTCTCAAAAATATATACGTTCATAGAGTCTACGCAAAGCTAATTAATTCAGCTTTTCCAGTCAGTTTAAATTCTCCCTGAGCTTAGCAGAAAGATCTAAACACTCCTAAGATTGTCAACATCCGTCCATGTATGTAACGCAATCTCTCGTTTCTTATTTTATATTAGGTAGTTATGTTTTATTGGCGATATATTGGTTACTTAGTTATAAAACTTCACTAACCTAAGTAGAATCATTTCCTATTATATATTATTATTATTCATAGATAGGTTTAATCAACATAATCAATTCCTCAATCAACTGAATACTGGCACCTAACTTTACCTTACGAAGGCATGCATTAATTATTGATCAAGTGTACAGTACGTATTAGAGGGGAAAGAGGATTGAAACTTTGTGAAATATAGCGATGTATATTTTTACGACCGCACTTTGTTTTGCCTAACTCGTAAATGATTTGCACTTTACATTTTATAATATAGAAAATGCTTGCTTGATAGAATGAGTAGTGCTGTACTCTGGTGTCAGGGCTTGTCAGGCCCGAGGGCCTTTGACCTGACCTCCTTTCAATCAATAACAGCCGAAACGGACAAACGTGCCCTCCGAGCGATAGAAATCCGCACAAATCTTAGAAATGTCATCGGTGCAGAGCCGAGGACCGAATCCAATATCATTCGATAGTAACGCGCAATAATGGTAATCCGCTCGGCTACCTTTGCGTATAGACAGACAACCATTCATTCAAGAAAACAATGTGGGTTTTAGATCTGGGCCGCAACGTACTCTTTATTGTTATAGGTAAGAAGCTTTAAAAGAAGACGGAGTCTACACCGACAAGCAAACGATTTGAACTATAGAGAAAGGCGGCTGCGTATGTGTGCATAAGTGGATAGCTTGTGCTGTTTTGTGTGATACACAATTTCATCGCAAAATACTGCATTGCTTTTGAATTTTCGTGGGAACTTGACAGATTTAAAGCGAGTAACAAGGTTGAGATCGTGCTACGATGTGGCGGCCGATCGGCAGAACATGGTGTAAATGCGTGCGTGAGGCTTATGCGAGTGTTTACTCCGTTTTTTTTAAACCTTGTTGGTTATAGGTCGCATAAAACTATGTTGTAAACTCCGTATTTTAACTCTGCAAACTTTAGTGACATCAAGAATCTCTACAGCTTTAATGTTGCGTGGTACCCGCTAACGCTATAATCTTTTGGAAATTAGTATTATTGAATTAAACACAGATTTGGTGAGAAATTTCGCTCAGGACAGTATTCATAAATTTAAATATCGCAGCAGCTTTACTAGTACATTTTGTCACTACATGCTTTAGGTATCTTATTTTGGTAATGAGTGCAGCCCCACTATTTATTTTCAGGGGTAGGGCTACTTTTAGTTACTACTAGTTTTCACCCGCGACTTCGTCCGCGCGGACTACAGTTTATCGCGAAAAATTTCGTTTCCATGGCAACCGTTCCTTACAGCGTGTAATCGACATTTTCCAGTTTTCTCGGGCGGCTTGACAAACTCTGACGTCAGAGGCCAGCACTACCTCATACGACAAACAAACAAAACAAACATACAACTCTATAAGAAATCAAATAAAAAGTTTGCAAAAAGCTTCTCATTTTTACCCGTCTGCGGAGGGTTGGGTTGTATGTATGTTTGTCCGTTTCTTTGTCGCGTCCTACAGCCTAAAAAACGGCTTGATGGATTTTGATAAATGAGGTATCATTGGAGTCTTAATCACGAGATGATACTGGATATAGAAGTGTCAAGAAAACTAATACGGCGGTTTACAGCTGCCATATTGTATTTTGATCTAACAAAAAATTACCAAAATCTATCGAATGAGGTCACAGAACAAATAATAGTACTACGGTGAGGTGTCAAAATGAAGGAAGACCATTCCAAAAACATATATGGAAAATAAAAAGTTTAGAATAAAAATTTTTTTTTTTTTTTTTTTACATTATTGTTTATATTTGAAAGGGAAGAATAATCACGAACATCTGTGTACCTACCGCACCTTACCTGCTTAAGTAAAAGTGCTTATGTACCTAACCTACTTTTCCCAAAATCAGATAACAGATAACCCCATTCAGAGTAATCCAGCAGAAGCCTAATATTTAGCACAGACACGTAGGTACCTTTGTGAAAAGGGAGCCTTATCTCTCGGACCCTCCATTCGTCTTTCTGTGGAGGTTTAATTTCGCAACTTTAGATCCTTTTGTCGCGTTGCGCTCGCCTTGCTATCTATTCGTGACGTAATTTGGTAGATGATGTATTAAAACAATATTTTCATCAGGAACTATAAGAAAAAAATATGTTAGTAGACCGACTCAATATATTTAGGTAAACCATACTTTGAGTTTTAAAAGGGAATACTCTTCTGACTCTACCGATGCTTCGGAAATACGTCCATTCGAGAAGCGAGCACCAAAAAAATAACGGGGATGTCATTTTTGTCAATACTTTCTTCTTTTTTATTAATTTATTTTATATTAAGGACTTTGAATCGCTTTGGGACTATGACGGGCCCATTTTTTACATTTAACTTAACAACTACTTTATTACTCATATGGTAAAATCCGGATTATGAACTCAAAAATGGTGGCATAATGACATATATTACGCAAGGCACGACTCTAATAAGAAAAAAAAAATATTATAGCACTGTTTTTTGAATAAAAGTATGCAATTTTTACCTTAACACCACCAGGCCCTGGGCCTGGATTCTGTATGAACCTGACCACTCACGCCAATTCCACGGGGATTCCACGCTGCATGCGTGGAACAAACAAATTCCACGTAGGCGGCGCGGAATTGGCGTCTTAAAATTACAGAATTTAAGCCCCAGGTGGCTCCGTAATACGAGAGTTTTGGCCATTTATTCTCTATGGCGGTGTGCTAGAGCGTATGCGCGCGAATTCGCCTTGGACTGGATTTTTGCGCCATAATTAACTTTACAATATTTACTTTATTAGTACCTTACCAATATAATGTTTTTTGTACATCAAAAGTTTTATCCTGATTAAAAATGACCGACAACTGTGTTAGTGAGGCGATTTGTCCACCTGACATCACGGAAACAGCAACAAACATGACGAACGAGGTATTACCAGCAAAATCAAGAAAATTTTACACATTTTTTTCATTAATAGTAAGTTTCTGTTGCATGCGTGTAGATAAAGTAGTGTATGAAACGGCACATAACTAGATATTAAAACACTCGAGTGATACTATTAAACTCATTGTCGTGTTTTAATACCCGCATTATGTAACCGTTTCATAAACTACTATTATACACTAATTTGTAAAGAGCTCTTGCCTGTGCTCTTGCCCCATCACTTAGTGTGTTAGTCTTTGTGCATTTAAAAACATTAATAAAGATCTTTTTAATTTACAGTTATAGGACCATGGTATTTTAGTGATTCTTCCTGCATGACTTAATAACAAATTCCTTTCTCACATGAAATTGTATCACAAAAAAATTGAAATTGTATAACTTCCATCTCATTGTAAAATATAGGTACTATATTTGCTCAGTATATCTGTAATTTCTGGAAAAATGTATACTTCTGATCCAGTAGCTATATATTCTTTTGCAAGTTTATCCAAAGAGAACATAATCACTACGTATACCATGAGTTTATCTACTGCCCCGTTGCCATGTATGCCAATATGTGACGGAATCCACTGCAATCTCAGAGACACGCCATTATTTTGAAGTACTAATATTTTCTTTAATATATCAAATGCTACCGAAGCACCTCTGACATCAGAGGGGCATCGAGCAATATATTTTTTCTTGTTAAATGTCGGCTTACAGAAATTACTATTATAATACCTTACACATTTACATGTCAAATTTATAAGTGCCAATGAGGTGTCCCACAATCATAAAAACTGGGATAAAATAATAAAAATACATTGACCAGGCTGGTCCAGTCCCCACAAGCAGCACCCGTTCACGAGTATGACTTGTGTACTAGCCATAACCTCCTCAACCATTTTAGAGGGAAGGGTTAAGCTACAACGTTGCTGGAGTAGCTCATGTTGTTTATCAAAGACGAATCATAACAAATCTATAGTCTTCTTTATTCCTAGTTTATACTAGCTGCGCCCCGCGATTTCATCCGCATGGACGATGACGATGATGATGAAATGTATGTAAGGTGTCTGTATGTGAATGTGTTGTTCCTGGACTTAAAGTAGGACTCTACATTTAAAATTGCGATGAGTGGTAATAAACATTTACCTAAAACATGACAAGGAAATATTCTTAAACTATAGAATACATTTATAAGTACTATTAAGTGCTATTAAGTTTTTTTTATATTATGTAGGTACTTTGCCCTTATGACTCTTCAATCAACACCGACCGCCTAAACTGTTAAAGCACAACATAAAAAAGGTCAGAAACTAAGTAAAGGTAGGTAACTACTCAAAAACATCCACTAAAACTGATTTTAAGATGTAGGGGATGAAATCCCGCGTTGAGGTTTGTTAGCAACTTTTGACTGCGCAGGAAAGTGCACCAGGGTTATATATTTTGTTTAAATATTTAACACAAACACAATTTACAATTAAAGAATAAGTACAAAAGGGAGCGTTTAAAAAATTTGCTTAGAATGTTTTTCAGTACAATCTATTAAAGTCATCAAACTTGTTGGTCTAGGTATATGAGTAACTTAACTCTTTGAACTCTTCATTGTAAATAGGAAATTACATTTTCGGGGCTATTTTCAAATTAACACGTAAGAGGGTGAAAAAGGCATTAACCTAAACGCACGTAACATGTTGTGATAAAAAAATATGTGGCATTCAAAATGCAAAATCAGGAATATTCATTAAAATACTCAAACTTTTATATACCCGTGTTTACTCCAAGTTACACTAACAGGCAGTGCTTAATACGTTTCCCTCGGAATACGAAAGGCTGGGTACAGAGAGAAAATTAGGGGAAGACTGGTCGGGCGACTGGTTGGGCGACTGGTTGGCCGAACGCAGTAACAGAATGGGGGTTCGGTCTATATTCTTCGGCTTGTCCGGAAAGTTGATTTACTTGAGGAGCTTTATTTTGTATGTATTATTATGATTACAATAAATAAGTACCTACCTATCTAATTAGTATGTATACTCTTTCATTGTATGTTAAGTTATTAGGTGTAATCTATCTATACTTATAATAAAACTGTAACGGGTCCAATTATGTACATTGAAGATATTTTGAAATTTTCTTTTGGAGGATACTCTATGTTCGATACTGAAGCCAAAACAGTTATTTTTTTCATTTTTGTCTGTCTGTCTGTCTGTCTGTATCTTGGCTAGGCATCACGCTGAAACTACTGAATGAATTTAAATGAAACTTGGTATGTTTAGAGTTCATACTACGAGGTAGGTTATAGGATACTTTTTATCCCGAAAAATTAAAGGGTTCCCGCAGGATAGGTGTTGAAAGTTATTTAAAAGAACACGTATCACGCTGAAATGGACGGTTTTTTTTAATGCAAATTGACACAGTCATATAATATTTATACTTATAATAAAGCAATAGGTACGAAAAAGGCTGTAAAAAAAAAAGATAAATAAAAAAATGCTATTGGGTGCTCAAAAACGGTATTAACACTTTTTTTAATCAGTCCCCCTGTCTGTTTGTCTGTATGTTTGTTTGTTCATGCATCACGTAAAAACTATTAGACCGATTGCAATGCGGCTTTCATTGTTAGATAGCTTAGGGTTTGATTTAAAAACTGGTGTCATTGGTATCTCAATCTGGTGAGTTAGAAGCCGAGCAGTGGATAAAAATATTTTTCACGGCTAAAGAAGTTTTGATCAAATGTTGGTATATTGTTCCTGGAATAGCACATTATGGGTATTTTGAACCTAAAGAAAAGACCACAAGTGCGAAGCCGCGGGTACAGCTAGTGTAATATGAGTACCTACTACTAGGAAAAAACAAGCATAATACAAGGATTTCGTGTGATCTTTTAGCTTCCAATAATCGTTACATATTATAAATTCAACTATAATTACAAATACATTAAATCTTACATACTTTAATATTATTTATACTGTGCGTAAATTATTGTGATATTTACTTGTATAGTTATATTTATTTTCTATATATGTGTGTACTTACTTTATATTTATTAATTTAAAAAAAGTCCGTGCGTTACCAATGGCCTGAGCTGAAAATCAGTGCTGTGGATTTTCATTCACAGCTTTTTTGCTGAGCTCAGACCTTTTCTGGCAGCACTGTACGTGGCAGCGATCTTTGTACACAGGTACTTAGTTGCTTGTTTTTAGTTAAGTTTCACTGTTGATTTATGTGTTGCTTTGTACAGTTTGTGAGAATAAATTATTTCTTATCTTATCTTATCTTTAGGAGTCTACCTATTAGATATGGTATACCTAAGTATAAAGCAACTAATTGTTTTTGTTTGTCGTATGAGGTAGTGCTAGCCTCTGGTGTCAGAGTATGTCAGGCCGCCCGCGCCCGAGGGCCTCTGACATGGCTTAATGACTTCTATTAATCAATAACAGCAGGGACTGACAGCTTAACGTGCCCTCCGAAACACGGAGCGATTGAAAACTTAGAAAAAAATTGGTGCTGTGCTTAGGACCGAGCCCAGTATATTTGGATTCTAAGTTGCACTATTGAACCGTTGGGCTACCATAGCAGCTAATTAAAATAGCTACATACCTTATGCCTACCTAGTGACTACCTGTAACCTGTCATGTCTTCTGTGTTAATCACGGAATATAAAAAACAAGGTGTTAATAAACACCACGATACAACAGTACGCCATATTGTCTTTACGGACTAATTTTATGTGTACTGTGACGATACATAGTACTCTGTGGACGATACGATGGTCCAGTAGTTACTAAGCCCGCTACAAGATGGCGCTAGCAGTACCTAACTTACTACTCTGGGTTGCTCTATATTTTTCTTTGTAGAGTTGGTTTTAGACGCAGTAACTAGTACTATTTATTCTGTGGTTTTAGCTAAGAAGTAAAACTTCTCAAATATGTAGGTAGGTATACACCTAAAGCCTAAAGCTTGAAAAACAGCTGTTTGTAGGAACAAATATAAAATATATGAGTACATAGCTAGAAGATTTTGTGCCTACGGTTAAGTGAACTTCATACAATTAAATACCTACACGTCCTTATTATTAATAAGTAAAACTAACTCATTCAGATTTAGCCCAAACTTTACTCCATAAAAAACTTTCACTATAATGTGTATTATAAACCTACCTACCTATAACGATTCGATTTTCATTTTTAAACTATCTAAGTATCTATATAAGAGGTACTAATAGAACGCAGAAATTAATTGACAATTATTATTGTAAGTACATGTAACTTACAATAAGTAAGTAAGAACATGTAACTTAGAAAAAAAATATATGAGTAAGCTTTGAAAAATAAGTTAAGTTGGCCGAGACTGCGAAGTCAAACGGTCACCGGTTCGAATCCCGCAGCACAAATGTTTGTTTCCGAGTCGTGGATGTATCATTCGTATTGATGTTGTGTCCGTTGTCCAGTACCCGTAGAACAGGGTATCTTAGTTTAGGGCTAGATAGGTAATTGATGTGAATTGCCCTGAATTAATAAGAATGATTAGGTATTTTTATAATTGTCAAGGGGACTTAAAACATAAGTTTCTGAACCAGATTACCTTTTATATCCTTTTTTAAATACCTACCTGCATAGTAATGTGTCTGAATGTGATATTTCGCATCAATTAAAAAGTACTGGACCGCATAAAATGCGGTGTTCACTGTTGGACAACTTAGTAATTTGACGTAAGCTCTTTGCGTCTTAATGCGATGAGAAGAAGCCGAACAATTGATAAAAATCTTTGAAGCCTGAACTTTTATTTTTCGAATGATACTAAACCAAGCTTTAAGCACAGAATATATAATAGTAGATGCTGCATATTTAGGTAGCATAACTTTGTGCCACAAAAATAGCATAACTTTGACTATGTGGGCAAAGACGCCGGTCGCTTCTAGTTACAAATAATCCTAATAAGCATCTTCAATAACGGCCTGAGTCTGTCAAAGCCGTGCATAATTTAAAAGCTCTGCCATGTTCACGGGGCGCGGCGTACCTACTGAGCTATATATCTGTATCGGCCTCGGTCGCCTAAACTAAATGGTCACACTGTCCCAAAATAACAATTTAGCAGCACGTATAACGGTTAGCAGAACGCTGGCCTATTCTAAAAAAATAAACACAACAAACATGGCGAACTTTTGACATTTGCGATACCCACGTAAAGCCGCCTCCGCGCTTATGGTCCCCTGGTAGCAATTTCGGGCGATATTTTTCATCGACATGGTATCATGGTTACCAAATTACTTTGGAGCGCATGCACTGTTGTTAATTTTAGGGAATTATACTGCCTTTTGATGTTGATGTTCTGTGTTACTTTAAATATCACTGAAATAATTTTATAAATGATAAAAACTAATTTAAAAAGAAATAAACCGACTTCAAATCGTATAAAACTTTAAAGAAACAAATAATTCAGATTTTTTGAGGTCTAAGCTACGCCCAAACCGACTAAAGTAAGTAAGTGGCTTTTGGTGTTGATGTTCTCTGTTGTTCACGATTTTGTGTACATACAACAAATTTGATTTAAATATCACTGAAATAAATTCATAAATGATGAAAACTAATTTTATAACAAACTAGCTGTACCCGCGGCTTCGCACGCGTAGTCTTTTCTTTAGGTTCAAAATACCCATAATGTGCTATTCCAGGACCAATATACCAACATTTGATCAAAACTTCTTTAGCCGTGAAAAATACTTTTATCCACTGCTCGGCTTCTAACTCACCAGATTGAGATACCAATGACACCAGTTTTTAAATCAAACCCTAAGCTATCTAACAATGAAAACCGCATTGCAATCGGTCCAATAGTTTTACGTGATGCGTGAACAAACAAATATACAGACAAACAGACAGAGCGACTGATTAAAAAAAAGAAGTGTTTATACCTTTTTTGAGCACCCAAGAGCATTTTTTTATTTATATTCTTTTTTACAGGCTTTTTCGTACCTATTGCTTTATTATAAGTATAAATGTTATTTGACTGTGTCAATTTGCATTAAAAAAACCGTCCATTTCAGCGTGATACGTGTTCTTTTTAATAACTTTAAACCCCTATATTTCGGAAACCCTTTCATTTTTAGGGATGAAAGTTTCCAATGTCCTACCTCGTAGTATGAACTCAAATCATACCAAGTTTCATTTGAATTCGTTCAGCTCAGTTCAGTAGTTCCTGTGCGATGCGCGGTCAAGATACGGACAAACAGACAGACAGACAAACACAAATAAAAAGTAAACCAGTTTTGGCATCAGTATCGAATATAGAGAACCATCCAAAAAATATTATTTATTACTTAAATATTACCATAACTTTGGACCCATATCCCGCAGAAGCCCTTTAATTTTTCGGGATAAAACGTGTCCTCGATTTTAAACCATAATATAAATTAAGACGGTGCCAAGTTGCATCAAAACCTGTCAATTAGTTTCAGCGTGGTACGTGTTCTATTAAATAAGTTTAAATCCCTATCCTGCGAGAACCCATTAATTTTTTGGGATGTAAAGTATTCTATGTCCAACCTCGTAGTACGAACTCAAATCATACCAAGTTTCATTTTAATTCATCCAGTAGTTCCGGTGGCGTGAAGTACGTCCAAGATACAGACAAAAATGAAAAAACATACAGTTCATTATAGAATATAGAGTGAACTCCAAAAAACAATTTTCACAGTATCTTTAATGAACAGAATTTGAACCTATATCCCGCAGGAACCCTTTATTTTTTCGGGACAAAAAGTATCCATAACATTCACCCATCTTATAATCGATGTCTGTGCTAAGTTGCATTAACATCCGTCCCATAGTTATATAATTTTCCACCCCTATCCTATATTTTTTTTTACAATATCTTCAATTTACAGAATTTAGGACATTATCCCGCAGGAACTCTTTATTTTTTCTGGATAAAAATTATCCTCAATTTTTACCCATTATATAAACTATGACTGTCCCAAGTTGCAACAAAATCGGTCCAGTAGTTTCAGCGTGATACGTGTTCTTTTAAATAACTTTCAACACCTATCCTGCGGGAACCCTTTAATTTTTCGGGATAAAAAGTATCCTATAACCTACCTCGTAGAATGAACTCTAAACATACCAAGTTTCATTTAAATTCATTCAGTAGTTTCAGCGTGATGCCAAGATACAGACAGACAGACAAGAAAATTTCAAAATATCTTCAATGTACAGAATTGGACCCGTTACAGTTTTATTATAAGTATAGATAGATAAACCGACTTCAAATCGTATAAAACTTAAAAGAAAGAAATATTTCAGTTTTTTTGAGGTCTAAGCTACGCTCAAACCGATTAAAGTAAGTAAGTGGCTTTTGGTGTCGATGTTCTGTGTTGTTCACGATTTTGTGTACACGCAACACTTGATTTAAATATCACTGAAATAATTTTATATATGATGAATACTAATTTTATAAGAAATAAACCGACTTCAAATCGTATAAAACTTAAAAGAAAGAAATAATTCAGTATTTTTGAGGTATAAGCTACGCCTAAACCGACTAAAGTAAGTACGTTCCTACTCGTACTTACTACTTACTTACCTGGCATAGACCTCAAAAAGTTTGAATTATTTATTTGTTCTATGTTTTATTCGATATGAAGTCTGTTTTTTTATAAGTTTATATATCTTATTTTTTATTTTCTTTAAAGTAGGCCTTAGAAAATAAAGTAGGTAATTATTCCGTTCGCTAAGAAAAAATCGGGTTTGTACCAACGGATCGCGCGTTCAGTTTAGAGTGTCAACGGATCGCAGTGAGTCGTGTCAACTGATATGGCGATCCGTTGCCACTCAAAATTTGTTAAATATTTTTCCCATCAGATCGCGCTTTCCGTTGAGACTCAAATAAAATAAAATTATTTTCCCATCGGATCGCGATTTTGGTTATATTATGTAAAATGATAGATGTTGTTTTTTTTTTGTGTTGCTGTATGTTATATACCTAAGGTTGAGTACATACTAATAAAACCTACACTTAAAATGAAAAAAATAATTAAGTACATACTACGACGATCCGCATGTGAACACGAATGTACAATGGAGAATATGGTATCGGGAAAGGTATCACATTACCTTAGGTACTTACATTTCCAAAAGTTCTTGCTTTTTGGAATAAAATGAAACCACAATATTGATTATTATAAAACTAAAGCTTACTAACTAAACTAGCACTAACACTAAAATCAACATTAGAAACGGAATGTTTACCATATATTTATTTTGTTTTAACTGTTAATCTAAAAGAATAGAATAGAATAGAATAGAATAGAATAGAATAGAATAGAATAGAATAGAATAGAATAGAATAGAATAGAATAGAATAGAATAGAATAGAATAGAATAGAATAGAATAGAATAGAATAGAATAGAATAGAATAGAATAGAATAGAATAGAATAGAATAGAATAGAATAGAATAGAATAGAATAGAATAGAATAGAATAGAATAGAATAGAATAGAATAGAATAGAATAGAATAGAATAGAATAGAATAGAATAGAATAGAATAGAATAGAATAGAATAGAATAGAATAGAATAGAATAGAATAGAATAGAATAGAATAGAATAGAATAGAATAGAATAGAATAGAATAGAATAGAATAGAATAGAATAGAATAGAATAGAATAGAAAAAACTTTATTTGTGACAAACAACTAAAAGAAAATAAAAATTTGCATGAGTAAGTCACAAATCTGCCCCAACTCAGCAATTATGCTTTCAGCATTAGCTGGTTGTTAACCAGCGCTGATCTTCCGTTGGAGCCGTTAATAATAAAATAATAATAATACTTAATATGTTATTTTATCTGTGATGTTTTTTGTTTGTCTTTGTGTTATGTTTATTATTGTTGATTATAGTTAAAATGAAAACATATTTTTCAGTCAACATTATAAACGCGATAAAAACATGTACTTATTTTGAGTTTTCTATATGTTGTTACTGCTTTTACTTCATTTTATCTCCGATGATTCCGCTTGAAACAGTGATGAAACATAGAAAACTCAAAACATAATAAATATATGGTAAATATTCCGTTTCTAATGTTGACTTTAGTGTAAGTGCTTTGTGACCATGTCAGTATAAAAACATGTATTACTTTTTGAATGTGTGATCATATTTTATATTTGCTTATGTTGATTTTTACCTTTCTTGCTAGTTCTTTTTTTACCTGTTTTTTTATTGTTTATTATTGTTCGAATTAAAACATGACTGATAATTACTTATTTTACCACGTTTTTAGTAAGTCACTTCCTTTGGATGTTCCATGTGGAATATTTCAACTCAAATTTCTAGCACTTCCCGATTGGCTATCCGGCTGAAACTTTCAGGGTAGCTTACAACTCGATGATTATGCAATAAATATATATAAAAAACATGTTTTTGGATAAAAAAAACTTTGCTTGTTTAATAGATTATATAATAATCGATATTGTGGTTTCATTTTATTCCAAAATGCAAGATTTTTTGGAAATGTGCCATATACCTACCGATACCATATTCACCATTGTACATTTGTGTTCACATGCGGATCATAGAAGTATGTACTTAATAAAAAAAAACATTTAAAATGTACATTTTATTAGTATTTACTCAACCCTAGGTATATAACATAAAGCAACACTAAAAAAAACTATCATTTTACATAACCTAACCAAAATCGCGATCCGATGGGAAAATTATTTTATTTTATTTGAGTCTCAACGGATAGCGTGATCCGATGGGAAAAATATTTAACAAATTTTGAGTGGCAACGGATCGCGATATCAGTTGACACGACTCACTGCGATCCGTTGACAATCTAAACGGATCGCGCGATCCGTTGGTACAAACCCAAAAAATCAATACTGGAAACAGTTAACAATCCATATCTTTTAAACTATGTACTTATCTGATTTTGATGAAACTTGAACTTTCTGTAAGTTGAAATATACTGAAACTATTACAAAAGAATGCAATATTTCTTTTATCATCATATCAGACTTTTAGTTTCTGAGAAAAACGTGGGCAAATATACAAAAATACATTTGCGAAATTTGGTATATTTGTTCAGATACTTACTCATATACACAGCCATATGAATATTAAGTTTTGTTGACAAAATCACATACATACATACATAAAAGAAATTTGGTACATATGCTTAGACAACCACATATATAGACTAACATATTTGAATAAAAGGCATTTTCAACAATATTAAATGGATTTTATATAGTAAAACTGACGTAATTTCAAAATCATTTGTAATTGAAGCATATTTCCAAAATACTATAATATTATTCTTGTTCGGGTAGTATTTATCTAGATTACAAATTGTTTTTAAAATTCTTCCATAAACAGTTGAACCTAGATAAATGCTACCCATATCCGAATAATATGTCGGAAATATGCCTACAAATGATTTAAGTATTAGGTACCTACGTTTGTATGGGCAATTCTTTATTTGCCGCAAACTTAAGTTAGTTAAACTAATTTTGATGAAATGTATTATAGGGCCACACTTGTTTGTTGTTTGTTTGTCGTATGAGGTAGTGCTGGCCTCTGATGTCAGAGTTTATCAAGCCGCCCGAGGGCCTCTGACATGGCTTAACGACTGCTATTAATCAATAACAGCCGGGACCGACAGATTAACGTGCCCTCCGAAGCACGAAGCGATGGAAAACCGCACATAACTTAGAAAAGTCATTGGTGCGGAGCCTAGGTTTTGAACCCGGTATCGTTGGATTCTAAATTGCACTACCGTTAGGCCACCATCGCTCTCAGGGCCACACTGAAAGTCTATCCTGTGAAATAATAAAATACCGAATCACCCAAATCAGTTCAGAAATCCTGGAGACATGAGTAAATAAATACGCAAAATAAAACAGCCGATTTGACTTACTGTAAATCTGTATAATCAGTACTGTGTCAGTACTCTAAATAGGATTTTGCGCTCCGAGAGTTCATTTAGAAAAGAAGAAGAAGCTGCTAGCTAAGGGAAGAAGAGATAAATTATATGATGGTGTATTGACGCGTTGTGAGTTTTGGCCTCCGACATTGTGACTGGCCTCGGACAAAGTGAGTTTTGGCCTTGGACAAAGTGACTTTTGGCTTCTGCCAAAGTGAGTTTTGGCGGTTTGTGGTTTTGGTGTTGTTTTGGATAAGACTGCATTTTTCCTGTTTGTGCTGATCCCTCACCAGCTATCATCAGCAAGAAGAAAATGCAAGTCTTATTCTAAACTCTACCCTTTCAATCTATTAGTACCATAGAAAGAAAATTTCGTAACCTTATAATCTGTACCATCTTTTAACTTAGAAACATGGTTATATCATCGAAAAAAGTTTTGCATCATATAATAACTTAGGTATGTACCTATTCTACTTTATTATATTTAGTTATTAACTTTATTTAGGTAGGTAGTAACAATATGTTTCAAGATTTGAATACGTACTTATGGAGTTCACTGGAAAAAAAGGCTGTGAGCTGTGAGAGACAGACGGACAGACATGAAGAAACTATACCTATGGTCACAGAATAAATAATAGTACTACGCTATGGTTCCCTTTTGTGTGCTCCCTAGATATAACGAAACGAATGGTTCCTTGAGTTTTCTATACGGGTTCCTTCGATGGGTTCACGATTGCCTACGGAACCACGGAACCTTAAAGATATACTGTCCTTTCAAAGTAACCGCTGGTTACACTGTCCTTTCAAAGTAACCGCTGGTTCTGAAATACCGTATGATAAAGAAGGTAATACGACAAAAGCAATAAACTGTGACACGTTATCTAGATAATTATTTTTAGCTTCAGTAAAAGGTCAGTTGTTATTTCTGCCGTCACGCCATCTACAGCAAGCAATTCGTCCTTTTCGAATTAAAATGTCCGAAACACAAAATGCTGTATACTACATATAAATAGGTAGGTTCCTAAGTATAACAGCTGACGTCAATCTTGAAAAAATAACATACATCATCATCATCATCATCATCATCATCATGTCAGCCTTTAGAAGTCCACTGCTGAACATAGGCCTCCCCCAAAGAGCGCCATGACGAGCGATCCTGTGCCACCTCCATCCACCTACTTCCTGCGATGGCTACAATGTCGTCGGTCCATCGTGTGGGGGTCTCCCCACACTTCGCTTGCTTGTTCGTGGTCGCCATTCGAGAAACTTTATTCCCCAGCGGTTGTCGGTTCTGCGAACTAAATGGCCTGCCCATTGCCACTTCAACTTGCAAACTCTGAGAGCTAAGTCGGTAACCTTCGTTCTTCTACGGATTTCCTCATTTCTGATTCTATCACGTAGTGAAACACCGAGCATAACTCTCTCCATTGCACGCTGCGCAACTCTGAGCTTTTGTATGAGACCAATAGTTAGCGACCACGTCTCAGTGCCGTATGTCATCACTGGCAACACGCACTGATTATAAACTTTCGTCTTGAGGCTCTGCGGTATCTGCGACGAGAAGATATGGCGTAATTTCCCGAACGCTGCCGATCCAAGTTGGATTCGTCGGTTGACCTCTTTGTCGAAGTTGGATCTACCCAGTTGGATTGTCTGACCCAAGTAGACATAGTGATCAACAGCTTCGATAATATCGTTCCCAACATAAACGGGCATGGCTACGACATGGGCATTTGACATGATGTTCGTCTTGCCCATGTTCATTTTAAGACCCACCTGTTGGGAAACAATATTGAGGTCACTCAGCATTGTGCTTAGGTCTTCCAGGGTTTCAGCCATGATGACTATATTATAAGCAAATCGAAGGTGAGTGATGTATTCGCCATTGATGTTAACACCAAATCCGTTCCAGTTCAGAAGCTTGAATATATCTTCCAGTGCAGAGGTGAACAGTTTCGGAGAAATAACGTCTCCCTGTCTCACCCCTTTTTGCAGCTGAATAGAATTCGAGCTCTGATCCTGAAGACGAACTGTCATGGTGGCTTTGCTGTACAAACACTTCAACACTTCGATGTACCGGTAATCAATCTGGCACCGCTGTAATGACTGTGGCACTGCCCAGGTCTCGACTGAATCAAAGGCTTTCTCGTAGTCCACAAACGCTAGACATACTCTTCGGTCTTCTGTATAATCTGCCGGAGCGTATGGATGTGGTCTATGGTGCTAAAGCCTTTCCGGAATCCAGCTTGTTCGGGAGGCTGAAAGTCGTCAAACCTACGAGCGAGACGGTTTGTAACTACTCTCGAAAACAGCTTATAGACGTGGCTCAGCAGCGAAATGGGCCTCTAATTCTTCAAAAGAGTTTTATCACCTTTCTTAAAGAACAAAACCACTACGCTCTTGTGCCACGCTTCTGGCGCAGTACCCTCGAGGATGACGGAGTTAAACAGCTTCTGAAGGACTTTAAGTACCGGTGTTCCACCCGCTTTCAGTAGTTCTGTCGTTATTCCGTCCTTCCCTGGTGCCTTGTTGCTCTTAAGCTGTTTGAGAGCCATTCTGATCTCGTATAGGCTGACGTCCGAGATATCTTCGGTATAATGTCGGGTCAAACAGGCTCTTGTATCGCTAGTCCTGCTAGGAGGACTACGCGATGAGGTGTATAATTGTCCATAGAACTTCTCGAGCTCACTCAAAATCTCTGGCTTCGACGAAACGATGCTGCCACTGTCGTTTTCAGCTTCGTCAACAGGCTTTGTCCAATAGACAGATCTCTTGCGAACACTTTGCAGCCCTTGTTCCGCTCTATTGCGTTCTTAATACAAATAGTATTATAGGAACGCAAATCGTGTCGCATCGACTTGGAGATCTGTTTATTAAGCAAGCTGTAACTCGACATATCCACTGAAGACTGCAGCCTCATCTCGCCTCGTTCTGCCATAAGTTTGAGTGTATGCTCAGAGAGTTACTGTGTTCTTTTTTTTGCGGGGGGTCTTAAAGAACTCCTACCCAACCGCGTGGACAGTTTCCACCAGCCCGTTATTTAGTTCGTCCACTGTACGCATTCGGTAAGAATTTGGAAGCGATTTTGGAGCTCCAACTGAAAGCTCTCGGGGTTTTGGATATGGGCAGGACTTGGGCGAAGAGTAGATCTCATCAAATGAGACCTCTCCAGCTTCACGTTGATATTCAATGAGCCTCTTACCATGCGGTGATCACTGCCGGTCTTAACCCTGTTGATCATAGAGACATCATTGAATATATGCCGATTGGTCGTCAAAATGAAATCTGACTACCATCGGTGCTTATGACCGCCGGGGTGCAGCCACGTCCAGCCAGGAGGGGCGCTTCTTGAAAAAGGAGTTCATCATAAAGAGTCCCTCCTTCTCCATGAAGTCGGCCAATCGCTGACCCCTTTGGTTCCGCTGTCCAAATCCAAACTGCCCCACTCTCAGTTCATCGCCATTCCTCATGCCCAGCCGTGCGTTGAAGTCCCCCATCACCACTGTGAAGTGTGTTTTCGGGGCATGTATGGCATTAGAAATGTCGTCATACATAGCCTCCACTTCATCGTACGGGCGTTTCGATTGTGGGGCGTACACCTGTATGACCTTCAACGAATACCGTTCGGTAATTCTGAGTATAAGGTATACCACCCTGCTCGAAACGCTTTCGATCTTCACAATGTTGTTGACGAGGGACGTGTGGACGAGAAACCCGACACCATGTTGGGACTGCTGGTCGCCCTCCCGGTAATAGAGTAAGTTGCCGGAATTGAGGGTCATCGTATCCTCTCCCTCTCTTCAGACTTCTGATAACCCTATAATACCCCAGCGCAACTTACTTACTACTTCTTCCAGCTCTATCAACTTGTCATCGGTCCTTAAGGTACGTGCGTTATAAGTTGCCAGGTCCAGAGATCGTGGGGGTTAATAGCTGGGTCTCTGCCGGAGATTCTTAGCACTCCCTGCCTGTTACCATGCCTGCTACCGGTGCCAGGAATAACGGAGCCGCCGGGGACTGGGCGCCGTCTTTTTGGAGTGTCTATCATATTGGGGGGGGGGGGGGGGGAGTTGCCGTAGTCACCACGCTGGGCAGGGGGATTGGTGACCGCAGTGTAGTAAATGTGATCGGAGGACGCTGCTGCCCATCTTCTGGTGTATAATCCCTTAGTCGCCTCTTACGACATCCTCGAGGGAGGGATCTTGTTCTAAGCCGAGACCGCCACGGCTTGAAAAAATAACATAAGTTGTTTTTATATTTTTGTTAACTTTTGCATTAATAATGTGCTCGCAGAGTTCTTTTCAAAATTATGTAATCATGAGCTTTGTCCGGCAACTTCGTCCGCGCGTACTACAGTTTATCGTTTTGACACCCGTCACTTTGACACCTGTCACCTTGGCACCTGTCACTTTGGCACCTGTTACTTTGACACCTGTCACTTTTACACCTGTCACTTAGACTCCTATCATTTTGACTCCTGTCACTTTGTCACCTGTCACTTTTACAACTGTATCTTTGATATCAATGTGGCAATTCCCATACAAAATAAACAATTTAGACGGTTTCGTAAATGAATGATTTCCTAAATCGTGTTGAATCAGTGGTATGTCCTTTTCTGTGCCACTGACTACGAGTGTGCCAAGTTTATAATGATCGGTTGAGTAGATAAGGCGTGAAAGAGTATCAAACAAACAAACAAACTCACTTTCGCATTTATAATATTAGTAGGATTCAGTGGTGTCAAATTTAAGTACACTTTTAACAAAACAAAATACATAATGTTTACTTATCCAGTCGCTTGCTACGCGTGCGCTCGCGCATTATGCGCGAGGTAGCTTTGGCTCCCGCGATCAAGGTAGTAGACAAGATTGATAAGATTGGATGATTAAGTCAGGACCAAAAAGTACAATATATGTACTTACTACATTTCACCAAAATTTGTTGAGCCTTTAAATACTTTTTATTGATTGCTCAGTTTCTACTCGTCCATCAAAGTGAAAGCGGCATTCAATCAGACCAGCAGTGCGATCATGGATCTTATCGATCGATAAATTTGCCGATTTTTTTTAATCATGTTTTGTCGTTAATATTCGTTAATACGAGTTCGGTAGCACGGAACGTACTTTATCGACAACCACATAAATTCGATAAATCATATTTAATGTATAGATTTATATCGACAAAAGGAAGCATGAATCTTATTTTTGACAATTGTTGTCGATATAATGTCGGTAATTTTACCGAATTTATCGAATTTTATCGGCTTTCCAAAGTTACAAGAATACTTTTTTTTTGGTAAATTCGTTTTCAGATTATAACTATAAGCCAAAACGTGGAGGTGTCAGAACATCGTGAGGCAAGTTTCAGGGATGCCAATGATCCTATTGATTTGAAAAAAAAAACAGCATTTTAAGATTCTTTTTAGAATTTATAAGGAAATTGCCCTCGCCCTCATTCAAGAAGTTGAGGGCAGTTGCATACACGATGCATCGGCCAGGAATATAATATAGCACTAGGACAGCGCACTGTCAGACTTGTCAGGGAGGTATCTCAAGCAATTGTGCAACGAGTTATGGCTAGTTATACATTAGGTTAGGTTCAAGGAATATACTACTTTATGGTAGTTAGGTAGAATTCCAAATGACAGAAGTTTCTCCGTAACAACTCAAAATAATAAAAATGTGCCAATTTGTGTCAAAAAATATTTTTTAGACTATTAGTCGTCTATCTGATATATGGTATAGTCCACGAGTTGCCATTTTTTAAATCGATAAACTCACGACGTGTTATCGAATCAAGAGGGTAGATCCATGATACCGCATTTTCATAAAATTGATTAAAAAAAAACTGTTTACCGATCGATAAATTTATCGAATTTTATCGATCGGTAAGATCCATGCTCGCACTGCAGTAGTTTTAACGTGATACGAGAACAAACATTCAGACAAATATACACCATTAAAAAATGCTATATTCTTGTTCAGTAGCTTATTTTAAGTACCGTATGTATATATTTTTATTATCTTATTTGTGCAGAGTTTTTGTTACTTATTGGTTTATTATATTACTAGCCGATGCCCGCGGCTTCACACGCGTGGTCATCTCTCTAGGTTAAAAGTACTCTATGTGCTATTCCAGGACCACAAATACAAATATACCAACATTTGATCAAAATTCCTTCAGCTGTCAACAATAATTTTATCGATTGCTCGGCTTCTACTCATCTGATTGAGATACCAAGTACACCCGTTTTTAAGTCAAGCTATCCGACATTGAAAACCGCATCGCAATTGGTTCAGTAGTTAATACGTGATGCGCGAACAAACATACAGACAAACTAACAAACAAACAGACAGACACGAACATTAAAAATGTTCTATTCTTGTTCAGTAGCTTATTTTAAGTACCCTAGACCATATTTTTCTTAATTATCTTCAATGTACAGATTTTTTCGTTCTTATTGCTTTATTATAAGTATAGATAAGTATATATAGAAGATAGAATATTGTCTACTTATTTATACAAAATTACCTATCATGAAAATCTGTATGTTTAGTATTTACATTGCTCGTACCTGTGGTTGATCTATAGGCAATGTATGGTATTACAATATTTTAAAGTCAAAACTAACCTCTTGTTATTAAACTATGTCAAACTAAGCTCTGCAGTAAGCACATAAAGTAGGTTATTCGATGTGAGGGCTTTCATTGTGTCCCTTTCCACTCAGGTAATAATAAAATAAGAGATTACATCTTTGCGTAAGCAACAATAGGGCCTCCTATTATATTACTAGGGTCGCCATTCCATTGAAATCTGAATCTTATTATTGCTGAAATAAGGTTTATATTAATTGAAAGTAGCTCTAGATTTTGATTATAACAAAGATGGATTATTGTGATAGGTAATGGGTTGTTTTAAAGCGTTTAAAGCAATGCCACCTGTTAACCTGTGAGTTCGCAATTATTGATATCCACTTTTACTACTTGTGTTTAAGGTTGATCATGATCAATCACACCGATTGATATCAGGCATTTCTATGCTGTTGGCATAATGGCATATATCTATGCTATTGTTTCAATGTCGTCGTCCCAGCGTCGTCCAATCGAAATTCAAGTCAATATGTTCCTTTTGCGCCGTTCACCAGGAAAGCGAGTGTGGATGACTTTGCGGGATCTCGTAGTCTTTAGTTTGCGTATAGGCACAGCATAAAAAATAGAACTTGGTGTAGGGGACTGTCTCCCTCTATAACTCTACATTCACGACACGAATTCGCGCCTTGGGCTTCATACGTTATGTTTTTAGAATTAACGACTGCTTAGAGAGAACATATATCAAAACAAAATTTAGGAAAAACTTGCACCACGGGCGGGTCTCGAACGATTGTTATTAGCTTTACGACACGATAGTTAATTGTTAATATTACCCGTGTGCGGGTACTTAGTTCAGCAAAACTACCTCTAAATGGCGTTACCGTACCCGTAAGACAGACTTGGATACTAAAGGAGAAATTTGGATGGTCTTTGTTAAGGCATGGGGTAGGCGAGTTTTTGAGTGGAGACCACGTGTAGGCAAACGTAGTGTAGGATGCCCTTCGGTTAGATGGAGCGAGGACCTGCAATAGCGAGCTGGTAGCAATTACATGAGAAGAAACGAAGATCGGGCTCAATGGCGCGCATTAGGAGAGGCCTATGTCCAGCAGTGGACGAGTACAGACTGATGATGATGATGATGTTGATGATGATGATGATGACGATGATGATGATGATGATGATGAGGATGGTGTGGTCTCGATCCCCGTTCGTGATCCATTTTTTTATCATTTTTTTTTCTTAATTTTTGGGGTGCTCCATATTTTTCCTCTATCGTCATTCTTCTAGCCATAATGTCACATTCTCACACTACACAAACATGTCCACATAGTATAGATAGCTGGAGTTCTTCTTAATTGACCGAGTGAGTGCGAAGCACGAGCGAAACGTCTCCGTTTCAGCTAGGACAAAAATGCTTTCGTTTGTCCTTCCGGATCTCTGTTCTCCTCTACAGGTCGCATTTCTCAACCGATCTAGACGAAACTTAGTATACAGAATGAGCGAATTTTTTGTATTTTTTAGTCATCGGGGATTTTTGATTGGGGGGTACTTCCCCCAAAAAAGGGTAAAAAGGGGGCTACTGAATATCTCCGCCTTATTAAATCCGATTTCGATGGTTCTTTTTTATTTGATAATAATAATAACATTAAGTTAGTCTCATAAAAATTTAGTGAAGATCTGAGGAGGATCTTTGGCGTCCTATTCTGAGCAGAATAGCTCCTCAAAATGCAGTAAATTTCTCACTTTTAGGTTTCTACCAGTGGAATCAGCTCTTTACCTACTAGGTAGGGATTGATGGAGCACCTTGGTTATTAATGTTAGTTTAACAATAAGGTAACTAGATGGCGCTACTGTGCACCGCTAAATTGTTTAAATTGTTTGTTAATTTAATTGTTTAAGTTTGTACGTGCGAGGTCTGTAGACCTCGCACGCAGAGCCACTAGTTTAAATTCTATATTGCGGCTAAATCCGAAACGGTTTTTAAAGGTACCAATTAACATTATTGTGATCTAGGTACTATGAACCCATGATTTAATTTTCGCACAGATAGATTTTGTCAACGGCTAGCTTCCTTTGTGGTACCTCTTAGTATGGCTAGTGTAGTTAGTTATGTGAACTTGTGTTTGTGTGTATTTTAATCTCTTCTTCCTAGGGCATTAGAGATCGATAGACTGTTTGAATTGTCTATTGTTTTTATTTTATAGTCTACACTCAAAGCCCCAGTTTATTAGAATATCACTGACTAGCTCCGGCTTTCTCCACTTGGTTCCTTCCCTAATACTCCCCTACACCACAGAATAACCTACACTACGAAAATAACCCACCCTGAAAATGTCACATCTTTATCAAGAATGTTTAAAAAAATACGGATTCCACACCGCTAAATCAAAAGTGAACCACCGCCGATCCGCTACGCACAAGCCTCACGCACACACACCATGTGATGCCGATCGGCCGCCACATCGCGGAATGATTGACCTTGCTAATCATGATCGTTCTGTCAAGTTCTCATGGAAAATCAAAAACAATACAGTCTTTGGTGATTAAATCAAATTATCCACTCACGCACAAATACGCAGCCGCCATCATTTGTTATGCTTCATTCGTTTACTTGGCGGTGTAGATTTGGTTTTAACCTGCTTGGTCTTTATCACCTCCGTATACCTAGCAGCAAGTCTAGCGGTGAACGAAACGTGGCGGGGATCTTGGCACAGTCAAAGTTTATATAATGTGTTAAAATGTTGAATACTTTTTATCCCGAAAACTGACTGTGCCAAGATCCCCGCCACGTTTCGTTCACCGCTAGACTTACGTGCCGCTAGCTATATAGGCGGTGCGTAGATTATTGATTGTAAGTAAAAGCACAGAAGACCTAATAAAAAAGTAAGTCAGGTCAATCAGTGACACTACGACGATTTTATACAATTATACTAGCTGCGCACCGCGGTTTCACTAGCGTAGAGGATGATGATGATGTATCTTAGGTGTTATTCCAGGGTATAAGCTATCCGCCGTTCAGCCGGAGTAAATAACATACACACACACACACACACACACACACACACACACACACACACACACACACACACACACACACACACACACACACACATAAACACACCCTCACACACATTTATGGCGAAAGTTTGTATGTATGTATATCATAGACAACTGCATATTACTCCGTACTCTAGACAGGCTTTTGACGAACGTCGCAATGACAGCATTTGATTATCGCCATATTGGCGCTGGTAGCAGTAGTTTGGCAGAAGTGAGCGGCCACGGAACTAACGTATTAGTCCTATTATATAATTTGTGACTAACGTCAGATGAAACAATGTCAATTTTAGCTCCATGGATGCTCGGTGGGGGCGCTTTTAATCAGCACAAACGAAAGTACGGCAGATCAAATCCATACAGATCAAAACAAACTTTATAATATTCGTGTGATTAAATGAGGTTAGTCCATCCAAAACCCTGCGGTCGAGTTCCAATATTGAAGATACAGTTTATGATGACCGATTACACGGTTCGCCGCCACTCCAACCTAAAACGAAATAAAATTTACAGAAACGGATACGACCCAAGAATGCATGCGATAGTGATGTGATGTGAGTCATTCCATCACTGGCCACCTCGAAGTTTTGACACGCCCAGCTCTACCACACCTTCAATTCAACCAAATTTATCCCCTATTACGTAGCTCGCAAAGTCTACGGGCTGTCTCAAGATGTACTGGTTAAAAAGACGGTTACGACAAATTAATGTTTGCAGTCGGAAAACTCAATTTACTCGAATGAAAATATTTGAGGCGCTTTATAGCTTCGTTTATACGGGCGTAATTTTATGTTTGTTTTTTCGATTAATGGTAAATTGTGTTTAAGTATTATAACAGAAGTTTAGACTACATTCCGTCGGTAAGCAGTGCCGTATTGTTCCGAGCGCGGTCTCTAAACGATGTAAATCAACAATTAAGGGACGTCTTTACGAATTTAGGGGCATACGGCTTCTAGGAGGATATGGATTTGAATACGGTAGATTGGAGGATTTGGAAACTAGTTCGTTGTATCTCAATTAGGTGTATGTGAGTTTGGATAAAGTTGCATTTGAGATAAGGCAAGCTATTTGTACTGCGCAAAGATAGTAACATCTACGTAAGCAAACCAGCACTATACATATAGTATTTTTTGTTATAATTATGTGTGTAGTAGCTAGTGTATAAGTATACAAGATTTATATATACTTATAATAAAGCAATAGGAACGAAAAAGTCTACAAAGGAGATAATTAAAAAAGAAATGGCCCGGGGTACATAAAATAAGCTACTGAACAAGAATATAACATTTAAAAAATTCGTGTCTGTCTGTTTGTGTGTTTGTCTGTCTGTATGTTTGTTCGCACATCACGTAAAAACTTCTGGACCGATTGCGATGCGGTTCACTGTTGGATAGCTTATGTTTTGACATTAAAACTGGGGTACTTTATATCTCAATCCGATGAGTAAAAGCCGAGCAATCGATAAAAATATTTTTGACGGCTGAAGGAATTATGATCAAATGTTGGTATAATGGTATTTTAGGTCCTGGAATAGCACAAAGAGTACTAATAACCTACAGAAATGACCACGCTGCGAAGCCGCGGGCATCAGCTAGTATATAATAAATCTTTATGCTAACATGTAAGTTTCTCAGACACTATACGAGGAAGAGATTCCTTTCAAAGATTACTGGTCACTTTATCAATTTGACACAGAGAAAAGTTGTCCAGCAGCTATTTCGCAAAATAAATGTTTCCAAGGTTCCAAAGCGTATATCATGCATGTTAGGATGGAAGCCAATTTATCTAGAGCTTTCGTTTTTAGATTAATACTCGTATCGGATGCGAAAAGTATTTCAAATAAATAACAGCAATTAAAGGCGTATTTGTAGAGACGAATCATATATTATTATTCGTAGAGAGAGTCTTTATTTTATACATTGCACATAGTATCATATACATTATACATTGCACATAGTATCATATACATTATACATTGCACATAGTATCATATACATTATACATTGCACATAGTATCATATACATTATACATTGCACATAGTATCATATACATTATACATTACACATAGTATCATATACATTATACATTGCACATGGTATCATATACATTATACATATACCTAGTTTGTGAAGGTTTAATTTTATACATTGCACATAGTATCATATACATTATACCTATACCTAGTTTGTGAAGGTTTAATTTTATACATTGCACATGGTATCATATACATTATACATTGCACATAGTATCATATACATTATACATTGCACATAGTATCATATACATTATACATTTCACATAGTATCATATACATTATACATTACACATAGTATCATATACATTATACATTGCACATGGTATCATATACATTATACATATACCTAGTTTGTGAAGGTATAATTTTTACTTAAACATGATATAATTATATTGAACCTAAGTAGATATAATTATATATAATGACTAGCAGTGCCCGCGGCTTTGCCCTCGTGGATATTTTCCTGGGATAAAAGTTCCTATAATGTACAGAATACCATAAATAACTTCATCAAATTCGTTTAGCTGTTTTTAACGAATGCTTGGCTTCTAATCATTGGATTGAGATACGAAATACACCAGATTTAAAAAAAAATGCTATCCAATAGTGAAAATCCAACAGTGAAAAGAAAATCAATCAGTTTAGTAGTTTTTAATTGACACGCGAACAATCAACCTGATAGATAGACAGACTTGATTTTTTTAATTGACACGCGAACAATCAACCTGATAGATAGACAGACTTGATTTTTAATAACGTTATATTCTTTTCAGTAGCTTATAGGTCCCCTTGACATATTTTTATTATCTACATTGAACAGACTTTTGTTACTTACTGGTCTATTATATGTGTAGATAGATTTGTTTTATGCAAGTATTGGAATGTTCTCAAAAAGACACATATATAAACTATTTTTCAAACATAGACACCTAAAATTACAAAAAAAAAAGACTGATATTTCAGTTACTACGAGAAGGGGCGAGTGGAAACGAAAAAAAGGAGCCAGCTGGAACATAATATCGCTATTACAAATCTCGTTTCGCGCCTGGCACTGCAGGTCGATAGGAACTCTTCAAATTGTATTTAGGACGCGCATCCTAATGGGCTATTTAAATAGGTTTAACTGTATTTGGATTACTATATTTCCTATCTATATAGCTTCTGTACTAATAAAGTATTAACTAAATGTCGGTATAATTAATATAATTTCAAAAATATGGACTAGAGGACTTAAAATGAGCTACTGAATATAGCAATTTTTTAAATGGTGTATTTCTGTTTGATTGTTTGAGCATCACGTAAAAACTACTGGACCGATTGCGATGCGGTTTTCACTGTTGGTATTTAAATCTGATGAGTAGAATTAGAGCAATCGATAAATAGCCATTTGACGTACGATCGATGTTTGATGATTTTCGTACTTTTGGTTCTGGAAAACGAGTATCACAGGATCCTTGTATCCCAGAATAATGACCACACGGGCAAAGCCGCGGCTATAGCTAGAATTCGCACAGGAGGAATTGAAATGACAATATAAATCACACACATTTTATAGTACAAGAACTGTCCTATCTATTGCAAAGTTGTACTGGCGGTGATCGTCGCACGAACATGTTAAGCCGCTAAGCGCAATATGTCACAAAGTCTTGGACCGGTTGGTCTAGTGGCTAGAAACTCTAGGTACGAAATCAAACGGTCGCGGGTTCGAATCCTGCAAGGTGCAATCATTTGTGTGATGAGCAGAAATGTTTGATTCCGAGGCATGTATGTAATACTGGTATTTATGTATGTTTGTCCGTTGTCTAGTGCCCATAGTACAGGGTATCCTAGTTTGGGGCTAGATATTTAATTGGTGTGGAATTGTCCCGAATATATTATTATTATTTATTCTATGCCAAAATCACAATGATAATGCTGTGCTTTGTCACGTTCATAGTTTCATTTCTCAGTTGCTTGTCGTATGAGGTAGTGATGGCCTCTGGTATCTGAGTTTGTCAGGCTGCCCGAGGCCCTCTGCTACTAATCAAAAACAGCCGAGCTTAATGTGCCCGAGTCTACGGCCCGAGTGCAATCCGCACGTAACTTGGAAAAGTAATTAGTGTGGAGCCGAGGACATAACCCGGTATCGTAGGGTTCTAACACGCTCTATAAACCGCTCAGCTAAGTGGAAATAGGTTTTTACAAAAGCTATAGATATTTTCAGCTAAGCATAAAGCAGGTAACATTATCTTATACTAGCTTTTTCTGGGAACTAAGTATCCTATATTATATATTCCAGGACCAGAAATACCTGTAGGATAAATGTCAAACTAGCGACCCGCCCCGGCTTCGCTCGGGTTTCTTTCTTTGCACAAATACAAATAATTTACGTGTCGCCACAAAAAATATTTGTAAATTATTTCATGCTTTTTTGTATTATTTCTTTAAATGTCAGAAACTTATATGACTAAAATATAGTTTTATATTTTATTATAAATGCGGAAGTTGGTATATGTATGTAAATGTTTGTTACTCATGCACGCTCAAACGGCTGAACGGATTTCCATGAAATTTGGAATGGAGATAGCTTATACCCTTGAATAACACAGGATACTTTTCATCATCATCATCATCATCACTCTCGCCAGTCAAACCGCGGGCGCAGCTAGTTTTATATAATAATATGTACAAAACGTTACAGTTACCACCCGCAGCCAGCCCGCACGCGCGTCTTTGCGCATTAGAATAAAGTACAGTAGTCTCAGCGGATCCGCGGCTTTGTGGCTCTGAAGTTTTCTGCAAGTCGCTGCGCAAGCTGCTATTTTTCAGGCGCAATCCCATGCTGTGGTTTACATTGCACCAATATGCGCTATGTGTACTGTCAGCGCGCACAAAGTCGGATTAAAATGCGCATTTATTCTCCACATCGGACACATGACGTCACGAGTGACGTCATTTTGGTGTGCATACAATGCTCACCAAAAAAGAGGTAGAGCAGCGTATGCGGTAACGTCAAATTCAATTGTATTATGTTGATATGATGTTGGAATATTATGCTGACCAACAATTTAAACCGATTGTTAGCAGTGATTGCAGTCTCAGCACTGCAAGTGCGATTTAAACCACACTACCAATGTTGAAGGCCAAGACAGTATAAATGCCTCGCTTACGTTTTTCGCATCATCATCGACAGAGCCTAACTTCACAGCCACAAAGATTCGTTGTGACTACTGTAATAGTAGGTACGAAGAACGGATCAGACATAGTTAGTAGAAATCCGCTCATTAAAAACATCATAACTATATATAACTATCAAAGGAATCGTCAAAAAATTATTGTAATTATTGTAGCTGAATCGCACTGCTGTTGCAAAAACGGCCGTCACAGTAAACGTCGTTGTTTTTTTTTTGTAACAACAGTCATGGCCTCATGGCGCTATGGTACGAGTACCAGGGCTGCAGTATTTTTCCGAAAATAAAAAACGATTTGTATTTTTTCAGCATTAATAAAAAAAATAAGAGTGTTTTATAATAAATATTTACATTATTTTCTATCACCTTCGAAGTTGTAGAGCCTATGTGGACAACTCTTTTGTAGTGACATCGCAGAAAAAGCAGAGCCCTCGGTGCGCAAGTCCGACTCTTACTTGGCCGGTATATTTTTATTTTATGTAGTTTTTTCTCAAACTGCTCTTAACCCCATACTGAGCTGCTCTGTTATTGAAATTGCAACCAAATCGGACCATTTCCTGGTATCACGTAGCTATGGAGAAGTAAATTTTAAAAAATTGTGGCTGATGGACTGATGGAGATATATTAGAAAAGAGTGGCTTGAGTAAAGATGTCATTGACATTTACACAACTTAATGCTTCTATAGAACGCATGTTTTGGACATTTGTCTTAGTACAATCAAAACCGAGTAGGAAATGGGTAACTTTTTAATCAGTCAGTATCTAAATAAAAAACAAGTAAAAATATCAAAACACAACAATTTTTATATTTTCAAACGTGCATTTTTAAAGACTATTGGATTTTGAGCAATGATGCCTGCTGGGTGCTTAGCGAAAATTAATATTTTTTCTAAAAGAAAAAATTTGATTACGGATTATACTCGAACCTGCATCATCTGTGCATATTTAGCATGCACTATCGCGTACATGCTTGTTTGTTTGTCGTATGAGGTAGTGCTGGCCTCTAGTGTCAGAGTTTGTCAGGCCGCCCGAGGGCCTCTGTCATGGCTTAACGACTGCTATTAATCAATAACAGCCGGGACCGTGCCTTCCGAAGCACGGTGCGATGGAAAACCGCACATAACTTGGAACAGATATTGGTGCGGAGCCAAGTACCCAAACCAGTATCGTTGGATTCTAAGTGGCACTATTGAACCGTTAAGCTATAATCGCTCTAAATGCTAAATTGCACATAAACGCCGCGCATTAGAGTTGATATTACTTTGCGCCGTATAATGAATATCTTATTGCAATTGATCGTATTGACTTACGTGGTACCTTCAATGCGCTGCCAACCAATCCATTATAATCACAATCAAAATTGTTCCTTCAGTTTCATAAAAACAATGGATGGCGTTCGCCCCACCGTTCTCCTACGAGTACGACGGATAAAATTTAATCGGTTTTTCACGACTACAGCGAAGCAAGGGTTTAACAGTCTTGTATGTACGAGTATGTAGGTATATATGTGGATGTTCCACCATAGCGTCGCCCTTATTAAATATTATTTTTGAACTTATGTCTTGTAGGTATAGATCAAGGAAGTTCTATGTACTTACGTACAACTGGAATTATATCTCTATAATACAAAAGTGGTCTTACCATTTCTACGAGCATAATACAGTGGTCTTACCGAAACTGAAACGTTCACGAAAGCGGGAAGTCTCTTTCTCGTACAACGCTTCACATTTTTCGCACAGATTATAAAATAAACTGAGATTGGCACCATAAGTAAAAAAAGACAATAACAGCTTCAGCTCAATTTCCTTGTCTCTTTTTCTTTTTAATTCGTTTTCAAGGTCAAATAATCGATACCTCGCTTTTTCTTTGAAGAGATCGTTCCAATTGTACTAGAATAGTACATAAAACTTTTTTGGTATATATAGATAGATAGATAGATAGATACATACAAAACTGTACCATGATGACGTACCTATTACATTGACAGAGTGACAAACAACGCACATACCAAACCAGTGGACCTAGAGATTTGAAAGGATTCCTCCGGTACCCTAATGTGTACAAAGAACTTTTTTTTTGTAATTCCGATCCTAAAGGGGTGAACGGGGGTGGTAATAAGTTTGCACGTGGCCAAAGCTGCGGGGCATAGCAAGTAGTTAGCCACGTTAGTGTAATCTGTACCAACAAGGATAGTAACACGGTTGAAAGCTTCGCACCACTATACAACCTTGACTTCGCAAGAGAAATCATCCACAACGGCTTTAGTATCTGAAGGCTACGCTTCGTAGCGAAAAGTTTGCAGAGATAAATTAAACCAATAGGACAAGAGTAAAATTACGAAGTACCTTTAGAAAAAAACGTATTTTAATTACGTTCCTATCCGTGTATCTTCTGTATATAAATAAATATGTTTTTCACCTCACAATCTCGGAAAGATTCTGTTTGTCATTCGAAATCTGAGTGCAAAATTGCATTTTACCCGCTAGCGTGGAAAGAGTTTTTAAAATTCAATAATTTTCTATACCGCCAATTTACTGATAATACTTTATTACTAATTTATATTATATTATTATCCGATTTGATTCTACTCTACGTGACTCTATTCGTCTCTATTCGCCTCTTTTTGACTCTACTCGACACTACTAGATACTACTCGACTCTACTCGACTCTAATCAACTCTACTCGACTCTATTCGACTATACTTGACTCAAATCGGCTCTACTCGACTCTACTCGACTCTACTCGACTCTATTCGACTCTACTTGACTCTATGCGACTCTACTCCACTCTACTCGACTCTGTTCATCTCTTTTCATTTTTAATTCTATTCTACTGTGTTCTACTTTGTTCTACTCTATTCTACTGTGTATACAATTTTCTACTCTGTTCTACTCTGTTCTACTCTGTTTTAATCTGTTCTACTATGATCTACTATGATCTACTTTGTTCTACTCTGTTCTACTCTGTTCTACTCTGTTCTACTCTGTTCTACTCTGTTCTACTGTGTTCTACTCTGTTCTACTCTGTTCTACTGTGTTCTACTGTATTCTAAACTGTTCTACTCTGTTCTTCCCTGTTCTAATCTGTTCTACTCTGTTCTTCCCTGTTCTAATCTGTTCTACTCTGTTCTACTGTGTTCTACTGTGTTTTAAACTGTTCTACTCTGTTCTACTCTGTTCTACTCTGTTCTACTCTGTTCTACTCTGTTCTACACTGTTCTACTCTGTTCTACTCTGTTCTACTCTGTTCTACTCTGTTCTACTCTGTTCTACTCTGTTCTACTCTGTTCCCGCTATTCAATTCTATTCAACTCTTTTCGATTCTATTCTATTCGATTCTGTTCGACTCTATTCTATTATGTTTACACATGTGCCAGGCAACCCGCGACGCCCATTTTTTATTATTATTATAAACACTAATTTAATATATTATTTTAGCTGTTTTTCTTGCACGTAGCATTTTCCTCGCTGTAGTGAGGTGAAAAGTTTTGTGTTGCGCACGGCAGCAAAGTTATTTGGCGTCTCGTACTTTTAAAACCCTCGCTACGCTCAGGATTCAATACAAATAATCTCGCCAAAAAATCACTTTGCAGCCTTGCATAACAAATAACTATTGTTTATGTAAGTAGTACTATTAAGTTAGGCTCAAAAAAACATGATAAGAATTAGAGAGTTCTCTAAGTACTATTATTTTGTCTGTGGTTCTAGGTCTGTATTTTTCTTCTAATCTGAGGATCTAGTTATAGGGAGGAAGATACGGCACGCTTTAATACTATGTAAACAAAAACTGGACTAGATACAACTACAGGTAAACACACCCACACAGCTACATTCCCACCGCCCGGCCGGGCCGCCCGTGCTTCATCTGCATCTCCAACAAAGATAGATAGACATACGCAGACTGCAGCGCGAATGAGAGCCACTGCATACACGCAGCACGTGCTACATAAACGTCACTCCGATTGTGAGTAAGGCCAAAGAAGGCCAATGGTGTGCATTGCACCTCATTTATACGGTCCACGCCCGTGGAGGTAATAGCCTTATCCTAGATCTATATGTCTAGCACAGAATAATTAAACGGTTCTAGTTATATCTAAATCTAGTTAGATCTCTTCTAAAGAGATCATGTTTGTCTTTCATTTATAAAACGTGAGATTTTTAATGGGTGAATTTATAACAGGGCTTGGACTTTGGCAGCTATGATAAACGTACGATAAATGGGAAGATGTGTGCTACCCCAACTAGTTATTTTTTGTATTAAAACTGAATTTAACAATTATTGAAAAATTATATTTTTCTTCCTAGAGTCGATTAAACATGTTTTTTTGGCACGTAATTGGATTTACTGCTTATAACGAACAAAAAGTTATATGACACACATTTTTCTAAAATAGAAGGGACAGGGGGGCATACTCCGGGCGCCAATGTACGCCAAGCAAGCAAGCAAGCAAATTGTAAGATACAAACAAATATATGTTTCTAGATTTTGTTTTAGCAACTACCTACATCTGTCTAGGTATCTATCTATCTATCTATCTATCATCATCATGTCAGCGTTTAGAAGTTGCAGTTGCTGAACATAAGCCTCCCCCAAAGAGCGCCACTACGAGCGATCTTATGCCACCTCCATCCACCGACTTCCTGCGATGGCTACAATGTCGTCGGTCCATCGTCTGGAGGGTCTCCCCACACTTCGCTTGCTTGTTCCATTCGCCATTCGAGAACCTTAATTCCCCAGCAGTTGATGTTTATGCAAACTATATGGCCTGCCAATTGCCACTTCAACTTGCTAACTCTGAGAGCTATGTCGGTAGCCTTCGTTCTTCTACGGATGTCCTCATTTCGGATTCTATCATGTAGTGAAACACTGAGCATAGCTCTCTCTCTCCATTGTACGCTGCGCAACTCTGAGCTTGTGTATGAGACCAATAGTTAGCGACCATGTTTCAGTGCCGTATGTTATCACTGGCAACACGCACTGATTATAAACTTTCGTCTTGAGGCTCTGCGGTATCTGCGACGAGAAGATATGGCATCATTTTCCGAACGCTGCCCATCCGAGTTAGATTCGTCGGTTGACTTCTTTGTCGAAGTTGGATCTACCCAGTTGGATCGTCTGACCTAAATAGACGTAGTGATCAACAGCTTCGATAATGTCGTTCCCAACTTAAGCCGGCATGGGTACGACATGGGCATTTGACATGATGTTCATCTTGCCCATGTTCATTTTAAGACCCACCTGTTGGGAAACAATATTGAGGTCACTGCGCATTGTGCTTAGGTCTTCCAGGGTTTCTGCCATGATGACTATATCATCAGCAAATCAAAGGCGAGTGATGAATTCGCCATTGATGTTAACACCATATCCGTTCTAGTTCAGAAGCTTGAATATATCTTCCAGTGCAGAGGTGAACAGTTTCGGAGAAATAACGTCTCCCTGTCTCATCTCTTTTTACATCTGGGTAGAATTCGTGTTCTGATCCAGAAGACGGAGCGTCATGGTGGCCTTGCTATACAAACACTTCAACACTTCTATGTACCGGTAATCAATCTGGCACCGCTGTAATAACTGTAGCACTGCCCAAGTCACGACTGAATCAAAGGCTTTCTCGTAATCCACAAACGCTTGACACAGTGGCCGATTATACTCTTCGGTCTGCTGTATAATCTGCTGGAGTGTATGGATGTGGCCTACGGTGCTAAAGCCTTTCCTGAATTCAGCTTATTCGGGAGGCTGAAAGTCGTCAAACCTACAAGCGAGACGGTTTGTAAATACTCTCGAAAACAGCTTATAGACGTGGCTCAGCATCAAAATGGGCCTATAATTCTTCAAGAGGGTGTTATCACCTTTCTTAAAGAACACAACCACACGCTCCTGTGCCACACCTATGGCTTAGTACCCTCGAGGATGACGGAGTTAAACAGCTTCTGAAAGACTTTAAGTACCGGTGTTCCACCGGCTTTCAGTAGCTCTGTCGTTATTCCGTCCTCCCCTGGTGCCTTGTTGCTCTTTAGCTGTTTGAGAGCCATTCTGATCTCGTTTAGGCTGACGTCCGGGATATCTTCCGTATAATGTTGGGTCAAACGGGCTCTTGCATCATCTAGTCGTGCTAGAAGGACTACGCGATGAGGTGTATAATTGTCCATTGAACTTCTCGAGATCACTCAAAATCTCTGGCTTCGACGAAACGATGCTGCCACTGTCGGCTTTCAGCTTTGTCAACAGGCTTTGCCCAATACACAGATCGCTTGCGAACACTTTGGAGCCCTTGATCCGCTCTATTGCGTTCTTAATACAAGTAGTATTATAGGAACGCAAATCGTGTCGCATTGATTTATTAAGCAAGCTGTAACTCGACATATCCACTGAAGACTGCAGCCTCATCTCGCCTCGTTGTGCCATAAGTTTGAGTGTATGCTCAGAGAGTTTCTGTGTTCTATTTTTGCGGGGGGTCTTAAAGAACTCCGACCCGACCGCGTGAACAATTTCCACCAGCCCGTTGTTTAGTTCGTGCACTGTATCGCGTTCGGTAAGGATTTGGAAGCGATTTTGAAGCTCCAACTGAAAGCTCTCTAGTTTTTGGATTTGGGCAGGACGTGGGCGAAGAGAAAATGAAACGAGACCTCTCCAGCTTTACGTTGATATACAATGAGCCTCTTACCATGCGGTGATCACTGCCGGTCTTAACCCCGTTAAATTTTTAAGCTATTTGTATCAATGCTGCAATTAACTGATAATAAACAGAATCATAAAGTTTAATGTATGGACAAGCACAAAAAGGCACGAACGAGCGAAGCGAGCAAGTAATTTGAGTTATTTCTATCAATATTTTATTTAAAATATAGTTCCGATTCCAAAAAATATAAATCCTTTGGTTTTTCTTTCAATTACAAAACTAAATATATTTCCTAATCATAGGAAAATAATGAATTGTTCCTTACTTTTTGGACGAGCGCTTGTCGGTACTTACCTTCCATTCCTAATACTTCTATGGGTTTGACTTAAAAACTGGTGTACTTGGCATCTCAATCTGATGAGAAGAAGCAAAGCCATCAATAAAAACTTTTTGACGGCTGTAGAAATTTTGATCAAATGTTGGTATATTGGTATTTTAGGTCTTACATAGAGTACTTTTAAAAGACCACGCGTGCGAAGCCGCTTATTATAATTTTATTTGACATAACGAAGTATTAAATTAAAATGATAAATATACTTAAGAATAATAAGCCAGTCACTACGCTAAGTGAGTACCTACCAGTATCCATAGGCTCACATATAACACCTACACGCGTAAACCTAATGACCCGAGTTTGTACTATTATTTATTCTGTGCCCGTGTCTAGGCCGCACCACAGATTAAATAATAGTGGCCATTCCGACCTTTGCCTGCAACTTTGAAACAACAGCGTGGCCACAGAATATATAAAAAGTAACACGGTGTTGCTTTGCAAGCTCGCCTTAGAACCGATTTATATTTCACGGGCAAATAATTAGCTGCAATTGTGTAAAGCTAGTTTAGAATGTACTATTATTTATGCTGTGGTTTTGTGCGCGTCGTTGAAAATTGACTTGTTAATGTTGGGGCGTTTCACTTTTAGGTTAAACTCCAAGGACACTTTGCTAGATGGATTCGTGGACTTTTCTTGTGTGGTCCCAATTGGATGCTATACTTTACAACCTTGATATTTTAGTACATGCAACGCAAGTTGTTTAGTGCGTTGATAGCAATGACGCACTATAGTGTTCATAGCGTAACTAATAACTATCGAGATCTACGCAAACCCGCAATGCGGCCATTGGAATGTAGACTATAAACAAGACGTAAGCTCAAACACTAAAACTACGGTCGGGTAAAAAATAGTCTATGACACTCTTGTGATGAAGACGAATCGATTGATACCTTGCTTATCAAAACCGGACCAAGTTATTGTTTTAACACATAACCCTTCCTTTGCTTCGCCGTAGTCGGGTAAAAAAGAAGCATATGACACTATAAATGAAGACGAATCGTTTAATACTCGCTTGTCAAAATCGGACTAATAGGGATGACATCCACACAAATACATGCATAGACTGTACAACTTATTACCCTTCGCTTGCTACGTCGTACTTGGGTAAATAATATGAATAGAGTGTGTCAGTTTAATCACTTACCCACTGGTAAAATAATCTCAAAGAAGCAACATTAAACAAAAACAGCTAATCCCTATTAATTTTCGGAAGCAACCCGTTCACAACAAGTATTTGTATGTAGGTAGGTATTGTTCTAAGTTCATAACTCCGAAGGCTGGCGAGTCGTGCGGAGCCTGACCGCCAAACAATACGGCTAATTACTCCGGCAAAGAATCCAGTTGAAGGTCCTGGCTTTGGCCACAGAATAAATAATAGTACTGAACTTCAGCACAGAAAACACAGTTTAGGTAGGTACGTTTCAGCAGCTTTATAAACTAGTAAATTGTACGTAGGATTCTTCTTCGTGTCGATTTGCCCTTGGTTGTGGCGTGGGAAGCCTGTTATTCTGTACCTATCTTATTAAGTACTAATACCTAACTATAATATTTAATAGCACCTCTCCAGGATGAAAGCTCATCAATAAAGCTTAGCGCGAGAATATTTAAAAGAAGACGGATGCAACACCGCCAAATCGAAAGTGAAGCACACAAGATATGCCGATCCGCTTGTTGCACTAGCCATGATATGATCGGCTGCCAAGATCTCGACCTTGTTAGTAGTGTTAATTCTGTGAAGTTCTCACGAAAAATCGAAAACAATGCAGTCTTTTGTGATAAAATTGTGTATCAATCACCACAAATTATCCACTCAAGCACACATACGCATCCGCCATTTGCTATGCTTCACTCGTTTATTTGTCGGTGTCTTCGTCCTTTTTTTATCTTCTTGTCTTAGCGTAGGAATACCTACATCTTCGAAGGAATTCCTTTCTTGTAATATCTGTATTAGCACTTGATGTATTGGAAGGCTCTGTTGTTTATGTTTTAACATACTCTGATATGCATTTATAAATTCAGGAATATAAGATACCTAAAGAAGACCAAAACATTGTTTTTATGAAATAAATGTAATTTTTCGTCGAAATCGATAGTTGATAGACTTTATTAAACAATTGGTGGTCTATCAGCTATCAATTTAATGTGAAGTCTACCTGCCGAAGCTTGGTTCACCAGGTGAACTAACAAACTGAAAATTTAAAATGGTGTCTGGGACCTTTGTAGGTATATTGGGGGAGATTGAGACATGATTGATTATACTCCCACTTCTAGTAAGAAATCGTTACTTATTTTTATAACCCGACGCAAAAAGGGGGGTGTTATAAGTTTAATGTGTGTATCAGTCTGTGGCATCGTAGCTCCCAAACGAATGGACCAATTTATTCGCGGTTCTGTTTGAAAGCTGATGTTATCTAGATGGTTCCTAGCTATAATTTACGAAGACGTCGGGGGTTAATATTTTTTTATTTAATTTTAGACTTCTGATGCTAGTACGTGTGTAAAAGAAATTAAGGTATTTAATACACAATCAGGTTGTAGTTTGTACCTAAATATGTAGCTGTTAGGATATATAAAGTTAGATAAATTCTAAACATGAAATTGTTTTTTTTTTTGTAAAGATCAATATCTTTACACATACTTAGGAGGTACCTTAAGCAAATCTACAAGCTTAGTTTGCTTCTGTACTACATAATAAAGTACCTTTTTTGATACGTAAGGACTTATTCCATCGCTTTTTAGAACATACAATGTTTTTCAACGACGGAAGTAGGGGTTTTTCCCAGTTTTGTGTCGGTTGTTCTTGATTGTTCACGGAGAAGTATGTGTATGGAGTGGTATGTGTTAAAAAATTATCATTGTCCCAGATTTTTCTGAGTCTGATTCATATAATTTTATTAAATTCCTTCATTAGGAAATATTTAGCTGATGTCTTCACGGTAATCTATCTACCTATACTTATAATAAAGCAATAGGAACGAAATAGTCTGTATAAAGAAGATAATAAAAAAAAATGGTCTAGGGTACATAAAATAAGCTACTGAATATAACATTTTAAAATGCGTGTGTCTGTTTGTCTCTCTGTATTTTTGTTCGCGCATCACGTAAAATCTACTGGACCGATTGCGATGCGGTTTTCACTGTTGGATAGCTTATATTTTGAATTGAAAACTTAACCCGATGAGTAGAAGCCGAGCAATCGATAAAAATATTTTTGAAGGCTGAAGGAATTGTGATCAAATATTGGTAAATTGGTATTTTAGGTCCTGGAATAGCACAAAGAGTACTTTTAACCTACAGAAATGACCACGCGTGCGAAGCCGCGGGCATCACCTTCTAAATACAATAAAACTGTAACAGGTCCAATTTTGTATATTGAAGTTTTTTTTTTTTTTTTTTGTAGTTTGTTCTGTATTCCATACTGAAGCCAAAACTATATATTTTTAATTTTTGTCTTTCTGTATCTTGGTTAAGCAACACGCCAAAACTACAGAATGAATTGTTACATATTATTGAAATTTGAAATTCCGGAAAATCTCGGTAAATTCAATTAAATTTAAAAAATCCCACCAAGAAATGTGTTTTTTTTTTAATAAGTTCTGTAACTATTTTCGCGCGTTGTGTTGAGGCGGGAAAGCTCTGCTAGTGAGGTGTAAGGCGGGCGGAGTGCGGCGGCGCGGAGGGCGCGGCGGAATAATCGATACCCCATAGAACCATAAGTAGGGTGGACACGAGACAGATTATAGCGCTTTTTGGCGCCAAACTAACACGTCTTTGTTTTCATTTGGTATTAGATCATCGTAAAACGATACTTAAATCAAAATACTTTTATTTCTCGTACATAAAACACAAGATTTAAATCCTGTGCATTAATTAATTATTATTAGTAAGACGATTTCCGAAGTACACCAGTAGTGTCGGAAATATGTTACTGTTTTCCTGTGCGAAATTCAACCCTGCTGGTATATGACAAGGAAACTATTTCATGATCAAGTTAAATTATAGTTTATTTGGTCTAAATATTTTAATTTATTTCCGTCTCCTTTGGCTGAGAGAGATGCATTGGTAAAAAATGAACGATTTCCCTTTGTACCTTACGAGGGTGGACATGTACACTAGGCCAATTGGGCTAGAATAAAGATAAATAAATTAGGTGCAATCCACACAATTGGCCGTCTGTGGCTTTAGTCACAATCGTAGTGGCTTTTGTATAGCATGTATTAGCAGTGACGCTCGTTCGCGCTACAGTCTGCGTATGTCTATCTTTGTTGTTGATGCACATGAAGCACGAACGGGAATGCAGTGTGTGGGTGTGTGTGTTTGCCTGTAGTTATATCTAGTCCAGTTTTTGTTTAAGTGATATCAAAGCATGCCGTATCTGCCCCCCTTTAATTAGATCTATGTGTTTTGGTTTAAGGTAAAGAAGTAGAATGGTATGTTCAACGATCAGAATGCTCGTGAATGTGGTTTAGAATGCTTTGAAATAAGGAAAGACTAGTAATTGATTAAATTAAACGTATTCCCGTAAAACCTTATCGTAGGGAACATTGTCATGAAACCAATAATAGAGCCATAGTAATTGTTAATTAAATAATTTTAATAAAGATTCAACGTAAGTAAGTCTTACTAAATTGAACTCTACGATCACGAAATCATTGGAATAATTCAGATTTGAAAAATAATTTATTTCACAGAGACTTGTGTAAAAAAACAGCAGAATAACAAAATTAACAAATAAACAGATAAACATTTTATTGATAACTGTAGCATTATGTTAGGTACTTATTTCTCCCACAAATGTCCCACATATTTTTTATCAATGTTTTTGAGCCACCACGAAAACCAGCGCCTTCTAAACTTCTTCTTTATAAAAATATCATCTATCTATCTATAGTAAAGATAGATAGATATTATCAATTCATATACTTACTTTTTTTTGTAAAATATAATTGACCCAGGTAAGTAATATAAAATAAAATTGTCGTATTTAACTCCGCCGTGTTATTCAACGGGAAATGATATTCTTATAAAGAAGTGTATCATTTATTAGAAGTATAGATTATATTATACTCAAAATAAAGCAATAAGAACGAAAAAGTCTGTACAAAGAACATAAATAAAAATATGGTCTAGGGGACTTAAAATAAGCTACTGAACAAGAGTATAACGTTTTTAAAAATCTTGTGTGTCTGTTCGTCTGTTTGTTTGTCTGTAGGTTTTTTCGCGCATCACGTAAAAAGTGCTGGACCGATTGCGATGCGGTTTTCTCTGTTGGATAGCTTAGGGTTTGATTTATTTATTGAGGTACTTGGTATTTTAATCAGATTATTAGATGCTGAGCAATTGGTAATAAACTATTTGACGGCTGAATTAATGGATTAAAGAAATATAGTTTGTGTATTTTGTATGTACTTTTGGTTCTGGATTAACACGAATGTGCTACTTTTAAATGAAATGACCACGCGGGTAAAGCCGTAGCACAACTAGTCATAGTAACATAATAATCCAATAGTAGATTTAAACGGGTGCGATATCTACGGTTGAATAATTCAGTAATAAACCAATAGATGGGTTACCGTCCCCCTACGTCGGTTAATAAGTAAATGGAAGAAGACTTTTTTAGTACGATGAAGTCCAAATTCTTATTTTTTTGTTTTTTTGGCTTATTTGGCAAAGAGCGCGGATTAAGTATGTGCGTGCGATCCTTTAGAAAAAATATACAATATGTTTTCGTTTACCAGTCACTGCTAAAATTAAATAGTTGGTAGATCACCATAGACACGAAAAACATAACTCTTGTTCTGGGCGTTCGAGTAAAAAAAAGCTAAAGGGTTGCAGATACTTGACAACATTGATATAGGTACCTATTTACTAAGAACGTACTCGTAGCAACTTTGTTGGTGTAGACTGGAATAATATACACAACTATGGACATTAAAAGGTAAATAAAATACTTCGTATGTAAACAAAATGTACATTTTGAGATGCGGTATATCTTACTCTCTAATCGACTCATCCATTCACCAATCGAAGATCAAACAGCGACACCCCGAGCCCCACAAGTAAATCGGTTTCTAAATAGTTCTCTCCCCAGTCCCTATGGATGCACGGCCATAGATGATGCAGAAGTTACCGCGTGCACGGTGCACCGAGGGCCCGAGGTCATTGGCCTCCCATGGGGGCGGATGGTACACCATGTCAAATCGTCAATATTGAACTTAGGCCGTGTGAAGTGATTTTGGTGGTTCAATTAAAATGCCTCCTCTGGTTTGTTTAATTAGTTTACAATGGTTTCAGAGGGGTAATTGTTAAGTGTTTTCGGTCAATGCAAGGCTAATCAAGGTAATTCATAATTAATTGTGGACATTATACTATTATTGTTAAGTGTTTTCGGTCAATGCAAGGCTAATCAAGGTAATTCATAATTAATTGTGGACATTATACTATTATTATTAAGTGTTTTCGGTCAATGCAAGGCTAATCAAGGTAATTCATAATTAATTGTGGACATTATACTATTATTGTTAAGTGTTTTCGGTCAATGCAAGGCTAATCAAGGTAATTCATAATTAATTGTGGATATTATACTATTATTGTTAAGTGTTTTCGGTCAATGCAAGGCTAATCAAGGTAATTCATAATTAATTGTGGACATTATACTATTATTGATAGAGTTACAAATATTTTTTGTCTTTTTTTAAGAAAGATGACTATTAATGGATTTACTAAAAATGTGCAAAACTAATTTTTATCTATGAGACCACACTGGGAGGTCTTTTCTTTCAAATACAAGAAACGGACATCCAAATTGGCTTAACGTATTTTATGAACATGATTGGAGGACTGCTCCAAAAACAAATATAGTGATATTTCTCTATTTATATTAATTTACTAGCTTTCCCCGCAGCTTTGCCCGCGTATTTAAACTGTATGTGTTGTTTTGCGCAGAAAAATAATAGTTTTTCGAAAATAAAAGTAGTCTATGTTACTCCTTGTAACATCAGCTATCTTCTAGTGAATTCGGAGATTAGCGGGAACAAACAGAACAGACAGACAGAAATACAAACAAAAAAATATGCTTTTGTGTTATGGGTACCGTATGTACTTTCATATGCATTTAGTAATTAGCTGTTATTTTGACATTACAAACAAACACTTCAACTTTATTTATATGTAAGATAAGATATAGATAAGAAATTGAAACCAAACAAACACTGCAATTAACTCCTTACTTAAAAATAATAACTCCTTGTAATTATTAAACATAACATCTTATATTTCAAAATCGAGGATGCTAAGCTTTTTTTCCTGTTTTATGTTCCGTCGGAAACACATTAGGGCAGCTGTAAGCCGCCATATTAGTTTTTTGACACTTCATATATTCCTATGTCACTCTCGTAGTGAAGAAAAATCTAGTTATACCTCATTTATCAAATTCCATCAAGCCGTTTAGGCTGTAGGACGCGCTAAAGAAACATACATACAACCCTTGCACCGCTATGGTACCCAAGGAATGTATCCTTCAAATTTCAAATCTTTTGGAGGCTGCGCATTGTCTCTCATTTCAGTCAGTAGGTATGTCACAGTCACGGCCGTTACTGTTAAAGGTATAGATTATGAGAAAAAAATGCCATTTAAATGCTTGATAACATGTCAAAAGCAATGTAGCCATACTAACAGGGGCGGTAGTTGAATATAGTTCGTGCGAACTGAAAGCTACCTTATTGGATTTCGTTCGCTATAAAAACATCAAGGGGCCATAGGATCAAAAGATGAACGAGATATATCACTAGAAATCGTTCAATATTTTGTTATTAGAGGAATATATGTAGGCATTGTAGGTATTTATTTAATACTTCTGCACAAAAAGCGTGTGTTAGATTACTACTTATTGTAAATATAGAAATATATAAAAATAATACTTGGTACATGTAAATGTTATGTATCCAGCTTTCAGAACGAAGTATTGACTACTTTAAAGAAAAGTAAAGTACCACGTGTAAACTTACGATGTATGTCATCCATCACTATGAAACATCTGTATTATTATGTCATAATTATTATAATGTATTCCAATACAACTATCAGACATGACTAATGTAATTAATAAAGTAAATGGTAGATATTCGTTGATCTGTTTTCAAACGACTCAAATAGCTTGGACGATGTCGGTAGTCTTCGTCTCGGATGACTTCTGACAGCGTCGGATGTTCGAAAATGTTATATAAAGGCTCTCTCGACTTGGTAAATCTTAGTCCTCAGCTCTCTGGGGAAGATCTACGAGCGAATCATTCTGATTCGACTCCGGTTCATTGCAAATTCTAAAAATCTCTTTCCAAACGAACAGTTTGGCTTTAGAGCCAGACACATCACGGAGCACATTCTCGCTAGCTTCAACAGATATCCGAAACCCCAAACCACGATAGCCGTCTTCCTAGACGTGGCTAAGGCTTTTGACAAAGTCTGGCACGCCGGGCTGATATACAAGTTGTATCAGCTCGGATTGCCAGATCGTCTTGTGCTCATAGTACAAGACTACCTAAAAGGCCGCAGCTTTCGTTATCGTGTCGAGGGAGTCAAATCCAACCCGCACCCCATCAGAGCCGGAGTCTCTCAGGGCTCCGCGCTTTCCCCGCTTCTGTTCTCACTGTACACTAGCGATTTTCCGCGCCCCCCAAACGTAGAAATCTCCCTCTTCGCCGACGATACCGCGATCTATACGACTGGATGGAAGCCAACCCATCTTCGGAGACACATCCAATGGGCGCTCGTCGCCCTCGGAGAGTGGTTCCGAAGATGGCGCATCTTGGTGAACCCTGAGAAAAGCGTAGCAATGCGCTTTACTGAGGACACCAAGCGGTACTTTCCATCCGGTCGTTTTACGATGTTCGATCAACCCATCCAGTGGGCGAAACAAACCAAGTACCTAGGAGTTACCCTTGATTATCAACTGAGATTCGACAAACACGTAAAAGTAGTCCGCGACAGGGCGTCCTTCTTCCAAGGCCGCCTTTACCATCTCTTAGGCAAGCGGAGTAAAATGTCCCTTACAAATAAGGTGACACTTTACAAAGCCTGCATCCGCCCCGTCATAACTTACGCGTCTATAGCATTCGCGCACGCTGGTCCGTCAATCCTGTAACAGTTTAAGAGAGTCTAAAATAAATTCCTTCGAAATGTAGTAGGCGCTCCGTGGTATCAGAGGAACGCCAACCTGCACCGCGATATCGAGCTTCCCTCGATCAGTCAATTCATGAAAGATGCCTCTCGCCGCTACTTTGATGAGGCTCCCCATCATCCCAACCCTCTCGTAGTAAAAGCCTCCGACTATACGACAGACAGTATTGCCCTCCGTAGACGTCCCCGCGATGTCCTGGACGATCCGGACGACGTCATCGCAGTCAAAGTACTGGCAGCGATGGCTTCACCCAATCCGACCACCCCTGGCACCCCGCCAGGGGGTATCAACACACTTAGACATAGACACTGACCTCGCCGGTGAGGTCGAAGGTCCCATAACACATAGTCAGATATTATTAGCCTTCGAGTTTCTTGCCGATTCTTCTCGAAGGTGTATTACGAATCGGCGGTCAGTTATAAAAGTCAATCAAAGAGCACCTAGCCATTGTTCAGGGCCCCCTCGATCACTACCTAACGGTAGCGATCCAGGAGTGTTTAGTTCGATACCCCCGTAATCAGACGGCCGTCCAAGCCGAGGGCCGTACCCCTGGGTACCCTCGTGCGGGTCGTCCAAATTTAACTTTGGCCTGCGCCTTCTGTCACGCATTGCGGTGGAGTGCTTGTTAGCGCCCGCCCCCAAGCCCGGTTCAAGCTGTAGAGGCCGATAAGGCCAACATCATTAGTCAATACAAAAAAAAAAAGGCAAAGCTTAATGTTCTTGTGGCCGCCGCACCGAGAGGACCTTGGCAAGTTAAGTGCTTTTCTTTTTACTCTGTTATGCTGCTTGTTTGTAACTGTGTAATTATACTGTGTATTTATTACGCGTATCACTTCATTGTGGGGTGATGAAGTGATCTATATGATTATAGTTAACGGGATTATCATAAATTTGATTGTGTTTAAATACTGTTTTATAAGTTAATATGCCTAGTGTAACTAAGGCAAATATAAATGTTTGTATGTGACCAATTATCACATTTAAATTATTAATAACTATGTACATAAATAGTTATTGGTTTAATAATATTACAAAACATGTTCACCACGTTGTCTTGCCGGTTTTCTTGAAAAGTGGTGTATTCCGAATCCGCTATTCAAATAAGTAAACAATATAAAGAATTGCAAACCCATTTCCTTGTTTTCATTAAAATACTCCTTAAGTTATTTATTCTGTAGCTGTAGCTACTAGGTACTATAGATACCAACTATAGGATATAGCCACTTGCTTTTAATACTAGGTGCAGATAAGTTTTATCTCCTACTCGACACACCTAACCAACTGAAGGCTAACATTACAAAACTTAGGTTTTGATAACCTTACAGTACGTATAATTATTATACATATGTTTATAAATCTCACACGTGCATGGCGGACTAAATTCTAGGTAGCATTTTATTTCAGGATGTGTGCTAAAATAAGTTTGTGCTAAAATGCTACCTAGCATTGAGTCGTCCATGCACCTTTTAAACAGAATAACTAATGACATACTTAATTGACCGAGCTAGTGCGAAGCGCGAGCGAAGCGTCTCTGCTTGGGCAAAAAATATTTCGTATGTCCGGATGTCTGTCCGGCTGTTCTCCTCTATAAGTCGCATTTCTCAACCGATCCAGACGAAACTTGGTATACAGGTTAAGCGAATTTTGAGAATTTTGTAGTCGTCGGGGATTTTCATAAGGGAGGGGTGCTTCCCCTAAAAACGGGTAAAAAGGGGGCTACTGAATATCTCCGCCATATTAAATCCGATTTCGATAGTTCTTTAAATTAGTCTCATAAAAAAATGGTGAAGATCTGATGAGAACGTGTTGAGCAGAATAGCTCCTCAAAATGCAGTAAATTTCTCACTTTTAAGTTTCTACCAGTGGAATCCGGCCTTTACCTACTAGGTAGGGATTGATGGAGCACCTTGGTTATTAAAGTGAGTTGTACAATAAGGTAACTAGATGGCGCTACTATGCACCGCTAGATTGTTTGCAAAAAAGTTAGCACGCGCGAGGTCTAGAGCTCACAGAGCCACTAGATTTATATTTTTTTTTTTTTTTTTTTTTAATACTCTAACGAGTATGCAAAAGCATTTAATTGTAAGCGGCATAATAACAGCACTTTTACAAGTAAAAAATTTAACATCTTATGTTTGTTAAAAAACAACATGTTATGAAAATGGAGAAAAACATGAAAATAAATAGACCAAAACTAAATCGATAAAATTAGGTTAACTATAAATAAGTATGCTTTGAGTTTGAAAACTAAATTACTACCTTTTCATGTGTTGACAAAATGTGTAATTATGAATTGGCTTTGGAGTTAAATTCGCCTGTATTTTTTTCGTCGTTCCCGTTTGCTTTTTTTTTGAAACAAAAAACCCGTTTGCCACTTGTGTATATTACCTCAAATTTCCGGGATTTCTGCAAAAAATAATTATCCATATATTTTTTTATTAAAAAGGTACCATAATTACTCATAGTAAGTAGGTAGACGTTTAGAGTTCATTCTCGTAACAATTGGTATATTCAGTAGTAAATTAAGTGTGAGCAACCGTAAGACTTGGCTTGGATTAAGGGTAAGCAATTATCATACTTGGCTTGGATTAAGGGTAAGCAACTATCATTTTTGGCTTGGATTAAGCGTAAGCAACTATCATACTTGCCTTGGATTAAGGGTGAGCAACTATCATACTTGGCTTGGATTAAGGGTAAGCAACTATCATACTTGGCTTGGATTGAGGGTAAGCAACTATCATACTTGGCTTGGATTAAGGGTAAGAAAGTATCATACTTGGCTTGGATTAAGGGTAAGCAACTATCATACTTGGCTTGGATTAAGGGTAAGCAACTATCATATTTGGCTTGGATTAAGGGTGAGCAACTATCATACTTGGCTTGTATTAAGGGTAAGCAACCACCATACTTGGCTTAAGTCCCGTTCGGATGTAGCTGTTTTAAAATGGGTACAAGCTGAGTTAACTCTTATTTTGTACTATATTATGTAGATCTGGCTGGTAGAAACTGCTATCCAACAGTGAGAATTGCATTTAAATCTGTCAAGTAGTTTTTACGTGATGCACGAACAGACAGACAGATTCTTAGACTGAGATAAGACAAACAAGCAAGTACGTCTGAACAAGAATATACGTAACATTTAAAAATTGTGTGTCTCTGTGTGTGTCTGTATGTTCGCGCATCACATGAAAACTGCTGGACCGATTGAAAGTTTTCAGTTTTCACTGTTGTCTAAGCTTAGGATTTAACCTAAAATCTGTTCCACTTTGCACCTCAATGCAACGAATAGAAGACGAGCAATTGATAAATAACGCTGTAGAGGTCAGTTATAGACCAACAGCATATACCACCTAAAAAATATATAAAAAAAAATAGCCAAACGCATAACATTCTTCTTTTTCAAATCAGAGGTTAAAAAGTGAGCCGGTAAGTATGAAGGGAAGCTAAGAATAGCGAGTATCAGAAAGTGATACCGGTGTGTCGCAGAAAATAAATAATCCAGATAATTTTCCCGAACTCTTTGGAACCTATTTGGGTTCCGAGAAACGTTAAGTCATTTTGTTTTTCCTCTTGTATGGATTCATCTATCCATACTTATAATAAAGCAGTAAGAAAAAGTCTGTACAATCAAGAATATACAAAAAAAATGGTATAGAGAACTTAATATAAGCGACTGAAAAGAATATAACATTTTTTTAGATGGTTTGTTTGTTTTTTCCGTTTGTACGCGCATCAAGTAAAAACTACTGGACCGATTGCGGTTTTTGGATAGCTTAGGCTTATAATTAAAAACTGGTGAACTTGGAATCTCAATCTGATGAGTAGAAGCCGAGCAATCAATAAAAAACTATACGACGGCTGAACGAAACTTAAGTACTTTAAAGGTACTTATGGTCCTGGAATAACACATAAGTTACTTTTAACAAACCGAAGTGACCACGCGAGCAAAGCCGCGGGCACAGCTAGTTTTGATAATAAGGCACCGGTTAAGTATATGACTGTGAAATAATTTCAATTTATTACAACTTAACATTAGTATTCTGTTTATGTAACGTATAGGTCTTCAAAAGATTTGGTATATATACAACCCAATGCACTTCAGAATGCTTCTTACCTGTGGTGAGTGATATTTAATACATGCCCGCAGTTGTTTTGCTGGCCACAATCATGCAGCAACAGTGGCAGTATAACAGTTTGAATGGACATCAAACTGACACTCAAACAATATCGCTAGCTAAAACACCTGTTTGAATAACTTCATAAATCTCCAGAAAGATACATTCACCCCCATCCTATGAAAACTATCTCCGCATTTTATAGGCGTGACCTAAACCCTCAAGCCTCCAAGATTATGTTTACCACGTTAAAGTACCTACTTACCTAATTAACTTGACGACAGACGCTAACAGTGAAACAAAAAACGACTGTAATTTATCAATTATGCACAGAAATATCATTATGAAAATTCCTAATTCAAAAGGCAGTGGCGGGGACATAGGTACCTATTTTATTTCGTGCGAAACACTAATTCTCAGCACACAATGATCAACTGGTACGCCAATTGGGAGAACAGTTGGGTAACCAGTTTGATAACCTATCGCACGGTCCCAGTACATCGCGACTAGTTTATGAAGACCCACCTCGTTTCCGTCTACTTGAATAATGAGGGTTTAGAAGCGGACGCGTAAGGAGGTTGCAGAGGTCTACGCGCTGGTTGTGAAATACTCAGCGTAAGTTTTTAGGAAAATTAACTTTAAGGACCGTTTCAATCTAAACCTTTGGAGATTAGAGTTGCTCATAGCTTGTATTTAATTTATGATCCTAGATGAACATAGGATGCTTGTTTTCGCGATAAACTGTAGTCAGCGTGGACGAAGTCGCGGGCGAAAGCTAGTTGTCTAAATCTTAATTTTATATACGTGAGTCTGCTCTGTAAAGAAGAAATTATATATTTTTTCTCACACATTTACATCACTCAAATAAAACTACTATAAAGACGAATTCAAAAAAATATGCTTAACCGTCAGCACCTGTCTATATTGCGCTATATGCATTGTGTAACTATAGCTTGATGCAAGGGGGCAGGCGTGGGGGACAAGGGAACTTATGGGCCATATGGCGAGGGTGCGGGAGCACAAATATCATGGCATCAATGATTTCCGGTTAGGGATATTCTGCCGGAATCGATTCTGTGGACACTCTTTGTTATTTGATTGTTGGAGAGACCGCTAATCTGCCCTATAGACACAGTTTAGTATAATGCAGTTGTCTATGCAGACTCGTATAGATGATCTCACTCTACTACTGAATATTGCCAGCACAAGGTACGAGGCACGGCTGTCATTTATTTTTAATCATGGTAATAAAAAAAACTTCTAGTCAACCAACTATCGTAGAATCTATGGCACTTCAGTGCCTTAGAATCACCGTATCGTAGTGGTTGTATATATTAAAAACATTGCAAATTTATCCAATTCAATACAAAAACATGGCAATTATGTTTAAAAAATAAACCTTACCTTACCTTTACCTTACTTACCTACCTACTCTAGTCTAGTACTCTTGAATGAAGGTTACGTAAGCTTCATAAATCTCTTTGTCGTGTCGACTTTATTTGAATACTAGGTTTTATCCATGCACGTTCATGTGGACTACCCAGGGCAGGATTCAAACTATCTCCATACAAAATTTCATCAAGTTCTGTTAAGCCGTTTAGTCGTGAAAAGGTAAGAGACAAACAGACAGTTTTTTTTTTAGGGAAAATTCATTGGCTACTAGCAAAAAGGATTAAATCTTGGCTACTAGTAAATTCATCAAGTTTGGGCTCATTAGATTTGTCATAACGAGTCCTTTTCATTTCACCAATTGACGAGCGTGTTATAGTCTATTTAAAATTATAAGCTGTTAAATTTGTGTACCTCCTCATAGGTTATAACATCTGCAATTATGAAAAAGTGATAGATTATCTCTGCTATATCTATTGTTGTTATCGCAATAACAATTACAGTAGATATCTAACCAGACAGCGACGGTTAGTGCCGCGGGAGACAGCGGCAGATAAAAGGTTAAACTTTGTGATTTCGCTGGAGGCGATCCCGCCCAGATCTATCACATCAAATAGAAACGCGCTGTTTTTTTCAACCCTTTCTTGTACTCGCTTAAACTCGCGTAAGAAATGCTTAGCTTGTAATATGCTTTATTCTGTGTTATAAAATTAAATCACTAGGTATAGGAACCGGCCATGAGCAAAATACAAGGATTTCGCGTGATCTTTTAGCTTCTATTACATAATCATTAAGTCTTTCAATTATAATTACAAATATATTAAATCTCATATACTCTATTATTATTTATACTGTGCGTGAATTATTGTGATAATTACTTGTGTACTTATTATTTCCTATATTTTTTGTGTACTTTATTTTTTTATTGCGGCCGGTTGGTCTAGTGGCTAGTAACCCTGGGAACGAAATCAAACGGTCGCGGGTTCGAATCCTGCAAGGTGCAATCATCTGTGTGATGAGCAGAAATGTTTGTTTCCGAGTCATGGATGTTGATATTCGTATTTATGTATGTTTATCCGTTATCTAGTGCCCATATTACAGGGTATCCTAGTTTGGGGCTAGGTAATTGGTGTGAAATTGTCCCGAATATATTGAATATATTATTATTATATTATTACTGGAAGATAATTATATTCAAGCTTCTGAACTGGAACGGACATATGGTGTTAACATCAATGGCGAATTCATCACTCACCTTCGATTTGCTGATGATATAGTCATATGGCAGAAACCCTGGAAGACCTAAGCACAATGCTCAGTGACCTCAATATTGTTTCCCAACAGGTGGGTCTTAAAATGAACATGGGTAAGACGAACATCATCTCAAATGGTAATGTCGTACCCATGCCGGTTTTTTGTTGGGAACGATATAATCGAAGCTGTTGATCACTATGTCTACTTAGGTCAGACGATCCAACTGGGTAGATCCAACTTCGACAAAGAGGTCAATCGACGAATCCAACTCGGATGGGTAGCGTTCAGGAAATTACGCCATATCTTCTCGTTGCAGATACCGCAGAGCCTCAAGCCTCAAGACAAGCAAGAAGAAGAAGAGAAGTTTATAATCAGTGCGTGTTGCCAGCGATGACATACGGCACTGAGACGTGGTCGATAACTATTGGTCTCATACACAAGCTCAAAGTCGCGCAGCGTGCAATGGAGAGAGCTATACTCGGTGTTTCACTACGTGATAGAATCCGTAACGAAGAAATCCGTAGAAGAACCAAGGTCACAGCTTTCAAAGTTTGCAATTTGAAGTGGCAATGGGCAGGCCATATAGTTCGCAGAACCGACAACCGGTGGGGAATAAAGGATCACGAATGGCGACAACGAACAACCAAGCGAAGTGTAGGGAGACCCCCCCACACGATGGATCGACGACATTATAGCCATTGCAGGAAGTCGGTGGATGGAGGTGGCACAAGATCGCTCGTCATGGCGCCCTTTGGGGTACATAGGCCGTTCAGCAGTGGACTTCTAAAGGCTGAAATGATGATGATGACTTTTTTATTTATTAACTAGCTGTACCTGCGGCTTCGCATGCGTGGGCATTTCTCTAGTTTGAAAGTACTCTCTGTACTAGATCATTCCAAGACCTAAAATACCACTATACTCGTACCAACATTTGATCAAAATTCCTTCAAAGGTCAAAAAGTTTTTATCGATTGCTCGGCTTTTTCTCACCGGGTTGAGATACCAAATACACCAGTTTTTAAGTCAAACCCCAAGCTATCCATCTGTGAAAACCACTGTCGTAATATAATATGTAGTAATTAGAAGTATTATATACATATAAACAAAAAAAAACATTACATGTCTTCTAGAGTAATTTTTCTAACCTTATAAGATAGAAAATGTCACATAAAATAAATTAAGCAACAAAAAAGTGGGGACCCTGGTGTCCGCAGAGTGTAATATTACAATAAAAAATAAATAAAAAAAAACGTGAAGACCGCATCGCAAATAGTCCAGTAGTTTTTATGTGATGCGTGAACAAACATACAGACAAACAGATAAACATCCAAACAGACAGACACGAATTTTAAAAAGGTCATATTCTTGTTTACTAGCTTATTTTAAGTACCCTAGACATTTTTTTCCCATTTTTTCCAATTATCTCCTTTGTACAGACTTTTTCGTTCTTATTGCTATATTATAAGTATAGATTATCAGTATAGTTTTTTTTTTCTTTTTTATATCCGTTCGTCACTAATGGCCTGAGGTGAAAATCAACGCTGTGGATTTTCTTCACAGTTTTTTCGCTGAGCTCTGTTTTCTGGCAGCACTATATATGGCAGCAATAGTTGCACTGTTGATTTCTGTTTTGCTGTGTACAGTATATGAGAATAAATTGTTTCTTATCTTATCAGGTAGGTATGCTTATGGTATGCTTCGATTGAGTGTTAGAACATTGAGCCAATGAAACATCCATACTATAATATATGTTTTAAGCAAAAGTAATTCTGCCTGTGCGTATCTTATCTATTTACGACTAAACGGCTGAGCCGATCTTGATGAAATTGTGTATGATTATAGTTTGAACCCTGTGTAGTCCGCGCGAATGAAGTCGTAGGCAAAAGCTAGTATTACAATAAAGTCGACGCTATAAAGATTTAAGGCTTATAAACCACAAAATGACATCTTTTTGAATATTTGTAGAGTTATTTGTACCGAAAAAACGTAACCCTTATAAAATCATTCACGAGTCACGATCTATCCATCATTCATATCACATTTTTTTTTAAATAAATGTTTACTGAGAAAAGGATTTGGTCTCTATTTGCGCCACAGTTTTGAAAAGTTATTAAGAAAAGCAAATTGAACATGGTTGTATCCATACCAATATATAAAAGTGAAACGTTGTCTGTTTGTTTGTTTGAGGAGCTTTCACGCGATAACAGCTGGATGGATTTTGATGAAATTTAGAATGGAGATATACCCTGAAATAAAACATAGGATACTTTACATCCCGGAAAATTATAAGTTTCCAAGGAAAAACTGGAATAACTGGAAATATGTTGATTAATCGCTGTAAGAAACGGTTGCCATGGAAACGAAATAACAAGTATGTCAAAAAACATCAAGAGCATTGCTATACCTACTTTTGCATTGGTTTTTAATATCTTAGAACAATATAGGAAGTTTTTTTCGCGATAAACAGTAGTCCGCGCGGTCGAAGTCGCGGGCGGGAAAACTAGTTACTAATATAAATAGGTACTACCTACTTGGCAAGGTTTAAAAAAAGACGGAGCCTACACTAGCAATCAAACCAGTAAAGCAAAGCAAATGGGGGCTGCGTAAGTGTGCGTGAGTGGATAATTTGTGGTTGATACACAATTTCATCACAAAAGACTGCTTTTTTTTTTATTTTCCGTTAGATCTTGACAGAATTAATTCAAATGACAAGGTCGAGATCATGCTGTGATGTGGCGGCCGATCGGCATAACATGGTGTGACTGCGTGAGGCTTGTGCGTTCGAGCGGATCGGCATACCTTGGGTGCTTCACTTTCTATTTATCGGTGTAGAGTTCGTATTTTAGTAAACTTTCTTGTTACTATAAACATAAATGTATTTTGTTCACCACTTTAATATCGTCTCGTAAATAAGGAGATTTTGAACTTTCTCTCTAACATGATTTTAATAACCCACAACCTACAAACAACTACCTACCTTGTACCTACCTACCTGAGCGAAGATAAATAGCCATCTCCATATACAATAGAAATTCATTAAATTGATTTATTTCGTGGTTGGGCCGGTCAACGCACTGATTTGACTGATCCTTCGACCCGCGCGGTGACGTCACAGACCGCAAGCCTCCAAGCTGCGAGACCGGTGGCATAGAATATGTAGTAGTTCTAACTTGATAGCTCATAAAGAATGACCTTGATAGGCTGGTACCTTAAAACCTTGCTGTGATGGTGCCATAATTATATTATAAGGAAACGCAGGCTGCTAAATCGGGGTTTCGAATTCCCTTGTTTCCTCCTTCAAAACTGACCGGATTTTAATATAGTTTTTACCTTCAACCTAATCACTAGAAAACATTCTAAGTTCGTTTTGCTTTTCTTTAAAAACTTGCAAAATTTAGTAAATAGTGGCCGGGCGCTAACAACGATTGTTGAAGGCAGAGATAAAAAAATATCCAAAATTGTTTAGAAAATAATTTTGTTGTAATTAATTATTTAAATTGAAATTAATCGCGCTAAATACGTCACGTTTATATATATAAATGTAACGACGTTTCGATCTAGTTGCATTGATAGTCGTGGTCCCGAGAAGTCTGAAGTAGCGGGTGTCAGCGTCGAGAAGGGCGAGCGTTGACTCCAACTACCCGCATTTGGTTTAAAAAGTTTACTATATTAGAGCCTCAAAAGGCGCAAATATAGTACCCTCGACAGCGGATATATATTTGAGCCTTTTGGTGTAGAGACACTAGGGCCGTGGGAACCAGGAGCTCATCAAATATACAAAGATCTATCAGGGCGTCTGGTCGAAGCAATTCGTGACCAAAATGCTGGCCTTTACTTTGCCCAAAGACTAAGCATTGCCATACAACGTGGCAATGCTGCCAGCATTTTGGGAACGTCACCCACTGGTAGCGGATTTTTAGACTAGTTTTAGTATTATTTTGTTTTAGGTTAGTATAGTAATTGTTTTTAAAAAGTAAAAAGGAGTATAAAAGTTTAGAATTGTCACGACACACAACACTTTTTTTTTTTTTTTTTTATTACGGACTAGGCAATCGTTTGACCACGATCTCACCTGATGGAAAGCGATGATGTGATCGAAGGTATAGCACGCTTGCCTAGTAGATACCTATTCACTCTTGACTTGAACACACCGGGGTTATAATTTACCGGAAACACTGACGAGGGCAGGGCATTCCACTCCTTTGCAGTTCTTATAATAAATGAAGAAGCGTAACGCTTCGTTCTTGTGCGAGGTATTTCAACCATGAAAGGGTGGCGCTTTGCTGATCGTCTAGTCGTACGGTGATGAAAAGGTAATGGGGGAATCAGGTTGTGCAGTTCTTGTGCACACTCTCCATAGTGCAATCTGTAGAATACCGCCAGGCTTGCTACCTCACGTCGATGCGCCAGACTTTGAAGCTTACTCTTTACCAGAGTGTCATCCCCAATGACCCTGATAGCACGTCTCTCAATTGAATCCAAAGACTCGAGCTGATACTTGGCAGAACCGTCCCAGAGGTGGCAGCAGTACTCCATACAAGATCGGACCTGTGCTTGATAAAGATTCAAAAGCTGTCCCGGTGTGAAGTACCGCCTAACCTTAGACAAAATACCAAGTTTTTTTGCAGCTACCTTGGCTTTGGATTCTATATAAGACCCAAAATTCAGGTTTGATGTGAGTTCGATATCCAAAAGCTCCAAATGGTCGCCTATTGGTATTGTTACACTTTGGAAAGACTGAGATCGGTGTAGAGGACTCTTTTTAGCAGAAAACAAACACGCTTGCGTTTAAAACTTAACCAGGTTAGCATCGCCCCAATCGGACACGGCTTCTAAGGCTAAATTTAAACGGTCTACCATAGCCTCTCTCTGAAACTGGACAGCGTCACAGCTGGCTTGAGCATTGGAAGTGTATCTCTCAACTACAGTACTGTCATCAGCATACCCAAAGGTACCGGGCTTCAGAAGGTCATTAATGTGCAGTAAAAACAGTGTAGCCGAGAGAACCGATCCCTGAGGTACACCGGTATTGATAGCCATTTGATCAGACGAGCAGCCCTCTAAGACTACTCGAATAGATCGTTCCCTCGAGAAATTAACTATCCAATTGCATAAGCCAACAGGTAAACCATATGAGGGAAGCTTGTTTAAAAGGCCATCGTGCCAGACCCGATCAAATGCCTTCGATATGTCAAGGGAGACGGCAAGCGCCTCACCATGCATCTCTATGGCTTTGCTCAGTACGTGAGTAGCATACGCGAGAAGATCCCCAGTAGACCGGTTTCGGCGAAATCCGTATTGCCGGTCACTGAGAAGATCATTGTCTTCAAGGTATGCCAAGAGCCTAATGTTTATGACACGCTCCATACACTTACAGAATAAGGAGGTAATCGAGATGGGACGATAATTGGCCAGATCAGCACGACTACCCTTCTTTGGTACTGGTTGTACATTGGCAAGCTTCCAGCTCTTCGGAACTTTACCTGAGTGAAGAGAGAGGCGGTACAAAGTACAAACGCGTTAAGATGGGAGACAATTCGGGCGCACAGTTTTTCAACACAATCGCTGGAATACCATCAGGACCGGCCTTGTTCACATCTAGAGCTCGAAGCGTTCTGAGAACCTCCTTCTGGCGAATGCGAATTTTGGGCATAAAAACCCCGCAATGAGGAAGGCAGGAAGGTATCTTGCCAGAAGCATCTAGATGCGAGGCTTCTGCAAAAAGAGAAGCAAATAAATTCGTTTTCGCACTTACGACATCTGCAGATTTCTGCTGGCATAACCTGACTTATCACGGGATTACACGACGCAGCCAACTAGAAACTATCCACCCGGTTGAAATTGGGATACATTTTAATTTCAACCGCTTCACGTACAATCCTGGAGTAGTAGTGACGTTCCGTGGAGAGGATCTTCGGGTCATGGAGTTCAACCCAATGATTAAGGCTTGATTCAAGCAAATGCTCGGCGACTGCAGATTTATTTATCTGGCCGTTCTTTACAGCTGCAACGTGTTTTTTTATCCTTTCCGCTATAGTGCGCTTTGTTTGTCCAATGTAGGAACTACCGCAGCTGCAATGTATCTTAGGTAAGCCAGGTTTTTTGAAAACAATTTATTCAAAATAGCAAAAAGTAGGGATGCTAAAGGTGGCCTTTTAAATTTGGTTAAAAAACATTGCTCTAGTAGTAGATACAGGGAGGAAATCGAGGAAAACGTTAGTATGGACAAAACGCTGCCCACATTTCCCTTTTATGAGGTCGGCGGACAATGAATTTATTCGAATAGAGGTATTTATTTAGGTTCATTATAAATAACATTACATAGACAGAATCAAGGCCAAAAAAGGATTACACAGTTGGATGTGCTTAATTTAGCTTATTTTAAAAATAATTACAAATTATAACGAAATGTAAGCAATTGCATTTTGCATATTTTCACGAATAAACTGGCCATCAAAACCTAGTGCCACACTTTTGAAATTAATTGAGTTTATATTAAATTGCTTGGCTCCTACTCTTTGGATTGAAATACCAAGTACACCAGCTTTTAAGTTAAAACCTAAGCTCTCCAACAGTGAAAATCGCATCGCATTCGGTCCAGAAGTTTTAACGTGATGCACGAACAGACAGATGTTAAAAGTGTGTTAAGTAATAAAAAGTGTGGTAATGAAGGCCAGTGTATCTAGAACCCTAGACCAATACTATCCGAACCGAATCCGAATAATAGCATAATATGGTGGAAATATGCTTCAATTACAAATGATTTTGGTATAACGTTTGTATGGGCAATTCATCCTCCGACGATATCTTAAGCCATAGATATATAGATAGATAGATAGATAGATAGATAGATAGATAGATAAACATTTAATTGTACAAAAAACATAATCGAAAGTGCTAAAAGCCCCGACTGCGAACAAAACTAAAATGAGGCAGAAATTTAAGGGAGAATGTTTGCTAACCAACTTTCAATCGTTATAGATACTAACTGGTCATCCACACCAATATATAAAAGTGAAACGTTGTCTGTTTTTTTGTCTTTTTTATATAATTGTTTGTTTTTTGTTTGAGGAGCTTTCACGCGATAACGGCTGGACGGATTTTGATGGAATTTGGAATGGAAATAGGTTATATCCTGGAATAAAACAGGATATTTTTTGTCCCGGAAAATAGCAAGTTTCTACGGGAAAACTGGAAAATTATGATTACTCGCTGTAAGGAACGGTTGCCATGGAAACGAAATAATAACAAGTGTGTCAAAAAGTATCAAGAGCGTTGTGCTATACTTGGTTTTATACATTGTTTAAAAAAAAAAAAAAACCTAGAACATAGAATCCTTTTTTTTCGCGATAAACTGTAGTCCGCGCGGACGAAGTAACGGGCGAAGGCTAGTTCAAAATATAAAATGCTAAGAGAAACCTAAAGATGATTTTCAAATACCTATGATATCCCACATAGCTCGTCAACTTTTTTAATTTATTTTTACAATATGGCGTCTGGTTGTCGCCATATTGAATTTTGAATACAGCCATGTCTTTAATAGCAATAGATTAAGACAAATCGATTGACGAAAGAATAATCAAAATAGGTTCGTCTATATAGTGCTACAAAGTAACAAATATACATAGACTGATAAACACATTACCCTCCGCGCAGTTGGGTTAAAATAATACAAGTATTAGAACAATAGTAGAACGAAACAAGAGGAAATATTGAGGGAGGATTTATTAAAATTGTAAAGGACGGGTGCAATAATGCTCTCCATGACAATATCTGGGCAGGGTAGTGACCGGTGCGTGCGGATGTTTGAGGCCTGCGCTACATTTCCGGTGCTGCGCCGTGTGGAACCACCCTTAGGGGACGTACGGTACTACAAGTAAATCAAGGTCGCCTTATATAATTTTGAGAGGGAGATAAATAGATATCTATAACATTTTACTAAAACGATGTAGATTTTTATAGAATATCATAACTTAAAACATTAAAGCTTTCTTTTTTATAATGAGCTTTGCACGTATGTTAATATTAGTAGTAGTACGGTATTAGTTGCTTGCTTGTTGTGTGAGTTAGTGCTGGCATCCGATGGCAGAGGTTGTCAGGCCGCTCGAGGGCGCCTCTGACCTGGGACCGCGGCAGTACACCTTGTTTCCCTTCCTTGAAGATTCCTTCAATCTCCAGCCCCGGCTTCCTTTAACAAGCTTTTTTAAGATTTTTTCATCATCATCTTCATCATTATTTATGCCTTTAGAAGTCCACTGCTGAACAAAGGCCTCCCCCAAATAGCACCACGACGAACGGTCTTGTGCCGCCTCCATCCACCGACTCCCTGCGCTGGCTACAATGTCGTCCGTCCAACGTGTGGGGTGTGGGACACTTCGCTTGCTTGTTCGTGGTCGCCATTCGAGAACCTTTATGCCCCAGCGGTTGTCGGCTCTGCAAACTATATGGCCTGCTCATTGCCACTTCAACTTGCAAATTCTGAGAGCTATGTTCTTCTACGGATTTCCTCGTTACGGATCTTATCACGTAGTGAAAACTTCGAGTATAGCTCTCTCCCTTGCACGCTGTGCGACTTTGAGCTTGTGTATGTGACCAATAGTTAGCGACCACGTCTCAGTGCCGTATGTCATCACTAGCAACACGCACTGATTATAAATTTTAGTCTTGAGGCACTCCGGTATCTGTGATGAGAAGAAAGTCTTTGTCGAAGTTGGATCTACCCAGTTGGATCGTCTGATTAAACATAGTATTCAACAGCTTCGATAATATCGTTCTCAACATAGACCGTCATGGGTGCGACATGTAAACCGCATCGCAATCGGTCCAGAAGTTTGTAAGTGATACGGGAACAAACAAATATTCAGACAGACACGTTTTTTTGTAAATGTTATGTTCTTGATCGGTAGCTTATTTTAAATACCCTCGACAATATTGTTTTATAATTATCTTCTTTGTACAGCCTTATCGTACTTATTGCTCTATAATAAGTGTAGATAAATTATACTTACCTACTTGATGAATAGAAACCAATGAAAAGTGGTAATAGTCGATGACACACACTGATGGCTTGATGTCCCGGTATGTCTCCTCTTGTGCAGGGTGAGTGACCGGCGGATGTTTGCGGCCCGCGTTCGATTTCCGGCGGCGGCGTAGCGCGTCGCGTCGTTTGGACCCACCCTTATCCTGTGGGAGAGGTAGTGACGGATAAAGGTCTGCGCACACCTAACGCCCCGGCGCGGCCGCGCCGTATCCGGGTGGACGCCTAGCCGTTAAGCAGACGTCGCCTAGCCATAAAAGAGGCGTGCAGTGACCGCGGCGCCGCGCGTCGTGCCGTCGCGTCGTCGCCCCGCAGCCGCGTTGAAAACTAGCCAAGGCGGTGCCGATCCGGTGCCTTAAGCCGTGTGATGTAAGATGGATAAACTCTCCAAAATGGGAAAGGAAACGAAAAAAAACTCTTCTATGGTTAAACTAAATTGTGAGATCTTTTATTTCTATGACTATATCCACGTTTTCACAAAACTTTACATAGATATGTAGAACTCTTTATTGGCACCCACAAATACAATAATGTTGGCCTAAATGTATACATACCCGTCCAAGCATATAGTTGTTACTTCTTACCGTCTTGTAATGTTGAAACTCCATTTCAATGTTTCTTGATGCAACAGATACCCTCGATACAGGTCTTCATCAGCGAAATCATCAACTCATCTCCCTTGGAAATGCTGGTCCGAATAACTCCATCAAAACAGTTGTGCTCTAAATCAAAGCTTCTAGCTCAATAGTAACAAACAAAGCTAAAAACCATTTCGCCTAGTTCAGCTTTCTAATAACGAAAACCACATTGAAGTCGGTACATCCCTGCGTAATTCAACCTCTTTGGTGCATCCGTTTGGGAGCTACGAATGTCACTGACAGAAAGGCTTCAAGCTCATAACACAGTACATATTGTATAGTTCCGTAGAGACAATACAATTTACTAGCTTTCGCCCGTGAATTTTCCGCGCGGACTACAGTTCGTCGCGAAAAAAAACATTCTACTCGTATGTTCATCTAGGATATGTAAAACCAATGCAAAATATAGCACCACCGCTCTTGATGCTTTTTGACTAACTTGTTGTTGTTTCGTTTCCACGGCAACCGATCCTTACAGCGAGTAATCGTTATTTTCCAGTTTTCCCGTGGCAACTTACCAATTTCCCGGATTAAAAGTATCCTATGTTGGTCTCTAAATTGTACAGTACCTATTTAAAAAGTTTTATCAAAATCGGATCAGCCGTTTTGGCGTGAAAGCTCCCCAAACATACAAACAAACAAACAGACAACGTTTCACTTTTATGTATTGGTGTGGATGTATTGTGCTCATAATCTTATCACCACTCTTTTTTGGGATTAAAAATATACATTTCGACCAGGACGACTTCTTTGAAAAATCGAAAATATATTTAAGTACATGAGCTAATTAAAAAAAGATAAGTTAGATAATAGTAGAGAGGCTCTACCACTATTCATGTCTTAAGTAGAGCAGATTTATAATATAAAATAAAGGAAACAGCAGAAGAAACAGAAAAAAAAAGTTGTCTATCCTAGTACTATAAGTAGTATGTAGATTTTTTATATCACATTTTTCATATCCGGTTGGTCTTGTGGCTATTAACTCTAGGAACGAAATCAAACGGTCAAGGGTTCGAATCCTGCAAGGTGCAATCATTTGTGTGATAAGCAAAAATGTTTTTTTCCGAGTCATGGATGTTGATATTCGTATTTATGTATGTTTATCTAGATAACTCTAGTGCCCATATTACAGGGTATCCTAGTTTGTGGCTCGGTAATTGGTGTGGAATTGTCCCGAATATATTTATATTTATTTATACAAAAACTTTTTGAACACCGTTTCATCTGATGGTAAGATTAAGTGACCATAAGCTACCACGCAACTGAAGATGGAACACTCAGATCTAGAAAATAATAATATAGGGACCTATTAACTCTAGCCTTGGTAAGGTTTTAGAAATCGGGGAACAAAAAAGATGGTAGGAAATTCCATTCCTAATATCTAGTTTTACTTATTCAAAACAAAACACAACGATGGAATTCACAGTTATACCTTTAGGTGTTTGACAAATCCTGTATATTTAGGACTATTAGAATACCAATTTAATAACTGCATATAAAAACTAGGACTAGTAACCTTACATGTAGGTAGTTAGGTAGATATCTTACCTACTCCTATAGGTAACATTCTAAATAAAACGCAACTTGCCCATTTGCAAATTAGGCTTATTTATCGCGAATTCCCCGAGCTCCCTTTATGAACGAAACGCTAATAAATCATTAGCCATTTGATAAACGAACCTCCGCAGCTCCGTCCCAAACCGCTGCTGTTTTAATTTGTCATCTGGTCCACAGATGTAGCCAAAATCATCGATAAATTCGATAATCCTCCGCACTCCAGCATTATCACCACCAATGCTTCACGTTTATCAATCAACATAATATCGTGAACAAAAGTGGTTTAAAAATCAACAAGATACAACGCAAAGCGAGTAGTAACGACCTATATACAAATACCGTAATTCCTTCCTTGACTTACGTAGCCTTTTAATGTTTTGCATACATTGAAGTAAACTCACATGTGCCACAAAGCACTGAGCCAGGAAAAGAGCTATGGAAGGCATGTATTGAAGAGATGACGTAGGAATTTCGCATGCGCTTCGGTCGTCTCGAGGGCATACGATGCTTCTGCGCCAAAAAGTTATAAGTACGTGGTGTTTTTCAAGGAAAACGCAGTCTTATTTCTAATGATTTATGATTGGTAAAAGATTGGAGGCTGCAAATTATATGATGTTTTATCAACGGAGATGATCTATGGCTGCCTCCAATCGGCCGCATTCGGGTGCCGTCGCCGCGCACGTGCACTTGGCGGGAAGGGGACACCACGCTCGTCCAGGGCTGCCACGCACCCACCGCACGCTCCGAGATCGCCGCAGCCTTTCAACTGGCGATAGCTTGCTTATGTACACAAAGAATTAGTTTTACGACTTCTGAACAGTTACTATTTTTACTCCGACACACTTTATGTAGATGAGGCGGTCAGTTTATCAGTACACTGGGATTAACGTTAAACTGAAAATGTCGGTTAAAAACTAATTATACGGATCGTATCATACCGATCAACTTTTTATTCGGCTTATTCCTGTTTCATGTAGGAACAGCAGCTAGTAAAATAGATCATTAAAACAAATTAAAATAAATAAACGAAGGAGTAAAGTATTTTCCAAACGTTTCCTGTAGTCTCTTCTCTTCCTCTCTATTTCATAAAGAAAAGTAAACCTGCAAACCTATCAACGCAAGAAATGATTATTATTACAATACTTATTGTTTTTTATATCACATCGTGCGTGATGTATCGCGTTCGCGCCATATCAGTGAGGTAATCAAATTATCAGCCGCAGCGCAGTTAAAAAAACAGGAATCCGCCGAATCCGTTTGTTTGCCCGCAGAACTTCGCCCTCCAATTTTAAAAGTTCATTAACGTTCAATATTCAATGTCGTGCGTTCAGTACAAATTTTCCGGTTACTTACATTATGCGACTGGCTGGTGAGAAGTACAATATTAATTTCATTAATTATTTTTAGCAACCCTTCATCCAATTTCACATTTATAATTTTTATTTTATTTTATGCCAGTTAATATATTATGTAGATTGTAGGATTGTAGGTCGAAAGATTTGATTTGTGAAAGGAGCACGATATCTTGTTATATTTTCATGTTGGCAGCCTTGGTTCTCGTTTGGCGGCCATTTTATCTACCTATTATAACCTCCTATACCTTATTACCTACATAGAAGATTTAGAAATCGCATATCGGTATACGAGTATTTTTTATTGTTGTATGCAGGTTTGAATAGAGATAGGGTAATAATTCTTGTTTAGCTATTTTAAAAAGCTGTTTTTAATGTAAATTGAAAACTCTACTACGAGTATAATGTTGTAACGAGTACTCTACTTTATAAAATGATTTGGCACTCTACGATGGAGCTTAAACATTCTTGCACTCTACCATATTAGGTATTCTGTGACTCTACTATATTTTCTAGCCAAAGGGTACCCTTTCGTTATCTACATCTACACTAATATTATATAGAGTTGTATGTTTGTTTGTTTGTTTGTAATGGATGAATTAAAAAAATACTGAACCGATTTTAAAAATTCTTTCACCTATAGACATTATCAGGAAGTAACATGGGCAGTACATTATTTTTCAAAAAATTAGAGTATCAAAAATAAAGAACGGAATGAATTTGCCATGGAAACTAAATAATAACAAGTCTGTCAAATAATAAAGCAGTAGTCTATGGTCAAAAAACACTGCTGCCAATGATTTTGAATTACCCTTACTGGCGCTTTTTTTTTTAGAATTTACTGTGGTTATATATGAAAATCCACTCCAATATATAAATGTGAAACGTTGTCTGTTTGTTTGTTTGTTTGTTTGGGGGGAGTTTTAACGCGATAACAGCTGGACAGATTTTGATGAAATTTTGAATGGAATTAGCTTATACCCTGGAATAAAACATAGGATAATTTTCATCATCATCAAACTTTGCTCTCAAACGGCTGAACGGATTTTGATGATATTTGCAATGGAGATAGCTTATATCCTGGAATAACACATATACTTAATACTTTTCATCATCATCCCTCACGCGGGTGAAACCGCGGGGTGTAGCTAGTAATTAAATGAAGTTACCTCTTTAATATATATCTAAAAGGTAAGGTAAGGTTGTCTGGGGTTGAGGGAGTGGGTGAGGATCGTAGCTCCCAAACGAATGGATCGATTTTGATGCGGTTTTATGTTTGAAAACTGGTGTGGTCGAGTAAAATTTATCAAAATATCTAGCACTTACCTCTTTACCTTCCTGTGTCTGAAATGTTACCTATATTGTTATTCTAATTTTACAAAGTCCTTTATTATAATACAATGTTGCTGAATGATGAACCACTATGGAATTTTCACTCCTTTATCACTGCCACGTTCCAACGTATGACGAAGGCTCAAAACGTTCGTACCTGCCTTCGTATGCCTTCGTTTAGCCATTGTACTCAGAAGCAGTTATCCGAAATGCAATATATCAAAACAACTAACAATGACCTTCGTTCGTAGCGAGTGAGTCAATCTATTCAAGGCTTCATTTATGGTAGAAGGTATGCCCATTTTGTATCTAACTTAACTGGTGATTTGTATATATTTTTGCTTAGATAGAGAGGTCTACTCAAGCTGGTTAATCGTTACATCCTAGGGTACCTAGGAAAATATAATTCCTACATTATATATGAGAAAGAACGAATCAATACCTAATGTTTCTTGAGGTAAAATCCAAAAACTGCCAAGAGATATAGGATAATTCGTTAATAATTACAAATTAATAATTACAGAAAAAAGGAGTCGTGTTCCCATTGAGTTATATGTACTACGTCGTGTTCGTGAGATTCCATACCTAAAAAAGGAAAAAGGAACCTTTATAGGGTCACTTCCTTTTCTGTTTAATGTAGGTATATAAGTCCTGCTCTTTTTCAGTTGCTGTGCCCGACAGGGTCCATAATGATATGAATGAATGGTTACTTATGTTTATTACCACCAATTTGAATTTGTCTGTCTTTCTGTCTGTCTGTCAGTCTTCCTGTTTTCGAGACCATTATCTTTAGGTACGCGTAGAGGTATCAAGTTCAAATTAATATTATATATGAATTCGTGTTGAATTAGATCATCAGACTTCTCTTGACGGAGTCTTTGGAGCGAAGGAAAGTTCCCAACTTTTCTTTTTGCATCAGGTACTTACTTGTTCTAAGCAAACTTGCCTTGGGAGACGATACAGTACATTCTAATAAAGATCTATATATGACAAAAATAAAAATAAAATACTGTAAAAAAAACAAAAAACCCGACTGCGAACAAAATTAACAAGCACGGTTAAGCACCTTCAAAAAAAAACCCGACTGCGAACAAAACTAACAAGCACGGTTAAGCACCTTCACAAAAAAACCTGACTGCGAACAAAACTAATAAGCACGGTTAAGCACCTTCACAAAAAACCCGACTGCGAACAAAACTAACAAGCACGGTTAAGCACCTTCACAAAAAACCCGACTGCGAACAAAACTAACAAGCACGGTTAAGCACCTTCACAAAAAACCCGACTGCGAACAAAACTAACAAGCACGGTTAAGCGCCTTCACAAAAAACCCGACTGCGAACAAAACTAAAAAGAGGCAAAAATTTAAGTGAGGATAGTTGCTAGCCAACTTTAAATCGTTATTGGTCCTAAATGGTCATTCTAAATGAAAAATGATGAAGGAAACCTAAAGATGATTTTCAAATACATACCTATACAACACTTAACATAGTTGTTCGACATTTATTTTATTATTTTTCTCAATATGGCGTCTGGTCGTCGCCATGTTTAATTTTGATTACTGTCTTGTCTTTAGTGCACTCGCAAGATTAACACAAATCGATTAACGTAAGAATCATCAAAAATCGGTCTACGCGTTTGTTTTATATAGTGCCACAAAGGACATACATACATATATACATAAGCTGATAAACACATAACCCTCCACTCGTTCGGGTAAAAAGGGATAATTTGGGCACCGCTGCAAGCTATAACTACTATGGTTATTGGATATTAAATCCGGCTTTTATGAATTTTGTATGGTTATTATAACTGGGATCACTTTAAACGGTAGGTATGCAGGCTCGATGTGCTCATCCAAGTCGCGAATTTCAAGTTTTAAAATAGCTGTTGGCAGTTCTCTTGAAATAGAATCGCATGGTGAGACAATGTAGCATCTGGGTTCTGATTCACCAGCAAATATATAGTACCTACGGCATACCACCATTCATTGTTGTGCATGGCTTTGATTTTACTAAGTGCTTATAGGTATATTTAATAAAGCCCCTTGTTCATTGTTATTAAATACTAGCTTTCCCGCCCGCGACTTCGTCCGCGCGGACTGCAGTTTATCGCGAAAAAAGCATCCTATGTTCTTCTAGGATATTAGAAACCAATGCACAAGTAGGTATAGCACCAATGCTCTAGATGTTTTTTTGACATTCTTGTTATTTCGTTTCCATGGCAACCGTTTCTTACAGTAATCAACATTTTTCCTGTTTTTTCTGTTTTTTTTGGAAACTTTCAATTTTCCGGGGTAAAAAGTATCCTATGTTTTATTACAGAGTATAAGCTATCTCCATTCGAAATTTCATCCTGTCGTTCTCGCGTGAAACCTCCCCAAACAAACAAACAAACAGGCAACGTTTCACTTTTATATATTGGTATGGATTATGCATGCAAAAGACATACTAATCTACGTATCTATCTAGTGTTCTAAAAGCTTTTGTTTAACTTGCTATGTTATTATGTGTGTACGTATGTATGTTTGTTTAAGTCAAATCTTGCAAACTGAATTAGAACCACTTCATCTTATCCTACGGATGTGAATTTTTACATGTTGGTTCAGTTCCAATGACAGTGCATTTTTATGGTAAGCCTGACCTGAATCGACATCCAGGATTAGCTCCAGATAAAGATACTCCTCAACGGTCAACAGCGCAGACACGAAATGTTGTATACGCATTTAATTGTGATAGCCCGTTCTAAGTTTCACCATGACATGGCTACTGCATAAAAGCTTTATTTGAAAACACTTCTAATTCACTTATTTTTCGTGGTGCTTTGTATTGAGACCAATGACGAAGACTTGGTCTCATTATCATGGGTTGAGATGGAACGCTGTTCTATGCTGTGAGGGATCTAAGCACATAGTATTTTTATGACCTAGGCAACAACAACAAAAAACGCGAGGTACTTTATAAGACAAAAGTGGGACTGTTTAGATTAATAAAAATAAGTATAATTAAAAAAAAAAAAAAAAAAAACACTTTTTTTTATAACTGTCACTAACATATATTTTTTACTTATATTTTTGTTGATTTGTAACTTTTTTAAGACCTAGGCAACAACAACAATAAACGCGAGGTTCTTTATAAGACAAAAATTGGACTGCTCAGATTAATACAAACATATGTAATTTAAAAAAAAAACAAAGTCACTTATATTTTTTACTTATTTTTTTGTTGATTTGTATTTTTTTTAAGATCTAGGCAACAACAACAAATAGCGCGAGGTACCTACTTTATAAGACTAAAATGGGACTGTTTAGATCAGCGGTCAGCAACAGGCGGACCGCGTTCCGTATCCGGACCGCGGAAGGTCGAACCACGGACCGTCAAATATTAATAAATATATCTACATATTAATATATTATAATATTTCCATATAACTAGCACTATATTCATACGGTTGAAAGCCACGTAGAATCTAATTATTGTAGTTACCTAGTACCTACCTATTTTCATCGAACCATCTTTCTCAAAACCGACCGAGATTAACGGACGCGCAGCTTGAAGACACTTCGAATTTGCTGTTTCCCTTCTGAACCAAACTATAAAAAACTGGCTCAAGACCGTCTTAAAGAGCCACTATTGCAAAACCACAGGTTATCATGGGGAGGTTATTTTCTAATTTTCTCTTAAATTTCTTAGAGAATGTATGTTATATGTATATATCCTTAACGATTAGGTGATATAACGAGCCTACAGTGATATTTTTTTATGTAATATCATCAGTTTTTATATATATTTTGTCCCTTAAGACTGTATTCCGCGGAATTTTAGCGCATTTACATGAATTCAATCGCCATGGGCTTTATTCCACGGAAAATGACTAGCACGCGTAAATTTAAAAGCTGTTAGGACTTTTTTCGACGGAAATAGCTAAGTGGTGGCTTTTTACGAGCAAAGTGTTAAGTTAAATGGCATATTTCCGTACACAAAATTAAAGAAAATAACGTTTTTTTCTTCTATGAACGGACTGATTTATATACTATTGATTTACTTTCAGTAAGTATACTGATAAACAAATAATTATCATTGTATGTTATTTTAATCGGGATTTTAAAGTTAAAATTAGGATTGTACGTATTGTTTATAATATTCAAAAAAATAAGTGGCTACTGACGGTTTTACCCCAATTTTATAGGTAGAAAAATGTTACGGTAACATGCAATGAAAAAAACAATCGACTCAAACTGTATTGGTAACGACAAATAAAAAAATGTCATGTTACTCTTGCATGTTACCATTGTACATAGGAAATTTCTATATGACCATGTTACACAAAATAGATCACAATAAGATAGTTGTTATCAGGAAACAACAAGTACAAATTTATTAAGCAACTACTCCTAACAGACACAGATATTTTATAAGTATTAGGTTTAGAAATGGTTAAAACGTATGTTTTATTTTAGCCGTATGATTTATGTCCGTATGATTTATTATCAAAGCAAAAAGTCACCATTCATTTTCAGCAAAGAAAGTAAAACATTATTTATTAAAAGGTAACTTTTCATTAAAACTCCATACGTATAGCAAACGCGGTTATGCAGGAGCAATGATGTAATTAATATTGAATTATTATTCGTGTCATCATACCTTATAAATTGATATTAAAATGCAATATGATTAAAATATATAAGATAAACTATACAATATTCAAAATCAACAAAATAAATACTTAAGATTGACTATTCAGTATTTCGGTGTTTTTTTTTACTATATGAGCCGGAAGTATATTACAATATTATATAATATTTCTATAACTTTTATGTGCCGTGGTGGTCTCGGCTTAGATTAGGACCCCTCCTAATCCTCCCGTGGATATCGTAAGGGAATACACAACGGAAGATGGGCAGCAGCGTCCTCCGAGTACATATTTGTAACACTGCGGTCACCAATCCACCTGCGTGGTGACTACGAGGTACGGACGAACATTTAAAACCTACATCGAAAGAATATCGAATTTGCAAATAAGATTATTGAAACTTATAGTACCTTATAATATTAAAAAACAATGCAACGAGAATATAATAGACATTTTTGAATTTTGTAATATTTTGCCTATACAAACTAAAGTTAAAATGTCTCTTTTGATAGAACAATTTGATAATAAGGACATCCAAATACCTGTATTCCATAATATTATAACAAGGAAAATAACACAAAATAAATTCAAAATACCAAGAACTAAAAATTTTTATGGAAGACGAACAATTGAGTTTTTAATACCTACATTATTAAATGAAATTCCACAAAAGATAAAGCAACAATTGAATATAAAAAATTACAAACATATATTTATATACAATATTTTTATAATAGTTCAAAGAAGTAACCAATATTTAACTAAAGTAAGATATATAAAGTTTCAATACATAAACGTGATATATAAAAATTTACTATTTACTTACTTTACTATTTCATAAATTTACTTTAGTTACATTTTATACTTACTATTGTAGTCTTAGACTGGATTAGAAATATGTAAAAAAAAAACAATTTAAAAGAAATGAACATCCTGTAATTAGACGAACACTCGTATGTTGTGTTATGTGTCTCACTCTGACCAGAGCTTTATGGCCTGCACGAGTGAGACGCGTATAACATTATCTTGTTTCCTTACCGTGCCTATTGTTTTAGAGATCTGTGATGGCATGACTCGCGTCAGATTTCCAATATTTCTCTTTATCGCGCGTGCCATGTTATCGTTATTATTAATATAATTATATATTTTTGCTCATATTTATAACTATTATTTAATTTGTTAAATTAACTTTAAGTTCGCTGGCAGCGCACACGAATGAAATGTACCTGGTCAAACATAAATGTTTTTAGGTATATTTTTATCTAAGGGATCACATCCGTAACGACGTGATAATTATGGCAGAGAACGAAAATCACCAACATAACTCAAAGAATTAGCTAACTGAAATTGCAATGACCTGGTCACTCATGTCAAAGAAACGATAGCAGATGGGGCAGGCGAATTCTGGAGTGGATAACACCGTGTAGGCCACGTGAAGGGCGCCCTCCGGCTAGATGGAGCGACGACTTACGCAAAGTAGCAGGCAACAATTGCATGAGAAGAGCCGAAGATCAGGCTCAGTAGCGCGCATTAGAAGACTTTGTCCAGCAGTGGACTAATACAGACTGTTGATGATGATAAATGCAGAGCTTCTACAACGATGCAATTAGCTTGTATTGTTGGTACTCGGTGGTCACATTATTTACCTAATCGATTTTCCAAGTTCTTCAACTTGACCGTTGATGGTATTCTGAAATCCGATAACATCCGTTTAAATTCATTGATTCACATTCGTGTAATCTTTTGTTCTTTAGTGCACGCAAAGTCAAACCAATTTTGTATTTTTTAAAGATTATATGGTTTTACTACAAATTTGGATAATAAGTGTAAAAACAGTTACAGGACGAAATGTCTTCTTTGCCCTTTAAAACCGCGTTCGGGAGTTAAAAAGGTAATCAACTAAAGAAACATACCGACAAGTCAAACTAAATACTTCCAAGAAATCTTAATTATTTAGTAGGATCTCTCGATCCAATTATTATAAGTTTTCCATTTTCATATCGTCGAAGTTCGTTCATATTAATTAAATCGATTCTCAAACCTTCCAAAGGGCGATAGACTCCTGGCACATTACAATCTGTGTTTAAAATGAGTACGCGAGGCCTATTTAAACTTTTTATCGGGGGTGTTCGTTCACCCCGCGCTCACCTTCGTTGAATATTTATATTAGGCCTGTCGTCCCTTCGCACTGCGCCCTTTTGAGTTATTCTACGTCTACGATCTGCTCATTGTTGGAGTGTGGGATATGCTTGAAATTCTTTTGTATGATATGTGGCTTATTATAATTTGGAAAGGGTTCACTCGTAGTAGTGTCTGATAAATTCAAGTATTGTGTAGGCACTTATACAATTATAAAAGTTCAATGGTTGTCACCAGCCTGGGTACTGACTGGTCTGTTCTTAGCAGAATTGTAAAGATACGCTAAGATGGACGGACAAAATCGGATATTTTGTAGCAGCGAAGGAAAGAAAGCGAAGATGATACCCTTTATAGATTTCATGATAAAAATTACATGCGTATTTCGTACAAACGAATGTCATTAGGATTGAGTAGGTATAGATTTTACTAGCTAACTGCACTAAAACTTAACTACTATAAAGATAAAAGAAAATTATACGAATGAAAGATCTTATTATTTTGGTTTGTTCACATGTTTTGGCGTTATTGCCGTACATTTGTACGGCAAAAGAAAAAAAAACAAAAGAAAAAAAAAGAAAACACAAAAGAAAACAATTAATAAATCAAATAATTAGAAAAAAAGACAAATAATTAAATCAGTCATTCATTACAATCATTCTATCATTCATTCATTCAGATTGTTTTATCAGATAAGAATTCATTGATATCATGGTAGAGCGATGGTAGCCTAACGGTTCGATAGTGCAACTTAGAATCCAACGATACCGGGTTTGATTCTAGGCTCCGCCCAAGTGACTTTAATAAGCCATGTGCGGTTTTACATCGCTCCGTGCTTCGCAGGGCACGTTAAGCTGTCGGTCCCGGCTGTTATTGATTAGTAGCAGTCGTTAAGCCATGTCAGAGGCCATCGGGCGGCCTGAAAAAACTCTGACACCAGAAGCCAGCTCATACGACAAACAAACAATGGTAGCATTTGTCCGCCAATAAATTTCTTAGTTTTTTAAAAACAAATAATAACTTATACTATTATTTCAAAGCTTTAGGTATGTTGTACAAGATAAAGTAAAATATAAGGTTATAGGCGTGCATGTCAGAGTCTACCGTTCTGTTTTTATGGCACAGACGTTGTGCCTTGCGGGCGCGCGGTGGAGCTTTTTTTTTAATTTCCTCAGACTCGCAGTAGATACTGTAGGTGCTATAATCAAAACTACCAAGGCAGATACTACCTAGTTTGTAAAACAAACAACTTTAATTCAATACTCGCAACAAATGAAATTGAATCCTGTGAACAAGGCTTTTTTTAATTATTTGTCTCCGCACGTTTAGTGCATTTAGTCAGGGTCAAAAGTTGTATGTTTTTTCCAAAATGTCGAGTCCCAGTCAGTCAGATAGTCAAAAGTCTAGTCAGATCACGATTCAGTAAAGTTAGATAGATAGATAACTCTTTATTGTACACCACATAGAACATAAATACAAAAATAACAAAATCATTTATACAAAATTTATGAGACAGTGGGCGGGCTTATCGCTAAAAAGCAATCTCTTCCAGACAACCAAGACAGCCAAGTTGTGCAGCTTTACTGAAACTTCCTAGCGAGTTCCGGGTAGGATATGAAATGGCACGTTTTCCCGCTTTTGTCTCATTTAAATATGTAGTTAATGTTTATATGACATTTAACATTAACGCCTGCTTAGCGAGAACATATCTAATAGCTCCCTCCCCCTCCCACCTGCCCCCCAGTAAAACGGATTTCAAAACTAAGCGGAAATTGTGAATGACACGGTAGCCGAATTGGTAAAGGCATGTGCCGCGCAGAGGGACGGAATGATGCGGGTTCGAAATCCGCCCGTGATTAAAATTTTTAGTTTACAAAATTATTGTTTAATATTTAATATTCCACCAATGTGAAAAATGTTCTCTATCTATATAAGTAGTTCATTCAGATTCAATCAAATATTCCTTTGCATTCATACACGGAACAGAAAAACAAGTTCATTCGCCATGCTAACCAATATAGTTTAAGTTTTAGTTTCTTTTTTTTTTGTAAGTTTATTATCAAAATTATCATAACAATTTTTACTTGATGTTAATTAAGGTAAGCTTTGTCTATACAAAAAGTTTTCTTAACATATTAGAAGGATGCTTAAAGTGAAACTTACAAACAAACAAAAAATAAGAGCACAACGGCGGGCGCCCGAGCACACAACACAAATTCAAGGCAAATTCGAAACTCAACAACTGGAATCGAAATACACTCACTGAATAACTGTCATGAAACTCGGACTTTAACATACCTAGGTACTAGGCATAGTTAAACATCAACAATTTTCTTTAAACAGAAAATATTGACACAAAAACGTAATAAAAGTTTAAACCAAATGATTCCCTGCCATGTCCGCGAAGTTTTTTATAAAGCAGCCCACCACCGCCTTGGCTCGTAAAACCGTAGACACAAATTATCGACTTAAGCCACTTCAACATAAAGTGAAACAAGTACTTATTTTGGTGTTTGGAAAACGGGAAAATTGTACAACGTATAGGAAAACCAGCTAACTCTATTTTGTACGTCACTGCGCGCGGTTTTGCGGTTATAATGCGATTAATGAATAATTTTTCCTGAAAAGTACAGTAGCTTGTTACATCGGCTTAAGGTTTAAAACTGTGGCATGGTAGCAAATAAAATAAAACTATAAGACTTCTCGATTATTCTTAGTTCTGATCTCAATCGATAGATGGCGTAAAGTGTCGCTGCAATCCTTAGATTACACAAAAGACTAAACAAGAGAGTAAGCGTAATTCAATTCAAGATGTTTGCTGCAGTCGCAAATATTAGGAAGTCAATTGGGGAACTTCCTAGGGGAATCTCAATTTTTTTTTTATTCATATCTCCCACATTTCTGAACCGATTTAGATGATTCTATTATTATTTGAAAAGGTAGACCTTAATTTAGTGCGGTTTAATTTATTAATATAAAAAATGCGAGTTGAGCTCGCGTGGAGAGGGTTCCGTACGATGAATATTCATATTGAGAGATCTACCATGTTATTTCAAGACTATAGACTTCTTATAGGTTTTCCGTTAATCTATAAATAAAGAACTATTGCATACATTTTTTCAAAATTTAAGGCTCTGTGTGTGTGTGTGGTTTTGGAAGTACGGGGTTTGGGGGTAGGGGGGCGGTCAAATTTCATCTATTTCCTTATAATACCTTTAAAAATATTTTATAAAAATTATTAAAAATAATGTGGCCCTGAAAATAAGCCCTTTAAGTTGATATGTAACACGGTAACCTTTTTAACCGGTTCTTTTTAAGTTTTTTGTTTAAATCTTCAAATTTGCTTCCCAAAGGTGTCCCGCATATTCAAAATTCATTTATTTTCGTTACACGTCCTGGTTTGGTCACAGAAATTCAGATGTGTACAGCAAGTTACAACTTAATCGGTCTTGAGAAAATTGTCTGTGACAGACGGACAGACAGACACACGTGGGCTGTCAAAGAGAGCCCATTAGGGCTGGCCTATAAGGGCTCTGTTTTTTTACATTAGGAAGTACGGTACCCTAATGGAAATAGGTATACATATGTAGTTTTAAAGCTTTCATTTAACTTGCAATGTTTGTATGTATGTCTGTCTGTATGTATGTTTGTTTAGGTCAAATCTTGCAAGCTGAATTAGAACCACTTCCTCTTTTCCTATAGAGTTGAATTTTTGCATGTTGGTTCAATTCTTATGACAATGCATTTTAATGGTAAGCATGACCTGAATCGACATCCAGGAACAGCTCCAGATAAAGGAACTCTTCAACGGTCTACATCACTGTCACGAAATTTAGTGTACACATTCTATTATGATAGCTGGTTTGAAGTTTTACCATGACATGGCTGCTGCACTCCGGGTTGGCTCCTGACATGAGAACTCTTCAACAGTTAACAGCACAGGCACGAAATATGGTGTACGCATTATATTATACTAGCAGGTTTGAAGTATTACCATGACATGGTTGCTGCTCTCGGGTTGGCTCATGATTAGCGAACTCCTCAACTGTTAACAGCATAGCCCGTTCTATGTTTCATCATGAATGGGCAGAACAGCTTTTTTTTAAATGTTTTTAAATTGTCTTATTATTCTTATGAATTCTTAATACTAGCTGCGCCCCGCAGCTTCGCCCGCGAACAGACTTTGCCAACCGCGTCACCCTTTTAGAAATGAAAATTCAAAAAATCTTTCCTTATTGCACCCCTGGCTTGGGTTGACATCTGTAACTTTGAAACATTTGACATTGACACCTGTCGTGGAGATTTAAGATTAGAGATAATATCGAATTCGACATATTATGCCTCATTGCGCGAGAATTGGGCTCCTGTAATTAATACATAGGATACTTTTCATCATCACACCATCATCATACTTCACTCTCAAACGGCTGAACGGATTTTGGTGAAATTTGGTATGGAGATAGCTTAAACCTTGGAATAACACTTAAAATACGTTTCATCATCATCATCCCTCAAGCGGGTGAAACCGTTGGGCGCAGCTAGTAAAAAATAAAGTAAAAATCAGCTAGGCAAATATGACTATCGATATCTATTACAATAATAGTTTATATGTAGTAAGTATCTAACCATATTTCTTGTAAACTTGCATACATGACATAATACCTAACAGGTTACCTATAGTTATTATGTTACGTTTCATCCGATACGACACTATTCGATGTCTATTACAATAATAGTTTATATGTAGTAAGTATCTAACCATATTTCTTGTAAACTTGCATACATGACATAATACCTAACAGGTTACCTATAGTTATTATGTTACGTTTCATCCGATACGACACTATTCGATGTCTATTACAATAATAGTTTATATGTATTAAGTATCTAACCATATTTCTTGTAAACTTGCATACATGACATAATACCTAACAGGTTACCTATAGTTATTATGTTACGTTTCATCCGATACGACACTATTCGCAATTTAACCTTTTATCTTTTGTTGTGTAAGCTTTAATGATAACAATCATGATTAAGTCGGTATATTATAATAACTTCGATTACTTTATCAAATTAATAAACCTGTTCAGCACCTACTTACTCGTAACCAATTAACTTCATTTTCTTCTGTTTAGTAAAGGCACTTAAGTTTTTTGCATTCGCACTTGGTCGTAGAAGCTCTGCTTGGAAATATACTAGTTATTTTCTTAAATCCAGGAACTGGATGACTTGTTCAGTTAACTGTTTATATTAGGGTTGTTGGCTATGGAGTTTTGGTTACGGTTACGGATAAAACTGCTATGATATATTATATACTAGCTGTACACCTATATACTAGAGGCTTTGCCCGTGTGGTCATTTCATTTAAAAGTAGCCCATACTTGTTATTCCAGGACCAAAAGTAACTATATAAACTACTATATAGTTTTTTATCGATTGCTTGTCATTTAATCATCGGATTAAAATACCAAGTACCCCAGTTTTTAAGTCAAACCCTAAGCTATCCAACTAACAGTGAAACCGCATCTCAATCGGTCCAGTAGTTTTTACGTGATACTCGAACGAACATAAAGACACGATTTAAAAGAAAAAAAAACTTGTTCAGTAACTTATTTTTAGTACCCTAGACATATATTTTTTAATGACAGTTTTTTTTGTACAGATTTTTTGATACTTACTGCTTTATAGAAAAAAATAATAAATAATAATATACCTATAGATTTTTCGATCCGTTATCCGCAATACTTATTCGAATACATTATTTGTTTCGTTTTGATGAGTCCATTTTCTAATCAGTACCCATACCAATATATAAAAGTGAAACGTTGTCTGTTTGTTTGGGGAGTTTTAATGCGATATTTTTTGGTCGGATTTTGATGAAATTTGAAATGGAGATAGCTTACACCTTGGAATATAACATAGGATACTTTTTATCTCGGAAAATTGTAAGTTCCCACGGGAAAACTGTAAAATGTTGATTACTCGCTGTAAGGAAAGTTTGCCATGGAAACGAAATAATAACAAGTCTGTCAAAAAACATCAAGAGCGTTAGTGCTCTACATTTGCATTGGTTTTTAATATCCTAGAAGAACATACTCGTAGGATGCTTTTTTTCGCGATAAACTGTAGTCCGCGCAGATGAAGTCGCGGGCAGGAAAGCTAGTTATTAATAGAAATGGAAAGTAATAACAGTACATTATCAGTTTTGTTTATTATTTCATCTATATGAATGGAAAAAGAACATCAATTGGATTTATTAAAAATGTATATACCTAAGTATGAAAAAAACCGAAACTTTGGTTATTGTTACGGATTATGATTTTAATTTCGAATATACTATGCTTTTGGCTACATATTTGTATGTTATTTATCTATAGTTATATATTTCTTAAATTTGCTATCTCTAATGAGTCAGCTTTAAGTACCTACAACGAGTGGAATACTTCTACTGAACAGTGAACACAAGTCAAACAAAATACGCTTTCCTCCTAATTAAAACAAATTGAATTAAAATGCAATAAAAATTGAATTTGAATTTGAAAACATTTTCATGAATAAAATACCGAACTAAAATGAAATAATCAAATTCAAGTTTATGTTTAAACAAACGCTCGACAGATAAAACATCACTGTCCTTGAAATAGACACACAATAGAATAGATAATTTAATCCCAAAAAATGTGAGGTACAATCTTTTATCTTTGAGGCCACTACCTGCGAGCGGAAGGGACGACCTATTATCGGACGATATTGGTCAAACAACCCAACAAATTGCGGACACAGTATCCGTTACGCTTACGCGGTGGAACGAGGTGGGATATCATTTATCCGGTTGTATCCAACGTTGGAGCCAATGTTGGCGGTATGGCACGCACGCTGGCCCGAGCGCGGCGGTGACGTAGCGAGCGCATGCCAAGGAAACGAACATGATTATCATCGCACAGCTGGTATGCCCCGCTTTATTACGTCAATGAACTCTTTATAACGAACTATTTACATTGCTGCTTTTGTATGTTAACTGTAGCAAACGTATGCTAGAACCAGACTCGTGTTTAAAACATACGATAGCAACGTTTTCTATTGATGCTGATGCAGCAACCACTTACACACAATAGAGGTGAGACGACGCACACCATGTGAAGTCACGTAAAGTACTCCTTATATTTTTTAAGGAAATAAATTGTTTCTTACCTATTTGTTGGGCAAATATTTGAAAAACTATTAGTGCATCATTATTGTTACTAGCCTGTCTTGTGCTTGTTGAAATTAAATAACATATTGTTGTAAAACTACGTATTTATTTAATTGAACAATCAAGAATATCGTAATGCTATATCTAAGTAGGTACCTAGTTATGAGTGAGTACTAGTTTACAATAAAACTATAAAGCGAAACTAACCAGATTGAATTAAACTTGATTAAATGTGATATAAATTTATACCTACTACTAAAGTTGTTTGTAATTACGTAGCTTTATACTTAAGTACATATACCTACAAGCTGACACGTAAATGGAGCCAATTGACAATATACCGTGCAATTATAATTTCACTAGTTAAATTATACACCTATATACAAATACAAATATATACTCGTACCTACAACATAATAATATGCCTTTGTATTCGTTGAGAGAATATTCAGTATTTAAACAAAAAAAATATTATTCGATGTTAAGAGTCTAAATGTAAAAGAAATTCAAATCATAATTTAACAACAGATGAATCACTCCATAATTCAATTGAAGGAATAGTTGTATATATACAAAAAGTTAAAAGTCCTTTGTTTGCACAGGTAGCGGCAGCGGAGCATCCGGCATCCAACAAAATATTAAATAAAACAGAAACCCACTCTCAGAAGGACAATTCGATAATCGGAAAGCAAATCGGCTGCTCGATTTGAATACATTAATGTTAAGTAGATCATTAGTTACCGAGCGGTTTGGCCAAAGATCAGTAGAGAACGTTTGCTTTAAATGGGCACGTCTCTACAAAGCGTTATTAAACCTGTTTGCTGCTAGAATTTGTTGGTTGGATGAGTGAGTGTATAGGGAACTTGACTAGTTCGATAGGGTAAAAAAAAAACAGACATTATTTATGAAGAAACGCAAACTAAAATCATAATATTTTTGCAATTCCATTAAATAGATTCGCGCCTAAACGACTATAACTGTCATGGCAACCTTATGACGTCAATGCTGCGCAAAGATGTACAAAATGGTTTCACCCGAATCGGTCGAATCACTGGTATTTTTTTTCATTCATCGATTCGTTCGACAGTATTTTTGCTTCTATTCTTATCAAAAATATTATTTGATTATAGTCAGTGACAAAAGTTCTCGTAAAATATTTATTTCATTAAAATATTGTAGATTTGTTTTATTTCTTTTACTTTCCACAGCGGACGCTCGGGCAGTCTTACCTTCATTCGTGTTACACCGCCCAACAATGATATCTAACACGTAGAATTTGTAACGTTTCTTAATTTTTGGTTACTGAATGTTTTTGTGTGACTGAACTCGTGATGACTGTGATAATTTGCAAGGAATTATTGATAAGTTTATTATTATATTTATTTCTTTATGATATTTATTTCTTCAAACAGTTTTATTTTAGACTGTACCGATACAAGCTAGCATTGACGATATAAATGTTGTCGGTCGAATCACTGAATAAAAAATAATTAATTTTAAAATTCAGTGTTTCGCCGGATTTAGGTGTTTTTTTTTGGTTTTTGAGCCATTCGCGTATCGACTCGATTCGCGAATGACTCAAAATCGCTAACCACACATGAACAAAACAACCGCGAATCAGTAAGCAGTGACGTCACGCGCACTGCGCATTGTTTTTAGTCTAATGGAGAAAAGTAGTTTATTTTGAATAAAATGTTTTATTAGATATACCTACCCTATTAATGCAACGAATCGTATTTTTTAGCCGACTGAGTGAAGGGCACTATAGGTACATATAATATAGACCAAACACGTTGGCCGATTTTGATTATTCTTACGTCAATCGATTTGTCTAGTTCAGACACAGGTTCAGAGGAGGTTAGTGCTGTGACAGCATTTTCCGGCCAGCCATCCTGGCCATGCAAGAGAGATGTGAATAGGCGTGTACTCGAGATTTAGCCAGTTTTTTTTTAAATATATATCATTTATTCTTGCAAGTGCTACTAAAGCCATGACAGTAATCGAGTTAACGAACTATGTAAAGTAACAATGAATAGGTATTTGAAAACCATCTTTAGGTTTCTGTTATCATTTTTCATTTCGAATTACCATTTAGAATCTATAACTATTTAAAGTTCGCAGTCGGGTTTTTTCATTGTGCGTAATTTTTTTTGTTTTCGTTTACTGTCAGTACCTACCTACCCTATTGGGGATACTGACTGGGAGACGGAGCGTAGGTAGGACCAGGCGTGGTGGACCGATGACCTGGTCCACCTGGTCGGGGAGCTTCTGGAGCTCACAACCGCTCGTTTTGTGGTTCTATGGGGAGGCAGGCTTATGTTAACCTGTAGACTGCTTCCGGCTGATGATGATGATGATGATGATGATAATTATATTTTGTCAAATGACTGATCCTGTTCATAACAAAAGAGAATTATATTGTGTCTGTAAATATAATTAAGAAAGTATCAACAAACATGTTTCGTGGCACTATCATGGCTTCTTCTAAACAAATTGTTGAGAATAACTTTAATTACGTAATGAACAAATTACGTATTAATTTAAGCCTAAAGAGTGCTCGGGCCTTTTTTTACATAATGGAGATTCATACGAGTTATAACTTTGAAGCTAGAAAGAAAGCAACTGGAAACTAGTGTATTCAGAGCTTAGTTAGAGTCCCTACCTAGTTCTTCTCGTCAAATTCTATAACATAAACAAAGAGTAGTTCAACTTACAATCTAACGATACCGGGTTCGGTTCTGGGCTCCACACCATTGACTTTTCTAAGTTATGTGCGGTTTTCCATCGCTCCGTACTTCGGAGGGCACGTTGTCGGTCCCGGCTGTTATTGATTAATAACCGTTGTGAAGCCATGTCAGAGGCCCTCGAGCGGCCTGACAAACTCTGACACCAGTGGCCAACACTTCCTCATACGTTAAGTATAGCTAGTGGCACGTAAGTCTAGCGGTGAACGAAACGTGGCGGGGATCTTGGCACAGTCAGTTTTCGGGATAAAAGTATTCAACATTTTAACACATTATATAAACTTTGACTGTGCCAAGATCCCCGCCACGCTTCGTTCACCGCTAGACTTACGTGCCGCTAGGTATAAGCATTAACAAAACAAGACTTGAGCGTCAGAAACTACATATTTTTATCTAAAACTAGCTCTGCCCTACGGCTCCGCCCGTAGTTTTCCCGTTACCCCACTTTGCATTTCCCCGAGGAAAAAGTGACTTATGTTCATCTGGAATAGTGTAGCTTTCTATCAGTGAAAGAATAGCTGCTCAGCCCTACGGCTCCACCCGTAGTTTTCCCGTTATCGCACTTAAAACTTAAAAGTAAACAAAAAATATATTTGAAAAGAGAAAAAGTAACATAATATATGTCCATCTGGAATGGTGCAGATTTCTATCAGAGAAAGAATTTTTTAAATCGATTAAGTATTTCTATAGTTTATCAACTACAAAAAACATACATACAAAAATGCCTACATACAAAAAACAAATCTGTTCTCTTTAAAATATTATTAGTATGGAAGTATGTATGTAGCGGTAATTGGTTTTAGTGGTCGATGGGCCGAGCGGGTACTGCCTCGGCCTAGGTCATCCGTGTAAACTTGGCTTTAGGAGCGATGACCGGGCTTTCAATACATTAGCAATCATTCGTTTTACATCAAATGTTACTTGATATTCAAGTTATGCGAGAGTGTCCCAGCTGTCTCGACAGTGACTTCATTGCAGCAAATTAAATTTACACAATAACTTCTACAATAATTGTAGCATAACCTAACTTACATTAGTTTACGAATAAAAATTTGCAGTTAAGTAACCACTAGCTGTGCCCGCGGCTTCGCTCGCGTGGTCATTTCTCCAGGTTAAAAGTACTCTATGTACTATTCCAAGACATAATATGCCAATATACCAACATTTGATCAAAATTCCTTCAGCCGCCAAAAAGTTTTAATCGATTTCTCAGCTTCTACTGATTGGATAGACATACCAAGTACACCAGTTTTTACGTCAAACCCATGCTGTCCAACAGTGAAAACCGCATCGCAATAGGTCCAGTAGTTTTTACGTGATGCGCGAACAAACAAACAGACACGAATTTAAAAAAGTAGCTTATTTTAAGTACCCGAGACCATTTTTTTTTATTATCTTCTTTGTACAGACTTTTTCGTTCTTATTGCTTTATTATAAGTATGGATAAATAGACTAGCTGCGCCCCGCGGTTTCACCCGCGTGGATTATGTTGATGAAAAGTAGGCTATGTATTAATCCAGAATATAAGGTATAATGGTCCCAAATTTCATCCAAATTTGTTCAGCCGTTTGAACGAAATTCCTTCCAGAAAACCTGTGACGTCACTACACACACTTCACGAACATACTCGAACAATTCCACAAAGATACGTTACGTGGTCATAGCGAATAAGCATGCCAATTCCAGAAGCCAATATGACTTCGCAAACAGATTTTCACAGCAATATCGACTCTAACGTACCGCACTAAGTGATAGTGATAATAAAAATCTGATTGAAACAAGATAGGTTTGTTTGTTTGTTTGGGTTGTTTCATTAAAGTGCAAGTGAATTTTATGTATTGATTTTATTTGTATTACTAAACCAACAAAGCAACTAGTCAGTTCAACCCAATCGCGTTTTTTTTACAAGTACTTCAAGGAATTTTAAATAAATATTTGGAGAATATAAGTCTTCGTCTATGACCCAGATCTGTATGTAATCTGTGTGCAATCACCACAGATATATTTTTTATTTTTTCCCAACACCATTTAATTTACCTACCCACTCTACAAGGATTGGGCGTGTGGCAAACCGTTTGATCATCTATATCCAAACAAAGCCCAAAACCTTTGAATAAATCACGAATTCAGTTAGCAAATACAATTATTTCAACGATTTTATTAATTAATCTACAATCCATGTGCAGCTAAATGGGCTAAATAATAACACAACAGGTCATGAAGTCTTCATTTATGTTACCTTTATGCATTTTTAAATAATTATTTTATTGACAATAATTATTAACTGACCCTCCTTATCAATACCACGCCAAAAATAACTACCTTTTTTCTTGTAATACAGACAAGACCGTTTACGTAAAAGTATTTTCTAAAAAAATCTCACTCACACAGTTCAATCGCTCTTCTTTCTTCAAAATAAGGTCGCAATTTGAATGTTGAAACATAGAGGCCAATGCCACAAACACATGTTGGCGTTGAGCGTCCAGTTAACTTGACCCACCGTGCCCCTCTTAGTGGAACTTGAACGTTGTGTGGAAGGTGGGATTGTATAGCTTTTTGGGGGTCGTGATCGCTGGTTAGTATTATAGGAGCAAAGGGGCGCAGAACGGGAATCAATGAACTCTGTTCGAAGCGACCGACAAAGGACGTTTCGGCCCGCCAGGTAATTAACTTAATATCAATCCTTTTTCTACACAAAACTACAAGATAGCCGCCTACTTTGTAGCTTAGACAGGTTTTAACGGGTATAACTGCGATATAAATTCGGAAATGTGTTTGTTGAATTGACGTTTTTTTTTACGACGAAGAATATGATATTTTTAAGCAATGATGTTATTTATAAACAAAAACCTGTAAATCAACTCAAAGGTGCTGAAGTCTTAAAAAACTGTAAATATATAAAATAGGACAAGGCTTGTTTATCTTTACTGACGGCGTATATGTGAGGCTCTATATCATTTCTTTGGTAGGACATAATTTATATTATTCAAAAAACATACGAGTATATGGTACCGTGGACACGCTAAAAAAAAAAAAAAAAAAGCTAAGCGCTCTATATTAGGAAAACACCTAGGCTTTTAGGACATAGGAAAGTAGCAAGGCGAACCGCTGTAACTATAATAATATTGGTAAGTTTGATTCAAATTTCGTAGTACCTATAAACTATTTTATTGTGTGGTAAGTATATTAATATTGTACGTCGTAAGGTTAAGAGGCGTTTTTAAAGTCAAATATTTTAATGTCTAGTGATTACATGTGATAGAGAAAACAGTAAAGTTTTAAAATATCAAATAGAACAAATAAATAAATATAAAAGGATATTTCTTGTTCATATGTTATGCGTATTACACACCGTAAAATGGGCAGCAGCGCCCTCCGAGTACTCATGTACAACACTGCGGTCGCCAATCCGCCTGCCAAGCGTGGTGACTATGGCATATGATGTCTCTGTGATCAACAGGATTAAGACCAGCAGTGGTCACCGCAGTGGTAAGAGGCTCATTGAATATCAACGTAAAGCTGGAAAGGTCTCGTTTGATGGATCTATTATTCGCCCAAGTCCTGCCCAGATCCAAAACCCGGAGAGCTTTCAGTTGGAACTCCAAAATGTCTTCCAAATCCTTACCGAACGAACTAAACAACGGGCTGGTGGTTTTAAAGTATGGACTAATAATTTGGGGACGTAGTACTGATTTTTCAAGAGCTTTTGTCGCTCAAAAAAAAAGCATAAGAGCTGTTTGTGGAGCAGCTCTTTTAGACTCGTGCAGACCGCTTTTCAAGCAATTAAATGTATTGCCGCTGCCGAGTCAGTATATTTATGACATTTCTTGTTTTGTTAAACAGTATAGTGATATGTACACCAAAGCACACGAGCTGTATCCTCGAAATACAAGGAATAGAGAGAGATTAGTGAATAGTTATGCTCACAAAACTGCACTTTACGCAAAATCTAGTTATGCAATGTCAATACAAATATTCAACAAATTACCACAACATTTTAAAACAATTACATTATCTAAATTGAAAAAAAAAAGCTAAAGGTCTGGTTGCTGGATCACTGATTTTATTCTATTAATGATTATTTAACATACAAATAACTTAATTTTTTGGAATTAATTTATTGGTTCCTATTATTTGTTGCATGATGCATGGAAAAATTAAATAGTTAAATTTAAATAAATGTCAAATTGTTATTACCTAATATAAGTTTTTGCATGCTATTTTATTGGCAAAATGTGTAAGATCGAATTTAATAATTACCTAACATCTGATATGTACTCCATTTTATGCAAATAAATTATTCTTATTCTTCTTATTCTAATAGTTCACGCGGTCGGGTCGGAGTTCTTTAAGACCCACCGCAAAAATAGAACACAGAAACTCTCTGAGCATACACTCAAACTTATGGCAGAACGATGCGAGATGAGGCTGCAGTCTTCAGTGGATATGTCGAGTTACAGCTTGCTTAATAAACAGATCTCCATGTCGATGCGACACGATTTGCGTTCATAGAATACTAATTGCACTATGAACGCAATAGAGCGGAACAAGGGCTCCAAAGTGTTCGCAAGAGATTTGTCTATTGGACAAAGCTTTTTGACGAAGCTGAAGACCGACAGTGGCAGCATCGTTTCGTCAAAGCCAGAGATTTTGAGTGAGCTCAAGAAGTTCTATGGGCAATTATACACTTAATTGCATAGTCCTCCTAGCACGACTAGCGATGCAAGAGCACGTTTGACCCAACATTATACTGAAGATATCCCGGACGTCAGCCTATACGAGATCAGAATGGCTCTCAAACAGCTTAAGAGCAACAAAGCACCAGGGGAGGACGGAATAACGACAGAGCTACTGATAGCGGGTGGAACACCGGTACTTAAAGTCCTTCAGAAGCTGTTTAACTTCGTCATCCTCGAGGGTACTACGCCAGAGGCGTGGCACAGGAGCGTAGTGGTTTTGTTCTTTAAGAAAGGTGATAAAACCCTCTTGAAGAATTATTATAGGCCCATTATAGGCTAACTATTGGTCTCATACAAAAGCTCAAAGTTGCGCAGCGTGCAATGGAGAGAGCTATGCTAGGTGTTTCACTACGTGATAGAATCAGAAATGAGGAAATCCGTAGAAGAGCGAAGGTTACCGACATATCTATCATAGTTTGCAAGTTGAAATGGCAATGGGCAGGCCATATAGTTCGCAGAACCGACCACCGCTGGGGAATAAAGGTTCTCTAATGGCGACCACGAACAAGCAAGCGAAGTGTGGGGAGACCCCCCCACACGATGGACCGACGACATTGTAGCCATCGCAGGAAGTCGGTGGATGGAGGTGGCACAAGATCGCTCGTCATGGCGCTCTTTGGGGGAGGCCTATGTTCAGCAGTGGACTTCTAAAGGCTGACATGATGATGATGATGATGATGATGATGAATACTTTCTATGTCCCTACTAGGTATATGGTTCAACACTGCACGATTGGACAGAAGCCAGAGTTATCCAGACTAGTACAGTCTAGTGCACTCTATTACAGTTATGTATTAGGTAATCTATCTATCTATCTATCTATCTATCTATCTATATATATATATATATAGATAGATAGATTACATAGTATACATAGTAGTACATAGTACATAGTTACATAGTTTATATATGTATATATATATATATATATACTAGCTGTGCCCGCGGTTAAGAGAATAACAGATTAAAAGTACTCATGTACTATTCAAGGACCTAACATACCAATATGCCAATATTTAATCAAAATACCTTCGGCCGTCAAAGAGTTTTTATCGATTGCTCGGCATCTTATCATTGGATTAATAGTACATTAAGAGAAAAGTACATCAGTTTTTAAGTCGAACCATAATAAACTATCCAACAGTGAAAACCACATCGCAATAGGTCCAGTAGTTTTTACGTGATGAACGAACAAACTAACAAAAAAACAGACAGACACGATTTAAAAAAAAACTTATTTTCTTATTCAGTAGCTTATTTTAAGTATCCTTAACAATTTTTTTTAATTATCTTCATTCTACATACTTTTTCGTTCTCATTGCTTTATTATAGGTATAGATAGATTGATAGAAAATGAATTTTCGTATGTTTGTCCTCTGTGCGTTCCTAAACCATTGAAGGCGCCTAAGAGGGTTAAAAGCCAAAAATCATCAAAATTTGAAAAAAAAAACGAAAAGTATCGAATTTTTTAAGTTTTCTGCCAATTCGATGTTAATGTGACAGATGTCAAAGTGAAAGATGTCAATGTGACAGATGTCAAAGTGAAAGATGTCAATGTGACAGATGTCAAAGTGAAAGATGTCAATGTGACAGGTGACAAAACGAAAAAGCTTTTTTTTATGAAATTTCATCCCTTAGTTATTACGTTACTTGCTGTCACCCACAGCAAGTAACGTAATAAATATTACCCTGACGTATTACACGATTTTGTTGTTTTATTAGTTTTAGTACATAAATATAACGTTATTCTGTACAAGCTATACCGTGCTATTGCCAACTATTAAAAAATGCTTAGTTTAACGAATACCAGAACCTAAGTAGCAACCACTAAATATATAAATTCGAAATATTAGTTTTTAGTCTGAAACGCCCAGTTTTGCGGGTAGTAGGAAGGAACTATGTACATAAGTGATTCAAACGAAAGAAATCTCAAAAGTATAACGTTCTTAGCAATAACTAACTATTACTTACGTAGTAGGTAACATTAATAGTCTGTGCTAATAAGCTAGCGACCCGCCCTCACTTCTCCCGGGCAGTTCAAATTTATAAGGCTAAAACCATTCTCACGAAACCACCTAGGCAAAAGTGAACACTATAACAAAATCTGTTCAGTAGTTTCTGAGAGAAATCTGAACAAACAGATGCGAACTCCTGACTTTTGTACTCCTAGGTAAGGAGGTAGGCTAGGGTAGGTTGTAACCAAAAAGTCTGTACACAAAAGATAATTTCAAAAACATGCCTTTTCAGAATACTGAATTCTTTATTGTTCAGTATTTAGCTTCAAAGAGTTCAAACAAGCAAAGTACTCAACAAGAATATAATTCTGTCTGTCTGTCTTTTTTTCTTTTCGCATCATGTAAAAACTACAGGACCGATTGTAATGCGGTTTTCACTGTCTAGTCACTTTGAATCTACATTGCAATGCGACCACCGACAAATAACTAGTTGCAGCTGAACTGACATTGATGAAATTTGGTATTCTTATTCATAATGGAATGATATAATTACCACCAACCAAAGTTCTCGACATAGATTAATAAGCTGAAGTGGCTGTGGGATGGTCAAAGCTGTCGAAGGACTGATAACCGTTGGGGTAGACGTGTTCTTGATGGGAGACCGCGATTCGGCAAACGTAGTGTAGGGCGCCCTACAGCTAGGTGGGTCGACGATACACGCAAAGTGGCTGGCAGTGGTTGGAAGAGAAGAGCCGAAGATCGGGCTCAGTGGCAAGCTTCGGGAGAGGCCTATATGTCCAGCAGTGGCCCGACACGGGTTGATGATGATTATACAAAATACAAAAAAAAAACAAGTATACTATTTGTCCCGGAAAAGCAAAGTCGTAGGGCGGAGCTAGTGTGGATTAAATGTATAAATGTTTATGCCAGCTATATTTATTAATGAACATATTTAATGGTTAAATATAAATCAGCGTGTTTGTGTCGTCGACTGTACCACCTGCCATCGCGACACTCCATTACAGAAAGCATTATAATTTGTTTCTACCCGTATTTTGTACACGTTTAGCAGATTTTCTTTTGATCATTTGAAAATGCTTATATCTTGTGCTGGATGGTATTTTTCGGGTACTGTTTATGGGCGTGGAAAATGAGGTTCTCATGTACCAGCTCATTGAAGGATACTTGCTCGTATAACCCTACTTGTAATTGAGAAGTTATGTCATATGGAGTTGTGGCCATATTAGGTACATTAAAAAAGGATTTACTAACAAAGAATAAATAATGGTACAAGGAGTGTCTAACTTCGGGTTTCTGAAACGTTTGTTAACTTTGATAACAAATTAATTCTAATGCTGCCTTTGTCTGGCACTAAACAAATGACAAAGACAGCAATAGATTTAATCTGTTGTCAAAAATAAGAAACGTTTCAGAAACCTGAGGTAAGACAGACATTTTTATCGGCAACCAATAATAAGAGGAGGTTCTTATTTGACATTTTTGTAGCCGTGTCTCCGGGATTTCTAAACCGATTTGGATGATACTTTTTGTTATGAAAGGGTGTAGTTACAGTATAGTCCTGCATAAATTTCGTTGAAATTGTTCTAGTATTTTTATTGAACTTGGTATAATTTACTTGACAGTTTACTATTCTATATACTTATGATAAAAGCAGTTTGTACAGAGAAGATTATTAAAAAAAAATATATAGGGAACTTCAAATAAGCTAATGTTTAGGGTATGGATTAAAAACTGGTGTACTTGATATCCCGATGAAAGTAGAAGTCGAGCAATCGATAAAAACCCATTTGACGTCTGAACAAATTTTCATGATATTGGTAATTTTGGTGCTGAAATAACACATTCAATTCAATTCAATTCAATTCATTTATTAGTCTTCTGACATTTCCATGCACTTACCTCGGGTTTCTGAAATGTATGTTAACTTTGACAGCAGATTAATTCTAATGCTGCCTTCGTCTAGCACTAAACAAATGACAAATACAGCATTAGATTTAATCTGTTGTCAAAGTTAACAAACGTTTCAGAAACCCGAGGTTAGACATGTCACAATAAAATAATACAATGTTCATAAGTATAGAAAAAAAAAGCATTAAATTATCAATACAAAAATCAAACATCGTTCGAACATCGTCAAAAGTGAATATAATTAATCTATTACAAATATATTTTTGTCAGCTAAAGCCTCTCTCATATTATAATAGCTTTTCTGTATTAAATGATTCTTCACTATAGCAAAAAATTGGTTATTGTTTATGTCTTTGACCGATTTCGGAATTTTAATATACAATCGTATGCCTATAAAATAAAAGCTTTTTGAAATCTTAGACAGTCTCGTCTTGGGCATAGTTAAGCGGACCCTATGCCTAGTGTTGAAGTTGTGAATATCTTTAATTTTGGGCATATTATCTATATTTTCTCGGATATACACGAAGCATTGGTAAATAAATTCTCCCGTCATGGTTAATATATTCAAGTCTCTGAATTTATCTCTACAGGTTTCCGTTTGTCTAATGCTCAAAATATACCTAATAGCTCGTTTTTGCAGTATAAAAACTCTATTAGATTCTGCTGCTGTACCCCAAAACAAAATTCCATATGTCATAAAGGAGTGAAAATAAACAACTTTTGCAGTTTTTTTTATTGCATAAGTAGCAGAGAATAACTTCTTTGTCAATTTTTCAATATGTACTGCCCATGTCAATTTTTTTCCAACCATATACCTAAAAATTTCACGTCCTTTGATAAATTGAGATTTAAGTTGGTACTAATTAATTCCTCGACACATATTTTAGACATTATATTATGACGCGATCCTAACGCAAAATTAATTATATGTGTCTTATCTACGTTCAATAACAAATTGTTTGCAGAAAACCATTTTTGTAGACAGGTCTCATTATACCCCATAGCTCTTCTTTGATCCCTCCAAACCTGAGTGGATGTCCTGAATAAGCTTTAGAATGGCATGTTTTGTAGACTTGCTTTTGAAATCCAAATTGTCTTTTATTTAATATTTTGTTTTCTATCAAGTAGGTCCTAAGTTCTTCTGCTAAGTATTTTTCGAAAATCTTGCTCAAACTCGGTAAAATTGATATCGGACGGTAATTATTACAGTTTGTGGTACAGCCTTTCTTAAATAAAGGCACTACTTTAGCAATTTTCATTTCACCTAGAAAAGTGTCTTTATCTACACAGTCGTTAATAGTGTTCATCATAGTTGCTGCAATTTCACACTAGGGTTTTTAACAAATAAGGTGATACATACCAATAATCGTTTGACTTTTTTGGTTGAAGCCAAGAATAATCTAATAATTTTCATTACTCGCCAGATGGTGATTGGCTTTAACTTAAAACTAGATTTACTACAAGGCATAAAATTATTTAGATACTTCAGTGATTCAGTCAGTGAACAATTTAAATTTTTAGTCAAATTAGAAGCTACATTTACAAAATAATTATTAAAAACCTTACAGATTTCATTTATGTCAAAAGTTTATTATTAATGTCAAATAATTTATCACAGATACTGTCACAGGTTTTTTGTTTCCCGGTCTCCTCCTTTATTATTTGCCATGCACATTTTGTTTTTTTTTGGGCAACGTCAATTTTACGTGCACGATAAATTATTTTAGCAGTATGGCATACAGCTTTAAAAATTTTGCTATATTTAGTTACATAGTTTCTAGAAACAGCATTACTCTCAGTTTTTAGCAGTGCATATAACTCAAACAATCTATTTCTCGAGATTAATATTCCCCTAATTGCCCATTTACAAAATTTTGCCAGTTTTTTATTCGACAGTTCAACTACTGGAATATGTATGTCCAATTTACTCAAAACTCTATTAAAATAAGTTGTATAATCTTTGTAAGAATCGGGGTCACTAAGCAAATCAGTAAGACTACATTTTAAGTCGAGTATTTTATCATCTGTAACCCTTCTTGCCAAGCGCTTTAGAGGCATTATCTTCTCCACGGAAACAATTATTTGAGCATTATGATCAGATTCTATATATTCTATTTTTCGTGATTGGTCCCTCTGGGCCGTGACTGGAAATCAGCGTCAAGTGTCGAAGACGCTTGGAATTATGCTGAGGCATGACCCTTTCAACACTTAGATTTATATGTTTAATTTATATGTTAGTTTACTACTTTTTTTTATAAGTGTTGAATAAACGATTTTTCTTTTCTTATTTTTTTTTTTTTTAATGTCATGAACCACTCTCACGTTTTTCGGATAATCGGAATCCGTCAATATGTTATCCAAGCACGCCTTGCATGAATTGGTTATTCGAGTATACTCGTGTATTTTTTGCTTAAGCAAGAAACTGTCCAGTACATCAGATAACACACTTCTAGTCCCTTCAACTACAGAAAATCTTACATTGAAATCGCCGCTCAATAACACAGTTTTATTATTTAATGCAGTATCCTTTTCCAGACATTGCTCTAATTTACTCATAAAAATATTTAGATCTGCTGAAGGTGATCTATAAACAACCATAATAATAGTATTATTTAATTCTATACAGGATATCTCAAAATGTTGTTCAACAGACGTGGCATTAATGTCATCACGTTTTTTAAATTTTAAATTTCTTTTAACTAGTATAAGACATCCACCACTTTTCTTTTTTTCCTCGACAATAAGCTGAAGCAACTGTTTATCCATCTATATTAAAAACCTCTAAATTACAACTGTTAAGCCAGGTTTCAGTCATACACATAATATCTATATTTTCTAGGGCTATAAATAAACATATTTTCTTTATTATAAATACTTTGTACATTTTGGTGGCACATCATTATATCACACTTTGTAGATTCACGTGCTTTGGAAAATTTTGAGGGTTGGTCTTACAATTTCGAGTGGTGCAGTGAGGTGCGGATTCAGTTAAAACTAGATTGCTCCTATTTACACCGTATTTGCATGCTGTGGCAAAATGATGAGCTGTTGAAAATTCATCATTTCATCACACGGAAAGTCAATGGTTTTGTCTGATTTTGGGATGTAACAATATTTTGAGCCTTGCAGTCACCGTGCGATTCTCCAGTTAAAATTCGCAAATTGTTTTCATTAACACCATATTCGCTTCCATATTCGTTATTTGGCATGTTTGTAATACGTTGCGTACTAGTCTGAGCATTGAGTTCTATCACATGTAAGTTTTCATGAACAGATGCGAGTGCGTATAGTTTGCTATTAACTTTAATAATTTTTCTAGTAGCCCTTGGTCGTACCTTATATGTTACTGTTGTTGTAATCAACTGTTTATCTTGGGTTTTCAAGTTTATAGCTATATTATTTATTTTTTCTAAATAGTCATTCTCTCTATCTATAATACTGGAGTACTTTCCTATCATTATTATTATTATTATTATTATGTCATCTTTGATTGTTTGGTTTAGTAGTAGATTATCGTTTATTATGTCAGTAACCTTATGTTGTGGTTTACATACGTTTAAAAGCTTATAAGTCATTGGAAGGAATTGTTTTATTTAAGGAGCCATGTTTCTCTCATGATCATCAGAGTACATTATAATATTCTTAGATTTGCAACTATGTATTTGCCACTTCTTTAGGCACAATATTTGTTTTATTATTTTTACTCAGTTCCAAAATATGATTCAGATCACTCTCAATCACCTCAGTTGGCATGGTACATAGCATCCTTAAACCCCAGAAAAATGACCACGTGGGCAACACCGCGGGCACAGCTAGTCTGAGATAAAACAATATTAACACCAGCATCTTTACCTATCTAATCAGACCAGGCTTGTGATAACGAAATCAACGTACTCGTCAAGTAAAAGTGTCCGTTGTGGTCTGCTTGTTGTACAATTCATTCGATTTGCTGTATAACAAGTATATAGGTTCGGAGCAGGCGGCCGAGTGAAAGCGTGACGTCACACCACACTGCTGCGAGGTATCATGACATGAGGTACCTATGCTTGCATGCAACCTTGCTATTTAAGCGACTGATTAAGTATGGTGAAGGTACATTAGTTTAGTGTTGATGGTGTGCTATTTTACAACGTATCTACAGCCATATCGTATAATTCGGAACTCAAAAATGGTGGCTTAATGACATACATTACGCACGGCACGACTTTAGAAAAAATAAATTTGTTTTTGAAATAAATAAAAGCACTGATTTGGCTCTGCACTACGATGGTTTTCGCCATTTATTATCTATGGTGGCGCATGTTAGACCGTATGCGCGCGAATTCGCTGTGGACTGGATTTTTGCGCCATAATTTACTTTACATTAGTGCCTAACCAATTTAATATATTATGTGTATTTGTGAATCAAAAATTTTATCCTGATTAAAAATGACCGACAGCAGTGTTAGTGAGGAGAATTTGACTCCACCTGACATCACGGAAACAGCAACAAACATGACGAATGAGCTTTTACCAGCAAAATCAATAAAAATATTACGACAAATTATATTTTCATTAAAATAAAGTTCCTATTGCATGACTGTAAATAAAGTAGTGTATGAAACGGCACATACGAGTACCTAGGTATTAAAACACTCGAGTGATACTCGTGTTTTAATTCCCCTCATTATGCAACCGTTTGATAAATTGGATAAACTTCTATTATTGTTTCAGATTAGGTCTCACAAACGGCCGTTAAAAGTAATATAAACGTTTAATACACGTATGGACAGAATACGCAATGATCATGTGAGAGGATCATTCTGTATGGCACCAATAACGGACAAACTAAAAGAAATATCCGGAATGAATAAAGCTGAAGTGGCAGTGAGATGGTCATATCTGTCCAAGAACTGATAACCGTTGGGGTAGACGTGTTCTTGAGTGGAGACCACGTCTCAGCAAACTTAGTGTAGGGCGCCCTACAGCTAGGTGGGGCGACGATACACGCAAAGTGGCTGGCAGCGGTTGGAAGAGAAGCGCCGAAGATCGGGCTCAGTGGCATGCTTTGGGAGAGGCCTATGTCCAGCAGTGGACTGACAAGGGCTGATGATGATGTTGAAAAGAAATCAGAAACAGAAAGAAACAGTCATGGATATCCCTTCGAAACGCACGAGAAGAGGAAGACCCCCGCTACATGGTAGTCCAGTATCGAGAGGGAGATGAAAGCGCAGAACCTAACTCCTATGACAACTGAGGATAGAGCTTCCTGGCGCCGCTGTAGAAGAAGACCCGACCCCAGATAGAACTGGGATTAAGGGATCGAAGAAAAAGAAGATTTATGTAGCGAAGGCAAATAAATCTTATTGTTCTTCCATCTTTTCCCGATTAATATCTAAGCTACATCTATAAATACTATATATTTAAATTATTAAACAGTATTTCTGTATTTAATCGGTAAGGGTTTATCGAAAATTGCACTAAAGAAACTGCAGTGCTCCCACTTTGACAAGTCTTTTGCTGTACAAACACTGCTGTGGAACTCTTTACCGGTTCCTCTAGTGTCAGTTTGTTAGGCCGCCCGAGGTCCTCTGACGTGGCTTACCTGGTATCGTTGGATTCTAAGTCGCACTAGCAAAACCGTTAGTATACCATCGCACAGGTTCCTACAAGAAAAGCACAATCGTTGCAAAGTACGAGTACGAGATAGCTGATCAAGTTAGACCAACTTTGTTGACATAACGCGTTTAATACTTATGTTACCCAAATATTACTACTAGACCGATTGCAATGCGGTTTTCATAGTTTGGTAGCTTAGAATACGGCTTCGGAACCATCTATGTTTCTTATACGCACCTGGCTATTTTTGTATGGTATTGAAATATCTACACTGAGAAAAATGGATTTCTGGCGTAAGGCGAATTAGGCCTTACACGGTTAAATTATAATGACGTAAGGCTAGTTTGTAACGCTTACGTTAATTTTTACTTAGCTAAGCGAAAACGTTAAAATGGTACTGTTGTTTATAATGAATACGTAACATCAAAAAATCTTTACTGTACGGTTAATCTTTTTACGGTTAAAATAGCCGTATGGACTTTTAACACCACCGTACAGACTTTCAAATGAACCGTATGCCTAAGGTAGTATATATTCTGTTAATATCGCCATTGGCACGGCAATATTCGCCTTAGGGAAAAGTTAAATAGTTAGTAAGTAAGACGAAATTGACTCAAAATTAAAACCAAACAAACTTCAACATTAGTGATAAAGCGACGTACTTATGTGGTAAATTTTAACTGAGCAAGGTGATTTTCGTCTTAAATAATATCGTAAAGCGCATTACCTAAAGTCATTACATTACGATACCACAGACTATCGATAAAACGTTACTTTAAGTTGAAAACTGATGCATTTTAAATTGGTTGTAATGAATTATGTAGGTCAATGTACCTATCTAGTTTGATAAAGTACTAAGTTACAAAGCGACGTACATAAGTAGTAAGTTTTAACTATAGTAATAGGTTGTACCCTTGATATAAGTTTTTTATAATATTTTTGTTAATTTTTAAAAAATTATTGTTAAAAAATTAATTTTAAGAAATATAAATACATAAAGTGAAATAACAATAATATAATAATGCAATCTCTAATATGACAAATTAAGCTTCTGACTTGAGTAGGATTTTACCAACCAATAATTTTACAAGTCTCTGCGAAACCTAATAAAAGGCCACAAAAATAACTTCCTTACAGTACTATTATGGAAAATAATTAAATTATAGCATTTTTTCCAGTAAACATTGCTGTAATATAATACAAAAACCACCTTAAAAATTTCGCTCTGTTAAAATTTATCATTTATGTACGCTTTATGTCTTAGGCTGATGTTTATTCCGTTTCAATTTTGTGGCAATTTTGTCTTACTTACTAACTATTTAACTTTTGCTTGTGGCGGATATTGTAGAACTTGACTTGAACATTAATATTAACAAAATATATAGTACCGTAAGCGTACGGTTCTTTTAGAAGTTTGTGTAGATGGTTTTAATAGTCCGTACGGCTCCGTAATATTTTTTCAGTAAGGTTTTTTGATGTAAATATAGCAGTATTGATTATTAAACGATTGACTACTTAATACCGCTTAATAAGAAGAAAACCTTACTAGAAACAGTTAATAATCAATATATTTAATACACCTGAACCAATTTTGATAAAACTTAGGCTTTTCCCTAAGTTGAACAATAGTGAAACTATTATAAAAATAATTATTGCAATCAGATTTTTAGTTTCTGAGAAATACTTGGCCATACATACATAGATTCAATCATAAAATTAGTTATATTTATTTAGATACTCATTCACACTAACATATATGAAAATTACCCATTTTTAACAACATTACATACATACACACATGTTTACGAAATTTGGTTTAATATATTTTGTTAAAAACACACTCCGCCTAGCATAATATGACATATTTCACCAATTTTACATACATACATTTATTAACTGGAGAACCTCATTTTTTGAAGTCGGTTAATAACAATGAAATGTCCTTCCGTTGCTTAATTTCGCAGTGCTATCTATTAGCCAGTTGGTCTAAAGGTTAGAGCTGCGAGCCCACAAGCGCAAGCCACCCAGGTTCGATTCCAGACAGCCGCAGGGAGTGCAAAAAGTGACACGTTCAAACTTAAAAAAACACATCACAAAGCCGCTCTTGGCCAAGCCTTGTTCTAAAGTGGAATTCAAGACATGCTCAAAAAGAAGGTAGTTAAGATTAGAAAGAAAGAATTGTGAAAAGACACAAATTCGCACCAAAACCAGACGAAACACCACGACCATTTAAGTTTCAACGTCCGAAGGAAAAATATAAAATAATAAAGCTAATACTTTACTGAACAATCAAGCCTTCACGCAACTGCGTTACGAGTCGTCAGAATGAACACTCTCCTGGCTTATAAAGGTTTCTTTTTTGTAAAGAAAGCATAATGTACCTTAACGAACGTTTAAAATAAGCGTGTGGAACGTTTTAAAATAAACTAGAAGAAGATAAATAACACAGGATAGTAACGCTAATTAGTCAGTAGCGAAAGACTTAAAACGATAATAAGCCATTAATGACTGAAGATACGTCAGATATTGCCTCAAGCAACCCTGCTTACCGTTAAAATCGCAGTACGGAAACACCGTCGTCAGTCCGACAATTTCTTTCTAACTTACCACGTTTATAGCTATTTCATTACGTTTAATCTGTTTATATATATATACGACTAAAACACAGATTGTAAATGATTTTTCATGGTATCGCTGACTGTAGAATTCGCCTTACGCCATACGGCAAAAAACGCTTTCTGCATAGAAAGGTGTTTTTGACCGAATTACGTTTGGTCGTTTTTTAGCCTTACTTCCAACTAAATCAGCCGTTGACTTTAGATTTCTCTCAGTGTATAAACGTATAGTAAGCAGTATGTAACAAAAAGAGAGTATGTACAAATGAGATCATTTAAAAAAAGTTGGTCTAGGGGACTTAAAATAAGCTACTGAACATGAACATACTGTAACGATTGCGATGCAATTATCGCTGTTCGGTTTGTTAGGGTTTGACACAAAAACTGGTGTACTTGGTATATCAATCCGATGAGTAGAGGCCGAGCAATCGATACAAAACATTTGGCGCCTGAACGTAGTTTGATGATATTGGTACTTTTGCTTCTAGAATAAATCAAGCATCCTTATATCCCAGAAAAAAGGACCACGCGGGCAACGCTGCGGGTACAGCTAGTTTGAAATATACCATGAACACATCATCATCGCGTTGTCCGCGAGGAATAATGCACACGTAGTCACAGAATAAATAATAGTACATATTAATCCACGGACTAAGGAAATGTTCGGCGAGGGCCTACTTGCTGGGACCGCGCTACCAACTTACTCGTACAATAAAACAAGTATAATTAAAAAAATAATGAAAGCCTTTACGAGTTTTTTTTTTAAATATGTCTCTTTTCTGATTAATAATGTACTAATGGAAAATTTTGGATCACGGACGAGATTCGAACTTGCATACAGTGCTTCAGCGCGATAAACTTCATGTTTTATGTTTGTATTAATTTTTATTTTTATTGCTTTTTCACTTTTTAAGTTTTTAAGGTTTTTTTTTATAATTTTTTTTTTCGGCGTTAGGTAGCAAGCCTGGCGGTATTCTACAGATTGCACTATGGAGAGTGTGCATAAGAACTGCACAACCTGATTCCCCCATCACCTTTCCATCACCGTACGACTAGACGATCAGCAAAGCACCACCCATTCATGGTTGAAATACCTCGCACAAGAACGAAGCGTTACGCTTCTTCATTTATTATAAGAACTGCAAAGGAGTGGAATGCCCTGCCCTCATCAGTGTTTCCGGTAAATTATAACCCCGGTGTGTTCAAGTCAAGAGTGAATAGGTTTCTACTAGGCAAGCGTGCTACACCTTCGACCACATCATCGCTTTCCATCAGGTGAGATCGTGGTCAAACGATTGCCTAGTCCGTAACAAAAAAAAAGATTTTTTGTCATCGGTTTGTGAGCTACCCTGAAAGTTTCAGCCAGATAGCTAATCGGGAAGTGCTCGAAATTTGAATTGCAAGATTCCAGGACAGACAAAATACATAGATACATCGATACATACATACAAGTGAAGTTAAATAAAAGCTTTTAATAATGAAGTACTTAATAAACAAAAACAACAAAGGTTTAATGACATACTCGTAGTTATGGTTTATAACTAACTAGCTGCGCACAGCGGTTTCAACCGCGTCGATAATGATGATGATGATGATGAAAAGTACAACTTGCATCGTTCGAAACTGTTTAGTTTACCTGTGACATGCCATGAAGCTCGCTCCAGTAGGCGTAATAAAAACTCTTTGTGCCCACTAAAAGAGAGAAGAATTTGGAATGAAAATCCAAAATGTTGCGTTGTAGAGTTTGATTTTACTCTCAATCTTGTGTTTCTTCGAGTGTTAAATGTGAAATATTACTAATATTTTACATTTACACTCGAAGAAACACAAGTTTGAGATAAAAAATCAAAGCAAAAGATCCGTCTCAACTTCGTTTCGCGCCAAAAAACAACATAATAATTACATCTAAATACTTGACATTGGAGAAGTTGCTGCCATTGCCACCGCAGAAGCCAAAACTAAAAAAAAATTGCATCCAAGTCAAGTCAAAATCCCATGGAAAAAGAACGTTCAGTTTTTCCCGAATTAGTTTTTTCCGGCTTTTTTCCAATTAATCTACCTAACACCGTAGTTTTTTTTACTGTGGTAATTCCAAACTTTCTGATAGTACCACCGTAGATTTTTTTTTCCCGTGGTACAACCAACTTCTCTGGCAGTACCACCGTAGATTATTTTTTCCCTTTGTACCACCAACTTCTCTGGTAATACCACCGTAGATTATTTTGTCACGTGGTAATACCAAACTTTCTGGTAGCACCGTAGATTATTTTTTCCCGTGGTACCACCAACTTTTTTGGTAGTACCACCGTAGATTATATCATCGACAGGAAGCGACGATAAGATCAACATAAAAGTGATGATAGATAAAGTAAAGTGATTTAAAGACATAGGAAATAAAAACTTCCTTTGACTTTTTTTTCAGCTACTAGCACGTGTATTAACTGAAAAACAATAAATAATGATAAAATCCAATGCGCAAAATCCAACTATATTATATGAAGTCCTACTCGTACTAAAATACTAATAATATACCATATATATATATATATACTGTACTATATATTTACATATTTATGTGTAGGTATATTGGAATATATGTGTATATATGTTTATTCATTGTATTCAGTTTTTATTATTTATTTGTTAGATTATAATGCACCACCGTCTTTGCCGTATATTAATTCCTTTCCATCCAAAGGTTGTCTGGACGAGATCGCTTTTTAGCGATAAGACCGCCCATTGTCCCATTTTTTTTTGTATAAATGTTTTAGTTATTTTTGTATTTTTTGTTCTATGTGGTGTACAATAAAGAGTTATCTATCTATCTATCTATCTATACCAAGGTTCCAAGTATCACACTCGACAGAACACACCTGAGACGTTTTTAATTATCGAAAGTAAACATCCCGGAATCTGTTACGGGACTTCATAAATGTAAATTGGAGGCGCCTCCCGTTTAGTTGGGCCCCCTTCCCCCTCTGCGCCCCTGCCTAGCACCCTCCGCGTCGCACCCCCGCAAAACGGGGCCGCTTGTGATATACTTAGTGCGCAGTAGGATAAGTGAGGGATTTCGACTCATGAAAGAACTGTTCATCAACACGTAATACTTTTTTCGTTGGTAGAACAGGTCTGATTAACAGGTATTCCTGTCGCTATTGATAACCTCAAGTCAATCTTGTGAAATAATAAATGATTTGATTTGATTTTTCACTAATGATAACAAGAAGAAAGTGTTTTATTTCATCGGATCAGAGACATTGAATAGGCTTGCTTCAAATGTTTTTGTAGGCGTATCCAAAAGAAAGCAAAGTTCTAGAGTTCTGTGGTAACCGCGTGAGACGAACAGTGTCTGATTCAATATTTTCCCATCTTTGCGGTCTGACATCCAGGACCCTCTTTCCCACTGGGCACTCTGGGTACTTGCCCAGGGCCCCGCGATCAATAGGGGCCCCCTAGTTCCTGCCAGATCACCAAATCATAACCGATATATATTACCGATATTACTTTACTGCCCAAAAAATAAGTGTAATATTCTAAGGGTGGTGGGGTGGTGCAGGTATGTGAGTTTCTTTATTCCACCATAACTTTTAAATGCCTGAACTGATATTGATACTTATGGGGTATCGTTAGAATACTTACGTCATCCTCATCTATGAGATAAATAGACAATTATTTTTTTGAAAAGTTCCTTTTGTTCAGGGCAGTCGTGTATTTTCTCATACTTTGACGATTTACTTCTTATTACGAAAAAACAAACGATAATGACTGACTACAATAAATAGTTATACCTATATATAATTATATGCCTATTTATTGTAGTTTATTATGTTCTTTATTCCACCATAACTTTTAAATGCCTGAACTGATATTGATACTTATGGGGTATCGTTAGAATACTTACATAATCCCCATCTATGAGAGAAATAGGCAATTATATATATATATAGGTATTTAATCTATAAAGATAATTGCTACTGTTTAGGCTTTTGTTTAAATTGTCTTTTAAGGACCTTAGTTTTGGTACTTCACTCGATAGGTTTTAGCAATATTTCGCTCCGTCGGAAATACAATATGGCAGCTGTACAGCTGCCATATTAGTTTTCTTGACATTTCATATATCCTATAGCAGTCTCGTGACTAAGACGAATCCGATGATACCTCATTTATCAAAATCCGTCAAGCCGTTTAGGCTGTAACATAAGATGCGCATAAGAAACGTACAAACAAACAAACATACGTGTATGTATACAACACAAACTCATGACCCTCCTCAGTCGGGTAAAAATAAATCTAGAACTTTGTTTATCTACTTTCTTTGTATATTCTAACAAAATAGTGCTCTGTCAAGATCATAGGGGCCCTATTATCCTAATGTACCCAGGACCTCCAATAGGTTAAAGATGGCCCTGCTGACATCAGACATGTGATATTCTCACCAAGCTGAAATATTGATTGGTGTTCCTGCTCAAAGAGGAATATCTTTGCTGCTCAATGCATGGGGCGATGATGGGTGCTCGCTCAGAAATGAGTCCAATTCATACAGAGTTGTAGCACAGTACCTGAGGTGGTTCATATATAAGTGTAAAGTAAAGAACCACAATCGATACTTACTAAGGAAATCCTTACTGTGAGTACGTTGCGACAGCCGACGACTCGCCGTGAACGAGTATTGCGGTACATCACTACGATATCGCTATCCTTGTATTACTTGCACCAAACTTTTTCTTTCTTCTAGTAAGTTTTCCGGATTCGCGGGTTTTTTTTTGTCACAAACAGAAATTAGTAAATCTCTATTAAACAACTGAAAAAGAGCCGCGGAATGAGTAGTCCTAAACTACATTTTGTTTATGATAAAGTTTACATTGCACTATTATTTATTCGATGAGTTTCTTACTGTAGATTTACAAGGAGTTGTTATACGGACTACCTACTGCAATATAGCTAGCTTGTAGGTACTTATACTCATCACCTTCATCACCTTAGTTCGATACTCCCCAAGTTTAGTTCGATACTCCCCAAGTTTAGTTCAATACTCCCCAAGTAATCAATGGCAACTGTTCAAGCCGAGGTTCGTACCCCCTGGGTGCCCTTGAGCATGTGGCCAAAAACTTAACTTTGGCGTGCGCCTTCTGCGTCACGCATTGCGGCGGAGCGCTTTTGCGCCCGTCCGGTGACGCTGTAGAGGTCAGTTATAGACCAACAGCACATATACTTTCTAAAAAAAAAAAAAGCCTTCATCATCATCATCATCATCGGCCCGTGTCAGTTCACAGCTGGACATAGAAAAGGGTAAAAAGGGGGCTACTGAATATCTGCGCAATAAATTCGATTTCGATGGTACTTTTTTATTTAAAAGGTAACGTATAGTGTTAGTCTCATAACAAAATGGTGAAGATCTGATGGGGATCATCGGCATGATGAGCAGAATTGCTCCTCGAAATGCAGTAAATTTCTTTATATATAAGGTTTCTACCAGTGGAATCAGCCCTTTACCTACTAAGCAGGGATTGATGGAACACCTTGGTTATTAATGTTAGTTTTACAATAAGGTAACTAGATGGAGCTACTGTGCACCGCTAGATTGTGTGCAAAAAAGTTTGTACGCGCGATGTCTACAGCTCACAGAGCCACTAATGTACTGAATCATTACAGAAACGAAACTAATAACATCTACTATTTATTACTTAGATACATATTTAGATCTTTTAACCAAGGTACGGCAAGGGAGATATCTGTTTTATGTATTTGAGTATGACAGGCGGGGTGCTCAGCTCAGAACTTTGTCGGTCATACAATACTCTAAATAGGCCTTTTATCGCGATGAAGACATTTTTTGTCCTTATCAATAATTCATCAAAGAAATAATTAAGGACTGCTTCCATTACCATAATTATCGAGCGATTTTTAAGAGTGAAATTAGGACGAAATCGAAATAGAATAGACAGCCCTAATTAATTCTGGGAACGGCGCGAGCGGTCGTACTACATTGGCAACACAGAATAAACAATAGGCTCTAATTTAAAATAATACGGCAATTAAATCCTTTGTACTTAATATTAATAATAACGTATGATAATAACCGTTTATAACATATCGTTATAGTATCAAGTTTTGTAAACCGCTACTCGGCGTCAGCAGAGCGTAGAGCACACGGATTGCTATCAAGAATCACTTGCATCCCTTGACTAACAACCCTATATGCCTCTACTCAAAGTTCAAATCTCTGTGACGCAGAAAAACTAAAGTATCCAAGAAATTGTACCAGCTTAGTTACTAGTACAGCTTTGGCGTAGACTTTGGCCAAAATCCATAAGGTTGGTTGATTTGCTAAAGAGGCGTGAAGATTTTTTGTTATTGACTACGTTTGTGCGGAGGACGGTTCATACAATGGTTGGCTCGAGTTGGCTCGGCTGCAGGTAGAAATGGAGCATCATTAATTGCCCCTCTGAGGCATTCCAGTTAGGGCTGAAAGAGATTTAAACGAGTCTCGGTATTGGTTAATCTTGGTTTTGGTGTTATAATTGACACTCTGTTAAAGAAGGTTGAAATTTCAGCTTGATTGGGATGTAAAATAACTAGCGACCTATGACCGATTATAAGTAGGTAGACGTGATAAAATGTAATACAGTCCATTCCTGTGAAAAAGTAATTCGGAGTAGTTGTGGGTCCTGTAGAAAACAAAAGCGAAGCCGGTAAAAAATGGACTACCTGAGGACCTTTCTATAATGTTGGAAGATTTGACAAATACAGAATCAGATAATAAGACAGAGTTGGACATACTTTATGGGAATATTCTAAATTTTACAGATATTCAAGTGATGGTTTCAGTACACACACCATACACACACCTATTGTATTGCAATGAAAAAAAAACCGAGAAAAAAAAGTACAATTTAACTTCGGGATCAAACTTAATTATCATATCTAAAGGTGTTTTAACCTTTAAAAACTGTTTGTATTTAGTAGTGTGTTGCAGAGTTTGTGCATTCACAGCGTTCAATAGGTATACATACCGTCCCCGTAAGACGGGCTTAGAGACTAAAGGAGAAATTTGGATGATGACGCAGTGCTCACGGTAGCCGAATTAGTTAAAGGCATGTGCCGCACTGAATGATGCGGGTTAGAGCTCCGTCCTCGATCCAAATTTTTCCATTAGAAAATTATCTTTCAATTCACATAACCAAATTAGCATACCCACCTTAAAAAGTAAATATTTTTCATTACAAAGTACAAGCTGATATCATCGATCGAACACATGTTTTTGATTGAGGTCAATGTTACACTAAGACCATAAATTACATTTTATTGTAACTTACTAGGACATTCGACCAAGAATTTGCAGTCCAACTTTACTGACTGTATATGAAAAATGAGACAAAGAGCCTCATATAACCTTGACTGAGTTTGAATCACTGTAGATGCTTCTAGAGACATTACACAAGACGACTTTTTACAGCGCGGTTATCGCGTGTTTAGTGATGCAAATATAGGCACTTATGTAATAATATAAATGTATACCTACTAGTGGTTCGCCCCTAAGATAGCCACCTAGCACCTAGACCTAGCGATGTACCCATACTTTTACGTTTCTAAATAACTTTAAAAATAATAACTCCAGTTCCTTTCATAATAACGCTAATTGACCTGAATGTCTAACTTTAAATATTTGAATCCTTACAGGATTTCCCTTCCAAGATTTAAATTGACTATAGAGTAGGCCAAATTTCATTTTTACTTTTAAACACACAATAGAACACAATATCTTAACATTAAAATTATTATATATCCAAGACTTGTGCACATTTGTTTTCAAAAATACCAATAAATTCACCAAAGTAAAAGACACTCATAATATACTCGCTATAAAAACCAACTCTACTTACCACACTCAAGAATAAAAATGTTAAACAACAGCCCATATTACATGGCGGTTAAAATCTCATCTACTCTTTAGATGAATATTTTGAATCTGACCAAAAAAAAATATTATGACTATGACGATCACTATACTTTTAGATATATAGTTATTACTTAATTTTAAAATGCTATAAATACCTAGTAGTAATATTAGATACTCTAGATAATAATAATGTTAATTAGCATGGTCAATAAACATGTATAACGTCTTAAACATTGAGATTCCTTAAAAGGGCTACTAAGTTGTAAGTACTAGATTAGAATAAGACCTTTTTGTATGTTGTACACTTAGTTATGCAAATAAAGATACTCAATACTGAATACTTAAAAATGCAAAAAATTACAGATAATACAATCGAAGTTACTTCAAATTCTTGTAATGGATACAATGGTATACAATAGTCTAACACCGTAACTCAACAAATTCCGACTGATTTAGCTCTTATTATAAACTAGCTGTACCCGCGGCTTTGCCCACGTGGTCATTTCATTTAAAAGTAGTCCATACGTGCTACGAGTATGCCTATGCCAGGACCAAAAGTACCTACAAAGTACAATATACATTTGTTAAAAAAAAACAGGCGTCGCATAGTTTTTTATAGATTGCTCGGCTCGATTGCTAATCATCAGATAAAGATACCAAGTATTCCGTCTTCTAACCAATCACGGCCATGTCGGGTCGCCACTGAAGACTGTTGACAGAAATCTATCTGTGTTGCAATAGCGTTATGTGGAGGTATATTTCCAAAATCCGCCGCGAAAATCTTAAATTCGAAACTACCTATACCCGATTTCAGCTTGGCCAGTGACGTCAAAAATGTTCGGATGTTATACCTTTACGGTACACTTTCGAAGAATACATTTTCGCTTTCTGGATTGTGAAAATCTCTGGATTGTTTTCTGGATTCTGCTGTGACAGTTCTGTTAGTACAACATTAAAACAGTATGCAGTTTGGTTACCAATACAAACAGCCGCAAGAGGGCGCTTTTTATGAAGGATTGTAAATAAAACATGCACTAAAACTAACAAATTTACAAAGTCAAAAAATATCACAAAGTAAATTAACATAGTTGTTTTCTGTTTTTGAGCTTTTTTTTCTAAATAATCCGAAGTGGAACAGTGACAGTGGACAGTGATGATCTAAAACATTGGCATCGTCGAGCTTTTGGTATTTCGCGATTTTCGCGCATAACGGCATAATGAGAATTTGACATTAATCGTACCATTCTACGTTTTTGGAATATTGCGTCGAAAGGGTTATAAATTATCAATATCCCATGATATATTGTTTTTAAACAAAACTTGACGGTTTACTTTAGGAAATTACAGAAGCCTTAAAAAAACAAAGTAAATGTAAAAATAATGCATTATATGTAAATGCTTATAAATATTGAGGCAAACATTTATAGCAACGCTTGGATTTGATCCATGTGCCTCCGGGTTGCAGACCAGTCACGCTCCCCCTGTGCCACTATGCTTCGTGACATGCATGCCGAATTTACGGTACCCTTTTATAAACAGATGTACTATTTTTATTCCTCTCAAATTAACATAACTTAAGAATCACTTATTTTTTCGAGATAATAAGTATCATTGATTTTAACACATAATATAAACTTTGACTGTGCCAAGTTAAATCAAAATCCGTCCCGTAGTTTCAGCGTGATATGTGTTCTTTTAAATAACTTTCAACCCCTATCCTGCGGGAGCTATTGTTTTTTTTCGGGATATTTATATTTAGATTAACATTTAGAATACTTTAATAAATGTTAATCCATTACATAAGCTATGATTTTGCCAAGTTGCATCAAAATCCGCCTGGTAGTTTCAGCGTGATGCGTGTTCAAAGAGACAGACAGACAGACAGACAGACAGTTAAAAAATTAAAAAATAAACTTTTTGAACTCCATATCGATGCTTATTGAATATCGATAAACTTTGATGCTGAATCAAAGTTATTTATCTGCGGGACAGTTTTTCTCCTTAATATCCAATTCTCGGATTTATTTCTGAATTAATCGAGCATTGGTTACATAATTTTGCCAATACTAAATGAAAATTCAACCATCAAGACTTTCTCACACGTTTCAGAGTAAAAAACTGCCGCATGTGAAGGCTCTTATTCAAAAGTAAGTAGGCTAAGCTAAGTGGGTTGCCTCTGGGTAAATTGATTATGATAGTAAATACTTTGCCGAACGATTTATCAAATACAAACAATGAGCATAGAGTATAATATTTGCTGGGAAGGGTAGCTTTCTTGATAGCTGGCAAACACGAACCGTCCATGGTAGTAATAACTATATTGTAACAAATTAACCATCACAGAATAACTAGCAACTAAAGCTCATTGTCTAAAACAGACGTGGGAGGGACGAATTCGGATCAATCGTTAAAAAGTTTGTCAATGTGGTTAATGTATTAAGGATGTGCGTAGTTTCAACCAAATTTGTCCAGCCGTTTGAGGATGAAAGTCACAGAAACCAGACAGTAGGTAATGTTTCACTTTTAAGTGCACATTTTAAGCGGGTAATTGTTTTACTTCATAACGTTAAAAATTGCTGGTTCACGAATAATTAAACTTGTTCATCGACAATTGATTGTTTAATGTATTTCCCCAATTTATTTATTTACTAGATTGTTTGTAGTTTTTTGCACAACTGCCCAAAAAAGGAGGTTAATTTTTTCAGGATTCATGTGTGTATGTATGTACCTATGTTTGTATTTATGTATGTGAGTTTCTTTATTCCACCATAACTTTTAAATGCCTGAACAGATTTGGATGTATGGGGTATCGTTAGAATCCTTACATCAGCCCGAGTAACATGCTATAAAAATACTTGTATATGAAAAACTAGTTTCGTATTTTTTCCTTTACTTTGACGATGTACTTGTTTCAGAAACTACACGACCGGTTTTTATTATTTGTTTACTGTGGTAAGTAATAGTTAGACTAACTATTATGGGAAGGGTTTAGTATATATAAAGTATTGTAATTTTCGTAGGGGTCTCTAATTTATTGAATGATAAAATACAGACTATGTTACTCGCTGATAATGTAATGTACTATAATTTTTAAAATCGGTTAATTATTTTTTGAGTTTATCGATACAGATAAAAAAAACAAATCTTTCTTCTTTATAATATTAGAATAGATCTCAGAGTAAATATTATATTTACTCTTCTAGTGCCTACAGTAGAGCCCTATACTACGAAATCAAAAGGTCGTGGGTTCGAATCCCGCAAGGTGCAATCATGTGTGTCAATCGGAAACAAGCATTTCTGCTTATTTCCGAGTCATGGAAACAATCATTTCTGTGTTTTCGTATCTATGTATGTTTATCCGTTGTCTAGAACCTGTAGTACAGGGTATCCTAGTTTGGGGCTAGGTAATTGGTGTGAATTATCTCGAACATTATTATTATATTACTAAAAACAAACGAATGAAGAACAAGTGGCGACTGCGTATGTGTGCGTCAGTGGATAACTTGTGGTGTTTTATGGATGATACGCCATTTCACACAAATTCAACACAAAACTGCATAGGTACTGCATTGTATATATGTATGTACATAAAGGCTTGTGCGTACGTGCGGTTCGGCATATCTTAGGTGCTTCACTTTCTTCTTCATTGACCCAGCGAGCGAAACAGAGACGATGCAGGTTCAACGTTTTTTTTTTTATTTGTTGGGGATTTTTGATTGGGGGGGGGGGGGTTCCCCCAAAAAAGGGTTAAAAGGGGGCAACTGAATATCTCCACCATATTAAATCCGATTTCGATGTTTTTAATTTGAAATTAACTTGAAATTAGTCTCATAAAAATTTGGTGAAAATCTGATGAGGATCTTCGGCGTGATGAGCGGAATAGCTCCTCAAAATGCAGTAAATTTCTAGGTTCTACCAGTGGAATCAGCCCTTTATCTACTAGGAAGCGATTGATGGAGCACCTTGGTTATTAATGTTAGTTTTACAATAAGGTAACTAGATGGCGCTACTGTGTACCGCTAGATTGTTTTCATAAAAGTTTGTACGCGTGAGGTCTACGGCTCCAGAGCCACTAGTTTAGTTAGAAGTTTTTATTTGTACTGTGGTGTTCAATAGAGAGTTTATCAATCTCTCTATGTATACGTTCAACTTCAATTGAAACAGATGTATAACTTAGGTAACTATTATAGTCTACCGACATGATTCAAAACGCTCCGTGCGTTGTAGAGATGACCGTGAACTAAATAAACACATTGTTAATTAATCATTCATTCGTTACATTAAATAAAATGATATCACGTAGCAGATACCTACAGCTCTTCCGCGTGTCTTGCCATCGTTCACATTTTGTTTTAGTTTAAAACGAAAGATTTAGTAGATTTAAATGCTGTCGGCCAAACCCGCTTTGTCTAGGCCAGTTTGGCCTTCAAACTTAATATACGAGTATTTATTTTGAATTGCTTGGCAGAACTTGAGTAGAACTCAAAGAAAAGAAGTTTTTAAGAGTTTTGACTTTAAATCTGTTCAACTACCACCTAGTTTACCACCTGTTTGTTGATTTTCATTGTTGGATTGAGATACCAAGTACACCATCTTTTAAGAGTTTTGACTTAAAAACAGTTCAACTAAGCTATCCAACAATGAAAATGGCATCGCAAACGTTCCAATAGTTTTAACGTGAGCTTAGTACCACACTTTTAAAATTAATAGATTTATATTAATTGCCTGGCTCCTATTCAACGGATTGAGATACCAAGTACACCAGTTTTTAAGACTTCTGACTTAAAAACTGTTCAACTAAGCTATCCAATAATGAAAATCACATCGCAAACGTTCCAGTAGTTTTAACGTGAACTAAGTACCACACTTTTTAAATTAATAGGTTTTTATTAAATTGCTTGGCTCCTGCTTATCGGATTGAGATACCAAGTACACCAGTTTTTAAGAGTTTTGACTTAAAACCTGTTCAACTAAGCTATCCAACAATGAAAATCGCATCGCAATCGTTCCAGTAGTTTTAACGTGAACTAAGTACCACACTTTTTAAATTAATAGGTTTTTATTAAATTGCTTGGCTCCTGCTTATCGGATTGAGATACCAAGTACACCAGTTTTTAAGAGTTTTGACTTAAAAACTGTTCAACTAAGCTATCCAACAATGAAAATCGCATCGCAATCGTTCCAGTAGTTTTAACGTGAACTAAGTACCACACATTTAAAATTAATAGGTATTGTATTAAATTGCTTAGCTCCTACTTATCGGATTGAGATACCAAGTACAACAGTTTTAAAGTCAAAACTTAAGCTACCCGACAGTGAAAATAACATCGCAATCGCTTCAGGTTTTAACGTGATGCGCGAACAGACAGACACATTTTTTTTGGTTTTTAAATTATTTTTGAGTTAAAAACTTTACTAATGTATAATATAAACTATAGGTATGTAATTTCACGGAAAATTGATGAAATTTGCCATCCCTACAATATTTTTTTTTTCAAAACTCTGACTTCGTTAGTTTAAGAAAAATTGCAATTTTAAAAGGAAGGTACTTAGTTTTGATGGTAAGTGTAGTTAAGACAACGCATGCTGGGATAAACTAGATCAGTCAAAACCAATTTCACAAAAGACAGTCAGGGATTGGATTTTCTCAGCTCCATTACTATAAAATGTGCTTGAAGCAAAAACCATTGCATTTCCACTCCAACCAGGGTTCTTTAGTCCAATAAGGAACCCGTATAAAATCGTCCGGTCTGTCCGTCTGTCATTTAGTGCCAGTGTGTTCGCATTGCAGCGTCATAATTCCTAAAGGTATTAACCAAAATCCATGGTTTCAAAGATATATTTAGACAGATCTTAATTATTTTTTAACCATTTTTAGCGCATATCCTTGTGTTATTTATACTTAAATAGGTAATTTAAAAAAGAAACAGTTTTTAGGATAATCTTTTTATATCAGACGTAACGTTCGCGGGATATGTACCCCGCCAATCATTACTATGTTTTCCGCCTTGTGATTTCTAAACTGTTTAAACTAAAAAACTTCGGCTGGTAGTGGAACATGTTAGAAACCGTCTTCTTTATTTTGAGTATATCCTGTGATGAATACTTTTCGAGCTGTGGATGAAAAACATTGAATACGGAACCTACATTGAGAGTGATCCCACACAATGTAGAATAACCAGCCCATGCTTTTGTGGACTATGAGATGGCCTTTGATTCTGTTGAAACCTGGGCGGTTCTGGAGTCTTTGCAGCGTTGTCAAGTGGACTGGCTGCTGTGCTGAGGTTTCTGTATGACGGCGCAACTATGAGTGTCCAACTACAAAACCAGTAGTCTAAATATATCCAACTGCGCAGGGGAGTGAGACAGGGGATGTTATATCCCCGAAACTGTTCACTTATGCCCTGGAAGATATGTTTAAGACGCTAGATTGGAAAGAAGTGGGCATTAATATCAATGACGAGAACATTTCACACAAACAGGTTACGTCCTTATGGTGGAGTCGCTGCAAGACTTGCAAAGTATGCTGACCAACCTAGTTGATGCTTCTCGACGCATCGGTCTCGGAATGAATACGAGAGATAGAAAAAAAGAAAAATCTAAACTACTTTGCATCTCAGTGCGACCTTAAGAAACTTAACAAACAATAAAAAAAACAATTTTTGATTAAATATGGTAGATGTACTTTGTAGTTCCTGATGCCGGGTATAGCGCATAGGTTAGTTTAATCCCAGAAAATGTCTAGACAGGCAAAGCCGCGGGGCGCAGCTCGTTAGAAAAATGTATTTTAGACCTCCTTTTTTAATGTTTCATTATAGCGTCAATGGCACGGGCGCCTGAAATTCCCGAAAGCAACCCTCGTTTACTCTGATTTAGATTCCTTGCCCGCCAAAATGCAATTTATTTCAAGTTTATTCAAATCTCTAACTGGTCGAACTTGGAAATTAATTTAATTACTGGAGGAGGAACTTAATGGCGTCTGTATGTTGCGTGGTTATGACAATGGTGTAGGTTGTGAGTTCTATCCTCAAACTTTTAAAAATAAAATCTTATTACATAATTTTCAGTAGTAAAAAAAAACTAACCATTATTGCTGAGTACAAATTCTAAGTGGCGCTAAGCCACTATAAAATGTTGATTATTTCGTTTTCTGATGGTGTTACTTACAGTAATTATCGGCTTACGTATACATAACGTACGGCAGTGTCAAAGTTTTGAAACGGCCCGTCATGAATTACGCGTCCGTAAATTTTGCGCACGACACCCCTTCAACTCTGGAATCGCTCCAGATTATACAGAATAAATTTCTTCGAAATGCAGTTCGACGTGCCCCCTGGTATCAGAGGAACGCCGACCTGCACCGCGATAACGAGTTTCCCTCGATCCGTTAATTCATGAAAGGTGCCTCTCGCCGCTACTTTGATGCGGCTCCCCATCACCCCAACCCCCTTGTAGTCGAAGCCGCGAACTGTGCGACAGACACGACAGCCGTAGTAGACGCCCTCGCGATGTCTTGGACGATCCGGACGACGCCATCGCAGCCAAACTAATAGCCGCGATGGCCTCGCACAATTCTACCTCCTCTGGCAACCCGCCAGGGCGAATCGACACACTTAGACACGGACACCGACCTTGCCAGAGAGGTCGAAGGCCCGTAACTCATAGTCAGTTATTATTCGCCTTCGAGTTTCTTGACGATTCTTCTCGAAGGTGTATTACGAATCGGTGATCAGTTATCAAATCAATGAAACTGCTCTTAGCCATTTTTTCAGGGCCCCCTCGATCACTACTAACTCAAAACTCGGTACATAATAGTACCTACCTACATACAAGTATCATTAGACTAGTGGCTCTATGAGCTGTAGACCTCGCTCGTACAAACTTTTTTGCAAACAATCTAGCGGTGCACAGTAGCGCCATCTAGTTACCTTATTGTAACACTAACATTAATAACCAAGGTGCTCCATTAATCCCTACCTAGTAGGTAAAGGGCTGATTCCACTGGTAGAAATCTAAAAGTGAGCAATTTCCTGCTTTTTGAGGAGCTATTCTGATCATCACGCTCAAGATCCTCATCAGATCTTTACCATTTTTTTATGAGACCAATTTGAAAATACTACCTTTAAATCAAAAAAAGAACCATCGAAATCAGATCTTATTTGGCGGAGATATTCAGTAGCCCCTTTTTTGCCCCTTTTTGCCCAATCAAAAATCTCCGATGAATAAAAAATTCAAAAATTTGTTTAACCTGTGTACCCAGTCTCGTCTATATCGGTTGAGAAATGCGACCTGTTGAGGAGAACACAGATCCGTACGAACAGGCGGACGCCGGACAGCCGAGCATACGAAATGTGATAGGAAAGCATTTTTGCCCAAGCTGAAATGGAGTTCAATATCCTGTAGGATAGAAAAAAGGAAGGAATAATTCAAAATAATGAGGTAGGCGCTACTAATAATTCGCATAGGCAGGCGGATAGCTTGGTAAGCTAAGCGAATTGTAACTAGATATGTAGAATTAGATACCTTACTATTTTTTTGTGTCTTACACACAAAAAAATACAGATACAAATCGACAATAACTTATCCTACTTGTATATTGTTACATATTGTACAACGGGCGGTATTATCTCTAAAAGCAAATTCTTCCAGGCAACCTTTGGATGGAGAGGAAATTTAAATAAGGCAACACACCGTGGATGTAGATTTAAACTTAAATTCATTCATGTTAAAGAATACCAACACTCTTCAATACAAGAAAATAAATATACCATATACCTACTTATTAGCCTAAAAAAACAAAGATCGAATCCTGCTTCGTATCCATTCCTAAATACCTACCTTGTTTCATAATGCATACCCAAGAAGGTTTTAAAAACGACGGACACTCCACACTGCCAAATCAAAAGTGAAGCATGCAAGATATGCCGATCCGTTAAGCACATCACAGCAAGATCTCGTCCTAACAAGGACGACTTGTTAGTTGTTAACACGACTAACAAGTCGTGTTAATTATATTATGTCAAGTCCGCATTAAAAGTCAAAAACAATGTAATATTTTGTGATTAAATTATGTATCAACCACATAAAACACAAATTATCGTCTCACATACACATCCGTCTTTTGCTATGCTACACCCGTTCGCTTGTGTGTGTCGCGTCTTCTTTTGAAACTTCTTGTGCATACCTACGTATATCCTGTATTGGTGAATGGTGATAAATACATATTTCTATTTCGTCGATGTAAATGCAATCACGATACCTGAAGCAGACTAGGTAGTTATTCTACGAACCGTTTTGTTAAATTCTGACGATAGAAAAAAGTTGAATAAAGTAGGTTTGCTTTGTAACTAGAAAGCCAGACGTAGCTAGGTTTGGTGTTGTCATATCAGACATTTGAATTTCATATAATGGGGGATTTTCTGGCAGCTCAAAAAAATATTAAAAGATTGTAATAGTTGACGTTGGTAATTAAGTCACTGTGACCCTTCGAGCATTTAATTTAACCATGGACGTAGGAAATGTCTGTTATTTAACCAGTTCGGTACCTATATTGTTGACGTGAGTGACGTTAACAACAACTTTTTGATACATTAGACATCAAGGTCAAGGTCTAATGTCACAGTCAAAAAAATGTTCCAAACTAAAAAATAATAGTAAAATGTCATTCATTCGTTTATGATTTATCGGGGTGGGGGGTGGTGGTGGAGAAAAAGGGGGTGAGAATTGTAGCTTCCAAACGAATGTTCCGATTTAGCTGAGTAAACGAGATAGTTCTTAGCTATAATAGGGGGAAGAAAGGAAGGGGGGGGGGGATCGTAGCTTACAAACGAATGGACCATTTTTTATGTGCTTTTTATGTTTTAAATGCCCCTCTTGAAAGTAAATAAAATAAATAAATTGTTTGGAAATGGCTCTACTTCCATGTGTTGTAGCCATCGACCCTATTAAACAAAGGAAGACTAGGACCAACTACTTAGCATGGACCGCATATATTAGGTGCAACGCACACAATTGACCTCAGTCGTAATCGGAGTTGCGTTGGTGTAACACGTGCGTGTACTTTACCACATATTATTGGGAATTCGCAGCAAAAATGCCTTCCTGTTCTTTTATAAGGTGCACAAATAGCTCAAGAACCAAAAATAAGTTGCACTGCATTACTTTTCACTCTTAAGTAAAATTAAAATTATACTGATTGATATTGTTTGAAAATCGCCATTTGCAGAAAAGGACAGAAATATACGAATATATACGAAGAGTGCGACAAGACAAACGACGTATAAAAGTTTGATCATCTCTTTGTACCCTCAGGAAGAAAAATTTACATAGATTTTAGAATTGATTTTATTCACTTAAAAATTGCATATTTTATTTATATATTAGATGTTTTCTAACATGTTCCTGATATTTCTTCACATGTTTATTTTGTCTACTCTACACCCACTGATATGTTAATTGTTATTAATAGGTTTCCTAAAGACGAACTGTGGAAACATAAGTGGCTACGAGTTGTCAGAAGACAGAGGGAAGAGCACTGATCTCTATGGATAGGCTCTGACGTACTTTCGTTTGTGCCGATTCAAAGCGCCCCACTGAAAGTACATACAATAGTACAAAAAAAAGTAAATACGTTAACTACTTACGTACGTAGTAAATACATTAGTTCCGTGGACGCTCACGACTGCCAAAGTACTGCTATCAGCGCCAACAGCGCCAAAGTGGCGATAATCAAATGAGCTAATTGCGACGTTCGTCAATAGTCTGTCTAGAGTACTAGTAATATGCAGTTGTCTATGGGGAAGAGCCAGATTGGCTACCCAACAATAACAGTTGATTATATTTAATACACTTCAAATCAGAACATATGTATACAACTCACAAAGGATATAGGAAGATATTAAAATGCGCAGGTCCATATTTTTGGGTAGGTGATATGTACTTACCTATATTAAGGAGCATATTACCTTATTGGCATACCTAAGCAGCAGCAAATTTGAAAAAACATGGCGCTTTCTTGGCCATTCATGAGTTCGTGTCAATAGACAGGAAAAAATATAATAATCATAAAGTGTATTAATAAACTGCCTAAGTGATATATTTACTGAGATATTTGGGTATAAAAATATTTTTTCATCTTTTACATGCGGTAGGAACATAAAGTTGCAATATTGATTTTCAGTCTTGGTCAGGAAGAGATGAGGGGGTCTGATGAAATTAATGTCACAAACAACTAATCTAACATGCGCCATCCCATACTTGCACGATATATTAATATTGCCGTGAAGTTGGACGAAAAATAAATCCAAATATGTCTTAAAGTATATCACGATTTTTTCATAGAACACTTTTTGTTTCTTATAATTTGCTCTATCGATTGATACTAGTTTTTTTAAATGTTCATTTTAGTCTTATTAGCAATCCGAGCGTGATTGTGTAACATAAAAACAAACTTTCGTAAATGGTGTTATTCGACAATAAAATGTTCAAATATTGTTATTCAAGCACACACTAACACCGCTGTTTTAAGTACCTACTACAAAAAACTACCAAACTTAACAATATTTTATTTACATTGGTGAGCATAACCGCGGTAGAAGCTAATATTATTAGCTTCTACCGTCTACTTCTATTTCATTGAAATTTATTTGCTGACGGTTCCTTACATTACTTTATGTTTACGGACTAAGACGAACTTTCCCGATATCCTAATCGTATTTGGTTCGAGAATTAATGTTGTTATCTCTTTTGCGCTACTGTTTGCGTGTGTCTCTCTATCTTTGTTGTTGGTGCATGAAGTGTACGACAATGCAAATTTAGCTGTGTGGGTGTGTTTTCCTGTAGTTGTATCTAGTCCGGGTCACAGAATAAATAATAGTACAAGTACAGAAGGATAACTGAGTAAAGTAATTTAATTAAATAGCAACTCTCGCTACAACGCAATAAAGTGCAATTTAACTCTCACAGCGCTGCGAGCTTTCAATTATATTTACCTAGAAGGCGCTCACCCATTGCATGCAGGCTAGAATGTACCGTATCACAACGCGCGAGAGCTTCCATTGCTCTAATCGTTTCAGAATCGCTCTGTCACTTTTACGCTCGGTAGGGTTGTATCAAGATATGACTTGGTACTTGTACTAGTAATTATTCTGTGATATAATATGACTTAGAGATTGTAACAGAATAAACAATTATGTAAAATAAATTATTCTATTACTTATTGTTATAAATGTTGATAGTTCTATTAACTACATATAATGACATTCTTATCAGAATAGACCTAGTACCTCTTTTTTTGATTATATCATAATAGGTTACACTTTGATGAATAAAAGGTGCCTGTCTGACTTCGATGCTTATCAATGAATGAAAAAGAAATTGCTACCTACGTAATAAAATGTCGGTATGTAGGTATTTTACGAGATTTGTCAGACCGAATGCTATGCAGTACCTTCTAGGTTTCTCCTTGGTATTCATAATTAAGAAAAGAATAAAATTGGTCAAAAACTTTACGTAAGTTTACGTAAGTAGGTACTTCATCGTTAAGCACAAGGCGCGCGACTCATCGAGCGCACGCTTGACACTCTACTGAATGAACCCCAATATTGCGGCCCCAAAGTTTAGGTATAATATTTGTACTTGTTGCGGAGTGCGACCGCCCTGTCCGGGTGTAGTTTACATGAAGTTCTAGGTTGCCCCGTCCTCCTTTGTTTAATAGGGTCGATGGTTGTAGCTTTCAACACTAAAATAGGAACGTTTACTTTCCCTAAAGCTGAAACTCGTCGAGCAGAGTGGATTCAAGCAATTCAACATGTGAAGCCTGGATTGACGATTACAAAATATTCTAGAATATGCTCAGATCACTTTAAAACAAGTGATTTTAATGCAACCACTTCATCTTTGCTACAACCAGGTAAGTCACAGAACACTATACTATGTCTGTGATGGTAACTATATGCGCATTCGTACTGATGGTACTCTGTGACGGACAGAGGGAATGGTGATAGTGACTGACTTGACCTGACGGCAGTTGGCTACTCGCTTTTTATCACTTCATTATTTGCTAACGCCATCTATTGGTCATTTTGTAAACTTTTTTTAATCTCCTGTCGGAAAATCCCCCATTATTTCATCGTTTGTCACAAAATCCCTCAAAATGTAGGTAATAGCCACAGATTACCCTCCTATACACCGAAGGGCATATATTAGGACAATACACATATTATTTTCATGTAATAGTTAGTAATACCGAAGTACTAATATTTATTCTGTGGTAATCTATACTTATAATAAACCAGTAAGTACCAAAAGTCTGTACAATGAACATTATTTTTAGGAAAGGGCTACTGTACTTACAATAAGTTTTTAAAAATCGTGTCTGTCTGTTTGTACATCAAGTAAAAGTACTGAATCGATTGCGTTGCAGTTTTCATTGTTGGATGCCTAGGGTTTGACTCGAAAACTGGTGTACTTGGTATCTCAATCCAATGAGCAGACGCCGAGCAATCGTTATAAAACTATTTGACGGCTGAACATAATTTGATATATTGTACCCTAATATAGTTTTGGTCCTGGAATAACATAGGATACTTTTATTCCAGAGAAATGACCAAGCGGGCAAAGCCACGTGCATAATTAGTACCTACTATTTGTGTAAAACAAACTGGCTTAGTTATAAACGTTAGAAAAAGGGTATTTACCGGGAGTATTCAGATACCCGAGCTCTGATAAGCTACCACAACATTGTCGCAAGCCAGTCAGTTTATTTATTCTGTGGCCAAGTTTTTGTTTATTAGGTATTTCCCCGAATAAACAAAAATTGTATACATATATATATATATATATATATATATATATATATATATATATATATATATATATGTATACTTTTTTATATATATATATATATATATATATATATGTATACAATTTTCGTTTATTCGGGGAAATACCTAGTTATATGTACCACAAACCCACCGTTGTTTACCGAAGTCCAATTGCGACATATTTAATCATACAAGTAGGTACTTCCTTTGATTGTGAAAGTACCAATTAAGCACTTTTTGTACTTATGTTGTTTTTCTATGAATAATGCGCAGTAGAGGTACTCTACATGTTGATTTGATTTAATTGCGCATAGCTGAATAAGCATTTATGTATTTAGATGTTTTTCTCGCTAAAGTATGAGAAATGTAACTACTTAGTTGTTTATTACAATGAAGAATGTACTAGAAATCGCCTACGCATTTATAAAAGTTATATAAGGAAGTTACTAAGTACAAATTGTCATTATTTTATCTTCGCTTGAATTGTACGGTCAAAAGTAAGACCAATAAAATTAACTTCAAATTTAATTTGTTGTTTATTTTATTAAAATCTCGGCTCCGTCCAATTTGTCTACCTAATAAACAAAAACTTGGCCACAGAATAAATAAACTGACTGGCTTTATATATATAAAACCTATTAAATTTTTGTTTTCTTTATTTTTGTTTATTCGTTATATTTATTATAGTTTAGTCAAAAGATTTAGGGCTGATCATTTAGTTCCATATAGCTAAACTAACGAATAGTCAAAATGTATGGATAAAATTACTTACTAATAATTTTATCAATACATTTTGATTATTAGCACAGAAGAAATTATAGTAGGGCCTGTTTCATGCTTACAAAAAATAAAAAAACCCTTCTTAAATCAAGTACCGAAATAGGAAATTTGATAGTTAAAAGTTTGTATTTTATCTAATATTCTATAAATCTACTCTTCATTTAATGTATGTAAGTAGTTAGAAATAAGTGTATCCCAACGGTGGACTGGACATGTACATACAACAATAACTGAGTAGGTACCTATAGGAAATTGGTTATGTATTTTTATTTCATATTCACAACTTTTTGGGCCCTTATTTAAGAAAATCGCTTTCCTCTCATTTTATTTTTTATCTGTGTCCTTTTTTCTATTCCTAAACATTTTTCTAGATGGCCTTTTCTATATTTGGTCATTTTTTTAGTTGGATGTTTCTATGCTTGGACGTTTTTCCGATTAGGCGCTTTTATACATGGACATTATTAAGCTCTTGGACATTTTTCTTTTTTGACATTAGTCGTGCGAATCTTTCAAACTACCGATTTCAGAAAAAAACATGTTGCCTAATTTGATTCGTTAACCGTAGAAAAGTAAAAAAGTAAAACAGAAACCCCCTTTTTTCACTAAAACTGTTTGCAAATAACCCCTCAGACGAAAGAAAATGATGACATAATGTGGTGTGGTTGAAGAAGGTAGGTTGTAATTTTCCCCGCTTCAGTAGGAATTCCAAAGTCAGGCAACACTAGCTAGCTATTTAGGCACCTGTAGCGTTCAAGTTGTAAACTTTTGCTACCTATACCTACCTATAGTTTGTACATTGCGAGTGTCTGGTTGCTCGAGGCGAAATAGTTAATTTTCTAGAACATGTTGTGCATCATGCATATTTTGTATTCATCGTCACTTTTTATGGGGAAAAAAATTAACTGGCAATGACTCGTTAGCTGTGACTACCTTGAGACCTTGAGATATGCCATTAGACCCTTGGGCATCGACCTGGCGATGCGATTTATTGCTCTTGCTGTTTTACCGCATGAATCTATTAAAATATATAACTACTACCATATAGCTTGCGCCAAAAACCAAAATGGAGTTACTAAAAATTTACTAAAGGATCACTCTAAATATTTACCATTAAAAAAAAAGTCTATGTTGGTTCAGAAATTCGGGAGATGCGACATACTGTATGTTGCTACGGTAAAGCTTTTTTTATATGTATGTGACATATAAAAAAAGCTTTACCGTAGCATTAAATCTGTCTACGTCGACTTCATGATGCCTATTCTTGTTCTGCTAATTATATTGCTGTATCTTTACGCGAGTTATAGTTGAACTAAGTAGGTACCTCCTCCTTCAAATCCAAATTCAATTCAAATTCAAATTAATTTATTGCTTTACAGGTTGATGGTATGCAGGTCTTAATGCTAAACATGTTGTACTTATATCTGTAAATACCAATGTGGCATGCAATATTATTTCCAATGACTAGTCTTAATATATTTTGATTACAAAATAGAATTAAACTAGTATTGTGCATAAACACAAAAATTGCTTGTTGATAATAGCGACACCTGTTTCATTTGTTTTTGTATTTAAAAGAAATGGTGTTCTGTGGTTTTTGAAATATCACGCCATACAAATTGATGGCAAATTTTAGGCCAAACCACAAAATAAATCACATAGAACTGATTTTTAAAGTTTCCTTAGGACCTTAGAAGTATCCCCCACCCCCCTAGAGTCCTCACCTATGAGGTAGGGGGTCGGAAGGGGGGTCAACTTCCCGTATAAATGTGTCCCTGGTCGTAGTTATTTTAGTTTACACAAAAACGGTTACAGATAGGAAAAAACTGACAATTACAAAAATGATTAAAAATCAGTTATCTGTGAAATGGAACTTTAACAAAGTTATTATATATTGATAGGTTTTTTTTTTGTAAGGTTTTGAGTTATGGCTACCTACATAACATGTTATTTAGTTTTTTTGCTAAAAATATCTGTTTCACCTCACAAGCTCGGAAAGATTCTGTTTGTCATTCGAAATCTGAGGGCAAAATTGCATTTTACTCCACTCTAATCGACTCTATTCGTCTCTTTTCATTTTCAATTCTATTCTACTTTGTTGTACTCTATTCTACTGTGTACTACTCTGTTCTACTCTATTCTACTGTGTTCTACTTTGTTCTACTATATTCTACTCTGTTCTACTCTATTCTACTCTATTCTACTCTGTTCTACTCTATTCTACTGTGTTCTACTCTGTTATACTCTGTTCTACTCTGTTCTACGCTATTCTACCTGTTCTACTCTGGTCTACTATATTCTACTCCATTCTACTCTATTCTATTCTGTTCTACTCTATTCTACTCTGTTCTACTCTGTTCTACTCTGTTCTACTCTGTTCTACTCTGTTCTACTCTGTTCTACTCTGTTCTACTCTGTTCTACTCTGTTCTACTCTGTTCTACTCTGTTCTACTCTGTTCTACTCTATTCTACTGTGTTCTACTCTGTTCTACTCTGTTCTACTCTGTTCTACTCTGTTCTACTATGTTCTACTCTGTTCTACTCTGTTCTACTCTATTCTACTCTATTCTACTCTATTATACTCTATTCTACTCTATTCTACTCTGTTCTACTCTGTTCGACCCTATTCGACTCTATTCGTCTCTTTTCGACTCTATTCGTCTCTTTTCGAATCTATTCTATTCGATTCTGTTCGACTCTATTCTATTATGTTTACACATCTGCCAGGTATCCCGCGACGGCTCATTTTTTATTATTATTATAAACACTAATATGATTAGCTGTTTTTCTTGCACCTAGCATTTTCCTCGCTGTAGTGAGGTGAAAAGTTTTGTGTTGCGCACGGCAGCAAAGTTATTTGGCGTCTCGTACTTTTGAAACCCTCGCTACGCTCAGGATTCTATATTTGAACCACTCGCTACGCTCGTGGTTCAATCCTAGAATCCTTCGCTTGCTCAGGTTTCAATAAAAGTACTCTCGCCAAAAAATCACTTTGCAGCCTTGCATAACAAATAACTATTGTTCTCAATTTATAGGAAAACTACCGAAGCTAGCAAAATGATCTAAGTATAAAATGTATCTTTATCTAATCTTCTAATAAAGCAATATGTACCAAAAAAACTGTACAAAGAAGATAATATAAAAAAGTGGTCTAGGTTACTTAAAATAAGCCATTTAAAAAGTTTTTTTTTTAATCGTGTCTGTCTGTTTGTATGTTTGTTCGCGCATCACGTAAAAAACTACTGAACTGATTACGATGCGGTTTTCATTGTTGGATAGCTTAGGGTTTGATTTAAATTAGATACCGAGCAATCGATAAAAACTATTTGACGGCTGAACGAATTTTGAAGAATGTAGTATTTGGTCCTGGAATAACACGTATGGGCTACGTTTAAATGAAATGACCACGCGAGCAAAGCCGCGGGCACAGCAAAGTAAAATAAGGGTTTGGTTTTTGATATACGCTACCGATACAAGTTCTGTTCGTGCCATAATCAAATATTAAGATTTTACGGAGTCACAAACGACTACACGGTTTGTGACGCCACTCGTCCAGATGACAAACCGAAACATAGAAATGTTTACACACTACTGCTTGGCGGTTGAATAATATGATGTGTGTGTAAAAAATATCAGTTTCTTTACATTTCAAAACTTATGCAATACTTATTTTGGTAAGTGGCTCGTCACAATGTGAATCATGCGGGATGACATCAGCGTGGGAAATATTCCCTAGTAGGTACGGTTATTCTGTGGCACTGCCGAATACGGCCGGTGATTTCTTTGAACTGTGAATAACAAGGTGCCCTAGCTTTGAAACACAATGTTAAAAGGTTAGTACCTTAGACTTTGCGCGTATTTTCCACCTGACTAGGGTTGCTTCCCTGTCAAAGTACCTGAGTAGTTTTGTCCGGGAAAATTATAGACATTTCTTTGAAAAAATACTTGTGCCACCTTTTTAGTCGGTAGCGTCATTATAAATGATTCTTAGTATACCTTTACAATCCACACACACAGGCCACATTACAATCGATATAAGTGACAATAAAAAAAGGCTGTAATACTGTAAATAAAGCCCTCAGACGTGAGCCATCGGATGGAAACTAATAATTTGAATATAAATATTAATAACACCAAATTTATTCAATTTAAATCATATAATGCGGCTTGTCATTACTTATAATAATAGTAACGTTGACAAATTATATTTTTTAGGACTGATTCATGACATACTACATCTTAGGTAATTGGAAAATTCATTTTATTTATATATTGTGTAAAAAGCTAGAACGCTTTGTATTTGCGTTCAGATACGCATAACGTGTCTATAGAGGCCAAGTTGGTGACATATCATGGTCATGTATCGTCTCTGCTTAGCTATGCCCTATTTATGTGGGGCAACTCAGTTGACATAGACCGAGTATATGAGATACAAAGGCGATGTATTAGGGCTATAAATAGGGCTTGGATTCACTAAACAACACACTGTTTTTTTTAAAGAAATGTAGTCGAGAAAAAGAAGAGCCAAGTTCACTTATTTTTATATCGAGCTCCTGCCTATAATGAAATGTTTATAATAACATGTGCATATCGATTTTTAACAGTATATCTTTGACTAACTGGCATCTCAACATTTTTTTATAGTGTTAAGGTATAAGCAATTTTTGTAATCATATGTATAACAAAAAATTAATGCTAAATTTTTAAGTATATGTAGGTTTTATAAAATATTCGCGTCTGCTTGCAGACTGAATACAGTGTGTCAACAATTTTTACATGTACCTACTCGTATTCTCGCAAACAATTTAATGACCAAATTTTGGTTAATAAAAATGATTATAAAACCTGAGTATATAAAGTAAGTAATAATAGTAAGGTTTTGATGATTAAAAATATGTAAATACTGTAGTAGGTGTATTCCTTAACTTGTTATTTTCTCTTAGTTTGGAGATGTCTCGTCTCGTGGTTGTGTACGCTGAAATTCACTGCATACAAATCAGTTCGAAACCATTTTGTACATCCATACCAATATATTAAAGTGAAACGTTGACTGTTTGTTTGTTTGTTTAGGGAGCTTTCACATGATAACGGCTGGACAAATTTTGATGAAATTTGGAATGGAGATAGCTTATACCCTAGAATAAAACATAGAATACTTTTATCCCGGAAAATTGTAAGTTTCCACCGGAAAATTGTAAGTTTCCACGGGAAAACTGGAAAATGTTGTGATTACTCGCTGTAAGGAACGGTTGGTTGCCATGGAAACGAAATAACAAGTCTGTCAAAAAACTTCAAGAGCATTGGTGATATACCTACTTTTGCGCTAGTTTTTAATATCCTAGAAGAACATAGGATGCTTTTTTTCACGATAAACAGTCCGCGCGGACGAAGTCGCGGGCGGGAAAGCTAGTACCTAGATAAAGCTATCCTATACCAGGTCTCAATGTTTTTGTTATACAGCCTAGCTGCTAATTTAGTAAGTTTATGATTTTAAACATCACTATGGCTATGCCAATTCTATACAAAATTTCATTTATGAATTGCAGTGAAGAACTAATTCTAACTGTATGGGACTGCCGGTGAAGATATTGTCTAGTCTTCAATCATTGTAAGAAATTGTTTATGAGCTGTCTAGTCAGGCAGGCTAGGCCTATGAATGAACTCATTATGAACCTAATTCCGTTACCATACCGTCCAAAGCAATTCAGGCAACATATTTTTTTTAGTCCTCAGTTGAACTCGAACTATGCATCGGCATTATTAGGTATTTAGGACATCAAATCAGTGTTCAGTGACCTCGGCCGTTCGCGCCAACCTTGCGCGACCGACGCGGCGCGGCGGCGCTAGCTGTTGCGGATCAAATTTTAAGTTTCGTTGAGTGTTGCCTTGGTGATGCCTGCTTCTCCAGGTTGGTCCATTAAGTTGGTTTTCTCACTGCTGTTCGAATTATGCTTGACATTGACATTGCAGAGGTTTTCAGTAGATTTAAATAGGTACGCCATGTAAGTTTTCTACGTTTGGTCTATTTTGTACGATACGATTTTGTTTTGTATTTAGTTACGGTAAAAGTTCAACATAACCACGGAATAAAAAGAGTGTTTTAATTAATGATTATCTAACTCAAAATCCAATAGTCAAATACTCGTAATATGCTAGTCTATAAAACATAAATACCTATGATTGACCTCATTTAAAACATTAAATCCATTGGTGAGAACTTTTTTCATCCGTGGTTCGTTATATCGTCCTATTTATAATTAATAAAAAATAATCTTATATGTACCGATTACGTACAATATAATTATTATAATGTTTAATTAAGTTAACGTCCTCATATTTGATTCTTTTGAATACAATGCTATATTACTATGAGAGTACTTTTTCAGGATGTCATCAAGCAGCCCCAACGATAAAAAACTATCGACAGGGCTCTCAACACCTTAGGCCACCGGCCGCCCGCCCCCATCGGTACACGAGTGTATATCCGGTATTCCACTTCACTTTTGCAACCATTGGGGTATTGTACCGCACTGATCACATAGTATGAAATAGACATTCATTGGGTGATGTAATTTTAGATGAAATTATCTGATGATTAAATATCGCTAGACAAAATGCTTTACAAAATGTTGTGACTGTACTATACAACTGTTCTTATTGATTTTAAGGTATAACTTAGGTGTATGTAAGCAACCATTCATCTATGTACTAATACATTATTGTGCAGACTCTATGGGAGAATCCAATTAACTAAATCCAATTTGGATACTAGCTGCGCTCCACGGTTTCACTCACGTTGTTGATGATGATGATGATGATGAAAAAGTATCTTATATGTTATGGCAGGACCTAAAGTATCTATTACGTATACCAAATTTCATCAAAATCCGTTGAGCTGTTTTAGCGAGTTGACCAAACATACATATACGCTCTCAGAAGCTTTCGCATCCCCATCCCCATTAATATATAAAAGTGAAAGGTTATCTATTTATTTGTTTGGAACGAGTTTAATTAAATTTTGACAAATCACTCCAATTACTTAGCCCCAAACTAGAATACACTGTACTATGGGTACTAGACAACGGATAAACATACTCGTACATAGATACGAATATTGCACCCATGACTCGGAAACAAACATTTCTGCACAAGCGGGATTCGAACCCGCGACCGTTGGGTTTAAGTATGCCATAGAGACCAATATAGGATACTTTTTCATCCTGGGAAATTTTACACGCGGGCAATGCTGCGGGCGCAGATAGTTCATAATATTAGTAGGATACTGTGACACACAGACAGTCATGTTCCGGCACAATGTTCAATATATAGTTGATCGATAGTGAACACTGGAAATTTTATCGCATGTACAGCACCCACCCGTTTAGATAAGCTGCTTCATCCAGATCGCACCAGCACTTCACATCGAGTAGACCGCTGAACCATGCTATAAAAAATGGAATGAACTGAGTACTGTAACCTTAAACCTAGTACCTAGTACAGCAGAGCCGACATTTAGGCGCAGCGTAGGACGTCCTTCGTGGAGGAGCGACGACCTGCAAACTGTGGGGGCAGTGACTGGATCCACAGAATATTAGACTCGGCTGTTACTTTGCGGAAATCCATAAGCACCTTTGAATGGAGACCAGGTATAGGCAAAAGATGATATTGCTGTGCAGTGCAGAATATATTATATTATATATATAATTGAGATAAACTTCAAAATCGATATGGAGGCCAAAAGGTTTTTTTTTTAACTTTCTGTCTGTCGGTCTGCCTCTTTGAACACACATCACGCTGAAACTACCGGACGGATTTTCATGCAACTTGGCTTCTATCTTATAATAAAGCAATAGGAACGAAAAAGTCTGTACAAAGAAGATAAGTTAAAAAAATATATAACATTTTTTAAATCGTTTCTGTCTGTTTGTTAGTTAGTTTGTTGTTTGTCTGTATCTGTGTTCGCGCATCACGTAAAAACTACTAGAACGATTGTGATGCAGTTTTCACTGTTGGATAGCTTAGGGTTTAATTTATAACTAAGGTACTTGGTATCTTAATACAATGATTAGATGCCGAGCAATCCATAAAAACGAAGGAATTTTGATCAAATGCTGGTATATTGGTATTTTAGGTCTTGGAAATAGCACAAAGAGTAATTTTAACCTAGAGAAATGAACACGCGTGCGAAGCCGCGGGCACAGCTAGTATCAAATAAAATCAAATCAAGTTTTTTGACATGGCAGTCATGAATGTTTAACGACCCTACCACAGAGTGTTGACATTGCATTTGCTATGGATATGCGGGGCATTTACCATCAAGCAAACGACCTAATCGTCTCATCACTACATCATTAAGAAAACACGTTGACTATGTAATTAATCTTATATGTAGAAATACTTAGATAAATAGTAGTCACTAGAAAGTGATAACTTTAATATTGATTTAAAAAAAACTGCTGTAATATTGTGCAATATTGATAAAAGTATGACAACATTTTAATGTGCATCACAAAAAAGTTAACTGTCACAGTATGTACTTATTTACCTACTGATGGTGTGATAAACAGATTAAAATGTTTTCAAACAATCTGGCCGATTCCAGTGAAGTATAGCGAGATAGGTTGATAAGCTGAGGTAAATGACTCCTTGACTTTAATTTTAATCAGTTCATTGAAATGATACTTGAACAAAATATTGTTCTACAACTCAACGTTACCAAAATTGCTTTCCAAAGGTACATGATTGAGTTTGGAATATGAAATCAGAACAGTAGCATGTGAAAGTCTACCGGACCCGGCACCAGACGATCACGTAAGAAGCAAAAAATTTCATAAGCAGTGTACCTGCTCTATACTTGTTTTTTTTTTTGGTCTTATACCGCGCTTGAGTCTCCTTTATGTTGATCCGGGAAATTATTGAGTTAATGAGGATCACAGACCTAGGATCTGGGTCTGTGCTGAAGATGTTCTTCTCTAGTCTAAACAATACAAAACTACATCAATTATGAACCTCTCTTCTCTAAAAGGCGTGTTTGCGAAGCACTGGTAGAGTAAGAAGGGTATTTCCATTCCTGTGCGTGATTCAACTCTGAGTCGGCACATGAGCGGGAAATTTAATTTTCAAACTCACGAGTTTACTTTTATGTTTTGGTATATTTATAGATTTATATATATTCTGCTTTTTCAGGACATATTTAAGATTTTGACTTGTGAGGGTTTTTAACTAAATTAAATTAATGATTAATTGTCAAAGACAAACAAATCATTTTTTCACTTGAAACAGTAAAATTGCTGCACCCCCCTCTTTTATTTTCCCATCGATAAAATGAAGAACAATGTAAAAGACGTTAAAGTCTCTGAGTCTTGTGTCCAGTCACATTTATGTATATTATGGTCAAAACTATAGTATTTTAGAGCATTCGTGTATAGGCTGTTTTGCTGCATAACATGGTTCCGTGCTTTCATTGCATTGCCACCACGTCATTTTGAATTGACTTCACAAATGTAGGACCTATCTAAGACCTAAGTATTCCTATGTTCGATTTATGTTGTTTTTTTCATGTATTTTCATCGAATTTTCCCTCAATTGCGGACCGATATTAAAACTTTTTTATTTGAAACTGTAGATCTCCAGGGTGGTCCCATTTAAATTGTATCAAAATTGGATCTTTAGTTTTTATATTTAAAGTCGATTTTTAGTACTATAGAATTTTGCTCAGCACTTGTTACTATTTTTGTATTTTGTATTTTGTTGTTAAGTTCCTACATAAAGACAACATCGAATGCTATTGCCACACAATATATTATTATGCAAGTGTCGCTGCGTGTACGCAGCACGCACTTATCGTTTCATGCATGCTCTATCGGTCTCTATCGGTCGGTAGAAGCAGCGATTTGCCTAGGTTAACTCTATAATATTACTAACTATTATATTATACCTATACTACCTATTATACCTAGTTCAAAACAGTATAACTAAAATCAATACAAACACAAAATATGATTGTCCAAAAAAAACATACAATTAACATATAATATCTTAAATTCCTCTAAACTAAATAACGTTGCTCGATAATAGTTTATACTAGATTAAAAAATGAGTGAAAATTCAATAATCTAAATTATAAAACATAAACAATATAGAGTAAGAAAAAATATAACCTCATAATATTATGATGAAAACTGGCGTGAAAGAGAGGAGGCCTATACTCAGCAGTTGATCTGAAAATGCCTTAAAATGAAATAATATTGTAAATCCTACGAATTACAATTATTCGTAATGTACACCACTTTACTAGTCAAAATTATCTTAACAAATGTGTCCTAAACGAAATGACAAGCTAAACCTAAGAAACGGACTTTAATGAGTTCCTAAGTACCTACTTATACCAATGCTCAAATAATACAAGCACAAATTAAACATTTATACTAGTGCCTCTGTGAGCTGTAGACCTAGCACGTACCATTTTTTTGCAAACAATTTAGCGGTGCACAGTAACGCCATCTAGTTACCTTATTGTAAAACTAACATTAATAACCAAGGTGCAAAAAGAACCATCGAAATCAGATTTAATAAGGCGAAGATATTTAGTAGCCTCATTTTCACCCATTTTTGGGGGAAGTAAGCCCCCCCAATCAAAAACCCCGACGACAAAAAAAAACTAAAAATTCGTTTAACCTTTAGGTATGCCAAGTTTCGTCTAGATCGGTTGAGAAATGCGAGCTGTAGAGGAGAACAGAGATACGGAAGGACTGACATTCGAAAGGACATACGAAAACATTTGCCAAATTTGAAACATTTCCAAAAATTTTGCCCAAAAGCTGAAGCGGAGAAGCTTTGCTCGCGCTTCGCGCTCGCTCGGTCAATAACCCCCGACCCCATAATAGCTCAGATCCATCTCAATCATATCAGCTTTCAAAGAGAAAAACCGCATCAAAATCGTTACATTCGTTTGGGAGCTACTACGAATATTATTATTCGTAGGGGAGCTACGATTCCGGCTCTCCATTATAGATTATAGCTAAAAACCATCTCGATCGCATCAGCTTTCAAATTGAAAAAAAAACGCAACAAAATCGTTCCTCTCGTTTGGGAGCTACTACGAATATTATTATTCGTAGGGTAGCTACGATCCCGGCTCTCCATTATAGATTATAGCTAAAAACCATCTCGATCACATCAGCTTTCAAATAGAAAAAACGCAACAAAATCGTTCCTCTCGTTTGGGAGCTACTACGAATATTATTATTCGTAGGGGAGCTACGATCCCGGCTCTCCATTATAGATTATAGCTATAAACCTTCTCGATCACATCAGCTTTCAAATAGAAAAAAACGCAACAAAATCGTTCCTCTCGTTTGGGAGCTACCACGAATATTATTATTCGTAGGGGAGCTACGATCCCGGCTCTCCATTATAGATTATAGCTAAAAACCATCTCGATCACATCAGCTTTCAAATAGAAAAAAAACGCAACAAAATCGGTCCATTCGTTTGGGCGCCACGATGCCACATCTACACACATACACACCCTAAACTTATAACACCATTACGTCGGGGGTTAAAAACAAGTATCAATGATCTACGAATCGATTGTCACTCAAATGATGCCACGCAATCATAATGTCAGCAACAGTGATGACATTTCATCTCAGGTAGCCGTCATCGTTCCGCTGTCCGGGCCGGGGGCACAGAATAAATAATAGTACTTGCGTAGAGAAGATCGTGTATTGTATAGTAGCTACAATCTGCTAATCTGAGCCAGTATCCTGTACTATATTAAGTCTACTGTGCCGGTATGCAGGAACTGTGACATATTCTGATCTGGGCCGATACGCTGTAATTGTGAGCTAATTTCAGCTTAAACGCAAGAACTTCTAAGGAGATAAATAAACACTGAGCTACTGTTACAAAGAAGAAGAAGATAATAATAACATGTTTATTTGAAACAGTGATCTTTAACTCTTACTCATTACCAGTTAACTACTCATAAAAAATAGAGAAAAAAAGTCTTAACATAAATGTGTAATTTAACCTATTAAACTTAAATCTAACCTTTACGTCTCAGTTCCAGATTAGCCGATAGCAGTTAGTGAGAATCCCTGAATCTAAAGGCTATATTGTCTAATATTAGGCGATACGCTGGAACTGTAATCTAATTTGAGGCGTTACGCAGGCGATAATCTGAGGCAATCACAGTAACTGCGATGAATAACGCAAGAGAAACAACAGTAAATTGGTTTTGGTGTTATTGTGGAAGCCATGTGGAAGGGATCAGATTAAACATTAATTTTTAACCGTTTTTATCTTCCAAATCGTGAAGTAAGTACTTTTAGGACATGTACGCGCTAATTCAAAATGAGAACTATCAATCTCAGATACAGTCAGGTATTATATATACCTATTTATAAAGCTCTCCTAAAGTAGAGCCATTTGGAAACATTACAATATTGTCAAACTAACTGCACTCTAATCTGTATCAACGCGGGCAAGCCAAGATGCGATACGCGCGAGAAAGAGAGAGCGGGCAAAGGCAAGCAGCGCGCGGGCAACGTGCGACACAGGTGTGCGTCGAACAGCCGGGGCAAGCGGCAAACGGCCCATCAGCTGTTCGCAGCTCGTGCGGTCGGCTGCTGAACCCAACCCAGTGCCCGTCGATAGGCGCCCGCGGACACACGCGCAGCCAGTCGTCCTCTCCCTGTCTCACTCACTCCCGATACTCGGAGGTGCCAGTGTGTGCATGTTTGTGTATCGTGTTGTCACTGACGCGCCGATACCGACCTCTTTGTCTAATTAACAGGTAGGCGAACGCTTCACTAAACTTTTTCGACACGATCTTACTTTTACGACTGTTTTATTTTATGGAATGCAAGTTAAAGCTCGGTAGGTATTGTTGTTGCGCACTTTTACACTTTTAAACTCATTACAAAAGATTATTACGGTTGAGAACGAGACGGAGTAGGAAACAAGCTATTTAGAAACAAAGGTTACGCTCAAGCGCGGCGATAAAAAGGACTGAAACTCGTTTCTGTGGAAAGGCATCTGGCACGCACTAATTGATATAGCATCAACTGACGTTTATAATTACGAGGTAGAGCCATAAGATATTAAGTATCGCCTGTTATTGCGATTGATTGAGCGGGTTTGATAAAACAGATGAAATAGGAATTTATAGCTCGGATAAGTCATACGTGGACGTGGCCTCAAGTCAACTTCGAAATTTGTTTTTATTTTATTAGCTACATTCTTTCCTTGAGCGACCTTGCGTACGGTGACTGTTGTCGGTGTCAGTACCTACCTACACCAAGGTCGTTTCGCCGAACCTAAGTTGACCTCATTTTTAGGATAACATACCGCGCATTTTAATAAAACAAAGCGACGAATAATAACTAGAGAGGCTTGTATTAAAATGATTGATAAAGTAGCCAGCGGGAAAGGGAAAGAGAGCACTCCGGGGGGTAGAGGGGACTTAGCGACGCTCGTGACGTAACCAATTGGTATGCGATTGTACGGACAAAGAAATTAGCATTTAATTAGACATCCAACTTTGTATCCTTAAAGTAGAGAAACTTAGTAAACAGTTTGTTAAGGATGCGTGTCAGTTAATTGTACACTTTGTGTTGCAGAATGGTAAGTCTTTAGCAAGCTGGTAATAACTTACATTATAAAAGCAGATTCAAAGCTTGGAAAAGATATTGATCGTCAATTACTTTTTGTAAAAACATAGACATTCTATGAGATCAGCAAAAACTCTACTCTGATAAATGAAGTAGAATGTATAAACTTCTTCGGAGCTTCGGACATACATTGTAGCTAAATGACTGCAATAACTACTGCTCATTTCTTACGAACCATCTTTAAAAGTATTTAACTTAAGCCATTTTATTTATACTATACGATTACTGGCAACATTGATATATAAATCAATATTCATATGACTAAGAACTTATTATGTACGTTCATACATTGTTCATACTGACGTTTGTGGGGCTACGATGTTGAGTTATAATATAAGTAAAGAAAGAATCACATTTATGTGGTCCAACCATGATTTGCAATCTAGATCCAGATATAGATGCAAATTTCTCAAGAATGACAACATAAAAAAGATTGGCCAATAAACAATACGCTTTATTCTGACGTCTAATAGTGTTCTAGCGCACTGGGAATTCTTTCGGTCATACTTCTCTGAGATAATAGGGCGACCGACAGTCCATTTGTGACGTAGATGTTGTATACTTACCACAAGTAAGGTACCTAGTTGTACGTTGGACATCAGTTTTCTCAAGCGTTAAGTGTACTGACCCTGTAGCTGTTATTAAAATGTTATTTTATTGTTAGCTTGCCCAGGAAAATAGAAAAAACCTGTCACGAGGATGCATACATCTTTGGCATAGCAAAATTAAATAATTTGTCATGCATCACAACTACCAAAGTCTGGATTTTCGGATTTTCCTCAACATAGCAAAATATGATGCACAATTCAAAACTTCCTTTTCCTCTAACATATGAGCACTTTACGGACATTATGATTGTTAAGCAATATTGTAATATTATGACAATCAGCTCCGCTAGTTCACGACTCCAGTATCGGGTATGGATCAGCAATCTGTAGATAAGGAAGTACTCGTGGACTAAACGCAGTTATTACAAAGTAGTTTATTGAATTTTAACTATGCTGTTTAGTATTATTACATGGAATAATTATCAATTGGTTTCATGCGTTTTGTATTTTAAATCACAACTTTGTCGTAAATCACTTTACCATCTTTGTAGGGTTAGATAAGCACTCATTTATATTTAAATAAAACATGCTCTCGTGTATGCTTGCATACAAATATGTCTTCTATATCTTCTCTCATTTATTTGTCTACTTTCTTTTTGATTGTACCTTGATTTCTTCTGATATTTTGTAGCATTATATTTCAATTCAGAAACACGAATTTATACCTAATTGAATTTATTTCATAGAAACAAGTATCCAAAATATAAGGTAGCGGCTTGTTAGATTAGTTCTAGTTTAGGTTATATTTAGTTATTTTAGTTTAAATTACATATACGATATTAGTTTTTCGAAAATCTTAATTTGTAAACTCGAACACTGTACTTCATAACTCCAGTAACTAATGGCACCTACAATTGTCTATGAAATTAACAGCTAAAAGAAAAAAGTTCACATTACCATATCATACCATTTAGCATTCATTAGAACGGCATCGTGGAATCATATGGCGATGGAAAATGCCGAAATTATGGCCTGTACGATGCGAGTTATTGAATGAGCGAGTACCTACTGTCTGCTTGCTAACCTTTACTTCAACTGGCCCGTCTAAGGTCGCAAGTTCATCGCCTACTTGACACTTTGTTTTTTTAATACAACTTTTTTTTTCGTCGGTATTAACACGTCTTGCCGGCCAAAGCGTGGAATACAAATAAGAGCGACTGTCTGGACTGAAAGTGTCTGGGTAACTTTGGTCTAGACTCTTGTCTAGTTTTCCAAAGACAATGGCAGCACGTTTTGCATTGAACGTTTCGATTTCCTAATAAATTTACGTCTTATTTTTCTAATATGAAGACCATCAGGTTATTTTTTGTAGAGCTTGTGAAAAAAATAGTTAAAAAAAATACTGTTATTAGTTTTCCAACTAAAATATTAGGTGTATCAGACATCATTTGAGCAGAAATTATTACAAAAATTTGCAAATATTGTACTTGTTATATATTTTCGATTGAAATAATGTATCTTTATTTTAATAGTACAAAAGAAAACGGTGTAATGATAAAGTAACTTGTGCATATAATTTTACAACCCACCAAGTCTTGGAAAGCTATGCAGGCTTGCCACAACTAATGACGTTGACACACAAATGTCACCAAGGCAATAGGAAGAAATTTTCCATTCTTGAAGTATTTTACAGAATTATTCATAAACATTTCATCATCATCGTGATCTCTGGCAGGCTTTACTGCTGACCAATATGACATTATTATTTCCTTACAAGAGGAAACAGCAAATCAATGAGACCTTTTTTTGTGCTGCTATCTTTCCATCGATCTTCTCTAAGTCGATGACCTGCATTATAACGATCTGATTCATGTAAAATTGACAGTGCTAAATATTTAGCTACAGAATATTCAGTACCAGCAAAGATTTTGTAACATGTGTCACAGTCGAGTAACTCATTATGCCGCTTTCATCACGCGACAGCAAAGCTTTTCAAGTTTGAAGCGGCGCGGTGATAATTTAGCCCTTATTCGCTGCGCCACTTTATTCCTCCAGAAACAAACAGTCTTAACCGAGCGCGACAGAGAAAACTGAGCCACGTTGAAAGTAGACAAGATGTCGCACACTAGTTAGTCCAAACGTTTGGACGAGTTCCATAGCAAGTTGTCCAAACCTTAGGGCCATTTTTAAACTGAAGGCATAGTTAATAACATATTCACTTATGTTGTATAAGAAGATTTGTCTTAGGTAAACAATATTTAAATATCTCAAGAGTTAACCGCGGTGACGTTTCTTATAAGTGACGACAGATTTACAACATATAGGATGCCAAGTTACTTAAGTTAATTGGTATTAACTTGCTCTTGAATGTTGAGATTCAACTTTTTTTTTGCGAAATTGTGATACATATACGGGTATTTAAATGCATTACGATATGAGACAAATATCAAATGGTGATTCTGGATATTTTATCACATTCATGTAGATAAAAAACTAGTATTAGGACTCCTAATGGTAAATAATGACTCCTAATTTAGGAGTACCATCAGTTGAATGATAACATAAATTTGGAGTTGGTAGTGTAAAACCTGTACGACTAACTTGTACTAATATTGTTAATTAATAGATTAATTAAGCCTATAGACACCAATTCAAACTCGATACCAATTGCAACGAAGTAAGAAAGTCTGCAGTTTCTGTGAGATATTTATTTGGGTTGTCCTTTATCGATTTTATGAAGCGCCTCGTCACGTCATTGTCTCCTCAAATTAAATCAATTTCGATTTGCCACAATGTCTTTACCGTTGTGCCGTGTGTCGTGAGTATAATGTTACACAAACCACATCGATTATAACTCATCGGCTGACTGTATCATAAAAACAAATCAACAAATGTTCGCGCAACGCAATCCGCACCGACGCTCGCCGAATGCTTTGCCCGCATTCGGCATACGCCCGCCCGCTCCACTCTACCGCGTCTCTTTGCCCGTACGTTTACCCCACTTTGCCCGTTTGCCCCGTTTGCTCGCCACCGCCATTTGCCCAGAGTATTGCGTGCGGGGAATCGCTCGACGTGTATTATTTTAGTGATTTCAGACCGAGGCGGACCAATCAACCTCAAATGAGATTAGGTAGGCGTGTGTTACTATGTATCTTCATTATGACATTTCTCAGTATTTCGAAGCTAAGAAGCCTATCCGTCTTAAATTTGCTCTACATTTCAGTTTTATAAATATTTAAAAGAAGTTCCGGGCTTTATTCTATGAAGAAAAGGTACCTACTTCCACATTGTAAAACGTAAGTATTAAGGTACTAGTTAATGCCAAGTTGAAGCTGTTATGCAGTTTTATTGTTGAAAATTTACAATAAACAAAACACAATCTGATGGATTTGGCAAGCGCAGTCACAATTGAGTTACATTTCAGTCCATAGCCTGGTGCTATTACGAACTTGATGAAGACAAAGATAAGTAAAGCAACGCTTTATATAATTGCCTAATAAGTAGACGAATCACGTCCGTCCGACTGGCAGGCCACGGCGCAGCACAGTTGCGTTTGTTGACAATCGGCTTGTGACGACACAAGCCAAAACGATTTCTATCCGGAGACCTGCCTGGTAACCAGATCGAGTTGTTTGTGCGCTTCAATCTGATTCACCGCACACAAACAACTTACATTGCCGCTTTTGTAGAAGCGATTCCCGCTGTTATTTACTGCGCGGCTTCAACTGAAGCATTTTATGTTTTTACCACCGCTGCAAGTCACGACCTTGTTCTGCAGTCGATCCGATCGGTTAGCAAAAAATGTTTTGCTTCGTGAACTGTTTCTAAGACGCTCATTGGCAGTGTGATTTTTCCTGCTATCAATAAGCTATACAGGTACTCTATCAACTATATTTGTTAATTAGAAAGCCGATAGTTATCCTTATTTATACTACGTAAAATAAAAAGGTCTATTTTATACTGGTAACGTAAGGACTTACAAAATATATTACAATGTCTTGTACCAAAATGCCTACACTAACGAGGAGCAAACAGATTCTTAACCAAGTGCTCGTCTATTTTCATGTTCACTGTGTCGACACAAAGAAGAAGAGCTGTAACTTTCCTAGAATTCTTTGTTCAGAAGAAAAATACGTCGAGATATCATTTATTTTTCGAACTGTCAAATCAAATCTGATACTGTCGCCTTCTTCAGAAGAAAAAGAGTGGCTGAAAATCCTGCATATATATTTAGCTAGTTTTCCCGCCCGCGACTTCATACGCGTTAAAAACCAATGCAAAAGTAGGTATGCCAAAATCCCAATGCTCTTGATGTTTTTTGACAAACTTCTTATTTCGTTTCCATGGTAACCATAGACTATTCTGTGATGGCAACCATTCCTTACAGTGAGTAATCAACATGTTCCAGTTTTCCCGTGGAAACTTACAATTTCCGTGATAAAAAGTACCCTATGTTTTATTCCAGGGTATAAGCTATCTCCATTCTAAATTTCATCAAAATCCGTCCAGCCGTTATCGCGTGAAAGCTACCCAAACAAACAAACAGACAACGTTTCACTTTTATATATTGGTATGGATATCAGTTATATTAGTGTTAGTATGGCAACTTGACTAGCGTAACGAGTTTTTGTTCTCGCCGAATTTCAATAGATATACCCAATTAAAGATAATGAAAAATGCTTCTTTTGAGACGCTTGGAGGTGCCGGTTTCGTTGATATTTCTTCATAATATTGTGTATAAATCGAAGAGAAGAATCATCTATGATGTAAGAACAAAGTAGCTTAAACGAACAAATGCTGAAAGCTCCGTCTGGTAGGTATTTGCTGAAAGCCTTTCAATTTTCCAAGGAATTCAAATTTCACATTTAGAAGTAATCATTCTAAACGGTATTAATCTTCGAAGGTATCATTTAAATCGAAATCTAAAGCGTTTTAGACATTTTAATGTCAAATCAAAGTCGAAACATAACAAGACATACGTTCAAAAACTAAAACCCAACTAGGCTGGGGTAAAAAATAGCCATTGACACTCTTGCGATGAAGACGAATCGATTGATATCTCGCTTGTCAAAATCGAACCAATTTGTTTGTTTGAACCCATAACCCTTCCTTCAAAATTGGAACAATAGGGGCGACGCTATGGTGGCACATCCACATACCCACATACATAGATACATACATAGATACATACGGGATACGTACGTAATTTCGAATGTCGTTTTTGCGAATGTCTATTCATCGAATTCTTACATCCTCGAAGGGTCTTTTCTGCGAATGGTCAAAATTGCGAAAGGTAAGTTTGCTCGATTGGTCAAAATTGCGAAGGTTTATTCCTGCGAAGGGTCGTTTGTTCGAATATTCTAATAAACGAGCTAATACTGTCCACATATTTTATTCCTTTTTATTACACTACTACCCAAAAAAGGAGTGTAATGTTTTGAAGGTTCATGTATGGTTGTATGTATGTGAGTTTCATAACTTTTGAACGCCTGAACAGATTCGAATGTATAGGGTATCGTTAGAATTCTTACGTCATCCTGAGTTTTTTTTTAAATAAATATTGTGACGCCAGTATGGCTCCAAAACAAATGCGAAAAAAACTTCGTGTTTTATAATATGGGTATTAAATTGAAGGACTTGGTGAGCACATTCTAACAAAATGTATAAGTGAAAAAAAGTAAAGTACTATAGCATGTGCCTATTAGATATTATGCTGTCTACTTACAAAAAATACTTTGAACTATTACAATCTATGCCTATATAACATACCTACTGAGTGAATGACAGCCAACGCACTAAGCTATGCGTTGTGTTAACTTTTTAAAATAAGCGAATATTTCCTTTGAGTAAAATTTGCTAGCTTCAATATTGAGGGTACTTTCCTTCCAGGTCCCGTTCGAACTATCCATTTTGTATATGAGTATTACGCATTTTCAACAATATTACATACGTATGTATGCGTGAAAAAACTTCTTTGTTTTATTGGGTTAAAAATTGGCAGGATATTTGTTTATTCGATCATACGACCCTTCGCAGCAATAAACCTTCGCAGTTTTGATCATTCGAGCAAACGTCCCTTGGCAATTTTGAACATTCGCAGGAACGACCCTTCGAGGATGTAAGCATTCGATGAATAGACATTCGCAAAAAACAACATTCGCAGGTGACTACGTATACATACATAGATACTTACACAGACTGTTAAACTAATTACCCTTCCCTTGCTTCGCCGTAGTCGGGTAAAAAAAAACATATATGGTTAATGATCAATATTGAGGATGTTTTGGTTTTAAATCAAGTTGTAGGATGTAATTTCGTAAGGTTCCGTATATTATATCAATGTTTCCGTAGAACCTAAACGTAAAAGGTGTGAAAATCGTGAGAGAAAAATCCCGAGCCATTCTCTAAGCTGTAATAAACAGGGAATTCGCAAATATGTAATGCTGCTACAACATGCAAATGGTTTAAGTAAACACAGAGATCCATTTCAACTGATGAAAGGCGCCCGACTCTCCTTGCAAAAGAATAACACAGCCAACCTCCAGGCTGGAACTCTAGCATTCTTGTTAACTTATCCAATTAGCTAAATAGCCTTGTACAATAAATTACGTCTTACCTAGAACCTACGTAGAAATATGATTGAACTAAGTACAATACTTACAATCTTACAATACTTAGGATTTAAGGCGTGGTGACTAGAAAAAACTCTTTATTGGAAAGAAACATCTTATACTTCAGAACAAGAAGTTACATCATTATTAATTTTTTAATAGGGATATGATGGCACTTTATTTTCTTGATTAAAACTGTTTTAATTTAATGTTTTTTTAGGTAAACTTAAATATGCTACCGAGCTCGTCCCACTACACATGCATTCGCTCTGGTGATGGCACAAAAATTTGAGAACTTAAAGTCTTCTAAATAAGTCGTAGAATTCAGGCAATAATCCGGATAAGGCTTCCAAACTTAATACTGTCTTTGAGATAAGTTCTCTGAGTCCCAGCATTGGGACTGTAATACAGATATGAAAAATTAACGCCACATCTGCCACAAAACAATTGCAGGTAGATATATACTTTTAGCGTTAGTACTATTATTTCTTCTGTGCTTTTAGTTGACCGGAAGTGAAATCTTCAGAATAAAATTTAACGATAGAATCGATTTTTAACCCCCGAACAAAGATACGAGTGTTATAAGTTTAGGGTGTGTATCCGTGAGTGTGTGTATGTGTGTGTGTGTGTGTGTGTGTGTGTGTGTGTGTGTGTGTGTGTGTCTGTCTGGTATCTCCCAAACGAATGGACCGATTTAGCTGCTGTTTTTTTATGTTTCATACCTGAGGTAAACGAGATGGTTCTTAGCTATAATGGGGGGAGGGGCAGGTGGAATGGGGGTGAGGATCGTAGCTCCCAAACGAATGGATTCTTTTGATGGGGTTTTTATGTTTAAAAACTGATGTGATCGAGATACTTCTTAGCTATAATGAGGGGGGGGGGGGGGGGGACCGGGTTTTTTTCATTTTTATTTGTGCTTGTTGTATGTGATTGTTTGACGACTAATTTTAGAACCATTCTATCTGTTAATGCGATCTTTATGAAATTTTAGGGACTAGGTATCATTTTAATAATTATAATAGAATTTTAAGTTTTGTAATTGAGCTAAATCTGTAAGGTGTTTGTTGTGATGCAAATGGAGGTATAATATTTCAAAGTGAAACAATCAGATCAAGTGGGATGTCATATTGTAACGCTTACTGTAGTGTAGGAAAGATGCTTGTAACAGCAAATATATTTCTTGATATTGGTAGCTTTTGAGTTGTAAGTTAAAATGTGGAAAAGCCATAAATAGCGGGGACCTGGCGAACCATTGGTCATTTTATTTGTCCAGAATTTTAGAATTGTTTTTTTTTTGCAGCACTGCAGTCTTTAAGGCATTGGTTTTTAAAAGCTTTTATTTAACTGCGCTTGTATGTATTATTTATATATGTCCTAGAATTTTGCAATCAATATTTCCCCCTCTTTCACTGAAGCTATCGGGCTGAAATTTGGCACACACGTTTGGTTCTCGTGACATTACATGGCTACTGCATAAAAGCATATTTTTTCTTTATAAACGAGTATTATACTTATAGTGTATGCTCTTAATTGTTTATCCTACTCGTCCAGGTGCAGTGCGAGCGGGAGAGGGGTAATCCAGCACGGGAGTCGATTATAGATACATTTTGTGCTTTTCTATCGACATCTCAATATAAAAAACTCAATTAAAATAATTATTTGGTTATTTGTTTAGTTTATTAGGAGGGTAGCTATATAATTATTAAATATATATATATATATATGTTGCTGTCGCTGAAAATGACGAGAACAGCGATGCAACAAGTTATTTTCATTGAGTAGTTTGTTTGGTTTAATTGTTTAGGTAGTATACATTTCTATCCACATCATTTTTGGTTCGCATAATGTTGTTTCATTACGTCGTTCTCGACGTTTTGCTATTTGTCTTTTTGCTGATTTCGGGACTGACCCCGACTTGGGTTTCATAGTGCCCAGTAATTCACATAGCCCTTCAAAGCACACTTCCACTGCAGTCATTAAAGCATTGGAGACATTGGTTTTTTAGTCTATGGCCACTAGAGGAAACATCGCCCTTCAAAGCGGAACACAGTATCGCACTACTGCTTCGTGGTTAAATATCATGGCTTGGGTGATATAATTTGAGATATAATTGATTAAAATACGTACAAAATTGAGTATCAGTTGGTTCCAATACTGGTAGCCCTTCAACCTGGCTAAGTGGGCTATGGGTTCGGATAATTCACTTTATTGGATCAAGGCTCGGTAAAGGCCAACACTTTCGTGTATAAACCCAAATTGCGCATCGTGTTAAGCGATATGATACAAATCGCGTAACGTCACGAGTTATTTTGACAAGTAGCAGTGACTGTGGGAAGGAACGTTTTACGCTATTATCGGTACTTACACTAATGTATGTAATTACTAAAAAGCTACTAACCTAATTTTGATGAAATGTATTCAGGACTGTAATGGAAGAACTGAAAATTATACATTATCAAAAAAAAAAACATCCCGATCACATCAACTTTCAAACCGAAAAACCACACATAAATTGGTCCATTCGTTTGAGTGCTACGATGCCACAGGCATACACACTGATAGATAGATACATACATACAATGACACAGACCCTAACTAATAACACCCATCCCTTTTCAAGATTCAAAACTATTTTTCAATAAACTGTAATATTCAATGCCCCTAACATTTTATTTGTTCATCCGAATGTTGTATAGTAGCAAAGAATAAACATATAATATGGTAGCGGGTAGCGACCGCTACGCTAATAATACCGGCCATTGTATCAAGTTTGAAGTAAGGCCTTTTTGTTTTTTTTATGTCATTAAAGAGTTATTTATCTGTCTACCGCAAAATTTCGTTCATGAAGATAATGAAATAATTTCGTTACCGCAACATGACGTCAAATATTTATAAATAGCGAAATATAAGGGTCATGCGGTCCTTGAGCGGTAGATGGCAGTAGGAAGCGTAGCGAGTGAAGTGGCGCGACCTCAGTGACGTCACGAGGCCGCTCCGCTCTCTCTACGACAGCCCTAGCTTAGTAACTACAACCTAAGCTGTGCGGTGTCCTCAGTAACTACAACCTATGCTATACAGTTACCGCAGTGGCTTCTACTTAATCTGCTGCAAAGCCATACAGTATACACTAGGGATGTTACGTATCTGTAGCCGAAATGAAAGTTTGGATAACTTTCGGATATCAAGTAGGCTACGGTACTTGTTACCGTTATTGATAAACAAAAGCGTACCCGAATTTGTATATACTTATTAGCTTAAAAACATGTTAATAGGGAACTTAAAATATTGTTTTATAATATCACCAAGAACGTAATAAATTGCTTTTGTTTCACATTATGTTTTTTTATGTGATATGCCAGAAAAAGCCCACACATTTCCTCTCCGTATCGAAAATTATCCGGAAAACTTTGAGAAAAAATACATTCGTTATCAGAAATAGTTTTTTTCCAATATCATAATTATATCAATGACAATATTGGGTGCATTCCGATTCACGATAATATCGCTGTGAGCGATCACAGTGCTAATTTGCGTTCCGATTCAGATATCGCGCTCACGGCAGTTGAGTGCTGCAGTTGATTCGGAAAGCTCGTGACCGTGATTACAAGATCACAAAAACATAACCTCAAAATTTGCTCAAAATACAAAGTATTACTCGTGGGCAAAGTAGTCTGTCTAAAAATTGGTCAATTGTCTGTAGTAATATTTGGAAAACTGTACGAAAATCACACACAATTGAATCCAAACAACAGTTTTCATTGTAAACAACCGTCAGTCTGTCACTTTGACAGTAGCGCTCACGGTGATATCGGTTTGGGGTATGGTCGGTGTAATCGCAAAATGGCGGATGTAATGACGTAATCCGTTACGTCACAAGGGATATCGTTGTTGCGCTCACGATGACTCGGTACGCGTTTTAGCGCGATAATATCGATTTTATCGATTTTTGCGCGTCTCGGTATGCACCCATTGACAACCCTAGGCGGCCGTAGTAACTAACGCGTAGTCTGTGTCCTTGTCGGCGAACTATAGCGCTCATTACTTATTTATTGAATTTGCCTTCCATCTACCGGCGCTCCACTTTTCGGTTATTGTGCGGCCCTCAAGCTGATAGAGTGATATTAGGCGGGTTATCAATCACTTTATTGACATAATTTGTATGGTAGGTTACATTATGTGACTTATAAGGCGCAGAATAATACAAGGTTAAGGGTAAATTATTATAATACTTATATTTTTAAACCAAAAATTAGATGATTAAGAGACGCGAAACCGACGCCATTATCTCAGAAAAAAAAATATGAAAAATCATGTAATAATTATTATAAATGATTTCCGCTATATTAAGTATACCGTTCGTATAGTAATTTGAATGTTTAGTACTTAAACTGGAGTAATAACGATTTTGTTATTTTTTCCGTTTTAATACAGAGTTACCACACCGCTTTCTTTTAAAATGCATATAATACAACTTATTCAATGTTATATTACTTACAGATACTTTTTTGATTAGAATATATAGGCAGAAAACGGTTCACGCGAGTCGTTCATGTCATCGTAGCAGCCACGTTGTAGCGCGCGGTGATATGAACCTTATTTTAATGATATTACGTTTGCTATTTGTTTGAGCTGATAATCAGACGAGTAAGAGGGTTGGTACAAACATACTAATCGATGGCAATCCTTATAAACAAGGTAGCAGTCATTGTGTTTCTTTTAAATTGATTGGCACAGCCACCGTGCCCCCTTCCTCTTTGCCATCAACAGGTTTCAAAGTTAGCAAAAAAAAATTGTGACCAAAGTCATGTGTTTCTGAGTTATTGGACCTTTAAGATAGGGTACTAGTCATAATCGTATCTTTGAGGTCCAATATCTCAGAAACGCGTCACTTAGAATACTAGTATAACATATTTTTTGTTAACATTGAAATGCTCTGTCGTATTTTTAAGGTTTGTTCAGTTGGCCGTGAATTTTCGGTTTTTTCACTTGTAACTGGTCCAAACTTTGTAGTAAAATATAAGATCCCAATTGTGAATAATTAAAGAGGTTTCTCTATTTAAAAAAGTGCTCTACAATTTTTGCTCTACCTGCCTATCACTACATTATCACATCTGCAATGACCTCCGCAAAATTTCACAACGCTCGCAAGGTGAACTCTACCTACTTATAGACGGCAAAATGACGGTTTCTGTATCGGATTAATAAAGAAGGTTTGCTCTGTCAATGATAACCAATTTTACTACATAACATAATATTTATAATAAATATTATGTTAATGTAGTCTTTCGGTAGAGTTTTGTTTTTCGATATTTATGTCCACAATTTTGTAGGACGTTTTATTAAATCAACTCCTATAATTATAAAAACATATTAGGCATCCTGGACAACTGAATTTTATCATAATTGTCATCGACACAAAAGAAAAACAGCTACTAGGTCATTCTTTAGATAAAATCGACTTAGAATCGATTAACTAAACAACTTCAACTTATTCTAATAAAATTTATAAGGGATCACACTGGAAGACTACCTTTGCGAATAAAAAAGTATCAACCAAATCCATTAACAACACTAAAATAATATGAGGCTTGAGAGCCTTCACTATTTAGTTTAAAAGTTGATTAAAACCTCTCGTGTAATAAGTTAATAGAGGTCATGTTATGAGCATCAAATGGGTCATAAGATGATGACCTAAAGCTTGAGCACCAAGCATTTTGAAGAGTTCTAGTTGGTTGAATGCTCGCATCCTATTTTATCGCCTGGTGCAGCTTACAAAGTGGTTAAAACCCAATGTCTAATGGTGACGAGCGCAATGCGCTAGATTTGCAATCTTTTTTTTTATTATTTTCATTGTACAGACTTTTGTTACTTACCTACTGCTTGATTATATATATATATATATATATATATATATATATAGATTGAATACTTTACGCGATAAATTACCATCAATATTGTCCAATAACCAATCCACTCGTGACATATTGAATAGCACTGTTATTGAATGCTACTGTATTATACTACCGTATACGGCTAATCTGTCAGCTTAGCGACATTCTGTGTATAATCTGATTGGCTGTGGCAATGTCTGCATATTATGTACATGATAAAATGTTGTAGTACTGTAATGCTATGTATGTAACATGCTATTTTATATTGTTACTATTTTACGTATATTTTATTTTCTGATGCAATTATGTGCGTTGTGCAAATAAACACTTTTTGTTCTTCTATTGGTGGCATTAAATAATAATTTAATGTTGCGTATTGAAGAAGATAATTTAACCTTTTTGGTATACCAAAACCTCCGGCATTTTGAAAAGATCTCGATTTCACGTCAATGAAAATTCAATCGATAAGAAAAAAAAAAGAAAAAAAAACGGTTCCATATTTTTTTTATATGATAATATGTATAATATGACAATATGTACTTTCTGATATATTTGGGTTCAAAAAATATTATTTTCGTCGTTTGCTCACGCTATGAACACATGCTGTTATCTTGTTTTTCTGCCTTGGTCAGGGAACTACATTAAAATAACTGTCTGATGAAATTAATGCCACAGAAAACTATTCAAATCTGCGCCATTCCATAATTGCACGGCAAATTAATATTATCGTGAAATTTTACGAAACATTATGATTTTTGGACCCAAATATCTCGGAAAGTTCAGGTCTTAGGCGTTTTTTTTTACTTTTTGTTTCCTATATTTTTTCCTATCGGTAGATACAAGTTTCATTTATGGCCAAGAAATCAAGCTTATTTTCAAAATGTCGCTGGACTCTATACAAAAATGTTTTTTTTTGTTGTTAATGACTAGGCAATCGATTGACCACGATCTCACATGATGGAAAACGCGGATGATGTGGTCGAAGGTGTAGCACGCATGCCTATTAGATACCTATTCACTTTTGAATTGAACACACCTGGGTTATATTTTACCGGATACACTGACGAGCTATGGCAGAGCATTCCACTCCTTTGCAGTTCTTATAATAAATGAAGAAGCGTAGCTCTTCGTTCTTGTGCGAGGTATTTCAACCATAAAAGTGTGGCGCTTTGCCGATCGACTAGTCGTACGAAAATGGAAATGTGATGGGGGATTCAGATTGTGCAATTCTTCTTCTTCTTCTCCATAGTGCAATCTGTAGAATACCAACATTCTTGCGACCTCACGTCGATGCGCCAGGCATTGAAGCTTACTATTTACCAGTGTCATCCCCAATGAGCCTCATAGCACATCTCTCAATTGAATCCAAAGCCTCGAGCTGATACTTGGCAGAACCTTCCCAGAGGTGAGGATCGGACCTGTGCTTGATTAAGATACAAAAGCTGTCCCGGCGTGAATTACTACCTAACCTTAGACAAAATACCAAGTTTCCTTGCAGATACCTTGGCTTTGGATTAAATGTCAGGTTCTAGGAAGATACAGTAATATTTGGTCTGAGGTCAGGTTTGATGTGATTTCGACACCCAAAAGCTCCAGATACATCAGTTTTTAAGTCAATTCCTAAGCTATCCATCAGTGAATCGCAGTGAACCGCATCGCAATAGGTCCTGTAGTTTGCGCGAACAAACACACAACCACACAGACACGATATTTAAAAAAATAATTGTTTAGTAGCTTATTTTAAATTACCTTTTTTATTATCTATGAAGAGACTTTTTCTAAATTGTAAGTATAGAATAAATAGATAGATAGAGAGAAGACAGATACATAGAAGACAGACAGATAGAAGATAGATTCAAACACTCTGTTAACAAAACACTGTAAACACTGTATCTACTTTTGTTTTGTCAGTAAACACTGACAAAACAAAAGTAGATAAATTATTGTTCAGTATAGTTTTTGGTACAGTTTCTTAAGGTTGTAGAATAGTCTACATCTACACTAATATTATAAAAAAGAAAGATGTGATTTTAGTATGTTTGTTTGGAACGGATAAACAAAAAAATACTAAACTGATTTTAAAAATTATTTCATCTATAGAAAGCTACGTTAACAGCGAGTAACATGGGCAGATATGTATTATTTAAAAAAAAAGATTCCAACGAAAATAATGTAACTCAAGGAATAAAAAAAAATGAAAAAAAGACGAAGGGATGGAGTGACTTGTTGCCGTGGAAACGAAATAATAACAAGTCTGTCAAGTACGTGAGTAATAATTAATTAATGTCAGTTGTCTATGGTCAAAAAACACCACGATCTATGCTGCCAAAGATTATTAACTACGCTTATTGGCGTATTTTTTAGAAGTTATGACTGGTATTTTTAAGCTTTATTTTGCTAAGAGTGAGGAAAAATACCGCGGTGTGAGCGTTACCCGTGCGAAGCCGGGGCGTAACCCGGCTTCGCACGGGTAACGTGTTTTTGACTTATCACTAGTATCGTTTATAACTCGTTCATTTAACTCTCTCGTAGGATATTGTTTGTTTATCACGTGAAGGATTCAAACAAAACATTATTGCTTTATCATTAGGATAACAGAATTATTCAACTCATGTTTTACATTCAACTTGATATTATAATATTAAATAGTACCTATCGTTAGGCTCGCTCAAATTGATTTCTCCCTTATATCAGCTTAGAGAAGTGCTGAGGTTAGTCTGGTATATTAGTTTGTGGTCTGGTTGATAGTGGCTCCAATGGCTGGTGACTGTTGTAAGTTTGAAGAATGGTGTTAATGCACCGTGGGGGCAAATTACAATAGTATTTTTTTATTTGTCCCAGTTCCTGGTCGTGCGTATTAGAAGAAAGGTAGATAGATAGAAAGATAACCACTTTATTGCACACCAAAGAAAAATATACAATAATGAAATACATCTATGTTACTTAATATAACCTAAATGAATTTCATTAATTATTTATTAATGTACAATGGGCGGTAAATGTTATAACTCGCCAACAACGAAGCAAAGGAATTTATATATTTGTCAGCCGATGTAGGTATGTACGTGTTTTTGTATGTACGTCCCACCGCAGGTACATAGCTGTGCCCTTATTGGAAAGATTTTGACAAATGAGGTGTCAATCGATAAGTCTCACTACAAGAGTTATTTTTTTGTGTATTCTGTAATCGGGCTATAAATATTTAAACTTTTTCACTTGTTTCTATTGAAATTTGGGTAGGAGTTAGAAATCCGATCTTACAGAATAACATCTCCGGGAAACTCGTAACGACAAGTAAAACTTGAACCTGGCACGAATTTAATGTTGCTTGCGATGGGGCTGTTAGTTGGAATGTTTAAATAATACCTAAAACGTAGTGATTATATTCTCTTTGATAATACCTGTAACATACTTAATTCATTTTAAGTATCATTCATAAACTAATGTACGACATACCTATATAATTTCCTTAACATGCCTACATTCCCTCCAATTCCAATTGACTAATACCTACCTAACTACCAATCCAACACTAAGGAATGTTTAAAAATAGCGGATTTTCGATTCGAAAGTGAAGCACCGTAGATATCCCGATCCGCTCGTACGCACAAGCCTCACGCATACACTTACACCATGTTATGCCGATCGGCCGCCACTTCGCAGCAAGATGGTAGTCTTGTTAATTCTGTCAAGTTCTAACGGAAAATCAAAACCAATGCTGCATTTTTTATGAGTTTGTGTATCAACCACGAAACCACAAATTATCCACTCAAGCCCTCGTCTTTTTTAAATATTCTTGCCAACACTTTATATAATTGCCCCTTACCAGCATAATTTGATTCGTTTATTACCATTCGTATTATTCCTCAATTTACTATAAAACAGTATAATGATATGTCTATATTACCAGCAAGTCTCATAATCTGAACATTCCGTTAGCCAGACTCAAATAACATTACTTATTCACGACAAGCGCTCTGCAAAGCGTATATCACGAACGTATATACGAGTATATGTTGTATGCCGCATATGTATGGCTTGTATACGCGATCTTGTTTCCAATATACATAATAAAGACTGGAACAGTTATCTTTTAAGGTTAAGGAGTTTGCATTCACTTCAATCTTATGCCTGAAGAGAAAATGGATGAATCTACATTTCCAAACGTTTTTGTGTGGGTTAAAAGATGAGTAGCAGCTTTATTTTTACCCGACTGCACGGAGGGTTATGTGTTTGGGTTTTATGTATGTTTGTGTGTTTGTACGTTTCTTAGGCGCGTCCTACAGCTTAAACGGCTTGTGGGATTTGATAAATAAGGTATCATTCGATTCGTATTGATCACGAGAGTGCTATAGGATATATGAAGTGTCAAGAAAACCCATATGGCGGCTTATAGCTGCCATATTGTATTTCTGACAGAACAAAAAATGACCAAAACCTATAGAGTGAAGTATCAAAATACATGTCTTTAAAAGACCATTCATAAAATATATAATTCTTAGAACTAAACAGTAGCAATTTTCTTTTAAGCTTCTTACAAAATTTTCAATTTTAGATTATTCAAGTTAATGTAAATACCATCTAATGTTGCAATTGTAACTATTCAAGTAAAGTAAAATATGTAAGTAAAACAGAAACATTAAATTTATATAAATACTAGCTGCGACCCGTGGTATCACTCGCGTCCCTCAGAAACCATGCATTTTTCCGGAATAAAAAGTAGCCTATGTGTTAATCCAAGATATAAGATGCCGCCGTACCAAATTTCATCCAAATCCATTCAGCCGTTTAAGCGTTAAGAAGTAACAAACACACACACTCCCCTACATACATACAAACTTTCGCCTTTGTAATAATATTAGTGTTTATTTTTGCGGGCGGTCAGCTCGTATTCAATAATTTTGTTCGCAGTCGTGTTTTTTGTATTTACGAGTACATCATAATTTTACTTGCTATATATAATTACTAGCTGTATCCGCGTGGTCATTTTTCTGGGGTAAAAGTTGGTATCCTATAAGTTATTCCAGGACCAAAAGGAATGAAGTACAACCTACCAAATTTCGTTCAGCCGACAAATTGTTTTTTATCGTTTGTTCCGTTTCTACTCATCGGAATGAGATACCAAGTACCTACACCAGTTTTTAAGTCAAATCCTAAGCCATCCAACAGCGATAACCGTATCTTAATTGGTACATTAGATTTTATAGTTCATAATATGTTGCGCAATCAAGCAGACAAACAGAAAGACACCTTATAAAAAAAAAGTTCAGTATAAGGTTATTTTAAGTCCCCTGGACCATATAAAAAAACTTCTTTGCACAGACTTTTTTAAAGCTTACTACTTTATTGTTAGTAGATTATATATAGATAGATAGATAAAGATAGATTGAATTTAAGCATTTTCTAACATAAGCACAGAATAAATAAAAGTACCTATTACGATAGGATTTGTCAGATATCAAACCGGAACAACAGAACGTCCGAGAAACTTTCCTCTTATTTTTTTACGGCAATGTTTGCGTACTACTGCTTCAATGTTTGCGTACTACTGCTTAACATTGTCGTAAAAAATAAGAGGAAAGTTTTTCGGACGTTCTGCTTAAAAAGCAGTACTACGAAACATTGCCGTAAAAAAATAAGAGGAAAGTTTCTCGGACGTTCTGTTGTTCCGGTTTGTTTATAAAGTTCTTGGTGGCATTGTAATTCTTATAAGCAGACTTGGCGCTAACTATGAGGTGGCCGACTTGCTAGTATTAACCAGTTTCATTTGTTTTCGTAACGACGTACCACAGCACAGTGGTGCACCGGTGGGACAAGGTCGAAAGTCAGCGAACCAAATTTTGAATGAAATCTAATGCTACCTTTTGCATTTTGAATGAAACCTAGTGTCACCTTTTGCATTTTGAATAAAACCTAGTGTCACCTTTTGCATTTTCGAACGATATATTGTTTAAACTTACACACAATTTGAACACCTTTAAAAATCTTCTATTCGTCAAGTTCATTACTATTTTAAGGCCCGGTTCTAGCACTTTTAGCAATTTTCGATCATTTTTGAACGTCTGTATCTTGTTTCATAATTAACCCAGAACTATGAAATTGCTATCACATCGAAATTTTACATATTATCTCGTACTTTGTAAACACAGAAACGTGATTAGTATGAATTCACTCGATAGAAAATAAAATCAAAGATAACACTACTTTATGCTTAGAACATTGATTAGAAAGAGACCCCGTCACTAAATGATATCAAAGATATACCAAGAGAAAGAACTTACTATGATTGAGAAAATGGCTAGACACTTTTTCATTGAAAGCTTTAGTTGTCCTACATATATATAAAAACCATAAATTTTACTCCCGAGATGTATCATCCTTCCCGCTCTAATTGATCACGGTTTAGAGGGACAAAAAAAACACTGTCACCCGGCCTATAGACTCCATTCTCATGAGGTATATCTTAAGAATATACCTTATTATAGGATATAGATACGGATGATTTTCCTACGCGTCTTTACGAACGGCCGCTTGCCGCTTTGCATGAATAAATATATATTAGGTATGTACATTTAGACATGAGAGGCTATGTTAGCCCGTCTCACTAACATAGCCTCTCTTTAAAAACTTATCTATGGTGGTGCCTCATAAAAATTACAACTAATAAGTAATTTTAAGTTAAGCTGCTAAGTTGATTCTTATTCTAACGCATAGCAGTAGGGAGGGTACAATCACTTGTTGTGATCTGTGTGTGTAGGTCATTGATGAAACTCAACACCTTTTTTGTATCTGGACGCCGAGCGCATTGCATTGTTATGCAGGAATTTGTAATTCAAAATTCTGAATGACACTGCAAGGTGCTTAACTTTAATGCCACGATCTGCTCGTCTCGCTGATTAACTTCACAAAAAGGCACTGGACATCGTCATCCTTACCTTTATCTTCGATATGTGTGGAGCTCCCTAATTAGATAAACAGATAGGTACGTTAGGAAAAATCATAGGTAAGAATTTTAGAAATTGTGGAATTTTACTTAATTATTTTTATAAATATTTTGATTGGCTCCGCACGACTAGTATATTTAGCCAGCGTCAAGTAAAGGGATATTACAAGTAGTATGTTTGAGCTTTACTCAAACTTCCAAGGATGTATCGCGTATCGGAGAGAACACAAAATGACACTTTTTTTTGCATTTGTTTAATTTGCCTATACTCGTGCACCTAATGGTTAATATTCCACCAATATTACACATTAACAGTCACAGAAACACAAGTTTGAGAAAATAATTCAAAGCAAAACTACGTCTCGATTACGTTTTCCCAGCGAAAAACCCGAGGAAGTGTTATTGTTATTATACAGAGTGGAATTTTTTAACAGCACCCGGAGGGAAAGATTTCTAAATACTGGAGATAGCAAATTTTACTTCAGGAAACATTCCTATATTTTTATAAAGAAACAAATCTGAAATAAAGATTTTCAAAAAAATCGCTTGCCACGCTCGGGCATCGAACTGGCCATAATCGAAAAAATAACCCTGTACTCGTTTGGCATCAATAAATAGGGTCAATTATAAGAATCAAATCTCTCTTACAAACATGATACATAAAATAAAAGGAAATCTATAAAATCTTAACTTATTTTAATAGAACGAAAAAAAACGGCTATTTAATTAGTTGCTCGAAATGAGCTCCATTTTGTTGGATACACAAGTTTATTCTTTTAGTAAAGAGAAGAGAAATTATCTTATAAAGCGTCTGTAGTAAAAACACGTGCAAATTGAAATCTTCTTATCCAAATAGTTCTTCGTCATTTTAATAAGTAAATGACATCAAAGATAATTGTTAATAAGGTACATAAGTAATCTGATGGATCTTTTAGTAATAGTGCTTTATCTTGACCCATTGAATTTATAAGTTTAGATTTCATGGTTTTCCTTTCATTTAATTTATCATATTTCTTAGAGAGATTTGATCCCTAAGATTGACCCTATCGATTGATGCCATAAATGTACTAAATGGTATTTTTCGGATTACCGAGTGTGGCAAGCTAGTTTTCGAAAATCTTTGAATGCAGATTTGTTTGTTTTCCAAAAGAAAGGAATGTTTCCTTTGAGTAAAATTTGCTATTTCCAGTATTTAAAGTACTTTCTCTCCGGGTGCGGATAAAAAATTCCACCTGTAGTATGTATATAACATTTTGATGTACCTTAGATGAAGGTCTTTCGTGATAAGTTTATCCTCTTAGCGTAACCTTAGATGAGGGCGGCATACTTTATAGGCTTGAATGACATTGGTTTAATAATTACTTAAAATGTTCCGGTTTGAAGTAAAACCATTATGTGGTTATGTGGTCACGATGGCGAATGATGTGTACCTAGTAGTTGATAACCAGATAAGATTCGTAACATATTAAACTTACTTTCAGATTTTTCGGCATTTGCAAATTATGAATTGTTTCGAACTTGACAAGTTTTGTTTTACATGTTTAACCTCAAACCCCAAACCAACCATGACAAGTCTGGCATAATTCAATGTTTACCTTTGCTTCGTGGTATGATTAGTAAAAGAAAAAACTGACGTTGACATATATAATAATGGCATTATGACAGTGACAGCAAAGATGACAGTAGTTATAAGGAAGTACTATCGAACTAACCCAAAACTGGTAATATATCTATCTTTACAGAATCGAATCTTATCTGAAAATATTTTGTAGATTTTGAATATTTTTACACCTCATTCCTATTTTGGGAGTCTCTAGTCACTAGTCACAAATTCAATGAAAGAAACATAGTTGCATCAAAGTTGTTTTATCTTATGATGAGTTCTGTGTTCGTAGTCAGTCAGAATGTACGGAATAGGTACGAAACCCTACCGGAATGACCCGACATGCACTTGACCTGTTTTTTCATAATTCTGACTTTAATTAACATCGTTATCAATAGGAGAAGATATAGAATCGATATCTTGCATCTATCGGAACAGCGAACATCTCTTGGCAACCGTTATTTTTTACTTTTATTAAATGCCTATGGCAAAGGCAAATACTTTTAAATGCCTAACTCGTGGACTTACGACAGTACGATCTTTTAGATTAGACAGTTTAAAAATGATAATATCGCAGGAAATAAATAAAAAATAAAAATACTTAGGTATATTGTAGGTATATTGTTTATTTTTCAATAATCATTCTAATAAACAATAAAAATCGGTAAGTTATAATTTTGAAATGTTGTAAATGAGTATTTCATTATCTTCAGTAGTGAGTTTGTCACCCATACAAAACTGTGAGTTCAATAGGCATCTATTGATCTCAAAGTTTTATATGGTTGGAAGCAGTGTGACCATATTTAGCAGGTTCCTGCGATTTCAGCAGGATTTGACTCTCATTTTAGCTCCTAGCAGGTTTTTTAGCATTTTATTGAAATCTAGCATTATTTAGCAGAATCCAATGATGCATCCAATAATAGCAATAATCTGGCAGGATTTATTGAACGCGTTTCAAAATGCCCCAAAAGTGAACACAGTACGCTCAAGCATTTATATTTGAGTTTATTGGCTTCTGGAAGCAGCTCTGATGCCAAACCAACAGATACCGAAAATTTCTGAAGACAAATTGAAACGATGAATTTAATTTAATTTAAATGGTAATGGTAATGGTGTTGGTAAATCCAACATTGTGAATCTTGCGGAGGCTATTATGATTTTACTAATGCCACACACTTATTGTGAACGAATCATTTAACTTATTAACAATATAAAAATCCATATATGAGAAAATGGGTGTGTGAATTTCGAGCCGACAAAAATATGTTAACTTTATCTCTTAACTCATCATCATTATACAAAGAATTTGCTAAGGACAGTGATAGTGATGAGTGAATTGTGTTGTAAATAGAAATAAACTGGCCAAGTGCGAGTTGGGCCGCGCACTGAGGGTTCCTTACCACACCACTTTTATTTTTCTTATTGTAATTTTACTTTAGAGTGTGTAATCATGCCAAGTTTGACTTTTACGCTTGTACTTATCACCGCTTAGAGCAAAGACAAAATACGTAATAAGTACTTTTGTTGTATAGGGATCCCCCTTTTTTATTATTATTATTATTTCTTAATTAATCCGCCATAACATTACAGTCATATTCTATAAACATTTTAATATCAGTTACAGTTCAAAAGATCATCTTTATCAGTTCCCGCTGCTGGGACACGGGCCTTGAGAGAGAGAGAATGGGCCATAATCCGTCAGATTCTAAAGCGCAACATGATACCATTCGGATACTATTTTCTCCAAAGATACAGTATCGGTTCAAAAGATACAGTCGTTAAAAGGTAGGACGGACAAACAGACAGACAGCGTAGGCTTAAAAATATTATAGTTGACCGTTGACACTCTTTGGGTACGGAACCCTAATAAAAATGACATTCTAATCGTACAAATTGGCATTTTTTTCATATTTTCTAATGTTTAAGCAATATCTGTGAAAGCAGTAATTTAGCATTATATGAAAAATGTCTAGCATGTTTTAGCAGTTTTTGTCATTCAGGCTAGCAGAATTTGACATTTGAATCTGGTCACACTGGTTGGAAGTCTGAGATAAAGATCTCTTAGTTTCTTTCACCTGCTCAAGATATCAAGTACTTAACTTCTTAGTATTAATAGGAAACTTAACAACCACTCAGCAATGTCAAAGTAATACAGTAGACAGTGCGTTATCGCGACCGGCAGAGGGCGGCCTTGCTGTTTATCAGTAAGTCAATTATTGAGTGCAGCCGCTTGCTTCCACACGTGAACAGAACGCTCAGCTACTTTGTTTGAATACAGTCCGTCATTATGAATACAGTTTGATAGCAACATGTTACGAAATCGGTCATTCTGTGGCAAACACCTGCGCTAACTTACCTACTAATTTATTGCAACTGATCCACTAACTCTTTATATTTGGTGGTTTATAACAGCGTGATCGTTGAGCGTCTAGGATACGCCTGTCAAATTGAAGCTCGCGGGATAGTTCCTGTTGATCGAATTTTCATTTTGGATTGGCGAAACAGCCCATTCTAGGAGAACTGTAGAAGTCTTTAAACGCGAATATTATATTCACCTACCAACACCAGTTCATAATAAACGCGTGATTGCCAAGTTTGCGACACATTCTCGCTGTAAGAATGTTGCATCATGCATGTAATGAGATGAATATTTCGTTTGCCACCTTAAATTCCAAACTCCTGAGCGGCACTGCACAGCACTCGTCACCTTGAGACACTAGTTTTTAAGTCTCATTAGACTACTAATTTCGCTTGCTAAAGTGTTCTTCACTACTTCGAGTTTGGAGATAAAATAACCATCCTTAGGAGCTACCTATAGCTTGGAGCTTCATTCTTGTAATCTTTCTGTTCATCGCTGGTAAAGCAGTCATCGTCATCATACTTATTCTGCCTATTGCTGCTTGGGCCTCCTTTCACTCGTGCTACTTTCAAAGATCCTGTGCCAACTGCATCTATTTAAAGTTATCTGTCACTTTAGCTGTGTCATCGATCTATTTCTCTGCCGGACTACCTATCTTGTTGCCATTCTGTCAAAATACTTTTATTACCTCGCAAGGTTGCTATATTCTCCTCGTAAGGCTAACCTTACCTAACCAAACCAGTTATTATTAACAGTTTTTACCTTTTTTTACATACTAATAGCGTCTACCGCATATCTAAAATAATTTCGTATCACAATACTATATTATAGTAATTTGGTGCCGTAACCAGGATTGAAACTTAGCACCGTGCTTGCTTATTGAATGATAGTTATAAAAGGTATTTTGATTCCTTGTTGTGACTACTATTAAGTCACAGTAAACTGTCAATATTTTCGGTAGCCACCAGGCTGATCCACAAGTTCCTCACAAAGTACCTACACTTAAGGCGATGCTGGCCACCAAAAGATACCGTCCGATTCAGAAATGGCCTTGATTACTTTGTAGGTATGAGTCTGAAACAAGGGCGTTAGTCTCATTGTATTAACCTAAGTAGGTACAATACCTTCTTTAATTTGGGTCACCTTTAAATCACAACAAGTTCAATTTATTTTACACGACTGCCCAAAAAAGGAGTGTATTGTTTTTAGCATTCATGTATGGATGTGAGTTTCTTTATTCCACCATAACTTTTAAAAGCCTGAACAGATTTAGACGTATTGGGTATCGTTAGAATCCTTACATCCCTCCGAGTACCATAGGTTATATTATTTTTTGAAAACATTCAATATGGTATGGCGGCATTATGGCATAATTTTCAAACTAGAAAAAAACTTCGAAATTTACAATATTAGTATCAAATTGAAGGCCTTGATATGCACATTCCAACAGTATATAATTTATTGCCAAAAGCTCGTTTTTGGCAGGGCAGGCGTGTTTTTGGCAGGGCAGGCGTGTTTTTGGCAGGGCAGGCGTGTATTTTTTAGTTTTATAGCTAGTTTACTTGTTTATAAAGTAAACTAAATGCATGATAAATAAAAATACTATTAATATTCACTATTCTTATTAGTTTCGAATTGATATACTATTTTTTTCTGAGATATTAATTTAAAGTTTAATTGTATTAAATATTGTAATATAATAGTTTAAACAAATATCTGATGATGAATAAAATAATGCTGTTGATAGGATGATTCATATAAATGAAGGTTGTATTGTTACATACTTGATTAATTTTGACCTTAGCGGTCTTCGTGTTTAGAATCTTCACTGCTACTCTGGGTGTTACTTGTCTGTATAAACATACATCGGTAGTTTTTCCGTAAGTCTATTTGTCTTTCAAATTATGCTTATGAAAACAATCCAGTTCCTTTCTTATAGTCACTCACATGTCTGCTTAAACCTATGTTATAGACTGCTACGATACGACCGTAGATTACATGTCAGTGACATCTTAACACTCGTGAACATCGTGTCACTCCCATATTATTATTTCGTATTTCCCTACTTCAATGCGCAGATGCATTAGCATAGTTCTCGTGTAGAAACCGAATCCTGCGTCCACAATGACATTATTCGAATGCAATTAAGATCACGTTAATGACATATTTCTTAACGTGGCCTTGCTCGTAGCACAGTTTAAATAATAGTACAAACTCGTGGTACAAACAAATAATTCAGTTCAAAAACGCTCTATTTACCTCAGTTGGCTGTTTTCGAGATCGCGCGCGTGTGTGTAGTACATTGCTGGTTCAATGAGTATTTTGGTCGGAAGGACGTAGAAAGCTGGTAGTGTACACGGTTTAGGAGTTATGAAATCTTAGTGCGTAGGCAGTGCGTACCGCTTTGGGTGCCGGGGAAATGACCACGATAAACGACCTACAAAATGCTTACTTAAAGTGGGTCGACCTCTACCGACAATCGGCGACGCGGCGACGTTCTTCGTTAAACTGTTTTTATATTCGCGTAATAAACAATATTGGGTAAGAGTTTGTTTTTAAATCTGTCAATTAAATATATTTTGAGTTTCGTTGAGGCTTAAGAATCGCCTCTAAAGGTTTTAGTTTCTTCGAGTTAGTAGGTATGAAGTATTAACAACATCTCATGTTTCATGTAACGGGTTATCTGAAGGCACGTAGAGAATATATATATATAAATATATATATGGGGGTATTTAATAAAGTAAGGTAAGAAACGTGGAAAGCGTAATCATTTCTTTAGGACACAATCTAATCAATCACGTTCTGACAGCAGTGTACTGACGTGGCAAGTGAGTAAATGTCAAACGTAAGTCACAGTGACGTCTCGCACAAACAAAAACAACGTAGTGATTTCAGCCAGCTACCGTCTGACCGTTTCAGGTGATTGGAGGAACTAAATCTGTTAGACGTATCTGACATCAATTTATTTACCATAAGAAACGTTCTAGTCATGGATATGTTAGGGTTTATTGGATCGATGCCTGCAGCATTACACAGCTCGCTAACTTGTCTGTAGCGCAATCAATTTGGTTTGAGATTAACACAATCCAACAAGACACAAGTTCAAAAACAAAAACTCTGACTACGGTCGAGTAAAAAATTGCCTATGACACTTGCTATGATGACGAATCGATTGGTACTACCTAGCTTGTCAAAATCGGACCAAGTATTTAGTTTGAAAACACAACTCTTTGCCTTGCCGTAGGCGGGAAAAAAATAGCCTATGACACTCTATTACATGAAGACAAATCGTTGATACCTCGCTTGTCAAAATCGAACCAATAGGGGCGACGCTATGGTTGAACATCCACATACCCACATACATACATACATACATACATAGACTGTTAAACTCATTACCCTTCCCTTGCTTTGCTGTAGTTGGGTAAAAATAATTGAAGTGCAACAGAGATAGATTTGTGAAATCTCGAAAAGTTCCCGTAATTTTCAAAGTACCTTTGAACATACAAGGCTTTGGTTGTTACTACTGTAGATAACAGGATTATATTAAACCATTTTGAACGAAAATTTAAGCAACACGCTTTTCTGGCGGCTTGGTTACTTCAGTAGTTGGGGATAATGAATACACATGATAATGCTGTTGCTTATTCCCTGTATTCACTATGGTGGTGTTCACAGGATCCGCAGGATGAGAAGGGATATAGATAGGGATCCATTCTCATCCTGGCGAGTCCTGTGAACACTAATAGGTCAATAATAGGTTATTGGTACTTCCCCCACAAAAGGGTAAAAAAGTGGGCTACTGAATATCTCCGCCATATTAAGCCCGATTTCGATAGTTCTTTTTTCAATCTCCGATTTTATATCAAATTTATATGAGAGTAATTTGACTTTAAATTAGTCTCATAAAAATTTGGTGAAGATCTAATGAGGATCTTCGGCGTGGTGAGCAGAATAGCTCCTCAAAATGCAGTAAATTTAGGGATTGATGGAGAACCTTAGTTATTAATGTTAGTTGTACAATAAGGTAACTAGATGGCGCTACTGTGCACCGATAGATTGTAAGCTAAAAAGTTAGTACGTGCGAGTTATAAAGCTCACAGAGCCACTAGTTATTTATTAAAATAAAATCAATAAACATTCTGTTTGAAACACAGGAGAAAATGCTCTAATGAAGGGTATTCATTGTTATTTACACCGAGGCCGAGGGGCAGAAAAGACAACCCGTGAGGGGCAAAACAAAATTGAGAGCCGTGCGTAGCCCCGTTTCTCAAATTAAAGGACGTATAGAGGGGAGCGGATATGTGAATCGGACACTTTGTGGACAGCCAATTTTATGGAGTGCAATACGGTGTATACTCATTCTAATGTGTTTCTTTTATGAAAGTGTTCTGCAAAACACATACAGCTTTAAATATAGTTATCTCTACAGAAAAGTTTAGTGTTTGCCATTGCGCGATTTAGTTAAAATCATTTATCGCAATTGGATTAGAATTAGAAGAATGCACTGAGGTTTACAGCTGCTCATTCCATCAATCGATAAGTACATTGCATCTAATCTATCAAATATTTCATTATCGATGCAATAAGTAGTGCAATTTTTAGTAGGTACCGATCACTACGAGTACCTACTGGTAATGTTACGAGCGCTGTCCACTGCTGGAAATAGGCCTCTCCTTCAACTCTTTTCCTTCAACGGTTTTCAACTCTTCTCATGAAATATCTGCCAGTAGTTTACATAAGTCGTCGCAACTCCATCTTCCATCTCCATCAGGCTTGAGGGCGTCCTACACTAAGTTTGACTTTACACAAAATGAAATTACTGCATAAAACTTATGTTTATGGTAATAACCGGCTTACGCTTGGATGTCGAACGAGTCGAGCCAGGTTTCGAGCGTATATCATCCGACGCCTTTCCACAGAAGTATAATATATCACAATACGATATCACAATGAAAACTACCTATCATAAATGTCACAGGTATATGCTTTGCAATGCAGATTTTGCAATACAAAGAACTAGAAGCGCTGCAATTGTTATGGGCAGTCGTGACGCTTCCATCAGGCGAACGACATGTTCGTCTACTTAGAATACAACGATACCGGGTTCGATCCTATGCTCCGCACCAATTTATTGCGAATTTTCATCGCTTCGTGCTTCGGAGGGCACGTTAATGCGCTATACGCTCTCAAATTTTTATCCTTCTCTTTTAGGCGCAGGATGAGCGCGAGAGGTGATGCTCTCGGGAGTCGATTTTAGATAAATTGAATGCTCTTCTATCAATATATAAAACTCAATTAAAACAAGCGAAACTATATAATTATTAAAAAGAAAATGTTGTTGTCGCTGAAAATAATGAGAACAGCGATGCAACAAGTTATTTACATTTGGTAGTTCGTGGTAGTTTGGTGTCGTTTTGCTATTCATCTATTGTTCCGGCTGTTATTGTTAGCTAGCAGTCGTCAGAGGCCCTCCGGCGGCCTGACAAACTCTGACACGAGAGGCCAGCTCCACTTCATACGAGAAACAAACAAACAATTATATATTCATGATACCCCTGGAAAACATCAGCGCAGCGGTACAATGAGAAAAATGTAAGATAGAGATTCTAGATTTTAGACTCTAGATTTTGGGAAAATACTTTTTAGAGGTATATTTTCCTAATATGTCATTATCTTACGCATATCACAAAGTACTCTACACACTTTTTGCTGTGATAAAGAAGCGTAAAGCTAATAGGCATACGCGATGTAAGAAAATTCGGGGTAAAATTCGGCGTAAGCCTCCAAGGGCGGTACCCTATTTAGCCACCCGCATGGGGTGACAGAACGAATAACAAAAAAGAAACAAATTCTTGCGTGTTGACTCTACGCTTTTCAACGGTAATTGACTGTTTAAGATTAGAATTTCGTATGATTTTTCAATTGTATATGAGGTATGCGTGGTTGGGGGAAAATAAATTATCAGCAATTTTGACTTGTTTTGTCTATTAAATCATTGAAACCACATAATGCTCAGTACAGTTATTGAAATAAATCTGCTATGTTTATGCTTATGTTTAAGTTTATGATAGCAATGTGAATGCCACTGCAAAAACAATGTTATTTATGACCTTTATTAGTTATCATTCTATTAATTATCTATCACTTATCTGTGTGGTGATGAACTGACTGTTATTATATGATAAGTGATTGATAACATTTCCTAAAGAAATACAATGATACATATTTATAGTAAGTTATTTAAACGGGACATAATCGATTATTTTCTATGGGAACATTTTTGATCACAAATTTTACTTTAGAAAGTTATCAGATATGTTTACGATAAGCAGGCGTTAACTGCTAAAATCATAGAAATGGGACGTAATCGCACTGAAAACATTACCAAATTTAAATTAGCAGATGTCATTACAATTTAGAATTTTTACAATACCAAACCAATGTTGGAGACTACGCTCGCCCTTCTATACGTTGACACCTGCTACTTTAGTCTTCTCGTGACCACGATCAATGCAACTGGATCGAAACGTCGAGGTAAATAATTTAACGTTTTCAGTGCGATAAAGCCCCATTTAAATAATTAACTATGTGTCCGAATTGCGAAAGTTTAAAACATACATATTTAAACGACCTAAAATAAGAGGAAGAGGTTCTCAATAGGTATATATTTTTGTGTAGTTATGCAACCCCCTTTTTTGACCGAGAGAGCGCGAAGCGCGAGCGAAGAGTCTCTTTTCAGCTTGGGCAAACATTCTTTCGTATGTCCGGATGTCTGTCCGAATTTCCGGCTGTTCTCCTCTACTGATCGCATTTCTCAATCAATCTAAACGAAACTTGGTACCTATACAGGTTAAGCGAATTTTCTGAATTTTTTAGCCACCGGGGATTTTTGATTGGGGGGGGGGGGGGGGGTACTTCCCCCAAAAAAGGGTAAAAAGGGGGCTACTGAATATCTCCGCCTTATTATATCCGATTTCGATTATTTGAAAGGTAGTAACTTTAATTAGTCTCATAAAAAAATGTTGAAGATCTGATGAGGATCATCGGCGTGATGAGCAGAATAGCTCCTCAAAATGCAGTAGATTTCTCACTTTTAGGTTTCTACCAGTGGAATCAGTTCTTTACCTACTAGGTATAGATGGAGCACCATGGTTATTAATGTTAGTTGTACAATAAGTAACTAGATGGCGATACTGTGCACCGCTAGATTGCTTGCAAAAAAGTTTGTACGTGCGAAGTCTATAGCTCACAATCACTGATATAGCACATCGTATTGTAGTCGGTGTAGTACGCCCTTCGGCCAGTATAGTGACGAATTGCGTAATAGCTGGCAGCAGACGATTGGACTCAGTGGCGCGCATTAGGCTAGCTATGTCCAGCAGTGGACTCATGCAGGCTGTTGATGATGATGATGATGATGAAACCAATCTACCACCCACGGTTCGTGAACTGACGTGGATGTCTTTTTTAATTTGAGTATTTAGTCTTCCTTTCCTAAGATCCATTTGAAGTGGCAATCAAAAATTATATAAGTTCTTAATTTTCGTAGCAAAGTATGTGTACAAACATGCAATTTGTCTGTTACTCATCTACGAGCTGTGTTCTCTGCTCAGTATTCGAACGAAATCATTTAGTTAAACAATACCATACAATCGCGTACGATTTCCAAAAGGGGCGAAAACGTAATTAATCGCACAACTTCTGTCACTGTATACCTCCCTTTATACCCGAGCGCCTAGGGTTACCACATCTGAAAAGTCCGGAGTAAAATTCAGATATTCAAAATGTCTTTACTTTTTAAGTCAATTAGTGATTAAAATAAATATTGGTAGAATTTCATACGATATTTTCATTCAAAATTTCGTTTCCGCTATGTACCGGTTTTCGTACTATAAGGGCATCTTTAGCCATTTTATTTCCGTGAAGGTTCGGACATACCGGACAAAGTGCGATAGATAAAATCTCCGGACGCAGGTGGAGGCTAAAATCTGGACATGTCATGTGTGGACAAATCAGGACGTATGGTAACCCTACGAGCGCCTATAGAAATCGCTAGTGAAATGTGCCCCTAATTTCACCAAGCGCTAGCCAGAGAAGAGATTACCTAATTCTGTTCGTACTAAGGTAGATTTTAGTCTGTATGCAGTAAATAATGTTAAAGATAAGATGAGGGGTAGTTTTTCAAACAATTATATGGGATTGCGGTTGTTAAGCGTCGACAATCGAATTATGGCATATTGTATTGATTTTTAAGCCTGACGCTCTGATAATCTTATTGAAATTGATTACATAATGCTCTCCCGTTCCGAGTATTCTTAAACCTAACTTAAATCTAATGAAGTAAGAAACAATTTCTATTTCAAGTTTCTTTAGAAACATTCAATAAAAAAGACTTTTCACGTCGCGCGTCATCACTAATAGAAGTGAAATAAGTAGGTAAGTACCCACATTTTGTATCTTGAAAATAATCTGCTGAGTACATCAGGCTCATTTAAAATTTTATGGAATTTTAATGCAGTTTCTATCATTTTTAAACTGTTGGATAGCTGTTTGTCTCATCAACCAACTTACACATGATCTGGATGGTCCTGTTCTAAAAGAGGAAACTAAATTCTGATACATTATAAACTAGACAAAAAAATAAACTTTTGTTTGACAATATTGCAAACACGTTCTAAAAAAAAACCATTAAGACTGGTTGGATATGGTCATACCTATATAAATAATATAATTATAAAGGATCAAAGGAAAATCATAAAATAAACTTTAAAATTTTGGATTGGCTGTGGCTATTGATAAATAATCTGCGTGTTTTCAGAGACAACTAAAAAAAGCTGACCTTTCCCACGATATATTACCTCAGTAATACATTAATCGCGCTCGACGCAAAAGGGCGATAAAACGATCTCTTTACACCTGCGCCATTAAAGATAACAGTGTGTATCCAACATCACTGCATTAAACGCCCTTTGACTGTATTTAGTTATTAGTGTTTGTTTTCCTAAAAATAATAAATAATACGCCCACAGTACATATATTTTGTACTGTGGTACTACGAATCGGTCGCCAAGACATACAATCGAGTTGAGGATGGAGAGTTGAGGTTTGAAAATAAATAAAAATAACTCATCCTGGAAGCAAAATAAATGTAAAACAATATCAAATAATTTCCCAGATTCATTTCTAATTTAAATTAAAACTGTTCGAGTTCATAGATAAAATATAACAGAAGGGCTCACGGAATCAATTTATTCGCTTCACAAAATGTTTGGAGGGACTTGGTCATGCCCCTTGATTATAATTTATGCTCCAACACAAAGTTCTCGTTGAGTTAGTAATCATAGCGATATTGTGAGTTTCTATAGCGCTGCTGAAAAGGGGAAAATTATGATTTTTGATCTAGGTTTCAGTTAGTAGTATGGATTTTACTGGGATAATTTAATTTTTCTACGATAAATAGTTGTTTTGGAAACTGAATTATACCTTAATACTAGAGAGGAAACGGATAGCTGTTTGGCCGGATACCGGATATTCAGCCAGCCCTGCAGCCGGATAGCCGGATATTTCCAATTGGCGCATCGTAACGAGCAAGCTCGCGTAGGTGGCACAAGAACGATCGAGCGGGATCAAGTGAATTCAGGTCTTTTTGCTCATGAGCGAAGTCCATGAAGTATTTCATGGACTTTAAGCATTGATTGCAAACCCGATCTCTTGGGGTGGGGTTATTGAAAACTTGCTATTTTAGTTTGAGGTTATTATTAAAGTTATTTTATAATTCCAAAAGATTTATCCCAATTTGCCCCTAGTGCAGTACGATTACCGAATTTTATGTGGATTAAATAGAATACCTTAATTTGATATTTCGTACTTTTTCTAAAATCCGGTATCCGGCCGGATAGTAAGTTTAGACCGGATAGGCCGGATACTGGATAGTTACCAGATATCCGTTTCATCTTATGCTTAAAATGTGAAAACGTTTGTTTGTTTGTTTGTTTGGGGAGTTTTAACGCGATAACGGACGGATTTTGGTGAAATTTGGAATGCAGATAGCTTACTCGTGTACCCCGGAATACAACATAGGATACTTTTTATCCCGGAAGATGGTAAGATTCCACGGGGAAACTGGAAAATGTTGATTAATCGCTAGAAAGAAAGGTTTCATTGAAACGAAATAACAAGTCTATCAAAAAACATCCAGAGCGTTGGTGCTATACATACTTTTGCATTGGTTTTTAATGTACTAGAAGAACAACGGATGCTTTTTTTCGCGACATACTGTCGTCTGCGCGGACGAAGTCGCGGACAATACCTAGTATAAAATAATGTTAAGTCATGTTCACCATATCAAGGAACGATTAATTTAGAAAATATCTAAAACACTTTTCATTGGTGTACGAGTAGTCGATAAACTGTCAAGCTAATCGAGGTAATTTATATGGAAGGTCTCTTTAAGCGAATTTATAATTCAGAAAACAATAGGTAATTAATATGTACAGTAGTCACAGCCAATCTAAATGTTTGTGAAGTTAGGCTCTGTGAACGATTGCGCAGGTACTGCTGTGGGGATAAAACAGCAGAAAGTAAGAGCGAGATAGAATATGCGAAAAACGTAAGCAGTGAGGCAGTTATACAATGCTGTCTTCACCTTCAACATTGGGATTGCGCCTGAAAAATAGCAGTTTGCGCAGCGACTAGCAGACAACTTCCGAGACACATACTTCCGCTGTGACTACTGTACGTCTTAAATTATCGATTCTAAACACCCCAGTGAAATATTGCGCATTAGTTATCAGACGACCCTTTTTTAAACTGTATTTTTATAATTTTACGTGAATCCCTTTCTAGGCTTCCTTCTACCAAATCGTCAGTTAACTGGTCAAACATTAGCTTATAAAAACCACAAAGTTCCGTGTGCTTATGAGCAGAGCCACATCGCTATCTGTTTATCTGCCATAATGCTAGTTATGTCTCAGAAAAAGGGACAAAATCAATAACAAAATTAACCAATATCAGTATCTGGGCAACCATTTGCTGGAAAAGATCTCTCTTTAGCGATAAGGATGCCATTGTACATTGGATAACATTGGACACACACATCAACACACCACAAATATAAACAACATACATACAAATGCTGATTCGTCAAAGTTGATTATGAGATCTCGTTTCGCTCGGACAATAGCAACCTAACTCTATCTACTCATTACACCTCTTTAATTAGCCTGAAGTACCTTCCTGTACATACTTAAGGCGCTGCGAGAAGCAAAAGTCCTATTTTATTCTATTAAAAATGTAATAAGTACTTCTAATAAAGTAGAGCTAAAGCTCCGTGCTTCGGAAGGCACGTTAAGCTGTCGGTCCCGGCTGTTATTGATTAATAGCAGTCGCTAAGCCATGTTAGAGGCCCTCGGGCGGCCTGATAAACTCGGACACCAGAGGTCAGCACTACCTCATACGACAAACAAACAAACATAAAGTCACAACGCTTATATTTTATATGAACTACTCTCTATTTTTATGTCTCTTGACTAGATTCTCTCCTGGGGGTATGATTACACTCTAATATCTCTTTATTTATCTTTTATTTTGCTCTTTTTCTGGCTTTAAGCGAAATATACTAATAACTATTAAGAATATCGACCCGGATTTTTTTTTCTCTATTATGTTCTATGTCACATGTAGGGAAAGTTACATAAATCAAACAATTTTATGGTTAAACTAATAGACTAACTCTAAATTGCCGAGTTAATGCCGATACCCCGTTTTCTGTGACGAGTTATCGGCCACTGATAAGATAAGGCGCGCTACATAAAATGTGGCGAGATAAAAAAACAGTGGCCGTTTGTGCCGAAGTAACTTATACCAATCTGTAGAGGTGATTAAAGTTTTTATTTAAAAATAAGCATTATTTTATTCCACTTTAAATGTGAAATGAGTTAGATCCTTCAACCGGTGTCGTGTTTGTAAGGCTACCCAAGGGTCTCTGGAACTCTTATTAAAAGCAAGTTCGCACATTACTTATTAAAAAACAATAGTGCGGGACCGCGAGGATTGAACCCGATTTGATGGTCACTCATAAACGTCAGTTAACCCTAATCAAGCATTAAATCTATCTTTTATATGGATTTTCACATAGTTTATTAGAATTTTGTGTTAATTGACCTAGCCTAAGTGCGGCAGTTTGCTTATACTTGCGTACATATAATAGTAAAAATAATGATATTAATTATTTATCTAGTATGAATAATATAAATTGTGGTTGTTATTTGTACAGTAATGGCTCTTATTGTCGTGTAACAACCGTGATATTGAAATGAACGGTTATCTGTTTAACCGCTTGTTGTGTGAGAAATAGAGTTAATAGAAATCTTTGTAACTGGGACAGAAATAAACTGCAGGTCAAGTCAATAGGTACTTCATGAAAATATCTTCTAGCTACAAAAACTTTTCTAGCAATTATTCAATGCAGGATAATTCACACCAAATCAGTAGATGAAAAATTTTTGTAAGCTAATCCGTAGTGCAGAAAGCCTCTATTTTAGCCAAAAAAAAAAAACATTATTTATGAAAAAACTAACGAAAATCATTTTAATTTTATACTTTGGAGAGTTGTTGAATTGAATCACGCAAAAAAGACCATAGAAAGGCGACAGTATGACGTTAATATGTACAAAAACAAAACAAAATACGCAAGCCACAGAAACAAGACAACCTCAAAATGAGGAAGCATGACGTCACGCGGCTCACGCGTTCTTCGCAGTTTTATTCAAATGCCTGAAAGTTACTCTTTATGATTCTTGTTTATTATAAATTGAATATTTTTAATTAAAGAATGAATTCAAACAAATATTCGGAATTCTCAAGAATAATCTATTGATACAATAAAATATGAGGAGCATCGGAACAAAAACCGATAAATGACTTATTGAGACGTTACATTTTTTTCGTGCCAAAATATCTACATTAATGTTATATTCAATCTGTATAGAAACCACTCAATCCACTTGTAAAATGAAACTGCACTGATCCAAGCATAAGCCGATAAATCCATTGAATGAGATTAAAAAATAAATTTGCAAATTATTATTTTTTCTTCAATATCTCCCTAATTAAGCTTGTCGGTTTTGTAGAAGATCCCCTTGATCAACTGTACTGTAACAAAACCCATGATTTTTAGAATTATTTTTTCGTCAGTGTTTCCGGTAAATTATAACCCAGGTGTGTTTAAGTCAAGAGTGAATAGGTATCTACTAGGCAAGCGTGCTACACTTTCGACCACATCATCGCTTTCCATCAGGTGAGATCGTGGACAAACGATTGCCTAGTCCGTAATAAAAGTTCAGTAAACCAATATATTTTTTTTTTATTATTACATTAGTTGTGCGTCCTCGCACTAATATGTTGATTAGACTTCCAAACAGTGTTGCCCTTAACAATAAATTGGCATGCTCCATTATTTTTAACAAATCGAGAAAACGTTTTAATCTATGGTCTTTTAAACCATAGATTAAAACGTTTTCTCGATTTGTCGAAGATTTATCAAAGTGGATATATTGGTTTTTGTTCCAAAACTCCTCAAATATGTAGTTATTTTTTCGTTATTGCCAACTACCCAGACTAGGCATACGACACGAAATTATTATAACACGTCCAAAGGATGTATCACAACACACAGCAAAAGGTGGAATACACATTTATGTAACGGTTCTCGCGGTCGTCACTCACTGGAATGGTTCGTTCAAACTCAGTACAGCTAGGCCATGCGTCATTTTATAATTTTCCACTGCGTGGCTTTTCAACGGGAATTTGCGTAAAGCCCACAACTTAGGAAGGCTGGAAGATTGTATTTATTGACCATCTGTCTGTTTTCTGCGGGAAAACATAATAATAATTATGAAATTTACTTGTAGTAAATTTACTAGTATCATTACTGTTACCAAGTGGTCGTACAATTTCATGAACGTTTCCAACTGTGAACGATCGTTCTTTTCAGGAGCTGTTTACAGAGTGAGACAGTCATTAGTTCGTCGATTATGTATATTATTATTTTGAATAATATTAGAAGATAATCAGATCGACCTTGATTTAGTTCTGTTATGGAATTTGGCGAAACACTTCAATTATATAAGCTATCTAAAGTAAGCAGATTGACGTTTCAACTTCAAAAAGACTCATCTGTAGAAATGATTAACTTAGTTTTTTTTTTGTTTGAATCTAACAAAAGCGAGATCTTTTTACCCGACTACACCAAAGCAAGGGAAGGATAACGAGATTAACAGTCTATCAAGTGGCTACCCATTCGCCTTCGCCGGAATGCTCATATCCTTAACCTTCTTTATAATATCTTGTTTAATCCTTCTACCCCGAGCTATCTTAAAGAACGCTTTGATTTCCTCTACACATCCAACACCTTCCATCTTAGATCATCCGAAAATCTCACCCTCAAGCTACCTTTGCATTGCAGCACTTTTTACGGACGTTCTTTCACGGTAGAAGCTGTTCGTCTGTGGAATAAATTGCCTGTTTCTATACGGCGTGCGCCATCTTTGGAAGTTTTTAAGTGTCAAGTGAAGAGGTTTTACTTGGAAGTCTAGCAAATATTATGTTTATTATCACGTTTGTCATGTTGCTTGTATTACAGTTTTTTTTTTGTTTTTTATCATCTCATAATTATATTTGGGTATTTATGTATTCATATAATATATATTTATTTATATATGTATGTATATATATTGGAAATTTATATATTATTATACACTATTTCTTACTAAGTAGTATTTTTATATCATAATGCACCCCGTCCCTCACAACTATAACAAATCCTCTCCATCCAAAGGTTGCCTGGAAGAGATCGCTTTTAGTGATAAGGCCGCCCATTGTACACTTCTTCTGCTATTTTTCCTTTATTTTTTGTTGATTTTGTTTGTGGTGTGTGCAATAAAGAATTTATCTATCTATCTATCTATCTATGCATGTACTCGTATGTATGTATGTATGTATGTATGTATGGATCTATGTATGTGGTTATGCGGATGTTCCACCATAGCATCGCCCCTATTGGTCCGATTTTGAAAAGTGAGGTGTCCATCGATTCGTCTTCAGGTATAGAGTGTCATAGGTGTTTTTTACCCGACTACGGCGAAGCAAAGGAAGAGTTATGTGTTCAAGCTAAAAATTTAGCTCGATTTTGACAAGCGAGGTATCAATCGATTCGTCTTCTTCGCAAGGGTGTCTATTTTTTACCCGACCGTAGTCGGGTTTTAGTTTTTGAACTTAATGTCTTGCTCTTCCGAAAGATTTAAATTAAAGCCGACATTCTGTCAGTTCTTAACACACATGTGTGTTTATGCATACATGTGTGTGTTTGCTAATAACATACTGCACTTGCCATGTGTCAGGTATGTGAAGATGAAGACGAAGTGAAGATAGATGTTATGATCGCAGTTATAGCTTCAGTGTGGGATATCTCACTACGTCAATCATGAATTGATGACAGATGTAACACTCTATAATGTTTACTAAAATTCTTGGGTTTTTATAAATTGCCAAAATCTCATTGGCAGTGGCTACCTGGAAATCGTTCCTTTTGATTCATTCCAAGTAATCTATGAATGGAACGAAAATTGTTGCTTTGAAAAATAATTTCGGAAAATCACTCCACCATTTTCGAATTAATTATTACAGTTTAAATGTCGAAAACGGTAAACACTGACGTTGTAGGTATGTCTATCTCCTTGATACAGTTGATCCACAGGATGTAGTTGCAAGTGTCGAAACTGCAGTTGAACGATCCGACTTAAACACAGGAGCGTGAGACGTTATTATTTATTCTATGACATAGTATAACACGATACGTGAGTCGTTCCCTTTTCTATATCCATACTAATGTATAAAAGTGCAACGATGTCTGTTTGTTTGTTTGGGGAGCTTTCACGCGATAACAGCTGGACGGATTTAGATGAAATTTGGAATAGAGATAGCGTATACCCTGGAATAAAACATAGGATACTTTCATCCTCGAAAATTGAAAGTTTCCACGGGATAACTGGAAAAATGTTGATTACTCGCTGTAAAAAACGGTTGCCATGGAAACGAAATAACAAGTCTGTCAAAAAACATCAAGAGCGTTGTGCTATACCTACTTTTGCATTGGTTTTTAATATCCTAGAAGAAAATAGGATGCTTTTTTCGCGATAAACTGTAGTCCGCGCGGACGAAGTCACGGACGGGAAAGCTAGTTCAAAATATATCAAAGCCACGTCTCTACTTTTTATATAAAACTACCAACGCTCTTGATGTTTATTGACAGACTTGTTATTTCGTTTCCATGGAAACCGTTCCTTACAGCGAGTAATCAACATTTTTCAGTTTTCCCGTAGAAACTTTCAATTTTCCGGGATAAAAAGTATCCTATGTTTTATTCAAGGGTATAAGTTATTTCCATTGTAAATTTCATCAAAATCCGTCCAGCCGTTATCGCGTGAAAGCTTCCTAAACAAACAACGTTTCACTTTTATATATTGGTATGGATTACAAGTTCTTTGTATGAATCGATAAACAATTATGTAAGCGATTTCACATCGAAGTGTTAATGCTTGCATATTAGACCGTTCGTTAAAATCTTATCAAAATTGCTAAGAGCTAATCTTATCGAAATTCAGCCAGCTGATATAGGTACATACAGTGGTAGACAATACTTCTTTGATAAACGCTCCAGTGATTGACATATTTAGAACCTGCTTTAGCATTACTGACCCGATATAAGGAGTGGTTGCGGTGATAACAGAAAATAAGTGAGCGAGAAAAACATTTAAAAAAAAATGTTCAAAGGACCACCAAAAATAAAACTTCCTTGATTAACTGTCATAGTCTGAGACTGAAAGAGTCTGAGAGTGAGAGTAACATCATCATCAATAGATAGTAATGATAGTACGGGCCACTGGAAGTTTATAAGTAGGTATTACTTTGTAAAGAACCGACAACTGAGTGGAAACGCGTTGCAAACGTAGAGTAGGGCACCCACAAGCGAGGAGTAGACGACTTGCGAAAGGCGGCTGGCAGCGACTGGATGAGGAAAGCCAATGATCGAGCTATGGCCGAATTACTGACCACCAATGTACTACATCAAACGACCAGCTGCTCTTGGGTCTTTGGTTTAACGCTATTTCTAGTTGTTTCAGTGATCAAAGGAAAGCAGGGACATTCTCGATGACGATCGGTTCTATGGAAATCAATGTCAACAACCTAAACGACCTAGATTAAAGGAAAAGTACAAGATACCTAACCATTGTAACAGTACAGGTGACAAACAATGTTGAAAAGAAGAGTTTAATGACTCACGAGTGCTTGATCATCGAGTCAATGACTCCACGACATAATTATTGTTAAGGTAGAGAAGATAAGGAAAGTGAATGATTAGCATTAGCATTATATTCAAAACAGTTACTGTAATACGTGAATCATTCCACGAAATTCAATTAAGTACTAAAACCATTATTCAAATAGTTCAGTGTGTGACGACAGAAATTGTTTATTAATCAAGGAATATATAAAAAATTAACATTTCATTGAATGTCAATTTGTACTATCGGGTTTAATCTTCGTATAGAGGTCAATAGGCAAATCTTCTTGGAATCTAGTATTTTATTGAAGCATATTTTCATAAAATCCAACATTTTCCATCTCGGAGTCGCTTCTATCACTTCTCTTTCATGTGCCAAAATTCATGTTTGAAGGATGTCTTGGAAAGTCTTAAAGTGTCCTCTTTGCATATGTCCTTACATCTCTTTGACTCTAATTTAACGGTACCTTGTCTTATTTTTAACCCCCGAACTCTAAGGAGAGGGGTGTTATAAGTTTAGGGTGTGTATGTATGTACTGTATCTGTGTGTGTCTGTGGCGTCGTACTCCCAAACGGATAGACTGACTTAGATGCGGTTTTTTCTGTTTGAAAGCTGATGTGATCGAGATGCTTTTTAGATATAATCGGGGATGGTGGTTATATATATTTTATTTGTGCTTGTTATTATTATTTTTCCGTCGAAATAGATCACATCTCATTATAATCCATCTGCAGTACCTGATACGAAGTTTTTATGAATGACCAAAGTTTCGAGTGCTTAACATAAATATAGTAGAGCGAAACGTATAGAGACAATTTATGAACACAGCCTAGACTTTCGCAAAGTGACTAAAATTGTTGAACACACAGATTTAATAAAAATGGGATGAAAAACAGCATCAATTAGGTGCAACGCTCATAATTGTCCTTCTTTGGTCTATAGCGTGCCGTATCTTTAACTAATATATACATATAAGAAAGCAATAAGAACGAAAAAGTCTGTACAATGAAGATAATTTGAAAAAAGCGCTAGGGTACGGGTAGGGTAGGGTATAATAAGCTACTGTTTTTTTTAAATAGTGTCTGTCTGTATGTTTGTCTGTATGTTTGTTCGCGCCTCACGTAAAACTACTGGACTGATTATTATGCGGTGTTCACTTAAAAACTGGGGTACTTGGTATCTTAATCCGATGATAAGATGCCGAGTAATCGATAAAAAACTATTTGACAGCTGAATGAATTTGGAAGAAATTTAGTATGATATACTTTATAGGTACTTTTGGTCAAGGAATAACACGTATGTGCTACTTTTAAATGAAATGACCACGCGAGCAAAGCCGCGGCGTCAGCAAGTTAAACAATAAACCTTTTAATTAAAAAAGCTTTTAAAGGGAGAAATTATTTATGAAATTAATAGGATTGGAACAACAGAAGGGCATTTATATAAAAAAAATACATTCTTATGGATTTTGATATTCCGGAGATATGAGAGAACACACGTAAAAATAACATGCCGTAGAATTGAGAATCCTCCTGCTTGGAAATCGATTACATATAATTATTTCATCATTTTGACATTATTATCGAAAAAATACTTTTATTTCTCAACTCTGACAACGTTGACTTACATTTACCACGTTTTCATTGAGTCACTTTCTTGTTAGTCTGTCTGTATTTCTGTCTGTCGGTCTGTCGCTACGGGTGAAATCCAGCAACTCAAATTTCGAGCACTTCCCGATTAGCTATCCGGCTGAAACTTTCAGGGTAGCTCACAAACCGATGATGACAATGCATTCTAAAACTTTTTTTTTTTGATTAGTATTTTAATTTACTTTTGCTGCATGTTTGATTTTAAAAAGGAATAAGATGGACCCAAATCTGTACTTTTGTCATCAAACCTACAGTTACGAATTTGCAATACCAATATACGATCACCGTTCTCATATAAAAACACGAAGAACAATGGAAGCAGAGAATTGAAGGCAGACAAGATATTACCCACGCTCCAACGCACTTGCCGTAGAGAAAGCGTGCTTAGGTACAATATGCTTGCATGATAATGCCTTGTCATAACAAAAACGAAAGTTACATGTTTCGGTATTTAAGCGTTGCTCAGAATTTTGTATTATGGCAAGGTTCAAACGTAAATGTTTTTAAACTTGGTTCAAGCCGGTTCAATTTTATTCATCGCTGTGATGTTCCAATGTGCCTAACTAAAAGGTAACCAATTCAGTCACGGGTAACTAATGCCCGTTTTCACTAACCCTAGGAGTCCTGAATCAAATGCCTAAATATTTAGGAGTTGCTAATGGCAAAAAAACACGTTTCATCAAAATATAGGTGATAACTAGTGACGTTAGGCGTCACCTAAATTTACGAAACGGTTTCTGGGATGCCTAATGATACGCAACAGAACTCTTAAACTGACAGCCCGAGCAGCGTTCGCTCACTCACTCGAGTAAATTTGTGAGTGAGCGAGCGCGCCTACTTTAGGAGTCACCTATTAGAAATGGATTGGTGAAACAAAAGATTACGCTTAAGGCTAACTTTGCTTAGATTAGGAGGTCCTTAGTTGGGCATCGCCTTGTTCGTGGTTAGTGAAAACGGGCATAAGTATATCTAATTAAATTTATGAGTATACCTAATATTACACTTGCCGTAATTGGACTCTGAAACCTTAACCCTTAAGTGATAGGTACTTACAGAGTTTCTGGAAATCTATGAATTAGTCTATAGAACCCAACGGCTGAGATGAAAACTATCTGCCGTTATTCTAACGTTAATAACTAATCAACAACAAAAAAACATGCTTATAGTACGGGTGTTTCAATCCGATCCCACAAAATCGATTCTAAAATTCTATTTAACTGTCATTGTATTTTATAGTATTTACAATAAAACATAATTTAGCACTTTTACAAGTCAAAAAATATAAATTTCATGAACATAAAGAATTTAACAAGCCTTTAAATTGATGTCTCATTAACAAAAAGAATAAAATATCTCTATCTATAAGAAGTAGTACTGCTCGTACTGGCACTACTACGTATAAATCTGTAAGTACAGTTTGATAGGAAAATTCCTATTCATGTGCCGATTCAAATTTGAGCCACGCACAGGAAAACGAAACACCTTTCCTTACTCTACCGGTGCTTCGGCAATACGCCCGTTAGAGAAGAGAGCACCAAGGAACTCTACGGGGTTGTTTGTTTTCATTTTTGACACGCAAATGAAAGACAACGAAATAAAATCCCACATCGGCTGCGAGCATTTAAACAACTTCGATTATAACGAAGTTTGTTTAATGCTCCAAGGTTCAGCTGCTTATAATATCTGCTGCTTATAACACATCGAACTTCTACCAAGCAAAATATTTTGTTGTTAATAATAATTGTGTTTTGAGGCGGAGAGCTCAGTTAAACCATAGTTATTACCAAAACATTAATAAAACATCATTTATTCACATAAGTACTCTCACCAAACATTGTTTGTTTTCAAACAAGTTGAGTGTTCACACTTGGAAGCGAATGATCATATTAATTTAGATGATATTCCGCATCAAAGATGGCGGCTTGCCAAAGGGAGCAGCCATACATATAGGTAGTGGATTAGTCACGTGACTTCAGGTACTCGTTCTATATGGGCTCGTTTTTTTTAAATTGGAGAATTTCATAAGGCTTTTTTGTTATATTCTTCACGCCTTACCTTAAGCTTCCGTCGCTACCGAAGAGCGCTATTACTAATTCGTCAATTGGTGCCTTAACACAGATTCTTCCAAAATTCGATAAAGTGCAATCTCTCATCGATATTTTCAAAATACTTAAGTGAAAAATTAATTATTTTCATGTCCACTGCTGAATAAACATAGGACTCTCCTATAGAACGCCCTAACGAGCGCGCTCTCTATTTTCATCTAGCGGCTTCCCGCGATTCTCACCAAGTCGTCGGTCCACATTACACATTCCAGAAAACAAGAACCAAATGTAGATTAAAAAACTAATCTGAAACCCAGTTTTTTTAAATTTATTTTTCATCGCTTTGTGAGCTACCCTGAAAGTTTCAGCCGGATGGCTATTCGGGAAATGCTGGAAATTTGAGTTACAAGATTCCACCCGGAACGACAGACAGATAAACAAGAAAGTGACATAATAAAAACGTGGTAATAAAATTGAAAAAAGTATTATCTGACATTCAATGTCGTGCACGGCCTGTTCGCAAGTTTGAACTAGGTATGTAGGTTTAAACCTCCGTAAATAGGTACGTAGGTGGGGCAAAACTGCAAATTAACAGCACAAACAAAAAATTGAGAAGAGCCGAAGACCGGGCTCTATGGTATTCAATGGGAGAGGCCTATGTCGAGCAGTGGACGAACACAGATGATAATGATGAAATAGGTAACCTACTTATTGCTTCTCCTTGAAGCTACCTACTTGAGAAAAATATGAATTCAACCTTATTAGTTCTCGTCTCCTCGTCACGTTCAGACACAAGTAACTGTATCCTAATTGAAAAAGCTCACTGATCTCTATTTATTATACAGTTGTCTATGAAATAGCTATAGAATGTCCCACTTCGGTCACCCATCGATTTTAAAAATAGAAGCTCAGTGCGTTTTCGATATGACTACACACTAAACGATCATATAGTTACAATCCTCTTTCATTCTTATCACCAAGGCGTAAAGCCTAAAGTCGTATGAGGGGTTATTAAGTAGTTATTACGTTATGAAATAGATGTGGTCGGTTTGAATGGAATTCGTACGATATGCTCTCCTACGTCGAAACTCGAGTTCAAACAAACATAACGCTCGATTTACGCTTTGAATACTATTTATGAATAAGATTTGGACTTGAATCGATTTTTGTTTTATTGGGGGCTTAAAAATTTTATAAGTATAGAAGCTAGTTGAAAAGTTGTAAACCCGTAAAATTGTTTGATTGCAACATTTAACTTATTTGCAGTACTATTAATTATTCTGTGCCTTTAGCTAAAATATACATTGTAGTTAGCTCAAATATTTACATCACAGAATCGGTATCAAAGTATTATCAAAAGTTGTAAAATTATTTATCAGAACGTTATACGAACGAATATTATATAATTCGTGATAACACCGCTAGGCATGATGTGATAATATAGCTATTATGCGATATTGAGCAATTTATCGGTTATTTCACAATATTATGAGCCTGATTATTTAGAATAGTACGTTTTGTATTTGTATATATAAATTGCAGTGATACGTTGCTATATGTGTCTATATACCTATGAATATAATAAAAGAGTCCATGAAAGGACGACCTACCTATATTAAACATGAATGTTGAATTGTTGACTAAGTGAAACAATGCAAGGGTCCAGCCTAGTATCTTATAATAATCAGGACTCGTAGTTTTATTATTATTTGATTTTGTATCCCAGTTTACATGAGTTCAGCTTACTGAGATCAACCGTGATTCTAATGTTGCTACCGAAACGGCTGCACTGATTTTGACGGGACTTGCAGATAGTTGAAGTTATAAGGAGTAACTTAGGGTACATTGATTTTCGAAAAAGAATTAGGGTTCTGCTCATATAAAATATAACATGAATTTTGACCATGCGGGCAAAGCCGCGGCCACAGCTAGTAGCTAATAATGACCTAACATAATATCTACCAATATTTTGTAACACGAATGCTGGTGACGTAGTAAGTACACAATAATATGGAATAACAAAACACTATGCTAAAATAATAATATGCTATTATTACATAAATATAATTAAGTAGGTACATAGCTGTTCCCCGCACAGTCTATTCAACCCTTTGTTTCAGAAGTATGCTTATAAAATTGCGACCACATTTTAATTTGCTTCACAAGTTTTTATACATTTTGTATTATAAAGGAACTTCTACAAGCTTTAATTTACTAAAGTTTTTATTAAAGTAATTAGTTGACAAGTTTTGAAGACTTAAAAAAATATAAAAAAATACATACAGCCGAACATATAGCCGTCTCCTTTTGTGAAGTCGATTAAAAATAATGAGTAGGAGGAGGATATATAAAAAACTAGCTTTTGCCCGCGTCTTCGTCCGCGTGCACTACAGTTTATCGCGATGACACCTGCCGCTTTGACACCTGTCACTTGGACACCTGTCACTTTGGCACCTGTCACTTTCACACCTGTTACTTTGGCACCTGTCACTTTGACACCTGTAACTTTGATATGTGGCACTTTGACACGTATCACTTTGACACCTGTCACTTTCACATATGTCACTTTCACACCTGTCACCTTGACACCTGCGATTTTGACACCTGTCCTTTTTACACCTGTCACTTTGACATAGATGTGGCAATTTCCGTACAAAATTGTCAATTTAGAACAATTTTTTTTTTTTTTTTTTTGTGGAATCGTTTTATTTTTCCTATATCGTGTTGGCAATTTTATAATAATCGGGCGTGAAAACGTAACAAACAAACCATTTATAATATTAGTAGGATTGTGGAGAGAGAATCAGCCGCAAGTATCTCTACTGCTACTGTAGAGGAATCTAACATAAGCCAAAGCAAGCTGGCGCTGAGGGGTAATTATTGAAATAGGTTTATATGCCCAGATAACTACTACTGGTTAGTAAATTTAATTTTTTCGTGTGAAGTGACAAAAAGTTTAATACAACACTAATATTTCATAGCCAAGTATCTACTTGCACTGTATTTAACAAGTTTTTTGTGGCTAAAACATATTAATAATGTAAAAAATATTGATAAAGAAACTGGCCAAGTGCGAGTCGCACTCGCGCACCGAGGGTTCCGTACAAACTTAACTTTGCCGTTGGAAAACTGTTGTCCCGATACATCGACATGGGTCGCGGTTAATTTACCAAATGAAAATAAAAACCGTTTTTTTTTGTTATGCAAGTAACTATACAGTTTTCGTATTTTTACCTTTACTTGTGCTTGTGCTTGACATTGCTTAATGCCAAATTTCATGATTTTAGGTGAACGGGAAGTACCCTATAGGTTTTGATTCTCTTGCGAGTGTCAAAATATACGGCATAACCAGCCGTATCTTTTGATTGCGTTCACTTAGAATGATTTTTTTGCAGACTTGAGTATTTGATATTAATTTCAACTTGCCCTTCACGCATCCCTGAGAAAAACGGGTCTTGATAGACAGACAGACAGACTGACGGACAACCAAGTGATCCTATAAGGGTTCCTTTTTTCCTTTTGAGTTACGGAACTACAACAACACCCAAGTTCGGGAAAGCGTTGTTATTTAGTGATGTATATTATCCTACAGAACCCTAAACGTTTTAGAATACAACATTTGGAACACTTACGAAAACTAAATATTTTTGGATTCGGTTGACCTGCACTGAAACAACCTAGGTCAGCTTTTCTTTTGGGCCCATAGAAGTATTCAAACATTTTAAAAAGTTTTCATAAGCTAGTGCGTTTGACTCTCATTCTCTAGAAAGATACACTTTTCGATTTTCCCTTTGGTTATGGTACTTTTGCGTTCATCTCGAAAGTTGGATGAAAATAGATTGGTGGGTAATCTAAATATAGTCTACCTTAATAAAATGTATTGAAATCAAACACATAAATTAATATATAGGGTACTATTATTTATTCTGTGATATAGGAATTATTTTAAAAATACTTACATAAACAACCTACATATAGATACACATTATAACTAGGGATGAATCGCAAAATTGAGAAAAAGATTTCTCTTCGCAGCTCAGCGATTCCGCCCACCTAAAAAGATAACAAGCGCCTGCTGAAATTAAGCAAAAACAAATGGATAATAACATTTTTATCTATTGACGATGTACATGTGACTGCAAATTCGCAACACGTTTCTTAATGATAAACATAAATTGTGCAATCACGCCTGCCGATGATGACGTAGTACTAAGTAGTATTTATTCTGTGATGATAACAAGAACAGCGGCCGAGTTGCATACTTTTCTACCAATTACAGTATCGATCAGTTTACGTTGTTTAGATTGTTGTTCTGTCTCGATCAGTCGTTTTTTTCCCCATATTCATTAGTATACCATTTAGTCTAGATTATGTATTTTTTCGTGTAAGTACCTACCTACTAAGGCAAAGAAGCAGGTATATAGGCATAGATGGGTTGCAGACAATGAACTAAAATGCACCTTAATAACCTCTTATAACGCCAGCAGCCGGAACTGGCTTGACGAAAAAACTAACCTTTTTGTTTCTAATCACCGCTTTGAATAAAGAATCCTACGAACAAACTCAACTTTCGATCTCAACCAAATAGATTATATAGTTATATACACTGCGCTCTCGAATCCAAGTGAGGAACGCAATGCACCGCGTGCCGCCGCGCGCCGCATACACTCAACCATCTGCCAGGCCATACGGTTTAAAAAGCTAAAAAAAGTAATGGCAACGACACTATTCCACATACAGCCGCAGTCGCAGTTGGCCGCAGCGGCATGCGTTCCGATTCACAGGTGCAGTGTACGCGGAACGATCTACATGCGATATTGATGTAATCACAATGTTACGTTCGAAAAAACTCACTAGAGCGGGGAAAGTGACGCGCTGCGGCCTGCGCCTCAAGATCGTGAAAGGTACTTCACCGATTACCAGTCTTTGGAGACCCCTTCCGTCCCTCCCTTCTTTACGAAAACGGACGACTTCGACGACGCAGACTAATTTGTCGCAGCTCTCGATTGTCTGGACGCGTAAACTTACGACACCGCCGCCCGGCGTTCGGAATTCGAACTACTTTCGCGTAATCTGTCCGAATAGGATGGTGTCCTAGTTACTCTGTGCATTACCTATACATTTCAACTTTATAAAAAACAAAGCTCACGCCGATAATCGTCATTAATCCACAAACTCTCAATAAAATTCACTGTATTTGGATTATTTTTAATGAGTATAAAATGAAAGCTTATTAAAAGTACGTGCTTACAAAATAAATCTAGGGTTTATCAAAGGATAAAATCCTGTTTCAAGTCTGCAATATTAAAAGCTCTAGTTTCCTGGTGGTTGGCGGGTATCTCTCCCTTTGAAACATCACAGTAGAGAAATGTAGAGCTCTACGTGTTCTTTGATTATGTTGTATACCTAGCTCAGTTTAGTTTCTGTTTAATTAAGTATTAACGTATTAGCTAGATGAAAATGTAGATATTTATAAGACTCGTAAATAACTCTCAAGTGGCGCGCGATCCCGTTTCATTCATTTTTGTACACAAAACATGTTACGCAACACGTGGCGTGAGGCATAATAAGACATTAAATACATTTATTTTAAACAGGTTAAACAAGTAGCCCTTAGATATCCTTTTTTTTAAAGTCCACCTCATCTTGCAGTGTACAGTGTGAAGCAGTGAATTTCTTAGGGCTAATGATAATAATGATGATGAATCGCCAGGAGTCAACTCAATGTGTAGGCGCCAACATGTTGTAATAAGATTCTAATGTCGAACAATTAGTATCATTTGACACACTTAGGTATATCCACGTTATACCTAAGATTCAAATTCATATGAAAGACACAAGGTCAATGTAAAAGCGTATGGGACACCTGTCCTACGTCAACACCGATATTTGAGTGGTTTATCAATTTCAAAATAAGGTTCTCTCGTCGAAAACAATGCACTAAGCCCCAGAGGTTCTTTTTCTAAACTAGCAAGTTATAAGTAATAGAAATATCACTACCGGCAACATTTCCAATTAAAACGCGAGTAGTATAGGAAACACTACAATTTAATTTCCTGCCTTTTTTGCAGTCAAATGACAGTTAACTGCACATTGAACTGCAAAAAAATTCGTGTGAAAATCTCCAAACTCTCAATAGGAGCGACGAGAAATACTAACACATTGTTTACTCTGATTAACATGCCGCTATGAGCAAAATTAATACGTCTCGAGCCCGACTGATTCTCAATTGAATCCCTTATTCAACGCACCTGCCACCCCTAGCTGTAGGGTTGCCACGGGCCACGAACCACGGAGCCGCGTAGTCCCACAATCCCATAAAGATCGCTGAACCAACTCACTCGCAGATGTCACTATACGGAGCCTACTAGTAGGCCAACTGGTTCGAACACCGCGTCCGGACAAAGAAAACAGACTGCAATCCGCTCACGGTTTACGAACCAATCTGTGGACTAGTTGTACAACTTTTTGATCGGTGAACTAGTTCGTAGATTCATCCAGTTTGTCGTACCGACCTGCCAGTTTAATTTACAGTGTTGAAGAGAAGATAATAGGTGCTGTTAAATTTGTTAAATGCCGCCTTTTTGACAATAGCGTTATTTTTGCGCGAATAGTATGACTTGTCAGATGGTTTTAATTAAGTTGGAAAATGTATATGCGTATTTTCAAGAATTCCAAGTAATTGTGGCATTTCTTAAGTAAGTATGAATAATATGTAAGTGAAGATAGATACTGATCAACCAAAGATCTAAGACTTGTTTTGGAATCATTAAAAGAAAACTTGATCGGATCCGTAGCGATTAGAGAAGTGTGATTTTCAACCATATCTTTTTAGAAAAATGAGAAATTCCCGCCTAAGTCTGTTGGCTACGGCAAAGATCCCTTCGTCAAAAATAACGAAGCGAAGGCACCAACAAAGGCACAATAATTGTGCCATGCTTGTCCATAAATGGCTTTGGTATCGTCAGTTTAGTATCTATCTAGTCCCACGTTCTCAACAGCGCTGCGGAAGTGGATCAAACATTATTATTCGTAGGTCACTTGTTTGAGGTTATAATTATATTCTGTGCTTATTTTTATCTGTATCTAACATTCTTATTACTTGTCACTCATTTTCATCTGCTTCCTATTGCCATCTTGCTATATGTGTGTCGCCTATGTAAATCCTTTAATCATTAAAATCATAAATTAAACCAGCGCCAATCAGTTATTTTATTACCAATCGTCAACAACTATTTCGTATTCAAAACGTAAATTGTTATTGATAGTTTTAATCGGCCTTGATACTAATAAAATAGCCAGCATCAATGTTAAGAAAAACAAATAAAAAATTTGTGTCGTTATAAGGACTTATACACTTTACTTAAGCTATAGTATCCGTATTTGGATCATACAAATTCATGTGTATATTTGTACAGCACGTCTACTTTTTTTTTAAACTTTGTTAGTACTTCCCAAGGTTGCTATATGAGATTTCTGAAAGCGATAAGACCGCTGATTGTGTTACCTGAATGTCTTGATTTTATGTTACATACTGCACAATGTAGGTACTTGGTCTAGTGGCTAGAGATCCTAGGTACGAAATCAAACGGTCGCGGGTTCGAATCCTGCTAGGTGCAATAATTTGTGTGATGAGCAGAAATGTTTGTTTCCGAGTCATGGATGTAATATTCGTATCTATGTATGTTTATCCGTTATCTAGTGCCCATAGTACAGGGCCTAGTTTGGGGCTAGGTAATTGGTGTGGAATTGTCCCGAATATATTATTATATTATTATTATTATCTATGTGTACCAAATTTCAACTTAATCGGCACAGTAGATTCGTATGAAATTAGCTATGACACACGGAAAGACAGACACACTAGTGATCCTATAAGGGTTGCTGTTTTTATTCGGAAGTACAGAAACATTAAAAAAAAGCTTTTGGCAACAATTTAACACTTTAACAATTTAACATTTTTTTTAAATTGCATTTTTATCGGTTTGTGAGCTACCCTGAAAGTTTCAGCCAGATAGCTAATCGGCAAGTGCTCGAAATTTTAATAGCAAGATTCCAGGACAGACGTAATACATACATATATACATACATACAAGTGAAGTTACATAAAAGATTTTTAAAAAATGGCTTCTGTCCATCGAAGTGCAGTGACCTTCGTCGCGCCAACTGTCTGGGTTAGGATAGGACCAGGGGAGGCTTCAGACGCGACGCGACGTCTCACGCATATTCGTAACAACTACAATTTTGTAAATGTAACGAGAGTCCCGGGCCTGAGATGAGCTTGTTAAATTCATTTTGTGTGCCTTTGTACGTAGCGGGATCGGTCACAAGACTTTTGAGTGCTTCTTAGCTAGCTGCGCCCGTACAGCCTCTTTAAGTTGCATCGTTTCGCTCAGCGCGCCAAATTAAAAATTTCTTTCGTTTTTTGTTAATTACAGCTCTATTACTCATCGTAAGTTTATGTAATCTTCTTTTCCTAGATAATATTGGTTTAGCTACAAATGTCATTAAGCTGATTTTCATCTTGGTTTTTGGCATATTTTCACCTTGATTTTCTGGTTAGTGTAATTTCTTGTGACAACCTATTTATTGCCGCAAAATAACCACGTTGAGTAATAGAGCTGTAATTGTCCAAAAATAACACAAGAAAATTTGAATTTGGCGCGCCGAGTGAAACTTTGCGACTGAAATTTCAAAACATTCCTGCTTATTGCACCCTGGTTGACAGCTGTCACTTTGACACCTGCCACTTTGACATCAAAGTGGCAATACCCATAATTTCATGATGATCGGTTGAGTAGTTAAGGCGTAACAAACAAACAAACGGAATTTCGCATTATAATATTAGTAGGATTCTGTTAATCCAAAATTGCTGAACCAATATTGATAAAATTTATATGGGATCAATACTGAAAGGTTACCCTTTCAAATTAAAACATCCAAATCGAATCTGGAATCCCGGAGAGGTTTGTGAACAAACAAAATATACATACCAGCCGAATTGAGAAACTCTCCCAGCGAAATTCAAACAATACTTTGAATTAGAAGAGTACTTTTATTTTTCATTATTATTAATGTTTTTGTAAAAGTTTTAATTTAATTTCTATTTACCTATATTTTACATAGGTAGGTTGTTTTCAAATTTTTTTTTTTTTTTTTTACTTGATTTAGAAAGTTTTAAAAACATAATGATTCAATTTGTACATTATAGAAAGAAAAATCCACAGGAAAAACCCGGTATTTGATTTGAAGCAAATTAATATTCAACCAAAACCAAAATTTACAATTTGAATTTATAGAAAGATAAACCCGATATTAGATTCGAAGCAAATTACTATTCAACCAAAACCAAAATTTACAATTTGAATTTACAATTTGAATTTATAGAAAGATAAACCCGATATTAGATTCGAAGCAAATTACTATTCAACCAAAACCAAAATTTACAATTTGAATTTATAGAAAGATAAACCCGATATTAGATTCGAAGCAAATTACTATTCAACCAAAACCAAAATTTACAATTTGAATTTATAGAAAGATAAACCCGATATTAGATTCGAAGCAAATTACTATTCAACCAAAACCAAAATTTACAATTTGAATTTATAGAAAGATAAACCCGATATTTGATTCGAAGCAAATTACTATTCAACCAAAACCAAAATTTACAATTTGAATTTATATTAAGATAAACCCTATATTTGATTCGAAGCAAATTTTTATTCAACCAAAACCAAAAAATAAAATTGAAGTACTGTTCCGTAAAATCGAGAACTGTTGAAAATAAATTCCACGCCAGTTTCCTTTTTTCCAAACCTTTTTTTAAATTTCTCCTTGTTAGATAGTTGTGTCACTTTAGGTACACAGCAATAAAGTCCATACATGTACTGTGAAAAAATACATGTACTGTGAAAAAATACATTTGCCTTTAAATTTGAATTCTAATCTAATTCTAATGAGGTTGTACTTGATGCGCAGGCTCTTTTCTGCAATTAGGCCGGATTTCGGCCCCTTTTACCCGACTACAGCTGTCGCGAGGCAGTCCCCGGGTTTGGGTTGCTCCCACTATTCCAGGACACAAACCTCTTTGACACAGAATTACAGGAACTTCCTTCCGCTTGATACTAGCACACGGCGGGAGCAGACTCGGCAGGCCAGAGTCTGATATCAAGCAAGCCGCGCGAAGCCGTTCATCGAGTGCAACGCGATCGGGCGCTGCAACTCAATGATGTTCCTCAAACCAGAGCAGCAGACTTTCAGATTTTTTTATATTAATGTTAGCGAAGGAAGGACGAAAGATATATTTTGCAAATAAAATCAATGAAAGCACTAAAGTGGAATATTTTTCTATTTTTACTGAAAATCAATGTCAATGACAGGATATTTGTATCTAGAATGGATAATGAAAATCAAAATGAAAAGAAATGGATTATGAAAAGAGTATTATTATGAAAGAGGTTTGGACCTCGTCACAATACCCCGCCTCCCCGGAGAAAAAAAAAATTTTTTTTGATAGTAAAAAAAAAAAATTTTTTTTTGTAAGGTTTATTTAAAAAAAAAAAATTATATGCTAAGAACAAAAGAAAAAAATAATAGTAGAAGTTAATAATAAAAATATATATAATATGGGTCATAAAGTTAAAATAGTAAAATAATTAATTAAAATAATGGAAATGCTAAAAAATGCTATCTTTTCAATTTTTATGTGAAAATGTTTATTAACAATGTCAATATACAATTGATTGGATTCCTAGATGCATTCATAATCATCAATCACACATTCATTCATCATCATTCATAGTCTTATTCCCATTCCTTGGAAATAAAACTCATAAGAAAGAGGAACCTTATATATCAATAAGGTCACTCGTGGAACCAATACAGTATAGTGTAGGCTTATTTATACAGTCACTAGCCGCTGATCAGAATGATTATGTGAGTGTATGTGTGTATGTGTATGTGTGGTGAATGTGTGGTGTGTGATGTGTAAATGTATGTATGTGTATATTTATTTACAATTATTTTGCCAAAATGGCTAAACGTACCTTAAGGTATTACGTGCCTGTAGCACATGAATGTACATAGTAAACGTTGTGTTAGAACGTTAAAATAATATAAGTAAGGTAGGTAGGTAATAGCATATTAACTATAAAATAATACAGGTTTTGTGACCTAGGCTTGGTTTATAGAGTAATCACATTTGCCGCTCTTTTCAGTGTTGGTAGTTTTGTGTGTAGGTCTAGTAAATAATAATATATAGAACTTGTTTTCTTTTTAAACTGAACATTATGTTTGTAAAATATAAAAAATTACATAGCTAATAAGTAGGGTATTAGCTACCATAAGTACCAAATAATTAAAGTATGTAGTAAGTAAAATAGCACTGAATAGCAATACGTAGGGACTTGAAGTCAATATTCATAATGAATCCGAAAAGTTAATGAAGTGAATAAAAAAAATAGGCTAGAAATGTGGACATTACTCCGTAAAGGGAAATTATATTAAAATTACATTATTTACAACATAAATACAAGGTTATTTGTAAGTAGGGAACCTACAATGGTCATAAGTAGATATTTAAATATGTGGTAAGGTACAGGAATATGAAAGCAACGTAACTTTCATAGTACATAATTATAATAAAGTATGTAAGTAGAGAAGTGATGGTTAAGGTTAAGACGTACGTGGTATAGGTTTAATGTCTTTGACATGCCAACGGCCTAAGGGATTACCAGATAAATCACTGAGGTCGTAAATTAGTGGTGAAATTTTAGCTGCTATGATGCATTTTACAAATTTAGGAGCTAATTTAGCTGAAAAATACTTGCCTGCTGAACTTATGGGATAATTACGTTTCCATATAATGTCACCTTGGTTAAATTCAAGGTGTTGATGATGTTTATTATAATATTTTGCGTTAGTTTCATGAGCGCGAAATAAACGTGCTTGAACTTCAGCAAATAAAGGGCTTAACTGACCTATGTTGTCAGCGTACTCATCGCGTGGAGCAAAAATCAATTCTTCACTTAGATCCGAAGCATTATATACAGAACCACATGTTACAAGTTCGCGACCAAATACTAAGAAAGCTGGTGTGAATTTAGTAGTTTCATTAACAGCTGAATTTATTGCAAATTGGATTTGATTTAAATATAAATCCCAAGTACGATGGTCATTATCAACAAAAGAAGCAACTGCTGTTATAATTGTTTTGTTGTAACGTTCAACAGTATTGACTTGCGGACAGTAACGGGGGGTGTAATGAATTTTTGGTATGTTGTAATATTGAAATAAATCCTGAAGTTCATGACTAATTAGTTGAGGGCCATTATCTAGGATTATGGTCTCTGGAATACCATAAACCATAAAAACTAAGTTCTCAAGTATATGTTTGATTACAGAAGAGGTAGCTCGCTTCATGGGGAATATAAGACAATATTTGGAAAAACAACATGTGACTACAAAAATAAATCTATTAAGTTTACGTGTCATTGGAAGTGGACCAACAATATCAATAGATATGCATTGGAAAGGACGGGAACAGTTCTTGGGTTTACCCATCAGACCAATGGTATTTTGATTCTGATGCTTATAAGCGAGGCATGTTTCACATTTAGAAATATGGCTGGCAATGTCTTTGTACATTCCTGGCCAGAAGTATTTTTCTTTAATACGATGGTATGTTTTGAAAGTGCCAAAATGAGCTGCTGTTGGTAACGAATGGTTTTCGTCGATAATAGCTGTACGAAATTCAGATGGGATTACTTCTTTCCAACTTAATTCTGAGTTTATGAGGGTATTAGAACGGGTGTACCTGTAGAGTTTATTGTGTCGTATCATATAATCAGGAGTTGACGTGGGATTTGTGCTACACTTGGAGTATACAGAAGTGTACCACGAATCAGAAGTCTGTATTGGATCATAATTAATCACATTAATTGGTTTAATACGAGATAATGTATCTGGGACCAAATGATCCTTGCCACGTTTATATTTAATGTCAAAATTAAACATTGATAAGCGTATACTCCAACGGGCAAGTCTACCTGTAGGATTATCTAAGTGTAAGAACCATTGAAGTGCAGAATGATCGGTATAGATAGTAAACTTTTGACCATTGTCTAGATAGCAACGCCAATACTCTAATGCTGTTATAACGCTTAAGAGTTCACGTTCAGTGATAGAATAGTTTCTTTGGGGACCTGTAAGTAATTTGCTCATGTAAGCTATGGGTTTTTCAACTCCATCGAAGTCTTGGGTAAGCATTGCTCCAAGTCCAAAAGCGGATGCGTCGCAATGAACAGCAAAGGGTTTAGAAAAGTCAGGGCAAGTTAGAATAGGAGTTGATATTAAAGCTTGTTTGATTTTATTAAAAGCTTTATCAGCTTCAGAAGTCCACTTGAAAGCGGGAGCTTTCTTACTAGTAGACGTAAGTTTAGTGAGGGGAGCAGCTAATGTGCTAAGATTGGGTACAAAGCGTCTATACCAACTAGCTGTACCGAGAAACTTTTTCACCTCGCGAGCAGACCTGGGTGCTGGTATTTCTAAGATTGCTTTGACTTTATCATGGTCTGTGTGGAGACCTTGATCATCAATTACGTAGCCTAGGTATTTAAGTTCATTTCGGAAAAATGCACATTTTGGAAAATTTACTGTTATACCTGCTTTTGAAAGTTTTGCGTGTAATTTATTAAGCAAACGTACGTGTTCCTCGTACGTTTTTGTGGCTATTATTATATCATCCAAATAATAAAAAAGAGAGTCGTTATTAGACTCATCAGAAAGAAGATTATCAATGAATCTTTGTTGCGTAGCTGGTGCGTTAGTAAGACCAAAAGGCATAACCTTAAATTGAAAAGATCCACGACCTGGAACGTGAAAAGCAGTCTTAGGTCTGTCTTCTAAACGTAAAGGCACTTCCCAAAAAGCTTTAGCAATGTCAATTGAACTCAGATATTTAGAATCTTTAAGGTTATCTATGATGTCTGATATGAATGGTAATTTATAAGCATCTTTTCTAGTTATGTCGTTAAGCTTACGACTGTCGACGCAAAATCTCCAAGTACCATCTTTCTTAGGGGTAATAATTACAGGATTTAGCCATGGGCTTTCACAAGGCTCTATAACATCAAGTTCTAGCATTTTATCAACTTCTGCTCGAAGCGCTTTCTGTTTTTCAGGGGATAATCGATAGCAACGTTGACGAATAGGTGGGTGGTCACCTGTATCAATACAGTGTTCAATAAGGTTTGTTCTTCCTAAAGGAAGTACGTCGGTAGAAATATTACGAAATTGTTCTACGACTGCATTAGCAAGAATCAATTGTGTATCTGTAAGTCTGTCATAAGACTGTAAGTAAGTATCATTATTATTGATGATAAACATGGGAGTATCTGAACTCTTGAGCATACTGACCGTATTAAGTATGTCTGGAGCCAGCTTAAAAGTTTTCCAGAAGTCGATACCTAATATGAAAGGTTGAGTAACAGCGGGTATTACATGGGCAGTAATTATAGCAAACTTATTTTTAAATAAAGTTGGAAGCTTAATAGTACCAATTGAATTGATTGTTTGACCATTAGCAACAGAACCTTTGATAATTTGGTCACGTTGTAGTTCCAAACCATGTTCAAGTAATAATTTATGTGAGTTATTACCTAAAATTGTAATGGCACTGCCACTATCCAGCAAACCGTTAACGGTTAAATTCCCAACATTTACTCTAAGGTATGGACGTTCAGTGTCCGATGTATTATCAAAGAGGAGCGTAGAAACGTTGTATGTTTTGAAAAATATTGAAATAGTTTTAAGCCAATTGTTCCAATCATTTTGATCAAAGTTATTGTTAGTATTACAATTTTGTGTTTCTAGTTCCTCTCTAATTAGTTTTTTGAATTTTTTGTACATACAGGGCAATTGGTAAAAATTACGTCTTTTTTACCGCAACGAAAACAAACTTTATGTCTGTAGGGACATTGACATAAAGCATGACTGTCGTTTCGACAGCGAGGGCAAAATATAGGTAGTGCAGTTTTCTTAGAATCTGCAGCAATTGAATGTACAGGGTAAGGTTGAGGGTAAGGGTGTGTTTGCACAAGTGGTTGTTGTAAGGTATTGTACGGATAATGTGGTATGTTAGGTGTAGCAGTGACTTTGTGTTGGGTATTAGAAGTCGAAGGCTTCGCTAAGTCTTGTAATGTAGAAGGAGTATCAGAGTTGGAAATTTCAATGCAACTTTCGTACCATTTGCACGATTTTAATAATGTTGCGACCGAGTCGAGATCGTTTGGAGATAACCTTTGACCGAATTCGGGTCGCAAGTTACGCCTAAGAATATCAATCTTAGCTTTTTCTGAAATAGGCTCACGTAATTTTGCAAATAATGATTCTAATTCGGTAAAATAACAAATCACACGCTCATTTGTTTTTTGTTTGCGAGCATCTATGATTTTACGCAGTTTATAGTCGTAGTCTGTAATTTCAAATTCATTTAGTAATGTAATTTTAAAAGATTCCCAATCCGGGATTGTTTGTTTGTGAGCTCGAAACCAATCTAAAGGAGTTCCTTTCAGAATATCGTATATATGATTGTATAGTTTAGTTTGTGAAATATTTCGAGCAACTGCGAATTCCTCTACTTTTTCAAGAAAATCTTTTGGACAACTATCCCCCTTGTAAATAAACCGTTTAATTTCGTGACTTGATCTGTTGATCGAAATATTTTGTAGCTTTTGTGTCAGTAGGTCAAAATATGGTAATTGAGTTTGTTGCTCTGGAAAATGATCGTGTGTAGAAGAATTTTCTGTAGAAGAGCAGCTAGGATTTTCTAATGTTTCGAAACGTTTTTGTAAATCGAAGAAATTCTCTGAAACATTTTTAAATGTTTCTAGTTGTACTGTCGTAAGTTCGGTGGTAATATCCATGTTATTTAATCTATTTTTAATGTGCAGAATATAGGACGCATTCTTCTCCTTTCGTACCGGGTAAGCTATTAAACGTGCAGAAATAATGGTTAGACATTTTTGAATTTAGATTATATCCTGTTCAAATGTATACGGACTTTGAAAATCTTGTGTATTCGAGCTGTCAAGTAAGGTCGATAACCTTGAACGTAAATTTTCTGCAGTATCTGTTGTATCAACTTCAGCATTTCTACATTTTAATTCATAGATCAATTCTGGTTTATTTAGATGCGCAGGGTCCATTTTTATTTAATATGAGACCAGCAAATAAAACTAAGTGTTTACTTAGTAGGTAACGTGCGTTTAGTGTGTTTAGTGCGTTAGTAACGCTTTAAAAATATATAAAAAAAATAGCGTTAATGTAACTACGCGTTTAAAGTTTAGAGTAATTCGGAACTAGGTAGGCCGATAGTGAAATTTGGAATAAAGTACGTATTAATGAAAATGTCTTACTTACATGAATGACTGGAATGCAAATATAAAATACACTTGAGTATAAAAAAACTGTTCTGGGTTTGCCAAATATTTCTAATCCAAATTTAAATCAAGATGGCCTAGTGCCTTTTAGAATTTTGTGGGGCGACTTAAAAATTGAACACTGATTAAAAAATAAAAACACGGAGAAATCAGGAAGGATTCAGGATCAGGAGGATTTGTAGGCAGGTAGAGCAGGCTGGGTACGGGGACGTTGAGGGCGCCAGTGTCGCGAGGCAGTCCCCGGGTTTGGGTTGCTCCCACTATTCCAGGACACAAACCTCTTTGACACAGAATTACAGGAACTTCCTTCCGCTTGATACTAGCACACGGCGGGAGCAGACTCGGCAGGCCAGAGTCTGATATCAAGCAAGCCGCGCGAAGCCGTTCATCGAGTGCAACGCGATCGGGCGCTGCAACTCAATGATGTTCCTCAAACCAGAGCAGCAGACTTTCAGATTTTTTTATATTAATGTTAGCGAAGGAAGGACGAAAGATATATTTTGCAAATGAAATCAATGAAAGCACTAAAGTGGAATATTTTTCTATTTTTACTGAAAATCAATGTCAATGACAGGATATTTGTATCTAGAATGGATAATGAAAATCAAAATGAAAAGAAATGGATTATGAAAAGAGTATTATTATGAAAGAGGTTTGGACCTCGTCACACAGCAAAGCAATGGAAGGGTAATGAGTTTAACAGTAATGTATGTATCTATGTATGTGGGTATGTGGATGTTTCACCATGGCGTCGCCCCTATTGGTTCGATTTTAACAAGCGATCGATTCGTCTTTAGGTATAGAACGTCATAGGCTATTTTTTTAACCCGACTACGGCAAGGCAAAGTAAGGGTTAAGTGTACAAACTAAAAACTTGGTCCAATTTTAACAAGCGAGGTATCAATCGATTGTCTTCATGTATAGAGTGTCATAGGCATTTTTTTTACCCGACTACGGCTAGGCAAAGGATGGGTTATGTGTTCAAACTAAAAACTTGGTCCGATTTTGACAAGCGAGGTATAAATCGATTTGTCTTCATCGCAAGAGTGTCATAGGCTATTTTTTACCCGACCGTAGTCGGGGTTTTAGTTTTTGAACTTATGTATTGTTGTGTGAAAGTAAAAGTAACAATAATAGGTAAAAGCAATGAGGTTGTGTAAATAAGAGCATACAGCCAATGGAATTTACTATAACATCATTGCATACATCGCCCCATTTCAAACTGATCATAAAAAATTGCAGTTTTTTTTTAATTTGTTTAGGTGCGTCAAATAGTAGACGGTCTAATTAATTTAAGTAGCATGAATAGTAGGTAGGTATACATTAAACCTTCTAAACAGGCACGCGAGTAACAAAATTAATATTCAAACGCGGTCTCAACAACAATGCTGTAGTTTTTATAAACCACTAATAAATTAACTCCAAAAGGCAATCTGAGAGTTAAGCGAGGCTGCCCATTACTGGTGGAAAGGTCATTATCCTGAACTACAAATTGTTGGGTACCTAACATCATCATCATCAGCCCGTGTCAGCCCTCTGCTGGACATAGGCCTATCCCAAAGCACGCCACTGAGCCCGATCTTCGGCTGTTCTCTTCCAACTACTGCCAGCCACTTTGTGTATATCGTCGCTCCACCTAGCCGGAGTGCGCCCTACACTACGTTTACCGAGCCGCGGTCTCCACTCAAGAACACGTCTACCCCAACGGCTATCAGTCCTTTGACAGATATGACCAGGTACCTAACATAGGGAGACCTAATTAAAGGACGGAAGATACAGCCCGCTTTGAAATCACGTAAAGTTACAGGACTAAATAAACTACAGGAAAAGAGAACCCACATAGCTACATTCCCACCGTTCGTGCTTCATGTGCATCTACAATAAAGGTAGAGAGACATACGAATACTGTAGCGCCAATGAGTCACTGATACCACGTGCTACACAAACACAACTCCGATTGTGACTAAGGCCAAGGCCAATTTTGTGCGTTGCACCTAATTTATGCGGTCCACGCATTTAGGAGCTGGTACCTAATCTTCCCACTTTTAATTAGATCTATGGTACCTCTGTAGTAAAATGACACAATCTATCTATCTATCTGTACTTATAATTAAGCAATAAGGACGAACAAGTCTGTCAAAGAAGATAATAAAAAAAAGGTATTCAAATGTTAAGCTACTGAACAAGAATAAATCATTTTTTAAATCATGTCTGTCTGTCTGTTAGTTTGTTTGTCTGTATGTTTGTTCGCGCATCACGTAAAAACTACTGAGCCGCTTGCGATGCTGTTTTCACTGTTGGATAGCTGAGGGTTTGACTTTAAACCTGGGGAACTTGGTATCTTAATCCAATGATTAGATGCCGAGCAATCGATAAAAATCTGTTTGTCGGCTGAAGAAATTTTGATGAAATGTTGGTCTGTTGGTATTTTAGGTCTTGGAATAGCACTTATAGTACTTTTAACCAAGGGAGATCACCATGCGTGCGAAGCCGCGGGCATCAGCTAGTGGGTATAAAACAATGTCATATTTTTTTAAATTGTTTCTTTCTGTTTGTTTGTCTGTATGTTTGTTCGCTCATCACGTAAAAAACTACTGTACTGATTGCGCTGCGGTTTTCACTCTTGAATAGCTTAGGGTTTGAATTAAAAACTGAGGTACTTGGTATTTTGAGCCGATGATTAGACCCCGAGCAATAAAAAATCTTTTTGACCTCTGAATTAATTTTTATCAAATGTTGGTTTATTAATATTTTAGGTCCTGGAATAGCACATAGATTTTAACCCAGAGAAATGACCATGCGAAACCGCGGGCACAGCTAGTATACCAAGCGGCACGTAAGTCTAGCGGTGAACGAAACGTGGCGGGATCTTGGCACAGTCAAAGTTTATATAATGTGTTAAAATGTTGAATACTTTTTATCCCGAAAACTGACTGTGCCAAGATCCCCGCCACGTTTCGTTCACCGCTAGACTTACGTGCCGCTAGCTATAACTAATATTCTTCTTCTTATCGTTTAATTGGTTCGACTCTAATTAAATAAAAGCTGGTAGTTAGGTTCCCAGGTCTACAGCTATTTGGGCTACCTCATTACATTTAATAATATTTACACAACATTATATAATATTGATCTAGGTAATAATATTATGTACAATAGAACACAAGAATCGAAAAAAGTATAGTTTTAAAATGTTTTAACTCCAAGGCATTAATATTCGTGCGAATGACACAGCTTGACGAAATATAAATGCTCTTGTCGTGTTAGAACTTGTATTGTAACATAGTTTGATATTTTCCTTGAGATCCGCTTCTGCTGGAGGTTGGGCTACATCGTGGTCATCATAATGTCAAGTGAGATGCTCTGAAGAGCTAGGTGGTACTAAACCCAAGTCATTCCTGCAGGATAACCATGATTCTTAACCAGAGAATTTAACTAGGAGTGTCTCCTCCAGCCTACACCTCGCTTCCCCTCAATCTTCTCTTGGATTATAAGTCGGAGAAGTTAATACCTGTCTATTGCCATGACGTGACCGACCCACAGATTAAATAAACCGAATGACAGCTTCCTGCGTTTAAAGGCTCCATAGGTATGTAGGTACTTACATACATAGGTAGATAGAATGCATTCAACAGATGAGTGTGACTGTGTTGGAGTCATTCGCAGTGACGTAAAAACCTTACGTTCAGTATTATTGAGCCGAAAGCATTGAAAATTTATTTTTAGGCACCAATGTCACTCTTTGAGCTATTGCCAGAAGTGTCAGTGACTCCAATATGTTGGTTTTAAAACTACAGGTATCGGTATTTATGTGAAGATATAATAGTTTGCAATATATACCTATAGATCTCTTTATACATAAACCTGTTACTAAAAGTCTTTACAATGAAGATTTAAAAAAAGTGCCTGTGGCTATAGGGGACTGGCTGTTAAAATAATTGAACAAGAATATTTCATTTTTTTAAATGGTGTCTGTCTGTCTGTTTGTTTGTTTGTTCGAGCATCACGTTAAATCTACTGGAGTGATTGCGATGATTTTTCACGTTTGGATAGCTTAGGTTTTGATTTAAAAACTGGTTTATATCTCATTCCGAAGAAAAGAAGACAATTGATAATATTTTATTTCATTTTATTGTCATGGTGAAACTTAGAACGGGTTATCACAATTAAATGCGTATACACAATTTCGTGTCTGTGATATTAACTGTTGAAGAGTTCATTATCTGGAGCTAATTCTGGATGTCGATTCAGGTCAAGCTTACCATATAAATGCATTGTCATCGGAACTGAACTAACATGTAAAAATTGTAATCCGTAGGATAATAAAAAGTGGTTCTAATTCAGCTTGCAAGTTTTGACTTAAACAAACATACATACATACATACATACATACATACACACACGCACGCATACATACATACATACATTGCAAGTTATTTGAAAGCTATTAAAAAGGAACATGCTTGCAGGTTAGAGTACACAGCCATATAACGTTTTTCTCTACAATTTGAGTAACGGGTAACCAAGCAGAAACTCTAATGCGGAGACGAAACTAAATTATCGTTCTCTTTTCGCGAAGTTACGAAGATTTCCTTGCAATATTATGGCGGATAAGCCTTAATAAGTGGCGCCGGGGCTGCTTGTTTTGCTGTTCCTCTTCGCAACGGTACATACCTACCTACTTATTTATCTGCCTTCTCGTACATCGTCACGATGAATTATAACTAAGTTGGTCTTATATTGACGCACACAGTGCATATATACCTACCTATTATAATATTTATATTTACATAAGCCATTATTTTTGCTTATTAAAAGTGATGTTAAGTTGGGTTTAAATTATTTTATGTTAAATTTGATCACGTACATACCTACTTACTTTTATTGGTTACTATCTGCGCCACGCTACTTTGCCCGCGTAGGCAAATGGTAGGTACAATACACATAATGGTAGATACACAACACACGCCCGCATGTTCATTTTTCTGTGATATAAGAATCCTATGTGTTATTCCAGAACGAAAAGTACCAAGATCATCAAACTTCGTTCAGTCGTCATATGTTTTTTGTCTATTGCTCGACTTCTACTCATCAGATTGAGATATCATGTACGCTTTTTGCATAGCCCTATGTTTGATAAACATTGAAACCACATCGCATTCGGTCCAGTACTTTTCACATGATGCGCGAACAGACAAACAGAAAGACAATATAAAATATTGTAATATTCTTGTTCAGTAGCTTATTTAGGTTTTAGGTTGACTGGAAGAGATCGCCTTTAGCGATAAGGCGCCCATCGTAACACTTCTTCAACTATTGTTTCTTTATTTTTGTTATTTTTGTTTGTGGTCATCTCTATCTTATGTCAAGTCCCCTAGTCCTTTTTTATGATCTTCATTGTACAGACTCTTTGTTACTTACGCTTTAATTATATGTATAGATTCTCTTTTACAAACTTTATATTAGGTAAATTTATTTTCTTTGGTTCAGTAATTATTCATTAACATACCTACATTTATGTGCCGACTGCAAACGAATGTTATTTGTATAACGTTACATGATTTTAAAACTTTTGAGACTTATTAGTTGTGCCTTACAACTCTTACAAGTTACTAGCTACCAGCCCCAGTTAAACATTAAAAAAGTTACAGAAATTAACCCTTCGCATATTTAAGTAACTTTAAAATAACTAGTAAAAACCGGAACAAAATTGGTTCATTCGTTTTCACGTTCGTTTAACCCGAGCAACACGGCAGATCAGACTTTGTTTTATAAACCATAAAAGTCTAATTGCTATAGCAACTTACCTACACAGCTTACAAGCTAAAAAAACCTACTTAGTACAATTTTTTTATTCCATGTGAAATTCAGTTAGACATTATGCACAAAATCCTTTTTCCCCTTAGGAAATAATGAGAACTTATTCCAAAATATGTAGTGATTTATACCTACCTACCTAAATGCGTCAAACAATCTTTATTACTTACCACAAATCAGCAATTTAGGACGTTACATACATTACTCTCTGTACCTTAATTTGTACATGTAAAGGAAGTGATTCATTTACTCACTTATATGCGTAATTCATAATTGCTTTGTTAAAATTCACGTAATCTTCAATAAAATTCGTTTGCGGTGGACGACGACGTCTATTGTTACCGTCGGCCGTCGCGTGATGGGCAAATGTCACGTTTCACGAGGTCTTGTCTTGTATAGAACATTTGACGTGGAATAGTTAGTGCGTATTTTATGGAGCCATTCAAATCGGAATAAAACGCTAAAATAAATCCCTAAATTCACGTCTACTTTCCTACTGTAAGTGAAAGGATAACGCCTAATGCTATTATATTGACGGAGGAATCCTTTGACGTTATCGTTTCGAACATAATTCCTTTCCGAATTTGGCGGGAACTGAACGATGATGGGCGTAATTTTGACAGACGTACGACGGAGCTGTCACTTGCTTTTTTAATTTTAATCAAGGACTCGGGCGTCGACGTCAGACGGCCTCGCCCGTATCGGTGCCACGAGCGGACCGTCACTATTTTCGTGCCGCATCGGCTAGGGCTGCACAGTACTTTATTTTTAACGTAGGATGAGAAAGGCCTTCTAACCTTTGTGGCATACCTACAACCTACAAGTGAAAAACCGTGAAATCACGGCCAATAAAACCTTAATAAATCGATAGACGACTTCAATACAAACAAAAAACTACATTAGTATCCTAAAGTGTGGCTTTCTGTGATATTGAAGCTCAAAGATAGCGTATGTAGTCATTTTGCTATCATCTTTCAGCTACAATATCTTTATACACTATCGATTTATCAGTGGCCGCCAGTTATCGGTTTTTTTCACTTGCAGGTAGGCAGGTAGGTAAAATATAATAAACAGTTTGTGAAGTAGAAAAAGGACTACGTCAATAAGAAGGTTTTAGTTTGAAACTTAGTAATTATTTTAAAAAAAAACATGTCGTTTTAGGTTGTGTCTGACATTGTGCACATCATTTACAATTTAAATGATCACAGATTCTATAAGAAAAACATTTCACTTTCCTGTTTTATGTTGCATAGTTGAAGCTATCAAATAATTATTACAATTTATTTTGTATGTATTTTATTTTTTATTTAATTGTAATTAAATTTATTTTCCTTTTATCGATATACAACAAATTATTAGGAATACCCACTACTGTACGAGACATCCCTGATTTAATACTTGGTCGCAGCTCGCAACGCAACCACGAGTCTCGAGTCTTTTTGCTCGATATCAGTCTGGCGAGCTGTAATCGGCTCGATTAGTGCGAAGTGGTGCGCGATTGTCTACATCTTTAGACGCATACCTTATGTACCTATTTCTTTGGTGAATTGATAATGATTGGAGAAAATAGATTTGTGGCGGAGTTTCCAACATAGAGATATAGTACATATTATATAACTAAATGGTTTCCAGTTATAGGTACTTTAAAATGTTTGTAAGACAATTGGTGTCCATTCTGAGTGCGCCAATTAAAACTAAAACTAAATTTGACAGCTCTAAAATTGTTGCTGTCCCTTTCGTTTCCAAAAGCTTTGAAAATGACAGCAATAATTTTAGAGCTGTCAAATTTAGTTTTAGGTTTGGTTGGTTTACCCAGAATCGACACCATTATTTTACTAAAAAAAGCTCGTTATACTTTTAATTTTGAGGAAAGTTCATCTTTTCGCCGCTGTAACTAATTAGTTATCGGACTTACAAAAATATGTGTTTATACTAAATTAAAAAATAATTGTACCCTCTTTCATTTATCCTATGACATTTTTGACATAAAATAAACCGTTGGTGAATTATTTTGATTAAATCAATTTTTCACACTTTTAATTCAAGATAGCGGCTTGCGTTCCTTTCCCCCAAGGTTGAAAACTTGGATTTTTCATCAGAGTCTAGACCTAAACAACATAATTTGAAAATCATTAGTACACCACCAAGGCAAATACCTATACATATTGGCGTAGTTATTTAGAAACAAAATAAGATCTCACTAGATGAAAATAATCCCACAGCTGATACTTTTGTAACACATTGTTTAAATAACTATATAAACGTGACTTAATCACGCAGAAAACGTTATTTTGTTTACTTGGACATTATATCCCAATTAATTGAGTATCCCAATTTCAGCCGGGACGATGGTTTCAAGTTGGCAGTGTCGTAGAATCCCGTAATAAGAAAGTGTTCGCGTCGCGGTTTATGTCAGAAGAAATCTACAGATGTCGTTAGTGTTGTGTGTCGTGAACTTTGAGTAACTAGTCGTGAAATTCTGATTTGTTACAAAACCAAATGCGGGTAGTTGGCGACAACGCTCGCCCTTCTCGACGCTTACACCCGCTACTTCAGTCTTCTCTTGACCACGATCAATGCAGTTTGATCGAAACGTCGAAGTAAATTAAATTACGTTTTCAGCGCATTATGTCCCATTTTAATAATTAACTATGCGTTCGAATCGCGAAAGTTTAAAAGTTACTATCACATTGTATAGCCCTAGTTTTATATTTGAAACATTTTCATTAAAAAATGTGATGTTTAATGACAAGTTTTAAATGATAAGCACAGGTAGCAAAAAAAACGACACTCACCTCTAAAAAAAGCTAAGGTTCTTAATTCGAATGATTTCGTCTGAGTTCGAGTTGTAATCGCCAGTCGATTAGCGAGCGTCCACAAAACAATACAATCTTATCGCTAATGTAATGCATTAGTCACTGCACTCATTGTTCTTAACTAGATCATTTGTACGAATGAAAGCCACGTTCCTACTATTATTTATTCTGTGGTCTTGGCACGAGAAATATTATGGGGAATGTCAACTTGGTCATCTTCCTAATGCACCTATCAAATACTCCACCTAGTTTAAGTTTCATAAATTAGCGAAATTAAGCACATTTAATACGTGTTGTACTTGTTTTTGTGTAAATATGTACGTAATATTACACATTTTTACGCTGTTAGATTATCTTAATAAATAAAATAACATAAATATAAATCTGGTAGTCTTTTAGTCGGGCCCAGATAAAAGTTAAAAGTATGCTTAACTAGTTATTTTATTTGCTTACGTGATGCTAGTTTTTTTATTACAGTATTTTAATTCTATTCAGTATCATTTTCTAAAAAAGATACGAGAAGTTCTTAAAAAAAAAACTTAAGGTGGAAGTTCTAAGCTCATAATAGCAACAAGTGATTTTTTGTATATTTTTATTCCGTTCTGTATCATTTGCTAAAAAAATGTACAAGAACTTCTGAAATATATCATTATGTGGAACATCATAGCATAGTTAGCAATACGTGCAGCCTAGGTGTACCGATAGTGAAAGTAAAGGATAGCTTACAGCCAAGAAAAAAATGCTTCAAACTTAGCACATTAGCATTACACTAGCAAAATTAATAAAGCTTCATGATTACCAGCCTTGTGACAAAGTTATTAGTATCAAAATCGAGTAACTGATACAGATAATGATTTTCAATATTTGTAGAGAAATGAAAATGAATTAATGGGTAGATATAACGCTAGAGTAATAATCAAGCTTACCGTTCACAATTATTTAACAAGACTGTGACTTTAGTTTTACCACAGAATAAATATAGTGCTTTGCCGTAGAATAACATCAAGTACAAGGCTGTGCGTCTACCTGAAAGCAAAATTGTAATACTTACGATCAATGACAAACTTTTGACAAAAAATAGGTATACTTGGTAGAAATACAGAGTATAAGTACTTCAAAGAAAATGATTTAGGTAAACGTTGATAATCCTTCCCAACGGATCAATTATCATTATCATTAACTGGTCACACTCGGCGATCTGATCCGACATATGATCTGTTGCAACACTTGCAACTAAAATATAAATCTACCTATTATTTTATTTTCTCTGCTGGTCATATGATCCGATGCAACTCATTTAAATAATAATTTGCTTTGTTAGTGGATCATACTAACATGTTGTTTATACAAGTCTGATTTGTTCAAGGTTTGTTTAGTAGCTAAAAATCATTAAGTAATCCGTATTTGGATAAGGTATAAATATAAATAAATATATTAGGTACAATTCACACTAATCGAGCCCCAAACTAGGATACCGTGTAATATGAGCACTAGGCTTAGAACGGATAAACATACATACATACAAATATTAGATTCATGACTCGGAAACAAACATTTCTGCTCATCACACAAATGATTGCGGGATTCGGTATTTTCGGGAAAATTATATAACTGCAATGATTTATAGAAAAAAACTAACATAAACTTTAATCTGTCTCTAAGGTTAGTCCTATCCCTTTTGTTATCACAAGGTTTGAAAGAGACAACAAATAGTTTGATAGGACTAAGCTCAAAGAGCTTTAATTCTCCCGAGACTAGGTTAAAATTTTGGTTTGTTTGTATGAACTGACCGGCACCATTGCAGAATTAACTATCTTAAAACCTGTTTGTTGGGTAACAAACACTAAATAGTAGCTTGTGGAATCCGCTGTGACACAATGCTGGCTTATATTTAGGGCAGAGTTTTAGCTTATTAGCTGCTCGTATGTGGCCGACATAATATCTTTTATAGCCACGTTTTTTTTCCTAGAAATCTGGTGATTAGTCAAACGCAAACATGCATTGAAAATACAAACATTTCTATTCAGCAAAAAAAAACATTTTTTTTCACTTATTATGTTCCCTATAGTTCTTGTTTATGCTGGGCGTAGGCGACACAAAACAGAATTTTATGCTCTAGGGCAAAAAAGTGTTTAATCTCTAATTATCGATGGTGTCCGACCGGAGAATAATATAAAAGTTTAAAAAATAAGTTACAGGAAAGTAGCCCTCGTTTTAAACGTTTGGTTGCTTAAATATCATTGTTTCACTTCTCTCAATTCTACTGAAAAACAGAGTTTATAACTCGTTTATAAAACAAGGCATTTTATTCATGACTTCAATAGCTAACCACGCCTACGGCTCGGGCCGATAAATGCTTTATAAAATGGCTTGTTTTATGCAGTTGTTGTACAATCTACTAAGTATTTGTTTCATCCAGCGATTCCTTCATAGAACTATTTATTTTGAATTTGTCTTGTAGTTCCGGAGATTACTCATTAGTTTCTCAAATGCGATTTCATCATGTCCTTGACATACATGGAGGTCTTACAGTTTAAACGCAAATGAATGTTACTTATTCACCATTAGTGGAGTCACTAGTAAGACCCACCTACGATTCTACCATCCAGCTTATTGCGATAGTATTGTATTAGCATCGCAATCGTAATTAATTCTCTCTACGTTAATAATATTATTTGTACGTCGGCAAAAACGCAAGTACACAGTAACAAATACTACTACGCGTTTGTTTATATCACGTTTTTAAATCGAACGCCAAATCAATCCATACCAGTATATAAAAGTAAAACGTTGTCTGTTTGTCCCGTACGGGAAAATGTTGATTACTCGCTGTAAGGAACGGTTGCCATGGAAACGAAATAACAAGTCTATCTTAAAACATCAAGGGAGTTGGTGCTATTCCTACTTTTGCATCAGTTTTTAATATCCTAGAAGAACATAGGATGCTTTTTGCAAATAAATTAAAGTCGGTATCAAAATGAATACGTCGGAGATTAATTTCTAGCTAATAAAAGCTTACTAATATCGTTACAAAGTATATAAATAAGATTGAAATCTTTAAAAACTCCAGGTAAATTAGACGACAATTACCTTTAAAACTGAATCTGAAGTGCGCACATAATGTGCCCACGCGCCTCGTCGCCGCGTCGCACAGAGCATTGTTGAAAAACATCCGAGAGCACAACGTATTGTTTGTCTTGTAGAAATCTATAAACAAGTCGCACTTGGCCGTACAGCTTGTGAGCGACAAAATGAATCTTATCTCAAGGCAATACGAATCTAAAGAGAGGACAGATTCCAGATTCAGCAATTATGCAAAACAAGTAGGGCATTTTAAAGTTTATTATTATTGTGATAAAACTTCGAAGGAATAGTTTCACATAAAGGTCGACCTCGTCAGGTAGGTTGTAGGGAGATTTTTTACAACAATGTAGGTGTAGGCAACCTACACTGAATTTAAAATGGCAGCGTACTTCACGGCAGGTTATGGTGGTCGCACTGTATTTAAACCAAAATATTCCATACGGTAGTAACACAGAATAAAGAAGTAAGTAGTGATGCGCAACTACATTTTTTATCCGTTATTATTTTCACCGCAATCAAATGTTCAATTGTTAACGAAAGATTTAAAAATATATTAGTTATCTCCTTTATTCTATTGATTATTTAGATAATTCCAACAAAGTGAAAATTATTTTAAACCTTGTGCATCATGAGTATATTATGAAGGCCTTGGTTTTCTCACCTTTTTGCAATGGAATTTTAGTACCAAATAATAAATAATAGATTGATGATGACAAACACTCTACGTGCTTTTTTTTGTAGTACTCGGCAATTACGATCTTTGGTACTCAAAACATTGAAAAATTTACGCATCGCTCTGGATTTACCTATTGCCTACATTTTATCACTCCGTTTTCTCACAATCTCTAAAAAAGTGGTTAAATCAACAAGCCACTATAATAAGATGCTCAGTTCTCTGAAATAGGAAGTTGTTTGACGATGAGAATGAGTAACTAGATATTCAACGGAAAGACATTACCACAGATTAAATAATAGTACAAATTACAGGAATTTTAATAACTGGAAACGCGCGAACGCAATCTGACGCTGCTGAAGTAAATTCTAGAGGAAAATATCGGGTTATGTTGAGCGTAGTCTAGACGCTTGCTACCTAGTTAACTGTTTTTGTTCAAAGCTAGCAATGAAGTAACTGTTTAAACGCAGAAATTACACGGCTGCTTCGCAGCGCGCTTATCAGCATTAATATGTGTGATACGGATCGATATGAGCTTAACCGTCGGCCGACGTCACGCACTCCAACTGTAGATTCTTGATAACAAATTTCAGGAAAACAATGTCCGACCAACTCTGTCACTCCGCGGCCTCGAAAATTTATCGGTCGTTGTCGTGTTACTTGCCTTGTTTACGGAGGTTTTTCGCCTTACAGTGTTATCCGCGATATATTTGACCTTTATGATGAATAAGTGGTTTTATAATTTATAATAAGGTTTTTGATAATTACTAAAGTCTTACAATCTCCTTCATCATTTGCATTCTGGCGCGCCAATAGGAAAAAATATACTGTCAGGATTCAGGAATACTGCCTCGGAAAAGGTGGCACGGATATTGCGAGCTTTGCAAGGTTAACATTTTACACGTGCCAGTATGCGTGTGTGTGTACGTGTGGCGAGGGCGAAGGAGCCCTTCCTGTTCTAGTTGTAGTCGCAGATTGAGTGTGTGATTAATACGCCAGTCATCGTATAATGTACGTTGCTAAAGATAGCTCATATAGGTAAATGTCGCGCTCACTTCGGTAAGTCTATACTTGCTATTATAGGTACTAATGATATAACCGAATTATATTTGACATAATTTCCTTATTTTTTCGGACCAATCATCATCATCATAATCAAATAGCCTAATTTGACAGCCTATATTTGTCCACTGCAGGACGTAAGCCTCTCCTAATGCACGCCACTGAGCTCGGTCTTCAGCTCTCCTCAACCATTCTCTTCCAGCTGTTTTTAGCATGTAGTCACACTATCTGGCGACAGGGCATCCTACACTAAGTTTTCCTGTCGGACCGACAAAAATAGTACCGACAAATTTTGGTTTCGATGTTTAACGACCTAAGAATCCGAAACAAAACTGTGTTCGGCTCAGCACTCCTCGCTCGCACTTTTCAATTGTAAATGTACAGACCTTTTCTACATTAACACATATAGATCTGAACATTTTTTCAAATGGTTTAGAATTATCTTTCATTTTATACTTTGGTAGGAAAAGCTCAAAATGATTAGTCAGTACAAAAGCTATTATTTTAATTTTTAGTTTTTTATTAACGCCAATAAAAATAGCTTATAAAAGTAATATTTTGTGTATTATAAAAATGTTAAGTTTGCGTACACTCAAGTACCGTTATTTTCTTTTGCACAAAAAACAGGGGAGTTCGTCCTCGGGCCCCTAGTCAGAAAAATAAAAAGTAAACAAAAATCATTGTTTCGCCATTGGTATGTTTAGCGAGTGGAATGAGGTGGTATACTCAGTTTTACTTGAGCTCCCCGTGAATATGGGTCGGGTCTCGCAGACGGCTCTCTTCGCCGTCGCGTGTAAACAGGCTCCGAGTGGCCGCGCTCGTTCCACCCGGTAATGAATTCACTAAAGGTGTAACGCCACGCTTCGATAAACAGTTTTTGCTATAGTATTCACTCGACGTCAGCAGTTCGCAAGTCTACAGGTTTAAACCGATTGCGACACCGCGCGACCTTGTATAAGAAACTTTTGTGAACTCCTACGTGGACTCGTGTGTCTTAGCGCAAAGTGTTCGTATGACCTGAATCTGAACTCGTTTTTTCGTCACTCTATCAATCGCTCTCAAAAACTGTGGTGTCGTTTTCTTGACAGTGGCGTTACGTAAGACGTTGACCGATGGCAGCGTCTAACCGTTATTTCAGATCGGCATGAGGCCGTTGCACCGCACCGGTGCGCGGTGTAGCTTTCCGAAAATCTGATTGCAAAAGTGGGGGGTATTGTGAGTGCCGCGGGAGCTGTGTCGCGGCCCGCGGCAACTCGGCACGGGCCGCGGCGGAAGTTACGGTGAACGGTGCCTCGGTGGCCTTGGCGGATCGGCTGCCGCGCGCCGAAGGTGAAAGTCTTGACGGCCCGCAATTATTGAACCTCGACCCGGCATCCTCCTATATTCGGGTTACGACAACCCATCAAGCAGTAACCACGGCGACGCGCGTTCCGCTGCGCTCCCGGCTTCCGCATTCCTCGACAGATTACGAATGGAATTAGTCCGCCCTGTTATAACAATATATATATATATAATATAGTAGGTGATAAAACGCTAAGTGCTCCAAAATTTTTGTCCTGCTCGTCGAGGTGCAGGTTAAGCAGGAGAGGTGATGCATCTCGGGAGCCGTATTTCAATTTTCTTTTTATTTTTTTAATAATCTTACGATTTTTAAAAAAAACTGATTCCACAGAAGTATTTTGTTTTGTTGGGAATAAACACTTTTATTTTGCAAAAAATATTTTCGATTGAACGGTGTTTTTTAGGAAACTTTACGATTCTTTTCTATAGAGCCAAATTCATTTAATCGTGTTTCGGTGACCACATCCGGATAAAGTATTTTGTGTACAACACATTAAAAAAACAATTAATTATGTAACCGTTTTCAAAAGCCTAGTTTTAAATATTCGTGAGGACGAATCGTAAAATTTAGAGCACATTTCGCCGTAGGACAGTTGTTTAGATAAAAGCTAAGTAGATACAATTTGATAATTATTTGATAACAATTATTTGAGGTCATCATTACAAAATTTATTACAGCATTTTAAACTGAACGTGGAAGTAGACAAATTCAAAGGAATTATTCTAAGGAACTATTTATAACGAGCACCATTCAACAGCACCTTCATGCATGATTGGCTAAGGCAATCCGAGGGTTGGCCACCATCTGCTTGGTCGTCACCGCTTGGCTCCCATTCAAATTTAAATGTATTCTGCCGAGTGCAGTCGAATGGACTTGAAGTCGCTTCTGGGGAGTTATGTGTCTTTATTTTAGTATTGTCACCTTCAACGTGAACTTTGCGGTGTCAACAAGCTTTCCATTACTGTCAACAACTTACTAGCAAATGCTTTTATTCGAATAGATTATTTTATTGACCACTGAAAATCATTGACTCATTCATTACTCTCACCTAAGTACATCTTAATAATTATAATTTATAAATTTAAATTAAAAATAAAGCTTTTGTGTGCTTTTATTTTAATGACATTTATGAACTTTTTTATATTATTTTTCTGGCGTTGTCGTCGATTTGTGAGCTACCCTGAAACATTTCAGCCGGATAGCTAATTGGGAAGTGCTTGTAATTTGAGATGCAAGATTCCAGGACAGATTAATACTTACATACTCGAACAAGTGATGTTAAATAAAAGTGTTTAAGTTAAGTTTCTTGTTGTGTAATTGATATTTAATGAACGAGTAGGTACCTACTTAATATTATTTAAAACTAAACAATACTACAATGAAGCTTTAATTTTTTTGATAAATTTTTTCAGTGTGTCCGCCCATTTTTTATACATAATTGGGATAATATTATAAAATAAACTTGCACAAAGGTTACTGCCGCTTCGAAGGCTGGCCTGAGTTAAGTAAGATCTGCTATTGAGTACTTTGTAATATGTAATATTTATGAAAATAATATTTTAATTAAATATATATATATATATTGTTATATATAGCATGTTGTTGTTATTCAGTATAATACACGATGTATTTTGAAGCATGCTTTACTATTCGATACAAACATGTTTTTATGACTAACAGCCCTATGAAGGCCAAGATCTAGGCTTGAATTTATTAAATCAATAAACTTGATGACAGAATCCGAAATTTGAATAGTGGGAAATCATTAGAAGTTGTTATTTTAATCAATATATTTGCAATAATTGACTAGCAGTGAATGGAACAGGATAATGATAATTATGGTAATTTACTAAGTAATTTAACTACTTGCTAATAAAGTAATGAGCGTTACAAGAGTTTTAAGCCGTGTAAATTATGAATCTAACCAACTTAAGGATTATTGAGATACGTAATAAACATAGTTTAGCAAATGAAAACTTAACAATTACTATTGTGGCTCACCTTTTTAGCCTTGAATATAAATTGAGCTTATTTTTTGTGACCGCACGTTCAATAAAGCGAATAATGTATATTAAACTACATATATATATACTGAAAGTAATTTCAAGATAAAACAGATTCACCCATCAAATAACAATCACATCGGGCGACAACCTTATCAAAATATAGATTTAATATCGCTCTCGTATCTAATCTTAATGACTGCTATTGCTGTGAGTTCTGATAACCAATTAAACTCCATAGATAATGTAAATAGCGACGGTGGTAAATGCAGCCGATGCGTCGACATGCAAAGAAGTGCTAGTCGTAATTGGCTCAATATTCCAAAAAGGTCACCACCAGTGACACCCCATAAATAAAAATTATCAAAAGGCACACGGATTACGGTGTGGATAATGAGGTATCCTTTGCAAGGGGAGCGCGGCGTCGTAGGGCCGCGGCCGCGCGCGTCGTGCCGCCTGCGCGCCCTCTATATCACCAGAACTTCTGTACGGTATGGAGCAGAGCACAAACGAACGAATACAGTTTGGCGAGCGAGGCCGGCACCAGCACACGTCTCGATCGCGACTCACTCTCGTTTAGTTATGTAGTAAGCGCCGCGCGCCTGTTTGGACAAGTGCTAAGTTGATCGTTCCATGTGATACATTCGGTTCATTGAGGTTGGCATTATGTTTAATTCAACCGTTCGGTTATTTAATTGTTTCGGATTGTATTACTATATTTAATTTTTCTGTGGAATTTTGTTTTGAGTGTTCCGTTCTTTGTTGGAGTTGACTTTAATTAATAAGGTAATTATTTGTTTATTGATTGTGTGATTGTTTTTAATCACAAATTTTATGAAAGTTTAACTTAATTGCTTGAATTTATTTAAGTTTAGTTATCCCAGTGCATGGTGCATGAACAAAGAAACATTACAAATAATGAAGTGGGCATGAGTGATTTTATTGTTTGCTGTTTCTTGCATAATCTGTTTATTACTTGGTTTTAAATTGTTTGTAGTAAAGTAATTGCTTGCCTCTTACTTCATGTAATATTTTTTGTTCATTGACACGATATTTTGTAACCGGCCGCAACCATTGCGGCCGGTTACAAAATAATATAGTGATGTTAGATAGTTGACACTTGACAGTAAGCACGTACCTACATAATAATGTTATTATGAATATTGGCATGCAAATTATGTAAAAAATAAACTTTAGAATATCTAAATCAAATCTAATGTATAAATAATACATAAGCATAGGAATTAATTCATCAAAAGACGATAGGTATATTACTTGATAAAAACTATAGTAATTCATTGTTATTATGTAAATTTCAGTCAATAAAAAAAACACCTGCACAAATAATGTATAATTACAATAAAATTATAAATCACTTAATTAAATATAAATCAGTTGTTAAATGGTTTATACTTAGCCCTGGCATCACCGGACACAATAGTTATGGCAGCGCTACGAGTAATTAGGGTTGCCAACTCCGCCACTTTATCTCCAACACTCATCGTAAAGAGATTCATAAAGAAGTGTCATTGCGGTTGTGCGCTCATTATTTTATTTTCAAATCACCACGTTTTTCAATTTCTACCTGACCAAGCCCTTTTGTCGCTGCGCCGTATGCTATAGCTTGCTCTCTCGCACCCACACGTGTATTACAAATGTTCGGATGGAAAGCTTACAGCAGGATCAAACGTTTTATTAGTTTTTAGGTGTTTTGTTTTACATCGCTAATCTGTTGAAGTCGTTCCTGAAAATCTCGACTAATTCGATATTGATTTTTGTTTGTATTATGCTAAAATTTTATCCCGTCTCTAAGTCTTTGTCTGATAAAAAGGGCGTTCCACTGTTGACTTAAATGTTTGGCTTTATCGTTGTCAAAAAGCGGGTACATTTGTGATAATAACTCTATTTATGAAAAGCATATACTGTCTACGTGTCTACGCATTTAGTGAGTTATATTTTTTTTTGTTTAAAAAACATTCATAAGTAAATCTGGATTTCGGATAGTTACAGATAGTATTGCGGTATGAATAGTGAATTGTGTCATATTAATTTATTTTCAATCTTTTGTTTGACTTCGTTAATATAAATTCAAAATTGGTTCAATCTTAACATTTTGCGTATTACAAATAACGGTTGATTGCGGAATTATGTAAAATCAATTTCATATCCCCTTTGAGGCAAAACATGACTTTTTACTTCGGCGTTCGTAATAACATATTTAATCTGTGGTTCGGGAAACCTTTTTACATGAACAAGTAGCTATTTATTTTGAAAGGGTACGTTTGAGGAAATACCATAATATTTTTTATTTACATAATTTAAATTGGAGTCATAGTTTTTTTGCAACCTATCTGCTTGCGTTTTTGTTATTTTTCAAGTGGGCGGGTCACATGCGGGTTATCAACACTTTGAGGATGTTTCAGAAAACTAGGTCCTATTTCATATTCTAAATACCTATTGAGTTCTATTTTTTTTATTTGGGAAGAAAACAAGCAATAAAGGCCGTTATGTTTTATGAATTCTGAACAATTGAGGGGTAAAAATTTTCGAAAGGGCGTTGCTAACATTTTGTTCTGAAGTCGCCCCTAAGTGGAGTCACATGCAGACTTGGTGATGTTAGAAAGAGTGAAATGATGCTTGCGTCTCTCTAACTCTTACTCCATAGAATATAATGAAGTTTAGTGTCGTGGGAAATATGCCAAGAGTTCCTAGTTTTGTTAGTAAAGTCTTGTACTATTATTTATTCTGTGGTAAAGTGGAGAACGGAGCTTAGTTAAGTTTCGGAAGTAGATATTTTTGAGTTTTTGTCTGTGATTGTTTGGAGAAATATGCTTTTATTCGGAAAACGCAACCGTATACTACAAATTTTCAGCTTCATTGTGTATACCTAATAATATAAGTACTTATTTCAGTTCTGAAGTTCTTTTGTTTTAAGATTGTGTAATTGTACTATCTGTGCTTTGTTCTTTGATTTTTGTTCTCGTAAATTGCTTGCTAACTAATAATTTAATCTAGTAATTTAGTATACCTACCTACTTATAGAAAGTTGTTGCTTCACATTATTTTGATAATATAAATCTTTCATTGCATGTTCTTGGCATACTTACATTAGTAACCAATTTTTCTTAAGCGCAAGATGTTTAACATTTAATTTTATCGAAGTTTAACGCATATAATAAAACAAAAAGTGTCCTATACACCGTCAATAACTTTCAAAGTGCGTCAGCTGTGGAGCTATTAACGTGATTTATTCGTTGTCCATTGTCTGGCCTGTGCTGGTACTGCTAGTAGTGCTAATTATGTACTCAGCAATGTATAGCACCCGGTTATTTTTATTCGAGCACGATAGATAACTTGGTGTTAGCCTCTATCTCGGGGGAATGGCACGTTGTTTACATGATATTGGCAGGGAAAATTATTTGAATAGAATATGCTGCGGCTATTATGTCATGATTGCCAGACTTTTAAGAATAATTACGAAACCTCCAATAACGACTTAGGAGATTATAAATAACTTCCTATTTGTTAGAATAAATGATAAAACTAAATGTAAAGGTAGTTAAAATTTTAAATTGATGATGTTGACTTTTTGCTAGATATGGATTGTACACAAATTTTATTTTATTGTACCTTATTTATTTCATTCTAATTTAAACAATGGAATAATGTTAATGCTTTAGTCTGACTATACCATTTTCTGCCACTCTGGCTAGAAATCCCAAGAATCACTTTTATTTTTATATTACGAATAAAATCCATACTCAATATCACTCTAACGATCCCAGCGCAGCACCTAAATATCCCAATAAATAAATAACTTTTACCATTTGTGGGCAGATTTGTAAATGACTGTTGGCTAATAAATGAGCCTTTATCCTGGCAACATTTAGTCCCAGGCTGACTTAATTATTTCCAGCGTCTGACCTAGAAACGTAGGTATAATTAATTATAATAACAAATTCCATTATAGACATCCTATTGTGTGCTGAAACTGCTACCTAATATTGATATCGGATTGACTAATGGAGTATCGTAATATTATGTAAGTAGGTATTGAGTGTGTAGTGGCAGTGCATTGATATAATTTTACTTAAAAAGGCAATGTAAAATTCAATGCATTTATAAGAAGTAAATTTGTTTTTAATTATACTTTTGTGAATTATAAATTAGGTAATTCTAATCCTTCCTTACAAAATGTTTGGTACGAATGATGGCTGTTCCACCTAATGTGTGATTCGTAAACGGGTGCTGCTTGTGGAGACTGGTCCAGCCTAGTTTCATATTTCATGTTTTACCTATTAATATTAGTTTAACAGGTACAACGGCAGTATTGTCGATTGTGGAACATCTAATGTTGCTTGATTTAATATCTTAGAAAATAATATCTTACGATTCGTCACTAATCTAATTGTCATTCTTAATTGTACACTTTAAGTTAGTTTTATAGGTCATGCCAAAGTGTCTAAGAAAATGCTTCTTTAAACATGACATCATTGACTTTAAAGGAGAAGTGACATTGTTCTTTCATCGAAATTAAGTGATTCAGCTACAATTATATGTATGTTACTAATATTGATTAAATATTAGTATTTAATATTGATTAAATATTAGTATTTAATATTGATTAAATATTAGTATTAGTACTTAAAGTAGTAGTTATTATAAAACTTTAAATCACCACCTATTAATTAACATAATTTTATTAGTGTTAAATTATACACATACAAAATAATAGCCGTAAATAGCAGTGAGATTGGAACGACTAAATCTAGCAGCACATTACTAGATAAATTTAAACACAAGTGAATTCATTAAGTTCAGTTTTGATTAAAAATTTAGATATAAAATCTGTTATGTAATAAATAATAACTTATTAATTTCTAAATCTGGACACACCGCTATTCAACTACTAAATAAAACTGTTCGTCATTTAATTATAGATATATTTATTTTCTAAAACCTAATTACTTTAAGTACATTAAATGCTGATGTAGTAGGTAGAGTCGCAAAGGGAGTCTTCGTCTATTCATAGGCATCATCCACATTGTCTGTCGCATGCTAGGACCGACGCGACCGAATATTGAGCTATTAATAGTTCTTTACGAAACTCTATTGCTGGTAACTCTTGCGTACTTTTACAGTGACGCTTCCTTCTTTGGTTATGTTGGGCGCCTTATTTGCAAAGAAGTTTCTTTCTTTGATACCCTTTTAGGTCAGGATACCCTCAGTCAAAATGAAGCAGGAAACATCGCCGCTTTAAAAGATCCCTGCCGTTTGGAGATTAACAATACCGAAGATTGTTTGGTTAGTGGCTTTACCATACCGAAAGTACGTAAACTATTGGCAATCACACTGAATTATTATGTAGACTGTAGAATCGAAGTTTCTAAAGACTTGTTCTTTTCTTGAACGTAGTATTCCTTTTATAATCGATTAAAAAATAATTGTATTCAATTTCCAAACTGAAGGATCTCAAAGAGATTCGGCAACATTTATTCTATCCCACAGTTCAATTGTTTAGTCATTTCAAACCTACATTAGTGATTGGTATTATTAAAACTAGTTAGAACCATTTTGTTCACGTCTTGCCATCTTGGCCATTAAGGGCAGGTAAGTGATGAAAGTGAAAGTCAGAAAGAATTGTTAAAATCATATTCGGTGACGATGCTATTGTATAGAAACAAAAAATTGTACTTACTGACGTGATTTCATTGACAATGTAGAGAAGAATCTTCCAAACTCCACTCTTAAGTATTTATCTACATTGGTTAAATTGAAGGCTATTGTAGTTATCATATTTTTCCTCTTTTCCTCTTGTTTATACTTTTTTTTTTTTGTTTTTTTTGTTAATATATTATAGTTTATTAGTTGTTACCGGATAAATAATAGGTATTATCTTTTCTTCTGTATAACATTATAATCCCTCATGGTAGGTATCGAAGATAGATAGATAGATAGATAATACTTTACTGTACACCAGTTTACCAAAAATATACAGCAAATAGGAACAATCTTATAACTAAATCGAAATACCTAAACAATGTAAATTTGTTTTACATTTAAATCTTATCTTTACCTTGTTTTTTTATTGCATTTTTAATTTTCGACCTCTATCGTTACTCTGCTAAATTTGCAGACCCATACCTACCTAAATGCTTTACAAAAATATATCATATTTTGAATAAACTAAAACTCTTTCGAGATCACGCGAGCCATAATGATGATACTAATTAGTAATCAAACAATTTAATTATATAGTTTATACGAGTATGAGATTAGAAAATTTCTCAAATCTATTGTGGAGCAATTACTTTTTATCACAAATTTAACAGGAAAAATAAAAACGAGGCCATGTTGTCATAAGCAAGTTATTCATTTATGAATGCACCGAGTGGTCTGCATCTAATTTGTTCCAAACAAAGGAATTTTTACTTTCCCCTCGTGCTCCATACAATTTTACACTTACAAATTTTTAGCAAAGTTTAACGAACTATGGCCATGCACTTTGATGGTTTATCATTAGTAATATTATAATTTTGACAGTTAATAATTTGGATAATTTGGAACAATAATAAATTCAAAATAATGAGTATTGTTCATGTGTAGTATGTGTGGAAACTTATAATCATTTAAATTTGAACGGATATTTTATTGTTCTGTTTATTTGGGATCCGATCTAAGATAATGTACTTAAATCTTAAATCTAGAGCTATAACGTGCACGAATGAAGCTGCTAGAATTGTTATTTGCCCTTTCGAGATATGAAACAGTTTTTAGTTAATTTTAACGCCATTGAAAGAAACCAGTTTAACCGTCTGGAACGTAGGCGTAAGAAAGGAACATCTAATGTGCAGCCGTCACTATCATAGATGTCAAAAGATGGTCAAAAAAGGTCCCCCGAAAAGGTGGCATTCTTCAAACATAATATATCGGCGGGCATCGAGCACTGCGCTCGTGTGTGCGAGACAGAGAAAAGAAAGTGCAGGTAGGCAGTAGCTTCGTCCGCGTGGAGCGGGATTTATTAGGTCGTAACTGGCGCGATGGCGGGGTCGGCTACACCTCGGCAACGGTGCTGCCAGCTGCCATGGGTTAAATACCGCCAAAGTGAAATAAAAGCATCAAACGTGTTTAAAAACATAGAAGCTAAGAATTTGTATAGCAAATGGAGTACATAAGATGATAATTTTACAAGGAAACGTCAACAAATTAAATTATCACCTTACAAATAAAGTAAGTGAGTGTCCGTACCAAAAACAATCAAATCATCAATATAACAAAACCTTGTTCACCGAGAATTGAAGAAAGGAGCCTCTCGTGTGAAAATTAAATTAAAATTGTTTATTGCCACTACAAAACAATAAGCTTAGCAACAAATAATATAAAATTAAATTTATTTCAACTCTACGGAGAGAGCTCTTGGACACTGTATATACAAATTACCCTAATTAGGTACTTTATTAGGTTAGAAAAATGAATAAAAATGTGGCGTCAATACCACAACTCCAAAGAATAAACACGGTTTAGGAAAAAACTGACGACGGATGTATGAACTACAATAGCCTTTATGGGCAACAAATGGTTGACATGAAAGAAAAGCAAAACAAAAAAATTACCTAAAATACGACCAAATGCCAAAGTATGGCAAATCTGGCAATACCACTGTGTCGTCGGTCGCGCATTTTCCACAAAAAAAAGCCACGCCAGGTTCAGAGTATTCTAAATGAGGTTTTGTTCTTATCGTGTATCCGTTCATTCAGGACAATTACACGTGTTGTTGTATTGTAATAGGTACGCCAAGTATTAATATAAGCATTGCGTTATGTATGCTAAACTTTGTTTTTTTAAAACATTACTTATGAAAAAAACTTTTTTAAGATTGATAGGCAAGAGTTTGACCGCGATCTCACCTGATTTCAAGTGGCGATCCGTTCAATGATGGGACAAGCTTGCCTGTAAGGTAACACAAGGTCCTGAGAGGAATCTATGAAGACTTAAGGAAGGTTCTAGATTAAAAGAGGTTGCCAGAGGTTGGTTTCCGGGTTGTATTTGTCGGGAAATAAAGACGCTGCGCTGATTGTAACATTTTTACAAACATCTGAAAGTAATCATGTAAAGTTAGAATTTCAATGGGTCGCCAAAGCATAAAATAATTTGAATTTACGTACTATTCGCATACATAATATTCTATAATTCTGTTACGAATCGACGCAAATTAGGCATTGCAAAAAGTTGTTACTTAGCTTTATAAAAGTATTGAAACTTTTGTTTGGATTTTGTTTTGTATTTTTTGTTGGGAAGATGTTATTCCTTTCGAATGAGAAAATTAAATTGATATCATCAAATTACTATAAATGCTGGTTTATTTTACACGTTGGAAAGAAAAATAAATACGTTCACATCAACTTGAGAACCTCTCTTTTTTTCTAGTCTTTTAAAGACACCTTCTTAAGAGCATAGGATGACACTGCCGACTCAGGAATTCCGATTCTATATATTTTTAGCAGATTTCATGCATTTAGCTTGTATTTACCCTCAGTAAAGATATTATAATTATCAAAATAGCTGAATAGTCATACCCGAGTCATACCGATATGTTTATCGTGAATCAGTTATGTATTTAAACTGAGTGTTCCCGATTCAAAGCGAAGCAAGCAGCTATTTCCGAACAAAAACACGTAGCTTGTAACGTCTTTTCGATAATAAGATTGTGAAGAAACGTGTTCCATTCTGGATAATGTCCAGTTTTCATGAGTTTTTACTGTTAATGTATGCAGCTTAGGAATTGATATTTTTACCACGTAAAACCCTAATCCTGTATTTCACCAACAACATTCTCTAAAATTTATTTGACTCTTTTACAGAATATATTTTATTTTTCCTAAATATTTGTATGGTTTAATTAAAACTCAACTTAAAATTAGGATTATTCCTTAAAGCAGGTTTCACCGCACATTGCTATTTAAGTGATAGTGGAAATTATGCATTACATTTTAGAAATTATACAAATACGTGTCTGTTTAATATGACTTTTTTATGTTATGATCAAAATCATATTTGCTGTTCAGTCAGATCATTTTAAAATAGTTCACTTATATTCACTGCAATTTACTGCGTTAGTCATCCTGAGATGATTCTTGTTCCCACAAGTTATATCAGTGTTTACTGTAAGTCAGTCACAAATTGTAACTTTAACGACATAGGGTCTTGTATAAAATTTCTCATTTGAAATATTCCTTCGTTATTCATGTTACCACTTTACAAGAATTCTCCCACACAGGTTGTATTCCTTTCAGTTCAGTAGGTCGTAACATAACCAATTGTACAGGTCGTGGAGACATTGTTAACCCTCAAGTGCTCTACACTCTCTTGTTATCCTGTACGATGGTTTTATCTTCCCACTTCGTAAAAGGAAATAAATTCATAGTTACCTTGCTGTTCAGTTATAGCTTTTGCATTTGTAAATTTTATAAGAACGAGGAAAATCTTAATAGCTATCCTTGTTCACCAAAATAATGTTTTCTTGGATTGCTTCGTCCATATTAGGCTGATTATCGTTATTGGCTGTTTTTGTCTCGTAAATGAATTAACAGAACGAGTCATGCCTAGGCAGCGAGCAGCGTCTAAAATGACGGTTCACGCTACGTCATTCGTTTCCTCTCCACACGTACGTAGCCGTACATGACGCAATTGGCTTTTTCAATGTCTTATCTACTGTAAGGTATGTTGTCATTCGCCGAGTGGACGCCGAGCTGCGCGCACGCCGCTCACGCCGCGATTTATTTTTGTTTCGCTTGTGTCTTTTTACTTTTTATAGTGGCCGAGGACAAAGTGACGAATTGCGCGCTTGTATTGTGCCAGTGTTATGAACTTCGTGTACCGTGACATTGAAGGAATCGATTTGAATAAACTAGAGTTTCGGTGATTCACCTACCATGTTTATGTCAGGATTCTTCATCCTATCCTCAGATGTATCTTCTAGGTGGGTGTTTAATGAAAACTAATTTTAAGGTGCTTTGTCTCAGTTGATTATCGCTTCGAGCCGCGCGTCGACAATATCTGGTGCGTTCGGAGCGATTGCGAACGGAGAGTGGATTAAAGCAAGTTGTGAACCTGATTGGCCCGTTCGGGCGTCGATGCATTGTTCTCCGGCTGACCTACCTACTCGTCATTATGAAATAATTAGGGCTTCTGCTTAACTTTACGCATTCCATATTTTATCATTTGATTTCCACTTCCATTTACTTGTCTCGGTATGGAATAAAACAGTAATGATAAATTTTAACTCGTGTAGCAAGAATTAGATTGATGATACTGCCTGGGCGTTCTAATTTCGTGTGTTACACCTAGCCGTTTTGCGTCGCTAATAAGTGCTAATGTGGTCGCGTTCTCTTGTTGCAGAATGACGCCGCAAGAGGAGCGCGAGAACGCGCGCGGGGCGGAGATCGCCGCCTTCGAAGATGACATGTTCGGGCCCTCACGCACCGAGCCCGCCGCGCGCCCCAAGCTCTCCATGATCTCCGCGCGCCTCCGCGCCAACGAGGAACGCAAGCGCGTCATCGAGATCTGCTCGCAGAAACTGGAGACCATCGAGGATCCCGCACGCGACCTGCGCCGCTCCGTATGTATCAACAACACCTACTGCCGGCTGAGCGAGGAGGCGCGCCGGGAGAAGGAGGCGCGGCGCAGGCGCACGCGCGACGAGTGTGACGACTCCTCGTGGGTCGGCATCAAGCGCCGGCGGGCCGTGGAGGACGAGTGCCTAGCGCTGCTGGACGCCATCCCCGAGCTCGGCGATGCCAACCTCGGCTGCGCGCAGTTGGCACGGCAGGACGTGCAGATGCTGCCCACCAGCCTCCTCACCGTGATGGACTCATGACCGTGCCGGGGCGCGCACCTCACTTCTCCCCTGTGAGCGGACGGCAGACGCTGCCCGCTCCGCCCGCGGCCTGGTTGACGCTCGCCGCGGCCTGGCTCCGGCCCGGCCCGAAGCGCACCGGAACGCCCGAGGATTACGACCCGGAAACCGCTGGACTGTTACCGTCACCCCGTGGACTACCGACGTTTAGCGAATTAAGCTAAGACGAGTACTTACTTTGTTAGCGCGTTTATTATTTTAGTGAAAGTTGGTCAGGCGCTGCGTCGCGCGTCGGGCGCGGTCCAAATAGTGTTCGCGATTCGTTCTTATCGAACTGAGGACACTTCAGTGCCACGCGACATGACGCGACGCGTCGACCTTGTTCCAGAGATATTGTGAGAACTTCTATGTTTTTAAAATGGAGGCATAGTTTTAAGCGATAATTATTATGTTTTACATATTATTGTACTGTTAAATGTATAGTTAATAAGAGATAATTAGTGCAAACGACTGGGGACGGTTGCGCAGGTTGAAATCGATCTTTTTTAGTTCTTTTATAGTTTTAATTTTAAATACTGCGTGTAGCTGTCAGAGATATAACTTACCGATTTCGAAAGTAAGTTGGAAGGTCGACAGATTGGCACGAGTGTGAGCACATCGTGAATACGGAGGTTGTAATACTCTACACTGTATCCTGTGGGCTGGTAAAGTTCTCGAACAAAGGAATACCAGTTTGCGATGCGTTCGTCATCGGCCCCTGTTGGGATTTTTGTTTCCTTATCAATACTCGCGTGTGTCAGCGGTCGCGGCGACGGCACACAGTTTGGCCAACATTTGTCCAACTAGGCCAAATGTTTGATCGCGCGCATTTTAAAAACAAGTCTGAGTTCACTGAGTGAGTTTTGTTGTATTATCGCTTAAGGTCTTTCATTTTGTTTATTATTAGTTTTATAACGTTACCTTAGTGCGTATCACCATTTAAGTTGTGTTACCAGTATGTTTATTGCGATTTGGTTTCACGCGCCCGTTTTATTTGTTTTAGTAGGAGATATTTTTTGTTGAAATATCTACTTATATGAGTTAAACTTAAGGCGGCTTGTACTGTCGGATCGCGTGTCGAAGCCGCGTACTTATCAATCGGTTGTGCAATACGTTCGGTAGCGATCAATAGATTGTGCAATGCTCTACGTGCGCGTTGAAGTTCCTTTACTTTTGAAATCTTAATTGTCGCAAAATATATCGGCAGTAGCCCGTTTCGCCCCTTCTGAATAGTAAATAGGTACCTGGGATGCGCGGGTGTGAGGCCCGAGACGGGGGGCGGCAGGGGGAAGGCCGCGAGGGCGGAGTGGGCGCTAGGGGTGTGAGTCTCCGCACCGTTCCCAGCACTACTGTGATATTAGCCTAGCCTGTGTGTCGTATTTGTGCTAGTTTACCCCGTCATGTTTGGATATTGTGCTTGTAAAAATTAAGCTTCAAAAAATTGATCCCTTTCAAATATTGATCATTTTATACGGAATAACCGGATTTTGGAGTCGTTTACCCGACTCTAGGCCACATTTAGAAATTTTGTTAGAGTAGATTTTTCGTTGTCAGCATTTTTGGTAATGATGATAATTGATTAAAAATAAATTTAAGCGCTTTTACACCCCGATATAACCCTTTTTGGGAATTGTAAACTTAATTGAAGGCATTGAGATGTGTACCATTTTGTTCATTAGTTGTTAAAATGGGAATACCAAAATGTAATTTAACAGATTTAACATAAGACGCACATATTTGTAATAGGTAATAGATTCCAGTTCCAGTCAACATTCTAAATAATATGTGAGAAGACCAAACTGTTAACCTTTTTTTAAAGGAAGTAGCTACTAGGGTGAAAAATGCATAAACGTGAGATTGTTAGCTAATAAATTGTGAATAAATAATTGATACCAAGCCTCTAGTTTTAATTTGTATAAGGATATATGCATGCAAGGGAAACTGACGGCTAAAAGTACAGGATATTGTGGAAAGACTATCAGAATATTGAATCAAATCATCGAATGAATGCCTGCCTCCCTTTTACACGTTGAACAAAGAAGCGAGATAGAGATAACTCGATAAATTCTAAATGTTGAGGCCAATCCGGAAGCACCAAAGAAAAATTATAATAACAAAAAAATTGAATAATTTTGTACATAAATATGAAAAAAAAACATTAAGTCGAATGCTCGAAGTTGGTGACTTTATTTGCGATTTTAATGTTGATTCAAAGTAGCATTTTGGTTTAGATGTGTATAATATTTTATTGGTGCTACCAGAGAACGGTTATTTTAAACTCTTCAGTTAAGGGGAATATTGTATGGGGACCATTCGATATTCTATATTCAAGTGTAATTATTAAAACAGATTTATATTCCTACTTACTGATAGTTTTTCTATGCTTTAAAGTATAGATTCATGCATTTAGTTTTTCTTCTGTTATTGACTTATGATATTGATGAAGTATTTAAATTTATGGAGGATGTACTTTTCAAAACGGTGTTAAGCTATTTTACGCTTTTATTTTGTTATATCTAATTGAAAAATGCCTTTTTTAACAAAGCAATTAATAGTTACATTATTAAAATTACGGTATAAGTAAATTATAATGTGTTAATATAATATTCTGGAAATAAGCAATAATTTTATGAAAATGTAAACTCAGAGGCGAGGTTTAAACTGTTTGATGAATCTTGTAAAGTTGAAAGAGCGTTGCGTAAATGTTATCATAATTTTATTATTGTGATTAGCTGCTATTTTATAAATGTTTCCTGTCCTAAACTAAGAGATGAACATTAAGTAAATATTAAATTAAAACTGTGAATAATGTGTTATTCCTAACCCATTTTAGGTAACCCTATTCAGAATAATTCTCGGAGTAAAAAAATACTTATAATCAAATAGATTTACCTACTAAAACGACTAAACAAATTTTCATAAAATTTATATAGGACTACTCTGAAGCTCTACCATTTCTAGGCTTTCTTTCTCTTTCTTTTCTTTTTAGGACTTCTTTTGGTGTATTGAAAGCGCATGGAATCATCTAAATCGAATCAAAAGTCTTGGAGATATGAGGGTGCAATAAATAAAGACGAAAGAACCTTCTCGTAAAGTCGATTCAAAACGGTATGAATATAATTTTGGTAATATTAGGCTTTTTATTAAGAGTACCTTAAATAATATACTATCCTCTGCATTTTTAATTGTGAGACGAATGTGATGATGATTATTGACTTGGATGATAAATTAAATAAGAGCACAAGATTTTTTTGTTTATAATTATTTTATGGACCGCTTTGAGAACTAATCTAAATCCGGTACTTACCTACTATGTCGAAGCACAGGAATGAACAAGATCTCATTTGACCCGGTCCCGTTCCATTTAATTCAGTGTTTGAGCAAAATTGTAATATGTATCGTAACTTTAATCATGAAATGATGTCTTTATGTTATAGACAACATACGAGTACTTTTAATTAACGGAATTTTTACTTTATTTTTCCCAGTTTGTTTGATGATTGTGGGATATCTCATTGTCACTTTTATATTTGTTAATTAAATTTGTGTTATTATAATATATGACATTTGAAAAAACTATAAAGAATCAGCAAGTATGGAAAAAATTATATCGCCGTAGTTTCCTGGTGCTCTCTTCTCTAACGGGCGTATTTCCGAAGCACCGGTAGAGTCAGAATGGTATTTCCTTTTCCAGTGTGAGATTTAACTCTGTTGGCGCATGAAAGGGAAATTTCCTTTTCGAACTCAAAGCATACTTAGTTTACCTAAATTTTATTGATTTGATCTATTTATAATATTTTATGTATTTCCCTTGTCCATGAGATGTTAATTTTAACTTTTAAACTTTCGCGATTTGAACACATAGTACGTCGAGGTAAATAAATATTAAGTTTTCAGCGCAACTATGTCCCATTTAAATATTTAACTATGTTAATTTTAACTTGTAAAAGTGCAATTATTTTGTTTATTTACTACGAGTATTAACTACTTCGACTGTCATTTTACTGGTAACCCTATATAATTCACTAGCTGTGCCACGCGGCTTTGCTCGAGTGTAAAATTCTTCCTTAGGGCACCTCTATAGGATACTCAAGGAATATTTCCTCCACAATACAAATCTCTAGGTGTACCGGTTTAGGTTGTGCGTTGTCTGGCTGTCTGTAGGTATGTCACAGTACTGTTTTATTTGTATAGGTTACCTCAAGTTTAACGGCTGTACTGGCATCACTATATTTAAAAATCGAAGGTTTGAAATAATCATTAGGTATGTTGTAAAATCCCCACTAGCTCAATACTGATTGCGTGGTTGGGGATTCTGTGTGATATATGTATAAATCTAAAACTGAATTCCATTTTTTTATTCTTCCTGAAATACCCTCTAGGGTGGCAAAGCTGGTAAGGATAAGTATTTCTGTGGAATGACCCAAATGGACCGTCTCAATATCGATAGCGTGGACCGTGACGGTGAACAACAAAAATCTGTCAAAGCTAACAAACAAAATAAAGTAAAGCTAACTAAATCCCATCGAGAAATGATTAGGGTTAGTATTGTAAAGTGAAGTCATTGTAGAAAAACATTGGGTACTGAATAATATAGATAACAATACTATATGTAATATATGGTTATTCCAGGACCGAAAGTACCTATCAATTACAATATCCATCCATCCATACCAATATATAAAAGTGAAACGTCTGTTTGTTGTTTGGGGAGCTTTCACGCGATAACGGCTGGACGGATATTGATGAAACTTGGAATCGAGATACCTTATACCCTGGAATAAAATATAGGATACTATTTATCCCGGATAATTGGGGAAAACTTGAAAAAACTGGAAAAATATTGATTGTAAGAAACGGTTGCCATGGAAATGAAATAACAAGTATGTCAAAAAACATCAAGTGTGGTGCTATACCTACTTTTGCATTGGTTTTTAATATCCTAGAAGAACATAGGATGTTTTTTTTCGAGATATACCTAATCTTGACTTCGTCCGCGCGGGCGAAGTCGCGGGCGGGAAAACTAGTACTCCATATTATCACCAAAACTCGTTCAGCCCTCAATTTTTATCGATTGCTCGGCTTCTACCTATGGGATTGAGATACAATGTACACCAGAACGTAAGTCAAAACCTAAGCTATACAACAGTGAAAACTGCATTTCAATTTGTCCAGTAGAATTTACGTGAAGAGCCAACACACAGATAGACAGACACAATTTTTACCAGACTGAGCAACGCAAAGGCCGGGTAGTGTATTTATCAGCCTATGTATGTATGTCTGTTCCTTTGTGGCAGTATGTAGTCCAAACGCGACGACCGGTTTTGATGATTCTTACGTCAATCGATCTCGCGAGTGACATTAATCAAAATTCAATATGTGAAAGAGAAAAAGATGAAAGTCGACGAACTATTATTGGTTATTGGTCACGATCCCGTGGCAGGGTTTTAGGACATGATGTCCACTATCAAATAACCTAGTAATATTTTAGGAAAAAGGCAACCATTTTCGAAATATTATTTATTTTATTATTTTTTTGTAAATTGACGGATAGGCAACCATAAAAAATAATAATACAAAAACCATTGCAAGAAATTAAACTTTTTTATTGTTTTTTGGTTGAAAAAACAGTAACAAAAAATAGAGTATAATAAAATAATAATAATCTGCATAAGTTTTTGAATCAGGGATCTAAAACTAAGCAACTGATTTGTGTAAGTTTCTTCAACAAAAAGATGTTTTTTTTTCTTAAAAGTTACTTAACCTGCAGATTATTTAAAAAAACAATAATATGTATTATCAAAATTCTTTTAAATATATCTGGCCAATTGTGAATGATGGCTATGAGGAACATCTGGGCAACTGTATGTATTGTTTTATTACATGAGTTATTTAAACAAACCACTTTAAGGCCAGGCTCCAAGGTTACATTTTCCCACTCTCCACTCCCCTGCCACCTACCCTACCACTCTGCCACCCGCTACCCGCAATAAGAACTGAAGTGCCTACGTAACAAGGTTGAATATCGGGAGCGCTGTTTGAACACACAATTTAGCTAGGAACTAAATGACGTATGTCTCAAAAGTTATTTATTTTATTGGCAGGCTAATAATTTAGTTAGGTAAATTTTGTCTTAGCTTTAGATAATAAACTATATTTTCTTGCTGTGAGATTTATTTTAGAGATAAAACTTAACCCGTTGAGTAGAAAAATGTGAACATTACCGAAAATAACGTAATATTTGATAAGAAAATGTATCGAATGAAATTTTGTTAATCATGTTTTTGTCTTAGTCTTAGAGAGATAAAGATCTCAAAAACATATATGTTAAGTTTCACATTTATCAGGTTTGTGGTTGACCCAGCATATTTATGCAAAAAACCCTTAAAAAGCAGAGCCTGGTCTTAAGGCATTTTTTAAATCTCCAACATTTTGTTTAATGTCGCATAGTATGTTATTTTGTACCAAAAATGTATACATTGTTGGATAGGTGATAAAATGTAGTTGTTTTTTAAATAATCTGCAATTTAAGTTACTTTGTGTTATTTTTTTTGAATAAAATCAGATTTTTTGTTGAAGAAACTTATAAAAATCATCTAACTTATTTAGTTTTAGACCCTTGATACAAAAACGTTTGCAGATTATTCTTATTTTATGATACATAATTATTTGTTACTGTTTTCTTAACCTAAACACAATAAAAAAGTTTGATTTATTGCAAACAATTTTTATTATGAATTTTTATGGTTGCCTATGCGTCAATTTACAAAAAATAATGAATTATATAATATCTCGAAAATTGTTGACTTTTGCCTAATACATTACTGGGTTATTTGATAGTGGACAACATGTCCTAACACTCTGCCACGAGATCGTGACCAATAACCAATACTCCTGTATAAAGTGGGATATCATTGAATAGATATTTGTGAATCATCTTTAGGTTTCTCGTATAATTTTTTAATTACGCGTGACCATTATGGATCTATAACGATTCAAAGTTAGTTAGCAGTCATTCTCCATAAATTGCGAAAAAAAAACAAAAAAATATATGAAACGTACACACATTCGAACATATAATCGTCTCCTTTTGTGAAGTCGATTAAAAAGAGACAAACCTCTTTTTAGCTGTGTTCGCCTGGTTTCTACATCATACGTACATATTCTTGTTTTTAAATGTTATATTGTTCAGTAAATCAGTAGCTTATTTGAAGTCTCTAGACCATTAAAAAAAGACTTAACTTCATTGTTCAGACTTTTTATTACTCTCTGCTTTATTAGATGTATAGATATTCAAAGATCCTTAGATTATTAAAAGTCAGAAGCCAAGTCGGCATCTCTGAGCGACGTTGAAAGCAGACACGCTGTTACCAGTGTTACCAGTGTTAAGAATCAAATTAAACACTGTATAGATCTATGTAGTCCCAGCGCCAAATGGCTATAAAATACATTTTTGTACTGACTTCCTCAGATTAGAGAAAAAAACATAATTTGAAGAATCTTCCTGTATATACAGATCTCACCAAATATATTATAGGCTGTTTTTTACGAGACTTCTTTGATGTTACAAATATAATATAATCTAATAATGTCTCCAATATTTATTTCTAATGTTTCCTACCCTGAAAAAAATATTCTGTTCCCACCAGGATTTCATGTTATAACATAAAAACTATGCAATTCTAAATCATTAGCATTTTTAGCTAAAATTGCCCTTTTACAAGTCAAAAAATGTATATCTCATGAACATGTACAAAAACGAAACATAACAAATAGAACAAATCAATAAAATCAGGTGATAAGTATGCTTTAAGTTTGAAAAGGAAATTTCCTTTCCATAAATGTGCTAATTCAGAGTTGAATCTCGCCTGGAAAAAGAAATACCCTTCTGAACCTACCCGTTCTTTGGAAATATGCCCGTTAGAGACGAGCATCTTTTGATCAAATAATAATTAACTTATTTTTGAAGAAATAATTTACTAATTTTTTAAAACCTTTTTTTCTTCAGGCAACTCATACGCCAATCAATAAAACCATAAAAAAACGCAAACACGCAGTCATCTACAACCGCTGAGAGTGGTTCATACCCAAGTGAGCAACACTAAAAACTGAAAACCCTGCTACTCCCGAAGTACTCAAAATTCTGTAATTTGTTTCAGTTTATCCAAAAATACTACTTTAGCGTTTTTTGGGTACCTATCTCTACTGTATATTTTTGTAATACATTTGCTATAACTTGAGCTTGCATTTGTTGTGGAGATAAAGCCAATCAAAGATGGGCATTTTCTACCAAAAACTGAAAAAATCGCAATAGGGTAATTTCTAAGACACCTAACTACTGGCTAAACTAATGATCCTAGAGAAAAGTCATGAGAGAGGAATTTCATACCTATATATTTCGAAGAACCAACAACCGTTGGGGTAAACGGGTTCTAGAGTGGAGACCGCGCATAGGCAAACGTAGTGTAGGACGCCCGACGTCAGCCAGGTGGACTTGTGAAAAATATCTGGCAACGACTGGATGAGAAGAGCTGGAAATCGGGCTCAGTGGCGTTCACTAGGAAAGGCCTACAGTGGACGAATATAGGCTGATGATGATGACGATGATGAATAACTTACTTGTCAAACGTTCTTTCTTAAAAATAACGAATATAAATATGTAGTCTACTTCCGCCAAACATTAATACAAAATAAAATAAAATGTATAAACAACCCTAGTTAACCTTTATCAAAATTGAACTAACGCAAAATAAAAAGATATGTCCAACAGGCCTTATCTATCTTATGTATATATATAGGCCTTAACATCCTAACCATTAGTACATAATATTGATATGTCATGTATAATCCCAAAAATATCCATACCAATATATAAAAGTGAAACGTTGTCTGTTTGTTTGGGGAGATTTCACGCGATAAAGGCTGAATGGATTTTGATAAAATTTAGAATGGTGATAGCTTATACCCAGGATGAAACATAGGATACTTTTTACCCCGGAAAATTGTAAGTTTCCACGGGAAAACTGGAAAATGTTGTTTACTCACTGTAAAGAACGGTTGTCATCACAGAATGGTCTGTGGTTGCCATGGAAACCAAATACAAGTCTGTCAAAAAACATCAAGAGCGTTGCTGCTGCTATACCTACTTTTGCATTGGTTTTTAATATCCTAGAAGAAAATAGGATGCTGTTTTTCGCGATAAACAGTTGTCCGCGCAGTAAGTCGCGGGCGGGAAAACTAGTATATTAAAAAAAACATATACCTACCTACCTCTATCCAAGTTTCCATATACCACTGTCTGACAGCAATACCGGTTCCAATATGGATATCTGCAAAGTAACGTCTATAAGTCTATCAATGTTATTTCTTACGTTATTGACTAAGAATGAAATTGATCAGAATATTTAGTATGAAATGTAAAAGGTTCGCTCCAATGACTCAGTTGTTATGAACTTATACTTACAAGTACCTACGTGAGTTATTGAATGAATGACGGTAATGAAATCCTATACTGACATTACTTAGTTATCCGAGACTTCAATACATAACATTTTCTTCAGATGGTTCATTTTAACATAAACAATTGATGCTAAAGGCATCAACAATTGATATTAAATCAGAGATTATTATTATAGTTTTCCGACATAGCCCCAATGTAAGAATCTATGCCACACACACACACACACACACACACACACACACACACACACACACACACACACTAAACTCACTGTGTGAATCTAAGCCCATGAGTTGTTTGCTTTTCGAATGAGGTAGTGCTAGCCTCTGGTGTCAGTTTGTCAGGCCGCCCGAGGGCCTCTGAGAATCAATAACAGCCGGCACCGTGCTCTCCAAAGCACGGAACCATTGAAATCCGTACATAACTTGGAAGAGTCAGGTGCGAAGCCGCGGACTGAGTCCGGTATCGTTGGATTGTAACATTTCTTACTTGACTAGTATAACGCTAGGAAACCATCGCTCAGTTAGTCCGTAAGCCCATGTAAAAATTAAACATTCCTTTGTTTGCATATAGATGCATAATCTATACTTATAATAATTAAAATATTAAGGCCCCTAAACCATTTTTATATTATCTTACTTTAGCTAGGTACTGAACAAGAATATAACATTTTTTAAAAGGTGTCTGTTTGTTTGTTCGCCCATCAATTAAACTATTACTACTGGACTGATTGCGGATTTCACAGCTTAAAATTTGACTTAAAAACTGGGGTACTTGGTATCTTAATCCGATGATGAGAAGCCGAGAAATCTTTAAAAAAGTATCTGACGGTTAAACTAAATTTGTTTTTTTGTACATACTTTTGGTCCTGGAATAACACGTAGGTAAACTACAACAAGAAGAAATTACAACGCAGGCAAAGCCGCGGGCACAGCTTGTATGTAAATAAAAACTCATTTTTGAAGAAGGCCAAATGAAACTGGAAATTAAGGTCTTTTCCGTAATTTTTATCTACGAGACAACTTTCTCGGTTTCACAGTCAAAAGGTTGCATAATGCAACCGGTCTTCGTAATTTGTTATAATTCTGCTACAGTTGGTCAGTAATCGTGCGCTTCGTTGGGTACGACCGTCTTTGTATAGTTTTGCAAAAGTGCTTGTTTGTTCTGTATGTATTGTGTGTGGGTGTGTGTGTGTGTGTGTGTGTGTGTGTGTGCGTGTGCGTGCGCGTGCGTGCGTGCGTGCGTGCGTGCGTGTGTGTGTGTGTGTGTGTGTGCGCGCGCGTGCGTGCGTGCGTGTGTGTGTGTGTGTGTGTGTATATATTGTTTTTTCACTTCTGCGAATCTCATTACGTACAAGCTAGATCATCATTCAGAACCCATGAACTTATATTTAGGTACTTAAATCAGACGATTGCCAATGTATCAACATCATCATCATCATCATCATCATCAGCCTATATTTGTCCACTGCTGGACGTAGGCCTCTCCTAATGCACGCCACTGAGCTCGGTCTTTAGCTCTCCTCATCCATTTTCTTCCAGCGGCATTTCGCAGTCATCACTCCACCTGGCCACAGAGCGTCCTACGCTACGTTTCGTTTGCCAATAATAACCGATCAAAAATCAATACTTTGAAAGAAGTGGCTTACGAGTTAATTTTGTGGTATTACTTTGTAGTGTTAATATCATAGCCAGCGAAAATACTTAGATCTACTCGTTTCAGCAGAACAACACAGAAGGGAGAGAATAGTTCAATAAGATTTTTACTCACATCTATTTATTCTGTGCCATTACATCGTAATTAAAACACAAGAAAAATAACATGTTAATTTTTCGGTTCATACGATACATATATGGGAAAAGCCATGATTTGTCACAAGGAAAAATAATTCCAGAGTGTCTTTCTGTATAAATACTTACTTTAACTTTGTCAAGAATCAATCCCCGTGACGTCACATTAGTTGAGCCAGCCACACTGCTACTTGTACTATTATGTATTCTGTGCTACTACACAAAAAGCTGTCACTACAATATGTTTTCCTTGAATACCGACCGTCAAGATTGTGCCCCTCCGGACCAGTGTGCAATACATTGTACTACTGTATAAGCTGTGGTGCAGTCACGTAGGCCCTTGCAGGTACCTACTTACTTCGTAGGTAAAAAACAAAGTAATAAAGGTTGTAAGTTATGGTACAGTATGTACTGTACTGTGGTTATGCGTATTCCGGCCGAACTCTCAACTTTCGATAATTTTATTTGTAACTACTGTGACCGCGTGGTCATTTTTACTCGACTACAGCAAAGCAAGGGAAGGGTAATGAGTTTAAGAGTCTACGTATGTATGTATCTATGTATGTGGGTATGTGGATCTTCCACCATAGCGTCGCGCCTTTTCTTTTTACCTAGCTACTCCAAGGCTAAGTAAGGGTTATGTGTTCAAACTAAAAACTTGGTCCGTTTTTGATAAGCGAGGTATCAATCGATTCGTCTTCATCTCGTAGAGTGTCATAGGCATTTTTTTTACCCGACTACGGCAAGGCAATGTAAGGGTTATGTGTTCAAACTAAAAACTTGGTCCGTTTTTTACAAGCTAGGTATCAATGGATTAGTATCTTCATCATAAGAGTTTTTACCCGACCGTAGTCGTGTTTTAGTTTTTGAACATCTCTTTTTCTGGGGTTTAAGTATCCTTTATATTAATCCAGGACCAAAAGTACTAAGGTACAATATATCAAATTTCGTTCAGTCGTCAAATAGTTTTTATCGATTGCTCGGCTCTTACACATTGGATTGAGATACCAAGTACACTAGTTTTTAAGTCAAAATCTAACCTATTCATTAGTGAATGCATCAGTGAACCGCATGGAAATCGGTCCAGTAGTGTCGTTGATGCGCTAACAAACAGACAAACACGATTAAAAAAAACATTTTAAGTAGCTTATTTTTTGTCATCTATTTTTTTTTGTACAGACTTTTTAGTACATATTACTTTATTATAAGTATAGACAGATACCACGCAGAAGAACGAAGCGTTTTTATTAAAGGAATTACTTATGCTCTGTCCTCGACAGTGCTCCGGTAAATTATTACGCAGGTGTGTTCAAGTCTAGAGTAAATAGGTATCTCTAGGCAAGCGTGCTACACCTTCGACCACATTATCACTTTCCATCAGGTGAGAACCGAAAAAAGAAATCGCCTGTTCCTTTCCTTCCTTTTTATCCAGCTGGTTGCATCATACCACAGTACTCTACGTTCATTGTAGAGTACTGATTGACGAGCAATAACAGATGCTATAATCTTTTGAGAAAACAAGAAAAATCAATACAAAAACAGCAACGTGCCAACCGATACATTTATGTGAATTTATCAACAATATATCAAACAAGTGATTCGAACCGCCGTTTCTCCGAGCCTGCCCCATAATCTCCGGATCGACATAAGGGTAGCAGCCCCTTTGCACTATGCATTGTACTTAACGTGGGGTTACTTTTATGACCCACCATTTTAGGCAGACCCGTGACAAAACATTGAAACACCCCGGATTGGGAACTGGTACAATGATGAAAGGGAGGGGCGGGAGGTCTTTGTGTGTAGGTCAAGGATGTGTATTGAAGCTACATGTGATTTAATGGATTGAGAGCTAAATTGATTTTGCAAATGGTCGATTCGTCGGCTAATTAAGACGATGATTTAAGATCCTGCCAAAAATTTTTCAATTTACTAGGCAATTAACACTTTTTTCGACGCGCCTCTGGACGGAGTTTCTGGAAAATAAAAGAGAAGTCCGTAGGACCCTTTGGCTTTGACTGAACAAAATCAATATCACTGGTTGAATTTCTATGAAACTTTCTTTATTTTATAAAAATCTAAGCTTAACTACAATTTTCTTATAGCAGTTTGCAGTTGCTGAAAAATAGATTGATAGAGACGACCGACACTGGATATTTACAAGGATTCCTTTTTTATTTCAGATTCATTATTATCAGCCAATATCAGTCCACTGCTGGACATAGATCTCTCTCAAAGCACGCCACTGAGCCCGATTTACGGCTGTTTAAACCCTGGTTTACCTACAATACGCATATATCTTACGCCTTTCTCACATTCGAGACCCTCAAAATGAAAGCATTGGTTTTAATTCCTTTCAAGCCTAAATAGTTTTGGCAAAGACCCACAACTTTACAAACAAGAGATGTGCAGGGAGATTTGGACTATAGGCCTAATAATCAAGCGTAGCTATTTCCCATTACTGATCCAGTTGCTCTATTCACGTATAACTACAATATCCAACAATTATTTGGAAGAGATTTCTTTTTGCGATAAGGCCACTCTTAATTTTTCAGAGCGAATCATCTACTCCAGTTGCAATCAATCCATTTTTTCCAGAGTACTGCATAGCTAGGAGATAATTTGTTTACCTCGCTATTATTTATTTTGTGCCTAGGTTTACGCATAAACTATACACATTGATTTGACACAAAGCCTCATACTCAATATGCGATAATCGTTTGATTCCCGTACAGTTCGCCGAATTACCCATGAACGTTACAATTTTACACAGAAAGCACGGTTCACCGATGAACAGTAGTAAGAGAAAATTATCAGTCGATAGCACGTTGCGCTGAGAAAACGCTCCAATGATTGCCGATAGATACCACGACTTGCCGGTGCGTGGTTCTTCGTAACTCGCCTCAGTGAAATAACTTTTTACCGATAGAAATGATCAGCGAAAGCATGATGAATCTGTCCCTACGCTGATCATAAGCAACGTATATTTTTTTTAGAAGTAATTTAACCGGATTGTTTTTGTTTCCATACATTTAGTCATCTTAGTCAGGCATAAGTGTCTGTGTAATATTTGCAGCATCTGTGTAACAAATTAGAAAATGCTACTTTTTGATCAGAACTCTCTGATTAAAAATTGCATATTCTATTTTAATGTGGCAAATTCAAAACTTTTCAAATAAAAACAATGTATCTACATTTTCTAGTCTTAAATTGATAACAGTCCGGCGATTGCGACAATGTCGACCAACACACGATCGGTAGTCCGTCGTTCGTGTCGAGAGACATGAAGTCGATGTCCCGCGACCCGTAGATGTCGGCTGCGATGTCGGGCGATGTCCCGCGCAACATCGCCCGAAACGTAGAATTCGTGTCGGGCGATAAGGTCGCATGACAAATGTCGCCTAATGTAAACGAGGCGGGGCTTAAATGTTCCGTGACACGTGTCGCACGACATGTCGGGCAATGTCGAGCGAAACGTCTCGGGATATCTCGCCTCGCGCTCATGTCTCGCGACTCGCGAGGCAATACTTCGCGGAACATTTGTCGCCTTGTGAATACGAGGCTAGAAATTAAGTGATCCGTCAGAGAACCAAATTAACCGACATAGAACTAAGAATAAGCAAGCTGAAGTGGCAGTGGGCTGCTCACATGTCACGAAGAACCGATAACAGTTGGGGTAGACGAGTTCTCGAGTTGAGACAGAGTTTAGGCAAACGTAGTAGGACGCCCTGTGGTCAGGTGGAGTGACGACCAGCGGCAAGCGGCTGGCAGAAACTGGATGCAGAGAGATGAAGACAGAGTACAGTGGCGTGCATTAGGAGAGACTTGTCCACTACATCCAGCAGTGGACAAGTATATGATGATGATGATGATGATAAATATGATGATGAACACGAGGCTTAAGATTCTATTTTAACTCATTTTTTTATGATACAAAATTCCCTAATTTAAGTTTAAGACTATTTAAATCACTGAGCCCCTAACCGGGTAGTAACTTAATAATTATATTTTATCTTGTTATGTACGCGATAGTTGTTTTTTTTTTAGTAGGACCATCCAAAGATTGTCAGTAATAGATTGCACAAAGCTATAAGACCGCCGATTGTTCTACTGCAATGTCTTAATTTTATGTTATACTAGTTTTCCCGGCCGCGACTTAGTCCGCGCGGACTACAGTTTATCGCGAAATAAAGCATCCTATGTTCGTCTAGGATAATCAAAACCAATGCAAATGCAAAAATCTAACACCAACATTCTTGATGTTTTTGACTTGTTATTTCGTTTCCATGGCGACCGTTTCTTACAGCGAGTAATCAACATTTTCCTGTTTTCCCGTGGAAACTTACAATTTTCCGGGATAAAAAGTATCCTATGTTTTATTCCAGGGTATAAGCTATCTCCATTCCAAATTTAATTAAAATCCGTTCAACCGTTATCGCGCGAATCCTCCCCAAACAAACAAACAGACAACGTTTTACTTTTATATATTGGTATGGATATGGATTTTGTACAATGTCCGACTTATATACTTGACTTTATAAGTGGTATGCAATTGTTATCTGTCTATAGGCTTACGCTTTACCGCTATCTCATGTGATGTTAGGTGATGCTGCGCCTGCGATGGTACAGGCTAACGTAGAACTCACATATTCACTCGTAGCTTGTAGACTCCCAGGCTATAAACTCCACTCTAAACATGAAATATTAAAAAAAGTAAGTACGAAATGTAGATTAGCTCTACATTTATAGGATACACCAATATGGAACATCGGCGTACTTCTAGCTGTCCGATATAGAGGCTTTAGGGAAATTAAGTACCTATATAAATAAATCAATTCCAGAATTTATAAATAGATTCATTATTGTTCTTGATTCATTATCAATCAAAGTCAAAGTCTGTTATTGTAAATAGGCAAAATAATAGCACTTTTACAAGTCAAAATTAACATATAGTTAAATATTTAAACGGGACTTAAAAGTTACAAAATTAACATCTCATGAACAAGGAGAAATACATAAAATATCATAAATATATGAAATCAATAAAATGTAGGTAAACTAAGTATGCTTTGAGTTTGAAAATCAACTCCAGACTCAGAATAAATAAAGTACATCGCACTCCAGAACTCCAGAGCTCATTCAAAATCACTACTAGCGATGCATCCCGGCTACCTCCTATTAAACGCGCCTATGACTTTATTCAACTTTTATAAAAAGCCGGAAAAACTTACAAACAAACGCGTACAAACTTTCTTACAAACAATCTAGCAGTTCACAGTAGCGCCATCTAGTTACCTTATTGTAAAACTAACATTATTAAACAAGGTGATCCATCAATCCCCACCTAGTATAGTATAGATAGGCTGATTCCACTGGTAGAAACCTAAAAGTGAGAAATTTACTTTTCATGCCGAAGATCCTCATCAGATGTTCACCCAATTTTTATGAGACCAATTTAAATTTACTAACTTTAAAATAAAAAATATATTGTAATCGGATCTAATAAAGCGGAGATATTCATTAGCCCCCTTTTTGCCCCTTTTTTGGGGAAGTCGTTAGTCGTAGTCCCCCTTATCAAAAATCCCCGACGGCTAAAAAATTCTGAAAATTCGTTTAACCTTTATACCAAGTTTCGTCTAGATCGGTTGAGAAATGCGACCTGTAGGAGAACAGAGAGCCGGACGGACATACGAAAGCATTTTTGCCCAAGCTGAAACGGACAGTCTTCACTCGCGCTTCGCGCGCGCTCGGTCAATTATTGTTGCATAATGTATACCTACTATTTTGGAGATTCCTCTGATAAATATTTTAGATATTTTCCTCCCCTAAGTACCTACCCTAACGGATGTAAGGGGTCGAATTACCACCTAAAAGCCCCAAGTCAACCTAATTTGCTCCTGGTGCATCCTGCCGAACAACAAACGAGGCTTTGACGACCGATTTATGGCGGCATAACCATCACGACAATGTCGTATCCAAATTCTTCAGGCCAGTGACGGGCAGCAGCGTCACTGGTCTGAGAAGCTACACTCTGCGGTCGCCAACCCGCATGTCCAGTGGCGACTATGGACACAACCTCCATGAACAGTACAACAAAAAAACGGCCAATAGGTCCCGGCGGCTGTGCTATTCCTGACCAAGGTGGTGGTCATGGTAACGGTAGGGCGGGGGGTGCGAAGAATCCCCGGGTTACGGTAGGCCACCAAGCACAACTGAATTTGGCAAAAAAAAAACAAAAAAAAATGAATGTAATGAATACATAAGGTTGCCCAATATAACTCTAGAATTGGGCAACCTTATGTGTTACCGGGAGGTTGACTAGCTATCCCAAGGTATCTAGGCCACCGGGTGCATAAAGTCTTCGCTGACAACGTTGTTGAGATCTCCAGTGTGTCGACCAGGGTAGCGTACCTCATAATTAAGTTGGCTGATAGGTATAGCCTAAACAGGCCATACAGGTTTACGCATCGACGTCGAGAAACTCGGATGACGAAGTAGAAGAGATGAATGAAGACATCTCTTCAGCTTTTCATAACACCACGAAGACGCACTACAACGATGTCATGGGGAACTTTAACGCCAAGGTGGGGACCATGACCGATGAGTATAAACAGACTCTGTGTCTTGCTTTCGTGGGCAATGAGAAAACCTTTGACTCCATCGGACCCTGGGCTGTTCTCGAGTCTCTGCAGCGATGCCAGGTCGACTGGCGATACATCGAGGTGATGAGACGCTTGTATGACGCCGCGACTATGTCCGTTCAGGTACAGAACCAGCAGACTAAGTATAGCTGCGAAGGGAAGTGAGGCAGGGAGGTGTTATATCCCCGAAACTGTTCACTAATGCCCTGGAAGATATGTTTAAGACGCTGGATAGGAAAGGAACGGACGTAAACGTAATGGCGAGTTCGAGTACATCTCACTCGACATCACGACGACATCGTCCTTAAGGCAGAGTCACCGTAGGCTCTCGAACGAATGCTGACCGACCTAGCTGACTCCTCTAGACGTGTCGGTCTCGGGATGAGCATGGACAAAACTAAGGTTATGTTCGATGACTTTATTACCCTGAGACCTGTTGGTGTTAAAGGAGTTGTTCGGCAATGTGCCTACCTCAAACACTGTGCAAAAACTGTGGACTGGGCAAACTGTGCAATTAGGTAGAAACAACTTTGAGAAGGAAGCCAACAGGAGAATTCAGCTGGGATGGGCGGCGTTTGGTAAACTTCGTCAAGTCTTCTCGTCGTTCATACCACAGTGCCTCAAGAAGAAAGTCTTTAATGCGTGCAGTCATGACCTACGGAGCCGAAACATGGACACTCACGGTATGACTTGTCCATAAGTTCAAGGTCGCTCAGCGAGCTATGGAGAGAGCCATGCTCGGAGTTTCTCTGAAGAAAAATCCACAATCAGAGAACCAAAGTAACCGATATAGCTCAGAGAATTAGCAAGCTGAAGTAGCACATCTCTCGAAAAACCGACAAACAATGGGAAAACGAGTTCTAGAGTGGAGACCGCGTGTAGGCAAATATAGTGTAGGGCACCCGCCGGCCAGGTGGAGCGACGACTTGCGAAAGACGGCTGGCAAGAACTGGATGAGAAGAGCCGAAGAACGGGCTCAGTGGCGTTCACTAGGAGAGGCCTACGTCCAGCAGTGGACGAACATAGGCTGATGATGAAGTACCTACACATACGGATGATTACACATTCATTGATTATGGGATAATATTTAAACAATCAAATTCAAATAAAAAAAAATAAAATAAATTCTCTTAAATTCAAATGGATCTACTTAAATAATGCTATTAAATTAATTATGATAAAATTTCGGAAAACAATAATGCAATGTTTTAAGTTCTGGATATTTAAATGAAAATACACACAAATAAATATGCAGTCGAGCTCAGAACCTCCTCCTTTTGGATGTCGACAGATAATATGATTCACGAACCCAAGAATATTTAAAAAAGACTGATTCCATACCGCCAAACAAACGAGTGAAGCATAGCAAATGGCGGCTGCGTATGTATGTGTCTGTGAGTTTGTGGCGTTTTTTGGTTGGCACACTTTCATCACAAAAAGTGCATTGATTTTATATTTTCGTGAGAACTTGACAGAAATAACACGACTAACGAGGTCCAGATCTTGCTGAGATGTGGCAGATCGGCATAACATGGTGTATGTGTGCGTGAGGATTTTAAGTACGAGCATAGAATAAATAATAGGCACGAGTGGCTCGGCATATTATCTTGTGTGCTTTATACTCTCGCCTCGATAGGGTGGTGTGGAATCTACCTTTTTTAACGACTTCACAAAATAAAGAGATTCTCAACTCGTCTATTCTTTCTTTGTATGTTTGTTACATAATACATCTCAAACTTCTGAACCGATTTAGATAATTCTTTTTTTATTTGAAGGTGTCCGATTAGGTAGAAACTTTTTTATAAGCTTTTATTATATTGCCATGTTTGTATGTATGTATGTTTGTTTAGGTCAAATTTTGCAAGTTGAATTAGAACCACTTCCTCTTACTTAACCTACGGAGTTGATTTTTGCATGTTGGTTCAGTTCCGATGACAAAGCAAGATGCAAGTGAATTTTGAATAACTTAACGACGTCAAATGAAGCTGAAAATTTGCACGTCTTGTGTAGTTTTGATAATATATTATGGTACCATTATTTGTTTGTTTGTCGAATGAAGTAGTGCTGACCTCTGATGTTTTGTCAGACCGCCTGAGGGCCTCTGACATGGCTTGACGACTGCTATTAATAAATAACAGCCGGGACCGACAGCTTAACGTGCCTTCCGAAGAATGGTGCCATTGAGTTCGTCTAATAATGGAGCCGGAATGATGAAACCCCTTCGAGTTTGAGCTCATTTGATTTGTCTCGATAAGTTCCTTCGAGTGTCGAAGCGCGTGGCCACACGCGTGCGCATGACACATATGGTGTATAATGCGACATTTCAGAAGCTAAGTGGTGGTTCTTATCTTATGTAGTGATGGCTCGTAAAGGATTACTTTTTTTATGATGCCTTGTTTGGTATCAAATGCAAGGGCTTAATTAGCACATTTTGAAAATATATATACTCGTATTATAAACCCCAAAATAAATTAAATAAAAATACACTGCGGTCTTAGTGGACTAAAAAGTCACAAACAAGAATGTTCAAACGTTTTAGAAATTTAAAACTTTTGGGCCGTAGGAGTGCGATACAAATTTATCAGTATTTACCCAAGAGGTAAAGCGCACTCCCCCGGCTCTATAGTTTTAAATTTCTAAAACGTTTGAATATTCTTGTGTGTCTTTTTAGTCCACTGCCTTTAGTCGGGTTTTAGTTTTCGAACTCATATTTTTATTATTCTTAACATTCTTGTTCTGCACCTTTCAACCTGCTAATCAATTAATGATGCGCACCGTACCTACCTACCTATCTACCTTTAATGATAATGAATAAACATGCTTGGTTATTCAGGGCGCATAGATATTTAACCAGCCTACCGGTCAGCATGTCTTATGTATAATCGTGTAAGGGATGGAATTTTGTGGTAAGTTTCTACTTTGCTTTCGTTAGCACAGCGTGCTACACCTTCGACCACATCATCGCTTTCCGTCAGGTGAGGTCGTGGTCACATGATAGCCTATTACGTCATAATAAATGTTTGAGCTGTTGGCTATTGGAATAGGTAAGTAATAAGTACTTAATTAGATATTAAAAAAGTCAGAGTCAAAGTCAAAGTTTAAGTCAAAGTCAAAGTTTAAGTCAAAGTCAAAGTATAAGTCAAACTCAATATCTCAAAATATGTAACAGCACGCGGGTCGCTTGCGGTCTGCGTACGGGGAAGGTACTAACTAGTTTTAACATATACATTTTTATTTAGTTGGTGAAAATTACCACGATGACTCACATAGAACTTTGAGCATTAAAAAAATAGTTACTGATTGGAAACACATTATATAATCATGTTTACACAATCAAGTTATTGCAACTAAATAAAAGTAAGTAGGTACCTATATTATACTAACACTATCTAAATGACTTAATACAATACAAAAATAAATTTTATTTCTCACCAAATAATAATACAAGTAAGCATCTACAATGTAAATTATAGGGTACAATAATATTTGGTCTTATCGCTAATGTGACCTACTGTTGAATGATAATAATATATCACAGAAACAGTGACAAAGAAAGTAGCAAGGTATTTATGCTGTTACTACTACCGCCATCTGTCTACTTCTTTGTGAACTAATTTGAGTCTTTCCCTATTAAGGTTCTTCCTTTGATATTCTGATCAAACCCAGTTGTTTCTGAAGCAAGCTCGAAATAGTTAATAAAATAAAGCAAAGATGTCACTACAACTGTCCAATTAGCGGATTCAGTTTTAATGTTTCGCTTGTTTGCGATGGTTCTCTTTTTTTTATAGCCATGGTGTTTGAACCAGAGTTAAACCCTTGTTGAACCATTATGTTTTTTTTTTAGAGAAGGGTGCCTTACTGTTGTGCATGCATGTCTCCACTAAATACACTCTTGCACGGCGTAATAAACAGCGATGTCTGTGTTGCAGCCTTGCAAGTGTACCAATTAACAGTAATAGCTATGTCTATGTAGCTATATAGGAAGATACAATGACGATGTGATGAATCACGAACATCACGAGAGTGAGCAGGGTGATATCTATGGTGTTGGGATTAATAAGGCTGAATTCTAATCTTTACTTTTAACTTTTATTAAAACTGTAACAAGTCCGATTCTGTACATTGAAGATATTTAATAAATATTTTTGGAGCGCACCCTATGGTTGATACTGAAGCCAAAACTGTAATTTGTTTCATTTTTTTATGTCTGTCTTTATCTTGGCCACGCATCACGCAGAAACTACTTAATGAATTCAAATTAAACTTGCCATGATTTGAGTTCATACTACCAAGTAGGACACTAGATACTTTTTATCCAAAAATTCAACACGGTTCCCTTGGGATAGGGGATGAAAGTCACAATGTGTACTTAATTGTAATTCATTAACGTTTAGTCCGATTTCATACGTTCTTTTAAAAAGAAAATTAATATTAATTCTTTTAATATTATCCTGTAAATATTTCAAGGCCAATGCTCATTTTCTTGATAACTGTACATTATTTCCAAAATCTGGGAATGCAGGTCAAAATATCTCCAAAAGTTAAGGAAAGCCTCATAAGAACGTTTTCCTTTAGCTGTTACGGTTAAGGTAATCGTAATTCGTACAATATGTATGGAAAAAGTTTTTCGCAATTTCTGACATTTCTAGTACTCAATCCTCAATCGAACCAATAGATACAATCCTGTTAAGAAACATGATCAATTCGCATCAAAAAAAGTTTTTGTGTAAAATTTCAATTTTCTTGCTATATGTACATTGTCGCGAGGCGGTCCCAGGGTTTGGGTTGCTCCCACTAGCCCAGGACCCAAACCTCAGTGACACAGAATTACAGGAACTATTGGAAGCACAGGAACAGGAGGAGATGATCAGAGTTTTGTACTAACACGATGCGGATTAAAATAACCTCTTATGTAGGTATTATCGTTTATATATTTACAAGTGTAATTCAACTGGTTATAAACTTATTTATGTATTTTATATTATATTTCCCTTTTGCTCCAAAAATCAATGTATAAATGACAGGATATTTGTATTTAGAATGAATGATGACCAACTATCAATATGAAAAGAAATGGATTATGAAAGAATTAAGAGATCAAAAGAATATTATTATGAAAGAGGTTTTGACCTCGTCACAACATTATTCCCAAAATCAGTGAATGCAGTTCAGAATACCTCGAAAAGTTATGGAAGGTCTCCTAGGATAGGGAAGGGAACTCCTAGGCCCTTACTGTCCCGTCTCAAAAATCCAGCCTGTATATAATAATTACATACGTAATTATTCATTACGTTATTCATACGTAATAATAGTCGTTGCAATATCGTGGAACTGATCATTTCATGAAATGGTTGATAATTTCATGAAATGATTGATAATTTCATGAAATGGTTGATAATTTCATAAAATGGTTCTATTTCATGAAATGCCCACCTAAAACGGACCATCTTTAAAACATCAACTTTTAATTATATATAAATCCACGTTGGGCCATATCATTAAATATCATTAGTGTAGTTTTTTCATGGTATCAAAGCTCGCTACGCTTTGCTCCCACCTTCGTCTTCTACCCGATCACGGTCAAGTCAGCACTGGTAGGACGCACGCATTGAAGATTCGTCTTCAGGCACTGTGGAGTGGACGACGAGAAGACCTGACGAAGTTCTCGAAGTTGTAGACACAACTTCATCGTCGTCGTCGTTCGTCGTCGTCGATTTTTGAGTTGGGTAGACACCCAACTGCAAAGTTTGCCCAAGATAGACATATTCATTAACAACCCTCGAAGTTGTTAATTACTCACCATCGACAGCTACAGGTCTTAGGTTAATAAGATCGCTATACATGATCTATGTTCATCCCGAGGCTGATCTATCTAGAAGCATCAGCCAAGCCGTTTAACATTTGCTCAAGTTCCTGCACCGATTCCGCCATAAGGAATATGTCATCGGCAAATCGTAAGTGTAAGATGTACTCGCCGTTATATTTATGCCCTTGCCTTTCCTGTCCACAGTCTTAAACATATCTTCCAAGGCGTTGGTGAACAGTTTCGGGGATATAATGTCCCCTGTCTCACTCCCCTGTGCAACTGGATATGTTTAGACTGCTTGATCTGCACTAGAACATTCATAGTCGCGGCGTCATAAAGACATCTCAGGACTTCGATATACCGGCAGTCCACTTGGCATCGCTGCAGACTCCAAAACGGCCCAGGTACATTACTCTTGACACTCGATTTCAATCGTAATTTGGGATTGGGATCAAAATCATGCCATTTGGTACTCTTGAATTTTAAACGAGCGCACTATTGGAATCGATAATGGTGGAATTTTATGGAACTAAATGAAATCGACTCAACTCGAAGTTATTCTCTTTTTCGGTACTCTTGGCGCGATTAAGACGTTAACATATTGAATTGGAATAGAGGTTACCACAGAATATAAACAGTTTTCAAAAGTTAACGTTTTTGCGATCGAGTGTGTTGTTTTTAGTGATTATCAAAGAAAAAATGGGACGTCTAGCTCTCATGTTTAGTATTTTGGGCAATGCTCATAGAGTAGACTTAAGGCAAAGGTGAAACATGACAAGACTGGCGCGCTATAAGTAAGTAAAAAAGCTTTTGCCATGAACGACGACGAGTTCAAAAAATGCTACAGAGTCACTAAAGATCTTTTTGAGGTCATATGTGGCGATTTGGAGCCTTTAATGCCAAAACCTACTCGTCGTAGTGATATATCCACGAGATACAAGGTTTGTGCCTAAACTTATTTTGAAAAGAGTTTTTATATTTATTTACGAAACTCTTTAGGTTCAAAGTACCATATTGTGCTATTCAAGGAACAATATGCAAACAAATGTTGGTATATTGGTCCTCAAATGAACTAAATTTCTTCAGCCGTCAAAAATACTTTTATCAATTGCTCAGCTTCTAACTCATCGGATTGAGATACCAATTACTATACTACTTACTATTATAATTACAATTTAAATCAAACCCTAAGCTATCTAACAATGAAAACCGCATTGCAATCGGTCCAGTAGTTTTTACGTGAAGCGTGACCAAACAAACATACAGACAAACAGAAAGACACACACGAAAACAAGCACCAGTTTTAATCCACTCAAGAATTGGCTTGATATTGGCTTTTTATGGGTCATTTTGCTGTGCCAGCTACAAGGCTTTTCTCCACTCATTCCCGAAGTCCGTTCTCAACATTCTAACAGGTACCACTTCTATGGCCTCTTGCCTCTCAGAATGCTTAAGATTCTCTAGACAAGGCCCCCTGTACAGTTCCTCCACGTTACTGTGAGATCTTCCATCTTTCATGTTCAGGTTTATACTTTCGTGAGCTTGTGAGGTCAAAATTCTGGTGTCGTTTTCAATACTCGACTGTACTCTTCCCATGGTTATGGCGTCTATTCGTTTTCCAGGGTCTTGTTCGGTAACGGCGCTAACCTCCCGCCAGTTCTGTGATCGGTCTTCCCTGCCAACAACTCGCCTCGGGCCTCAGATGACCCTCCTCTCCACACTCGTAACATCTAGGGATAAACCTAGGGCGAGTGTCACGGGGGGGGGGGGGGGGGGGTTATGCCACAACTTCCCTGATGCAATGGGCTCGATGATCATAACGTGCGGCCTCCACCTCCAAAGCATGGGCCAGTCTCCACTTCCACCCCACCTGGAAGTCAGCCCTCACTTCCAGGTCACGAATCCCATCGACAAATGCTTGGATCAAAATCACGTCGATGAGTGCAGGTGAGGACTGGTACGCCTGTCGAACCAGCTTTTCAATTTCGAGTGCCCACTGTTGTAGGTTCTTACTATTCCACTGAGCCCTGTCCTTTAACTGAGCACGAAACACGTGCTCCAGTTGTGCGTCACCGTAGCGAGATTCCAATGCTTCAAGAAGCTGTTCGTAGGTTGTCGTGTAACGCAGGGTTTAAAGGTAGTATCTACGTGTTACGCCGTTGGGTGACGTAACGATTAGGTAGATAGGAGATACGTAGTATCTCTACCTAGTCTGTGGATAGGAGGTTTTACCTCTTTGCGTTATATTATGACGTAACGCTTGGAGGCAAAATCAAAGCTTGTCTAAAATTATACATTACTAAAGTAGGTCAGACTATATTGTGGCAAATACTTGAGGCCGATTATAGAACATTTACAAGAGTTATAAAAGATTATTCATCAGATAACTACTCCTATCATCTCACAATCAATTTTTTACTCTAAAATTATAATATTGTGTAAACATAAATGATATTTTTACAGAGTTGAAGAGAAACCTAAGATTAATCAATCATCGTAACAGATACAGCTTTAAAACACTACCATCCACTCAAAAGGTATAATTGGAGGTCAAGAAGAGTTAGATAGAAGGATAATTGATAAGATTATAGCTCCACAAAAGAATCGTAAGTACTTAAATATAAAACGAAATACTACAAGGTGACATCCTTTCCAAGGGCCTCGAGTATAGTAAAGGCCTGGTCATGAAGGCCCAGTGTGAGTGCAGTCATAGCCTGCACTTTACTCCATCCGTTCGCCTTGACAACGGCCTCTAACTGGATCTTATAGGCCGACCATGAAGAGCTTCCATGAAACGGCGGCACTTTGAAACCTCGCGCCGAAGACGCAGTAACAACAGGGGCTGACATTCCGCTTCCAGATTTTAGGACACCCAAAGCTTTCTTCACGTCTGCGATCTGGGTCTCAGTTTCGGAGAGGCGGCTTTCAGTTCCGGAGATGCGGCTTTCAGTTACGGAAATGCGGCTCTCATGAAGATGTCCTTTACATCTTTGAGTTCTGTCCCAAAAGTTGCATGGAGGTCTTTTATGAGAAGAGTCTGTTCTTCCTGTCATCGAGCCTGCTCCTCTTTGTCACGTAGCAACTGCTCCTCCACGCGTCGAGCCTGCTCCTAAAAATCGAACGGCGTAACAATATATTATTTTGTAAAAATGATATTCATTTTTTTGTGTCAACCCTTGCATATAATAATAATAATAATAATAAATCTTTATTTCAGATGATCCATAATACACATTAGAAAATAATTTACGCATACAATACAAAAATAATCTATCTATCTATACTATAATAAAACTGTAACTGGGCTTAATCTGTACATTAAATATTTTTTGAAAATTTTGATTGAGATTAACTTCAAAATCGATATGGAGTGCAAAAAGGTTATTTTTTGATTTTTTGTCTGTCTGTCTGTCTGTCTGTCTCTTTGAACACGCATCACGCTGAAACTACCAGACGGAATATGATGCAACTTGGCAGAATCATAGCTGATGTACTGGATTAACATTTAGGATACTTTTTATCCCGGAAAAATCAACGGTTCCCGCAGGATAGGAGTAGAAAGTTTTTTAAAATAACACGTATCAAGCTAAAACTACTGGACGGATTTTGATGTAACTTGGCACAGTCAAAGTTTATATAATGTGTTAAAATGTTGAATACTTTTTATCCCGAAAAATTAAAAGGTTCCTGCAGCCGATGGGTCCAAAGTTGTGTTAAATTTAAAGTGATCATACATCCGTTTATAGACTGGTACCGAATTTCGTCATTTCGCTACGAGACTCACTGGCCCAGTTGGACAGATGCATGGGTGCGTAATCCAGACGTACGTGGATCGAAATCACCCGCCGTAGAAATGTTTTGCTCCATAATTAAAAGATTTTTACATTATTTATGCGTTATTTTTTACATTTTCCTTGATATTTTTAATAAAGTTATGGTAAAACGCACGCACCACGCTGTAACTATCGGACGGATTTTGATGCAACTTAGCACAGTTGTAACTTATAATAAGGGTTAAAATTCAGAATAGGTACATACTGAAAAACTAAAGGGCTCCTGCGGGATAGGGGTCGAAAGTTATATTAAATTATGAAGTAATAAATATAACGTAATAAAATGAAATAAATCAGCTCAAAGCCTTCGTCTTCTACCTATCACGACCATGTCGGATCAGCACTGAAGGTTGTTAATACAGGTAGGTAGGTACCTATATTGGTACTTTTGTTACTGGAATAACTCATAGGATCCTTATATCCCAGAAAAACTACCACGCGAGCAACGCTGCGGGCACAGCTATAAGGCAATAAGAACGTAAATCTATACAAAGAATATAATTTAAAAAAAAATGGTCTATGAATAGAACATTTTTTAAATTCGTGTCTGTCTGTTTGTCTGTATGTTTGTTCGCGCATCACGTAAAAACGTTTTAGACCGATTGCGATGCAGTCTTCAGTGTTAGGTAGCTTAGGATTTGACCTAAAAACTGGGGTACTTGGTATCTTAATCCAATGGTTAGAAGCCGAGCAATCGATAAAAACCTTTGTAACGGCGGAAGGAATTTTGATCAAATTTTTATTTTAGATCTTGAAATAGCACATAGAGTACTTTTAACCTAGAGAAATGACCACGCGAGCGAAGCCGCGGGCACAGCTAGTAATAAATAAAAATGTTAAGTAGGTACATATAATTTCAACCTTAGTTTACGTACAGGCAACATAACAGAATTACATTGAGATTTAACTTATAACACGTATTATGAGCTTTACCCAGTGTCTTAAGTCAGTCAGTCAGTCAGGTTTGTCAGCAATAGCTTGAAGCATTTGATTGCTACTGCCGCGCAATCTGTTCAGCAAGGAATGTGCCTTTCTTCTCATAATGGCGTGGAAGCGGTCTGTTCGGGCCTGTGTGAACATCCCTGATGCGCTACAGAAGCGCGGCAGTTTCAATAACACCCTAAACGCGTTGTTATATTGAACACGCAGAGCGCTGTAATCTCACGACATGTTACCGAATCGATAAAATTTTGCCGAGGCTAGAAGATCCATGCTACCGAATTTTTTCGATAAGATCCATGCTCGCACTGCAGCTCCGTAATCCAGTCCGTACATATTCGCAGTCGTCGCGTGAGAGGGAATGCTCATTATTAGCTACTAGTCGCTTGTCGGCATTTAGCGCCGCGACAAAGGAGTTGACTCACTATTAGGATTTATTACACATATTGTACAGGGTATCCTAGTTTGGGGCTAGTATTGGTGTGATTTGTCCCAAATATATTATATTAAAAATATTATTATTTTATTTAAACAAGTAAAAAAAATGGAATAGGGTCCTTAATATGGAATACCAGAATTTTCCGGAAACAAATGATCGGCTAACGGATTGATCGGCAATAAGCAGTGATCATCTACCTCTTTCTAACACTATACATGCGTACAGGTTTCAACTCGTCGCCGGTCGCGCGAGTCCTATAGCCATAGTGAGACTGTTTTGTTTCGTCGCTGGCAGAAAACTTTTTATGGCATGTATAAATTAACTATTTTTCGTAGTATAATTAAAAAAAGAATTTCATTTATTGCATATATGCATTGTTTAAATGTTTATTTGAAAGTATTAGAGGATTTTTATTGAATTGTTTTGTTCAGTTTAATACTATGAATATAAGTTTAAATTAGTTAGAAATGCAAAATATGGACAGTTCGTGGTGTCCAAATATGAACCATTCAATTTATAGACTTCACCTTACAAAAACGAGCTCGTTGAAAAAAGTAAGAAGAAAGAGAAAATGAAGTAACAAGATTGAGAAAGGCTAAGAATAAAAAAAAGTACGAAAAGAAATCGAAAGGCAAACAACCAAAACAGAAAACTAAAGTTAAAGACACGCCACACGCTCACCGCAACTCGTCCACGTACATTTGCTCAATACATTTGCTCAATACTAAACTCACTCCATTTCACTCCACTTTACTAACTTCTCACTTACACGCACTTGCACATCCCTGCAGTATTTTTAAATAATTAAATAAGATTGCAAGTCGTGGGGCTGATGAGACCATACGAACACCTTCTAATGTGCTTTTTCCTCCTCTGATACCCAGACTCTTAAGAGACTGGTGTTATCAGTGGGGCGACACTTACAAATTTTTTTTCTTGTTATACATCTAGTTTATATTTTAAAAATGAATACACAATATTATGGGTACTTTTACTGATTGATGTACATATTACGCTCGCTTCGTTCGTCATCTCGAGGGTAATAGCTGAAAATCAGTGTTTGCTCCTTGAGCAATATTATTCGCAGAGCTATGACCCATTTGTTTTACTACAACACACACTTATTTTAGTTTTGTATAGTATCTCAGGAGTTTTGTGCATATGTCTGGTGCACGTGACGTGTACAAAATTTGAATAATGTTAAGAGATATGTACCTATTATACCATATTTAAATCTGCTTGTCTGTTGCATTTAATGTTCTACGTGTGTGTTTTATAGAAACAAATAAATCATTTATCTATCTATCTATCTATCTATAAAGAACAATCCAGCGGATTCAGATGATGAGATAGTATTGTTTGACACAGACAGTGAGTGAGAGACAGTGTCTTGATAGAAAATGAAGCTCCTGACTCAGTTTAATCTACATTTTATTTAGAACCAAAGATCCTAAAGTATCTGATAGAAATTATGATCGATTTTGATAGTTTTATAGTGTTCCATATTTGGGGTATCTATTCCATAATTAAGCACCTTTGTGTTGATTTTGTTTATGAGAACTTATAGTATTTATAATTAATAAAAACCCGTTTTCTCTAAAATTGTTATAGTTGACATTCCTTGTTATTCCCAAAAAGTCTTCAAATATAATATACAAGATTATTACTATCTAAACCGCAAGCGTATGTCTTTGATAATAACAAATAAAAGTATTTTTTTTGTTTTTTTATTTTTATTTTTAATGCCTAAATAACAAAATGGTAGTCCATATTTGGTTACTTTTCTCTATATTATAATTGTGATAGCCCGTTCTAAGTTTCACCATGACCTGGCCGATGATATCGTCTTAATGGTGGAGTCGCTGTAAGACTTGCAAAGTATGCTGAATAACCTAGCTGATGCTTCTCGACGCATCGGTCTCGAAATGAACATAGATAAACCAATCAAATAAGATCAAGATCATGTTTAATGATCTTTTTGACCTGGAACCGATTGCAGTCAATGGTGCATCTCTTGAAGTTGTCCAATAAAATGTAGCTGAAGACTGAGCTCAGTGGTGTGCATTAGGAGAGGCCTACGTCCAGCAGTAAAAATTATAGGCTGATGATGATGATGATGATGATGATGCAAACATTGCACGTTAAATAAAAACTCGATGGGATTTCTTCTCCCATCTAATCACACTGTTACCCGTTTGGGGTACTTGATGGTAACCTACTAATAGTCTAAACTTTACTTTTCAGGGGAAGTTTAGGTCCCTAATATGAACAGCACATAACGCCAGAAAAACACGAATATTTTTTAAATTTCTATTTATTGATTCAATTTGAACTTCGAACTCACAATAAAATGCAGCACAGTCAACATAAAAAAAAACTTCAAACCATTTATTATTATGTAGGTACTTATTAAAATACGTGAAACGGTGATCGGGCAAGGTACAGAAACCGGGTTTTAGTAACTACTAACACCAATCTTATTGACAAACATTTAAATTGTTTAGATCGCAAGTACTAAACCGACGACAGAGACAACAGATTTTGAGCAAAAAGTTTGTTAAAAAAATAAGGTTGGTTTGTTTATCAATAGATTTTAAAATTACGTAGCGGTTACTGATGCTGGATTAAACTTACGTTATACACAGTGAGTAACATACGAATGCCGTACGACAAGCCACGGGCGAGCGCACACTACGCGCCTTTTGCTACGACCTCAGTCCGGAGTTACGACTTCAGCACGGAGCTTCGGCTTCATGAGTCAAGAGCAAGGACCGCAGCTTGGAGCTATGGCTTCATATGTTAAAAGCTAAGTCCTCAGCTTGGATTTAAGGCATCATACATCTACAGGTACGACCAGCATGGAGCTACGGCTGCTTAAGTCAAGATCTACGGACCTCAGCTTGGAGCTACGGCTTCATATGTCAAGCGCTAAGATCTCAGCCCAGAGTTACGGAGTCGTAAGTCTAGAGATATGACCTCAGCTCGGTCCTACAGCCTCTTAAGTCTTGAGCTAACCAGTCCAGGGTTACGGCCTCATAAGTAAAGAGCTACGAGCTGTACGTAGCACTAGCTACGAGAGTTAGTTTATTTTGTTCAGTCGTAGCAAAAGTAGAGTAAAGAACGCCGTGACGCCTCTGATATGACTTCAATTGTAGTAACGCCACTACGCCCGTAAACAAATAGAAATAGTGTATATAATTAGCTTATGTAATAAATAAGCTTAAATGTATATAATACTGAGGCAGAATTACATCTTAACTACGACGTAACATTAAGTGTGGTACGTACGTGGGAGTAGACACGAGCGCAAGCCCTTACTTTATACGGACGAATGCGATATATAATAATATTTGCTTTATATCTATGTATCTGACGCTAAAACATCTATATAATGTATTACTTTTTGTACATCTACTTATTATAATAACCATACATACACTCACTTACTAAGCTTCACCGCCGGTACCCAAGGTGCGTCACAACCTTTGCCGCGTATGATGCCCCCACTGACTAGATTCACACGAATTATGATTTTGATATATGCTAAAACCACAAGTGTATGTCGTTAACATTAAACACACTTTGAGTACGCGACACCTTCTCCGGGATTGAGTATTGTCCCGCGGGCGAACGGGCCGAGAGTGCAGGAAAGCTTATCGAAAATTCAAATCAAAACTGATCTATGAAAATCGGGAAAATGTTAGAAGCTCTCTGAATAGATCAGGTATAAACAGTACAAAACGGTTCGCCCGCGCCGGCTTTGCCGTCCCATAGCTAAGTACACGTTAATTATTAAAATATATTTTCGCATTTTATTACATAAAATTCACGTTTATGATCTACCTACTTTAGAAAAGGAAATGAAAGCGGGCATTACAGTAAGTTTAAGGTTCAAAAATTTGTACGCGGAGCTTATTTACACAGCGTACCATGGACGTTTGTTCAGCCCGCGAGTGGTCACTTCCGGTCGCAGAAAGAGAACTAAAGATAACACGGAGACTAACTAAGAGTGAGATCATAGAGAAATGTCCTAATTCAATCAAAATTCTTCCAAGGAACGATTTAAGAATCGCAACTGGAAATGACCACTCGAGTGGCGGTCTCAAAAACTTAATTTAAAATTTTACTACGGTGACACTTATAAATCCTAGGGTACTAGACGAAAACTTAGATCTAACCTTAAGAAATAATAATAAATAATGTATTTTGGTGCAAAAATAACTGAGTAAACCTAAACCTCATTTGACTGACGCGAGTTAACGCAATTATGATATCCACTAATCACACAAGCTTATGAAAGAATATTGTAACCAACAGTGTTAAACCCTCCCACCGACCACTGAGTCCATAATCCTTACTAAAGTACGAAGTTTCACACGCATTCATTCCATAAATAATTAAGACATAGATAAAGGTGTAGGGTAGAAAACACCCTGTCTCTAAGGGCTCCTAGCACACACACACAGAATTTTGAATATCGTCTACACGATAAAATTTTGCCAAATAGTTCACACTGTACATTCGTCCCGTCTTGTCACTCCAATGTAATGCAAACTAAGACGGGGACGCTTAATTTTACTTTAGTAAGTGAGCGGACTCTGACGACAAGATGCGGCAAGATGTGAGAAGAATCGTCAATACGCGACAAGATCTGATAATGCGGCAAGTTGCGTCGTTAGCGTGGCTGGTGGGAGAGATTACATTGGAGAGGGGGGATTTACTCCTTGACTTCGAAGTACTTGTAGGTGGGGTTCTCGTAGCCATTGATCTGCATGTTGGCCACGTGCCGCTCCTCGGGGGTGGGGGCCACGGCGCCGGTCTGCTCAACCTGAGGGGGTTAATAAATAAATAAAAAATATTGAGGCTGCTAGAAGTTGTACTGATGAAAATCCAATGTAAAAATTGGAAATGGAGAATGGAAATGAGAGAAGCTTACCTGCGTTTACTTAGGCGAGATTTGTGTTAGATATAAAATATTATAAGATAGGTGTGTAAAAATAGTAAAAATATTAAAAAAACACCGTCTCTCGAAAATAACAGTTTTTTAAATATCTGTTGCACTGGAGCGTCTCAATTGCTAACAAAATAATTATTAGGACGACTATCTAGAGTTTAAAAGTTTACGAGATATAGCCGAAACAGATAACGCACTTTATGCCCGCGTCAACTCGGAACAAAATACATAGTTTGTAGGAGAGAGGCATATTTTATAGTAATAGTTATTGGTGATACATGCCACATCAGAGATAGGTCTTTGTTGGAGATTGTATGTGTTTGAGGGGTGTTTGGGAAATGTATTTGTGGGAGGTCTATAATAGAGAAATGTCTTTTTTTGGCACAGGTCTGTATTTGAGACAGATTGGGGAGTCTATGATTGGGAGAGAAACATATTTTGAGAGTACATAGATAGATCTGTGTTTGCGGGAGGTGAGTGTGTAGAAGCCTAAGTTTGAGAGTGGTCTACATTTGGGAGATGTCAGTGTTGGTAGTGAGCCTTTGTTTGGGGAGAGTCTGTATTTGGAACCTCTGGTACATGAGAAAGCTTAAGATAGGACGAGGCCAATGTTCAACAGTGCATGAATGTAAGCCAGTGATTATGAAAATGTAAGAAAGTTTGAGAGTGATCTACATTTCGAAGGAGATGCGAGTGTTAGAAGCGAGCCTTTATTTAGGCAGTGTCTATATTTGGAGCCACTATAGCGAGAAGCGTATATTAGGACGAGGCCTATGTCCAGCTGTGAATGTTTTTATTTACGACTACTAGTGCATTTAGCGAGTGTCAAGGATATAATAAGATATTAAAAGTTTTTTTTCAACATATATTTAAAATGTTCCTGTCAGTCAATCAGGTAGTAAGCCGTTGATGATGACGTAGTAAGAAAGGGTGTCGGGTACTACCTTGGTACCCACCTGCACGAAGCCCTGCGCAGCGGGCGCGCGGTCACGGCGGCGCGCCACAGCGAGCGCGACGCACGCTGCGGCCGCTAGCGCCGCGCCACCCACGCACAGCGCGGGGTACAGGGCGCCTGCGCCGCCCACGCCGGCAGGGGCGCCGCGAACTGTGAAGCCCTAGAAACAATGGTGGGACTTATTGCTTCGTTTTATCACAATAAGGATATGGTATTATCATAGATCTAATTCGCTTTTCGACAAACGTTATCCCATACGGGCCTAAAGCGACTTATTGCAAATATTGCAAATTAAGAGAAAAGTATATTTTTTTGTTCATTTACCATTCTATTTTATTTACCATATATTTTTTTGTTCATTCTGTAAAGGTGTTGTCTTCAATTGGTCGCTGTATTTTTTTTCTCGGGCTACGGTATATTTATTGTACCTTTAATTCATTAAAATAAGTAGGTATAGGGCTATTTGTTAAAACTACGGCATCTACCTATTAATGTCTTTAGCGGAAGTAAGCTATATAATATTTACTAATTTTATTATGGTTATGACAAAAAAATATGATTCAAAAATAGTTAACATATCGAGTCCCAGTCAGTCAGATAGTCAAAAGTGTTTATAGTCAAGGAGACAACAGGAAATGGCACGTTTTTTGCGTTTGTATCATTTGCCTACACTGTTACACGTTAACACCGAAAGGTTAAAACTCAACCAATACACTAATGTGTATTGTGCTAATGCACTCGAATCAAAACTTTCAGAACAAAATTCAAAGCAACAACGTCTTGATTTCGTTTTCCCGCCTAAGCTCATTTTCACGTTTATTCATATTACAAAAAAACTTTTAAAGCGGTTTACACTGGTACTTACTGGCTGCGAGTGCTGAAGCTCGTGTTTAAGCGCGTGCGCCGGCGGCGGCGGGGCGCGCTCCTCGGCGTGCTCCAGGGCGGCGCGCAGGCCCTCGCCTTCAGTCTGTGGATCAACACACTTGTTAGAAGAAGCCTGGATAAACTCCACAAATTTATTTCTGAACCGTTTGATGGATGAAGTTGTGGACACACAGGTCGAAGACTGACAGGTGAATTGGAATAGAAGAGGGTAAGAGAGGTAAAAATCCATTGATCCGTCTTTGAAAAAACCGACGTTGTAATAATAACATTTGTTAACATAATTTAATTGTTTGGTCAAACGAAGCGATGTCTTCAAATCAACTTGGGGTATTGGAGTTTGTATTATTACGAGCTGGGGTTCGGATAAAATTAATGTACGCCAATTACCTACACCAAAATATAACCTTTCTTCGTAAAACCACAAAAAGAAATTAAACCGACAAGTAAAACAAACACTTTGTAACTCGACTGTACACACTAATTAATTATCACTGAATATTCGCATCGAATCACTTTGATCGTTTCGTTTTGAATCCTTAGTCACTAGATTTATACAGCGTCGCACGGATCGATTTCATTTCAGAAGGCACTCGTATGTTCTAGCAGTAGTCGGTAAGTACTTTAACCTTCAAGGCCGGCGCCGCCTTTGATGTTGCCGCATCGCGCCGCACCCGTAGGTACCTAAGGCTGACGGCGCCTTTGAAGTTGCCGCGTCGTGCCGCGCCCGTATGTACCTACCTAACGCGCGCTCTAGAAACTTCTGTAGGTATTGTGTTTTTTTTTTAAATAGCTTTCGAACCGTTGAAATGATCATCATGAAAATTAGTAGGAGGTAAGAAAGGAGATAAGTAAGGGAAGTTCGTTAGTAGGTTGAGTTGAAAATGAATCCGAAGAGGTTGAATTACATTTACAAATCGGTCGCGGGGTTATGACATAAATGCTTGATAAGGGAGTCCAAAAAGGGGTAAAACAGTTTAATATTATGACATCAGGTTAAGTAAAATTTCATTTGAAAGGGTTTTATTTGTCATTTCAAAGCTTTTTTACACGACAGCCCAAAAAGGAATGTTTTCAGGGTTTATGTAGGTATGTATATACGTATGTAAGTTTCATTATTCCACCATAACTTTTGAATGCCTGAACAGATTTGGATCTATGGGGTATTGTTAGAATCCTTACATCATCCCGAGTTACATAAGGTATTTTTTATTTAAAAAAAAAACTCTTGTTAGTCATGTTTTTTCTCTTACTTTGAGGCTTCGTTTTTGAGTTACAAGTAATAAGGGAAAAAGATCGGGTGAACACTTCCATTTATGAGGGTGTGTGTGTGCGTGATGTACCTCTCCAGTAGATCGTCGGCTGGTTGACTCGCTGACTTCCATGGTATCGGTTTCGCTCTCGGGGGCCTCGGTCACTGTGCTCGTGATCATCTCCTGGAACAAACCACCAGGTAATAAAGTAAATCTATTCTTAGACAAACGAGTTTAAGAGCGAGTTCCTGGTTATTGGTGAGTTATGTGTGGAGTTCTTGGTATCAGTTTAGTTCTGCATGAAAAAAGTTCAAAGGGTTCGTTACATTTTACTATGGAGCCGGGGCATATCTACAAGTTATTCCAGCAACCACCATTGAAAAAAAATCGTGATGTCACGGCCACTGCATCAATAAATTAATAAATCGATACAGGGGCCTAATTCTCTAATTTTAAGATGCCAATTTCACGCCAATTCCACGCCACCTGCGTGGAATTTGTTCGTGATTCCAGGCAGACAGCGTGGAATCGGCGTGGAATTCGCGTGGAATTGGCGTGAGTGGTCATACAGAATCCAGGCCAAGGACTTCAATATAGGTAAATAAAACACGTTATTACACCTTTTTTTTATTGATGGTTAGTATAGTAAAGCTTCGCATTCCTATGATTTAGGTTGATGATGATGATTGTACGTCATAATTTATATCTTTGAGCTCCAATATCTCAGAAACGCAACACTTTAGGATACTGATGTGATAACATTTTTAGTTTATATTTAAGTGTTTTATTAAGCTATATAAGTCAGCGGCCGCGATTATTCGATTATTTCAGAATGGTGGACTCGTAGGTAGGTACTTTAAAAATGTCAAGTACTTTAGAAACGCGATACTTTGGGATACTAGTGTATTAACATTTTTAGTTTATATTGAAGTTTTTTAACCCCCTTCATTCCTATGAAAATAAAACGAGCCGTTTTTCCAACGACTCATTTCATTTTGACGGTTTTTGTATGGGTTTTAAGTCAAAAGCTGACGGACAGTAAGCTAAAACGGTTCGTTTTAAAATATAGGAACCGTCCATAAAGAATGATCAGTTGTTGTGATATTTCGATTTTTTCAAAATGGTGATGACTGTACGTGAAAAATTTCATAATGCTATCATTGAGCTCCAATACCTCAGAAACGCGATACTTTAGGGTAATAGTGTACTTAAGAAGATTTTTTGTTTATATTGAAGTTAATAAGGGATAATCAGTGGCTATAGGTATGCCATAATGGTTAGAAGGCCTTTGGATTCACTTTCAAAGATAGTATAGTATAGTTTTAATGTATACATGAAGTTTACAATTAAGGCAAGCCGGATGGTGAGTTCGTGCATGGACACGGAAGCGGCGGAGGAGGGCGGCGACGAGGACGTCGCACTCGGGGCGGCAGAGGAGCTAGGGGCGGTAAGGGCTTAGTTACCTCACACTCCGTGGGCTCGCATACGAAGCCGTTGCTTATACTCACAGTAGAAGTAGTCTCCTGCGTGAAGACGAGCCGGGTGGTGAGGTCGTGCACGGATACAGAGGCGGCGGAGGGGGGCGGTGACGAGGGCGCCACGCTCGGGGCAGAGGAGGAGCTGGGTGCGGCGGGGGGCGCAGTCGCGTCGCCCTCCGTCGGCTCGCTGGCCTCGTCGTCGGACTCTTCGCTCTCTTTGATGCCATTCGACGTCTGGAGGGATTGACGGGGTGTTAGTGGGTCCACAAACACAGCAAGCACACACAAACACACACACGCGCGCACACACACACACACACACACACACACACACACACACACACACACACACACACACGAGAATATATTCAGAATAATTAATTTAATTAGTAATTTAAAAGCATTCTAGTATAACAAAAATTTATAAGTCACTTTTCGCCATTTAACCTTAGAACTCCTTAGAATCTTTCCTTCTTAATCTTCTGTCTCAGATTGGTGCTTTAGTATTTTTTAATCTATAATCCGAATAATTCAGAATAATTAATTCCTTGCTTAATTCATTACTAATTGAAAGCATTCTAGTATATAAAAAATATAAGTCCCTTTTTGCCAATTAACCTTAGAACTCCTTACAATCTTTCTTTCTGAATCTCATGTCTCAGTTTGGTGCTTTGGTCTTTTTAAATCAATAATCCAAATAATTCAGAATAATTAATTCCTTGCTCAATTCATTACCAATCAAAAACATTCTAGTATAAAAAAAAAATAATAGTTTTCGCCATTTGACCTTAGAACTCCATAGAATCTTTTGTTCTGAATTTCACGTCTCAGTTTGGTGCTTTGATTTTTTTAAATCAATAATACGAATAATTCAGTATAATTAATTCCTTGCTAATTAAAAGTATTCTAGTATAACAAAAATTTTGAAGTCACCTTTCGCCATTTGACTAAAACCACAGCGCAGTGCGCGTGAAGCATTTTGCTAATATAATTATATTTGTGCTTGGTGCGTTGGTCCCTCTTGGCGCTTAGTTGATCTCTAGTGGCATGTTCCTTCTGTACTTCAGCCTCAATGTGATCTAGACGTAATCCCCGATTATATATTCTCACCTTAGCCCATTTCTTCTGAATCTCCAGTCGCTGCTAGGTACGTTGGTCCCTTTTGGCATTTAGTTGATCCCTAGCGGCCTGTTACCTCTGTACTTCAGCCTCAATGCGATCTAGACGTAATCCCCGACAATGTATTCTCACCTTAGCCCGTTCGTTCTGGATCTCTTGTCGCTGCTTGGTGCGTTGGCCCCTCTTGGCATTTAGTTGATCCCTAGCGGCCTGTTCCCTCTGTACTTCAGCCTTAATGCGATCTAGACGTAATCCCCGATAATTTATTCTCACCTTAGCCCGTTCGTTCTGGATATCTTGTCGCTGCTTGTTGCGTTGGTCCCTTTTGGCATTTAGTTGATCCCTAGCGGCCTGTTACCTCTGTACTTCAGCCTCAATGCGATCTAGATGTAATCCCTGATAATGTATTCTCACCTTAGCCCGTTCGTTCTGGATCTCTTATCGCTGCTTGGTGCGTTGGTCCCTCTTGGCATTTAGTTGATTCCTAGCGGCCTGTTCCCTCTGTACTTCAGCCTCAATGCGATCTAGACGTAATCCCCGATAATGTATTCTCACCTTAGCCCGTTCGTTCTGGATCTCTTGCCGCTGCTTGGTGCGTTGGTCTCTCTTGGCATTTAGTTGATCCCTAGCAGCCTGTTCCCTCTGTACTTCAGCCTCGATGCGGTCAAGAAGTAACTCTTCAGCTTCAGGTGTCATAGACATCAGGGAGACGGCCATGTCGTCCTTAGATTGCATGGACTGGAAATAGAAAATCTAGCTTTAGGAAGCAGATTCCAAATTTTAGTTCTCAGTTGTTATTCTCAAAATTATTGTATCAAAACATTTTTATATTTTTATTTCTTTTATGTTTGTTGTGTTATTCCAGACCAAAGTACCTATAAAGCACAAAATACCAAATTTCGTTCAGTCGTTAAATAGTTTTTTATCGATTGCCCGACATTTACTCATCTGCCTGAGATACCAAGTTCACCAGTTTTTAAGTCAAGCCCTAAGCTATTCAACAGTGACAACCGCAACCGCATCGCGATATGTCCAGTAGTTATTACGTGATGCGTGAACAAACAAACAAACAGACAGAAAAGTTAAAAAAAAACTTGTTCATTACCTTATTTGAAGTAACATAGGTCGTTTTTTTTAAATTATCTACTTTGTTTATATTTTTGGTTCTAAGAATAGATAGATAGATAGATAATAGTTTAAGCTTGATAATGAGTTTGGCCTTTGTACAACTACGGTAACAATTTTACTAATTTTGCTTATAACGTAAAAAAATAGTAGTCGTAGTCACTGCTGAATATACGAGTTCAAATTGATTGTTTATACCTGAACATAATCCTCAATAGCAGTTCCGATGCTGGCGTAGAGGTGTGGGCGGCGGCGGAGAGAGGTCAGGGCGCGCTGCAGAGCACGGTCCGCGTCCTGAAAGTCACAACATGTGGGGTCAGCATCAGTTTAATTATATAAGCCAATTTTGAGGGTACATGCATTTAACATTTTGTAGAAGCTTTTACCTTCTATTTGTCGATTTCGTTTAGTGTCAAGCGAAATGATTTCCATATTTGTTTACTTTCTATGAAAAGCAATCAATCTAGGAAGTTGTCCAAGTACTGGTAGCAGTGTGGTAAGACAATACCATCGTCACGAGAGTGTCTTGTGCAGTCTTTAAAGTTTACCTCACAAGAAAACCGAAGAAGCAATCCCTTAACTAGGTTAGTTCATCTGCCACAGCCATAGAAGCCATAACCCATAGTCTCCAAAACAGTCATTCCCTACAAATCTATAAAAAAAACATGCCTACAGTCCCCTAATAAGCCTTCGCCTGTAGTCCCATAGAAGCTTTTCCCTACAGTCCTATAGAAGTCTTCTCCTACATTTTCTTAGTAAGCCTATACTAACAGTCCCATAGAAGCTTAAGCCTACAGTCTCACAGAAGTTGTTACCTGTAGTCTGTCAGCAGCGCTGGCCCGTTCTGCAGCGGCAGCCTCCTTGCCCGCGGCGGCGGCGCGGCGCCAGGCGGTGAGCGCGCCGCTGCGCTCGGCGGCGAGCGCGCGCACCAACCGTTGCAGACATTTCTGGACGCGGTGGCCCTGAGGAACATTGTCCAGGTTACGTTGTCTGGCCTGTTTCTTTCTAATTCAGATCACAGTCTGCGTGGAATGTTCTGTGTGAGCAGTAGAAAATTTGAGGTGGTAAATGGAGCTTATTAAAATAGGTAATTAATATCATATTTTTTGTAGAAACAAAATGAAGGTAACCTAAATTGTTTATGATAATTATATTTTTATGTATACTTATAGTATACTTACAGGGTAAACCGAAAAAAAAATTGGGGGTGCCATCATAGGGCACTGGTGAGGTTTTTCAACAGATGAGATGAGACAGGTGAAATTTTTCAACAGGTGGGATGGACAGGTGAGATTTTTCAACAGGTGGGATGAGACAGGTGAGATTTTTCAACAGGTTGAATGAGACATGTGAGATTTTTCAACAGGTTGGATGAGACATGTGAGATTTTTCAACAGGTTGGATGAGTCATGTGAGATTTTTCAACAGGGACCTTTATGGCAGATATGATTACCGAAAAAATAAAGGAAGGTTTGTTCTTAGAAATCAATTTACAATTTTTCAAAAGTATATATATGGTATTTAAGATTTTAGAAAAAACATATATTTTTTGCTTAAAATCGATTAAATATAATAATAAAATAAATGTTTCATCAAAATCTGATTCTGCTGCCTAACGTTTCTACAGCCCGAGTTCTTACCGTTACAAAGCTAGCAAGAAGTGTAAAGAAGAAAAATAAGCATTACAAAAAAAAAACACAAAAGTTGCTATACAACTTCATGAAAATGAACGTTATTATTTTGGTAGAGTTATGTTAGAAAAGAGAAAATCTAAAAGTTGATTTACATGAAACTTTATAAATTTTATTTAAATGTATCCTTTCTTTTACAGTTAACATACCATACTTGCCATAGAGAGCCCTGCTAAAAACTCACTTTGCTTAAACTGATTGAGAAGACAGGACCCCAATATTTAAAGACCAAGCGAGCGCGAAGCGCGAGCCAAGTATCTCCGTTTCAGTATGGGCAAAAATGCTTTTCCTATGTCTGGATCTCCGGCTGTTCTCCTCTACAGGTCGCATTTCTCAACCGAGCTAGACGAAACTTGGTATACAGGTTAAACGAATTTTTAGAACTTATTAGTACTGGGGGATTTTTGATTGGAGGGTACTTCACCCAAAAAGTGGACTACTGAATACCTCCGCCTAATAAGATCCAATTTCAATGATTATTTTTTATTTGAATGGTAGTAACTTTACGTTGGTCTCATAGAAATTTGGTGAAGATCTGATGAGGATCTTCGGCGTGATGAGCAGAAAAGCTACTCAAAATGAAGTAAATTGCTCACTTTTAGATTTCTTCCAGAGCAATCAGCCCTTTACCTACTAGGTAGGGATTGATGGAGCACCTTGGTTATTAATTTTAGTTTTACAATAGGGTAACTAGATGGCGCTACTTTGCACCGCTAGATTGTTTGTAAGAAAGTATGTGCTCGCGAGGTCTACAGCTCACAGAGCCACTAGTGATATTATGCATTTAGTAAGTGCTCATCTGGCCAGAGGGCGTCCTACACTATGTTTGCTTATACGCAGTCTCCACTCAAGAACTCCGCACTTTGACATATGTGACCAATCCATTGCCACTTCAGTTTGCTAATTCTTTGAGTTATGCCGGTGATTTTCGTTCTCTGCCGTATCACCTTGTGACGGATGCGATCCCTCAGAGAAACCCCGAGCATAGTCCATTCCATAGCTCGCTGAGCGATTTCAAATGGAGCGACGACCTACGCAAAGTAGCTGGCAGTAATAACATTAGAAGAGCCGAAGATCAATCTCGGTGGTACGCATAAGGAGAGGCCTATATCCAGATCAGCTTCATAATGTGCTAGGATATAGTTACATTAGGCGGCTGGTCCCGCAGAGAACGAGTGTAGCAAGACGAAGCGGTCCGGCGACGTTGGGCGAGGTGCGCCAGCACTCGCTGCTGATGGAGGGCGGCCAGCCGACGACGCTCTGCTACACCTTCCTCCTCAAGAGTCTGGAATATAATGACATGAAATGAAAAAAGTTTATTCACAGCGGTTAGCGGTTAACAAAATGAAACATAAAATATGTACCTACATTATTTTTTTAAATTAACTGTCCTTTACATTGAGAGATGTCTGTATGACTTTCACACTAGACACCTAGACAGGCATGTACTGTGAAGACCCAATAAGATTAATATCACAATAGTATCTAGTAGTATATTAGTCCATTTTGTATCTATGGCCATGTAGGTACTCCTAAACTAAAATAATTTTAATTAAAATATAATATAAATACAATAGGTACATTATGCATTATCTTAACAATCTGTTTCAAATTATAATTATCATCTGCAATAATTGAACAAATTGACTTTGCCTTAATAGAGACAGTAAGAAAATAGTTGATGGACACTCAATATCAAGTTTATGTTGTAATTAAACTACTTAACCAATTCGTGGCCAGATTGTTGTGATTGATGTGTACGATATGTTATGTACTCTAATTCTAGCTGGAAAATATAAATCTCCCAAAAAGAGACCATCACTCAAACTGAAGGAAAATATCGTGAGAAAACCGGAAAGTTGAAGAATCACAAAATTCAAGGTCATATCATGTGACATTCCATGCCATACAATATACACCATAGACAATATATGCCATAGTGGGGTATTTGTAATTTTTTATTCAATTTATTATTAACTTGTGACGAGGCGAGCATCTCGCTCGCAATATAGTAAGCGCCGCATCACGCCTGCCCATAACAATTGCAGTGCCACCCAGAACTTCACCCGCCTCCTACGGTTATCAGAAAATCTCCTCCTAAAGTTTCCTTTGCACAAAAGCTCCTATTATAAGTCTTTCGCCATACAAGCAGTTTGTGGAACTCTTTACCGGTTCCTTTTAGAAAAGCACAATCGTTGCAATGTTTCAAACATCAGGTTAAGAATTTTTACTTGTCCTCATTGTAATTTTTCACTTTTGTCTGAAACTATCTATACCTCATGTACATTATTTATGTACCTACCATAAAATATTTATTAGTTTATTATAATGTTTATATATTTACTAGTATTTGCTATTTACATATTTATTAGTATTATCTTGCTATTTATATTTTGTTTTATTTGTTTGTTATCTCCTCTTCTTTTTTGGGTATTATACTCAAACTTTGCTCACCAACAACTACCTCTATTATATATATTGAGACCCATGATATAGTCATGGGTCTCAATATAGCCTACGTTGCCTGGAAGAGACCGCTGCTTAGCGATAAGGCCACCGATTGTACTATTTTTAAAAGTTTATTTTTATTTGTAAGTGCTTCTTTTGGCTTTCAACGTCCCGCGCACTTTTCACTTACAAAAAACTGCCAGATCGTTTCAGATACCGTTAACAAATTATACTAGTGACACGGAAGGTTATGTTATAATTTGTTGTAGTTTGTGTTGTTGTCAGGAAGTTTACGTACCTGTACGTTTGACTGGAACTTGGCGGTCATGCGTTGGCGGAAAGTCTGGGCGGCGACGGGGTCTGAGGTCATCATCGTTTGGTACCGGTCTTCGAGCTCGGACCATTCTTTCATCACCTTGGTGATCTGCAAGAAAAATACCCATTACTATTATAAGTTATAAACACAAAGTCACTTTAATGTGGTTTATTTAAAAATAACTTAAACCATTTGTTGATGGTTTATGGCAAAATTGGCAGAGACCCCGCCCTTACTGTGACGATGATGCTGAAAGAAACCACGAGGAACATGGTATCAACGAAATGATACCTTTTCACGGTGAGTTTCCTCCAACCGCTGCTGGGCATCCTTGTAGCTCTGGTGCTCCGTGCGAGGGTCGAAATGGGAGAAATAGGGGTCAGAAGTAGCCGTGGAAGCCTGAAACAAAGATAATCTTATCAATGCTTTAAAATGATTACATTTTTATTCGTCCCAAACCAAAACATAAAATCTCTGAAAAATCACTAATCAAGAGGTTAAGCGGTTTAGCAATAATATCAAGCAATAAGTTACAACAATTATTTTGAATACCAAGCTACGAATGGCTTTCGATGCCAACTAAATTTTACAAGAATTAATTGTGTGCAAATCAATGTGGGTAGAAAAAATATATGTAATTATTTATAATCCAAATTAAGAAAACGCTAAACTGAGAAGATTGGTGACTTACGAGTACATCAACGCTTACCATAGTGGTAGTATAGTTGTGAACGTAGTGGTGGTGGCAAGTGCCGGGGAGGACTCGGGGCGCGGCCAGGCGTTATCGTCGCCGTCGGTGTAGTTTTCGTCTTACATCAACGCTTACTTTAGAGATGTTGGAGGTAGTTGTGGCGTAGTAGTGGTGGCAGGTGCCGGGGAGGACTTGCGACGCAGCAGAGCGTCGTTGTCCCCGTCTGTGTAGTCGTCGTCTTACATGAACGCTTACCATACTGGTAGTGTAGTTGTGGTCGTAGTGGTGATGGCAGTTGCCGTGGAGAACTAGGGGCACGGCCAGGCGTTGTCGTCGCCGTCGGTGTAGTTTTCGTCTTACATCAACGCTTACTTTAGAGATGTTGGAGGTAGTTGTGGCGTAGTAGTGGTGGCAGGTGCCGGGGAGGACTTGCGACGCAGCAGGGCGTCGTTGTCCCCGTCTGTGTAGTCGTCGTCTTACATGAACGCTTACCATACTGATAGTGTAGTTGTGGTCGTAGTGGTGATGGCAGTTGCCGTGGAGAACTAGGGGCACGGCCAGGCGTTGTCGTCGCCGTCGGTGTAGTTTTCGTCTTACATCAACGCTTACTTTAGAGATGTTGGAGGTAGTTGTGGCGTAGTAGTGGTGGCAGGTGCCGGGGAGGACTTGCGACGCAGCAGGGCGTCGTTGTCCCCGTCTGTGTAGTCGTCGTCTTACATGAACGCTTACCATACTGGTAGTGTAGTTGTGGTCGTAGTGGTGATGGCAGTTGCCGTGGAGAACTAGGGGCACGGCCAGGCGTTGTCGTCGCCGTCGGTGTAGTTTTCGTCTTACATCAACGCTTACTTTAGAGATGTTGGAGGTAGTTGTGGCGTAGTAGTGGTGGCAGGTGCCGGGGAGGACTTGCGACGCAGCAGGGCGTCGTTGTCCCCGTCTGTGTAGTCGTCGTCTTACATGAACGCTTACCATACTGGTAGTGTAGTTGTGGTCGTAGTGGTGATGGCAGTTGCCGTGGAGAACTAGGGGCACGGCCAGGCGTTGTCGTCGCCGTCGGTGTAGTTTTCGTCTTACATCAACGCTTACTTTAGAGATGTTGGAGGTAGTTGTGGCGTAGTAGTGGTGGCAGGTGCCGGGGAGGACTTGCGACGCAGCAGGGCGTCGTTGTCCCCGTCTGTGTAGTCGTCGTCTTACATGAACGCTTACCATACTGGTAGTGTAGTTGTGGTCGTAGTGGTGATGGCAGTTGCCGTGGAGAACTAGGGGCACGGCCAGGCGTTGTCGTCGCCGTCGGTGTAGTTTTCGTCTTACATCAACGCTTACTGTAGTGGTGGTGGTGGTAGTTGTGGACGTAGTGGTAGTGGCAGGTGCCGGGGAGGACTCGGGGCGCGGCCAGGCGTTGTCGTCACCGTCGGTGTAGTCATCGTCTTCAGCGTCGTCGTCGCGGGACAGGTCAGCATCTTCGTCTTCATCCATATCTGCTATAAATAGTAGCAATTAATATGGAGTGATATGGCTAGTGCCAGGTTTGTTTGTCGTATGAGGTATTGCTGGCCTCTGGTGTCAGAGTTCGTCAGGTCACCCGAGGGCCTCTGATATGGCCCAAAGACTGCTATTAATCAATAACAGCCGGGACAGACAGCTTAACGTGCCCTCCGAAGCACGGAGCGATGGAAAACCGCACATAACTTAGAAAAGTCTTTGGTGCGGAGCCTAGGATTGAACCCGGTATCGTTAGATTCTATGTTGCATTATTGAACCATTAGGCTACCATCGCTTCCAGGTGTCCCGATTTAATAATAAGTCCACACCTTCTCATACCGCGGGTGCTGTGAGAACTAGCTTATGGAATTCAGGAATACTTAGTGTGCTCTGTAATATAACCAACACCAATAAATGAGAAGAGACGGGTACATTCGGTTAAGAAACGTATTGAGATGCAGGGCTGCTCCAGGGCTGTAATGTATTAAAAAAAATCCTTCAAGCTTTTCAGTAGGAAAATATTTACGATTATTTCAAATGTAATTCACCGTCCGGGAAAAGAGCGGAAAATCAGGCTTGATGGTATTAACTAAGAGAAGGCTATCTACACTAAAAAATAAAGAGAAAATATTTAATTTGTTGCATGTTTGTTTGTTTGTGAGTAATGGATGATCTCAAAAACTATTTAACCGATTTAAAAAAAAAACACCAAATTAAGCTACATTAGCAACGAGTAAGGTGGCCTGTATTTTATCTTTCATAAAATTGGAGATCCGTACGAAAATTGCAAAAATGTAACCCAAGATTTGATATCTTGGGTTACATTTTTACAATTGTCTTTAAAAGCCATTATTCGGAGTGCGCTGCGAAAACTATTGATGATAGCACGGAATAGAAAAAACAAGTAGAAGTGGCACCACGTACATTGAAACTGATGTCGCCAAAATAAAACAAATAAAATAAAAGTACTATTCTGCACTACTAATAAGCCTTTCTTGTAATTGGGTGTGTATTATTGAGATGTTTAAAGCTTATAAATAGCATTTGAAAATAATGCGTTAACGACTGCTTCATTTTTATTTTTACCAACGAAATATTTGTATGCAAGTTATGATTTCCTATGCATAACTGTTTCCTGGGCACAGATCACCCGCACACGTTGCTATTACCTACACTTTTTTTTCTCTTACGTGGATGATAGTTACATAAAATAATGTAGGTAATCATTACTCACAAAAAAGTCTGCGAGGCTATATATCTAACTATTACAGTGAAGTCACAATAACTGTTTTTTGTTCAAATTGGCCAATCAAAACATGGGAAGAATCGTGTATAAATAAAGAGACACCCTTAGCTACCCGTGCGAAGCCGGAGCGAGTCACTAGTACTATAATATGCAGCAGAGAAATTCATTATGACACAGGAGAATGCTAATTAATAATATGATCATTGCAGTGCCTTCATCAAAACTTCAATGGGACTGTACATTGGGATATTTAAACATTTGCTGTCCCGTACAGTGCCAGACTAAACTGATTTATAATGTCACTTTGCCATTGGCGGCATTTAGAAGATTGAATTGATTGCTACAAAATGTTTCAGTTAAAGCTAATATAACCTATCAAACTTTTAAGTAGTCTCACGCGCGTCAAGCGATCGTGATATCACAGTACACAATTATATAGTCCTTACGACTAATATATGTACTGTGGTGATATGAAGGAAAAAACAACTGGTAGTCGTAAAAAAGATGCGCGAGGGGTAAGTTGATTTCATAATGTGATAGCTACGTACCGTCATCAGTGTCATCGTCGTCATCATCGTCGCTCAGGTTCAGAGTATCGTCATCATCGTCATCATCGAGCGCATCATCATCGTCCAGGAGATCGTCATCGCGTTCGTCCATCGCAGCTGACGCAGCCAACATTTCTTCGGCACCGGGGCTGACGGGCACGCCGACGTCCATGGGCTTATGCATCTTCACATTCTCTGCAATATCAGTTTGCAAAGACTAGTTAAGAGATATTTTCATAACCGAATTAAATGTAAGTAATCAGAATTGTAAAGATACTTGGGAACAAGACAGTCTTCTTGTTCAATGTATTAATTACTTCTTGACTTCGAAGCTTATGAATTAAGGTGATTGCGATTGCATAGATCAACTCGGCAAATTGTACTTTGTGTAACATCTGTGGGTGGGTCATATTTTAAGAATTAATATTCAACAGTTAATGTCACCAGCGGTTCTATAATTTGATGCTTAGGTCAGTAGACCAACTCAAAACCGCTGCCGTAAATAAGTCTGGTTCCACTGTATAGAAGCATGACAAAGATCTTGAGTCAAAGCCCGTATGTGGAGCAAGTGCGACCGTCAGTAGCGTTCCAGTATGCAATTTGCCAGCAGCGGCTCTGGTTGTAGATATGATAGACCGGGAGACAATAAATAAGCAATTAAGGACTTACCTTTGAAATGCTTAGGACAGCAGACGAATTCAACGCCGGAGAATAGACTGATTCCACAAGGCAGCAACATGGCGAAGGTCCTGAGCCGGAGTCCGCGCTGGGAACAAGCACGGCCGGCAGTGGCGTTCCAGCGGGCGAACTGCCAGCAGCGGCTCTGGTTGTGGATGTGGTCGAACAGGCAGCTCTCAGGGACCAGCAGCGCGTCCGATTGGAATGGACCTTCTGCCGCCAAATACGATGTTGTAGGGCATTTGGGTAGCAACAATGTATCTTAGAATAGAGTAGAGAGAGACAGTGACGTAAGAAAGGCAGAGATAAATAATCGATAAGACATCAAGCTGATAATGCTTATTGCTGTTACAAAACTTAATATTTAGGATATGGCCACTGACAATGATTAATTAATATGACAATGTAGCAAGTAACTCATCGAATTTAGCTGTTTTTATACAATTTATTGCAAACAATTTACAATTAAAATATTTCTTTAATCAAACTGTAATTGCATTCTTCTTCTGCAATATTGCTAGCTAATTTATACCTATTGGTATGGATGGTTATGTATCTAGAAAGCAATCTCGTATTTTCAAAATGTTCATCAAATTGTTCAGACATTGCAGTAGACTGGAAAATTGAAATTTGATTCCGTGCAGATAGAATCTGAATTGAACTGAATCGTATTCCTATTTATTTATTTTAGTTTCATGAATATACATACATGGCTTTGGATTGCATAAGATTTCAGTAGGAAAAATTGAATTAAAGGACAGAGTATGATTATTTAAATACTCCACCAGAAATACAGAGAGCTTAATCTGTATTTCTGGTGGAGCAACTTAAATGTATTATCAATTTTTATGGGAAGGCATGGCATTCATCACTCTCGCCATGATATTCACTTGTGTAAAAAGAAACTCTTTCAAATAAGTAAAATCGTTGAAATATCTTTATTCTCTACCGAATGTTTAATTCGACCATCTCTTTAATTTGTAGTAGCTGAAAACTTTCTTGTTTTCGCAATATAAAAGTCAGTAAGTAGCTGCAAAATCTAATATTTGCAAAATGTTAGCCAAATCAGTTTTGCCCTTTGGGGTTGAAAGCCTCACAAATAAAGATTCACTCTAAATATTAGTGAGATACATACCGAGACATCTGAAGGGCTTGACCCATCTGGTGACCTTGCACTTGGCGGCGTTGCCGGTGCCGAGCTTGCACCAGTTGCTGACCTTCACGTAGTGGGAGGCTTCCACGATGTTGGTGATATCGTGACTCGGATATACCTGCAAGGATGGCGGTCAGCTAGTTAGAAGAATAGTGAGCTTTTGCTCGCGACTTCGTCCATGCGGACTACAGGGTTCAAACAATATCCAAGACAAACTCATCATGATCGTTTCAGCCGTTTACTCGTAAGGAGGTAAGAAACAGGCAAACATACCGACAGAGAGACATAGTTACTTTCGCTTATTTAATATTTGTATGGATTACGGCAAGAAGGTAGCTTCTTGGATTACAGAATAATCTGGCCAAGAATGACAAACAATATTGCGAAATAAAAGAGATACGAAAAGTCAACATGGGAAACAGGATTTTTAGCATGTTATTCTTTAATTTTGAGTTTACGATATTTTGGCAACTCTCACGAAAGCAGCTTATGATACCAAAATGCCATAAAATGGCGACGGACTCGTGGTCACACCGTTTTGTCACACTATAAAATTGAGAAAGCATATACATCTTTGTGCATGCTTTCTCAATTTTATGAGCTTTAGGCAGTTATAACGTTAACGGGTTCTTACCCGTTAACGTTATGATAGCCTCATACGCCGGCAGAGCAGGAAAATAATTGTTTGCCAGTCACCAAGTGACACACTAATAGGATTAGTCTGAAAAGCCGCTTAGCCCCGGTCACGGGCAGTAACACGACCTACTAAAGCACCTAAGGATATCCCAGATATTTGATGTTAAAAGGGTCGCCCATTGTACACCCAATCCCCGCTTTAATCATATCTCGGATCGGTTTACAATGCCCGTAAAATAAGTTTACTGGCGTGCCTTATTGCGTACATACGGACGTAGTGCTACAGAATATAGCGGCACATCGAATATTAACAGCTCAATTTACCCTGTAACGCAGAGCAAATTCAATATTGTGTAGAACATAACGCGATGTAATTACTGTGTCTACTCAATTACGCGCACAAATTACTTTAGTCCTATCCTGGTTAATAGCCCAAATAATTATCGCGCTTGCCTGAATTTCAGTACGATACTTTCTGGAGTACAATTCTGCCGGGAAGGGTGCACTGATATGGGAGTTAGTGAACAGCGAGCTCGGAAACAGTTTAAACGACTGAGCTCACAACTCAAGCCTGATTTTGCCCTGATGTTGTTTCGGAATCATTTGATTAGATCTATGGTGATCTTGCTTCAATGTACAATGCAATGCTGTGACACTCGTTAAAAACTACCGAACTTTTCATCTGGGTAGGCTGTAAAAGAGCAACTTGCGAAAGTGCGTAGGCAAATGGACGGGTCGTTTATATAACACTAGCTGCACCCCAGCTTCGCCCGCGTGTAATCTTTGCCACCCCTGTCAACCCTTTAGGAATGAAATTTCAAAAAACCTCCTAGTAGCACCCCTATCTTTGACACCTGTCACATTGACATCGAAGTCGTAATTCTCAAACAAAAATAACAATATCGATTTATTCGTGCTTTATTTTTTTCTTAATCGAGATGTTAGGTACCCTATGTACTTTTGTGTACCCCTGACAACGTGTGTGCAAAATTACAAAAGAATACATTATTATCAGTTGAGTAGTTAAGCCGTGAAAAAGTAACAAACAAACAAACGCACTTTCGCGTGTATGTATTAGTAGGATAGGATGTATGTCTGTGTTTAAGAGGTAATTTTCCTAAGGTAATCCAGGGAGCAGTGAGTGTTTTGGTAATATTAGACTGTACCCCTAGTTTGAGTTTGTATAGTTTTCGAAAACGAAATGTAGTTTCGTTTAGTTCCATACATTTACTGCAGTTCCTGCAAGTTTCCGCTAGAGGAAAAAATATGGAAATATATTGAACTAAACGAAATTACATTTCGTTTTCGAAAACTATAAAACTCGTACTAGACCCCCTGGTCCTTAAACTACCTGGTAGACTATCTGGTCAACATAGTTGTAGGCACCATGAAACCTTCATGCAGTATTTACATATTGTTTATTTATTTACATATTTGTTGGAGGCAGGCGGCATTAGACGTACCTTCTTACAGTAGTCGAGGATTTCCATCTTGTCCTTCAGGCAGTTGTGCGGCTTGGTGGTGAGGTCAGGCGTCCACCGACCGGCGGCGGACATGTACTGCGGGTGGTACGACGCCGAGTTTGCGTCACAGAGCACTGCCACCTGGGGCTCGGCTCCGCTGCTGGCCTGAAACAAACGGAGAAGTCTTTTTTACACGACTGCCTGAAAAAAGTAGTGTAAATTTCTTAGGATTCAAGTATGTTTGTATATATATGAATATGAGTTTATTTATTCCACCATAACTTTTAAATGCCTGAACAGATTTAGATGTGTGGGGTATCGTTAGAATCCTTACATCATTCCGTGTAACATAAGCTATATTTCTTTTTATTCATTATTGCTGCAGTACTGCTCCATATTAATAAGCGTTTTTTTACTATATGGGTATCAAATTGAAGGCCTTGATGAGCACATTACAAAAATACATATATAATTTATTGCCATAACTCAAAACTTGTCATTAAAAAGTATGAAATAAAATTAAAAAAAAAAACGGTAGAAATACGTTTTTTATAAATTATATGTTTTTATTTATGCTTAATAGTTTCAGTTCTGAAAGTAAGAAGGTAGGTTTCAAAAGTTATTATTATTGCGGCCTCTTCTTTACTGACACTCATTCGAACCGAATGTTTTTTTTCATTATTTTTTGTGTTACCTCAGGACTCCGTGAATTGTGAACCGACTTCGTTTTTTTTTGTTTGCAATGATATACTTTCAGATTGGTCCCATAGCAATTTAATCAAAATCGGTTCAGTATTATTTTAACTAGTTGCAATAAAGAGAAATATTTGGTACGAGCGTTCGTGAAGTACGAGCGTTTGAAGTCGGTTGTTCACGTTATGTCAAAAAATAATTATGTCAATTGGGGTTTTATTTATTTGATTTACAAAAACGCAAACAGTGCTTCTATTGCTTCTAATGAACTGCCCGATTGTTCTGCGGCTCCCGGAGGCTCCTTCTCTATGGAAAATCTTTACTCTCATTCCGTGAAACGCAACAAAAATCGCTGCATTACAAACTCCCTATATACGAGTATAGCCCGTACGATATAAATAATAATACAGGCGGCCTGATTACTACCGCGAGAGTCACGCATAGATAGGTGGGCTAAAGAAAGGGTGACATAATTGGTTTGTCCAATATAAGTTTTCCAATATGTACCATATTTGCGCTGCACTCAATAATTTAAGTTACATGCCTACCTATTTTCCATCACTCCGTGCTTCGGAGGGCACGTTCGGTACCGGCTGTTATTAATAGCAGTCGTTAAGCCATGTCAGAGGCCCTCGGGTGACCTGATAAACTCTGACACCAGAGGTCAGCACTACCTCATATGACAAACAAACAACAAACGGTTAGACAAGTACACTTTAGTTTAATACCGCTTCGGCTCTTCAAAATTCAACCCTTCTTGCACGCTATATGATTTTGAAATCTTTTGCATTTTAAATGAATTAAAACCCCATCATATTAAGAGCATTTGGCCTGGGTTAGACAGCTACTGCCAGAGTGTCTAGACGTGCGAGAGGGGGGGCTAGCCCCTGATATTAAAGAACCTACAGCTGCAGACTACGGTCGTTGTCCTGAGCTCAATTATCTCGAGTGGGTATGGGTATTTCAGACAGTAGCTAATTGAATTTCACTTGGAGATAATTTAGCTAATCTAAAAATAACGGTAGAAGTTTGTGTTGTTTTCACTCTGTATGTTTTACAGTGCAGTGTTTAGCAGACACTTTAAAAACATTGTGCATTTTTAAAAGCTTTAATTTAACTTGCAATGTATCTATGGTGTTTAGGTGGAATCTTGCGAGCTGAATTAGAACCACTTCCTCTTATCCTACGCAGTTAAATTTTTACATATTGGTTCAGTTTCGATGATAATTTATTTCTATCGTAACCATGACCTGAAACGACATCCAGGATTAGACGACCTAGTACCACCTAGTAGACGACATGGTCGAAGAGCGTGAACCCGTTAAGCCTAGAATGTGACTGCTGCAGGAACGAAAAGAGCTTGCCATATGCACACAAATCCACACAAACACGTCTTCTCATTGTGCATTTTTTCTGGTTTTTACAGAGTCACTTAAAGAATACAAAGCAAAGGAAATACAACTTCAGAACTCACAAATACATCATCATCAGCCTATATCTGTCCACTGAGCACAAATACAAATAATGTCCATAATGAAGAAATAGACAGGTACAAAAAGAAAAGAAAACATAAAATTGGTGGAATGGGTATAGCGGGCCTTAGCTCAGCATTATGCTGATTGCCGAAATCAAGCAGCGCTAAGTTTTTAGCTTAGATGGGGCGGAAAAATATAAACTATAAAAACATAAAAGCCCATGACTTTTACTTACTATCGTAACAAGTACTTAGAAGTTTGCAAAAATCCGTAAAACATAGCTAAGACAGTGCAATCGAGAAAAAATATGCTAAATAACTTGAAAATACATTATTGTAAGTAGCAGTTGTTCATAAAAAGTCCTAACAATAAGAAATAACAATTCTCAGTTTGCTTTGTTACCACGAAACGAATTAAAATGAAAGGGCAATACCCTGTAACTGTAACGTAATACATGGCACCCCTTCACGATTTCACCATTATGTTTGCAGTACATTGCGTTTAAATGTACAGATAATGGATAGTGATAAACAAGGGGAGCAATGTGCACAGTAGTTTTATTTTAGCGTCGACTTTATCAGAATATAAACTCAAACGATTACAAAAAATAGGTATGCTTTTTATTTAAAATAACAGTATGGTTTCTTAGAAAAATTGATTTTGTTTATGGCGAAACCTATTTTTTGGTTTTCAGAAAGTACAAATTGAAATCCTCTCCCAGTAAATAATTTTAAATAAAATAAACCATTATAATATTGCATAGTAGATATGTGAAATAAATTATAGTTTAAGAATTCACTTCTTATAATTAGGCTGAAGTTGTTGCTTACTATTAATTTGTAGTCTATTAAAAGAAAGTAAAAAAAAAAAAAAACTCGAGTACTGAAAATGAACGACAGAACAAAAATATTGCGTTATCAATATAGAAAACAAAAATAAACTTTGTTGGTATTCAAAAATCATGCCACCGTGGTCACATCTGGTATATTATAACTAAGAAAACGACGTAGACAATTACCATAAAACTTAATACCGAGTGGAAGAGAAAAGCCCTTTCTCATTTATTTTGTGATTTAGTACTTTTTTTGGGCCTTAAATTTACGAGACCTCAGTAAGTTTTACAACTTCAAAACTTTCGCAATGATGATTGAAGTGTCCATTAACTGAAATTAGTTTTAACAAGAGGTGTAAAGTGTTATTACCAACAAAAAAAAAGCGAAAATAAAAGAACTCTACAAAAAATACGTAAATTTTCGTCCTGTGACATTTTGACAGCGATTCCTTTAATTTTTTTCTTTTCTAAATAAATAAAAGAAGGCATTTGAACTATTTAGAATTCTAGTCCAGATTCAACATAGGCTATCCAATCTCTTTGGTTACAATGGAGACATTATTTAGTTTCAGCCCGCAACAGTTTGGCAGAAGCAAAGTTAGTCAAGGCGTTAGTCTGCAAATACAGCAACAGTTAGGTAATACTTGTTCCGAATAGTACGGTAACTTAGCTCGTTAGTGTCTGACTGTTACTGACAAAGTCAAGAGTTTGAATTTCGAATATAGTTCTTGGGATTCTGCTGGCTATATTATTCTCTCTGGTACTGTCGTTTTTTATGAATCATATTAATGAGCCTTGAAACCTAAATCTTTGAGCAAACAACGTCCTATTGTTTGTTCAAAGCTGTAAATTCTTAAAATAACGGATTTTTAATTTGTACAAACCCCTAAAAATTTAGTGTCCTGTAAGTATAATGTTAATGCACTGGGAATTTGTGCCCCTTTCGACACACTTGCATTCAAATTTTTAACATAATAAAATACACTTATGTATTTTAAATACTAGGTAGGTTTTAATTTATATATAGATATTTTACGACTGTCACTCACGATTTATTTCGTCGAACAATTTGACCGGTGTTCGGACGTTAAAGACGTCCATCCTCAGGAGTTTGCGCAGCGAGGGCACGACGCGAAGTCATAGTATCATATACCAATATGTTATAAATTTAATATTGTTATTAATTTATTTTTAATTTATTAATTGTTATTATTTAATATTGCCCGGCGACTCCAGAAGCTGTGCTAGTGGTGACGGACACTGACCTAGCACTGGAGTCAGGGGAGCTAAGAATTTCCGGGCGGAATCGATCAACCGTCAAACAACCTCAGGCAACTCTATAATGGATACTGACACACATAATATTCTTACTTATAGCGTGCGCACACTTTTGAAAGACGAACATCATATAGAACTCGAAAACTCTCTAAATGACTTTAGTTGGGACATTTTAGGTTTTTCAGAGGTTAGGAGAGAGGGCAAACACACAGAAGAACGAGACGACGCTGTATTTTTCTACTTCGGTGAAACTAGTAGACAACACGGTGTGGGGTTCATGGTGGCAAAGAAGTGGAAGGACAACATCATCGAGGTTTTAGAATACTCCGAACGTGTCCTTGTGCTTAAATTCCAACTAGCATCAAACAAAACGCTTACACTTCTACAAATGTATGGACCTACATCAGCATGCACTGATGAAGACGTAAAAGATTTTTACGAACAAATCGTGCGAATAAGGGCACATGGAATTTGGTCCTTGGTGAATTTAACGCTAAGGTAGCGATGACACTCTTGGCAGTTTTGGCTTAGGGAACCACGACGAGTGAGATGCTCGTCTTATCGTTGCCTTCGGGCAGAGTTTGTCTATTTAAAACAGCTTCTTCTTCAAGAAACCGCAATGACACTGGAGTTGGGTTTCACACGTACATGGTACTACACGTAATTAAATTGACTACGTTTTATCATCCGATAAACAATTCATCAAAGACGTCGGCATTATCAATAAAATAAAATACAGTTCCGATCATACCATTCGAGCAAACATAAAGTTTGAATTCAAAATCCATCGTGAAAAATTGTTCACAAAACGATTCAAAAGAATTTCCAAAGATACTCTAATAAATAATTCAGACAAATTTAGTTTGGAACTATCAAATTATTTTAAAGATCTTGCAGTCGACGAAAATGATCAAGAAGACCAGTAAAATGCTATGGTAACAGGAATAAATAAAAGTAGTAAAAATATTAAAAGTACCCCCAAAAACAAATTCAAGTTAACGGCTCACACAATCAGTTTAATTGAAAAGAGATCAGAAAAAGAAATAGGTTCGGCAGAATACAGGACAATAGATAAAGAAGTCAAACGAAGTATAAGGAAAGACGTTAGGAATTTCAATACACATTTAGTGAAAACAGCTCTAGAAAAACACATTTCACTGAGAGTTTTGAAACAAGGCATCATAAAAGGAAAAACTTGGATTAACAAGATTGCGATGGGAAAAAACATTACAGTAGACACAAAATCATAGAAATTGCCACATTTTTTTACAAATCGCTCTACTCCGGTCACTCACAGTTACAGCCCGATATAAATGTAGACTATAATCTCCCTGACACTGGCGCCATCCCTCCAATATATAGAGCACTGAGCACTAATCAGTATGCACTACGATAGGAGTTCTGGAAAAGATGGAATCACCACTGAATCTTTGAAAATTGGCTGTAGCACTTTGTTACCCCAGCTCACCAACCTGTTCATCATCTTGCAGTCAGGTAAAGTAACTAATACAATGTGCCACTCAAATACAGTCCTTCTGCCCAAGAAAGGTGTCAAAAGTGATATCGGAAATTATCGTCCCATATGCTTAATTTCACACGTCTACAAGACATTCATAAAAGTCATAATACATATTCGCATAGACAGTCAACTAGACAAGCATCAACCACCCGAGCAAGCCGTATTTCACCATAGTTTCTCCACAACCGACCACTTTCAGACACTTAACCAGCTTCTAGAAAAATATTCAGAGTACAACAAACCCTTATAAACAAAACATTATAAATAAAAAATTTTTTTTTTGTAAATTATACGAAGGCTTTTGACAGTATTAAACATTCAGAAATATTTACAGCTTTCGAAAATCAAGACGTTGAAAAACCCTACATAGATCTTAAAAAAATATATCTATAAAAACAGATCTGCAAACATAAAACTTAATTCCGCAGGACCCTCATTTAAGCTATTTACGAGTACCCTTGAGGAAATATTCCGAAAATTGGCAGCCTCATGGGAAACAAGACATTGAAGTCGGCAATAAGAGGATAACAAAACTCCGCTTTGCTGACGACATTGTCCTTTCCGCCCCAACCGCCCCTGAACTTCAACAGATGCTCCAACAGCTGAGCTTAAGTCTTAGTGTAGGACTCGTGATGAATCGGTCCAAAACTCAACTGATGACCAATAGTACGAAACGTAGGGTCGAAATAGATGGGCAAGTAATACATTATGTCGATGAATATAATTATCTACTTGGGCCAGATAGTTTCCTTCAGCAGCCGGCAAGGTAAAGAAATCGATCGCCGCATCGAAAACGCCTGCAGGAGCTACTGGTCCATGAAGTTGCTAATGAAGGGCAATCTTCCACTTTCAGTAAACCACAAATTCATGACATGTGTATCTTGCCTATCCTAACCTACGGTGCTTAGACCTGGTCTCTGATCGAATCACAAAAGTCTAGACTCAGGGTTTGCCAGAGAGCGATCGAGCGTATCGTTGTGGAAAGATCTGATAGAGTTCACACAACAACATTAAAGGCATTATGGACGTAGGCTAAAAGGCTGCCAAGCTCAAATGGGATTGGACGGTTTACCTTAGCCGTATGCATCCCGACCGGTGGGCAAAGGTGGGCAAAGGTGGACACAGTGGACGCCTGAAGATGGACGACGCCGCCGCAGAAAGAAGTGGCGAGATGACCTAGACGCCTACCAAGAGGGCTGGTACGAGGTGGTTCAATAAAGAGAATCTTGGAAGGATATTAGGGAGACCTTTGCCCAGCAGTGGCAAAGGTCTACTGTACAGGTAAGGAAAAAAATTGACATCAGAAGTTGTGTGTTGAATAAATGTTTTTCTTTCTTTCTTGTTAGGGTTCTGTACCTCAAAAGGAAAAAAGGAACCCATTTACGATCACTTCGTTGTCCGTCCGTCTGTCTGTCTGTCTGTCAAGACCCTCTTTCTCAGGAACGCGTACAGGTATCAAATAGAAATTAATATCAAATACTCAGGTCTGCAATACCTTGCAGCTGTGAAAGAAACAAACTTCTAAGTCAACGCAATTAAAAGATACGGCCGTTTATGCCTTATATTTTGACACTCGCAAGGAAATCAATGCCTATAGGTAACTGCCCGTTGACCTAGAATCATGAAATTTTGCAAGAAGCAATGCTTTATAGCTCAAGTAAAGGGAAAACCCCGAAAACCTTAAATTTGTAAAACATAACATTATTTTTGTTTTTTTTTGATTCTCTATTACAGTGATGGAAAAACTATATTCGTACCTACTTTGTATGGAACCCTAAATGCGCGAGTATGTGACTCGCACTTGGCCGGTTATATTTTTTTCTTATAGTAGAAACTATAATCAATTTGAAAAGGCCGGTTACCTTCAGGTTGTAGGGTTATCTTTCTCGTCTAAAAATAAATAATTTTACATTGTAGTCACCCAAAACATTTTATAAGATTCAGTATACTTGTAAGCTTATGAAGTACCTACCTACATATTATGTTCCTGTAAAACGAGCCTTGAATAGCAACAAGCTACATGACTTTGTAGGAAGGTGATTTCGCGAAGTTTCCGCTACACGATTTGAGTTTGCACTTAGGTGCGGAGTTCCGTGCTCCGTGTCTACGAACAACTATAGTCCGGCGCTGTTTTGTAGGTGGAAAGTTTAGTTTACCTACTGTGATGCTGTCTATTCTATATGGTACAATGTTATAATTATGAGATTTATGAGTAAGAAATAGGTTTCATAAGGTTTTTAAACTTTCCGCGAGAGTTTCGTTGCCAGTGCCTTGCTCGAGAGATAAGAAAGGGAGAAGTCGACTGCTGAGACTAGATTTGGTTGAGTATCTACTCACCTACCTGCCTGACTGGGGTTAACATATCCAAAGTAATGTTTGCACGAAGAGCTTTACACAAAAAATGATTGGGCATTCAAACATTTTTATATGATTTTCTAATTAAGTTAGAGTGGTGTAAGGTTGCGCGGCCGATAAGATTGCGCGGCCGATAAGATTGCGCGTAGATAATAACACGAAACCAGTGTGAAGTACGCAGCTAACTTCAGTTCTGTTTTGCTGAGTCCGACACAGGTATGTGCTCCCAAAAATGAATTGAAATACAAGTTAAAACAAAGGGACCAGGTGAGTTCAAAGTTTTTATTCACTTCTGCTATTATTTTTTGCAACCGTGAAATTTAACTCATAAAAAACCCGAAAGAACTACAAAGTTTTACTAACCAGTTTAGATGTTTCTGTCATTCATGTTTCGCCTTCTGACAACGTAGTTCAATAATCTTTTTAAGAGATGGCACGAGTGTCTCGATGATCACTTCGGGGTCCATGTGTGTAAAATTAAGCATAGTGAGGGTGTATAAGGTTGCGTGCGCAGTCTTACACGGCAAATTATTATTATTTTAGATAGATAGATAACACTTTATTGCACCAAATGAAACACAAACAAAAATAAACTTAAAAATTAGTACAATCAGTGGCCTTATCGCTAAGCAGCGACCTTTCCCAGGAAACCGTAGGCTATATTGAGAAATGTGTCTTTTTATCGGGCTCAATAGTCTTTAGACCTTATCATTGTTTTTCTTTATGTTTTATGTTTCAAGAAAATTAGGAGAAACTGATCGTCAAATATCTACCTTCAACTTTTGAAGAAGCTCGTAAGCGAATTGAAAAAGGAGAAAACAAAAGGTTGTATCCATAGGAATGGCAGAATCTTCACTAAGATTCCGCTTGCAGCAATAACAATGTGCGACTAAACTTGGTAGATTTGATGCTACATTTAATGTGGAAATAAAAAAAAAATATGTGACCATTTGAAGACGTCGGACGAAATGTTTCATGGCATGACTACTAAGAATTTGAGGAGTGCAGCATTTGAATTTACGCAAAAACAAGAAATCCCCAACGTTTTAAAACAAACTAAAATCGCAGGTAAGGAGTGGTTACGTGGATTTATGAAGCGCACGCCAGCCACAGGTTTCAATAAACTATAATAATTTTGGATCCCCCCCCTCCTCCAAATCCCACAGGAACCAACCACAGGAAAAATACAGTTTTTTTCGAGATAAAAAAATATCCTTTATTTTAACCCATCATATAAACATGACTGTACCAAGTTGCATCAAAATCCACCCGTCCAGTAGTTTCAGCGTGGTACGTGTTCCTTAAAATTACTTTCAACCCCTCTGCGGGAATCCTTTAATTTTTCTGGATGATAAGTATCCTATGTCCTACCTCGTAGTATGAACTCAAATCATACCAAGTTTCAATTGAATTCCTTCGTTTCGGCGTGATGCGCGGCCAAGATACAGAAAGACAAACAGAAACAATTGAAAAAAAAAAAACATTTTGGCTTCAGTGTCGAATAAAGAGTGCAATCCAAAAATAGGACATCAAAATATTTTCAATGTTCTATTTTTTTTGTACATTGGACCTGTAGCAGTTTTATTATAAGTATAGATTTGATATATATTTGCTCAACAAATAGTAGACTGATTTGTTACTAAATGAGTACAGATATAAATAAATAAAGCAAATTTTGATTATATTGTTTTTTTTATTATAAGTATGAGTTTCAAAACTGTTCAAACTTACACCACCCTAACCTACAATTGGTGCTTTTTCGTACATTATATTCATTTAAGCATTGAAATACTCCTTATTTTCCCGACCACGGCGAAGCAAGGTAAGCAAGGTAACATTCTATATGTATGTATGATTGTATGTATGTGGATGTTCCATCATATCAATCGATTCTTTTTCATCGCAAGAGTGTTCAAGGCTATTTTTTATCCGACGGTAATGTAGGGTTTTAATTTTTGAACTTTCTGCCTAACACTGAAATACAAACATCTAAGTATAAGTTTCTGTTTCTTTGTTCCGTCTCTAAAACTCCTCTCCAGCCTCAATGCTGTCTATAAACCCATACCATGACAATAAATACTAACTAGTTATGTCTAGTCGTATATATACCCATTAATTTAGTGTAGTTCTTTTTTTCAAGGCAGTCGTTTGACCACGATCTCACCTGATATAAAACGATGATGTGGACGAAGGTGTAGCACGCTTGCCAAGTAGATACCTATTCACTATTACGGTTATATTTTACCGGAAACACTGACGAGGGCAGAGCATTCCACTCCTTTGCAGTTCTTATAATAAATGAAGAAGCGTAACGCTTCGTTCTTGTGCGAGGTATTTGACCATAAAAGGATGGCGCTTTGCCGATCGTCTAATCGTACGGTGATGGAAAGGTGATGGGGGAATCAGATTGTGCAGTTTATGCACACACTCTCCATAGTAGAGGCTGTAGAGGCTTGCGACCTCACGTCGATGCGCCAGACGTTGAAGCTTACTCTTTACCAGAGTGTCATCCCCAATGAGGCTCATAGCACGTCTCTCAATTGAATCCAAAGCCTCGTGTTTGATAAAGATTCAAAAGCTGTCCTGGCGTGAAGTAGGCGGTACTTTACGCCAGGACAGCTTTTGAAACCTTAGACAAAATATCAAGTTTCTTTGCAGCTACCTTGGCTTTGGATTCAATGTAAGATCCAAAATTCAGATTCGATGTGAGTTCGACACCCAAAAGCTCCACTGGATCTACGTACCTGCTCAATCAAACGCACGGATTTTATCTAAGAACCTTCTCAAGAAAGCAGTCCAAATCACTCCAACAAATCTACGGATGTCTATCAAACCTACATTGAATCCTCCATCACAGAAATCGTTTCCAATCGGCACTTCCCACAAAATAAATAAACGTCGGCCGAGTGTTTGCCAAGCTCCAGCGAATTTGTGAGAACCGCAACTTTTGCCAATTTCGCAGTGGCGAGCTCTTGGCAAATGGAGCGACCGTCAGGCCAATGTAATACCATTGCATCAGGCTGTTTAGCAGCGTCCCGCAGTGTTCAGGCAGTAATATAAGGTGTTAGTACATTTTCTATTAATTACGTAAAAAAGTTGATTATCTGTGTAAAACTAAGCTCCTTTAAAATACACATCATGCGACACCCCTCTGTACAACAGCTTTTATCCATCTATATGTATACTTATAATAAAGCAGTAAGTACCAAAAAGTATGTACAATGAAGCTGATAAAAAAATGACTACGGTACAAAAAATAAGCTACTAAACAAGAATATAACATTTTCTTAAATCTTGTCTGTCTGTCTGGTTGTTTGTTTGTGCATCACTTAATAACTACTGGACCGATTGCGATGCGGTTTACATTGTTGGAGAACTTAGGGTTTGACTTACAAACTGGTGTATTGGTATATCAATCCGATGAGTAGAAGCAATCGATAAAAACTATCTGAAGGCTGAACGAAATTTGGTATTTTGTACTTTATAGGTACTTTTGGTCCTGGAATACCACATAGGTTACTTTTAACCCAGAGAAAATGACAACGAGGGCAGAGTCGCGGGCAGAGCTAGCCAAAAAATAAAATTCAAGACGTTCAGTTTGGCGCAGAAACTAGATAAGGAAGTTCGACGCTTGGCGGCCATATTGCTACGTTGGTAGTTGTGCTTCTTCTATGATATTGCTCAAATCTTGTGACGACGCGGTGACGCCAGAGTAAAAAATCTACGAGTTTGTTTGTTTGTTTATTTGTCGTATGAGGTAGTGCTGACCTCTGGTGTCAGAGTTTGTCAAGCCACCCGAGGGCCTCTGACATGGCTTAACGACTGCTATTAATCAACAACAGCCGGGACCGACCAGCTTAACGTGCCCTCCGAAGCACGGAGCGATGGAAAAACGCACATAACTCAGAAAAGTCATTGGTGCGGAGCCTAGGTTTTGAACCCGGTATCGTTGGATTACAGTATCTACGAGTATCTGACTTTATTGTTGTTTATTAATATTTTAGGTCTCACAAAGCATCGCTATGACGAATACGATTCCAGCTATAATAATTAATACTCCGATGGTAGCGTGCGATATGTCTACAAGCTATAAATAATATTAATGTGCATAACCCTAACTAAACTATAAACCTACCAGAGTTAATAGGGTATAGGTACTTGTACTATTATTTATTCTCTGTTATAGGTATTCTACCCAAACCCAAAGAGAAAAAAGGCGTTTTGGCTATACCTACTTACCCAAAAATTGCATAAAGTTTAAAATTAGAACCAATTAATATTAGAGGTTAAAGTATGAAATTGCCGTTTCAAACTGAAAAATTAAAACTTTTTTGTGGGATAAAATATATTTATTTAATCAAATTATTTACCCTCGTTGTCTATACATTTCTGCCATCGAATCAGAAGATCATTTAAACCTTTGCGATAGAACTCTGGGGACCTGGACTCCACAAACTATATGAATTCCCGGGAAGATTAATTTTTCCATGCAAAAAATTAACCAAATCTTGCGTTCTTCGCTTGCGATTATCGTAAAGAATCCACTTTTCGTCACACGTCACAATTCGGTCCAAAATCCCTTCTCTGTACCGGTTTAACAAGGTAAGGCAAGCTTCAACGCGCGCTGCTCTCTGCAGATCAGTCAAATCATGTGGCATCCACTTATTAAGATTTTTTTATTTTACCGATTTGCTGCAAACCATGCCGCTAATTCGGCTTCCACCATCATGTGTACAACGTTATTTACCTTAGTGACTGGTCTTTCTCGTGGTAAATTCATGTTGAAGTTTCCACTACGAAAACGATTAAACCAAAAACGCACGGTGTGTTCGTTAGCCGTGTCCTCTCCAAACACAGCATTGACATTACGAGCAGTTTCTGCTGCGTTAGTCCGACGTTATTCGAAAATAACTCTGATTTTCGCTATAATAAAAGCTGAATGTAAAAACAATTGAAAGTCGAAAAATCAAATTCCATGTTCTTTTTAAATATAAAATGTTATAGTTTTCGTGTGAAAAAAGTTTCACTATGAAATCTGACACCATGCAGGTTTAATATTAATTCAAAGTGGCCAGTGCGGTAAAAAGGCAATTTCATATTTAAACCCCTATACCCTTCTACCTTCTACTTCTTCTTATATTGTACTCGTAAGATATAAAGTTTACTACCATTATTGTTGTACTATTATTTATTCTGTGCCATTATCTATCCGGCTCATCGATATAGAATCGAATTAGAAATTCTCTTGTCCCGTTTATTGATCGTCGGAAAAACAGCAATAAACGAAAATGAAACGTTTACGAGGATCACGCAGTAAAATATTAATAAGTAAAGTTAATGGGCAATAAAGGCCCAACATGCTGTTGACAATCATTTGTCCTTTCAATAATCTCTGCAAAGTAACAAAGTAATTATGTCGTCAGTTGTTGAGAAGTAATCTACTTGGACCTTTATTTGCCCGACACTTTGATGTTTACAGCTCTAAGCTTTTAAAATTATAGCCCCCATTTACTGAAAATCTCCTTTTTGCATCTCTTTGTAAAGCCTTTGCCTTTGTTTGATGCGGTAATTTAATGCAAAATTTTGTCACCCTACAGGCATGTATGCTAAAATGACGTGAGAGTAAACAGATATATATTTAACTCATTTCGCGTTTGCGTCTTCCCATGATATTAAAATATAATATGGCTTTGCCTTAAAATTATTTCTCATAGTATCTTGTTATTTTTTTTTAAGCATGGTCTGCACACATGTAATTGTTTATTTTTTAGCTTTACGTACTGACTAGACGATGCTCGCAACACACGTGGTCATTTCTCTAGGCTAAAAGTACTCTATGTACTATTGCAAGACCTAAAATACCAATATACGAGTGCCAACATTTGATCAAAATTCCTTCAGCCGTCAAAAAATTTTTATCGATTGCTCGGCTTCTACTTATCGGATTGAGATACCAAGTACACCAGTTTTTAAGTCAAACCCGAAGCTATCCAACAGTGAAAATCGCATTGCAATCGATCCAGTAATTTTTACGTGATGCGCGAACAAACATACAGACAAACAGACACACACGAATTTTAAAAATGTTATATTCTTGTTCAGTAGCTTATTTTAAGACCATTTTTTAAAAAAAAACTTCTTAGTATAGTCTTTTTCGTTCCTATTGCTTTATTATAAGTAATATATTTCACTTATCTTAAACTGCATAACACGTATGTCAATCTAACAAATACAATAAGCCAGCGAGACAGGGCAGCCGCAAAAAATCAGGGACACACTGAAAAGTTGCCAATTGGCAACGAAAATGCACGCTAAGCTCTCTTGCAACCGTGCAACCACATTCGCTATATGTATTTATGGGAAAAGGAACCTAGCACGGAGGTTGTAGCTTTATTTATTAGAACTAACGTGAGAGAGTTAATAGAACTAACGTGCTGGAGTACAAGACTCTTAACATGAACCCGCCGTTAGCTGCGATTTATTAACAACTACAATTACTTACTATGTCAATTACTTACAATATATTACTTGTCTCGGAAGTTATCTGCTAGTCGCTGCGCAAACTGTTATTTTTCAGGCGCACTCCCAATGTTGAAGGTGAAGATAGCATTGTATAGCTGCCTCGCTCACTCGTGTACGTTTTTCACATTTCCATCTCGCTCTTACTTTATAGTTTTATCCCCACAGCAGTACCTGCGCAATGGTTCAAAGAGCCTAACTTCACAAACAAATAGATTGACTGCGACTACTGTATGTTTGTTAGCACTCAGGGCCCTTATTCGCTATGACCGATCGACGCGATTCGTAACGCGTCGCGTTGTGGAATCGTTCGGCTAATTACGAACAATTCCACGCGGGCGGCGCGTTACGTGGCCGAGTGGTCGTAGCGAATAACGGCCCAGGGCTGAAACGGCTGACAGTTTTTTGATGAAAATCGGTAAATAGATACATTAGGTCATGGAAACACATAGGAAACTTTTCATCAGCATCATCCATCAAAATGCGGGGCGCTGCTAGTTAATTATATAAATAATATAAATCCAAGTTATAAATATGTTTACTTTATCCGCAGATATAATTTGTAGGTAAACATATTCAAATTGTCATAATAGCAACTGGAAAATTATGTACCCTCTTCAAGTAAAATGCTGAGCTGAATAAAGCCACATCAAGGAAAGTCCCATCCACAAGGAGTTTGAAAAGGCAAATCAAAATCACCTCAGCGAACTTTCTTTTATGCAAATTTATGCAGATCTCCGCTAGAGCGAGCGGTCAGCCCTCTGACACTAGACAGAACTTCAAAGAACAGGGCTGCCAGCTTTGATGTTATGTAATTTTCTAATTCTTACAAATTTCGAAGTAATACTGTTATCATTCTAATTAAAAGTAGATAAACTAGTCTTGACGTAACTTAATTTCGAATTATAACAATATTTCAATAAATATTACACGAGTACATGCTCGTTTTTTTTCTAGACAATCACTAACAATTACAATAGGCATTTAACTACTCCGAATATAATAATATATTGCGTGTATCCTACACTGTTATTTCCCAAATTAAAGACTAAAAGTAATGCTTTATAAATTTCCATAAAACGGAGGGCTCTGGCGTCTGTAACACAGTTTAATTACTAGCTTAGGCACCAACAGACTAAACAACTTGTTCAAAGTCCAATAGGTACCTATAATTAGTATCTATTCCATATATACATTTTGTATTTGGTCAGTATGCTCAGTGACCTCAATATTGTTTCCCAACAGGTGGGTCTTAAAATTAACATGGGCAAGACGAACATCATGTCAAATGCACACGTCGTACCCATGCCGGTTTATGTTGGGAACGATATTATCGAAGCTGTTGATCACTATGTCTACTTGGGTCAGACGATCCAACTGGGTAGATTCAACTTCGACAAAGAGGTCAACCGACGAAACCAACTCGGATGGGCAGGGTTCGGGAAATTACGCCATATCTTCTCGTCGCAGATACCGCAGAGCCTCAAGACGAAAGTTTATAATCAGTGCGTGTTGCCAGTGATGACATACGGCACTGAGACGTGGTCGCTAACTATTGGTCTCATACACAAGCTCAGAGTTGAGCACCGTGCAATGGAGAGAGCTCGGTGTTTCACTACGTGATAGAATCAGAAATGAGGAAATCCGTAGAAGAACGAAGGTTACCGACATAGCTCTCAGAGTTTGCAAGTTGAAGTGGCAATGGGCAGGCCATATAGTTCGCAGAACCGACAACCGCTGGGGAATAAAGGTTCTCGAATGGCGACCACGAACAAGCAAGCGAAGTGGGGAGACCCCCACACGATGGACCGACGACATTGTAGCCATCGCAGGAAGTCGGTGGATGGAGGTGGTACAGGATCGCTCGTTATGGCACTCTTTGGGGGGAGGCCTATGTTCAGCAGTGGACTTCTAGAGGCTGACATGATGATGATGATGAAATACTAACCGACTTACTACCGCACTATTTAATAGGATAATATGTAGAATTACTTTTGTTGTTATAAATAAGTATTTATCTGATAGTAACTGAAAAAAATTGCAAATAAGTAATTGACTATGAAGTCTAGTGCATTACTTTGCTCCTATTAAACGTTAGATCAGTGAGAACTTGATATAAATCTGTACCTAATTAGATTTCAGAGATTAACAAATCTCAAGACTTATAAGGAACTACCTTAAGTTAGTAAGGCAATTAAATAAAGAATACAAAAAAAAACGACATTGAACAATACTTAAAAGAGGCAAACAAGAACAAAAAAAAAAATAAAAAAAAAAAAAAAAATGAACAAAATAAAAATATGTAGCTTACTTCCGCCAAAACTGTAAGTCAGACAAACGATAAATGGTAAAATTAACACAAGTAAAACCCCACGCTAAACAAAACCCTACCCCAGATTGAACTAATGAAAAATATAAATGAAAGAAAAGCTAAGGCCTGGAGGCCAGAAAAAACACTTATATACAAATAATATATATAAATATATATACACAATAAAAAACCCCCAAGCTAAACAAACCCTTCCCAAATACAAGTATCGAAACACTTATATATTCATATACATATAATATAAAAAAACACAATAAAAAAACATATACCTCGATCCAAATACCAAACGTCTGACATCAATACGACACGTGTTTCGCCTCTGCACGAGGCATCTTCGGGTGATGTTGACTCGTCGAATGCTGGATGGATTTCCGCAAAGTAACGCCTGAATCTATCAATTGAGGCAAACAAGCTTTAGATTATTGATTTTGATATATAAGATGCAGTCGGAGGCATGAAGAAGAAGTAGCTCGCCCGGTTCTAGCTGATCCCGTCAAAAGAGAAATGAAATGCATGATGCCTCCGACTGCATGTCATATTTCAAAATCTGAAATCTAAAGCTTGTTTGCTTTAAAGATCTTCATTTTGATATCTCACTCGATAGGTTTTGGTCATTTTTGTTCCAACGGAAATACAATATGGTAGCTGTAAGCCAACATTAGTATTCTTGACACTTGATATATCCTATCTGACTCTTGTGATTATGACGAATCCAATGATATAATCCACATTTATCAAATCCATCAAGCCGTTTAGGCTGTAGGACGAGCCAAAGGAACATATCCCCGCAGTGGGGAAAGGAACAATTGAATGACAAAATGTCCGAACAAAGTGGCAGCCCTGTCGAAGTTTCAAACCCACAAAGTTGCCAAGTCTGTCGGCGGTTTCCCACACTTAAATGCTCTTCACGCTTGTTCTTACACTTATCCATTTTTTTACAGCCGCGCTTCGCTGTTCGACGGAAAATAAAAATGAAAGAAGTCTTTATACGAGATTGCAATTTTACAAGCGCCCTTTGGCATACTTGGAGAATGACATTTTGAATAAAATATACATATATTAAACCCTATGTTACCATGGAGGTCTAGAAGACGGATAACTAATGAGGCGACATTCCACAGTGAATTGAGAGAGGTTAATGATGAGGTTGGTAATGTTTCTATCCATTTTCTTTTTGTAACTATTTACTATGCCAAAAGTTACGCATCATTACGCAACTTAGCGGATGGTTATTGTGTTATCGGCCTATGTATATATCTCTGTTCCTTTGTGGCACTATATAGACCAAACGCGTGGATTTTGATGATTCTAACGTCAATCGATTTGTCTTTATTTTGCAAGTATCACTATAGAGATAAAATTAATCAAATTCATTATGGACAACCAGACGCTATATTGTGAAAAAGTAAAGTCAACGAAATATGTTAAGTGGGGTAATGCATTTGAAAAACATCTTTAGGTTTCTCTAATCATTTTTCATTTCGAATGAGCATTTAGGATCTAAGTATAACGATTTAAAGTTGATTAGCAACCATTTTCAGTCGGATTTTTTCTATGTGCGTAAATTTGACTGGGCAAGTAAAACCAAATAAACCACACGCGGATATATTGACCTATCTCACAAAATACATACCTCTATGTATCATTTTCTAGCCTCACGTCCGTAATGGCTTACATTTTCATAAAAGGCAACCAGATTATACCATAGACTCCTTACACCCATGATAAATGGACGCCGGAGTGACTTGACGGGCATCATTTGTCTCCCCGGAGTGAATACTGAAAGAGGCGAAAAAGTCCCCGTATTTACATATTACAATGGGGCGTTAGTTGAGGATCTTACGACGTTAGTCTAGTAGACAGCTTTTGTTGGTGAACACCTACGTGGTCTAGGGCTAGGAGGATGTTAGCGCATCACAAATATAATACACTAGCTGCGTCGACTGGCTTTGCCCGCGTAGACATTTTTCCGGGATAGAAAATATCCTATGGTGGCATCTATGGTATACACACAAAATTTTATTAAATTCGGTCCAGCCATTATAGCGCCCCAATCAAATAAACAAACCAACAAACAATCAAACAGACAATCTTTCAATTTTTTATATGAGTGACGATGGGGATTGGATACGAAGGCAGAGAGCGCGCTCCACACAAATGTGGAGAAGACGATCTAATAACTAATTTGTATGCCATTAGTGTCAGTTTTCTTTTAAGTATTTAGATGTGGTTTTGAAATTACAAGGGTTAAAATCTCTTAATTAGGGTTCCGTACGCCCGTATGAAAAAACCAGAACCCTTATAGGATCACCCGGGTGTCTGACTGTCCGTCTGTCGCAGCGAATTTCCTCCGAATCTACTGGGCCGATTAAGTTGAAATTCCGTACACATATGAGTTTCTGTTACCCAAACACGGACGTGTAACGTAAATAAATTAATTTGGAATATGAGAGGTCACTTTTGGAGAGCAAAATATATAATTAAGTTTTGCATACTGTACCGTGTACATATCAAATGTACAGGCTTGTTGTGAGGGTCTAATATTTTAATAATTTAATTAAGAAAATAGTAATAAGTATAAAATAGTAATAAACATCCCGACCGGTGGGCAAAGGTCATGACACAGTGGACGCCTGAAGATGGACGACGCCGCCGAGGCCGGCCCAGAAAGAGGTGGCGAGATGACCTAGACGCCTCCAAGAGGGCTGGTACGAGGCGGCTCAGGAAAGAGAATCTTGGAAGGATATGGGGGAGACCTTTGCCCAGCAGTGGGACAGTATAATAAAAAAAAAAAAAAAAAAAAAAAAAAAAAAAACAAAAAAATACGAAGAAAAATCACCATTGTACCAACGCATACGCAACAAAAAAAAAGAGAAAAAATACACAAACATCGTAATTAACATTATTCATAAAATTTTCATAAAAGTTTCAATTCTTTGAAATCGAGGCTCGATAAAGTCCCGCAAAAGATTTTATTGCTAAGTATTTTTATAGGGAAAAGCTTCAGTTTCATGTACATGATATTTTCCCCCATAATATTGAGGTGGTACCTTATATTTATTTCTGCTTTGCTGGGCACAGTTGTAACGGACTATATTATTTAATATTGAGGTGGTACCTTATATTTATTTCTGCTTTGCTAGGCACAGTTGTAACGGACTATATTATTTAATATTGAGGTGGTACCTTATATTTATTTCTGCTTTGCTAGGCACAGTTGTAACGGACTATATTATTTAATATTGAGGTGGTACCTTATATTTATTTTTGCTTTGCTGGGCACAGTTGTAAAGGACTATATTATTTAATATTGAGGTGGTACCTTATATTTATTTCTGCTTTGCTAGGCACAGTTGTAACGGACTATATTATTTAATATTGAGGTGGTACCTTATATTTATTTCTGCTTTGCTAGGCACAGTTGTAACGGACTATATTATTTAATATTGAGGTGGTACCTTATATTTATTTCTGCTTTGCTGGGCACAGTTGTAACGGACTATATTATTTAATATTGAGGTGGTACCTTATATTTATTTCTGCTTTGCTAGGCAGTTGTAACGAACTATATTATTTAATATTGAGGTGGTATCTTATATTTATTTCTGCTTTGCTAGGCACAGTTGTAACGAACTATATTATTTAATATTGAGGTGGTACCTTATATTTATTTCTGCTTTGCTAGGCAGTTGTAACGAACTATATTATTTAATATTGAGGTGGTATCTTATATTTATTTCTGCTTTGCTAGGCACAGTTGTAACGAACTATATTATTTAATATTGAGGTGGTACCTTATATTTATTTCTGCTTTGCTAGGCAGTTGTAACGAACTATATTATTTAATATTGAGGTGGTATCTTATTTCTGCTTTGCTAGGCACAGTTGTAACGAACTGTATTATTTAATATTGAGGTGGTACCTTATATTTATTTCTGTTCGTATTCACTTCTAACGAACTATATTATTTAATATGTATGCACAAAAACAGAGTTCAGACACAGGTTCAGAGGAGGTTAGTTCTGTGACAGCATTTTCCGGCCAGCCATCCTGGACATGCAAGAGATATGTGAATAGGCGTGTACTCGAGATTTAGCCAGTAAAATAGAAATTATTAATTTATAAAAATATATATCATTTAAATACATATAAATAAAATAGGCTAATGTTGTAGTAGTAATCTATATAACAGTAACGAGACATACTGACTGACACATAGATAACGCGCAGCCTAAACCAGTGGACCTAGAGATTTGAAATTTGGAGGAGATATTCCTTGTAAACCCTAGGAGGTGTACTACGGAAGGTTTTTTTTAGTTCAAGGGGTGGCAAAGTTTGCAAGCGGACATCGCTGCGGGGCGCAGCTAGTATTACATTAGTGATTAGAAACTCCCTACGTAAAAAAATATGATGCAAACATTTGTTACATACCGACGTGAACACGATTCCCGTAGAGTTCACTGAATTACCCTTGAACGATACAATATTACACAAAAAGCACGGTTCACCGTTGAACGGCAGAACGAGAAAATAAAAACGATCTGTACTGCATATTATTAGAAGATCACACGACCCGTATATTAAACCAATAACGACATAAAAGTCGTGTGTCAAAGAAATAATAAAGAAAAAAAATAGGGTATCTCTTGAAATAAAGAGGGTAGTCTGCTCGTGAGACATAGGCTCTGTTATTTATTCTGTGGCGCTGCGCTGGTTCGATGCCGTTGTATCGAAAACTGGCTACAAATGATTTCCACAGTAAATATCCCATTTCTATAGAGATCATATCTCAGTAAAAATCATGTCGTTCATAGCTTATCGTCACAAAACTTGAACAAATATTTTTCAGTCTGACGTACTTTTATAGCATACAAGACCAGGAACGCCTGACCTAGCTTTTATGATCTAATAATAGACCGAAGAAAGGCGAAAAGCTAATACCTACTTGAGGCCAAGTATTGATTTCGCATCAACACACAAAATGTGTATTTGTCACGCACAACTTTGGAGCCTCTCAAGAGCAAGTTGTGCCAAGTTTGGGCTGGAGGGGAGGGAACTTTTGAAACACCTACATTAGCAACCTATGTGTGTAGTATACGTATGTAAGTACGTATGAGCATTAAAGTTATGAACAATGGAAAGGGTTGGGATTTTGAAATGGAAATGGCTGAATCACTTGAGTTTAAGTTTTACGCCGGTTGAGCATAATCGAAGAATAGCAAAAAAAAGTTACAGGTATGTTTTAGCTCCTTAAACAGAGATGAATAACTTTCCTACTTAATACAGCAATATGTGAATCCCAAAAATTAGTTAGTGCGACAATGAGGCCTTTTTAAAAACCACTTTTAGTTTAAAGCGTTCTTATCATTGCGTGAAAAACTTTAACATATGACGTTGATAGACGAGTTATGAAAATTTAATAACGTTTCATGAGACTAATCTTAGTAATATATTTCAAGAGACGTGTAAGAAATTTTGAAATTTAGCAAAGCTTATATTTTTATAAACATTTGGTGAAAAATCTTTTATACATCTCAATTGCACACTGCCCAACTCCCCCTAATATAACACACAAAGCCCAAATTAATGTCATCACCAGCTTTGATCTATAAGTCATGCTTAGGGTCCCCCACACCAAGGGCGCCAGATTTCACGCTCTCTCCCCAAGGTACCTAGCATTTACATTCTCTCAGGGGACCGGGATTTTTGGAGGGGTCTACAAAGGAAACATTGACTCGGGAGTCAATTTTTAAATCTTATTGCTGGAAAATACTGATAACCCGAAATACTTGGAAAGATACCATACCGTACCAGTATAGTAAGTCTGCGCGACTGGTAGAAAATGCTTTAGTATTATGTTCTCCGTTTGTATTTTTAAAGTGAAAAGTATGATATAAATAAATAATAATTATAACACCTTTGACATATTATGTACGCTTTTCCAAATTCGCTGTAATTTTCTGAGTGGTACTTGCTTACTTTTTAACCCCCGACCGCAAAAAGAGAGGGGTGGTATAAGTGTATCACAGGTAGATACTATCTGTGTATCTGCGTGTCTGTCTGTACACAGAATGTTAATGTATTATATTATATGTTAATGTATTATAGAAACAAACCGCATCAAGATTGTTCTAAGCTATAATTTATGTGTCGGACGGGATCTTTTTATTTTCATTTGAGTACTTGACGTTTTGAAACTAAATTTATATATATATATATATATATATATATATATATATATATATAATATAGGACTAATACATGAGCTTTCTTTTTTACCCGTCTAAACGGAGGGTTATGTGTTTGGGTAATATGTATGTTTGTACGTTTATTAGGCGCTTCCTACAGCCTAAACGACTTCATGGATTTTGATAAATGAGGTATCATTGGATGCGTCTTGATCACGAGAGTGTTAATATTCTTATTAAGTAAACAGTAGCAATTGTCGTTAAAGCTTCTTAAAAAAATCTATTTTCAAGTTAATGTATTATTAATGTTGCGAGTAAATTAAAATATTTTAGTGAAAAAGAAACATTCAATTTATATAAATAATAGCTGCATCCCCCAGGAACCGTGTTTTTACGGGATAAAAAGTAGCCTATGTGTTAATCTACGTCCATACCAAATTTTATCCAAACCCGTTCAGGCTTGAAGTAACAAACATACACACTCACGCACACCCTACATTCACAAACCACAAACTTTCGCCTTTATAATATAAAAGTATTAATGTGATTATATTTGCGGGCCGTCAGCTCATATTCAATTATTTTGTTCGCAGCTAGTTCGCAGTGAAGTTGTTGTATTTATTTAATTATATATGTTAACTAATTATATAAACTAGTTTTAACATAATAAATTCACTTTGATCCCACCCAAAATTACAAACAGATGCACAATATACCTCAGAAGATTTTTACCCTATCTCATAAATTGTAGTTATATTGAATTATGCCTGCTTCTGGTGATAAAGTTAGGCAATGTCTGTTAGGGTCAGGCCTCACTAAGAGCTCACCCTCGCTATGCTCGTCTGCTTGCTATCAGTTTTGAAGAACCGGAAACCGGAAACATCCGAAGCATGACGTGCCCTCAGAAGCACGATGTTCTCCGAGGCGACCTTAGTGAATAACATTTACGCTCAAGTTTGACAGCAGATAGGCTAATTTGGCTAATACCTTTTTTAACGGAATCGTTTACAAATGAAGATTATAAAGGTCGCGTTAGCTCAATTTACACCCTGGTTCCGAATAGATGCTTTTTAAAAGTTTCCATAGCCACAACGGCACCCTTATAATTTTTGTTATTTTAACCACGTACCGGGAAAGCGAGCCGCCTCTCGAATTAATTGGATTCCGTGGGATCGCAACCAATTTTTGGTATGGCTTGTTTTCAAATGTCAGCAGAATTAAAAACATTTAATTAAATTGATAACTGGTTGCGTATTATTTTTGAGATGATTCTCTGCAAGACATCGAGTGTGCACTTTTTTATGTTGTTAAAGAATTTTAAAAAGACTGGCCCTCAAAACAAGAACGAAAAAAATTTAAAGAAAGAGAAGAGGTATTTGCCCTGCAGTGGGACATTCAAACTGAAAATAATAATGTTAAGTATTTTTTGTTAAACTTAAATACCTACTTACTTTTTTGATGTTTTTAAACATTAGTTTTTAAATATAGAGTTATCTACACAAATTTAAGTAGGTAATAGATAAATAATTTAATATATTTTCTAACTCGAAGATGAAAAAACATTGTCGTTCAATAGTTTGCCTTATAAATAAAAACGATTAACAAATTATACAAAACAGATTGTTGAATTCACAAGTAACAATAATTATAAATTATCAAATTAACGAATTCAGAACGGACTGTCAACGTGGAAATTCGGAAATTTCGATGTAATTAATCATGCTTCCCTTTGGGAGTAGAGCGGTGACACGTTGGAATGTCGATAAAGTTCAGGTTTATGGACATGTTGGAGACATTGAAAATGTCGACAAAGTTCAGTTTAACAGCTTGCCATTAACGATACTGCAAACAAGATAATCTACTAAATGGATCTAAAAATTAAATTTTTTCATACGCCTAGGACAAACACTTGAAACTCACTCTCATATATTTTTACTGAAAGTCTAAGTAGAATTACTTCAAATATCTACCAAACAGTAGGATGATTTATTCACATTTATATTATTAGCGTTCGCCGTCTATTAACTTCTACCACTAAGTAGTTGACTTCGGCTATGTATCTATAGCAGGCATCCTCGGCTTTATCGGGGCAATCACGAAACCATTCGTTTAAAGACTGCGATTGGCGTCCATCGCGGCTATGACAGGGTTATTAATGAAGATCGGATTCTCATTTATTACCGATAGAGCCTTTTGCAAGGCTTTCTTTAGTTAGGTATTTTATTTACATATTAAAATCAATACTAAGACATGAAAAAATGGCTTAACGCTTAACTTTATCACACCCTGACTGCTATAAAAGAAAAGTTTAAAATGACTTATTAAACATGCTTTTATTGACTTAAAAATATATAAAAAGAGATTTATAGACCAAATTGTTATATAAAGTTTTTTTTCATTCTATAAGTTTTTTTTTGCCACAACACTTAAATAGCACACAATTAAAATAATTGCAGCACTAAAATCGGGCTCGTTTACATTAAGTATCAAAGAATCACATTTTTAAATAATTTAATATTTAATTGCCTTCTAAGATAGGCAATGCTTTGAAAACAAACCTGAATATCGATAAGTGACCATGACATCTCTATCGACCATGCCACCGTATTTGTGCGTAACACCCTCCCTGTATTGATTTTATATGCGCGCGCACCTCTAACCCGCTGCCCCTCACCCTACCCCATTCCCCTGATGGGGGGAGTTGGGAGGCAAAAAAGGAACAAGGGTGAAGCGGCGATACGAATCGAACCTTTTTATAGGGGCGTCGCAATCCCTAAGGTTAACGCTGGATGTGTCAGCTGCTGTTTGTAAACTTTTTAATTTTATCGGCTTTGGCGGCTGGCTTAAACAAAACACTCCGATCATGATGCGATTGTTTCCGAGGTTTTAATTCCTTTATAATGGAGGCTTGCTGAGAGGTCGGAGTCCTTTTAGTAAAGTTTAATGTGTCTCATTAATTCGATGTTTGTTACTCTAATATTATAAAGAGGAAAAATTTGTTTTTTTAAATTTTTGTTTGTAATGGATAAACTCAAAAAATAATGGACCGATTTAAAAAAAAACTTTCCTAGAAAGCTCCATTATCAGCAAGTAACATGGGCAGACTTTTAGTTTTCAAAACGTTAGAGATCTATACGAAAATTGCAATAAAGTAACCCAAGGTATCAAAAATTTGCAAAAATGTAAGGAACGGAATGACATACTGCCGTGGAAACGAAATAATAACAAGTCTGTCAAGTACGTGAGTAATAATGCAGTTGTCTATGGTCAAAAATATTGTTGCTGCCAATGATTTTTAATCACGCTTAATGGCGTATTTTCTTTTTAGAAGTTACGTAGGGTACAGAAATGATAAAAAAATGAAAATGCCGCGATATGAGCGCCACGCGTGCGAAGTCAGGGTGAGTCACTAGTCTAATATAGAGACGTAATTGACACGTGCTTCGAAGATGGCTTTCTGGATTTCAGAAACCAATGTAATTTTAAATAGGCTTCATTGTTTACCTGCACTTCAGTGTTGGTTGATTCTGTTGCCCCTGATAGCATTATTAATTCTCTATTCGCATAGAAGTTCTTTCACTTACACGTTTTTCTAGACAACTTGATTGTTGTTCTTTTTATTAAAAAGGAAACTTAATTAAGACCTAGCTTTCAGTCTGACATTTAATTAGCCTATAAATTATTTTTGTTGACCTTTCAAATGGCTGTTGGTTTATTAAAACCTTATTGTGTTGGACTAAATAGAAAATAATTTATGAGATCATTGTTAAAACTACGTTATTAAGTACTTTTTTAAAAGGCATCTAATTACTACTACATATGAAACAGTTGAACCTGTCATATTCATATGCCGTTACAGACTTATAGGTAGCTGAAGTGATCTAGCCCACTACCAGTTGGTACCCATACCCAACCTTTTTATAGATCCGGGGTAAATTATTGAATGGGAGAGATGGCCAATCAATAAAGTCCGTATAAATATACAAGGTAAAAATAGCTTTTTTTGATCTAGAATTTCATAAAACATCAAAACGTCATAAAATCTGAGCATAAACCCTTTCTTCAGCTCTTTGATCGTTTTATCAAAGCAACAGAATTCCCTCGGCAACTATCAGATTAATTATTTTCAAAGCACCAACCTCGATAATACAGACGATCAGTAACTCAACTTTATGCATATGCAATATTTTCTAATTTAATTTATTTAGATGCTGGTACGTTCTGACGGGCTTGTTTGTACCGTTTTTAGTTACAACCCGGCAGTATTTAAGACGGTGATGAACGTACAGGTCTTCTATGTAAGCATGCTACATCACCGATCGTACGGTTACTTAATATCAGCTTAGATTACGTCCAGATGTGAGTAAAAATTAACTAGAATTGTGACAAAAGTAACAAAAAAAATGCAAATGAGTGGCCAACCCAGGGCCTGCAGTCTCGATATTGATAGAAATTGCTTTACAATCGAAATCGGTCGCAATGTCCGATTATAACGAAACCAAACCACCAAATATCTATGTCAAAAATGATAAACGTCAGTACATCAGTACAGTTTTACCAAATATTTATGTCAAAAATGATAAACGTCAGTACATATACCGATGATATTCAATAGCTTTTGACAATAAGTGCCGAAGCTAACGATTGTCATTGTTAAATGTACCAATTTTGGTTGTAAAGCAATCACTATCTATGTCGAGACTGCAGGCCCAGCCCTGAATTATACAGAAGTTTACAGATACTGCTATAAGTATAGGTACATCAAACGGCCTGCACCGAGTTGAGCTACTAAGTATTGATTATACGTTGCAGTTGTGCTGACGTCGTAACCCTGATATCAAAGGAGCCCTACGTCTAAATAATTTATGCCAAGGGCTCTTTATCAATTCCATATTTATCGCGATGGCGACCTTAATTAAGATATTGTAACGTATAATTAAGAAAGCAGTGTCATCAGAAATGATTAATTTTAGCTCTTAAACAGTGATTATAAATAAAAACATTTATATTCAAATGAATTCTATTTTATTTTACAATAGTCGCTTATATTTAGAAACCTGTTTTTTTTTAATTATCTTCATTGTACTTACAGAATTTCATTGCTTTGATACTTATCTACTGCTTTATTATAAGTTGGTAGGTAGGTATAGATCTGAAATCCCATCGCTGTCCTATCATCTAACGTTTCTATTACCTACTAATTGCGTCAATATTGACACGAGATGTCTGGTGATGAGTTTTGCTATACCTAAACACAAATAATATAATAATATCCAATGATGATATATTCCCATGTTCAAATATATTGCGTTGGATATGTCAAGTTTTTCTGATTGCTGACATTGAAAGATATGTATTTTTTTTTTCTGATAAATAATTCTCACCTGCAGTCTCGTCATTGATAGTGATTGCTTTACAACCTAAATTGGTATATATCAATGACAATTGTTAGCTTTGACAGTAGTCAAAAGCTATCGACTGTCATCGGTATCTGTACAGACATTGATCATGATTGAGATATATATTTGGTAGAGACTACCAAATATCGTTATAATCGGACTATGCGACCGATTTCGTTTGTTACGCAATCTCTATCGATGTCGCTTTGCACACGAATTTTCTTGCAGAAAACGTTAGACGTCATTACGACAATTGCCAATCGATTCCACGAAGATATCGTAACACGACGCGTTACGTGTCAGCATGGTCTTAGCGAATAAAGGCCAAGAATGGTAAAGCGATGACGCGGTCAAATGCTTTCCTGTTCGGCATGTATACTAGTTTGGCCTAAGATTAAATGCCCAGGATAAACTAGTTAGCCTAGGGAAACTAGTTGCCATAGTTGTGACGATGCCCACATTCACATCCCGTCGGAACCTAACACTTGTTTTATAACATTTTATTCTATATGTATAGGCTATAAACTGTACTTACAAAAAATCCTTGACTGAAAAGCCTAAAGCTACGCTCACCCGCGCATTGAAGCCTATTCAATTACACCAGTGGACAGCTGCAGGTAGGTATATCAGCGAGGCCAATCAATCGGACTTTTAGTCAATAAATTCGGATTTACCGATGCCCTAGATAGGGTTCACTGCGGATGCCTTGATCCACGCTTAATGTTCAAAAATACGTTTTCGGTAAATGTTGGTGGCAAATAATTGATTCAGAATTAGTAAGTTGAAGTGGCAATGGGCAGGCCAAATAGCTCGTAGAAGAAACGTTACTAAATGGCAACTACGCACCGGAACACGTAGCGTCGGATGGCTATGTTATGGACAGACCGACGCCAACGCTACGGCAAAGAAAAAATACAACAAATAAATGATTAAAAATTACCAAAAACCCGACTGCTAACTATAATAAAAACAGGCAAACAAGCTTTAGATTCTTGATTTTGAAATATCAGATGCAGTCGAAGATATCATGCATTTCATTTCTCCCAGCTACTTCCTCATGCTTCCGACTGCATCTTATATTATCTGTGATATGATATGACTTATAAAGACTGTTCCAATGAGAACGCTGGTTTTGAATTGCATTTCATTTGTAGTGTCTTTTTTTAATGACAAACATTTAAAAAAAAAAAGAAGATCGTTCGTTAGTAGAAAGTAGGAGGTTAAGTTAAATGGAGAGCTACAATACACAACAACGAATTCTTATTGTGAAAAATTATTATCAAAGTGATGAAAGTTTGACAGCCTCAGTTGGCAAAATGCGTACAATTATGGGTAATCGGAATGCTCCACATGAAGACACTGTGAGAAGATTAATGAAAAAAATTAAGAAAACTGGGTGTGTTAATGTCGTGAAAAAAGAAACACGAGTTCGTCTTGGTCGCTCGACTGAAAATATCGCAGCAGTGCGTGCAAATGTTGCCCAACCACATCATTTCAGCATAAAGCTCACGAAATTTGTGATTCTATGCATCGAATTTTAACAAAAGATTTGAAAATTCATACGTACAAAGTTAAATTGAAACAAGAGCTAAAGCCGGAAGACCATGGGTAACGAAGAGCGTTTGTTTTTTGGATTTTGGAACATTGGATGGTGATTTCAACGAATAACATATTTTTCCTGGTCATGTCATTTCTCGTTTTGGAGATCGGCATTGACCGCCCGGATCATGCAACTTATGGCCTTTGGACTGTTTTCTTTGAGGTTATTTAAAGTTACAAGTTCATGTGAACAAACCCACAACGATTAAAGACTTAAGACGAAAATCAACGCTGTATCACTGTATCAAAGAGCATGTCAGTTCCAGCAAAGCCGAGGCGGTCATATGTCCCATGTCTTATTCCATTCATAACCTCATGATGTGTACTACATTATTCAATAAATGTTTCAAACTTATACAACATATACCTATGTTTTTTCATTCAAAACCGGCGTTCTTATTGGAACATCCTATATAACCCTGGAGTTTCTGTATCATTACACGATAGACAGGCAGTGTTTGGAATCATGAGAAATTTCAGTTTTGTTTTTACTTGTTTAGTGCAAAATTTTGTTGTAGATACAAAATTTATTGTAGGTACTTATTGCAAGTTCAAGTACAACTTCTTACAAGAAACTCTTGATCATCTGATGACAAACGTCTGACCATGAAAAGAAAACTAAAATCTACGTAGAAATCTACATATACTACTCGTACATACTTCAGTAACAGCCAGCAAGTACATTATTAGAGAAAACAAGTGGTGTATAAAATACCATGGTACAAAAAAATACTTCATATATAACTAAAAAATACTTGTAACTAAAAAAACATTCAACTTCTACTCTTTCAAATAATATAAAAAATATTCAAAATCGGTCCTCAATTGACGGAGAAATCTTTGAACATACATAAAATAAACTTACAGTCGAGCCTTTTGTGAAGTCGATTAAAAAAAGACGAAGACGAATTTTAGCAAAAATTCATGAAAAATTGAGCATGCCTTCACTGAGCACACAATCTGAGTAAAACAACCCATTGCCCGATACGTAACTGTTATTCTAATTTAATTGGTTAGGTATTCGTATCGCATTAATTATTCTGATATGGAGGACGACACGAGGCAGTATGTAATTAGATTAGATCGTCTCTTGCGGTTAGTTAACTTTGATTTTTCAGTTTTAGGTACATTTAGCACATCATCATTATGACTATTTTTTTATATTTTTTTATTACGGACTAGGCAATCGTTTGACCACGATCTCACCTGATGGAAAGCGATGATGTGGTCGAAGGTGTAGCACGCTTGCCTAGTAGATACCTATTAACTCTTGACTTGAACACACCGGGGTTATAATTTACCGGAAACACTGACGAGGGCAGGGCATTCCACTCCTTTGCAGTTCTTATAATAAATGAAGAAGCGTAACGCTTCGTTCTTGTGCGAGGTAATTCAACCATGAAAGGTTGGCGCTTTGCTGATCGTCTAGTCGTACGGTGATGGAAAGGTGATGGGGGAATCAGGTTGTGCAATTCTTGTGCACACTCTCCATAGTGCAATCTGTAGAATACCTACAGGCTTGCTACCTCACGTCGATGCGCCAGACTGTGAAGCTTACTCTTTACCAGAGTGTCATCCCCAATGAGCCTGATAGCACGTCTCTCAATTGAATCCAAAGACTCGAGCTGATACTTGGCAGAACCGTCCCAGAGGTGGCAGCAGTACTCCATACAAGATCGGACCTGTGCTTGATAAAGATTCAAAAACTGTCCCGGTGTGAAGTACCGCCTAATCTTAGATAAAATACCAAGATTTTTGCAGCTACCTTGGCTTTGGATTCAATATAAGACCCAAAATTCAGGTTTGATGTGAGTTCGACACCCAAAAGCTCCAAATGGTCGCCTATTGGTATTGTTACACTTTGGAAAGACGGAGATCGGTGTAGAGGACTCTTTTTAGCAGAAAACAAACACGCTTACGTTTTAGTAGCATTAAACTTAACCAGGTTAGCATCGCCCCAATCGGACACGGCTTCTAAGGCTAAATTTAAACGGTCTAGCATAGCCTCTCTCTGAAACTGGACAGCGTCACAGCTGGCTTGAGCATTGGAAGTGTATCTCTCAACTACATTACTGTCATCAGCATACCCAAAGGTACCGGGCCTCAGAAGGTCATTAATGTGCAGTAAAAACAGTGTAGCCGAGAGAACCGATCCCTGAGGTACACCGGCATTGATAGCTATTTGACCAGACGAGCAGCCCTCTAAGACTACTCGAATAGATCGTTCCCTCAAGAAATCAACTATCCAATTGCATAAGCCAACAGGTAAACCATATGAATATAGAAGCTTGTTTAAAAGGCCATCGTGCCAGACCCGATCAAATGCCTTCGATATGTCAAGGGAGACGGCAAGCGCCTCACCATGCATCTCTATGGCTTCGCTCAGTACGTGAGTGGCATACGCGAGAAGATCCCCAGTAAACCGGTTTCGGCGAAATCCGTATTGCCGGTCACTGAGAAGATCATTGTCTTCGAGGTATGCCAAGAGCCTAATGTTTATGACACGCTCCATACACTTACAGAGTAAGGAGGTAATTGAGATGGGACGATAATTGGCCGGATCAGCACGACTACCCTTCTTTGGTACTGGTTGTACATTGGCAAGCTTCCAGCTCTTTGGAACTCTACCTGAGTGAAGAGAGAGGCGGTACAAACGCGTTAAGATGGGAGACAATTCGGGCGCACAGTTTTTCAACACAATCGCTGGAATACCATCGGGACCACTGGCCTTGTTCACATCTAGAGCTCGAAGCGTTCTGAGAACCTCCTTCTGGCAAATGCGAATTTCGGGCATAAAAACCCAGCAATGAGGAAGGCAGGAAGGTGTCTTGCCAGAAGCAACTAGATGCGAGGCTTCTGCAAAAAGAAAAACAAATAAATTCGCTTTGTCTCCAGCAGCGTGAGCTAGTGATCCATCAAGTTTCAGGAATGGTGGCAGTGAGGGGCGGCAGAAGTTTACTTCGACCGACTTGGCCAGGGACCAAAAAGCTTTGCTACCCGCGGGGTATGAAGTCAGTTTGGCCCCAATTCGACTTACGTGATCAAAATCAAAATAAGTATCTTCTTGCAGGTCTTAGCGGCAACGTTAAATTTTCTCTTCTTAGCCCGAATATCAGAAGACTTGCGCTTTCGAGCATCAGCCCAGTCTAGATATGCCGCATGCTTTAGAGTCACAGCATGACCACAGCTGGATCCAAACCAAGGCTGAGCTTTGCTGGAAAGAGTCTTGTCACTGAATGGAATGAAATATTCCATTGCCTAACATATTACCTCTGTAACAGCAGTCGCGCAAGTCGACGGGTCCTGGGAGATGAAACATGTTTGCCGCCAAGGGTACGATGCAAGGAATTGCCGCATCTCATCCCAATCTGCTGAGTTGATCTCCACATGCGCCCTTAAGGCTAGGATCAGGTGGGGAATACACTGAGACGGACTTAACCAGGCTGTGATCAGAGCTACCAAGAGGTGGGGATACTGATACGGAGTATCGGTCTGGTTCAGTCGTCATCAACAGGTCGAGACAGTTGGCAGTGTCACCGTCACGGTCACGTACCCGTGTCGGCTCCTGCACAAGCTGAGAGAGATCTAACACCAGAGCAAGCTTCCGCGTCTCTCTACCAGCGTGGTCGGTTGTTTGGTATGGGACAAGCCACTCCTTGTGGTGGGCGTTAAAATCCCCCAAAAACACCAATTGAGCAAACGGGTAACGCTGTTGGGCCACACTTGCCGCCTTACCTAGATAGTCTACCAATAAAGTCGCCCTCCGATCTCCGCTGTGTGAGCGGTACACACAAGCTTACATAATTTTCCCTATGCCCGTGTCCACCAGCACCCAAATCACTGAGAAGTTAGGGTGCTCAAGATTTCGGAGACGCAGACAGCAAATGTCATCACGGGCGTATACACAAACGTCGGCATTTGGGATAAATAGATGCTCCAAGATATAGCCTGGGTAATCCAAGTACGCCGTATTAGCTGGACATCCTATCTGCGTCTCCGACAAGAAGAACAAGTGGGGCTTAGAGGTCTCCAGATGATAATGGACCGGTTGGAGATTGGAGTGAATGCCGCGAATATTCGCAAGATCCACTTTAAGTGTGAGGACGTGCATCTGCCGTTTTAACTTATATCTTCTTTGGACTTTTTTCATGATGTGTTTTTGTGAATAGGTTGGACGAGTAATAGCAAACGAGATGTCGGAATGGCTAACCCACGGAAGTCAAGGCATAACTACGCCATTGAAGAACTTGCGTGGGGACCGCGGGGACGCCCGAACCCCCCTGTAATAATAAATCAGTTCCTCACATCCGGTCGCCAGCCGGCCCAATGGATCATTTCAGGATTTTTCACAAGCGGCGGGGCAGCCTTTCGTAGCTGGCTAAACTACTACTTGGGCCCCCTACAACTTGCGGTCGGCCAGCAGAGAACACCGTGCTTCGGATCCCGCTACCCTCCAAAGCAAGGCCTCCGACGCAGAAACACCATGGTTCCGATCACGGTCCACCCTTCCAACACAACTGCATCCTACAACTCATCCGGACGGCTTCCCTGAACATCATGATGGAACACGACAAATCGTTTGGCATCAAGACTGTCCAGAGGGTGGTAATATAAAAAGCCGGCGGCCGAAGCCTACCACCAGGTGATTCCGTGCTCTTTTGGCACCACCCGAGGGTCACGTGTAGGACATCGAGGGCTGAATCCTACGGGCGCGAGCAAACAATAAACCCTCAAAACTACTAGACTATGTTTTTACCCGACTGCGGCGGGTTATATTTCTTTGGCGCGTCCTACAGCCTACACCGCTTGATAGATTTTGAAGAGTTACACAGAATATGAAGTGTCAAGAAAACTAATATGGTGGCTTACAGCTGACATATTCTATCCGACAGAACAAAAATAACCAAAACCTACTGAGTGGGAATCAAAATGAAAGTCTTTAAAAGAGCATTCTATAAATATACGAGTTTTTTTTTAAGCTGCTAATATATATTTATATATATGGCATATATATATATTTTTTTTTTTTGAATATATTTTTTATTTGAGTATTTTTTTTTTAACACTATATATTTTTTTGAAAACTAGAAGTTTAAAAATATGTATCAATTATTTAAAAAAAAAAACAAAACTAAAAAAGAGGCAATTAAGCTTTAGATTGTTGATTATTTCTCCATAGACGGGATCAGCTAGTACCTGACGAGCTACTTCATCATGCCTCCGGCTGCATCATTTCAAAATCAAGAATCTAAAACTTCTTTTCCCTTTTTTAGTTTATTCGAGGTCGGTTTTTGTTGTTTTTTAACTATATTTTTATTTTTATTTCCAGTATCTTGCAAAATTAATTTGTCTTTATGATTGCCAAAGTTACAGCTTGTGGCGACATCACTAGCGTGCGACCGGGTGCGATAATGTCCCATCACTAATTAGTAGGAAACGTCATTATGGCTCTATGGTTTCTCGTCGCGGATAAAACATAATTGTAAAATAATTAATGTGAAGTACCACGAAATTCTTCGTGAACACGAAAGTTTGATTTCAGCGAGCCCATGTTCAACTCGGGGAGCCGAAAGCTCCCTCAAGCTCCTTTAAATCAGTAGTTTCGCAAAGTTACTTACAAGCATTTTCTCGTTACATATACGTATATATTATTATAATATATTATATTATTGAAAAACATTTAACGAGCCAAACACTGAAAAAACATTCCACAATATTGTCCTCGAAAATTTTGCTTTTCCATTTTTACAATAAACTCTCACTCGAAATATGGGTGAAACTGTTATGGAAACAAATTGCACACCTGTTAGGTTAGAAGCTACTGGGAGATTTAATTACTTGTTACACAGTTTAATTACAGTTACCCATTAGACTTACGTTTAATATACTGCGCTAGTTTTGTCCGATGTCTGCGGCTATTAATTTTAGGTTTTCAATTTTTTCCACGATGGAAAACAGTGTTATTTTTCGAATTTCTGCCTTGTAAAGAAATTGGTTTAGGCTCTATTTTTAATTATGTTAACACGCGATCAATTTATCTCATTTTAAAATCTTGTATAAAATAGTGCGGTCATAATTATAAATAGGTACATTGGGCATCAACCTCACAACCTTCACAATTCACATGCATTAAATTACCATCAAAACAAATAAAAGCCCTAATAGACCCCGACTTCATGTAGTGATTAGTCCCCACATTTACAGGTAAATAAACTAAGCAGCAGCTACTTCTATCCGATGTAAAACGGTTCCGGTTGGACAGTGGGGCGGAAATTGCCAATTTCTCTGCCGTGCGCTGTCCAACGAAAATACGCGATATTTATCACTGCATGGCATTGCTTTCCAAATTGTTACATGGCCGTTAACGCTATGAATATAAATAACATGGAATGATATTATAAGAAGGATATTACAGTACAGAATTCAAACAACTATTTTGCAATATATACCTATTCGGTCACTGAATAATATCCAAGCCTTTTACCCGATTACATTCAGCTTACTTCAACGGCAGTGAGCAGGAATGTATACCATCATATTAAAGTCAAAATCTTATATATATTCTTGACTTCACGAACATGACAAAAACCTCAACCGAAAGATGTCCAACCGCGAGTGTTTAGCTTATCTATGGCATAGTATATCGTCCAACTAAACAAGTAATGTGATCAAAAAGAGTACTACGTGAACAAGCACAAAACAGTCCTATGCAAACTATGTATAAATAACGCAGTTAAGAGTACCTTAATATGCGTTATTTATACGTAGTATGCAAACTATGTATTGCATAATTGTTACTTGGCCGTTTAAATTAATAGTCTATGGTCCAACCATATGAGATATGGTCTATGGTAAACACGTGACGTGATCCAAAGAATGAGCACAAAACATTTCTGTGCAACGTGTGCGTAACAAATAAATATCACATATTTATGTGTCCCGTAAGTAAATTGATACATGACCGTTAAAATTAATATGCGAAATGTGTATGGAATGCAGTGAGACCTGGGAATGAATTCGAGAGGTACAGTGACATGAATGGCAGTATGATTTAGTATGCGCTTTGCACACGGCACAGAATACCTTTTGATTAATATTTGAGCATACTGTCAGCTGAACTAGAAAGATTGCCGAGACAGAATACTATTGTGGAAGCCACTTATATGTGTTCGGTGCAACATTATTAGCACACCAGACATTGGGCACATTATCAAAGCTCAACGCACGCAACATGGGTGTTTGGTGCAACCTTATTAGCACACCAGACATTGGGCACATTATCAAAGCTCAACGCACGCAACATGGGTGTTAGGTGCAACCTTATTAGCACACCAGACATTGGCCACATTATCAAAGCTCAACGCACGCAACATGGGTGTTTGGTGCAACCTTATTAGCACACCAGACATTGGGCACATTATCAAAGCTCAACGCACGCAACATGGGTGTTTGGTGCAACCTTATTAGCACACCAGACATTGGGCACATTATCAAAGCTCAACGCACGCAACATGGGTGTTAGGTGCAACCTTATTAGCACACCAGACATTGGCCACATTATCAAAGCTCAACGCACGCAACATGGGTGTTTGGTGCAACCTTATTAGCACACCAGACATTGGGCACATTATCAAAGCTCAACGCACGCAACATGGGTGTTAGGTGCAACCTTATTAGCACACCAGACATTGGACACATTATCAAAACTCAATGCACGCAACATGGGTGTTAGGTGCAACCTTATCAGCACACCAGACATTGGGCACATTATCAAAGCTCAACGCACGCAACATGGGTGTTTGGTGCAACCTTATTAGCACACCAGACATTGGGCACATTATCAAAGCTCAACGCACGCAACATGGGTGTTAGGTGCAACCTTATTAGCACACCAGACATTGGGCACATTATCAAAGCTCAACGCACGCAACATGGGTGTTAGGTGCAACCTTATTAGCACACCAGACATTGGGCACATTATCAAAGCTCAACGCACGCAACATGGGTGTTTGGTGCAACCTTATTAGCACACCAGACATTGGGCACATTATCAAAGCTCAACGCACGCAACATGGGTGTTAGGTGCAACCTTATTAGCACACCAGACATTGGGCACATTATCAAAGCTCAACGCACGCAACATGGGTGTTAGGTGCAACCTTATTAGCACACCAGACATTGGGCACATTATCAAAGCTCAACGCACGCAACATGGGTGTTTGGTGCAACCTTATTAGCACACCAGACATTGGGCACATTATCAAAGCTCAACGCACGCAACATGGGTGTTTGGTGCATCATTTGCCAAATCAAAATGGCCTATAGAAGGGGTATTTTGCTATCTGCTCAAACCAATAAAGCATTCTTAACTTTATCCAAAGATTTCTTTTACGTATTTTTTTATATTTTTTTTGAGGAATCCCATATGTTAGCTAAGTATATTGAATAAAAACAAATGGTATAGACTCCAAATTTCCAGTTTTTACCAGCTTTGCGTTTGTTATTTACACAAAAACAGGTTTTTAAACATACATTCTCTTTTATATAGATAGACTAGCTGCACCCCGTGACTTATCCTCAATGCAAATTTTGGCCCCATCCCCTTCCCCAACTAACAATCCCCCCTTCCCCCGCTCTCCCACCCTAAAATATCATTCTAAATTGCCCCGATAAGTTACAAAATTATCGAAGTTAGCGAAAGCTCCTAAATAATTTAAGTTTATTTTTTATTAAACATATTTGATGGAAAATGTATTTGACTCGTGAGATGACGTGGACACATTTTTACGCGCAATTTTACATTATAATATTAAAAGCTCCAAAATAATTTAAGTTTATTTTTCGAAGTAGTCCAATGTCGCGTGCGCGGGCAAAGCATAAATACTGCGTATATAAAAAAATTAAGTCTCAAACACCGACGCTGATTTAAAAATCTCTCTTCGAATCCTTCGCTTACATTTATACATTTTAATCCTTATTAAAACTAAATAAGTAAGTATTAAATATATTCTGGAACCTCCAAATATAATTGATTCCATCAGTCATTGCTTTACTCAGATATTTTTATAATATTATAGTACCTCTGTCAAGAACGTAGTGTGATATTCAGTATGATTCGTTATGCGCCGCGCATACACCGGGAATTCCTTTGAACGAATATTACAGCGAACCTGGGTTGGATATAAATTTAGAATTTTCACTGAAATTTACGTAGATTAATGCAATTTTCCGTGGAAATATAAATTATTATTATTTATAAGGCTTGGTATTATGTTTTGATAACACGTATTTTAATTGCAGGTAAATAAAACGGCTTCGGGGAAAAATAATCATGGGAACTTAATTTTAGCAAGGTTATCCTTGATAATGGTTGCCCATCGATGTCGTAATGCCTGTTATAACTCTTAGTCCTCGGCAAAGAAAAGTAGAAACAGAGAAAGGGTCGCGCAAAATGGGTGCATTTGTAATAGTTTGAAATTCCCCGTTCAGTGATTTAATTCATAATGCTATTAATTACTATTAGTGGTGATCTTGTAAGATATAGCCCACGCAGGACTTTGTTGATTTCCAATTCTCATCAAAATCTAATGAAAAGGAAAATAATGCATATGTCGTGACGATATTGTAGAATTGAACATATCATGAAATGGCCAGCTAAAACTGACCATAGCGTTGAAACATCCACTCCACACATCCACTTTTGGCCATACCATTAAATATCATTAATGTAGGGTTTTAATGATACCAAAAATGTTCAAACAGATAGGTTTTCAAAGCTAAAAAAAAACGAAGACGAAGGCGGGAGCGAAATTAATTTTTCGATATGATCACTAATGTTTGACCAAAATTATCATGAAGTACCCGTGCGTTTGGCTGTTTATATCCTCAAACGCTCATCATTCATTAATCTGGCCAAACCTTTTCATGATGTCACCGATAATTACATGAAATAAAAATTCTTCACGATGAGGCTAACCATTTCATGAACTGATAAATTTTACGATATCGCCACGACAAATATCAAATCACTTAGATTAGTCAACTTGCAGCTTAATTATTAACTTAATTGTAGCTCTGCTACACCTATACATTATGGCAAATTAGCAATTACTGTAATTGACGCCGTTAATCGTCAGGAAATCACGCGAATTCGCGTTAATGGCCCGCAGTGCGGATTGCAGCATCCACTTCGCGTTTGGCATAGGCACCACAGAGCACTACCTGTAGTAAGCTGGCATTAGCCGGCTGAGCCAGAAAGTAACGGCAATTTACCTACTTACTTTAATTAGAGACTACGCTTTTTCTTCAAGTATTCACAAATTCTAAAAGATTATTTTTTTTGCTTTACTGTATATTCGTCAGGTTTGTTATGCCGCATCACTACCTATTGCTTGCAGTGTTATTTTCCTCACGTCAATGGCCATTGTGCGGTGTTCATCCCACTTGGCACATATCTCTGCCATAATCGTGGAGTTATCCGCCGATCAGCGCCTGCCTGCTACGAAATAAACATTTACTTTATTTAGGTCGGCACTAACATTAGCTAAATTATTTCCAGAGGTCAAGTTGGTCTGCATTGCGGAGCCAGGATTATTGGCACGCTAGTCATATTATGTTTGTAACAAACTTGCTCAGTGCAGTGTGAAGGTAAACATACTGGAGCGGACATACAGGATCCAGATAACACCGGCTACAAGCACAGGACACTTGGAAACTTTCCACACAAAAAACTGATTCGCGATATCTGCTAGGTACACATGCAAGCCAAATGTGTTTGCACGCAATGTGAATGTGTAAGTGAGCGCTAGATAAACGCGTCTCATGTTATCTATCGTTTTTTGATAGCAGAACTACCAATTTCTACCCAGTATACCTATCAATATGTCTGGAAGAAGGGCTGAGAAACTATTTGGCTCGAGTTTGCCCTGCTCTTCAATAGAGTCAGAGATCTAATACGAAATTGAATTGCCACAATAAAAGATCTGGGCGATTTTCCTGCTGTGTCGACATTTTCTCTGGCTTCAAGGGCGGACCGTGTTCTTTTTCAGTGTCATCTTTTCTTTTTTGATCAGCAAATGAATAAAGCCCCTTAGTTTTATTAGCATGCTATTTAGATTTATGTACGCATTTGTTAGATTGTATTCCTCTGTGAGGCGTGTCCAAGCTATCGACTAATACTATTTTATACAATAGTAAACTAAGTAGATGGTGGCTGAGCGTTTGTTTCTTTTGCAATCCAATGACACCGAGTTCGATCCCAGGTTGACTATTAAAAAGTTATGCGTGGATTTGCTATCGCTCCTTGCTTTCGGGCGCAGCTTCGGTCACACGAAGCAAGTACTCGCTGTGCAAACTCAGAGAAAAGCGTGCAAACTCGCTTGGTGTGACAGCCTACTCGCTGTCACACCAAGCGTCACCAAGATTCATCCACCACGATTGAAATCGCCGCGAGATGAATTGGGGGCGTGTTCAATTATTATCGCTGCGAGCGCGCTTCCTGTAGCGATATTCATAGAATATTTCTGTTGGTTCTTATTATTAAAGCCCAACATTTTCTCTGCGATCGATCCATTCGGAATCTATTTTCTTTTCTTTCGATTTGTTAGCTTACTCCGCATTTCCTCTGCTTGCCAACCGAATCAACTGTTTTAGAAGAGCGCGACGAGATCCAATAGGCGACATTTCTTTGAAAAACCGTATTTCTCGTGAAATACGCGAAACGCAGTCACTACATGTGACAAACAGAAAGCGCGATCTATTCGCAACGAATAGATCGCTGCTAGCAAACTCGCTTCTTGTGACCGACGCTTCAAATTAGATCAGTCGTTAAGCCACGTCAGAGGCTCTTGGGCAGCCTGACAGACTCCTTTAAACGCAGAGATTGTTTTGGATAAAATAACCCAAGATATAATTATATTCTGAATCACACGAAATATGTTCCATCCCAGCTAAATACGAAGGCAGGCAAGAACTACGAGTACTAAATAAACAAGGCCACACAAGCCTAGATAAAGTTTCAACACTGGCAACGGACTAAGTCCATAAAGTCCGGACTAGTTGCAGCTACGGACAGTACGTGCTCGGCAACCAGATCAGATACTCCGTTTCAGGACCCTCTAATGCAGGCTTTAACGAGGGCTGAGCTTCACATACATTAGGATTGACCATAGACATCGGAAACAAATTGGTGAGAGATATGTGTATGTACTCTAAATGGTTACCGACATTGCAATAAGTAGGACTTCCCATGTGTTTGAGATTGTTAAGGGATTCATTACATACACAAAAAATTAGACTCTGTGATTCAAATCATATGGGTAGTACAGTGCAGTTTTTGATTTGTGTAAACATGAGCTATTCCAACAAAAAAATAAAAAAACCTCACTGACGTAACTCAACGAAACACGACCCGAAAGCGATTTGTTAGAACAAACCAAATTTAAATTCAGTAAAATCGTTACCGACGGAATTTATGTTACCAATTCGGAATTTCATCCCAGTGTTATTGTAACACACAAATAAAAACATTTACGGAACAATCGCGTGGACATAAAACAAGCGGGTGGGATATAAAAAAAAAACACGAATTCTGATGGCTTATGTCGCGGGTAAATACCGTGGCCCGAAGTTATTTTAACAAGCGTTTTATTCGCTGGATAAATACTGAACCCGCCATCAAAGTTGTGTCAAACTGTCACAAACAGGCACTGATGGCGTATCGTGAATGCCGCGCGTATTTAGCGGAGTATTCCGGTAACAAATAGGTCTAGTACCGCTTTTAAGTAAATAATAGTATCTACGAGAACGTTTCATCAAACTGAAGACGCTTTGTTACTCGCTGTTGTGATTAACTAGTACGCCTTGATAGTGTGCTTAGGAATTTAACTAGTGGCGTGAAATATTGATTACATTTTCGATTTAATTAACGACTTATGTTTCGTGTTTGACACATACTCTACTTTTATACGGACTGTATGTCATGCAGTACATTAATAAATGGTATGACGTATCACAAAATATTAACGGTGCATTGCATCTAAGTAATAAAGTTTTTAACTTATAATAAAGGTTGAAAAGCTAGTAGAATATGATTTATTTAAAAAATAGCTGCGCCTCACATTTTCTCCCGCGTGGATGATAATTATTATTAAAAGTATCCTATGTGGGCATAAGCTATTTCCATATCAAATTTCATCAAAATCCGTTAAGTTCTTTCAGCGTGAAGAAGTAACATACATGCAATGACACACACACACACAGACATACGCTCCAGGTACATTTCAATATTTTTTTTTTTTTTACCATCATATTTATCATTATTTACAAATATACAGAATGCGTTTTTATTTCTTTTTAAACTTTATCCCCGCACAACTACGAACACAACAAAAAAAACGGTCGAGCCATTCTCGAGTTTTTGCGAGACTAATGCATGCCAATTGATATATATATATATATATCAATTGGCATGCATTAGTCTCGCAAAAACTCGAGAATGATTTTTATATATATATATTATATATATATATTATATATTATGTATATATATATATATATATATATATATATATACATACATATATATCTATCTATCTATCTATATATAGATAAATATGTAACTCTCAACAAATTCAAATTATACTAAAAAAAACCGCAGAACTTTTTAAAATATTTCTGCGGTTTTTTTAGTATAATTTGAATTTACTAAAAAAAAACCGCAATAAAAATAAATAAGGTTATTTATTGTTGTAAGATCCACTTAGTTTAGAAAACCAATCTGAATAATAATTATAATTGCCTTCCAACAAGTAGGAAGTCCTTAGAATATATATGAAAACAATTTATATCACACAATGCTCTATTACCGAAGACAAAATGGAACACCCTCCCATACGTTCCTATTTAATAAGGAAGCCATGGAGTGAAGCATGGCGGGAGCACTCTCACGTCATTAACATGCCCCTTTAGGAGCTATTAACGCCGAGCGCGGCACGCGGCACGGAATGACGTTTTATACCGGTAATAATACCGCTATTTTGATACTTGCTTTGGGTAATGATTTTTGCGAATTTGAAAGTGGATAAGCAATATTGCGAGAATTTCGATTGTATATTCTTCCCAAACATGATCAGAAATGTTTGGGTCCCTGTTCTTAATTACGAAAAGGTTTCTGGGGAAACGGAATAGATTTTCGGTAATTTTCGGTCGACTGGTTGGCCGAATGGTTAGTGACCTAGCCCTTACAAGTCAACCAACGCGTTAGTCGCGGGTTCGAATACCGCAAGGTGCAATAATTTGTGTGATGAGCTGAAATGTTTGTTTCCGAGTCATGGATGTAATATTCGTATCTATGTAAGTTTATCCATTCTCTAGTACAGCACAGAGTATCCTAGTTTGAGGCTAGGTAATTGGTGTGAATTGTCCCGAAAATTGTTATTATTATTATTAATTATTATTGGCGCAATTGTATAGCCAAAGCAATAGGTAATGCAGAGAGTACCTATCGCAACATTGTTGCTCTATGTTGCGTTGTTGTTAAAGTTAAAAAGTCGGTAGCAATTTCAAAAAATCTCCGGCAATGTTAAACTATTTTCATTAGAAAGTTCACAGACATTACAGAATAAAGCAAAGTGACTTACGAAACAAACATCGAACTATCAAATAAATTATTACGTCATCTCTGAAAAACCACCACTGGCATTAAATTAAAAAAGTATAATTTAAAAAATTATATTATATAAAAAAGTTTTTACGAACATTTTTTTAATGTTTGTCACTTGTTATGTTTTTATATTTCCTTTTTTTATTGCTTTTTCACTTTTTACTCTCTTTTGTTTTCTTTCTGTTTTTTTGATATTTTTGCATTTTCCTTTTTTACGTTATTAATTATTATTATCTTCTTTTTTCCTTGTTATTTTTTATTGCTTTGTCATCAGTTTTTGAGCTATCCTGAAAGTTTCAGCCAGATAGCTAATCGGGAAGTGCTCGAAATATGAATTACTAGATTCCAGGACACATAAATACGTAGATACATACATACAAGTGAAGTTACATAAAAGATACATAAAGATTTAACTGAAAACAAATCACACGCAAAAGTTTGGAGCATGCTTTGCGTATTTTGTTAGAGACTAAACATATAAAAAGCAAAGCATGCTTCGAGCAATCAACCAAATCCGTTATTGATTGCTTTCTCGGAGGAAGCATGCTATGGTAAAGAAGAAAGCTATTGTAAGTGTAATGTAATTTTTCTTCCCACTACACAATAATATCACCACTGTTCATCTAAAACGTAAGCAGAAAGCACCTTATTATTGCTCATCATAAAAACAGTGCAGAAAGTATTGAAATATTACTGCCCAATTTAAAAATAAATAAAAACAGTGCAGTAGGTAAGTATGGAAATACATTACAGTATCGTTTTTTTAATTAATTTTCGTTGGTATCCATTTTTTTTTTTTTTTTTAGGAATGACTAATGCTGTTGGCCTTATTGGCCTCTACAGCTTGAACCGGACGGTGGGGCGGGCGCTTACAAGCACTCCGCCGCTATGCGTGACGCAGAAAGCGCACGCCAAAGTTAAAATGTAGACGACCCGCACGAGGGTACCCAGGGGGTACGGCCCTCGGCTTGGACGGCCGTCTGATTACGGGGGTAACGAACTAAACACCCCTGGATCGCTACCGTTAAGTAGTGATCGAGGGGGCCCTGAACAATGGCTAGGTGCCATTTCATTGATTTTTATAACTGACCGCCGATTCGTAATACACCTTCGAGAAGAATCGGCAAGAAACTCGAAAGCGAATAATATCTGACTATGTGTTATGGGACCTTCGACCTCGCCGGCGAGGTCGGTGTCTGTGTCTAAGTGTGTTGATACCCCCTGGCGGGTTGCCAGAGGTGGTCGAATTGGATTGGTATCCATCAGTTCTGTTTTTATTTTATAAACTCTGCAGTTTCTCAGAAAAGGATTATTAGTTTCATATTGAATGAATGCTTTCGTCCAATAGAGATTTAAAAATATAATGTAGTTGAACCTACTAATTTTTAAATATGAGTGCGACGTATTGGAGCGAATTTATAAGTCAATGTGACTGAAAATTGTACTGTGGACAATTGTGATACGAAAAGCAGATTACTGACACTCGCTCAAGTGATTTCTTGCTGGACTCGTGTTTTTTGCAGTACTCTCTGAAGCTCGGGCTCCAATCTAACGCTCCGTAAAGCAATAGGTCACTTCCCGCTCTAAGCAGTAATCTACTTTTAATTCATTCACCTTTTATTATAATTATTACACTACTTATGAAAGTTATGCACGGTCTTGAATAGATTATGACCGTTCATTCATATTTCTCTCTCGGCTCAAGATTATTCTCTCTCCCTCTTATACACATACAACTTTACATTATTCCGTACTCTAGACTGGCTGCTGACGAACGTCGCAATGAGTGCATTTGATTATCGCCATTTAGGCGCTGATAGCAGTAGTTTGGTAGTAGTGAGCGTCCACGGAACTAATGTATTTGTACCATTATTTATTCTGTGACTAACGTCAGGAGATGATGAATTTTAGTTCCATGGACTTTCAGTTTGAATCGGCACAAACAAAAGTACAGCAGACCGAATACATAGAGATCAGCAATGCAATTCCATAAGCCAATGAGATTTGTTGCAATCAGATTTTCACAGCAATAATCAACTCGTAGCGTACCGCATTAAGTGCACGTGATAATGAAAATCTGATTGCAACAATATAGGTAATTGCCCTGCAGTGCTCTTAGAGGACGCGGCCGTTGGGATAAACGGTAGATTCTAATAAATTACAGTAATTTCGCCAGACAAAATACCGTGCACTGTTTTAATAAAACAACAATTTTACCGCAAAAATTACTGTTGGAAAACTAGAATATTTAGATACTAATTTTCTGTAGTTTTGATATAATAAAGTGAAATATGTGAATAACTTGACGATGTCAGTAACCTTTAAACAAGGTTATATAAAATATAAACTTGTTTTTAAATGTAATTCTTGTAAAATTACTTGAAATGAAAACGTTTAATACGCCCACTCAAATTGGTCGCATTATACTCGTATTGCCCCGAACATCAACTCATCCGGTCAAAGGATGCGTTCATAAAACGTAATTTATACGGTTTGTTTTTTTATAGGTACAGTAAAATACTTTTACAAATAAATGTCACGATGTAGTTATCATTATTCATTTTAACGGATTATGGTTTCGAAGCATATAAATTATCTTTTTCAAATAAATATTAGCAAAAAATAGTTAAGGAAATGTTGCCCTAAGTATATTTTTATTCGACTAATTTAATATTCGTTCGTACCTCTGCAAATTACGGTAGATTTTGACACCGTGTATTATTATGTATTCTGTGATCGTGTTGTCAAAATCTACCAGACCGTATAATTCGAGGTAGGTAGGTCAGGTACTAGGTGACATGACATGACACCAACCCATAACAAGGTGATAAATCTTACTATAAGATAGATCTTATGATAAAATACAGCATTTTACACGCAAAGCATGCAAGTTGCTCTCCAAAAACCTGATGGTAAGCGGTATAAAAAACACGCACAGATGAATATAAGCGGCACGACTCGCTATCCGCCACGAATGATATGCTTGCGTGTTTTAATTTTACCACTAACGCCATCTATTTCAATAAAGAGAACTAAGCATGTTGACAATGTTGTACTATTAGCTGACCTATGGTTAAACTCATACAAGATTCAATTATATTTATATCATTGTAATTATCGACCAATTTCCATATAGACATGGAATAGATAAGCAAAGATAGAGCCTTCGATATTTTATTTGAATTTATATTAAAAATAATTGTAGCATTCAATTTTTTTTTGTTTATGTTTTGTTTACTTTATATCTCCGGATTTTTAGAAACGGACTTAGTTTATATTTTCTTAAATTTTTGGGTTAAAGAAAATTTTGGGTTTATATTTTTTTCTTTAATCTCCCGAGATCCAATTTTCATAATATTTATACGCGACCACTTGAAAATTGGTTCAGACTTTTTAGATCTCACTGAAAATTTAAAAAAAAATGCATCGGCCCCGAAATCTCAGAGATTTTAATTTATGTGAACAAACTTCCTTAAGAAAACCAATTAAAAAAAACATGAAAGTGGCGAAAACCTAATCATTTCGTATTTCATGACAATTTCACAAATTGCCTTCTTACACAATCCACAATGACTCACCATTTTCCTTATAAATTACCCATTTGAGTAAGTAGGTGCTTTTACAGCTGAATCATGCACCCCTTGACATAAACGGCCGAGTTAATGTATTCTGGCAATATTCTAATGTAAAGCTTACATGTTAGGGTTTAAATTAGGATGTAGGTTCAATTTTAAACATTAGCAAGGGACATGATCGATACCGTCTAGACCGATATGATTCAGAGCTGACAATTAATTACAAGCTTTGTTGCATTTGGGGGACATTTCGTATGCAAAGGACTCGCGTGAACTGAGAATTATATATTAGAACATGTTTTTTTAATTATGTTTGGAGACTTAATTTGAACGGAATGAGTCAGACTTAGTTTAATAATGATTTCTTACATGAAGCTTTTACTCTGCTAATTCGCATGGCTTGTTTTTTTTTATATACATAATATGTGGTACCTACCGTATGTGATTGGACAAAAACTTCGTACCGAACACTTCGTACCGCAAGCGGCAATTATCCAATATCCACGTTTGCAATTCAAATTAGTGTCATCGTTTCACGTCCATCCCCGGGTTTAAAAAACTGCAAAAAGATCAAAAAACTGCAAATATAAAGCTCTGGATTGGAGCAAACACATTAAAAAGCAATAGATTGCCAGCAATTAGTGCAGGTTGGATCGGAGGTGCTCGAAACGTAAAATCGAGCAAAAGTACCGTATGCAATTTCCGAACGATTGCCGATAGGGATGGGCCGTTTTTTCTCGATGGTGTGATGCGACTCTTTAATATCATTACTATTTTTTATCATTATCATGAGTCCGAAAAGTTCACTGCTGATTGCTGAACATAAGCCTGTCCCATTACAAGGAATTTAATCAACAGGCTTGGCAGGCAGCTTGTTATTATAACATTTTGTTATTATTAACCCCGAACAAAGAGAAGTGTGTTATAAGTTTAGGGTGTGTATGTGTCACTGTGTGTGTGTGTGTGTGTGGTGTGTGTCTGTCTGTGGCATCGTAGCTTCCAAACGAATGCACCGATTTAGCTGCGGTTTTTTGTGTTTGAAAGCTGGGGTAAACGAGATGTTTCTAAGCTATAATGGGGGTGAACGGAATGGGGTGAGGATCGTAGCTCCCAAACGAATTTACCGAATTTTTATGTGGTTTTTATGTTTGAAAACTGATGTGATCGAGATACTTCTTAGCTATAATGGGGGTGGGGGGTGCAGGTTATATTTTTTTTTTAATTTGCGCTTGTTTGTAATTACTAATTACACATGAAATTGCTGCTGCCCATTCTCTGGATTCCCTTTGGTGGTTGTTACAGCATTTTTTATTAATACCTATAATTATTTATATTTTATGTACAGACATAAATGTTATAAGAATTTAAATTATTATAAATCTCACGTATTTCGGCTTACGTAATACAGCAATAGCAGTAATGACCTTCTGAAGGGTACCTATGTATTATCGTTGAACTACAGATATAAAGTTAACCCCCCACGAAACAAGAGGGGTGTTCTAAGATTAACGAGTGTATCTGTGGTCTGTCTGTGGCATCGTAGGTCCTAAACGAATCGACCGATTTTGATGCGGTTTTTTTCTGTTTGAAAGCTGATTTGAACGAGACGGTTTTTAGCTATAATTTATGTGTAATTCATTTGTATACTACTACTTTCGCAAACACAAATACACAACGTAGCAAGTCTATTTACCAAGACACAACTTATTGTATAAGTATTATCATTACGGTTGTTTGTTTGTTTGTCGTATGAGGTAGTGCTGGCCTCTGATGTCAGAGTTTATCAAGCCGCCCGAGGGCCTCTGACATGGCTTAACGACTGCTATTAATCAATAACAGCCGGGACCGACAGCTTAACCGACCGCCTTCCGAAGCACGGAGCAATGGAATATTCACCAAATATTTGAATTGTTATGATTCCACGATCGAGAGACGAAACCTCAAAACAAATAAGAGTACTAGAAAACTGAAGTAATAAAATATGTTTTTAAGCTTTATCTAACAGTACATACACATGGTGTTACGGACAATTTTGTAGTACTTTTTGTACAACAAACATTTCATAGGTACATGTTACATGTTCTCAAATAGCTCTAATGGTATTCGCAGCGTATCCAAAAATCCACTACCGGGATGCCTGTTTTTTAGACTTTGTTAAAAATATTCATCCTTGATCAACGAAATTAATACAAAATACTTAGAATTATACTTTAAAACCTTCCTCTTGAATTTTCCTGTGCCCAGGTGAAAACCAGAACAAAATCGGTTTAGCTTTTTCCGATTTATTTATGGACAGACTGACAGACGCATTCAGAAACTTTTTTATGATACATAGTGTTATTGATATTTTTTCGTAATTTAATATTGAGTGCTCGCACCCCAATCCGAAGTCAATCATTAAATATTATTGGAGTGAATCCATTATCGTGAAACGAATTAATCTGGAGTGAATTTATACATACATACCTATATTAAAAAAGTTATATCGAAATTAAATTGATATTCATCGTATTACAAAAGATTTTCCAACCCATTACTCATGTTGTTTTTAGCTGTATTAATTATTATGTTTCATTGTATAAATATACTGGCCGTTTCACCAACGTGGACGATAATGATGGTTCAAAGTACTCAATGTGTTATTTCAGGGTATAAGCTATCTCCACACCAAATTTAATCAAAATCCGTTTAGCCGTTTGAACGTAAAGTAGTAACAAACATACACACACACACACACACACACACACACACACACACACACACACAAACACACTGATACATACAATATTTCGCCTTTATAATATTAGTAGGATGCCGAAATATAAAATAAACTATCGTAAATTATGGTTAAACTGTCAAGTCATTAAGCTTTGATATATATTTTTTTACTTTGGATTACTCACGATTTAACAAAGCGTGCGCAGATATATGTATAGACAAGTAGGTACTTTAGATGTTTATATTGGTCTAAATTCTCTCTTATATGATTTTTACATCAACTTCAGCCGCCGCCACAATCAACATCCAATACAAAATATAAGACCGCAGGAAAACGTCCAACCAATCCCAGCCGGATGATTGAATGCAATCACTTACAATCCCGCTTCTGATGGGATGCGCCGATACTGCGCCGGTTGGAAAATACAAATGGCACTACACAACTACGAGACCTGGGTTATAGTTGATACTGACGGATTTTTAGGGGATTTCGAAACCTATGGCAGTAACTGCTGTGAATGATTTTTCAGGTACAGAGAGCGTCAATTTTGGCTTTGTGTTTGATTCTCTCCTAGTATATTGTTATCACTATTTTAATCTATTCATCAATTTCGTTCGCTGTCACATAATTATGTGTGTAATAAATTTTATTGAGTAGAATATTAGAATAGCTTTCCAATGACCACAATAATAGACTTGACTAACTGCCTTATTGGGACTTTGAGCCAATTGTGATTATTATTTGTGTTAACAAACTCCACGGGCAAGAAAACTTACCCGTGGTCCAATCCAGGTGAACTGAGCAAGTGGACCACGACCAATGCCCGAGCTAATCTCTTTCTCCTTACTGTAAAGATGTTGATTAATGTTACATATTTTTAACTTCGGAGATATATTAACCCCGCCGCACCACTTTTCCCGAACATGAGTACTTAGAACAGAGAAAATATACCAATAGGTATAACGACGCCAGCATCCGAAACACGTCGTTAAGCTCAACGGAGGGCAAAATGCCTTCTCAAAAATAAATGGGATGCATTCCGTGAAGTGGACGCGAAATAGGTATAAGGCCGGTATTTAAAATAAGTGCAGAAAAAGTGAATTAACTATGGACATTTTAATTTTGTAACAATTTATATTTCAACGGCTGGTATTTCGTTGCCGTTTCTCATGGAAAATAACAAAGAGTAATATTATATTGAAGGATGAAATTTAAAGTTGTTGGACGTGAATTCACACTTACTTTTATACGATTATTTATTGCATAAATAATAGTACCTACTTATTTATTTAAGTTTGAAAGACTCAAAATGACTTCACGCCTGAAGGTTTTATATCCATTCGGATACATCAATAATTCTTTAAGCCAAATAAATATTTCAAATAGATTTACTCTAAAACTATTGAACCATCTAAATTGGTTCAGATATACCGGAGATACGAGTAGGACATACATACATAACATACTGAAAAAATAAATCCCGAGTAAAACCTCTGCGTTTTTTAAGTCGTTTAAAATATATTATAAACAAAGATCGACCTAATCAATGATTTATCAAGAAAGTCAACATTATGAATTAGCATACGGTCGGGTAAAAAGTTGCTTATGACACTTGCTATGAATACGAATCGATTGATAACCTGCTTCTCAAAATAACCAAGTTTTTAGTTTAAGCATATAACCCTTCCTATGCTTCACCGTAGTCGGGTAATAAAATTGCCTGTAACACTCTATACCTGAAGACGAGTGGATTGATACCTTGCTTGTCAAAATCGGACCAATAGGGTAGGGTAGGGGTAACATCCACATACACACATACATACATATACTGTTAAACTCATTACCCTTTCCTTACTTCGCCGTACTCGGGTAAAAAGGATTGATCAATAAATACAGTAAAGTAATATAAATCCTACTACCTATTCTTTAAAATGATTGAGCGAAATAAAGTGATCCCATTTGAAGCAGTTTCTTAAGAAGGCGGAGCAGCTATGCGCAGCGGGTCATCGCGCGCTTCCTGTCGGCTTCGCCAGTAATTAACTTTCCTATATGAGCAGACTCGGGAGCGTATCGGTAGTTAATAAAGTTATTTTAAACAGGATATCGATCATTTTGAAACTTAATGACTCTGCTCGTAACTCGTAACTACGTTATTTATTATTTTCAGCTGAAAATTCATAAAGAGAAGCGCTTCGATATGGAATTGACTCAAATAACTATAGATTACACCACTAGATTTCATGCAGTATTTACGGCGCGTAAGGAATGCATTTCATTAATTTCCTTGAGTACTTTGCACTTTCTATTTCTACGCTAATGAGAAGAGTACGAATCTAAGCCACTCATTTTTGATAAAATAATGTTAGTACAGTCAAATGGTAGCCATACACGCAACTGTAAATCTTGCAAGTTTACCTGAACAGCTATACTTTTCAGATATATCGAGCTCCCTCGAAGCGATAACTGTACAGTTTTATCACATACACGTTCCGGTTTACCTGTATAGGTAATCTGTTATCATGAGAACCAAAGTAAAGCTGGAAACGGTTGAAAATTAATTTAATTTTGTTTACGATCCCGTCTCCTTGTAATAACAGAAGCACCCACCAACTTAAGAAAGAAGGAGGTACTCATTTCGACTAGTTTTTAGTTGTATCCTCATACCTCTGAGATTTCTAAGCCAATTTTGATGTTGTACCTACTTTTGAAGTACAACAACAATACAAGAACTCTTTTTTGCACACCAAGCAAAAAAAACAGTAGATAAGAAACTTAAAAACTAAAAGGTACTTTCTATAGAAAAAAATGGATCACAGGCGGGACTCAAACCCGCATCATTTTGTTCCTCTGCGCGGCATATGCCTATAACCAATTCAGCTACCGTGACCACTGACTTATCATCCAATATCTATTATTAGTATTCTGAACTAATCAACCGAACACGGCTAACGTTGCATTTAACTTCGTGTTGTAAAGATATCGCCTCCCAAATCTAGCCGAATTGGTTAAAGGTATATGCCGCGCAGAGGCACGAAATGAGGGTTCGAGTCCCGTCCGTGATCCAAATTTTTCCTTAAGAAAATTATTAGAAATGAATCTTGGTTAATCCCACAGCTAAATTTATAATTTTTGTATGTCTGTCAGGTTAACAATGGTTTAACTATTGCAATGTTTGATGAACTCAAACCGTAAACGATTTACACAAGATTTACCTAAATCCATATATTTTCCTCGCCAAAATTGCTCCCAGTTCTTGCCACCACAGTAAAAAAGCTCACCTATTCACACTTTTACGACAAAGCGCTGGACGGTCGTTCATTGTTCAATCCTTTATCGCGGGCGTGGTCGCGGGCCTTATTACCCCTATCACAATGGCCATGAACGCACCCTTCGTGATGTGGCCCCTGGTCACGCAACACTCGTGTACAGTAAATTCCCACTGTCTTAGTCATGACTTTGAACCCCAATCATGAGGCTGAGCTGTTTTTTACGTAGAGCTACGTTTTAAAGTTGCCATCAAAAGTTAGCGTCACCATTTTCTCTCGATCTCGTTGTCTTGTTACTTTCATTTAACATCTTTGCTCTGTTTAAGCATCTGCTGCTCTGGACGCGAAAATAAAAAACTAATGGCGCTCAAAACAAGTTGCTCGTAAAGAAAAACATATAAATCATATTTCGCGCTAACACATTCCGGGCGAAAATGTTTTCAACACTGCGCTAACATATACGGCGTGAAAAATGGGGAGCCTCTCGAAAATCTAACTCGCTGCTTCTGTCAATACTAAACTATTCATCGCATCGATATTCATGATGGGGTACGAACGTGCCCCTTCAGGGCTCCGCTGAGCCATGTGAAAAATTCACAGCTTCTGACGAGTTACGTCATGCTTTCGATGTATTAGAATTGTCGTAGCAACGTAACTAACAAATATTAAACATAACTGTACAGTATTGGCTTATAACCGTAATGGCAAGATATTAAAAAAAAAGTTTTTTTTTGTGGCGTATTTATTTAACTTCACTTGTATCTATATATGTATGTCTGTATCTATGTATTTTTTTGTCTGTCCTGGAATCTTACAACTCAAATTTCGAGCACTTCCCGATTAGCTATCCGGCTGAAGCTTTCAGGGCAGCTCATAAACCAATTACAATTCAATAAAAAAAATAAAAAAAAATAAAAAAACAATGATTGTCTTGTCATGTCAATCTTATGTCTTGGCCATATGGTAAAATTGATCACTTCATGATGTGGTCGATGGTTTCATGAAATAATCTGAATGATAATCTGATGATTTCATGAAATTTATATATGTTGAAAAATCAACGTTTAAGGATATGTCAATCCACGTTTGGCCATATCATTAATAGTATCATCAAAAGTAGGGCTTCCGTGATACCAAAGGTGTTAAAAAGATTTTTAAGGTTTTCAAGGCTAAAAAAAAACATGCACACTTCTAACGTATCACTGCCAAGTCTGGCTTCCGCCTAGAGCCTCTAGCGGTGGATAATGTCACTATTTTACGATATGATCACTAATGTTTGACCATATCATGAAGTAGTCGTGCATTCATATCATCAAACGCTAATCACTTCATTCATCTAACGACCCATGGGTCGGCCAGATGAATGAAGTGAGTAGTGAGTTTATGAGTGATGTAGCTGGGCATTTCATGAAGTGAGCAATTAACGATATGGCCACGCCATATACACCAGTTAAAGAAAACATAATTATATTATCTATGGTAGTATTAATATAATTATTAATTTATATCTAATAATTCTTCAAAAGCAGCTGGCGTCAACGTCAAATCATCCAAATATTATTCATTTATATTTTAATGTAGGCTTGAATTTAATAAGTTAAGTATCGTGAGCTTTTCAGACACTTTAATAAATCCTTTTTCTGAAAATAAGTGGTAAATTTTATTAGAAACTTTTATCTCGCGGTTTAACTCTCGAATCATATCAGGGAGGAGTCCAAACGTTCAAGTTTACCCGTTACTCAAAAGTTTTTGACTAGAAACTGTTTTACGAGTAATCATAATTCATTTAGAACGGCATTTTAAGAATACTTTTTAGGAAGTGAAATAATTCATATTGTACTCCTACAAGGGAAGAACACAAGTATTTATTAGTCCTGTTATTTATAAAAACCCTTAGTTACCCGTACGAAGCCGGGACGAACGCTAGTTTAACATAAATGTTTTTTGTTTGTGTTATTGGCAGGTATACAAAACATAATTTTATATTTTATTTAATTACTAGCTGCGCCCTGCGGTTCCACTCGCTGACATCTGTCATTTTGATACCTGTCAGTTTGACACCTGTCACTTTAACACCTATCACTTTGACATCTGATGATGATGATTGATGAAAAGTATATAACTTTTTTGTTATTCTAGGACAAAGTATCTACATACCAAATTTCATCCAAATCCGTTCAGCGTTTTGAGTTCGAATAAGTATTAAACACACACACACAAACAAACTTTCACCTTATAATATTAGTGTGATTAATTGTTTTATTAGTCAAAAGTGAATAGATACTATACTATTAGATTTTGCGTAATATTTTAATTCAAAGAGAACTCAATTTTTTTTTCAAATAAAGTTCTAGGTATCTACCTGAAAGATTTTTTGAATTGTTTCTGTTTTTTTTTATTATCCATTACAAACATAAAATCATCCAAAAAGTCTAATGTTTTTATCTTTATAATATTAGTGTAGATGTAGATTACATCCTTTACTATGGTAGAACAATAAGCCGTCTTATCGCTTAAAGCAATTTCTTCCAAAAAGCATTTCTCCTAATAAAAATATTCACCCTTCCTGAGAATAGAGAATAATTTAGCATTCATAATAATAAATCAATTAAAAACGTCGTGCGAATAAACATATCTCGTGCTTTGAACTCACGCTGTCATTTCAATCAAGCTATAATGAAAAGACTTATATCTAGTTAGATAATTGACGGACGTGCTCAGGGCTGCACGAGTGCCAACCGCTCAACAAGCACCCTCGACCCCCCCCCCCCCCCCCCATTATAGCTAAGAAGCATCTCGATCACATCAGTTTACAAACATAAAAACCGCATCAAAAACGGTCCGTTCGTTTGGGAGCTACAATCCTCACCCCCTTCCCCCAATTATAGCTAAGAACCATCTTGTTTACCTCAGCTTTCAAACATAATAAACCGCAGCTAAATTGGTCCATTCGTTTGAGAGCTACGATCCTCACTCTTATTCCCTCCCGTCATTATAGCTAAGGACCAACTGCATTTATATTGGACCACTCGTTTGGAAGCTACGTTTCTCATCCTCCCCCCCCCCCCCTCCCTTTCCCTATTATAGCTAAGAACTATCTCGATGACATTGGCTTTCAAACAGAAAAAAAACGCATATAAATCGGATCATTCTTTTGGGAGCTACGATGCCACAAACACTCACATACATTACACACACATACACACACCCATCCACACCCACACACACACACACACAAACACACCCACACGCACACACACACACACACACACACACACACACACATACACCCACAGTGACATAGTACCCGTCTCTTTGTTTGGGGGTTAATAAAAAGAGAAATAATCATGCATCAGCCTTGCTCCTTGGTACATAACAAGCAACGATCTCCATCGGCCCCTCAAAGTAGAGGTTGTCTACTTTATTAAAAAATGTGCAGAAGCTTACGAAAGTAGACTTCACCATCATGTAAATATCGACGCGATGCAGCTCCTCGACCACACGGACATAGTGAGAAGACTCAAAAGTACAAAACCGTTCAAGTTAGTGTAGAGTTTAGTGTAAAGTCATGCTAGTGCAAGTGACACTGATAAAGAACACAAGAACAAAGTTTAAGTTAAATTTCTATTACATAAGTGATATTAATTAGGCTAATAATAGCCTAATTAAATTAATTAAATATTAATAGGAGCTATCATTGCGTTTTGTTAGGACAAAACGTAATGATAGCCCCTATTAATATTAAGTTATTAATATTTAGTGGACAATGATTAATATTTTTTCCTGTACCCCTAGGTACATTGGTTGGCTAGGTACATTAATTATTTTTTCCTGTACCTAGGGGTACATGAAAAAATAATTAATCATTGTCCATAGTAAATAATAAAGCTGTGACACACCAGGAAAACTTGAAAGCGCTTTATCTCCCACCGTATTTCTTTATTATCTCCGACATTAATGCTGATACGCTTTCTTCGGAATTGGTTGCAAACAGCCCAATCTCATTTAGGATGTGAAGAACCTACTTGACCCATTTGGATAATATAGGCTGAAGCTATGAATAAACGCTTTATACTATCACTAAATGAGATATAACCAAAGCTGGGCAGAATATCGTAAATGCGTGTATCGTTAATTAACGAAGTTTACATATTCAATTATTCACTTAGGGTCACAATGTTCACTTCAGGAACAAGTACATCGAAGTAAGAGAAAAATCTCGACTGCCTTGTTAAAAACTAATCTTAAAAGATTTTATGCCAATAAATGATATTTTATTGGAATGTGCTCTTGGAATTGGAATTTTATTGGCCTTCAATTTGATATCCATATTGTAAAATTAGAAAAAAAATACGCATTTGAAAATTGAGCCATACTGACGAAATATAGTTTTTTTTTAAACTTGTTGCCCTTGTGTCGTGTTGTGTTGTGTTGTGTTGTGTTGTGTAAATCCTTACATCATCCCGAGTAGGATGATTTATTTATTTATTTATTTATTGAATTAAAAAGGTTTGCACCATGATGTAAGGATTCCAATGATACTCCATACATATAAATCTGTTCAGGCATTTAAAAGTTATGGTGGATTAAAGAAACTCACATACATACATACATGAACCAAGAAATTTTACACTCCTTTTTTGGACAGTCTTGCAAAAATATGTTTGACCGGAAAAATAGTATTGTTCTGTGTTTGGTCTCAGTGATACCAGGGTTTTCAAACTTTTCTCTTTGTATAAGACTTTGCAAAAATAAAATAATATATTTCATTTGTTTTCTTTCTTTTTTTTAACCTTCTTTAGGTAATTATAATAAAGCCGTAAGTAACAAGAAATTGTACAGCGAAGTGTTTTTTTTAAATAGCCCCAAGTACTTAAAATGATCAAGAAAATAAATGCTTTTAAAATACGTATATGTGTGTCTGTCTTTTTGTTTGCATAATCATGTTAAACTACTTGACCGATCAAAATGCGGTTTTCACTGTTGGATATTTTAGGTTTATATCTAAAAATTTTACTACGTGTGTACTTCATATCTCAATCCAACGCTAAAAACCGAGCAATCGTTATAATCTCATAAACGGCTGAAGGAATTTTGATCGATCGTGGTATATTGGTAATTTAGATCCTGAAATAGCACATAGAGTACTTTTACCTAAAGAAATTAACACGCGTGCAGCTATATTTTTGTATCTGTTTACCATAAAATATAAGTATCGTAAACCAATATGACCAGAAGTACCTTGTAAAATTGGTCAACTACGAATACAATTCTAGATACATTTAAATGTACATTATATACGAGTATGCATTTAAATGTATGTTAGTCTTCAAACCGTATCGAATCAAACGTCGCGTTACTACGGACAGAGATTTTAAATTTAAAAAAAAAAAAACATATATATTTAGAATATACCAGAATATGAATGATATGATATACTCGTATATATGAATTCAGAATATACCAGTATATAAATCTGATATGATAAATGTAACAAAGAGCTCAATAGTTTTTTGTTTGTCGTATGAGGTAGTGCTGGCCTCTGGTGTCAGAGTTTGTCAGGCCACTCGAAGGCTTCTGACATAGCTTAACGACTGTTATTTATCAATAACAGCCGGGACCGACACCTTAACGTGCCCTCCGAAGCACGGAGTGATGGAAAACCGCAAATAACTTTTAAAAGTCATTGGTGCGGAGCCTAGAACCGAACCCAGTATCGTTGGATTCTAAGTTGCACTATTATAGTTCAAGTGATTTACAGTAATTACAAAATGTAGTTGACATTTCAAAGAATTTCATATGCAATGGAATTAAAATAAAATGCACCGCAAAAGGCAATGCGTGAGGCCTATAACAACCCCTTAAAACCCCAATAAAGTACAAAATTACTTTAACTAAAAACATACATTTTCTTGCGTCGATAAAGTAAGTTAGTGCGCACGTACATCAAAATGCTAATAAGCTAGAACAACGTCTCTCGAGGGCCCTGTGCCATTGAAAGAAGGCTAAGAAATATTAAATTTAACGAGTGAGATGGCCTCCGAGAAACGTAAGCTTGTAAAGAACATTTTCCTTTAAGAAATTGAAATAAAAGCGTTATTTCATCATGCGTCGTAGTCGCGGATGGGGGAGGGGGGCTAATACATATTTAACCTAAATTATTTTGTGGTAAGTATTCTTGAAAGCGTCTCTATAACAAGAAAATTAATTTCGTAAAAATTTGACATAGGATATTTTACACGCTCATTCCATATTTATATGTCTTTATACAGTCCGCGGCCATGGTCTTTGTAGTTCCTATATCCCATAGCGAGAGTACATCAAAATCTTCCATTATGCGAATAAGTTTATAAAAAGTCATAAAATAAAAGTATATATGTTTCTGTGGAATAAGTATCTTATCAATTCACAAACAAAAGTACATATACCAAATATACCAATAAAGTACAATATACCAAATTTCATGCAGTTGTGAATTTATCGATTGTTCGGCTTCTACTCATCGGATTATAATACCAAGTACACCAGTCTCTAAGTCAAAACCGTTTAATTTAAGTACCCTAGTCATTTTTTTATTTAATTATTTTCTTTGTCTAGAAGTTTTTTACTTACTGGGCCCTATTTCTTAAAGCGACAAATTATAATAAAACTACAAATGTCAGTCGAATACGCGAAACCTGCGTTTCATATAACAAAAATACACGACATTTCGATAGTTTGTCTGACATTTGTAGGTTCGATTGTCATTTTTCGGTGTACTATAGTTTTATGAAATAGGGCCCTGCTTTATTATATAAGCACTTTTTACATCTTCTAACAAGCTACAGTAATTACTCAAACCTTAAGGAAGCTAATAATAATCTCCATAATCTCAATTTCAATTACTCAAACCTTAAGGAAGCTAATAATAATCTCCATAATCTCAATTTCAGTTACTCAAACTTTAAGGAAGCTAATAATAATCTCCATTATCTCAATTTCAGTTACTCAAACCTTAAGGAAGCTAATAATAATCTCCATAATCTCAATTTCAGTTACTCAAACTTTAAGGAAGCTAATAATAATCTCCATTATCTCAATTTCAGTTACTCAAACCTTAAGGAAGCTAAGAAGAATCTCCACTATCTCAATTTCAATTACTCAAACCTTAAGGAAGCTAATAATAATCTCCATAATCTCAATTTCAGTTACTCAAACTTTAAGGAAGCTAATAATAATCTCCACTATCTCAATTTCAATTACTCAAACCTTAAGGAAGCTAATAATAATCTCCATAATCTCAATTTCAGTTACTCAAACTTTAAGGAAGCTAATAATAATCTCCACTATCTCAATTTCAATTACTCAAACCTTAAGGAAGCTAATAATAATCTCCATAATCTCAATTTCAGTTACTCAAACTTTAAGGAAGCTAATAATAATCTCCATTATCTCAATTTCAGTTACTCAAACCTTAAGGAAGCTAATAAGAATCTCCACTATCTCAATTTCAATTACTCAAACCTTAAGGAAGCTAAAAATAATCTCCACTATCTCAATTTCAATTACTCAAACCTTAACGAAGCTAATAAGAATCTCCACTATCTCAGTTTCAATTACTCAAACCTTAAGGAAGCTAATAATAATCTCCACTATCTCAATTTCAATTACTCAAACCTTAAGGAAGCTAATAATAATCTCCACTATCTCAATTTCAGTTACTCAAACCTTAAGGAAGCTAATAATAATCTCCATTATCTCAATTTCAGTTACTCAAACTTTAAGGAAGCTAATAATAATCTCCATTATCTCAATTTCAGTTACTCAAACTTTAAGGAAGCTAATAATAATCTCCATTATCTCAATTTCAGTTACTCAAACCTTAAGGAAGCTAATAATAATCTCCATAATCTCAATTTCAGTTACTCAAACTTTAAGGAAGCTAATAATAATCTCCATTATCTCAATTTCAGTTACTCAAACCTTAAGGAAGCTAATAAGAATCTCCACTATCTCAATTTCAATTACTCAAACCTTAAGGAAGCTAAAAATAATCTCCACTATCTCAATTTCAATTACTCAAACCTTAACGAAGCTAATAAGAATCTCCACTATCTCAGTTTCAATTACTCAAACCTTAAGGAAGCTAATAATAATCTCCACTATCTCAATTTCAATTACTCAAACCTTAAGGAAGCTAAAAATAATCTCCACTATCTCAATTTCAATTACTCAAACCTTAACGAAGCTAATAAGAATCTCCACTATCTCAGTTTCAATTACTCAAACCTTAAGGAAGCTAATAATAATCTCCACTATCTCAATTTCAATTACTCAAACCTTAAGGAAGCTAATAATAATCTCCACTATCTCAATTTCAATTACTCAAACCTTAAGGAAGCTAATAAGAATCTCCACTATCTCAATTTCAATTACTCAAACCTTAACGAAGCTAATAAGAATCTCCACTATCTCAATTTCAATTACTCAAACCTTAAGGAAGCTAATAAGAATGTCCACTATCTCAATTTCTCCGTAAATAGCAAAGCACGATCAACTCTGAACTTCAGCTGAAATAAAAAACAGCGTGACATACAGTTTGTGATCCACCCACAAACTTATTTTCCACCTCGACCCGCATTTCCAAGAAAACTTCCATTCTCCATACGAAACTAATATCGCACAGAATAAGGGGAGGAAGCGTAAATATATTCAGCCGGAACTATCCTTTGTTGTAGCAGATATTCTTTAAGCTTTCCTTTTTAAGTTCCGCCCAACGGAAAATGCAGTCTGCCTTTGAAACTAAACTACAATTTTCACGATGCACCTTAATCGTGATTATTTTTACACGACTGCCCAAAAAAAGAAGTTTAATGTTTTAATAATATACCGTACCGTGAATTACTAATATACCGTAATATACCATAGTTAAATATTTAAACGGGACTTAATCGCGCTGAAAACTTAATATTTATTTACCTCGACATTTCGATCAAGTTGCATTGATCGTGGTCACGAGAAGACTGAAGTAGCGGGTGTCAGCGTCGAGAAGGGCGAGCGTTGTCTCCAACTACCCGCATTTGGTTTTGTAAAAATTCAAAATTGACACGACACACTACACTAACGACATCTGCCGATATCTTCTGACATAAACTGCGACGCGAACACTTGCTTATCACGGGATTCCAGGACGCAGCCAACTTGAAACCATCCTCCCGGTTGAAATTAGGATACTTTTTAATTTCAACCGCTTCACGTACAATCCTGGAGTAGTAGTGACGTTCCGTGGAGAGGAAATACCAATAATATACCAATCGAAAAACAAAAGAACTACCTATTATACCAAAAAACAAACTTCGCTTCTACGTCACATTGTTTTTACGCGACTGCCCAATAAAAGGATTGTAATGTTTTTAGGATTCATCTAGTCATTTTTTTCTGCAAAAATTCAAGATCATTACAGCAGTATATCATTTATTGTCATATGTTAATTTTTGGCAGGGCAGACGTGTTTTTTAAGCTTTGAAACTTGTTAATGTGGAATGTTTAATTTACGAAAACATATTTCTACGATTTCCTTTGGCAATAATGAGTAATGATTAATGAGGAATTAAAAGGGCCTTGGAATTTTCCTAATATATAATATACTATTAATTCTCCCGTAGCAGAAAACCGAATAAGCAACTATCGACCGTACGATGGATATCACTACATCGTGGAGACCACGGATAGAAAAAAGTAAGTGGAAGTGCATCGTGTGCGGTTGACCTGTGCCACAGTTATGCATAGGAAATCATAGCTTGCATACAAATATTTCTTAGGTAAAAATAAAATGGACTCTATGAAGCAGCCGTTAACGCATTATTTTCAAATTTGACTCATAAGCTTAAATTATCTCATTAAATAATACACACCCAATTACAAGAAGGGTTTGTTAGTAGTGCTTACTAGAACTTTTATTGTTACCCGACTGCACGGATTAGACAATCGTGTTAGCGACGCGTAGTGTTTGTTATATGGCTATAACCCGCGGATAAATTATACGATGCGGAAACCAGTCGCTGGAGCTCCTGGCACCGAAACTATGTAAATGGGACTGAGAATGTGATACTTACCACAAGCACACTGTGTTTACATTACGTTTGCAGCATTTTGTGTCTGTAGAGTGCAGCGATAGTGGGTCGATGTTAACTGCAAGCTGAACAGAGCCGAGCGCAGCCAACATCGCCCGCTGCACGTCTCAAGCGCCAGCCATTGCATTTGGAGTTACTCTATGGTCCGGACCATTCCGGAGGCCTGCAGCGCTTCTAAATTAAACCCAAAAGAAAGATATCAAAATCATCCAAAATCTGGTAGGTCTTTCCGGCGTTATTATCCGTGAGTTATATACATAGCCCTTTTACATATTTGAAGATATCGACATTATACCCTTTGAACAAAAGTTCCCAATCATTCACATATAAGTAAGGTACCTTCTATGAGAAATTATGTTATACACACATAAGGCCATTTTTTTTGCCATATTAGAGTTGTAACTTACCTAATTACCAATATTACACGATATAGAAGCAGTCACAAAAAGCATTCCAACCCAACGCAAGCCATCACAAAAACATAACCATTTCTACTCACATTACATTTAATCATTCCCACTAGGCCACTGCTTTGAGGACTTCATACATAGTCGATGCAATGGCCTCCCCGCCGGACCTTTTAGTTGATGAAGTACAAGCCATTCTCGACCTTAAGCCCTCGGAGCTTTATTGTAATCGAGGGTTTATTCGTTTGATGGGATGACGGACGGAAGTAGCAGGTTTGGATCCCGTTCGGTGATTTGATTAAGGGTTTGGTATAATTTTATGAAGTGACAGGCGTCGGGTCATCGCGGAGTTGAGTGGAAATTGGAGCCTCGATGTACAGGCACAGAATTAGTCTTAAAGCGAAGCATTATGCTATAAGGTTGATGTTTACTGAATCATTATGCTTTGTTGTATAAAGAGAAGTATGAAGATCATTTTTGTAGTAGTAGTAGGCCTCTTATGTAAGAATCCGCCGGGGGACAGACCAAACCTTTGTCAAATATTCAACCGCTGAGTGTGTAAAAATTTCTGTTTCGGATTAAAGGGCAATGTTTTCAGCGAAATTACTGGGCAATGAGACTTAACAACCAGTTTCTCAGGGTGACGAGCGCAGTGCAGTGACGCGCAAGATTTAGCTATCAAAGTTTTGGGTGGTACTGCATTTTATGTAGGCAGGAGTTATGCTTACCATCAGGCAAGCGACCTGCTCGTCTCGTCACTCAACCGAATAAAACAAAAAACTATTTTATGAAGAGAATTATTTAGAAGGGAATCTAAACTTCCCGAAATATAATTATTTTGAGTTTAAATTAAACTTTTTCTACTCTTACTATATATATATTGATTGCAGCAAAGGCGCTCTATTTCCATTAATTCATGTCATCGTCGTTATACAGTGTATTTGAACAAAAACAAACACATCTATACTCATAATAAAACTGTAACAGTAGTAACAGTGTAACAGTAACCAATTCTGTACATTGAAGATATTAAGTAATATTTTTTGGAGGCTGTTCGCTATTCCATTCTGACGCCGAAACTGTTCTTTTTTTTCATTTTTGTCTGTCTCTCTGTCTGTCTGTCTGTCTGTATCATGGCTAGGCATCACGCCGAAACTACTGAGTGAATTTAAATGAAACTCGGTATGATTTGAGTTCATACTACGAGATAGGACATAGGATACTTTTCATCCCGAAAAAGTAAACGGTTCCCGCGGGATAGGGGTTAAAATTTATTTACACAGATAGATACAAGTGAAGATAAATAAAAGCTTCTAATAAAATCATTAACCTTAACATGGCCATCGTGCATACATTTATTCTACAAACAATATCTTAGAACTAACGGTATACTCGTACATTGTAATTTAATTTCCTTCGCAGATACCTATCCCCAAGACATCGCTACCAGCTAACGCCTGTTTTAACATTCTAAATATAGAGTAACGCGGCAACATTCGAGACACCACTAGCGCAGTAAAACTTACTCTATATTCCACCTACATAACACCATGCTCTATTCAAACGCCGTCTCAATATTGAACGAGGAAAACAAGAAACGTATGGCAAAGACACAATATACCGCACTCGACGGTCTGTTCATTATTTCCCTACCCTTTCCTGCCATCCATTTTGTCAGCAAAAGAAAAAATGGAACGAGCATTTTGTCTGTTTTTTTTCCAAACCGTGACAAAGAAGCGAATGTTTCAGTCTTGTTTCTGCCTTGTTGGTGCATTGGCTCTTTCGCAAATGAAGTTTTTTAGGCACATTCGACGGAAACTATCCGATATACGAAGCGTCGTCAACGCCCTTGTGCTTGCACGATTTTTCGCAGTACCTATTCATTGCATTGTTTCACTGTGGGTTAATAATATTTTGAAAATATAAATTTACTTGAACAATATTTTTTTCTAGTTTCTGAACAATACAAAGGAATCTATGACAAAGGCATACATTGAATTACGCTCGTAGTAAAACTACTACACTACGACCAGCGTAGTTACGTAGCCTGAGTTCGTAGCCGTAGGCAAGGTCTACGAGTACACGTGCTACGAAGTTTTCTTTTTTATTTGAAACCTTTTCAACGTCGCGATCTTAACGATGTTAAATCTAATAGACTGACAAATTGAAAGACAACAATCTTAGAAGGAAAAAATCAATAAAAGTAAATAATACAATGTTTTAAGAAAAAGGGTTTAACTAAGCTCCAGGGCTGAGGAGTTGGAGTATAATGACAGTCTCTGCTTGGTACCCTGAATACTGATTCATAATTAGTAGATCCTCTAATCATTTAAGCAGTCAATACTGTATCAGGGCTATTAACATAATATTGAATTTTCACGGGGACTGAATTAGCGTGCGAAGTTTCATGAAAACAGTTTATAGATTTAGAAGTAGCCGAAAAATCTGTCGTAAGATTTGAAGGAATCAAATATGCATGTGAATATGTATATAAAATCTTTATTTCTGTTTTATTGACATATTGTTTCTCTATTACAGACGTCCCAAAGTGGTTTCATTGCAATAACAAAATTACACAATTAATATTAATGTAATCGTCGACATAAAACGTAATATATACGCTATAAAAATTATTCAATGGTGTCGTTTCTCTTGTTACCCACTAGACTAAAATACGCTAAATAATCATGCCCACGTTCCATACATGACCTGTCATTATTTTTTTCATGTGGTGTATAATGATGTTTATTGGTTTAAATTACAAATTAATGTTCTTAATAATGGCTGTGTGAATATGTATCGATTTTCCAATGAAGAAAAAAGTTTTCGTTTAAACTAGTGGTCACTCATCGACCTAGGTAAAATATTTGTAGACATATAACTCTGTAATATACTAACGTATATAAATTCCATGTATTTTACAGAGTTATATATCGACAAATATACTTACGTATATGAATTCCTTGGTAAAATATACTAATAGTAGACAGAGAAATCTACTTCATACTTCTCTATGGTCTATGGCTAATATTGGCATTTGGCACGGAAAGCGAGGCAATTTCATTACTTGTTTCCGTCAGATTTTCATTATCACGTGCACTTAATGCGGTGCGTTAGAGTCAATATTGCTATGAAAATCTGATTGTAACAAATCGTATTGGCTTGCGGAATCGCACTGCAGAGCACAATCCAAGGAAGTTGTTAGCATTGACGTAAAAAATGACTGTTACTCTATGGTTGTATAGTACTATTCTAGTCATAGAAAAACAAAGCGTAATTCAAGATCTTTGCTTGGCACAAACTAAAATACCATCGACCATAGACCTCTGATATACTACCTCCTCTAGTATATTGACCTCCTTTTAGATTACTACCTATATATACAACCCACAGATTTTAAATTACGCTTACTGGCTATGATACAACCCAAGAAAATATTATTCAATAATCCATTATTATTTTTCCAGATTACCAATTTTGATTTGAGTTTGTGTTATGTAAATAATAACAAAAAAAAAGCTATTTATTTATATTTGACATCTCCTGTCAAAATGTTGGACAGGTCAAATCTGGACATGATTCTTTGAGTTTAGGTAGGTACCTTAACTTTACCTAAGTTTACCTAGTCTTGTCAAACAGATTATCTTGTTAGAAACCTAATAAAACTAGACTAAATGTATGTTCCATATTTAAAAATTAGTGTGATGGAACTAAGGGACTATAGGCCACCGCCACCGTGCATAACAACACTCCCCGTTGTTATGCACGGTGGCGGGGAAGGGAAGGGAAAGAAGTCCCGAAGGCCCTTAGTCCCGCCGAACTGATCTTTACATATAGGCGAAATGATCAAATAGCTTTTAAGAATCAGTAAACTAAATTTAGTTAGAATAGAATGGACAACAGAATAGCTTGTATGCATCTCTAAAAGAAATTAAAAACTATTTAAATTTAGTTTAGTGTAGTGAGTTGAACAAGAAAACCAAAGATAGGTATAAATTTAGTTTAGTGTAGTGAGTTGAACAAGAAAACCAAAGATAGGTATAAATTTAGTTTAGTGTAGTGAGTTGAACAAGAAAACCAAAGATAGGTATAAATTTAGTTTAGTGTAGTGAGTTGAACAAGAAAACCAAAGATAGGTATAAATTTAGTTTAGTGTAGTGAGTTGAACAAGAAAACCAAAGATAGGTATAAATTTAGTTTAGTGTAGTGAGTTGAACAAGAAAACCAAAGATAGGTATAAATTTAGGTTAGTGTAGTGAGTTGAACAAGAAAACCAAAGATAGGTATAAATTTAGTTTAGTGTAGTGAGTTGAACAAGAAAACCAAAGATAGGTATAAATTTAGGTTAGTGTAGTGAGTTGAACAAGAAAACCAAAGATAGGTATAAATTTAGTTTAGTGTAGTGAGTTGAACAAGAAAACCAAAGATAGGTATAAATTTAGTTTAGTGTAGTGAGTTGAACAAGAAAACCAAAGATAGGTATAAATTTAGTTTAGTGTAGTGAGTTGAACAAGAAAACCAAAGATAGGTATAAATTTAGTTTAGTGTAGTGAGTTGAACAAGAAAACCAAAGATAGGTATAAATTTAGTTTAGTGTAGTGAGTTGAACAAGAAAACCAAAGATAGGTATAAATTTAGGTTAGTGTAGTGAGTTGAACAAGAAAACCAAAGATAGGTATAAATTTAGTTTAGTGTAGTGAGTTGAACAAGAAAACCAAAGATAGGTATAAATTTCTACACAAAACATCGTAAGTGTCGATCCACACAAAAACTACTCGTTACCGAATATTCGTTACTCGGCCTCAGACCTACCAACGCTCGTTAATTGGTATCACTAATTGCCTCTGCCTGAAGACATGTCCGAGCGAACGCCGGATGGAATAATCAACTAACGCTTATTTTATATGCGTTTCCCGGACATACCACTGAATATGATTTTATTTTCCTGCTGTTGTTTGTATAATTGGTTTTGTCTGTTCACTATGAGTAACTTTAATTATTATGGTCCATATTCTCCTCCTCTTCTGTTCTCTTCTTCTCTCTTATAAATAGCTTTCAAAGCATTGGCAATGATTTCATTAGTATTACATTAATATAAAACAGAATATTTACTCAAAATTGTCTTTTTTAACCCTTTTTGTACCTAGTATTTCAAATTGCCTGAATGTTACCAATCTATTCCTGAAGCCAGACGCCCCGTTTAACTTAGCCCATCTAAGTTGTAAGCATTTAAATTTAGTTCCACCTGACGAAGCAAACAACGCTTCGAGAAACGTTAATGGCTTCGCTGTTTTTCAACTTCTTAATTGAATTGAGAAATATTTAAGTTTATTATTAACCATTTTTATGTTTTTAATTTAAGTTGATTAGTTATTACTCATGTCTTCACTTACTTGGAAAACCTAAAGGGTATAAAGTTAATATTGCAATTAAGTTACCCGACAGGAAACCAAGCTAATTGACATCGTCCTAAGGATAACCTAGCTGTAGCGGGAGTAGGCTGGTCTCATTTCAGGAAGAACCTATAACCGTTAGGGTAGACGAATTCTTGTAGAGACCACATAAGACATAAGTAGTGTAGGACGCCTTGTGGCCAGGTGGAGTAATAACCTGCTTAAAGTGGCTGGAAGAAATTGGATGCAGAGAGCTGATCACCGAGCGTAGTGGCGTGCATTAGGAGAGCCCTACGTCCAGCAGTGGACAAGCGAAGGCTAATGAAAATGAGAATTAAATATCGAGCATAAAACTAAAGAAACTGTTGAGGTTTATAAATGAGTGTTATTACACTATTTTACACTCCAAACCCGCAAAAACAGTATCACATTCAGTTCGCAAACGATTAAAATGAAACTTAGTACAATGCCTTCTAAAGGTTCAATCTTAATTAACCAGATTCCGATAAACGAATGAGAAAACTTTGTAGAAGGGCTATTGTTCTCTCAACCCTGTATTGTTTCACGATGATATAGAGTTTCCTACTCTGTTGGAAAATCTAGTCCGTTTGTTTAACGTATTCTTTGTATTTTTGGGGTAATATAGTCAAGCAATGAAGCCTTACAAGATCGTCCAGTCCATCTGTCTGTCCGACCGTCCGTCCGTCCGTCCCAGTCTGTCTGAGCATCATTTTTGGAGTTATGAACCGAAGATTTACTTAAATTTTAAAAAACATGATTATCATGATTACATTTTTAGAAGTAGGTACCTCATTCCATTTATTAAAAAAACTAAAAATAGGCATAACTTTAAGTTAGAATGGTTGCTAACCAACTTTTAATCGTTATAGATCCTAAATGGATGATCCTCATTCCATTTATTAACAAAACCAAAAAAGGCATAAATTTAAGTTAGAATGGTTGCTAACCAACTTTTAATCTTTATAGATCCTAAATGGATGATCCTCATTCCATTTATTAACAAAACTAAAAATAGCCATAAATTTAAGTTAGAATGGTTGCTAACCAACTTTTAATCGTTATAGATCCTAAATGGTTATATGAAATGAAAAATAATAAGAGAAACTTAAAGATGATTTTCAAATACCTACTCAATGATACCCCACTTGACCTAGTTCGACAACTTTTAGTTTTTTCTATTTCACTATATGGAGTCTGGTTGTCGCCATATTAAATTTTGATAGCTGTCATGTGTTTAGTAGCACTCGTAAGATCAAGGCAAATCGATTGACGTAAGAATCATCAAAATCGGTCCACGCGTTTGGTCTATACAGTGCAACAAAGGAACAGACATACATACATAGGCTACACACATTACCGGGCCTTTGCATTGCGCAATCTGGTAAAAAGCACGTAACGACGAAAAACTAATAACGTGGTAATAATTAATAAATCCATATACGTATCTACCTTCGAAATGTCTTGGGAAGTGCCCTGAAAACCCTTTCTCAAGTCAGCGCCTCTCATATCCGTCATACTACATATGTCTATCCACTAACATGTCTGAAACAAATTTAATGTTTACAGAGACGCGCGAGATCCGCAGAAGTTCCGGAAACTTCTCGAATCCTGCGCCTTCGCCCACTTCAAGATAAAAACTTGGACGCGCAGTGTTTTGTAAACAACTCTGAGAGTTCCAGGAACATGGAGATAGTTACGACACAGAATAACTAACAGTATAGCTAGTTACAGGCAAGCGGTACGGAGAGAAATTGCTTAAGTTCGATGAAAGCTCCCAGTAATATTAGGTGAATTCTTCTGATGCAATGATTTGAGCTTCGAAAATTTTTTTTCGACCAGGTCATTCGCCTGATAGTAAGCGCCACAACTACACTAAAAACTAAAGTGGCATCCAAAACTTTAGAAAGATTGAGCTCTTAAATATAATATAATATAATAATATATTCGGGACATTTCCACACCAATTATCTAGCCCCAAACTAGGATACCCTGTGCTATGGGCACTAGATAACGGATAAACATACATAGATAAGAATATTACATCCATGACTCGGAAACAAACATTTCTGCTCATCACACAAATGATTGCACCTTGCAGGATTCGAACCCGCGACCGTACGATTTCGTACCCAGGATCTCTAGCCACGAGACCAACCGGTCGTCCGAAATAAACTAAATAGTATTTTGTGGTACTTTTATAATAATCAGTATTATGTAAAGTTACAGTTAGTTAAAAATGCACTTCAAAATACAAGTACCTAGATAGAAGAATTTAAATCATTTTCTTCCAGCTAACCTTTGTGTAAAATGTATTGAATAAATGTATTTAATATGTCTTAAATGAGATAAGCATCTGGTCCGAGATCAACTTATATTATACCCTGCGATCTGCGGTACATTATTAATACCGCACTTTTTTTCAAGCAATCCAAAAACTGCAAAGCAATGGAACGTATTGCCCTCGTTAGTATTTCCTGTAGAATCTAGGGGTATATTCAAGTCAAGAGTGAAAAGGTATCTACTAGGCAAGCGTGCTACACCTTCGGCCACATTCAGATCGAGGTCAAACGTTTGCTAGTCTGTAATAAAAAAACTGACCTTATTTCTTACAGTGAACGGAAACCAATATCGGTGAAGTATACAAAACCCTTAAGAAAACCGAACTAAGTGGGTAGAAACGCGGTCTGCCCATATGTGAATGAGGAAGGCACTCACAACTACGAAACCAACAAAAACAAAATGGGACCATTTCCAGCGTTTTCACCACATAAGCATCGACAAAAACCTGCCAAATTTCCACAAAGATAGTGTCATTAGCGACGAATGGAGGCATTCACGCTCTGTAAGGTACCCAGCTTTGGGCGGGCGCGGCTTTGGGCGGCAGACAAAGAAGCCTCGAACAATGCTGGCGGTGAACTTCAATGAAACTTTGCGTTAGTACGGTTCATTTGTTTTGACTGGATTTGATAGACTTTCTAATTACAAGTTTATGGAGCTTCTAGAGATAATATTTATAAGTGCGTCTGATAATTTGATATTAATCTGCCTGTGATCTGAGATAAGCAAGAGTATTGATTGTATTTATAAATCTTCATTCATTAGTTCCAATTTGTTATAACTTTGTACTTTTCTATTAATACAATTAAACATGTTTAATGATTTTAGCCCCATCAGGGATCCAAACTTTTCCTTTACAAAATTATTAGATACTAGTTTTCCCGCCCGCGACTTCGTACGCGCAGACTACTGTTTATCGCGAAAAAAAGCATCCTATTTTCTTCTAAGATATTAAAAACCAATGCAAAAGTAGATATAGCACCCAATGCTCTTGATGTTTTTTGACAGACTTGTTATTTGGTTTCCATGGCTTTCACAGACTATTCTGTGATAGCGACCGTTCCTTACAGTGAGTAATTATCATTTTCAAGTTTTCCCGCGGAAAATTTCAATTTTCCGGTATAAAAAGTATGCTATGTTTTATTCTAGGGTATAAGCTGTCTACATTCTAAATTTCATTAAAATCCGTCCAGCCGTTATCGCGTGAAAGCTCCCTAAACAAAAAAACAAACAAACAAACAAACAGACAGACAACGTTTCACTTTTATATATTGGTATGGATGTTCTCGCTAAGCAGGCGTTAATGCTAAAATCATTAAATATTACATTTGGGAGGCGTTATCTTTATGACACGTTAATTGCAATATAGCCGTGTTCGGTGGTTAGTTCTTAATACTACCAATAGATGGCGTTACCGTCCCCGTAAGACGGGTTTGGAGATTAAAAGATAAATTTGGATGATGAGTCACGGTAGCCGAATTGGTTAAAGGCATATGTCGCACTGTGGCACTGAATGATGCGGGTTCGAGCCCCGGCTGTGATTTAGAAAATTATTAGATACAATTAATCATGGTCGCTATTACATATTACAAAAAATTATCAACACTTTTCATTTAGTTAATTGTCTGTGCAATATATCTTAGTTCATTGACTTGTAAATGTCTACAATACACTATAGAGTTGAATGGCCTTCATATTAATCTCTGATCTAGGTATAACGGCTCTACTACAACCGCCAACTAATTATGTTGCTCCAACATAATCCTGTTTGCTATACAACATAAATCCACTTATAATAACATCTCGTACCATATTACGGCTATCGCTGTATTACCTATAGCAACACGATAGCAACTAATAGGGTTGGGGTACATTTCATTATGATTCCATTAGCTCGCGCTTCGTTACGGGATTTTTTATCAGATTACGAGAAATAAGCTTTTAGATTCAGAGGTGAGAGTGCGACCAATTTGCAGTAAAGTAAAGCGGTTTATGGAGAAAGTGTGAAGTGAAGCTTATTTAGATTTTACTCGAATAAAATATGCGCCTTTTGTGAATACGAAATGCTTGTGAATTCGCGAGGTTTTCAAGTGAAGAGCACTCTGCTAACGGAGGGTTATTTCTCGAAAACTCATCTAAGCGCACATTAAAACTGGATGTAAATTGCAAATCGATCGCAATTCCCATTAATTGCTTATTTATTCCAGTAGTTATTCCAATCATTAACAGAACTCGATTATGAAAATGGTTTCCATGAATTAACAAATTATGATCTGAAACGGTGTATAATTCAAACTGCATTGCAAACAAGCTTGTCAATACATAAATTACAATGTTTTTTGACCCAATTTTATGGACAATATTGTTTTAATCAATGTTTTAAGTCGAACTAAAATATATTTACTATAACCTAACTGCAAAAATTGTAAATACTAAGCGAAATGACGTTAAACATCACCCTGCTTACGATACGAGGTTAATTCGGTTAATTTTAGACACTAAGGAACGGTTCAAAATTAACATGATGTTATAATAACATACAGTAAGGTGAACGAACAAGCTTACATAACGAAGTTTCCTCACAACTTTTCGTAACTTCCCCGGGGAGGCGAGTCACCCCTCACGAGGAAACACATTTTTTCTACAAAGTAGATTAGCTGTTGGTGTTTATCAGCGTCAGGGACGCACTATATAACCACTAAAGTATGACAACTCAAGGGCCGATCCCGGGTTCCCGTATTCCCGGTGCTGCAGGAGACGTGTAATCGGTCCCAGAGGACTATCACTTCACTACGACAGCCCTCGCTTCGAATGTTTGTGATCGAATATCGGATGGAAAATTAGTCAATGCGAGGGACGAGGGTGAAAAACTGCAAAACGCGATACGATGGGAATAAAATTTGAGAGGTGCCGCGACAAACTCGTTTGTGATTTTGTAACAGATTTAGACTGACTGTAAACTGCATTACAGAATAGTTTTTTTTAATTATGAAAGCTCTAGTGAGTTCATCTGCTTTAGCACAACTGCTAAGATAGGTGCCATATTAAAAGTTTTATCTAGATTATCATCATCATCAGCCTATAAGTTCCCACTGCGACACAGGCACACCGTGACACTGCCTAACTAATTTATCTAATCTAATCTATATAATCCTAATAATTAATCACTAACAATGTAGAGACTGCAGGCCCTGCGCATTTGAGACCGCGCTTTTACTATTCTTTATTCTGTGACCGCGCGCCCGATGATGTTGTTTCTGCGTGAATCTTGGGTGCGTACGACGCGTTCCAAATACCGCGCGCCGTCCATCTCACCCAAACATAGCCGCGCGCGCGTTTACGAGCAACGGATCTTGAGTGCCGCTTCTTTTCGCGTAGTGTATTTTTTCTTTGACACATGTATGCCTTTTCTCAGAGGTTGAGGATGGGACATCTACCACACTGGCCCACTGCGGGCAGTGGATGTCACTCGAATCCAAGGACGAAAAACCGGCATGCGCCGGTTTTTATCAGGATGTTTTCCATCAATGCTTTTGAGCGGTGGCGCAGAAATCCGCACATACTCGGAACCGTCTAATGAAGTCCGTTTTTCGAAATGCCCTTTTCTTAAATTGACCATTTCTCAAAAAGTCATTTGGATTGTGAAGCGCACGAGTTGTCCGCTTGGATACCACCAAAAAATCACACAACGATATATCCCAAAAATGAAAGAAAATATTTTAAACAGTGTGATACTACTGCATACTTTGTCAAAGTCTCATGACGAAAGCTAAAGCCTCGTATTATCATCACTCATAGTATCGAGCGACGTCATCCGATGTCGCCCCACATGTCTAAAGAACACATTTCTCGCCTAGTGAATATGTGGCTAACACTATCAAGGGCTCGAGAGTTATGAGGAGTATGTTTGAGCGGGCGTTTAATCTCATGACTACACAACTAGTGTAGTGTCCGCTACATGCGCTAAACCGAATTAATCTCATCAGGCTCACTGTCTGCTGGGACGTGGCTGAGTTCTATGTCATGCCTTTGTGTTATGTACTACTCATAGCCAAGAACAGAGGAACATGGCATAGCATCGTGAGAAGGAGGATGTTGGAAAATAGAGGCCAGACCTCAGACTTGAGAAACACACTAAAAGGATAATATAAGATAAAAACAAGCAAGTGATCACTTAATAAACATGCACCTCCGCATGACTTGTCAATAATAACAGACAAGCATTAATAAATATATCTATTCAACTACAGGGTCTTAAAATTCTCACTTCTTCTGTTAAAGAGGGGCCACGATGATAGCAGTATCGACGACGTTATCAAGTTATATGACCGCGGCCCTCATCCCGGCGGGCCCCTGAGGGCCATTACGCCGTTACAATGAAATAGTGCCGTTATCTCCCCACTACAGGGCGGAATAAGCAAAACAAATAGCTGTTACAGCCCACTCCGGCATTAGCGTGTGGTTCCACTGTTTACGAGTCTCGATGAACGAGTCACTCAATACAAATGAGAGCGAGTAGCTCGTTTATCAAATAAACTCTTCGAACACACAACCAACTCTGTTCAAAGTTGGTTCCAATACTAAGCTATGCTTTTTACCAGAATGCGCAACGCAAAGGCCCGATAATGTGTTTATCAGTCTATATATGTACCTATGTATGTTTGTCTGTTCCTTTGTGGCACTATATAGACCAAACGCGTGGACCGATTTTGATGATTCTTACGTCAATCGTTTTGTCTTAACTTGGGAGTGCTACTAAACACATAACTTTAACCAAAATTCAATATTGGTAAAACCAAACCCCATGATCCGAAAAATAAAAGTCGATGAACTATGTCAAGTATGGTATCATTGAATAGGTATGAAAATCATGTTTAGGTTTCTCTAATTATGTTTCATTTCGAATGACCATTTAGGATTTATAACGATTTAAAGTTAGTTTGCAACCATTTTCACTAATTTTTATAAATATAAACAAAAAGTTTGAAATAAAAATAAATTTGTATAAAAACAAAAACCCGATTGCGAACAAAACTTAAAAGAGGCAATGCAAGCTTCATATTTTTGATTTTGATAGCAGCTATTGATAGCTTCATATTTTTATTTTGACATATAAAATGCAGTCAGAGGCATGAGAAGTAGCAACCCAGGTTGTAGCCGATCACGTCAAAGGAGAAATGAAATGCATGATGCCTCCGGCTGCTTTTTATAATTCAAAATCTAAAACTTGTTTGCCTCTTTTCAGTTTTGTTCGCAGTCTGGTTTTTGTTTTTTTTTTATTATATAATATGCTATGCTGTATAATAGCGAAACTTACAATTTTTATTGATTATATAATTATGCTATGCTGTATAGTAGGTAGCCAAACTTACAATTTTAATAAATCCAGTTCTAGTTGCCTATATAGAAACTTCTTTCTGGGTGCCAAAGAGTATACAAATACTACGCAACTAAAAAATAAATACATTTTTTATTTTTTTATTATATCAGCCTGAATTGGCCCACTGCTGGGCAAAGGCCTCCCTTCCCTCTTTCCATGACTTTCAGATTTCATTACCAACCCGCAGTAGACAAGCGTGGTGGGTTATTTTGTCTAATGTCTAATCCCCTTCCCTCATTACGATGTACAAACCTAGAAACAGGCCCCAAGTGCCCGGTGTCTCCAGTGGGAACGCCACCGATGACATAAATTTATTCGTGACAATTCACACCAATTATCTAGCCCCAAACTAGGATGCCCTGTACTATGGGTACTATATATTAATAAAATAAAATAAAATAACACATTAACATACATAGATACGAATATTACATCCATGACTCCGAAACAATCATTTCTGCTCATCACACAAATGATTGCACCTTGCGGGATTCAAACCCACGACCGTTTGATTTCGTAGTAGAGTCTCTAGTCACTAGCCCAACCGGCCGTCTGGGTCCAACTGGTTGCTACGAGAAATAAGGCGGACTTTGACAATAGAGTAAAGGCCGTCGCACACCATTACGACTCAACCAACACCAACTCGAATCAAAAAAACATTGGATCAAGAACAAGCTGGCATCATTTATAACATAAAACAAATTTAACAATATCTTAGTAGGTACTATTATTTATTCAGTGACAATATTAGGCGACGAATAGTTTGCGAGTCGTACACTACTTTTGTTATTTTATAAAATGTACTGTACGTAACACTATTAGAGCTTACATTTCAATGCTTCACTTTGAGTCGAGTTGGTGTTGAGTCTTTATAATATGTACGACGGCCCTAAGTCTATTGCTGACTTGGTCTGGCCATAAACAAATTACAAAGTCAGAAATAGACTTCGTCTGTTCTCGAAGTTACAAAAGTTCCAGAAATCCGCTGTTTCAAGACGCTCAAAGTAGCGAGCGTCTTTCGCTAATACATTTGTAACACTACAAGTTTCCTCTGCGAACACATGTTTGAGTAATGAGTAGTAGTTTAAATAAAGCTGTATTGTGTTTTTAGTGACTGAACTCGATACCAAATCCGGTGAACAAACTTGGTATTTTACTGTCGGCATAACTTTCGCAACGGCGTCCCGTTGCCAGTCGCGTGCAGTTCGAAGCTGGGATTGGCTGCCACCCTGCTGCGAGTATTATGCCAATTACCACTTTTCCCAGGAATCTGCTTTGTAATATTCTCGTGTACGTGAAATTACAGTAATGGACATTAGAGTTTGACTATACCTAACAGAATGGTTTATATACGCTAGTTTTTTTACAGGAATGCTTATGGCAGATACTCTTAATAAGGTAATTTAAGAACGTTTAAAAAAAAACTTGTTTTGCAGTAGCCATGTCATGGTGAAACGTAGAACGGGCTAACACAATTAAATGCGTATACAACATTTCGTGGCTGTGCTGCTAACTGTTGAGGAGTTACCTAGTCAGGAACCAACCCTAAGTACAGCAGCCATGTCATGGTAAAACTTAAAATCAGCAATCATAATAAAATGTGTAGGTACCTACACAAAATTTTATTTCTGTGCTGCTGACCGTTAAAGCGTTCCTTTATCTGGAGACCATTCTCCAGATAAAGGAACTCTTCAATGGTCTCCAGATAAGGGAACTCTTCAACGGTCAGCAGCACATAGTAAAATTTAAAACCGGCTATGATAATAAAATACCTAAACAAAATTTCGTGGCTGTGATGTTAACCGTTGAAGAGTTCCTTTATCTGGGGGCTAATCCTGGATGCCGATTCAGATCATACTTACCATAAAAATACATTGTCATAGGAACTGAACCAACATGTAAAAATTTAGGAAAGAGGAAGTGATTCTAATTCAGCTTGCAAGATTTGACATAAAATAACATAGATAAATACAAACATTAAAAGTTATATAAAATGTATATATTTTATAAAATAGTGTGAAAAATACCTACTACATAAATATGCGAGAGTGTCTAATCAAGCTCTCCATCTCCATCGCACATCTAGCACCATGTCCTCAATTATTTTAATTGATATTTTTATAGTAATTAAAATAATTGACCTGATGACCTGATGGCTAAGGGTTAAATTGACAAACCGCAACCAGCCCGCGACCTCTGCACTATTATACCACAGAATAAAGTAATAGTAGGTTTGAAGAACGAGTAAGGCAGAATTAATTGAAATTCGCTCATCAAAAACATCGTCATAACTTTCATTCTACTCGTCAAAAATTATGTTGTACGAGTAAAAATCGTAATTAATCTCCATGAAATTAGAAATATTATAGTTATATTTAATTTGATGAGGGTTAATACGGTTTAGCACAAACAACCCTAGAAAATTGAACAAAAACAATATTGTTTTTTAAGCTTTCTGTAACGGGTACGCAAGAGGTGTAGCACTGTTTTTTGAACTAAACAATATAATATTATTATTATTTTCCCATAAAAGTACCGGTTTGGCTCCGTACAACGAAGGTTTCGACATTTATTATCTACTAGCTGTGCCCGCGGCTTTGCACGTGTGTTCAAGTACTCTATGTGCCTAAAATACCAATGTACTCGTACCAACATTTAATCAAAATTCCTTCAGCCGTCAAATTTTTTTTTATCGATTTCTCGGCTTCTACATGTTATTTTGAGATGCCAAGTACACCAGTTTTTAAGTCAAACCCTAAGCTATCCAACAGTGATCACAATCGGTGTAGTAGTTTTAACGTGATGCGCGAAAAAACAAACAGCGATTTTTGTGTCTAAATAATAATCATCATCATCATCAGCCTATACCAGTCCACTTTTGGACGTAGTCCTGTCCTAATGAACGCCACTGAGCCCGATCTTCCGCTCTTCTCATCGAGTCGCTGCCAGCTATCTTTCGCAAGTCGTCTCTCCACCTGGCCGGCGGGCGTCCCACACCACGTTGTGTTTATGTCTACGGTGACCGTTAATCCTTTATGATAAAGTGTGAAGGCCAGCTTAAGATGAGCCGTACATTCAAACGTTCCTGTACATTTCGGGATTCAAATTATTTGGAAATAATACTGAGTTTTGAGTTGTCTGTAATTTCTGAACTTCAAACCCGATAACCTTGAAATATTTACATGACAATATTTACAGAAGGTACCTTATTCTAACAAAAAGGGAAACATGCTAAATATCGGGAAAAAAGTATCCAACGTTATACCTCGTAGTATGAACTCAAATCAAACCAACTTTCATTTGAATTCATTCAGTAGCTTTGGCGTGATGCGCGGTCAAGATACATACAGACAGACAGACAGACAAAATTGAAAAAAAAAATTTTGTCTTCAGAATCGAATATAGAGTACCCTCTGAAAAACATTACTTCATGCTGAGCATAACTTAGGACCCGTATCCCGCAGGAACCCTTTATTTTTTTGGAACAAAAAGTATCTTCCATTTTAGCCCATTATTTAAACTATGACTGCCAAGTTGAATCAAAATCCGTCCAGTAGTTTCAGAGTGGTAAGTGTTTTATTAAATAACTTTCAATCCCTACCCTGCGGGAACCCTTTAATTTCTGGGGATGAAAAGTATCCTATGTCCTACCTCGTAGTATGAACTCAAATCAAACCAAGTTTCATTTAAATTAATTCAGTAGTTTCGGCGTGATGCCTAGCCAAGATACAGACAGACAGACAGACAGACAGACAAAAATTTAAAAAAAAATACAGTTTTGGCTTCAGTATCGAATACAGAGTATCTTTCAATAAAAAAAACTAAATATCTTCAATGTACAGAATTGGAACTGTTACAGTTTTATTATAATTTATTATCTATTACGGCGCTTGTGATACTAAGTAAAAACTCATTCTCGTGTTTTAATATCCCTCGTTATGCAACCGTTTCATAAACTACTATTAAAACTTTTCTCTTGAATAAATCTACGTCCAGGCACATAATAAATAATAGTACAAGTCTAGGTGAAAACGGGAACAAAATCAGTATTATCCGAGATATTTGTGGACAGGCAGACAGGTGACAGACAGACGCGTTCGATGACTTTCTTTTATAATATGTAGTGATAGTGAATATGCTCGAAAAACATTACACATTACTAGAAAATACTCAAATTTTCCATTAAAGCACGTACGTTTCCAAAGTGCTTTGTTTTCCTACAGCTCGTTCAGCCCAAGCGTAAACATTAAGAGGGCGGATTAGCACAAAAACTACTCGCTTTTAACCAGAGTGGTCGGTAAATAGTAAAGAAACCATTATTTCAGGAATCGAAACGTTTCAGTACTTTTTGCTATTACTTTTTCTCTAAATCAGTCCTATTTGTGCAATCTATACTGTTATTTGCCTGTAAAAATACGCGAATAAATGTTGTACTTTTAAACACAATTGTTGTTAGTTTACATAGTGCCGTAAATTAGCTCAATATATGTACGCAATCGTGCTTATAACACAGACTCAGTTACATGGTTTATTGAGACTGGAATAATATATTTTAATTGGCGAATAGGCAAGCATTTGACAGCTGTTTCACCTAATGGTATGTGACGACGGGAAACAAAGACGATGTTCAAGTGTTATTTTCCCTCTTTGCTCCGTGAGCGTTATTTACCTAAAATTGTGTTTGTTTAATAGAGATTTTTCTATCTATTTACCTATATAATAATTTAGACGTGAATCGTTTTGTGCGGTTCGGAAGAATGTCAATCATATATCGATGACGTGTTCCCGTACGTCTTGTTGTCCAATGGTGAAATAGAGACAGAGGATTTAAGTTGTGCAATTGTATCGCACTCTCCAATACGTATCCTGTAGGCAGAAGAAAGGCAGAAGAAAAGTCTTACATAGGCAATGCTTTGTACAACATAGTAAAGTTGCTTTATTTATTTTTATTTATTTATTTTATTTTATATTTGGGACAATTCCACACCAATTACCTAGCCCTAATACTAGGATAACCTGTAATGTGGGCACTAGATAACGGATAAACATACATAAATACGAATATCACATCCATGACTTGGAAACAAACATCTTTAGAGTCTAGACTTCACCAGTGCGTAGCTGCCGATTAACATTTTATTCCCGACTACAACAAAGCAAGGGAAGGGGCCGTCTATGTATGTATGTATGTATGTATGTATGTATGTATGTATGTATCTATGGATGTGGTTATGTGGATGTTCTACCATAGCGTTGCCCATATTGGTTCCATTTTGAGAAGTGAGGTGTCAATCGATTTGTCTTCAGTTATAGAGTGACATAGGCAATTTTTTTATCCCGACTACGGCAAGGCAAACTAAGGGTTAAGTGTTCAAACTAAAAACTTCGATTCCGAAAAAGGTCCGATTTTGACAAGCGAGGTATCAATCGATTCGTCTTCATGTACAAAGTGTAATAGGATATTTTTTACCCGACTACGGCAAGTCAAAGGAACAGTTATGCGTTCAAACTAAAAACTTGGTCCGATTTTAACAAGCGAGGTATCAATCGATTCGTCTTCATGTATATAGTGTCATAGGCAATTTTTTACCCGACCGTAGTCGGGGTTTAGTTTTTGAACTTATGTCTTGTTAGCAAGTCTTTCTGTGGAGCCCGAAGATTGAGTAAAATTACACATATTAATTCAAACAATAAAGAAAATAGTTTCGAAATGTTTCTCTTCTTTTTTGAAGTGGGCGATATGAAGCTGACGCTGGCGATATGAAGCTGACGCTGGCGATTTTCTCAACGAATTCTGTTTTACGCCTCTTTTATTACTGACGTAAAATTTTTACTGACCGACCTTAAATTTGTCCGGAGACCAGATATCTCCAGGGATATTGACTTATTATATGGTCCATTTTAATGGAAGGCCAGTTTTAATCACAGGCGTTAAGTTAAACGAGCTTTCGTTAAGTATAAACTCTCAATTAGATAAAAGTAGCGGCTTCAAAAATTGCTTGAGTACAAATATTAAGACGTCACCTGTATCATTCAATACCCGTCAAAACTATCTCAATAGCCAACAAAATTTCTTATCAGCTTTCGCAGCACATTTTCCTAACATTTTCCATTCAAATGTTCTGAATATGACTGCGATATCATAAAGATGTAATCTGCCGGTCCTCGCTCTAGGCGCGCAACACACGACCCCATAGACTGTCATAAAAAAACTGAACATGTTCATACATTTATGACTTGTCGCTTCACCCGTGAAATACCTTCATACCCTTTCATACTAGTGAATGGTAGTGGTCATACAAAATTTATACAGCCCAGTTTTTATGTGCAGTTACAGTTCCTTCATAGAAAAATTACGACACAAGGCAGGAAGAAAGAAGATACGCGTAAGTGACGAAAGTTTTATTCGGCAAAGGGTAATATTTTCTTAGGCCAGCAGTTGTTACTTTCTCCGGGTCATAAATCAGTAGAAATTAGGAGCAGACAGTAATGGGAGTTCTAGATACAAAAGTTTTAACACAATTACTTTCTGTTTGCTTGTAATTGGAGTACTGAACCTTCTTAATCTTCTGGGTCGTTCGTTTTATATCAGAAATATGTATTTACCGCTAAGACCTATCCACGCGATGCAAGAGTAGGTATGTGTAGCTTGGGGCCGGTTTCTATAATCAACTACACGTCAATATCACAGCAACCATTCGTAATCAACCTACCAATAACGAGGCGTTACATAGCGTTCCACAATTTTTTCACGGCGATGGCCGATGAGTTTCCGTAGTTTGACCGAATTCCGCTATGTAACTTTGATAGTTCACATATATCATTTGATAGATTTATTTTTGATGTGTAACATCTGTCTGTCCTCTCGCTTTCCTGAAATCTATGGGAGTGATTGCGTGAAAGTGTAACATATGTAACAGTGTAACAGTTGACCAATGAGCGCGCGCGGTGCTAGAGTTAAGATAAAAACAAAGCCCAGCGATGATAAAACAGAGCTTCGGGTTTTTTAATAGTGTTATATATGATAAAACAGAGCTTGAACCAAACGATGATAAAACAGAGCTTGATGTTACACATCATATGCGACTACTGTAAGGCACGCCCGTATTTTTAAATAGGAACACCTTAATCTATCATCACCATGTTTTATCCTAACGAAACGAATCTGGTAACCATCCCATCCCTTAGTAACAAACCTTCGTTTTACAGGAACAGTTTCAGTTTACGTCTGGTACAAAATGAGTTCGTTACTAAAACGAGTCCTTTCATAAGAACCGGGCACTGTCTAGGAGCTTTTCATCCAAATGTGAAATACATTGAACTACACATCTACTTATACGATGACCTAAATCACTTCTGTCCGTAAAACGTATTTACAAACCGCTTATTACTTTTGTGAACAACTTGTACAACAACTCATGAACTTACCAACTCAAATATTGTCGCTAAGTCATAAAAACTTGCCCGTAAAAAGCTTCAAGTTAAAGTTTGTTTTGAAGGGTTGTCGAAGAATTCTCGCGGATCAGACCTGGGTTGTTCCAACTCCTTTAATTAAAACAGTCGAATACTTCGGCCAACTTCTGTCTCGAGCTTACCTGTAACAATGAACCTTAATTATTTTGGGCCGTCGAGTGTTATTAAATATTTCAAGTTTGATAAAGCAATCATTTAAATGTTGGTCGGAAACATAAATTTTTATTATTGTGATGGGATAAAATAATTGTATATGTATCTATTATTTTAAAGTTCGAGGTTTTCTTCTTCTTCTGCGTATCAATGATTCGATAATTGTGACATATATCACAGAATAAATAATAGTACAAGTACAGAAGAATAATTGAGTAAAGTCATTTAAATACATAGCAACTCTCGCTACAACGCAATAAAGTGCAATTTAACTCAAACGCGCTGCGAGCTTTCAGTTATATTTACGTAGAAGGCGCTCACCCATTGCATGCAGGCTAGAATGTACCGTATCACAACGCACGAGAGCTTCCATTGCTCTAACCATTTCAGAATCGCTCTGTCACTTTTTCACTCGGCAGGGTTGTATCAAGATATGGCTAGGTACCTGTACTAGTAATTATTCTGTGATATGATACGACTTAGATATTGTAACAGAATAAACAATTATGTAATAATGTAATATTTTTTTACTTATTATTATGAATGTTGATAGTTCTATTAACTACATACAATGACATTCTTATCAGAATAGACCTAATACCTCATTATTTGATTATAACTTAATAGGTATTGCACTTTGATGAATAAAAGGTGCCTGTCTGAATTCCATGCTTAATAATGAATGAAAAAGAAATGGCTACCTACGTAATAAAATGTCACTGTGTAGGTATTTTACGAGACTTGTCAGACCAAATGCTATGCAGTACATTCTAGGTTTCTTCTTGGTACTCACAATTAAGAAAAGAATAACATTTGACAAAAAAAATACGTAAGTAGGTACTTTATCGTAAGCACACGGCGCGCGACTCATCGAGTGCACGCTTGACACTCTAATGAATGAACCGCAAATTGCAGCCGCAAAGTGTAGGTATAATATTTTTACTTGTTGCAGAGTGCGACTGGCCTGCTTATATACAGTTGGACCAGAAAGTTGCCACCACGACCGCGCTATCTGTGGTCTCCACTAGGTCGTTGCTAGTGCAGGTGTTAGGACACGCGGGGCATTCGAACAAATTCGAAAAAGTTTGAGGTGAAACAATAAAAAAAGTTAGCTTATTGCTGCAGATGATTCAACTACATTGTGTACTTTTATAGTTCGTGAAAGTCACTTTTTTATATAGATAAACCACAAAACATGACACCTAGCTTCAATAATTAAATGCACCTGTCAACATGTTTGTGGCATTATTAACAAAGACCCACCAATTCACACATACATTTGTGGATGGCTTCGACATTTTAGTTTTAGGTTAGTTTTAAGACATTTTAAACTGTAAATAGAACAAGTAAATCATTAAGGTAAGAGACAAAAAACACGACAGTCGCGAGGCGGTCCCCGAGGGTGTTACCAGCTCAAGGAAAAACTCTCAGCGAACAATAATATGAAGTAGGTACAGGAACTGGAGGAAGAGGTGATGGAGAATGACGAACAGTAGAATATAGAAGTCGACGGATGTCTTTGCCCAAGCACTTTCTCTGGTCCTCCTCAAAACAATGCGCAGTGGATATCGACTTACTAGTAGTACATTTTTGCTCCTATCTACATCAAACCTTTAAGTCTTAGTAGCAAATACGATTAAAAACTTTGTAAGACGCATAAACTTTAACTTTAACTTTGTAAACTTTACTTGTGTTTAAACAGGAACAAATAGCCAGAGATCAAGAAAAAAATATTTAATTTATAGAGTTGAGCAAAATTAATCACTGACAATCACAAGCTACAAAGGAGATACGGGTATCTGACAATGTAAGAAACATGTACAAAGTACTCTGTGGTAAGAAAATGACAGGCGGCGATAAACTATGTAATGAGGTTTTATAACGTTGTTGAAAAAGGATGACATCGGCACACGACTGCCAAGAAAACAAGGAAATTTTTAATAAAAAATAATGCCTGTTTTACTCGGGATGATGTAAGGATCCTAATGATACCCCATACATCCAAATGTTCAGGCATTTAAAAGTTATGGTGGAATAAAGAAACTCACATACATACATACATGAATCCTAAAAACATTACACTCATTTTTTGGCAGTCGTGTAAAAGCAATAACCGTTCACTTCACTAGTCCACTAACGGTATCCCTTTGTTTCGCATAACTTTTTTTATACTAATTTACTTTGGCATAATGAGTTAGGCATAACTTTTAATTACATAAAATTAATTTTACATGAACAGTTTTTGGCATACCTATTGTTAAAGTAGGTAGGCATAATGATCTTTTGGACTTTATTATTTTGGACTACTATGGAGTCGCATAAAATATAGTCTAGATAATATACTGTGACAGTAGGATAAGGCGCGGCAGGGTGGCCTTTGGGCCACCCGCAAGCCGCGAACATGTTTGTTTTACATAGGTAGGTACGTAACATAATTTAATTTAAAGTTATTTCACTCACGGTGAATAATGAAATTTTTGTGCTACTAACTAATATGCTTGTTTATCGTTATGCTAACTTTAGATATGGTAAAAACGATTATGCCTAAACATTTATGCGTAATTATTACTACGCTTGCACATTATTAGGATAAGTAAAATTATGCCATACTAAACATTATATTTTATGCGTATCGATAGAGAACCTCCACTAACCAATACAAATAATAACATAAAATGCAAAATATTGTCATTTCCCATTAAACCTGCACACATGGATGGCACAAAAAACTATTTTTGTGAAAACAATGTTGCGCCTGGGCGTAGGTGTTAGGGTGTACTATACACAAAAAAAGGAAATACGGGACAAAATGGCGGAACACAAAGTTTCCACGTTTTCACGCGCGCTTTGTTCCCATTGTTAAGTGATTTGTTAACTTGGTTTTGTGAATATTCAGTTATGAAAATTGCAAACAGGAATTCATTTTCATGTAGAATATATATTCATCTATATTTGCTGCTTTCAACCCACTGTTGGGTATAGGCCTTCTCACGTGCACGACACTCTTTCCGGTCCTGCGTCAAGTGAATCCACTGCCTTCTTGCCACCTTGGTGAGGTCTTTTGACCATCGAGCAGGTGGTCTACCTCTTAATCTCCACCCTTCTCTTGGCCACCAGTTACTGCCCATGTAGAATATAAATCAGAATATAGTCAGATCATAAAAGCAATTTGTCATGAATATAGATAATTATTATAATGTTGCGTATTATCAGTTGGATATCGGCTTATCATTTTGTAGACATTGCGTTAACGCACAAAAATGCTCACTAAAATGTCATGACTTGCGGCGGCTCTTTGTACTGGATCACTCCTTTCCCTATACAGAGGGTGATGTTTTGAATTGCGGCGGCTCTTTGTATCGGATCACACCTATCTCTATAAAGGGGGTGATGTCTTGACTTGCGGTGGCTCTTTGTACCGGATCACTCCTTTCTCTATAAAGGTGGTGATGTCTTGACTTGCGGCGGCTCTTTATACCGGATCACTCCTTTCCCTATAAAGGGGGTGATGGCTTGTGCACAAGTCATACTCGTGAACACCTGCTTGTGGGGACTGGTCCAGCCAGATTTATTATTAGTCACTCGTATTTTTATCACTTTCATGATTTCTCATTGGATGTCTCATTGGCTTTTAAGTTTTGTATTTGTCATTTATATGTGTATTATGTATCATGTCGTACCCATGCCGGTTTATGTTGGGAACAATATTATCGAAGCTGTTGATCTATTTGGGTCAGACGATCCAACTGGGTAGATCCAACTTCGACAAAGAGGTCAACTGACGAATCCAACTCGGATGGGCAGCGATCGGGAAATTACGCCATATCTTCTCGTCGCAGATACCGCAGAGCCTCAAGACTAAAGTTTATAATCAGTGCGTGTTGCCAGTAATGACATACGGCACTGAGACGTGGTCGCTAACTATTGGTCTCATACAAAAGCTCAGAGTTGCGCAGCATGCAATGGAGAGAGCTATGCTCGGTATTTCACTACGTGATAGAATCAGAAATGAGGAAATCCGTAGAAGAATGAAGGTTACCGACATAGCTCTCAGAGTTGAAGTTGAAGTGGCAATGAGCAGGCCATATAGTTCGCAGAACCGAAAACCGCTGGGGAATAAAGGTTATCGAATGGCGACCACGAACAAGCAAGCGAAGTGTGGGGAGACCCACCACACGATGGACCGACTACATTTTAGCCATCGCAGGAAGTCGGTGGATGGAGGTGGCACAGGATCGCTCGTCATGGCGCTCTTTGGGGGAGGCCTATGTTCAGCAGTGGACTTCTAAAGGCTGACATGATGATGATGATGATGATGTGTATTATTATAATTTCTGACATTTAAAATATATACATATTCATTTATCAAAAATTTGAGAAAATGTCATGCCCGTAGAGCTTATTGGTGCTCTCTTCTCTAACGGGCGCATATCCGAAGCACCGGTAGAGTTAGAAGGTATTTTCTTTTCCTGTGTGAGATTTAACTTTGAGTCGGCACATGTAAGGGAAATTTCCTTTTCAAACTCACAGCATATTTAACTTAAGTTTACCTAATAGAATTGATTTCATCTATATGTACTAATGTATGTTTTTCTCTTTGTTCATCATATGTTAAATTTTGACTAGTAAAAGTGCTATTATTTTGCCTATTTTCAATAGGAAAATAGGCAAAATAATAGGAATAATAATAAAAGGAAACAAGTGTTTCTCGGAATTCAAACTTGATCAAAACTCCAGCTCACGAACACACTAAAGTTCACGTGTCCCCGACAAATGGCAACGTCATCACCATATTCGATGTTAGGGGCAGTTTCACGAGCGTTTCTCTCGCGGCATTACGGTTCCTACTCGCTCGACGATCGCCAATTGACACGTGTGATCAAGCAATATCAAGGAAATGTGTAAAAAATTAATGACGAGATGTGTAATACTAAGAACCTTTTAATAAATTGATCCCTCTAAAAACATCTAGCATGCCATAGACAGACTAGACTCGTCGACATTATAAAATAATGATATTATCCAACATACTGACAAATCTTGTGCATAAACTTTGAAGTAACTCCTTTTGTTGTGTTGAATGTAAAGGCTTATTACACGATTTCTTATAAGTTTGATTAATACCTTGTAAGTTATCTATACTTTTATACTTATCTATACTATCTATACTATAATAATTAATAATAATATTATAAAGAGGTAAAGTTTGTAAGTTTGTGAGGTTGTAGGGGTTAATCTCTGGATCTACTGAACCGATTTTGAAAATTATTTTACCAATAGAAAGCCACGTTATTTGTGAGTGTCATATATATGAAAAAGACCACGCGTGCGAAGTTGCGGACTTCAGCTAGTGACATATATTTTACTAACTACCTTTAGACCTTTGTTATAAGTAGATAACTACATTCACTCTCATGAGACGTTATGAATTGATACTACCTTCCCTCTAAAATGGTTTAGGGGTCGATGGCTGGTAGACAAGTCATACTCGTAAACAGGTGCTGCTTGTGAGGACTGGCCCAGCCTGGTTTCTTATTAGTCATTTGTATTTTATTACTTTTATCAGTTTGATGATTGTGGGACGTTTCATTGGCACTTTTATCTTATTTATTTGACGTTTATTTACATGATTTTTAATATAATTTCTGTCATTTTATAAATATATAAAGAATTGTCAAAAATTGAGAAAATTACATTCCCGTAGATTTTCTTGGTGCTCTCTTCTCTAACGGGCGTGTGTCTGATACAATTAATACTTTGACTATGCCTTTGATGACTCCGAATAAATGAATAGGAGTTATTGAAAGAGTAACTTACAGAGATTTCGATCAATTACGTAGCTTCATAGTTACTATCATCAATAACTTCATGCCCTTTGCTGGATATATCCTCCTGCCTCTTTTTCTAGTTTCTACGATCCTTATTGCAACGTAGCAATTGGACCAATAAATTGTTTGATAATGAGGTCAATAGACACGGCGTATCACATTTATCAGAATTTAGTAAAAGTCATTTTTGTCATCTGTGCGATGAATTAACCGCGATAGAGTAACTCGTGTAAGGGGCGCCCTGTCCCAGTCAGCGAACGTTCCGTCACAAAAACATTTTACTTTGAGCAGAGGCGGAAAGCTCCCTCAAATTAGTTTGTAATACAAATTGCAGAGACACTTGCGGTAGAATGTAACGCAGTGAATAAGCTTCAAATGACCAAATAAATATTCAACATTCAGCAAGTCTATTTCATTTCTTGTATCCTAAAACGTGTAATGGAAGAACACAACAAACAATGCAACACAGTATTTAAGCAAAACTTTAAGGTAAAAAGTAAAGTATAAAATAATACAATACAAAACAATTCACAAAACCAATTTCAACTCAACAATATTCCGTCTATTCTTATCTGGAAGAGATCGCCCTTTAGCGATAAACCACCAAATCTACCAACTGTACTCAAATATTTATAATTTGTATTCTTGCATGTTTTATTTTATCGTGTGCAATGAATATATTTTAATAATAAGCTGAATATAAAAAAAAGTTCAAGAAATCAATAATACCATGCGAAATATGTTACTAACTAAGCTCAAGTACAGCGTCAATTTCTGCATAAACCGACCTCTGTAGATCTCCTTTGTGAAAGACATTGTTTGTTATATTACATGCCAGTATTGCCAGTGCAATACCTGTTGAAAGACATTGTTTGTGACATTAAATGCCAGTGTTGCTAGTGCAATACCTGTTGAAAGACATTGTTTGTGACATTAAATGCCAGTGTTGCCAGTGCAATACCTGTTGACAGGCGGAAATGGCTTTCATTTGCATCATGTTAATAAATTACCTACTTTTAGTAGCAAAATGTTGCAGAACTCCTTTTTCTTTCTTTTTGTGCTTTGAAGAAAGCAAGCTGAAGCTTATGTAAATGGCTAGAAAATTGTATTTTATATCTTTTTACCTTATAATCTCAATAGATGTACTTATTTTATTTTCTATCGTACGTTTATATCAGAATAGCGACCGGCTCCGGTTTTGTATATTAAGTCCAAACGGACAGACAGACTTGATTGACTATTTTGTTTTATAATATACTAGGATTAGCCCGCGACTTCGTCCACGCGGACTACGCGGACGCGGACTTTTTTCGCGATTTTATCGCGAAATAGCATCCTATGTTCTTCTTGGATATTAAAAACCAATGCAAAAGTATAGCACCACCGTATTGTATTCTCTTTGGTACCAACGCCTTTGATACTTTTTGACAGACTTATTATTATTTCGTTTCCATGGCAACCATTCCTTACAGCGAGTAATCGACATTTTCCAGTTCTCCCGTGGAAACTTACTATTTTCCGGGATAAAAGTATTATATGTGTTATTCCAGGATCCGTGATAAAAGTATTATATGTGTTATTCCAGGGTATTACCTATCTCCATTCCAAATTTCATCAAAACCCATCCAGCCGTTATCGTGTTAAAACTCCCCAAACAAACAAACTGTCAAATTTTCACTTTTATTCTCGTATATTGGTGTGGATAATGATGTAACAAATGCTAAACATCAAAATATTTCACTAGATTAATAATTATTGCCATAATATGTACATAAACTTCTTATGGAGTTACGGTGTAGATAATAATAGTAGGGTGAAAAATAACCCATCATAATCAACTCTATAAGTTTATTATACATACAAAAACTGAATAAAAATGCTTTGGTTTGTTTTGAATCGATTTGATTCTGTCGCACGATGCTTCAACCAATATTTCTCATGTCTTTATAATCATCTACGAACTTTATCCGTAGCAATATCCAAGTTCGTAGCCGTAGCTGCGTAGCACACGTAGCACTCGTCGTGCGATTCCCCAGATTAGAACCTCCTCACAAGCTAATATTATGACAAAGTTGCTAGTTTTTCCCGACTTCGCTCACAAAGGCTATTTGACTCCCGTTGTAAGGTGTTTTCATCCATTTTCCCTGAAAGTTATCTACCTTTCCCTCCCTTTCCCCCCTCGTTATGATTGAGCGCCCGCTTGAGAGCCGCTGGTGGCTAGAGATTATAACTTTTCTTCAAAACGAAGTTACGTTTTATATGGACCATTATAAGCTGAGATTTCTTCTAACTTGTTGAGTGGGAGATGTGGTTTTGCTTGGTAAGTACTTGTAGCTTGTCGTTTTAATACGTTCAAATCTACGTTGGACCACCATCTCCCCTGATGTTAAGTGATCAAGTCAGTCGAGGGTGGAGCACACGTTAGCTGAGGGAGCACGCAGATCTAAACGAAAACTATTATCTAGCTTGAGACCTGAAATATCTATGACTGAGCCGTAAATAAAGACATTCAAAAATATAATTTATCAGTGAGTGGTGAATAAATGTCGTTTATAGTATTTCATGTTAAGATTTAAGTGATTGTTTATTAATCATAACAATATGTGAATTTATACATAAGTCACGCTCAGAGGCTTTGCCGATGGAAATAATTTCAAAAAACCTTTCGTAGTGCACTCCTAGGGTAAATACACAAGAAATATTTTCTCCAAATTTCGGTTTAGGCTGGACGTTGTCATTCAGTCAGGCACGATACTGTTTTCCAGGTATAGGAGATAAGAATTAGATACTGTAGAACGATATAAAAACTTGATGTCCTACTAAATCCAAATAAATGATACTAATAAATTCACATTTTTCGTGTATTTCATGACACTGCACTCCAAACGACACCCACGCTCCATTTCTACGCACACTAACTGAAAGAAACGTATTCCAAAACGGCTACTGTATCAAAAAATAAGGCACATAAATATCCTCATGTAATTTAACATAGTTCACTATTTACCTACAGTCCTCTAGAACCTAGAATACTTGAAAAAATAAATCAAAAGCGCTGGACTTTAACCCCGAGATCAAAGCGGTAAGCCGCAAATATACGAGCACATCAATACCCTTTATTTTGTATTTTACTGCGGAACCAATATCGCTAAACGCCGTTTGTTCCCTGAAAAACGTCACAACGTAATATAAATTCGATCAGGGTCTATCCCGAGCACATGCGATAAAAAACATTAGCATATACTTGCAACACTGTATCTTTATGTATTTTATGTGAAAATAGCACAGAGCACCCGCTGCTTAGGAAAACATCGGTTCGGCAAATATCGACTTTGTACCCTAAACAACTATGCTTCAATAAACTTGAATAACCCTTTTCGTTCGAGCGATATTATGCCCTAGCGTTACGCGTATAGGGTTCGTTATTAAAATGTCAACGATACATGATCGATTACGAATTGATTCATTGTGTACTTAATTACAGAAGCTGAAGGTAGCTTTTACTTTAAAAATGACGGGAGACTTTTGCTGATATAAATTGTATCGTATTTCTTTGGCGTTAGAGTTGTAAGTAGTTTGTAGGGCGTGTAGGTGAGGCTTAGGCGCCCGTAGAGAGGGGGTAGGCTCCCTGTAGCGCCCCCGTAAGGTCAAATGCAAAGTTTACCTTTACCCTCTGAAGCGAACTGCTATTAGGCAGTTTTATTGGCTTAAGATAAGAGCTGCGGTAATTGTGTATACGAAATGAAGAGACTTTGTGATAGTGTTATAAACATGTTTATGAAACGTAATAAAACGTCTGGGTACTAAACCAAAAATTACGATACGGTCTACAGTGCCGTAATCACAAAAAAATATATAAAAAAATGCGTAATTTTTGGTCAGTTTTTTATTTAATGTAATTTTTGGTGTTTTTTTTTTATCAGTCAGCATCAGTGTTGCATTTTTTTCATTTCCATGTTGTTATGATTGACAAAGCGAGTTTTTAACAAAAAATAAATCTTCAGAAGCCAAATAATTCATCCGTCTATCAGCGCGGTTTCCCGCCACATTTATCTGCCCCAGTTGGTCTGTATTGCGAAGACTCAAGCTTTAAAATGGTCGTTCAGCTTTACTAAATGTACTGTGATTTTTCTTTGTTCGGCCTGACGTCGATGGATGTCAATTCATCGAGAAAACGAAGGAAATGGCTTCCTTTTATGGGGAAAATAGGGCTTTTTAATGTTTCCCAAGCCACTGCCGCCAACCTGAGTATAAAGATTTATAGGGCGGGGAAAATTGTTTTGAATGATGAATTGTTAAAGTCAGCCTCTGTCGAAATACTTTGTGCTGAAAATCAATTGTGCTAGGTTATTAATCGACTCCTAGAAGGAGGAGGTTCTTAATTCGACTGTATGTATTTTTTTAAACTCTTATGTAAACAAATTATTTTTTTGTCTGTTCGTCTTCTATGCGTGGGCGCGCTGTTCATCAGATTAAGTAGAATCTTTGTTCAGTTGTTGTTGGCACCTACGTAAAGCCTCTGCCATCAAAAAAAAAAAACCTACAAAATAAACTTAAAGAGGCCAGGTATTAGCTAGTTTGTTATATTATGTAAGTTCACTCATATATCTCTGGAATTTCTCCGTGATTCGGATGATAATTTTTCAATTAAAAGGATAGACCTCAATTGTGATCGAGTTAAATTTCATAAAAAAATGTTCAGTAGTTTTCTTAATAAATAAATATGATGTCGATTGATATTAATTTTATGTTCGGAATCTTTATCTTTTACTAGCTGCGCCTTGCGGTTTCACCCACGTGAGGGATGATGATGATGATGAAAAGTATCGTAAGTGTCATTCCAGGGTATAAGCTATCTACATTCCAAGTTTCATCAAAATCTACTCAGCCGTTTGAGAGTGAAGTATGATGATGAAAAATATCCTATGTGTTATTTTAAGGTATAAGCTATTTCCATTCCAAATTTCATCACAATCCGTTCAGCAGTTTGAGTATGAGGAATGATGATGATGACGATAATAATGAAAAGTATCCTATGTGTTATTCCAGAGTATAAGCTATCTCCATTCCAAATTTCATCACAATCCGTTCAGCAGTTTGAGTATGAGGAATGATGATGATGACGATAATATTGAAATGTATCCTATGTGTTATTCCAGAGTATAAGCTATCTCCATTCCAAATTTCATCACAATCCGTTCAGCAGTTTGAGTATGAGGAATGATGATGATGACGATAATATTGAAATGTATCCTATGTGTTATTCCAGAGTATAAGCTATCTCCATTCCAAATTTCATCACAATCCGTTCAGCAGTTTGAGTATGAGGAATGATGATGATGACGATAATATTGAAATGTATCCTATGTGTTATTCCAGAGTATAAGCTATCTCCATTCCAAATTTCATTAAAATCCATTCCACCGTTGGACAGTGAAGTATGATGATGATGATGATGAAAAGTAACCTATGTGTTATTCCAGGTTAGAAGCTATCCTTATTCCAAATTTAATCAAAATTTGTTCAGCCGTTTGTGAGTGAAGTATGGCGATGATGTCAATGATGTTATTATTATTTATCTATTAGTTTTCCAATTTAAAATAGTCACTATTCCGCATTAAAAACATCTCAATAAACTGAGGTTAACTGGAAGATAGTACTTGCAAGCATTAAGTTCGCATATGTATCTTATGTGTGCAATAAAGAATTTTCTATCTATCTATGGTGATGAAAAGTATCTTATGTTTTATTCCAGGGTATAAGCCATCTCCATTCCAAATTTCATTAAAATTCATCCAGTCGTTATCGCGTTAAAACTCCCCAAACAAACGAACAAACAGACAACGTTTCACTTGTATAAATAATATATTGGTATGGATTTTTCGTACTCATTTTCTCGCCATACTAGCGCAGCTTTCATATAGAGCATTGTGAATTATTCTGTGATACATTTTACTTATTAAGTTCAATATTTAAGTTCATAGAGCGCTTTGACACACGATCAGCTACTTATAAACAAAAGCCTTGTATCAAAAGTTCACGTCTCTAAAACCAGTTGCAATGAACTCGGGACCGTCTGGGATTACTTAAAAAAACAGTACAAATAACTCAGACTGGACATAAGTCAACGCAGCTTAGTACATTATCTTATTTATTCTCAGATCCAGAGGGTCACATTCATAAACATTTACTCACGCCACACTTTATAAAATATCTACGTGCTTATTTAAGTGCGTCGAGGCTGACGTGAGCCACTCGAGTGGGTAAATTAATACAAAGCGCGCGGTCACCTGTGAACTACAGATACCCCGTGTAAACTACCCACATTCGGATTGCTAAATAACAACGCTTTGTGAGTGTCACGACTGTTGAGTGAGTACTGTTTTAGCATGTAGAAAGATAATTTTCATAGTCTGACCTATGAAACATTAGTTATAAATTGAAATATCATTGTAAAAATTATAAATTATTTCAATTCTTATTGTTTCATAATACTTTTAAAAACAATTTAGCATGTAGAAAGATAATTTTCATAGTCTGACCTATGAAACATTAGTTATAAATTGAAATATCATTGTAAAAATTATAAATTATTTCAATTCTTATTGTTTCATAATACTTTTAAAAACAATTTAGCATGTAGAAAGATAATTTTCATAGTCAGACCTATGAAACATTAGTTATAAATTGAAATATCATTGTAAAAATTATAGATTATTTCAATTGTTATTGTTTCATAATACTTTTAAAAACAATTTAGCATGTAGAAAGATAATTTTCATAGTCAGACCTATGACACATTAGTTATAAATTGAAATATCATTGTAAAAATTATAAATTATTTCAATTCTTATTGTTTCATAATACTTTTAAAAACAATTTAGCATGTAGAAAGATAATTTTCATAGTCTGACCTATGAAACATTAGTTATAAATTGAAATATCATTGTAAAAATTATAAATTATTTCAATTCTTATTGTTTCATAATACTTTTAAAAACAATTTAGCATGTAGAAAGATAATTTTCATAGTCAGACTTATGAAACATTAGTTATAAATTGAAATATCATTGTAAAAATTATAAATTATTTCAATTGTTATTGTTTCATAATACTTTTAAAAACAATTTAGCATGTAGAAAGATAATTTTCATAGTCAGACCTATGACACATTAGTTATAAATTGAAATATCATTGTAAAAATTATAAATTATTTCAATTGTTATTGTTTCATAATACTTTTAAAAACAATTTAGCATGTAGAAAGATAATTTTCATAGTCAGACCTATGAAACATTAGTTATAAATTGAAATATCATTGACAAAATTATAAATTATTTCAATTGTTATTGTTTCATAATACTTTTAAAAACAATTAAGATAAGATAAATAGCATCCCAATCTAACTAACAAAAGGTACATGTGGGTAGAGAACATTCAATTTAACTCGTGTATTTTTTTCTATAATGTATATTATGTGGATGATTATTATAATAATTACATTGGCTCGTCGAATTAGCATTGCAATTCAACGGAACAATGCCGCCAGCATGTTGGGGACGGTACCAACTGGTGGCCACTTCCAGTTGGTAGCTTACCCAACGTGCTTGGACAATTGGACTACCTATGACTATAAGCCTGTCAAGCATGTGAGTTGTCGAACTATTTCATGTATAAGTTTAGCTATTAGCTAGTTTTATTTTGTAGTAGTTGTCTATACTCTCTATACATCTACACAAATATTATAAAGAGGAAGGATTTGATTGTTTGTATGTTTGTTTGTTTGTAATTAATAAACTCAAAAAATACTGAACCGATTTATAAATATATTTTACATATAAAAAGCTACACTATCAGCGAGTAACAAAGGACGTTTTTTTTCAAAAGTTTATGTTGTTTCTGCGAAAATTACAATAATGTAACTCAAGGTATCAAAAACTTGTCTATAAAAACAGTACGGAATAACATAATATGTTGCCGCGGAAACGAAAAATAAGCACCACGAGCTTTGCTCATAGTAAGCGTAATTCAATGTCTTTGGCGTTGCATTGCTACCAAAGATGTTTAATTAATTTGCCTTTTTTTTAGAATTTTCGACGTGTATAAATGCTAAAAATAAGAAATGTGAGCGCTACCCGTACGAAGCTGGGGCGAGTCACAAGTTAGTTAATAAAGGCATCTGCCCGGTAAAAATATATATAACGTATCGTTCCGATGAGACTAAAGCGAAAACTCATGTACAAGTGCATTCTCCTAGTTCTGACCTGCGGCGCTCAGACATGGTCATTGACAAACATCCAGAAGTCCAAGCTCAAAGCATGCCAACGAGCAATGGAGCGCATCATTTGAGGGGTATAATTAACTATGTTCGATACTCCAAGACTCAAATTGCCGACGTAGCTGAAAAAAACACCAAACTGTAATGGACTGGGCTGGTCACGTCTACCGCAAGCCGGGTGACCTAGGCCAAGACAGCCACGATGTGGCATGCCACTACAGCGAGGCAGACCACGCAGGAGATGGCGGGACGAACTAGACACCTTTAGTGACAACTGGTCATCCTTAGCCCGAGGCCGCGAAGCCTGGAAGACATTGGAGGAGGGCTTGGGAAACTACAGGCTGATTGTAACAGTATATTCGTTTCGTTAGGCATACATCTGTAATTATTTTTATGCGTATGATGGTCACATAAAGGGTGCATTCCGATTCACGATAATATCGCTGTGAGCGATCACAGTGCTAATTTGCGTTCCGATTCAGATATCGCGCTCACGGCAATTTAGTGTTGCAGTTGATTCGGAACGCTCGTGAGCGTGATTACAAGATCACAACAACATAACCTAAAAATTTGCTCAAAATACAAAGTATCACTTGTGGGCAAAGTAGTCTGTCTAAAAATTGGTCAATTGTCTGTAGTAATATTTGGAAAACTGTACGAAAATCACAACTGAATTCAAACAACAGTTTTCTTTGTAAGTCAGTCTGTCACTTTGACAGTAGCGCTCACGGTGATATCGGTTTGGGGCATGGTCGGTGTAATCGCAAAATGGTGGATGTAATGACGTAATCCGTGACGTCACAAGGGATATCGTTGTTGCGCTCACGATGATTCGGTATGCGTTTTAGCGCGATAATATCGATTTTATCGATATTTGCGCGTCTCGGAATGCACCCTAAACTTAGAAGTAAAGTTTTACAAAAGAGCAAGCAGTCTGCTCGCACATCACGTTAAAACTACTAAACCAATTTTGTTGCGATTTTCACTGTTAGATAGCTTAGGTTTTGTTAAAAACTGGTTTACTTGGTATCCCAATCCGATGAGTAGGAGCCAAGCAAAGTAAAAAAAATTAAAAAAAATGTGGTACTAAGTTTTGATTAAAAATACTGGACTGATTCTAGTTTAATTTTCACTGTTGTATGGCTTAGAGTTTGACTTAAAAACTGGTGTACTTGGTATCTCAATCCAATGAGAAGGAGCCTAGCAATTTCATAAAAAAACTATTTTTTTTTAAAGTGTGTTACTAATTTTTGAAGGCAAGTGTATATTCCCATGCTTTGATAGAATCAGATGACATAAAAATCACATCAAAGCGTCTGTCTGTCTGTATACTTACAGCCTCTTTTCACATTATTGATTGAATACAGCTGTCTCTCTCGCACACGCTGACCTACTGTTGCTACACTGTTGATTGGTTCTTTGATCCGATTCAATGGCTCTCTTTATATAATTTCACTCAACATTTTATTTAAACGGAATTGAACAAGATCGTTCAATTCGTTCGTTGTTGTTTTGATATTAAAAATTGTCTGATTGTTTCTCTGAAATGATGAAATGTTTTAGTTTTAATTAATTCTATGAAGGTAGATAAAGCTAGAGTACATGTACGTGTGTACTTCTACTTATAGATCTTCATTGTTTGCAATTTAATTGTATTGCTTTTGTATGGAAGGGATTACCTAAAATCTGTCGCCATTTTTTTTAACCCCCACTCTTAAAGAGCTCGGTGATATATTTAGGGTGTGTATCACTGTATGTATCCGTGTGTCTGTCTGTGGCATCGTAGCTCCCAAACGAATGGACCGATTTTGATGCGGTTTTTCCTAATTGATAGCTGATTGGAACAAGGTGGTTCTTAGCTATAATATGGGGAAGAGAAGGTAAGGATCGTAGCTCCCAAATGAATCGACCGATTTTGATGCAGTTTTTATGTTTGAAAGTTGATGTGTGATGGGTTCTCAGTTATAATGCGGGAGGCAGTAGGGGGTCAGAAGTTATATAATTTTTAATTTGTGCTTATTGTACGAAAAGTGGTGCAATGCCAAAGAGGTGGACTACGAAGGCGATATAAATACAGTACCGCAAAAAATACATTAAAAAATATAAGTATTACAATGTTAATGAGTCACTATGTGTCCCGTTCGCCAATAGGTAAATAACATGCTTATTTCATCACCTTTGTCTGTAACTGTATGTAAGTTATCAAAGTTCACGGTATAGTAGGTATCTATAGCATAATTGTGATTATTAGCAAGGAGTTAACCTCAATCAGCGCATACTACCTACTCAGTACTATTCCTACAATACTATGTATATGCGTAGTTAGTACATATATCTCGCCATGAACGCTCTAAACATGATACACGGTCATGTTTACCTATAGACCCAGACGAATCCTTTGAGGTACTTCAGCTTTGATTCTCTTGTTTCAGATGCTTCAGCTACCGTTTACTGAAAGCTATATTAACATATAGCTTTCAGTAAACGGTAGCTGAAGAATATAGCATTCAATAAACGGTAGCTGAAGCATCTGAAACAAGAGAATCAAAGCTGAAGTACCTCAAACGTATACCTAGTTAACACTAGATATACGGTTTAACAAAGGAGCAAGGTTTGAATAATGATCCTTAAGCCCTTTGACTATTTACTTGCTTGAGTCATATATGTATACTGCAGGCCGTCGAATTTATTGACGGATTGCGATGAATGTAGGGAAGCCGTAAGAAATGATTCGTCGCGCTACCGACCGTTCGAACGATCGTCCTGTTTCCGGTTAGTATTTAAAGCTAATGTATACCTAATCTAACTGACATAAAAACCCCAGACAAAGGTCTTCAAAATAGTCTGAAACTGGTCGGAGTATATCTGATCTTCTTTTTCGCGAGTTTTTAGCCACGAAAAAGAAGTTTGTTTTCAAAATCAAATATGTAGTTGACAATATATTTAATAATATAAAAACATATAAATAATTATGTAGTATTTATCTTTTTTTTTAATGTTTTTTTTTATTTCAACGTCTTCTAGCTAGAAAGTCTCAGACATAAGTCTCAGTTACATGATACAGCTGCACTCGAGATTTCACCTGCGTGAGTGATGATGATGATGATGATGAACAGTATCCTATGTGTTATTCCAGGGTATAAGCTATCTCCATTCGAAATTTCATCAAAATCAATTTAGGGTGCATAGGTAATGATGATAAAGATGATGAAAAGTATCCTATGTGATATTCCAGGGTATAAGCTATCTCCATTCCAATTATCATCAACATCCGTACTGACGTTTGAGCGTGAAGGAGTAACAAACATACACACATACAAACTTCCGCCTTTATAATATTAGTGTGTTAACAATAAATTGTATATGGCTATTATTCACAGCCATAATGTGAGCGCCTTATTGGCTCCGAGCTACATGAAGCAGCCTGCACATTTATCCAGCCTTAGTCTAGCTATAATTTATCTTTCGCTAGACCAGTGATTTATAGTCCAGTAGCGGAAGCATAAATTATAGCGTAGGAGTCTGTCGGCTGATCGTGACTGAAATAAGTCACACCATTCTTATCCATATTTTATTGGGATTAGAGCCCTATCCGCGCTGGAAATGTAAGGACCTTTTTGGGATAAGGTTTGAAGATTTTTATATTAGAAAGTAAGTAGGGTCTTGATTCACAATTACTTTTAGTGGCGGCGCTAGAAACTTAATCCTTGCGGAATCTTTTTGGGATTACGACGTAGTATTGGTCCCTTGTGCTTTTTCATAACTAGCTACGAAAATTGACGTTTTTTTCTCTGTTTCATAACTGGTTATCAAATAAGAATAAAATTAACCTTTTCATAACTTTGCTATGAAGTTCTATATTATCGTTAATATTGTTTATTTTTAGGGTTCCGTAACTTAAAAGGAAAAAGGAAGCCTTATAGGATCACTTCGTTGTCCATCCGTCTGTCTGTCTTTCTGTCTGCCTGTCAAGACTTTAGTTTCAATAACAAATAAACTTCTAAGTGAACGCAATCAAAAGATACGGCCGTTTATTCCGTATATTTTGACACTCGCAAGTGAATCAAAATCTACAGGGTACTTTCCATTGACTTATTACAAAATTAATTACAGCACACAATTACCTACACATTGGCAAATTTATAAATGCCAATCAGATGTCCCACAAATCCCACAATCATCAAAACTGGGATAAAAATAACAATGCAATGCCTTCTACACTTTATAAGAAACTAGGCTGGGCCAGTTCCCACAAGCAGCACGAGTATGACATATGTACCAGCCATCAGCCCCTCAACCAATTTAGACCTTCAAAGATGCAGTACTTCCCCTGACGAATTCTTGCCTACCACAAGCATATTTGTAGTATTTTTGTACACAACTACAACTAAAACCCTTTTGACATGTTCCCACATAGTGGGATACTTTTCAAAGGAAAAGGAAAGTACAGAAGACTACAAGGTAGCATGTATACTGACACTACCTCCATACCAAAGTACAGAAGACTACAGCGTAGCGTGTATACTAACACTACCTCCATACCAAAGTACAGAAGACTACAACGTAGCGTGTATACTAACACTACCTCCATACCAAAGTACAGAAGACTACAACGTAGCGTGTATACTAACACTACCTCCATACCAAAGTACAGAAGACTACAACGTAGCGTGTATACTAACACTACCTCCATACCAAAGTACAGAAGACTACAACGTAGGGTGTATACTAACACTACCTCCATACTAAAGTACAGAAGACTACAGCGTAGCGTGTATACTAACACTACCTCCATACCAAAGTACAGAAGACTACAACGTAGCGTGTATACTAACACTACCTCCATACCAAAGTACAGAAGACTACAACGTAGCGTGTATACTAACACTACCTCCATACCAAAGTACAGAAGACTACAACGTAGCGTGTATACTAACACTACCTCCATACCAAAGTACAGAAGACTACAACGTAGCGTGTATACTAACACTACCTCCATACCAAAGTACAGAAGACTACAACGTAGGGTGTATACTAACACTACCTCCATACCAAAGTACAGAAGACTACAACGTAGCGTGTATACTAACACTACCTCCATACCAAAGTACAGAAGACTACAACGTAGCGTGTATACTAACACTACCTCCATACCAAAGTACAGAAGACTACAACGTAGCGTGTATACTAACACTACCTCCATACCAAAGTACAGAAGACTACAACGTAGCGTGTATACTAACACTACCTCCATACCAAAGTACAGAAGACTACAACGTAACATGTATAACAGACATAGTCATAGTATCTAATTTAAACGAAACTTATTTAGCACTCGCTGTGCCCGCGACTTTGCTCCCGTGGTATTTTTTCTGGGATATAAGGATCCTATGTGTTATTTCATATATATATATATATATACGCTCCGGCAGATTATACAGAAGACCGAAGAGTATAATCGGCCACTATGTCTAGCATTTGTGGACTACGAGAACGCCTTTGATTCAGTCGAGACCTGGGCAGTGCTACAGTCATTACAGCGGTGCCAGATTGATTACCGGTACATCGAAGTGTTGAAGTGTTTGTACAGCAATGCCACCATGACAGTTCGTCTTCAGGATCAGACCACGAATTCTATCCAGTTGCAACAAGAGGTGAGACAGGGAGACGTTATTTCTCCGAATCTGGTCACCTCTGCACTGGAACATATATTCAAGCTTCTCCTTTGGAACGGATTTGGTATTAGTGATGTTAATACCAAATCCGTCCACCTTCGATTTGCTGATGATATAGTCATCATGGCTGAAATTCTGGAAGACCTAAGCACAATTCTCACTGACCTCAATATTGTTTCCCAACAGGTGGGTCTTAAAATGAACATGGGCAAGACGAACATCATGTCAAATGCCCATGTCTTACTCATGCCGGTTTATGTTGGGAACGATATAATCGAAGCTATTGATCACAATGTCTACGTGGGTCAGACGATCCAACTGGGTAGATCCAACTTCGACAAAGAGGTCAACCGACGAATCCAACTCGGATGGGCAGCGTTCGGGAAATTACGCCATATCTTTTCGTCGCAGATACCGCAGAACCTCAAGACGAAAGTTTATAATCAGTGCGTGTTATCAGTGATGACATACGGCACTGAGGCGTGGTCGCTAACTATTAGTCTCATAAACAAGCTCAGAGTTGCGCAGCGCGCAATGGAGAGAGCTATGCTCGGTGTTTAACTACGTGATAGAATTCGAAATGAGAAAATCCGTAGAAGAACGAAGGTTACCGACATAGCTCTCAGAGTTTGCAAGTTGAAGTGGCAATGGACAGGCCATATATGTCGCAGAACCGACTACCGTTGTGGAATAAAGGTTCTCGAATGGCGACCACGAACAAGCAAGCGAAGTGTGGGGAGACCCCCCACACGATGGACCGACGACATTGTAGCCATCGCAGGAAGTCGGTGGATGGCACAAGATCGCTCGTCATGGCGCTCTTTGGGGGAGTCTTATGTTCAGCAGTGGACTTCTAAAGGCTGACATGATGATGATGTGTTATTCCAGAACCAAAAGTACCAATATTATCAAATTTCGTTCAGACGTCAAATGTTTTTTTAGCGATAGCTCGACTTCCACTTTTCGGATTGAGATGCCAAGTAACCCAGCTTTAAAGTCAAGCGTCGTGGCATGCCTGTCACGCTAACCTATCCTACTTTAAACAACAACAAAACTTCCTAGCATTAAACGGAAATAATAACTAATAGTACCTAGAAGAAATATGTACTCGTATTGAGACGTGGTTCCAACAAATAACATTGATGCTCCGTACCACCAGCTTACTCATTTTTAGGGTTTCGTAAGTCCGAATGAAAAATAAAAGGAACCCTTATAGCATCGCTCGTGTGTCTGTATGGTCGCCTTGTCACCTTTGGGGGGAAAATTGAAAGGACTTGTTGTGAGGATCTCAATAATTTTTAATTACTTTAAAATAAATAGTTTTAGGGTTATTATGTAAATAGATAAAAAAATATCTTTCCCCCACTTATCTCCAAAACTACTAAGCCAAAATCTCTGAAAATAATATAGAATGTAGGTACTTAAAGATTACAGGAAAACCTATGGTCTTAAAATAACATGGTAAATGTCTAAATATTGTTAGATATAATATTCATCGTACGGGTACCCTCTCCACGCGAGTTCAACTCGTGCTTGGAGCATTTATCTATGATCACTTACGTATTAAATCATTATTTACTTTAGGGTTTTAAATTAGTTTACACATCTTCAATATTCGCGGGTCATAAACTGATAAACTGATTCACGTTTAGGAACTTGATAATACGACCCGAATCCCGGTTTATAGACGAATGCCTATCCAATATGATTTATTTTGGTGAACTTTCGAGAGATGAACGGTAAGCCGTATAAATCGAGAGATCCAGAACTATATAATGGATATCTAGGGATGAATTAAGTTTAGCAAGGTTTCTATTTATATGGAAAGCTTTTCTCGCAACGTAGAATGCGTGGCTTTACGTTAGCTTGTGTTATCTTTTGTATTAATCCAAATTAGTGTTAACGTGTCTGGCATGTAGTAAATATTGAGTGATGAGAGCTTTAAGCATAAATTCAGATTTGAATCCGTTCTGACGCTGTATTGCTAATTAAAATGGAAGGTAATGCAAATGGTGAGAGTTGGCGGCCTAGCGGTAGCATGTGAGCTTCTCGTATGGCACCCGATTCAAAATCTCAGCCTTACTTAAACCGGAATGACCAGATTAAATAATAGTACAAGTTCTCTTCTTTCATTAAAGGTGATGCCTCCTTCCGATCTATGATGGTCTGATACTTAATTCAACGTTAAGCCACTACTAGAAATATCAATGAATAGTATCGAACTCTTATGCTGGGGCTACATTATCGCTCGATAATTCGTGTCGCGTTGTCGCGATAAAAACATCATGTACGGTGTTAACTTGTCGCTTTCTGCGTGGCCGACGTGGGTGATAATTTGTGCAAAGTTGGAGGAAGTCGTGGCGTTGTATTGTTTGACGGTTAATAATTACAATTGTCCGAGTATCATGTGCAAAACACGGAAAAATAATCATTGCCAAAAATTTGTGTGGTAAATGTCGGCGCTAGCTAGCTAGACTTGAATGTAGTTTTTAAATTTTATTGAGATGGACTCTTTAGAATGCCATCAAATAATCTTTTTTTTCTTCATTTATTCTAACCATAGTAAGCCAACTGAGCTTATTTTGAATTTTAACCCACGCATCATACACTAAATTATTTTTGTGGTCAATACAAATTATGCTGTGTAGATTTTTATGAAAATAAGCAAGATTTTGAGTGTCATTGAGTGTTTTTCTGTCCATTGTACTAAAGTTAAATTAACAAGACAATAGACTTCATAAAGTCGATGCAGAGAGGGTCGACGCTGCTACTGCAGCGTCCAAAATTCGGCGATCCATCCTATCTCTGAGAGAAGGCTTGTATCCCAGCATGGCTGATGATCATGTTCAATCAGCTATATTACGACTTATCGCTCTGCCTACCCACCAATAGTCTCAAAGTTGGTTAAAGCTTCACAAGCACACATAGAATCCAAGCTGAAGACAGACGAACATACATAATTAACCCACCTCGGCGCATTTCGCGGCGTGAATCTACATAATCTGGAAGTTGGGCGTTCTTTCGCAGAGTTGTAATCTAGCTTCGGAGCTGTGAAGCCTTCGAGTTTGAATACCAATGCGAACGCTTTGCTCAAGTATTCTTAAAGAGAGGTTTATAGAGGGTGTGGCAGGCGGAGTTATTGAGAAAAATGTGGGGAGTTTTAAATAATATTTATAGTAGGTGCTGTAGAAAAGTAAATGTAAGTAAGTAACAAACATACTTAACGTTTGTTGCAACTCTTTAACGGCCGAACGGAGTTTGATGAAACTAGATACCTTAGGTGCTAGAAAAACACATAGGAATATTTATTATTGTCTAAGCAGGTAAGACCTGGAACGATGCTAGTGATACCCTATGGCGATGACATGAAGGTACATTTCTACCGTCTACCAAGTACAGGGAGTAAAAAGTCATTGACCAAGTATAAGCGTATTTTGGTATTTAGGACAGACATAAACGCATGCACTGAAACCTTCGTGCTGGTGTAGGTACATAGAATAAGTCGCTTTCCGCCGTTTGTCTGTAACGCTTAAAACCTAACCTAACCTTTACTTAACCTTTTAAAATACGCAACGGATTTCAATGCAGTTTTCATCATCATAGATTATTTTTCACGGAAGTTTTATATATAAGCACTGTGCCCGCGGGTTTGCCCGCGTAGTCAAAATTCATGGGTTTTTTTTTGCGTGGAACCCTAATTTAAAAAAATAATAGAAGCCTAAGTTACTCCTTATAACATCAGCTATCTGCCAGTGATATTCCCGTCAAAATCGCTCCAGCCATTTCTGAGATTTTTAGTACGAGTATACGAGACCTGATCCTGAACTTAGCGAGGGGGGAAGCGGCGACCGAAGCGATTCACCGTCCCCGAAGTGGAGTGAAGGTCGAGTATGCGAGAACTAAATTGATCATATTATTATTTTTTCTAAATTTCACCCGTGCGATGCCGGGTTGGGTCGCTAGTGTAGTAATAAACGCTTTTAATAACGATCTTTTGCAGCGAAGCGCTTGCTTATAAATTGTTAACACCCATAATAATGGTTACAAAGAATTGTTTTATTTTTATTATGAAACTGCATTCTCATCCTGAGGCTATCCTACCTTTACTTAATTACAGATCACAATAGTAGGCAACTACTAAAACAACTGGTTCCACTTTTTTGCCAACAGTACTTGTCGAACCACTTTGCGTGTACAGTTGGCAACTGCATTGCTATCAAGTTAATTTTAATGATCTTCGAGAACTCACGCGTCTCCCACGCACCTTATTTGCAATGTACCATATATAATAGATCAGACTTACTCATCGTGCCTCGTTTAGGTTGAGAATGTTCAAACTTAACTGAGACTTCGTCAATTAACTATTCATAAACCTGTAGACACTAGCGTGTCAAACGTTCATTTTATGAATTGAAAACAATAACTTCCGCGTAGATAAAACATGCGGCAGACTTTACGTACTATCTTTCATGGACGTTTTAATGTTTTTTTTTTTTTATAAAACCTTAAGTTACACAAGTAAATCCCTTTATACTCGTATTAACCAAAGAATGCATTAAATGCGGCAATTAAAACGTCATATATGTGCATTTCCTTTATTGCTACATGGGGAGGAGTGTTTTTGATGCAAAATTACTTTAAAAGTTTAGGAAAAGAGGTATTCAAATTATAAATTATATTTAGAGTTGTGTGACTAGTTGATGTTAATCTTATAACAAAATAAAGTTGAAACATTAATGGTAATCTTCCAACACATTAACAATTAGATACCTATCTAATTTGATAGCCAACATTATGAATCTGTTTAGATAAAATTCTGAATTAAAATTTAACATATAAATCACTATGACATCTGTATTTTCTTTCTTTCTTCTTTCTTTCTGTCACTTTGACACCTATCACTTTGACGTAGGTCATAAAAAAACACAAGAAAAAACATAATTTTCTTTTGCTCTAAATCGGTATCAAAAGTAGCCTATGTGTTAATCTAGGATATAAGCTTATGTGTTAATCTAGGATATAAGCTTATGTGTTAATCTAGGATATAAGCTTATGTGTTAATCTAGGATATAAGCTTATGTGTTAATCTAGGATATAAGCTTATGTGTTAATCTAGGATATAAGCTTATGTGTTAATCTAGGATATAAGCTATCCTGGTACCAAATTTCATCCAAATCCTTTCATCCGTTTGAGCGAGAAGGAGTAACGAACAACTTTCGCCTTTATAATATTAGTGTGATACCTAGCCGTAAAAATAAAAAGTCTCCAGGAAAAGAGATAACATTATTATTCATTATTAATAAATATTTCCACAAAGCTACTGCTAGTCGTATTAAAAAATAGTCTCACGAAACTAACCATAATTTTACGAACACACTTTTATGTTCAGCAACCACACCACGAAGGTAGAAGTTGTTAAATATTAAATTTCAACTAGTGGGAGCGCTGAACTGCTGTGCAGACGCAATTAAAATACCAGCTTATATTCCCTCATAATCCCGGTTTAAGCTGGATGATCCCGTAACCCTAATAAACTTAAATAAAACCAGTGCAAGTGATGTCAATTTCGTCGTGCTTTCGTGCTTTGACCGACAGTTAATTATAATCGCCATAAAAACTCGCCCGCGGCGTGCACGCTTCGCACATAGCTGGTTTTATGTTAATTTTAAATCTTAGTGAGGCTATTTTATTTGACGTAGCTTTAAATAATCTACGTTTTAATCATTATGAAACTTATCTGTGAACGTTTTATGGACCAGAGTGGAAATCATGCATCAAAATTAAATATACACTCATAACTCCTGTGAGGATAATTTTAGTACAGTATATCAACGAAATAGTTTACTAAGCGTTTAGAGAGAAAAAAAACTGTGAACGGTTAATAGATCAGAGTGGAAATCTATACTTATAATATAGCATTAGCAGTATGTACGAAAAAAAATGTACAATGAAGATAAAAAGAATGGTCTTAAGTACTTAAAATAAGCTACTGAACAAGAATACAACTTTTTTTTAATTCGTGTCTGTCTGTTTGTCTGTTAGTCTGTTCGTTTGTTTGTCTGTATGTTTGTTCATGCATAACGTAAAAACTACTGGACCGTTTGCGATGCGGTTTTCACTGTTGGATAGCTTAGAATTCGACCTACAAACTGGTATCTCAATCTGTTGAATATAATTCGAGCAATCGATGAAAACCCATTTGACGTCTGAACGAAGTTTGATGATTTTGGTACATTTGGTTCTGGAATATCACAGGATCAAGATATCCCAGAAAAATTACCACGCGGGCAAAGCCGTGGGCACAGCTATATTATACATAAAAAAATAATATACACGTACAAAACTCCAGTGAGGATAATTTTCTAAAAATATATAAACGAAATAATGTTACGTGCTTAGAAAACTGTGACTGACTTTCTAAAGTCGAAAATTTTAAATTCCACACGAGCGAACATAAATAAGATCTGTCAAGCGACTTGTACTAAACAAAGATTTATTTGCCCAAGTCGCTCGCTCCATCTATCTAAACGGGGCACCATCGTGCGGCGGACTGGTTAGTAGGAGTCTAGTTCTGAGGTCTGGAAATCCAGAACTAGATGCTTCCCACGCCCGCATTTGGCAGTCGTCGGGAACAACTCATTTGAAGCTCTCTCCACACAAGCTTGGAGTTAATAGACAAAGTTTTAACTGGCTTGGCCTGAGCCATTTGTTTTATAGTATTAGAGGGTTTGTATGTGAGATCTTGTGTTTTAATGTTGTTTTTGGAGGTCATCATAAACATGGACCACAATATATACACAAAACTAGGTTGAGTAATTTGTCGTAAAATGATTCCCATGGTGAGCTCGCCTAAAATTATTATTTATTTTAAAACTAGCTGAACCCGCGGCTTAGCACGTTTGGTCTTTTTTCTAGGTTGAAATTACTTTATGTACTATTCCAAGACCTAAAATACCATTAAACCAACATTTGATCAAAATTACTTCAGTTGACAAAAGTTTTTATCGATTGCTCGGCTTCTACTTATGAGATAAAAATACCAAGTATACCTGTTTTTAAGTCAAACCCTAAGCTATCCAACAGTGATTACCGCATTGCAATCAGCCCAGTAGTTTTTACGTGATGCGCGAACAAACATACAGACAAACAGACAGACACAATTTTTTTAAATGTTATATTCTTGTTCAGTAACTTATTTTATGTACCCTAGACCATTTCTTTTTTATTTTTCTTTGTACAAACTTTTTCGTTCCTATTGCTTTATTATAGATAGATAGATAGATAGATAGATAGATAGATATAGATATACTTAAAAGTTCGGGTCTGTCATTTTCGTTTGTTTAATTTTACGACCATTGGTTCAGACTAGTGTGATTTATTGTTAATTAACATGTACTCGTATCAACTCTTACTGAAATTAAACGTTACACAATTTTACGTAGGTAATTCTGTAATAAATTGTAATAGATGTACCTACAGTGTATATAAGCTTACACAATTTCAAAGAAAGTTTAAAAGTCACGACATGCCCTCAGACTTCCATGTTTGGTCTAAACTTATAGTTTACCCATCGGTAAATTCCAGTTCGTTTCCATTACCCGACGTTATCTGACACAAGTCGGACGACGCGACGTCAAGTCATCCTCCATTATTCAACGCGCGGGCAACGTTCGGCACATTGAGATATTGAACGTGACTAGACGTAATTCCACTCAACACGGGCGCCTGGAAGCAGGAATGACAATCGCAAGTATGAGATAAGCAGATACAGGAAGATACGCAGATATCTGTAAAAGTACGTAAAGATATCTAAATAAGACAGGGTATGAAGCGAAGATACGCAGGTGGGTTCATTGCTTCTTGTTTGCGTGGCACTAGAGCCGGTTCCAAGGCGCCATTTATTTTTATGTAAGGCTGAAATGCTTCACTTATCATATTACTACGGCTATTGCTGTAATAACGAAACTGTCTTGGAGAAGCTAATGCTAGGAATGCGATAAGCGAGTTTGGTAAAATGTGATGTCCAAAACGACTTAGGTAGTAAGTACCTGTTCTAATGTTCTATCCAACAGAAAAAAACTATCTATTGTTCTGTGATTTAACGGAAAGTATAAGCTAATTTCGGACGGAACCGTCCAAATGCGTCCACGGCCTGCATGGTGGCGATCAGTTGTAGAAAATTAAATTATATGTACTTTATCAATCTGCTGCATCTTGTCCGCGGGCGCAAGACGATACCTTACAGTGCAAATGGGCTTATGATTATATATACATATAATTAGATATACTTATTATACCAATATTTGCATGCCACTGCAGTTAGGTTAAGCGCTTTGATTTGGCCCTAAAAAGCTTTACGTGTGAACTTATGTAAATCTGATATTTCCAAAGAAAACTGCTCCAATTTTCACCCAATCTTGTAAATTAGGTTCTACAACAATGGGATAACACCTCTCCTCTCTCATATCCCACAATCTCGAATAATCCCAGATAATGGGCTAGGAACTAAAGCCTCGGGTCGTAAAATGATAGGATTTGGATATTAGAAGCGTTATTTAGGTAAATTATATTTTATCGCCGGACTAAACATTTTATCCCGACAACGTGAAGCACGTTCGAAACAATGGAAACCTAAGTATATCTGGAATAAATGTATAGTCCCTTCTATAGACAAATTCTGTATCGAAATATGAGCCCTATATTAGTCGTAAGCCTATTTAGCTCCTATCCTAGGTATAAGAACTAAATAGGCTTGGTATATGAATACAAGCTTTACTATAAGAACTGGTCTATTCGCATCGCACACAAATAAAAATAAAAATGAATAACCTCGACCTTTTGATTAACGTAGACCGTGGTCACAAGACAACGTACTGGACTTATTTTTTATTCTGTGCCATACACATTACACATGCGTGTGTGTGTTGTGTGTGTGGAGTCTGCCATGAATTTAATTTGCGAAAGTTTAAAAAGTTTTATAGGTTTTACTGTTTTCTTCGGGATTTCGGGGGAATAAAACAATTACTATAATTTAGGTATTGTCAAAACCACGTAGCAGAATTTGTATTCCAAAAAAGTTGAATGTCATGGTCAACTCAATTTCACTAAATGCTTTTAAAATAAACTAAACCTATCCCAATCATGAATATCATATTAAAGTCAAAATATAACCCATATAAAAGCACTTAAACGCCTAAAATCTGCCGTATGCAAAGAAAACAGCATAAAAGTGTCGTTTCATTCTGTTGCGGCCTTTTGGAGGCAGATTAACGTCCCTGTCTACGAGACTGGCTACATCCCATGCAAAGTGAAAAACACGGAAAAATTGGAGTCTCTTTAATAAACCCTCGTGCTACCTTCTGCGGGTCCTCAATTAATGTTCGCTGCAGGTAGTCTTCGTGTGGCTTAGGCCTGCCATGTCGACGTAATAGTGATGTCGATAAGTTGGTGTAGGTGCTTGTAATAAAACTTGCGACAGGTGTTTTTGCAAACGACTTGTAGTGTGTCGTGATAAACGCTGGCAATTTCAGCGTGGAACAAGCCAGTAAATTGTTAAAATATGTAAATTTGAGTCGTATTTCTGCCAGCGCAGGCTAAATGGTACTTGCCAAAGGCAGCTTATATTATAAGTAGGTATGCTATGTTATTGTCCGTTTGACGGAACGTGCAGGTCCATCACTGGATAGTGATTGCCAACCCTATACATATAATAATTTAAATGCCACCCAGTGCTCTTATTTCATGTAAGTTTCTACATCTTTCTGATTTGCTTTTCTTGTTACTCCAAGAAAGACATTGATTTTGAAGTCTCATTCGTCTAGTAATTTCGTTGGAAGCAGTGCCTTTCAAAAAAGATGCTTGCTACTGCCCCGCAGTTGAATATGTGGCAAAGTTTCAAAGGTGGACTCTTGCAGAATAGACATATTACAACAAAGGTGATTTTTTAAATTATACTGATGAGTTATGGCGATTAAACACGCTGCATATAGATAGTAACATGTTTATCGACAACTATCGTGCATAGCCAGCCCTATCTCTAGACTCATCTTTGCTGATACACAAAGAATTTCTTTCTCATTTGGCGTCAACATGACACTGTGTACCTTTAACGACAGAGAAACAGAAAAGGAAACCTCTCTCTCGTAAACCCTCGAAAACTTTTCCATTTTCGCTATTTCCTTGCACATTATTTCCGAGTAGCCTTCATAACCAGTTAACGTTCAGTTCTGATTAGTTTAATTAGAAATATAATTGTAATCAAAGTATCCAAAAACACCACCACAAAACTAGCTACAAAATAATATAAACTCCATGCATTTCAACTAAAGCGAGTCTTGTCAAGAATTCGACCGCAGCCTTCTATTAAGTTCCACTCCAGACTGGAAATGTCGGAATGTCGGATCAGAAATTCTTCAAACAGAGGGTGCAAAGTAAAACTATATGAGAAACGTCGGATCTGTTACTTGGGCAATAGTTCACACAACGTGGCTTTCCCGAGCTTTCGCATTGCGGGGTTTCTATTTACATAGATATCGGAATAGGTACGCAAAGATTGAAGTCTAAATCTCAGAAAGACTGGAAACTTGATATGTTCAATACTAGGAGTATTTAAGCGTCTGAGAAAGGCACCGTAAAGTTCTGAACTTATTTGACAAGACTCCGCCAGTCATTTTCATAAGCGTTTTTCCTTTAAACCGTACCCCAACACCGGTAGTGCGGACGGTTGCGCTGCTTCCATAAATCCAACAATAAGTTGAACAGAAGTAAACAAACGCTAAGCGTGAAAACCGCAAATTAAAGCAATCCGACGGGACGCGGGACTTGCCCGTAGTTTGCGAAGATTTATAGTGACAGAAGCGGCATTGAGCTGGTTTCCCCGCTCCACTGGCTTTGCGTCGTTGGAGGCCATAAAATACTGCACTTTGCGGACGTTGATGATGACTGACACTGGCCTATCTATCCTGGTTTACTGCATCGCTGTCACATATTTTAGTCAATGGGCCTTAAAATTAAAGTTTGTGAAGACGGCTCGTCACTGTCGTATATTCTACCAGCTGTAACTTCACCCGCGTGCAAACTTTACCAACCCCGCATCCCTTTAGGAATGAAATTTCAAAATATCCCTCCTTATTGCACGCCTACGGTTGACATCTGTAACTTTGAAACCTGTCACTTTGACACCTATCACTTTGACACTTGTCACTTTGACACATGTTACTTTTACATAAAAAAATTCTTTCAATGTAAGTTTTTTTCTAAATCGTGTTGAAATGTTTCCGTTTTTACCCTTAAATGTCCTTTTCTTTACCCCTGATAACGCGTGTGCAAAATTTCATGATTATCACTTGAGTGAGTAGTTAAGCCGTGAAAGCGTAGCAAACAAACAAACACATTCACTTTCGCATTTATAATATTAGTATGATAGACTGTTAGATTAATTCTTGTTTGATTAGCTAAAACAATATCATACTAATTGTAAGGTGACATTATGCCATTCATTTCTGATAATACGTGACACAATAGTTAACAAACAAGCTATACAGGTTAAGGTATTTGAATATGAGAGTATAATTGGCTAAGCTCATATCTATTATTTTAATTTACGTAAGCATATCTCATCATCATCATCATCGTCATCATCATGTCAGCCTTTAGTAGTCCACTGCTGAACATAGGCCTCCCCCAAAGAGCGTCAAGACGAGTGATCTTGTGCCACCTCCATCCACCGACTTTCTGCGATGGCTACAATGTCGTCGGTCCATCGTGTGAGTACATTATAGTATTTTTCAGTTGTAAGCTTATCTACAACTGAAAAATACTGTAACGTACTGTCGTTTACTCCCTAACATTCACTTTACTCCCTTTTAGCTCTTTCTTCATGTATCCCACAAATTTTAAAGCAAAAATACTTATACCCCAAAAAACCTCTAAGTAAACCAGTTCAAATGTAATGCCTTTTCAACGCAGAAACAAACTGAAATCGACGCTATGAAATTTTATGAGAAAAGTCTAGACAGAAGCTATAAATTGCCTCGCAATGGATAAACCTATCCATGTACAGCACCTGCAGAATCCAATGGAAGATTATGTTATTTTAAATGACATTGACAGCGTTCGGTTCTGTTTGTTTCTTATTTGTTCAGGCTTATTGGATGAAATATGCTTTTAGAATATAGTTACATATACATCAATTTTTAGAATATTCAAATGCAGCCAAATGTGTCATTTCATATCAAACAAATCTGGGGTTGGCGCAGGACAGACTTTTGAAAGAAATTGAGGAAGACTTTTGTGCAATAGTAGGACAACAAATAGGTACACCATTTTACTGATTCGTGAATTACACAATTATTGACTGTGACGTGAAAATACTTACAATAAACTAAACTTGACATCAAAGACTTCTATTGTATCGTAGAGAGAGTATCAATATACTCTATCTACGTATTGTATATGTATGCTTGACATTAGCAAAATCATAGTAGAAGCCAGTGCCACCGCAGAAGCCATTTTAAAAAAAAATAAGAAAGACAGACAATATAGGTTGACAATATAAAACACAACAAGGTTTGTTCCTAACAAAATGAATTTATTTATGTTTAAAACAAGCTATTATTCAATATATTTTCAATACGACAGACATACTGTCGTTGTTCCGCTGCCAAAGTGCTGAAGTTTATTGTTCCGTTATCAATACTACATGATTCAATACAATAACACTTGCACTTTATATACTAAGCATAAAAATTGGTATAAAACAGAGACAATATGTGAAATCCTTCACTGACCAACTGAGTGTATTTGACCAATGTAAATTAATTTAATTTCACTTTTTATTGCTTAACTTTTTTACTCAATTGCTTGAAAACCTTGAAACGAAGCCATTTATATCTTGAAGAGAGTTTTTTGGTTTGACCATCTACCCCGGTCTTACACTTAGGTAAATTAAATAAATTTTCACGAGCCATTATCTGACACAACAAAAAAATATACAGTATGTTATTGTAAATAGGCAAATTAGTAGCACTTTTAGAAGTCAAAAATTAACATCTAATCAACAAGAAGAAAAATATAATATAAAATACATAGACCAAATCAATAAATTAGGTAAACTTAGTAGGTAATGCTTACAGTGCTGACTCAGAGTTCAATCACGCACGGTAAAAGGAAATACCCTTCTGACTGTACCGGTGCTTCGGAAATAAGCCCGTTAGAAAAGAGCACCAAGAAACTCCACTACGATGTAATTTTTTCCATTTTTGATAATTCTTTAAGATAATGTCAGAAATTATAACATATAAGTCAAATGTAAGTAAAATAGAGTATAAGCTGTCATGTATAAGTCAAATATAATATACTAGATGTTTAAAATAAAGACAATAAAGTGGTCTATATAAGTCATACTTTTCTTTTGACTTTACCAAACATTATAAAAATATTTAAATTGTAAGATGAATTTAAGACGTACATATAATATTGATAATCATATTTATAAAAAACTGTCGGCAAATGTTACACAAGTAAAATAAGTACTCCCACTATTTAAGTATTCCGTGTACGGCGCCACGAGAGACTGAAAAACACTGAAAACAGATACTCCTAAAACAGCGAAAAAGTAAAAATACCTGCACAAAAGGAGGATGGGACAATGTGAAACAAAATAGGAGAGAAAGGGGAAATAGGGTAGAGTAGGTAGGATACGCCCGGGACGTGTCCGGACTCCGGACGTCCGGATTGTAAAAGAAAAAGGTTTTATGCTGCGACAATTAAAAATACCTTCCTGCCTATCTGACAGTCGACAATGGAACTGCAGTTCGTGCCCCTTCGACTATTAGAGGATGGTGAGGACGTACGAGTATGTATGTGACCATCTGGACACCTACCAACTAAACAGTTAAACCTATTTTGAACAAGGTTCCGTTGTATTCCGATACATACACAGATAGAATAAAAGTATTTTTGATCTAAAAGTACTTTTATTTCCTAGTCAGCCCTATTACGTTATCATTGCTGGTACACGTAGTACCGGAACTATACTGCTACGTATTGTTCCTTAGCAATCTATATCTATTCTATATCAGCCCACATCAACCCACTGTTGTGTATAGGCCTCCTTACGTGCACGCCATTCTTTCCGGTCCTGCGCAAAGCGGATCCACTGCCTTCCTGCCACCTTGATGACGTCGTCTGACCATCGCGTAGGTGGTCTGTCTCTTAATCTACGTCCTTCTCTGGGACACCATTCCGCCACTGCCCTTGTCCATCTGCCATCTTCTCGTCTCGCCAAATGCCCTGCCCATTCCCATTTCAGCTTTGTGATCCGTTTCCCTACGTCCACGACTTTTGTTCTACGTCTGATCTCGACATTTGGGATCCGGTCTACAAGCGAAATGCCGAGCATGGCACGCTCCATCATCCTTTAAGCTACTTTTATCTTGTGCATGTATTCTTTTGTGAGCGGCCATGTCTCTGCACCGTAAGTGAGGATAGGCAAGATGCATTGATTGAAAGCCTTGGTCTTAAGGCATTGGGGAATTTTTGACTTGAAGACGTCATCTAGTTTGCCGAAGGCGGGCTGCCTTCCTAGCTGGATTCGTCTAGCGATCTCTTTGACCTGGGAGCCTTGTCCAAAGGATAAACGTTGTCCAAGATACTACCCTCCCATTTCTTTGAATACTCGTCCACTACCTCTAAGGGACAGCCACCCACAACAATGGCAGGTGTCTATGCTAGTAGGTTTGTCATGATCTTGGTTTTGGACATGTTCATCCGGAGGCCGACTCCCAGGGATGCTTCGTGCAATTCTGCGAGCATACACTGGAGATCTGCAACGTTCTCAGCTAGAATGATGAGGTCGTCGGCAAACCGCAAGTGCGTCATGCGTTTTCCGTTGATATTGATCCCTCTCTCACTCCAGTCCAGTAATTTCATGAAGTCTTCTAAAAGGTTGGTAAATAATTTAGGTGAGAGAGTATAACCTTGTCGAGCACATCGGTTGATAGACACAAGGTCGGTGAGTCTATGCATGCGCACTTGCAGGGTGGCGGTCCTGTACAGCTCCCGGAGTAGATCCACATACCTCTTGTCAATTCCGCTTCGATGGAGAGAGTGAAACACGGCCCAGTGTTCGACGCTGTCGAACGCCTTTTCATAGTCGACAAAGGCAAAACACAAGGGCCGGTTGTACTCTCTGCACTTCTCCATCAGTTGCTTGACTGCATGTATATGGTCGATGGTTGAGTATCTCTTCCGGAAGCCTGCTTGTTCTACAGGCTGGCAAGAGTAGAGAGTTAGTGAGTCTATTACACAATACTTTTGCGAACAGCTTTTACATTTGGGAGAGTAGGCTGATAGTCTGTAATTGTTTAGTTTGGACTTATCTCCTTTTTTGCGGAGGATTGTTACGGAGGCGTTTTTCCAAACTTGAGGTGAAATCCCTTCCTTAAGTACTTTGTTAAATAATGTTGCAAGTGGTCTGAGTACAGATGAACCTCCCGCTTGCAACATCTCAACGTACACCCCATCCTCTCCAGATGCTTTCCCGTGCTTCATCTTATGGAGAGCAAAGCTGACTGCGTCTTCTGTGATAACAGGTAATTCGCCTTCATCACAATGCTCTACTGGCTCTGCTCTGGGATCAGTATCACTTGGAGAATGTGGTTCCGCCACCTTGGATGCGTAAAGGACTGTATATTCATCTCGATCAGTGATTGTGTTACCTGTGTTGTCTGTTAGTTTAATAATTTCCGACCTGGATTTATTTAATTTCCTCCGAAATATTTTCGGTCCTCTATTGTTTTTTATTGTCTCTGTAATTATTTTTGTGTTATGTGTTCTTATGTCCTTTTTAATACTCTTAAGTATGACTTTATTAAGATTTTTAAGTTCTTTAAGGTCGGTAGTTGTGTAAAAATAAAAAACTGTATTTTCACATAAACCCCAAATTGAGTTACGTAATTTCGTGTAATTACGGTTTTAGTTCAATATAATTACTATTCATTTTTCTTTGTTGAGATAATAAAACCAGAGTATTTGCGGATAATTTGTTTGCTTTAGTGTATACGGTACCTATGTGTTCTTTAGTTGTTTCAATAATAATCGATGACAGTGTTTTATTTAGTGAGTTAACGTCTTGGTTTTCTTCCTGGAGGTCTTCAAATTTATTCTTTAAATCTAGCTGGAATTTTTCGTTAAGGAAATTATATGCAATTGGGTCAAACTTTAGTTTAGGTGCCATGATCATTTTATTTCTCTCTTTAGCGAGGTTGTAACTAAACGTTGCTCTTACAAGACGATGGTCACTACTGGTTTTAAAGCGACTTAATACTTAATCCTTAGCAATATAAACTATATATACTATACTAGCTGCTCTGCCTACGGCTCCGCTCCACCACGTTCCCGTTACACCACTTTGCATTTTTTTCTATAAAATTAAAACAAAAATGAAAAAGGAAATAGGAAGTAAAAAGAAGCCTATGCCCATCAGGAATAGTGTATGTAGCTTTCTAACAGTGAAATAATTTTTAAAATTGGTTATGTTTTGTTTGTTTTTATCCATTACAAAAAACAAACAAACAAACAATCATAAAAAAACAAATGTTTTCTCTTTATAATATTAGTATAAATATACTAACGTTAGTAAGATCGCTTAAATTAAACCATAATTAGCCATAAATTAGTCATATCATCACGTAAAAACGAGAAATTCCGTGTAAACTCATATTACCGCCTAACGGTAGCATCGTTTGTCGATCCTTCAGCGAAAACTGTATTTTAACATAAACCCCAAATTGAGTTACGTAATTTCGTGTAATTACGGTTTTAGTTCACTATAATTACTATTATTTAATACTAAATAATACTGACTTTCACGTAACCCGACACGTTTACGCGAAATAGCGGTGTACGCGATCTTACGCCGCCCTATAGGTACATTATTACGTAAGTATATAATATACATAGCCGAATGAAAAGAAGTTGTTATTAACCAACACAAGCACACAAACTTGGAACGCTAGGGTTTCAAAGTTAGAACGGGAACACGCGCAGTAAATGAGCTTTAAAGGACGACCTTTGCCAGTTCCATTGTTTGGGTTAAATAACAGCTATATAGGCACAAAAATAGCTGCGACTGCCCACGCCGCTCCACCCGCGGTATTTATCATACCTAAAATCCCCACTACGCTTTTTGTGAGTTCTTTTTTATTTAAATAAACCCGCACAGACGCTACTTGCAAACCTTCATACATTTAGCAATATTATTACAGATATTTCGGCTTGTGTCACTGGTACATGACAGAACTAAGCCTTCTCGAATGACGTTAAATAGATCAAATTCACAGAACATATAATATAAATAATGTATGGTCTATGATCAAACCCTTTGATTCTAAAAACATCTGCCGCAACCTGAAAATGAAACGCAATGTTTCAACCAAAACAGGCCTTTAGGGCACTGTGGTTCATCATCATCATAAGACCATGTCAGTCCACTGCTGGACATAGGCCTCTCCCAACGCACGCCACTGAGCCCGATCTTCAGCTCTTCTTTTCCAACTGATCCCAGCCATTTTGCATAGGTATATCGTCGCTCCACCTAGCCGGAGGGTGCCGTACACCACGGTTCCCAAGTCGCGGTGACCAGTCATGAACACGTCTACCCGATCGGTTTGTCTATCGATAAATATGACCAGCCCGTACTTCAGCTTACTAGTTGTAAGGGCCATGTCGATAACTTAGGTTTTGGGCACTTTGTTTGATCGCCTTGAAATAAGAAGACGCGAAATTCTTTACATAATACTAGGTATATACCCAACATTGACTGAGTTACGTGGTAGGAAATTGTCTATCCAAGAATGAAAACTAAAAACAGTAGCAATTGAAGAAGTTGAAACAGAAGCAACTTGAAATTGGCAGAAGCACTAGACGTGCAAGACAAACGCTCCCGAACAAGGGAGGGAAAAAAACAAATAACTCATCTTCACTTCTTACCCAGGCACCCCAGCCTAAATATTCTGCAAATTTCAGATTTTGAATAGCTTGTCTCATATAAACTATGCTTCTCGGTAGACGCCTGCAGGACATTAAGGCGCGTCCACACTGTGCGCCGTGATAGCGCTAACTCGTTGGAGATAAGCATCGCGCACTAACGACTTGTCGGCGGATGGCTTTTTATTGTGCCTTGTTGAGTGCGGCGCGTGAGATGAGATGAAGCGAATAAAAATATATAGATATAAGTGCATAGAAGTTATTGTCAAACCAATTATTTATTACCTAAAATATGCTGTTGTTATTTGTCTAGTCCGCATAAAGAGTCAATCTTTAAAAAAATATTCATGAAATAATTTAATCAAGATGAATAAAAAGAGAAAGATGCATTGTATATAAAAAAAACTAAGAGTAATAAAAAATAATTATCTTAAAAGCTAAAAAAACACGCCTGTCCTGCCAAAAATAATTATCTTAAAAGCTAAAAAACACGCCTGTCCTGCCAAAAATTATTATCTTAAAAGCTAAAAAACACGCCTGTTCTGCCAAAAATAATTATCTTAAAAGCTAACAAACACGCCTGTCCTGGCAAAAAAGAGCTTTTGCTTTTAAATTGTATACTGTTGGAATGGGCTTATCAAGACCTTCAATTTGATACCCAAGTAGTAAACTTCGAAGTTTTTTTTTAAAATGGAAAATGGTGCCATACTGGCGCCAAATTGAATGTTTTCAAAAAATATATAGCCTATATTACTCGGGGGGATGTAAGGATTCTAACGATACCCTATGCATCTAAATCTGTTCAGGCATTTAAAAGTTATGGTGGAATAAAGAAACTCATATACATACATACATACATACATGAATGCTAAAAACATTACACTCTTATGCATACAAAAAAAAAACTAACAAAAAATAACTGCTGGTAACAGTGACACATTTTACTGCAATTACAGACTGCAATTACGAGAATTTAAAAAATATTAATAGGTATTTATTTGGCAAGGATCACCCACAGTAGATACGTTATAGCATTAGTTCTTCTTTTATTGTTCAAAAATAAATTATATTAACTTTGGTTGTCTTTTTTAAATCGCCGCTTCCAGCTTACGACTTGCTCCAAGCATCGCATATCGAGAACGTATACAGTGATTTATGTCTCGCCTTCCCTTAACGAGGCTCCGTCGAACACATAAATACGGCCACTAATAACACCATAAACCGCCATGTTGTTTCCTAATATCGACACTTAGCATGGGATATCGGTGTATTAACTGAAGACTGATGCAGTCCGGTTTATTGAGTGTCGCTATATACCGTGCTATAAATTTCTGGTTCGGTTTCTATAGCGGTATTTGTGAAGCGATAATGTACCTAATGAAATAATTGAGTACTTCGACGTATTATTTATTTTATGAGTGCAGTTGCGTGATTAATTATTGATGGACAAAATGACGCTAGCAAAACACTACAATTAATAGGTACCTACATGACGGGAGCCACGAGTTCGTCGTCATATTATTTTAAAAGAAGTTCTGATATCTTCCACCGACTAGGGGAGTCACCAGGACTGAACAATTCTAATGTATCCCCGAGGGGGGAAATCATGAATCCGTCAACGCCTCAGTTTTTTTATAGTTTTTGCGATATAGTTTATTCTCTTATGAAAAATTAAAACTTGTTTGTATAATGAGTGCACGCCCTTCTCGAGGTGAACAACACAGTTTGCCAAAAATAATAAAACTTACACTCTTCTAAAATAGATCACACAAATACATCACACATATCACACTAATATTATAAATCAAATACATCACACAAATACATCACACATATCACACTAATATTATAAATCAAATACATCACACAAATACATCACACATATCACACTAATATTATAAATCATAGAAGTGTAGCCACTGTCGTAAACAGACCAATCAGAACTTAAAGTTTTAGAAATGAATACTCTCTTATCGCGCGGATAACTTCGTATGCGCGATGCAGAACTCCATACATTAGAACTGACTATCCATACAAAAGTTAATAAAATTCATAAAAACCGATTAGCACCATCTAACTTTAAAAGTGTGTTTGTGTATGTTTGTTACACCTTCACGCTCAAATGGATTTGGATGAAATTTGGTACCAGGATAGATTATGTCCTGGATTAAGACATACGCTACTTTTCATCATCATCCATCATCATAATCCACGCGAGTAAAACTGCGGGCCGCAGCTAGTAATACATAATATTCATTTTTATTAGCTATATTTTATAAATGATTACTTATTTATTAGCCCAAACTAATGAGCGCTGTTTCCAAATGCCTTAAATCTTCTCATTACTGTAGGTATTATTTATTAACCCAAATTAAAGAGCACTGTTTCCAAATGCCTTAAATCTTCTCATTACTGTGTATCTAATTGATGCTTAAAATACCTATATTTTCACTTCTCATGTTCGTAAAGTTCTTTTTGATGCTGGGTGTAGGCGACATAAAACTGCATTTTAAGCTCTAGTTCACAAAAGTGTTTTTCTTCTCTAACTCTGTAAGGTCTCCAACCCGAGGACCTGAGCCTAATGATTCTGTAGAAATCGATACATATAATTAAGCAATAGGAACGAAATAGTTTGCACAAAAAAGCTAATTAAAAAAATGGTCTAGGGAACTTAAAATAAGCTACTGAACAAGAATATAACATTTTTTTAAATCGTGACTGTCTGTTTGTCTGTTTGTTTGTTTGTTCACGCATCACGTAAAAACTACTGTACCGATTGCAATGTGGTTTTCACTGTTGGTTAGTAAGCTAAGTAACCAACAGTAAGAAAAGTACCAGTTGTAAGTTTTTAAGTCATTGAATTTTGATCAAAGGTTGGTATATTGGTATAGTACATAGAGTACCTAGAGAAATGACAACGCGTGCGAAGCCGCGGGTACAGCTAGTTTAAAAATTAAAGTGACGGAAAAGAATCTCTCGTCTTTTCTCAGCAGTATTAAAAAAGATAAGATAAGACATCACTGTCTAATTTCCTCGCAATCGAAGAGAAAGCCGGCGTGTATAATTCGTTTGTAAACAAACATAGATAGATAGATAGATAGATGATCTGTTTATTGAAACACTACAATAATAGAAATATACAATTAATAAACTTAATCTAACAAAAACATATTACAGTTGGCGGTCTTATCGCTTAAAGCGATCTGTTCCAGACAACCTTGCATGGAGAGGAATAACGTCAACAAATTACGGACGGTAGTTTTCCTTACAATAATAACAAACATACATACAAGGCATTCGCGTCGCGCCCCATTGCGTAAACTCCTGATGGACGTCGTATAACGTCCGAACACCGGTCGAATTGTTCGACGAATACCGTTAGTGCCAGTCGTAATATATCTTTAAATAATGAATCACTCTCACGCTAGTTTATATACCAATAAGGCATTTCATCCTCGACTGCAATATCTACCAACGCCTTCGGCTGGGGCGGATATAAGTCTCGGATAAAATGGCTTGTTTTATTCATTTGATGTACAATCTTCTATTTCATGTCACTGGCTCCGAGCAAAAGAGAATGCGATGAAAATGAATACTTTATCGAATCTTTAATAATTTTATAAATCTTTATCTTAAGCGTTAGCTAAAACACTGACAGCCGTATTCACAAACAATACTTGCCTGAGTAAAGCAGCGACACCATGCGAAGTAAGCCATTTCACAATGCGTTCGTCATTGCAAGCCTTCTAATTTACAAACGATACTTAGTCGACTCTTTCCTATGAGAACGCAGTGCGTCCATTACTGCGCTCTGATTGGTCCATGTAATATTATGTTCATTCATTTTTGGCAGCTCGGCACTATGCGTTGCTTAAAACAGCTACTTTATGAATGCGCTGCTTCAAGTGAACGCACAGTATTCGGCAGTGTTGCGCACTCAAGTTTCGTTTATGAATAGGATTGTAGCGTTCGTGAGCACTGTGAGACCTCATAGTAACGTTTGTGAATACGGGTGTGACTGTTTTAGCACAAAGCGAGGCGGGCGAGGGTTTCGCAAAAATTAAACAAAAAGTGCCATTTGTGCGATTATTTAATTTTAAAACGGGAATTATAATATTCAGGACAAGATGAGATTGCATATTGACAAATAAACTAGGAGTTATAAGTTTCTTTCATAAGCACATGCATTGCTAGAAGCAGTGAACATAAATAATGAAACCATCCTTACGACACTCTGTACCTAAAGACGATTTGGGCACGTATTTGTAGCTGCATGATTAGTCTGTTCTGTTTCTATTTTGGACCAAACATTTATATAATTTAATTATTATAAATACTTTTTTAACTGTTTAGTGAAAAAAATATAAATAAAGAATGAAAACAAGTTGATTTCTCGCATACATGCAACATGCAGTGGCACCAGGGATAGAAAAAACTAACCGTAGTTGCTCTGAGGTACCAAGGTTAGAAAAAGTTACTGTGTTGGTGTTACGACTGGGGTACCACGGTTAGGAAAAAGTTACTGTGGTACTGGTGGTGGTACGACTGGGGTACCACGGTTAGGAAAAAGTTACTGTGGTACTGGTGGTGGTACGACTGGGGTACCGCGGTTAGGAAAAAGTTACTGTGGTAGTACTGGTGGTGGTACTGGGGTACCACGGTTAGGAAAAAGTTACTGTGGTACTGGTGGTGGTACGACTGGAGTACCACGATTAGGAAAAAGTTACTGTGGTACCACTGGTGGTACGACTGGGGTACCGCGGTTAGGAAAAAGTTACTGTGGTAGTACTGGTGGTGGTACTGGGGTACCACGGTTATGAAAAAGTTACTGTGGTACTGGTGGTGGTACGACTGGGGTACCACGGTTAGGAAAAAGTTACTGTGGTACCACTGGTGGTACGACTGTACCACGGATACTAAACGTCCAGTTCCGCAAATTTTTTAAACAACAGGAAATCATTAACTCCGCTTGCCTTTAGGAACGCTTGGTGCTGGACAGATTACCAGTAAGATTGTCTACTGAAATAGCCTAGCAGCCAAAATATATTCTTTTACTTGTAGGTTAAATGAAATGTAAAATGTAAATGAAGATCACAAATTTCCCATACTTATAATTCCACTTTCGTCATAAAATTTTAAGAACTGAAGCACCACTGACCTTAATATTTCACGTTTTTTAATTACTCAAATTAAATTCTGCTTCCAAGCGTAACAGCGCACGGCTTCGGTCAGCTTTTTGCAGTTTGTCAGCGTTAAGGTTTCATAAGTGAAGGTTCAGGCCATGAATATGTAACGATGAGCCCTCGCGGCACCTTGTGAAGTGCACTACACTTGGAGATAAGGCGCCGGCATTTTTGCTGAGCTGGACGTTTTGGTACTCTCGCATAGCTTGTAATGTACATGTTATTTTGTATGGTACTAATTATATTTTTGTATATTTTATTTCTTGTGCCAATAAAATCTTTTTTCTTTCTATCTTTCTTTCGAAACTTATTAGTTGAACGGTTTTATTTTCTATTAGATGATTTACTAAAAGCTATATTGACAGAAATTCTAGTAATCCAGGAGCATCGGAACTGAGCATTCAGAATTCACAATAACAACAGAAGATACACGAGCCTCGTGGCACAGCACACATAATTTGAGGATCTAAGGTTGAAATTAACTTAATTATTTATCTGATTAGATACTATATCTTACAGCATTAGAAATGTTTAACCTGATATGGTCACTAACACTAAAGTCAAAGAAACGGGGTATTTAGTAACAGAACAAAATTATCTTCAGTTTCCGATGTTTCGGCACCGTTGCAATCAACATGATCACGTATAAAAGCTTGTCCGCTGTACCACACTCGAATCAAAGTACTTTTGGGTGCTTCTAATGAATACAATCTTAATCACGCTGCCTTTTTCTTAGTTAAATATTTAATTAGGATACAAGGTGCTGTTTTAATAACTTAATCGTGCAAAATATTGTATTTTGAAGCCGTTCGTGCTTGAGGAAAGATTTTAGCTTGATTTTCCGAGGAAATATTAGCCCATTTTGCATGAAATGGCTGAGTAATTAAGTTTTGTGTTGCAGTGTTTTAAATTAATGGCTTAAAATTGCAGCAGATGTTTTGATTAGTAGTTTTAATAGAGCAAAGTGAAATTTTATAACAGTTTGTAATAGTTTCAATTTTTGAAATAAAGATAAGCTTTAAACTATTTAATATAAAAGAATGGGAATTATCAAAGTTGACCTAGTAGCTTTAACTTCTAAGGAGCACTTTTATTTTCCATAAAACAGAGTCCAAAAGTACTAAAAACTCGTTAGAAACAATCCTCCAAACAAAATACGAAGTCGAATCAGAGTCGAGATACAGAGTTCATTAAAAATTCATCTCCAGGGATCGGTAACTAACTTTAGGCGCTCATAATCTTGATTCCCTAAAGAGCGACTTTAATTAAAAAATTCTGGTGTAAGTTCGCCGAGGTATGTAGAGCTGTTTAGGGATGTGCATTTCAAATATTCGAAACTATCGATAGAATTCCGATAGTATGGTTAGCTAACATTATCATTAGAGTTAAATCGTAAAGTCATATTTTTCAGACAGCTTTTTCGTTTTTTTTATGAATAATGTAAATTTCAATAATCTTTGTATTGATTGGGATTTAGACTAGATTTTCTCAGTTTGAGAGAACTTGATGAATGATGAAAATGTCGTCACACGAGCACAATAACTCATCCATACCAATATATAATAGTGAAACTTTGTCTGTTTGTTTGTTTGGGGAGCTTTCAAGCGATAACGGCTGGACGGATTTTGATGAAATTTGGAATGGAGATAGCGTATACCTTAGAATAAAAGATGGGATACTTTTTATCCCGGAAAATTAAAAGTTTTCACGGAATAACTGGAAAATGTTGATTACTCGCTGTAAGGAACGGTTTCCATGGAAACAAAATAACAAGTCTGCCAAAAAACTTCAAGAGCATTGGTGCTAGACGTATTTTTGCATTGGTTTTTAATATCATAGAAGAACGTAGGATGCTTTTTTTCGCGATAAACAGTAGACCGCGTGCACGAAGTCGTGGGCGAAAGCTAGTGATCGATAAATCCAAAAAAGTTCAAAAACATCGATATCCTCGGCTGACTATTCGTAACCTACCCTGAAGAAAGGCGACGTTAAAGCACCAGATAGAGTATACACAGGAAAGGAAGGCAGTATGTCAGGGCCAGGCCGCCCTCAAGATAAGCTCAGAGCCAAGTGGCAGCTTAATGAGGACTTTGAGAACTGGCGGTAGTTTGCAGCGAAGTGTGGAGTGAGTTCACTGGGAAATAAACGGCTACACGTAGATACGGCGCTGTATATTTAAAGTTAGCGAGATGACTGTAATTCGGATCTACTGCTGCGTAGAAGTACCTACGGGAACTATGACTTGTTCTACGGTAGGTATCTTAGCAGAATATAAGAACCTTCGTGTGATGGAGTTATTTAAAAGTTGTGGACAATGTGGAACACTTTTATCAGCACGTGAGAAATACCCCAGTTTTCAGCCCTCATATAAATTAAATATCTAAATAGCCTACTACTGCTTAGCTAACAGAAGTAGGTTATTTAGATATTTAACTAATAGATATGTCGTGGCGATATCATAGAATTGATCATTTCATGAAATCGTTGGCCACATAATGTAAAAGTTATATTTCATGAAATTATCGGTGACATCATGAAATGGTTTGGCCAGACGAATGAAAGATCAGCGTTTGACAACAACACAGCTAAACGCGCGGCTAATTCATGATATGGTCAAACATTAGTGATCATATAGTAAAATAGAAGGCGAGGGCGGTAGCCTGACTTGGCCGTGATAGGATAGACACTTTACCTCACCCTACGCTCAGTCCCCTCCTCCCCCAACATCTCTCCACTCCCTGCTCACACTTCCCCCTCCCCTCACTTCCCCCACTCAACCCTCACTTACCGCTCCTTTTCCCCTTCCCTTCCCCCTCCTCTCATTTCCCCTCGCCACAGTGCTCTCCTCCTTTCCCCCACCCCTTCTTATTTTCTCTACTCCCACTTCCCGCACTCTCCACCCTCTGCTCACTTTTCCACAAATTCAAGACACCTGTCACTTTGACACAAAATAATTAATTGTTGCTTATAATTATAAGTAATTGGTCTTTTGGTTTCGGTATAACTACGAGTCTTATATTTTGTAGCTTACTATTTGTCACATCATGCAGTGTGACCACGAGTAAATAAAATTACTCGTGGTTACACTAGTGTGACAAAACGGTGTTGCCACGAGTCCGTCGTCAAAAATGCCACCAAATCTCACATGATAATTTTTTGTGCAAACCTTAACAAAAATAATCTCGATATGTTGTTTTTATTCTAAGGTTGTTCAAATACTCATAGTTTGTACATTCTTATACACGAATAGTTAAAAATTATATGATAAGTTAATAAAGCTCAAGTATATTTGTGGGCAAATCGTATATTTTTAACGGAGTTGGTTGTTTACTTGCAGAAAATGAGCGATGCAATGAACTTTACGATTCTGTGACATATGCATTGTACAGTTTCAACATACTGTCAGCTCTCTCTCACTCTCTATCTGATTATATGGCGTCTCCAAATAAGAAAATTATTAGTAGAAATTTAGTTTTGTGTCTGGCGTAGGTTCATGCAATAGCTGATTACCTACGGAAGTATTATCGTGACCGGGATGTGTTAGAAAAGACAAGATTTTACACAATAACGGTTTTGGCAAAGCCACCTGGCAATTACTATTTCCCTGCAACCTCACTTAGGGGATCATACAGTCATAGATTTTCACGGCAGATATTAGTGGTACAATCGACATTTTTGAACCTTGAGCAACGTTGTTCGTAATGTCAGACGTAGGATTATTCTAAGTACAACGTTCTCGTTTGTCTCTGTGCGTACTTGTAATAAACATATGCAAATGAACGAGAAACACAAAACACAGCATAACGAAGAAAGCCTTCTGTTTCACGGTTTAAACGAATTTCCCGAGGCACGCTCCGAACTTTTTGCGTAATTTATTGTCTCCAATTATCTCCTCTGCGTCCTTCGTATCATATTCGCCTTTATTTTTTCTGTTAAATGTAGAAAGATAAATTGTGTAAGCCTACTTTTAAGTACCATGAAATAACCTTAACGATTTATACCTAGACACAGAAAGTATGAGGAGAACCTAGTAACTACAGGCTATGATGTTATTTGAGTGGTTTTCCTTATTTCTTTTGTCTCCATAGATACCTAGGTACATTATTTTGTAACATTCAGACACCTAGGTATTTAAAATAAATAAAATATAATTTAATTTTATATTTTATTCTTATAAATAAAATTTTATTCTTCTACCAAAATTTCACAGTAAAAAATATGTTTTTTTATTTTGACTTTGCTTACTTATTTATTTTCCTTACCTATAATTTAATGTATATTGTATTGGATCCTATGAAGTGAGGATCGTTAGTGAACACTTCAATTGGTGTGCGTCAGCAATCACTTTTTATTAAGCTTCTACCAAATCTGATGAATCGCCAGTGCAATGGGTCAGAGCGCGCGTTTTTTGCCACAATACCGCCGACCGAATAAAAGTGATAAAATCCCATTATTTTAACCGCTGAACCCACTGAGAGGATAATATCCTGGAATTGACAAGTCCAAAAATCTTCTATTTATTTATGATTTATGGAAATAAAAGGTAAATCCTTGAAGCTGAACTGAAGAGCCGAACGTCCTTTTATACAAAAACCGTCACAATAAACGTCTTGACTGATTGATTACACGAAACAAGTGGATCATAATCTGCTCCCCGCAACTCGTACCTAATCATGATTGATATGACGTTTTGTGAATGATGAAGCGGTCTTATAACTTTCCAATTCGAAATGTTTTAAATTAGGTGTGCCAACAAGGTTCAAGGTGTTTATGTTTAGTGTGTCTAACTTTTCCTTATTGTTGAGCGAAATCAATATTTACTCGTAAAGTTGACATCGAAAATAGGCGTTTCTAAGACCACGACGACATCTTAAACATATTTTCAATCTTTTAGAATTCTAGATTATTGCAAGACAAACTACCAAGTCTATATTAGTATTTTACTAAATACAAAATATATAAAAAAAAACTCTTTTTTATTCCATTATCTACCAGCCTATACATATGTACCACATCACATTATCAGCCCGAAGAAGTCACTACTGAAACTGGTCCTCTCCCATAATAGGGAGGGATGGCAAAACCCCCCTAATCCCCACGCTAGGCAGACAGCTTGGTGGTCGCAGTGTTAATACTCAATTTCCTAAATTCCCTTTACCTCACAGCATCCGTGGGCAGAGTTGGACCTATAGTTAAGCCATACCCATCCCTACAAGGAGGAGATGAAATGAAATTTGACTTCCATCTATCCCTGCTGCTAAGGATACTTGTTTCTCATTCAAAAGGAAGAGTGAACCATCCGAAATACAAAGGAGAAAAAGGCACAACAAATAAACAAGCCCACTCAAGGTAACCAATTAGGAGTTTTTCATAAACGTTACACTCAAGCCCCTAAGTAAACCTCACCGTCCATCGTCCGCCGCACAAGTTATGAAACAGTGGCCTGGAGGCGCAATTTACTCGAAAAACTTTACTCATAAACCGCCGGTAAACACAGTTTAAATCAGCGTTTCTGCAGGAACGCGACAACTTACAAAGAACTAAGTTTGCGAACAAGCAGACCGACAAATTGTACTCTCTCTCCTCTCTGCTCTCCAGAATGCCACAAAGGTTTTTGGAGACATAATAAAGAACGGTTAAATGTGTTGCTTATTTGGGTTTATAGGTTTATTTGCCCTACTTCGCGAAGCTTATTGATACCAATTTGCTTGGTTAAACAATATTGCATTTGCGGTATTAACAACATGAACTTGTATAAAGATAATTGCAAAATTAATCCTGATCAAAACAATATCAACACAATTTTCGATAACACTGATTTACTAACTGTTCATGACTTATCAAAAACATTAGAATTGCAGTCATTATTGACCGAGCGAGCGCGAAGCGTTTCTGTTTCAGCTTCGGCAAAAAATCTTTCGTATGCCCGGATGTCTGTCCGGATTTCCGGCTGTTCTCCTCTGCAGGTCACATTTCTCAACCGATCTAGACGAAACTTGGTATACAGGTTACGCGAATTTTTAGAACTTTTTAGTCGTCGGGATTTTTTGAGAGATACTTCGCCCAGAAAAGGGTAAAAAGGGGGCTGCTGAGTATCTCCGCCATATTAAATCCGATATCGATGGGTTTTTTTTTCATTTTAAAGGTAGTAACTTTAAATTAGTCCCATAAAAATTTGGTGAAGATCTGATGAGGATCTTCGGCGTGACGAGCAGAATAGCTCCTCAAAATACAGTAAATTTCTCACTTTTAGGTTTCTACCAGTGGAATCAGCCCTACTAGGTAGGGATTGTAGGAGCACCTTGGTTATTAATGTTAGTGTTACAATAAGGTAACTAGATGGCGCTACTGAGCACCGCTAGATTGTTTGCAAAAAAGTTTGTACGCGTGAGGTCTACAGCTCACATAGACACTAGTTGTTTGTAGGTATAAATACTTTTCAACTAAAACTATTCCAATAAAATATAATTCTTTGAAACAAGCCATACTCGTAACAAGCACTAATAAAAAAAAACCCTGCTTCCCCCATTATAGTTAAGAACCATCTCGACCATATCAGCTTCCAAATAGAAAAAAACGCTGTGGTCCATTCGTTTGGGAGCTACGACTCACACCCCTCCCACTCCCCTAGAGCTACGATGTCACAGACAGACACACGAATACTTAAAGTAAATACATACAATGATACACACCCAAAACTTATAACACCCCTCTCTTTTGGAATTAAATAAGTTAATCGTAGACCAAGCCGAAAATTCCTACAATCATCAACATCATCATCGGCTTCTAATGGTCTTACTAAAAAAACGACTGTACCAATTTTAATGAAATTCATACGGGACCACCTTTTAATTTATTTATTTTTATTTGAGTATGTGACAAATTAATTAGATGCGTCTTACTGGCGCCAAAAATGTACTGAGAAACCGGATTAAACCGGTTAAAAGGAAGATACTAGTTTTTATTCTGTGACAAATGTGTGTTACTTCCGCAGACGGACTCTTGCGTAAAAGACTACGACAATAAATAGGTATAAATTAAAAAAAAACTTGCCAAACCAGTTAAATTAAATATACAGTTTCTTTTTTTTAAATTCCTCGTCTCTTTTTAAGAAATCCGTATACATATTCACTTTAAAAAAATAGGCCGCATCGAATTTAGAGCCTCCTAGAAAGAAAGCGAGCCTAGAGAAAGTCTAGCACTAACACAAACTTACACTAAACAAACTGTGTGTTCCTCTCACACGCACACAACACTCGAATTAGACTAACCTCTTAAAATTTTACCGAATCGTCTATTACGTAGGTCATTATAGAGGCCGACGGCCAAAGTTTTAATGAGAAGAAACCCTGGCATCATTGAAGATAAGGCCCACGTACAATCTACTCCGCGGAGTAAGCTCTCTCGCGTTATTCTTATAGGAATAAGGTTCACTTCCGCTAAGTCAGCGGTAATCCTTAACTAATTGATTCTCCGGGGAAATAACGTCCTTGGGATACAAGGCCATTGGACCTTCATTGCTTTGATGCCGTTAGGCATTGGATATCGATATGGCAGAATATTTTAATAAGTTTGTACGCAAGCCAATCGCTTGCGTTTTATAAGTCACTATTACCTACTTGTCATACCAGCGTACTCTATAAAGGCGAGACTTACCCGTGGTACTACCGTTGGTAATACCAAACAGATTAGTAGTACCACGGGAAAAAAAACCTGTGAGTCCCGCGACTATGCCCGCGTGCCCATATTCCCCAGGTAAAAAGTAAAAAAACACCTCGTTCTTGATGCACACTATTTCCTTATCAAATTTTATCAAAATCGGTTCCGCCTTGAAAACGTAAAACCCAGACAGAGAGAGTTACTCTCGCATATCTTATAAAGCAGTAAGTAATAAAAAGTCTGTAAATACAAAAACGATAATAAAAAAAACTATGTTACCAAAAATAAGCTACTGAACAGGTTTTTAAATTTATTAAATTGTGTCTCTCTGTCTGTGTGCCTGGGCCCTTATTCGCTAAGACCATGCAGAGACGTAACGCGTCCCTTAACGATATTTGCGTTGTATTGTTCGTGCATTGTCGTTATGACGTCACACGTTTTCTGCCAGGAATTGCGTTTGGCCTTGTACTATTAATTATTCTGTGGTTTGGCATAGCGAATAAGCGCCTTTTTATGTAGGTACTTTGGGTCATGGAATAACATAATGGATACTTTTATCCCAGAGATATTACCAAGCGGGCAAAGCCCCGAGCGCAGCAAGTTTATATTAAAATTGTGATATCAATGAGGTAGATGGAATGCTCAAATTACAAAAAAAAAACGCACAATGAAAAAACCAGAATGTAAACAAAACTAAAATGAGGCAAGAATTTCAGTGAGAATGGTTGCTAACCAACTTTAAATTGTTATAGATTCTATATAACAATTTAAAATTTCAGTGAGAATGGTTGCTAACCAACTTTAAATTGTTATAGATTCTATATAACAATTTAAAGTTGGTTAGCAAAGTTGGTTAGCAACCATTCTCACTGAAATTTTAAATTGTTATATAGATTCTATATAACAATTTAAAGTTGGTTAGCAACCATTCTCACTGAAATTCTTGCCTCATTTTAGTTTTGTTTACATTCTGGTTTTTTCATTGTGCGTTTTTTTTTTGGTCATTCGAAATGAAAAATTAATAAGAAATTAGAAATATTTATTTGAAAAAGGCTTAGAGGAACATACATATTAGCGGAGCACCTGGTTCACACACTAGGCTCGAAACCCGTACTATAGGAGCCAGGACTCTTTCGTCGAATAACAAATGCCTTATGCAAGGAACAAGTTACATAATAGGTACACCTAGGTATATAATTTTTAAACTTGAGTATATTTACATTTTGTGAGTGTGTGTGTGTGTTTGTTTAACTTAAATTTTATTGTAATGGTGTTAATAACATCTCCGTATCATAATAATTTAACTTAATTAATTTTTCAAATACTGTTTTTTAATTATAAATGAAACCTAAACATGATTTTCAAATATCTATTCAATGATACACCACTTAACATAGTTCGTAGGCTTTCATATTTTTCTTTTTCACAATATGGCATCTGGTTGTCGCCATATTTAATTTTGATTGATGTCGATTGACGTAAGAATTAGATAAGAACAAGAATGCGTTTGGTCTATTTAAAGAAAATACATACATAATATATTCAAACATACATAGACTGATAAAGACATTACCCGGCCTTTGCGTTGCACAGTCTGGTAAAAATCCCAGTAATTTTTGTATTAACCGAACGAATAGTGACGTAAAGAGAATTTAACTGCTTATAACCAAGCACACACAAACCACAACACAAGTAGGTGAAGTAGGTAACGTTTCGACCATGTTTATCCGTAGTGTTTATCCAAGAAACAGCCCCGTCACCCTTTCTCATTTCTTGTGACAGTTTCTGGGTCGCCATTCCGCCAACGGAACACTTCTTTTGATTAGTGGCATACCCGTCTGTCCTCAAGACTTCCTTATTGCTGTATAAGTAATTTTGCAGAATTCTAGCCTTTTTGTCATTCCCTTTTAGGGTTTTAATTTGAGTAGGTGTCACGTAACTCATTAAAATTTAAGGCTTCTTGATGGCTGTCGTCGGGTAAGAGCCGTGAGCCGCCCTGGATCCAATTTCGTATGCATTAGGCACAGTCTGGAAAGACAGAATGCTATCTAACCATTGGTTAAATGTTTATCTCAAATTCTGTGCCCAAATGGAATACTATTTTGGAGGCGGTTACGTCACCGGGTATTTTTTTTGCTTCAAGTCTGTTTATTGATTGAATATTGCTCAAGTATCTATTATTAAATGTCTAGAGCTTTTCCTCATAAATAACTCATACAACTTTCTCTATGACTATAAAATAAGACAGTGATTTCCCTAATTTTAAGACATTTTAAAATGTGCAAATCCTAAAGTGCGATTTTCCGTGGGAGAGAAATTGTTATTAAAATAAAACAAATTCGATTTTCCGTGGACTGCACTTTATTATTTTTGCAACTAGTGCAAATGCCACATTTCAAAAACTTCAAAAGTGAAAAAAACGGCCAAGTGCGAGTTGGACTCGTGCACCGAGAGTTCCGTACAAACTTGTATGGATGTTATTGAAAAAAAAGAAGATTTTTAAAAATACGTTTTCATTCGTTTGTTCCTACAAATTTACGGTTTTTGGATTTTTCCCTTTACTTGTGCTCTAAGGCATTGCTTTTTGTTAAATTTCATGATCCTAGGTCAACGGAAAGTCCCTTGCGAGTGTCAATATTGTGTGTTTTTATTGCGTTGACATAGAAGTTTTTTCTTCACAGCTCTGAGGGATTTCAATCCCTGAGTATTTGATATCTCCACGCGTTGCTGAGAAAAAGGGTCATGTCAGACAGATAGACGAACAACAAAGTGATCTTATAAGGGTTCCTTTTTTCCTTTTGAGATACGGAACCCTAAAAAGTAGTGATAGTGAAGTAGTAGATTCAGTGAACATCTATTTAACTATCTTTGCTGTACAGCCCAAGCCAGGCTCGGCAATACGAGTATCTCTAGGATTTCCTTATGGATTTTTTGCAGTTAAGCAGTTTCAATACAACATCTTAGAAAACAGCCGTGTGAAATGGCCGTTTGGCTGTAAAATTGACGCATTGGCTGGCGAAAGTGTTAGTCTATAAATCATTATACTAGAGAACTGGTCTTTTATTTTAATTGAGGCTCGTGGGAAATTCTGCATGCGCGTGAACAGTCTTGCTTGCCATATGAGGCAGTGCTGACCTCTGGTGTCAGAGTTTTCAGGCCACCCGAGGGCCGCTGACATGGCTTAACGACTGCTATTAATCAATAACAGCTGGGACAACTTAACGTGGCCTTCGTAGCACGGAGCGATGGAAAACCGCACATAAATCAGAAAAGTAAGAGGTGTGGAGCCTAGGACCGATCCCGGTATTGTTGGATTCTAAGTCGCACTAGTAAACCGCTAGGCTACCATCGCTGTCGTGGTACTGGTGGTGGATGTGGATATTTTTATAAACCCTATACCTATTTGCTCTAGGTGATGTGGGATTATGTGATGGTCCTCTTTGCTCCTTATTCCCTAGCTTCTACCTTGCTCGCGCGTGAAAAAGCTACCACGCACATTACCACGCGTATAGTGCGCGTAGCAAGCGACTGGCTAGTGAGCAAAGATGAAAGGGAACTACTAAGGGTATGTTCAAGCGCCAAGTTCGCAACTTTTATGTCGAAAAGGTTTATCATTCATAATTACTCACTTTTTTTAAATTGTTTCCTAGATGTAGTATGGACTCGAACAGACTGTTTTTTTTAAATTATTTTTATTTATCTTCTTTTATTTCACCTGTCGTATATAATGATAAATGATAATCTTATTATTATATAATTTTTTATACATTATTGTATTACTTATAATATTCTTATGTATTCTATAGTTTTAGTTTTATTATTCTTAAAATTTTAGTTTATAGCTACCTATTTCTATTCACTTTACGTTATTTTTTTACTGCACCGCTACCATTTTTCTTGCACTTCTAGGTTGACTGGCAGAAAATGCTACTTAGTAATTAAGTCCTCCTTGTACATTTTATTTGTGTTCTAAAGAATAAATAAATAATGAAAAGAAGTATAATTAAGACAACACACAAATGAACCTACCCGGTTTAACATTATAAAGTGTTAATAGCGAATTACAGTCCTGGTTTAGGTAAAAGGCATAACTTCTGATGGCGCAGACAGGAAACAAGCCACGTTAGCTGGGAAAGTACCAAGAGCACACAAGACGTGGGCAGTAATCTCGGCGAAATTTATGAGAAGTAAGGAAAACTCGTGCACAGATTAAGCACCTAACTTTCCAATTAGATAGCATTTGTGGAAGCTAGCGGAACGTTAATAATTTCCCAGCGAAACTTTATTAATGTTGGGGCAGTTATCTTTGGTTGGTGTTGGTGTTTGGTTCTAGATAGGAGCTAACGACCAGAGTTTCGATGTCATATAGTTTAGCTCTATCCGAAGCATGATACGAGTATAATTCCTTGAAGTACAACTCGCGCGGGTCCGACTTCCACACGCAACTCTCGACATGCTTTTGGTATACGGGCGTACAGGTCGCGTCATGTAAAAAGAACGCTGGAAGAAAGTGGAGAGTGTGTTTGCGCATGGGTACACTCGCGCACAAAAGTACTAGGCCTATTGTTTTAAATAAATATTAATTAACCTTTCGCTTGCAGCTTCGTGTATTTATTAAGTATAAGCCGCACCTCATACAGGCCAGTCGCTCTCCGCAACAAGTACAAATATTATACCTACACTTTGCGGCCGCAATATTGCGGTTAATTCAGTAGTGTCAAGTGGGCGCTCGATGAGTCGCGCGCCGTGTGCTTACGATAAAGTACCTAATTACGTAAAGTTTTTGTCAAATTTTATACTTTTCTTAATTATGAGTACCAAGAAGAAACCTAGAAGGTACTGCATAACATTCGGTCTGACAAGTCTCGTAAAATACCTACATACTGCCATTTTATTACGTAGGTATTTCATTCGTTATTAAGCATGGAATTCAAACAGGCACCTTTTATTCATCAAAGTGCAATACCTATTAAGTTATAATCAAATAATGAGGTACTAGGTATATTCTGATAAGAATGTCATTATATGTAGTTAATAGAACTATCAACATTTATAATAATAAGTAAAAAATATATACATTATTACTTATTTATTCTGTTACAATATCTAAGTCATAACATATCACAGAATAATTAGTAGTACAAGTACCTAGTCATATCTTAATACAACCCTACCGAGCGAAAAAGGGACAGAGCGATTCTGAAACGGTTAGAGCAATGGAAGTTCTCGCGCGTTGTGATACGGTGCATTCTAGCCTGCACGCGGTGGGCGAGCGCCTTCTAGGTAAATATAATTGAAAGATCGCAGCGCTGTGCGAGTTAAATTGCACTTTATTGCGTTGTAGCGATAGTTGCTATGTATTTAAATGACTATACTCAGTTATCCTTCTGTACTTGTACTATTATATTTATTCTGTGCCTCATACCACCAAATAGACCGATGAATCACCTAATGCGTAGCCTAACCGCCAGCGTATTTTTACATGACGCGACCCATACTAACGATAACTATATTTCTGCTTCCGACATATTTAGAGCAGTAAAATAAATAAGTTAATTTAAAAACATTAAAAAAGAAGCTTTTCTTCAGTACCTATGTCAAGTCACGAGAACCAAACGTGTGTGCTGATATAGCTTCTGTGGAAAAATAAATAAAGTGGGTGAAATATTGATTGCAAAATTCCAGGACAAGTGAAATTAAATAAACGCTTTTAAAAATGCAAACTGCCGTTTTAGAGTTTCGTAGTTAAATAAGCCACCCATATAGTTTCGTCATATCTGTCTGTCCATCTGTCAGTCCGTCTGTATGTCACAGCCATTTTATTTTGAACACTATCGAATGATTCTATTAGGTTTCGTTTACGAAATATTCGGCTCTAAAGTGACCTGCTTGAGTTGCATGTCCAACCCAATCTCCTATTCATAAAGAACAAAACATATTTGTCAAATTTACTAGCTAGCTAGCTGACCAAGATAACGCATGACGCATTTTATGCCCGCGTCAACTCTGAACAAATTCCTTAGTGAGAGAATAAGTAATCCAACCGTAAAAAACAGCTTTGTTGGAGTATAACGTAAAAAATACTAGACCGATTGCAATACGGTTTACACATTTGGGTAGCTTAAGGTCCTGGCTATGTCTAATACGCGTTTTCAACACGCACTTAGCAGGATTTTTACAAATTCATGCGTCTTTGTTCAGCCATGGTAGGTACACAAGTAGCCCTCTGTAATAAAACGGTCAATTAACCTATTTTAGAACTTAATTGTGCTGATTTTTATCGAGGTATTCAGTTATTTCAACGCCTATTTAAAAGTTAGCTAGAAGCATTCGTTTCAATCCTCAATTTAAAGTTTGTATCGACACCGCAAACACACTCCACCATACAAATTAAACTTGGTCCACACGTTCAGCTTTCAGTTGAACAATCGGAATCTTTCCGAACTCAATAACCGGGATGGGACAATTGCAACCGGGACAATTGCAGTCGGACTATCCGGGCGCCACTGTCCCGTATTTCGACAAAAAGAAAGGATATCTTTATCGGACGAAACAAAGTTCTGATCGCTTTAGAAACTGCGCAAATGCATTCAATTGGAAATATATATAGGACATTATGTAGAAAAGTTTTTATGCTCCTGCTTAAGAAAACTTTTTGAAATCCTCGTTTCTCATTGCGTTTTATAATATTGCCTTCTGCTACACGAAACAAGAGAAAATATGAGTCATAAGTATAAGGTTACTCGTGATCCGCCTCAAGCTGATATTAAATCGTCTAACACTTGTATTCCGCCGGTTAAATCTACTTTTCCCGCCGTAAGTGCTAAGTATATTGCAGTTAATTTCTTTTAGGAAGCTCTAGAGAGCTGTTTACGCGAGTAATTGGGGCGAGTATAGTCCGCAAATTCAGTCTTTGGGCAGCGGGAAAATGCTAGAACATCACTTATGGTGAGCTTCTAGACCTTTTAGCTCACTTTTTCTGCTTTTTATTACGGTAAGTAATTTTTGTTTAGGCGTGAAAATTTAAATAAACTACAGCACGTATCAAAATACTCTACTAAACTGTACGCAAATAAAATCCTATTTTCCCAATGTAGCGGTAGCAGAACAAACACCCCGTACGATCGGACAAACACAAATTGTTTTCGTAGGATCTAAAACTAACAGGCGTTCTAATGCAGGCACTCCCTTTGTAATCCGGCGCCAGGTAGAGGCGGACGTAGCGCGAGTGATGCGGTCGTCTGATGAAGCTCACCCGGTGAATATTGATGAACTGCTTCACCCGGTTCTCCCGACCCGGATATTATCTATGGACGCCGATGCGCCGCCTGTTGCATATGTTAAAAGAGCTGAGCTAATACAATTTACAAATATCTCATTAATTATGTCATAGACTTTCTTAATCGACACTGGCTAGTGTTTTCTTCACGAAAACAGTTGTGAGTTGTGAAAAATAAAATAATTACGTCAATTCCCATTGAAGTAAAGATTTTACTTTACTATCGTTAATCTGAACTATGGATAGCTCTGTATTAATTTTATAGCCATCTTTCAAAGGTAAGACATAACCGAAAATAATGGTAACCTCGGTCATAACATATAGCCGTTATGAAAACCGGTTTACGCACTGAAACGACCGAAATCCATCTTCGCAAATTTCTCGGGCCGTAAGGAAATATATTGCCACATTTTTCGATAAAAAATAAGAAAAATAGTGGCTACATAATGTGGTGTTCAAGAAGAGTTTGATATATATCCGGAACCATCGTCCGGATCGCATCAGTCGCTAATATCCGGGCGAGATAGGAACGCTCGTCAGCACACGGTAGAGGAAATGAAATAATTTTCATTCTCTTACCTGATTACTTCTCCTCACATGTGAAAACGTGACCCGGTTGAAAATTTAATGCGATCTTTATCTATTCCACTTTGGGTTTGGGAAAAGGGTCTTGGAATAAAGGATCTTTAAAATTTAGGCAAATGTAGGGTGTTGCACTTATTTTGAAACAGTACGATAGGAATATTCTCAATGATTGAAATACAGCACTGAAAAGCCTTAGACGCCTAGAATTTCTAGTAATGATTTGTTATATGTTTAGAACTAACATGGTCACAAACAATACAAGTATAAACATTAGGAACGGGATATCATTGCGAATATCCCTATCATACTTCTAATAATTGGTTAGTCCAAAAGCTAGAATTGTGGTCACCGAGACGCATAACTTTATTTTTTGCCGTACCTTTTACGCTAGTACACAAATTCAGTCCCTGCTCGGAAGTATGACGCCACCTAGTTGCTGAAACAGCAGCAGTTAAAAGAATTATTTTGTGTACAAAGCTCAAGAATACAGAACCCTCTTGCTCCGTACGTGGTCGAGTAATACTTACCACTAAAATATCCTCATAAATTCTTGTTATTTCAGTCGGCTCCGGGGCTACAGTAACTTATTAAACAAGGTCACGCCTCCGGTTTATAGGGACAATAAAAAGTAAAACAGCGCGGCCATCTCAGAGATGAGATCTGGAATGAGTATCTTGGGCGACGGTTAAATGACGACCAGAATATTTTAACCGGGAGTATACAAGACTTTTCGGTATAGATCCGCCTAGTCTAAACCTGAACGCTCTTACAATGTGCTTACGCTCACATGCAAAGTAAGAGTATAGTAGGAAGCCCAATACACACAAATTGATTATCGTTCAGTCGTACAATATAATAATGCACCAGGAACTGTTGGTGTTGGTCAATTAGGGCATAAATGACGCGAACGCACGGCAGAGCGGACGTGTCGTTTCATGCGCGCTTCCAGCCATACAATGCCAGTACCTAGACAGATCGCACGATTAGTTGTCCTCTAAGTACGCGGACGAGTCCTAGTATACAGTAAAATCACCGTATGATACGCACACAAGTAAAGAAACAATCGACTTGCGTAGACTAGACTAGGCATCTTCAATTAAAGTCCTGTTTTTTGAGCTCTATGAATTTAGAATACCTACACTAATCTAAGTAGTTCATAATTGTATGAAAATTAAAGCACAATTGAGTAACGACTAAACAAATTGACATGTGACCAGTGTAACGAGCCCGTATGGACTGGTAATTGGGTTTATTACTTTAAGATAAAAATCATCCACCTTCTTTGATCATTAACTGTCATCATCAAACAACACCAACTCAGCCGTTGAAATATGTCGTTCCTCTTCAAACAAACATCATTTCTTAAGCTATATTCAAAACGACAGCTATAAACCAAGAGGGTGTTCATTATTTGCATGAATACTGCATTGTTAGGCGTGTCCCGCGAGGCTCATTACACTGAAATTAGGTTAGAAAGTCCGGGAAAAATAATGGCGGGTTTCACCGGAATATTCAAACAAGATGGCGTCGCCGAGTTGGCAGGAACCTCCATGGGAATAATTAAAAATAATAATTATGCTCGGATTCGAGAATCCGTATAATTGATAAGTCAAAACGGTGTTTAGAAATAGGAATAAAAGTGGAATGTAACGATCTAATGATAATTTACACACTAGCATACTTTCAGTGAGAAGACAACATGGTGAGACTTTATTTAAACATTATAAGTAGTTCTAGTGTGACATTGTATTTCTAATTGAGTGCATATTATGTATGTATTTTGTATAGTCGATAGTATCCTAAAATAAAATAAGTAAACACTATTTTAAATGCTATAAAACGTAGGTATGTTACCTGCAACGCCATTTTTAATTTAGACTCTATTTAATCCAGCATGTGATAGCTGAAAAACAAACTTACCTTCAAGGATATAATATTATTTAATCTTAATGGGGCATCATAGTCACATACCTGAAACAAGAAGTAAATATATGTACTTAATGTTATAATTTATGTAGGTTATAAAAATATATTACATAATAAATAATACCCTCTATTAACAAAAGCCAAAAAGAAGTGAAGAACTAGATAAAGCCAATTTAAAAAAATAAAATATAAACACGTCACACTCTTACCAAATGCACTACAAAATTGTTGCATTAGTAGAGTTTTTTTTTTATTTCTATTTGCCTAGCATAATGCTAAACTTGTTATGAGCAGGCGTGGCAATTGTCATCAAGCAAATGACCAGGGCCCCAATTCTACTAAAACAATTGTAATGACAATTGTCGTCAATTTTCGCAAAATTTTCACTTTTATCTCTTAAAAGTGGTAGAAAAGATTTTTTTGGAAAATTTTCATAATAAAATATTTCCAAAAAAGAAAAACTCAAAATTCAAAAAAATTCCCAAATTTTTCGCTGCTACTACTTTTAAGAGCGAAAATTGTTGATAATTGTCATTACAATTTTTTTAGTAGAATTGGGGTCCTGCTTGTCTCGTCAGTCGTCATTCGCTCGGTTCTATAAGCCCTGTTGTCAGAATGAACATAGGTATTTTATTGTTCTAAGTTTGAAGAACCAACCTGCAGTAGTCTGTAACGTCGCGTATCTACGCTTTTTTGCGAAAGCGTGCGCCACTAATGTTTCTACGAGTATAATCAACGATACGTCAATGCAACCATTCGTAATCAACATAATAATACCGAGCGTCACATAGCGTTCCACAAGTTTTTCACGGCGATGACGGGATTCCGTAGTTTGACCGAATTTCGCATAGTAAATTTGACAGCTGTTTAATTTCTATAGGAACACCATAATCTATCATCTTCATGCATTAAGCTAACGGAACATAGCTATAGTAACCCTCCTATCCGACATCATTGGATATGGTATACCTCCGTCAACGGTCCTTTACGAACAGATAAACCTAACAAGTATGTTCCGCCAGACGCCAAAAACATATCCCTCAAACATGCCACATTTCTCATACAAAATGCAAACGTACCTAGAGGCGAGGCGCCGCACTCTGCACCAAAGTGCTAGAGATAACTTTGTACGGGCGTGCGTCGCTAACACAGACTAACACTACACACAAAAAGCAACACAAATAAATGGAGTAGCGTGACTTTGCAACAACGTCCTATCGTAGTACCTACCTATTCGCTTTGAAGCACGGAAAATGCTGCGACTGAGAAACGTATTATTTATTTTATTTTTTCTTTGGCGGCTCAAAGACAGTGGTTTCTTCGACTGCGAATAATAAAAAAATAAGACTAGGCGTTTCAAAGAGGATAGAGACTTAAAATAGGTATTTCTTCGATAAAACTGCAGCAATTTTCAGGATGATCTAAGCTTTGTCTTTAATTTGAATGGGATTCCGTTAGCTTGCATTAGCGTAGCAGGATGAATAAAAATTATTGAAATAGGTCAACAGAGCGCGTGATGTCAAAACCTGCGTCCCACATATGCTGGTCTGCTGGAGGGTTGCCAGCGGCCAGAATGCGCATCCCTGCGGCATAATCTTGCCTGTTTAAATGTGCTACATTTAGTGGGAAGAGGGTTGGGGAGATTATTTTAAGACCATTTGTAGATTTTCGCTCTAAGCTTCCAGGTGTCATCGTGGTAACGTAAAAATATAACTATAATTTTTGCATGAATGCTCTGGTGTTATGAATTACTAGCTGCGCCCCGCGGTTTTACCCCAGTTGATTATGATGATGATATAAAGGAGCCTGTGTTAATCCAGGATATAAGCTATCCTGGAGACACATACAAACTTTCACCTTTAAAATATCAGTGTGATGTTTGCTTTCTTTTGGCTTCAGCAAAATATTAACAAAATTTTAAAAGTTTTTTTTTTAATGACCAAGTATAAATTTCACGCATATTAGTTGAATGTCCATTTTAACCTAAAATCATTCATCTCAAGTCAACCTTAATAACCTAATGAAACCTTACTAAGTATTATTTACTAAAAAGAAGCCAATGTAGATTAAAAACCTAATCAAAGAACCACATTTTTTATGATGCATTGTCATCGGTTTGTGAGTTACCCTGAAAGCTAATCGGGAAGTGCTCAAAATTTGAGTTGCAAGATTCCACCCGGAACGACAAAACAAGAAAGTGACGTGAAGTAAAAACGTGGCCCAGAGGAAATGATTTTGGTGACTAGGATATAATTAATCCTCTTCTTTACAACTTTTTACATGGAAATCGATCTGAATTGTCATGTTGAGTAATTATTTGAAATACCTAGTTGCATTTTCAAGTCATATACATCCTAAACACATTAGTTAGTGGAATTGTAATGAAATAGCAGAGTTTGAGAGCGAGCGCTGTTAACAAGTAGAGGAAATATAAAATCAAACCAATTTGAATAAAAATACGAAAGAGTTGGAATACAATTTTTTTCCTATTGGCGGTCTCGGCTTCCGGCGGCTACCGGAAATGAGTTTCGCCGCTTTCACCCTTCGTCGTCCCCTTTCGTCTGAAAGTTTCAGCAAAAGGACAACTGAAGCCACCTCATTAATAGCCTGTGGGAAAATTTATACGACTTCACTTTCCTACGAAGTTATAATAACGTAATCAAGAACATAATATTCAATTATTTTGAATTTGATTTTGTTAGTTTGTCGCTCAATAATCCACACCAATATATAAAAGTGAAAACGTTCGTTTGTATGTTTGGAGAGCTTTACCGCGATAACGTCTAGACGGATTTTGATGAAATTTTGAATGGAGATAGCTTATACTTTTTATCCCGGAAAATGGTAAGTTTCCACGGGAAAACTAGAAAGTGTTGATTACTCGCTGTAAGGAACGGTTGCCATGGAAACGAAATAACAAGTCTGTCAAAAAACATCGAGAGCGTTGGTGCTATACCAACTTTTGCATTGGTTAATATCCTAGAAGAACATAGAATGCTTTTTTCCGTAATAAACTGTAAAAAGCTAGTGTTTGAATAGAACCAAAAAATATTTTTGTGAATTCCTCAACTACCTACCTACTTGAAGCTTATATATTCATAATTCATAACACTAGATTACAAAATCTGCTGCGATTATAGGCATTTTGAAATACCTTCACCAAGCATAAAACTTTTATTCCTAAAATAACTTTATTCAATTCCCAGCTTTAATTTCCCGCAGGTTCGACCCACGTCATAAACAAAGATAAACCAAATGACACTTAAACACAAACAAATCATAATAATAACTTTTTCGTAAGACGCAAAAAAAAGATTAGGAAGCAAACGAATGCTCTCAAATGAAATCCAATTACGAATTCAAGGCACGGTCACCGTCGAGCTATAAATTTCTCCAAAACAATAATGGATGCGAACGTCGTATCTCCGGCCGACATATTTCTGCTGATAACAGAACCGCTTCCGCCTCATTCCCGACCTTATTCCTATCGCCATGCGCATTCCTATTCAGGAATTCTCGTTATTCAACGGCACATGAAACTTGGCCGCGGATTACGTTCCTGTTTATCCCAAAAATATGGCGCAGCCTCTCGTATTTGGTAAACTTAAAACCGTACCTTGGATTGTGGCCAGTATAGTTTGCCCGCTTTGCCCAAATTGAGATGGAATTGCTTTTTCTGATTTATTGCAAAGCGTAAACATCGATCCCGCGGCGGTTTGATTAATAAAGTACCTAGTCTGTGAATTCTTACATGTATCTTATTTTATTGGCTTTGTCAGCCTGGAGGGGACATTATTTACAATAGGTCTATATGAACGGATAAACTATCTTAAGGTTAATTGCATTAGATTAACATGTAATCATCTCATAGCATCAGCTATGCTAGATAATATAGGTGACAAAAAGAGCACCAATTGACTTTATTTGAGCGAAATTCATCTGCACTAAAATACCAGGGGCACATAGAGCGCAGGAGATGCGCCGCATGGAAGAGACACAAAACGCTAGTGCGCCGAAGGGCCCTCGAGTCGCGTGCCGTCAAGGGCCGGCAGTGATTAGAGCGCGCTAACAAAGCCCCGAGAGCCCTTAACCCACATGCTCCGTTTCACAGCAGCGCCGGTGACACTCTCCTCGCCGCGTTGCGAGCCTGGTACTCGCTCACGGCTAATCTCACATACAATTTATTTATTTTTTACTCCCGAAAGACGCAATTCAATCTAACTCAAACTTCAGGAACAAGTCGAACTTCAGGAAGAACTGGTTGACATCTTGACACAGTGCTGCAATTCACAGATGTGAAGCTTTCATCAATGAAAAGCCCCCGATCAAGATTCAACAATGCGGAACAATAAAGTAAAAGGGGTGCGCATAATACAAACGACACGACATAAAACCGAAGAGCCGGCGATACATAAAACAACAGACAATGTAGCGAAGCGAAAACTCTACTTTCCCAGATAGACGGGAAGACGCCAGCGCGGCGTGCCGAAATATTTCAGTTTTATTTTACAAAACTAGAGGTACTTGCGGAGGCTTTTATGGCAGCACAGAGCGGCGATAAAATGGCATTTAATAAAATGGAGCAACGCGGGGCAGGCACGAGTGCCCGAGTCGCGAACCGTGAACATGAAACACGTTGACACTTTCGCAGAAACAGATTCCCGCTGCTTATTTCTACAGTGTATCGCTATCATCATATTGATTCTCGACAGTTTTCTCCGGAGCTGGCATCTCGTCAAGTAATAAAGCGGCTATCTGCGCTCGTTTGCGCCAAAACGGAACTATGATACCAAGACGATAAAAAGCATCGAGCGCCCGGTAGCTTCGACGTGAAATTTTGCCAAATGCCATTGTAATTACGAACTCTGAAGATGCTACACAAGTTTGCGCTCGTAATTTGTTCCTAAACTCGGTTAATGTTCCCCTGACAAGATAAATTCATTAAACGTTACCTATTTCGAGCGTACAGAGCGAGAGGATGAATCGACGGAGTCGCTTCTTGTAACGACGTCGTCAATCTACACTGTATTGCTCTTATATTGTAATTACATTGGAATATTGCGAAGGTTAAACAGTTCTACGACGAGCCTTTACTTAGCAAATTATTAGATACCTAGTTACTAATGGTTATGCAAATCCTAACCTACATTTGAACTCTGTTCACGAAAGACTACTTATCCTTCTTATCCTGTCTTGGATCAACGATCCTTCTAAATGCGTGTAGAGTGGTCAGTGTACCCGACGAGTCGGGGAACGCATTAAAGTTTTACAATGCCATTAGCAGACGAGACGGTGAACGAACACATCATTGCCTTCCGTGCGCCGACCGAGATATAAATCAAAAGCAATAAGCCAGCTAGAGAAAAGCTTACGATTTTTATAGCAAATTTAATTTGTGCCTATTCTTTTGTGGATGATGTTAATCTAATGTTTTTCGATGTCGTCATGGACAGCGTTCATTAATATGAGACTTAATTAATAACATTGATATGTGACTTGACCTTATTACAATAAATTTTAAACATGGTGGTAAAATGTAGAATATTACGTAATGTTTGTAACCAAAAATTATTATTTTTATGTGGGCGGAAGTTGAGACCTTTCATCTTTCAGTTAAGTAGGTTTACCTGCTAAATTGAGCAAAAAATATTCCCTAAATTGGCGATAAAGAACACATTCCATTTCCGTTCCTTATTAGGAATATTTTCCCAATTAACCATTTGCTTTGATCTTCGATTCGCGCGCTCCATTAGCTTTCTTACATAGAGTTCGATTCCCCAAAAAAATATGCTTTCACGTCAAAGCTTTTCCCTGTATATGAGAGGAGACGTAAATTTTTTACGATGACCAGTCGAGCTGCAGATGACAATTTAATGGATGATTGTGACTGCAGCTTTATGATTCGGAAATAAGTGCGGCATCGCGCGGTTAATGCGGCAAGCCGCTGTAAAGGAATGGAAGTATTGTTCTTCAGATAAAAATGATCTTTATACCGTTTCGTGGTAGAGTTTCGAAGATATTAGTGCGGTTAGCGGTGTTTATTATCGCTAAGAGCTTGAATATAAAATTGGGCCTATGTGTCTACATACCTACTCTATTCCATCTATTCTTTATTTATCTACCTATCTATACTAATAATAAAGCAAAGGAACGAAATAGTCTGTACAAAGAATATAATTAAAAAAGAAATGGTCTAGGGTACTTAAAATAAGCTACTGAAGAAAAATATAACATTTTTAAAATTCGTGTCTGTCTGTTTGTTTGTCTGTTTGTCGGTTTATCTGTTTTTCTGTATGTTTGTTCGCGCATCACGTAAAAACTACTGGACCGATTGCTATGCGGTTTTCACTGTTGGATACTCAATCCGATGAGTAGAAGCCGAGAAATCGATAAAAACTTTTTGACGGCTGAAGGACGTTTGATCAAATGTCGGTATATTGGTATTCTAAGTCTTGGAATAGTACATAGAGTACTTTTTACCTAGCGAAATGACCACGCGTGCGAAGCCGCGGGTACAGCTAGTGGATATATAAAGTCGTGTGTCTTCATGACGTTCCGATGTTTTTATATCGTGATCTCAAAGATCCATTGTATAGTAAGCTTTGTAAATCCATATATCATACTCGCTGCTATGATAAATCTATCTGCCAGATTGTCTCAAACATTCTCCACATAACAGAGTCATATAATACTACATTATACAAAATTTCATTCCCATATACCGCGAGATAAATACGGGCAAGCCTTCAAACCTTCTTGCTTTATTAACAAAGATCCCAGAGGGTAATGTATGGTAATATATACAGGGATATATTTGGCCTTGGAAGTAATTGCCGCTATACCTAACTTAGGTAAATTGTATAAGATAAAGGGAAGTAGGTAAGTACGTTAGGAATGCTGGGAAATATGGGTAATATATGGTCCAGAACAAATTAGTTCCGGAATAATAGTCCGTTGTTTGTTTGTTTATCGTATGAGTAGTGCTGACCTCTGATGTCAGAGTTTGTCAGGCCGCCCGAGGGCCTCCGACATGGCTTAACGACTTCTATTAATCAATAATAGCCGGGACCGACAGGAGCGATGGAAAATGCACGCAGCTTAGAAAAGTTATTGGTGCGGAGACTTGGATTGAACCCGGTATCGTTGGCTCTAAGTTGCACGATTGAACTGTTAGGCTACCATCACTCTATAGTCCGTATAGCGTTCTTATAAATATAATAATAATAATAATAATAATAATTTATTGAAACAAGGCATGAACAACAAAAAATAAAGTGGATCACCTGGTTCCTAAACTAGGCTCGAAACCCGTGAGATAGGAACCAGGCCTCATTCGTCGGAGAACAAAATTTGCCTTAAATAAAGATTATATAAAATCATTAATAAGTACTTAATAATAATTTGAAGTTATATAATAAAATTTCGAAAAAGAAAATTAGGTTTTCCTTTCTTAATCCTGAATGCTGTGAGTATGTCTATGATTATACTAACTAAATATAACTGTGAGGGTGTGTTTGGGTGCAAGGTTAAATTACGAGGGAAAGCTATGTATTTTATTAACTGTTAGGTTATATTTTTATTTAAGTGGAACAAGGAGATTCTCTGTTTCATTGTAATTCATTTTAACTAATTTCTCAAATAGTACTTTCTGAAGCTCATACTTAGTAATGGAGTAAATTTTACTATCTTTATTTATTTTATTGTAAAGGAATGGTCCAATGCAGTACAGAAATTTACGAGCAAACGAAGTGTTTACAACTGAGACATGGCAAATATTGTGAGAGTCACGCTTCTTTGCACGATTGTGATCGTATTTGGTAATCGAATGGTGATAGATTACAGCTTGTTGTATAAATAGCTGACGGACAGTAAGGAGTTGGCATTCTCTGTATAGTTCAGCTGTGGGAAATCTTAAGGGTCGTTTTGTAGTGCATTTAAGAAGTCCTCTCTGTGCCCTTTCAAGAGGTAATAAATTCGTTTTATAAGTACCTCCCCATGAGGTTATGCAGTAGGTTATAATAGACTGACAAAGAGAATAATAAAGAAGCTTCATAATGTCCCAATCTGCACAGTCACGTAATGATTTAAACACCGCTGTAAGCTTTCTCACACGTTTTGATATTGCAATTATGTGGGGGGCAAAAGAGAGTCTGTCATCTATTATGACTCCTAAATATTTAATTATTTTCACACGTTCTAAATTGGGGCAATTACATGTATTAGGTGGGGGTTTTAAACACGAGGCGGCTTTATGACCCACTATTGAAAAAGAGTCATTGGGTGGTTCACCACGTATAACAAAAGTAACGTATTTTGTTTTATCTACGTTAAGGGTGAGAAGGTTATTTCTCAGCCATGTCGAAACCTTATCAAAAGCAGTTTGTGCGAACTGAAATACCTCATCCCAATTTTCGCCCTGGATCATAATAGCCGTATCATCTGCATATGTCAGAATACTGCCATGATCAATAGCAAGATCGCAAAGCTCATTTATAAATGCCAAAAACAGGGTTGGACCGAGTATACTTCCCTGTGGGACTCCAAAATTCACCGATAGAGGGTCACTAACATGATTGCCTATTTTTACACTCTGTGTTCTGTCCATCATATAATCCTGAATCAATTTATGTTGAATTCCTCTTATTCCAAGCCTTTCTAGTTTATTAAGTAATAGTGGAATAGATACGCTATCAAAGGCCTTTGCCAAATCAAGAAAGATAGCTAGTGATTTTTTTCTAGTGTCTAGTTTACTGGCTATAAAGTCTGTTAATTTAAGGACTGCATTAGTGGTTGATTTGTTTCTGCGAAAGCCATGCTGGTTGGGAGATAACAAGATATTCGTTTCTAAAAAATCGACTATTCGCTTATTTATAATTTTCTCAAAAATTTTTGATAGGGACGTTAATAGTGAAATTGGGCGGTAGTTTCCAATCACTTGATTATCACCATTTTTGTGTATTGGTATAATAATGGCATGTTTGAGTGCTTTTGGGAAACAGCCAGTATTAAGAGAAAGGTTTGCTATGTAAACTAGTAGTGGTGCTAGCATTTCCTTGTTCTGACAAATAACACTTGATGAAATGTTATCCCATCCTACAGAACATTCAGTTTTTAAGGAGTTTATAATAGCTAATACTTCAGTCACGTCAGTTTCCAGCATTACAATAGAGTTAGTTGGTGATGTGCTAACATTTACAAGTGGGGTAATGTCTAGGGTAATACTTTGCGCCAATGATTTTCCCACATTAGCAAAAAAATGATTGACCATATTTACCGACATTTTAGGGGATTCTTGTATTTCTAATAGTTTTTGAGATAGTTTGGGGGTAGATTTAAAATTAGATATTTCATTAATAATTTTCCAAGTCTGTTTAAGATTATTACTTTTACTAGCTACTTGCAGTTGTTCCCTTTCATATGTTGACTTACTTTTTTTAATTATAGTCTTACAGAAGTTTTTATAACGTTTATAAGTTAATTGTAGTGTTATATTTTTTGGTTGCTTACGGAGCTTCATATGCATGCGATCCCGATTTTTCATACATCGAATTAATCCTATTGTTATCCAAGGTTTCCTTGCAACTCTTCTACTAGGTATAACTGATGTTATCGTGTGGCTCAATATTATCTGAGAAACAATTTTTATGAAATAATCTGTAGCAATGTTACAATCCTTAGTTGATAAGACACAGGAAAAATCAGCGATTTTCATGGAGTCAGTTATTTGAGGATAGTTTATTTTGGTAATAGTTCTAGGTTTACTTATGATAGTATGTCTTCTATCCATGAGTAAAATTATAGTGGAGTGGTCCGTTACAGTATTTTCTATTACTAAAGTTTGACATTCAAAGGAAGATCGCAGCATAAAGTGGTCTAGGCAACTTTTACCTCTGGTAGGGAACGTATGTGCAGGTAAGATACCATGCATAGCCATTAAGTCAAGATATTCAGAAGTATTGTTGTCAATAGGGTCAGCTATTATATTATGGAATAGTGCACATGCTTCATAAGCCTATGATGTATTTTTCTTTGATGTGTGATAAATGTGCGCAACAACATAACTTATTACGAAGACTTACCCTCTATCTATACTTAGGTATATATAAACCATTGAGCCCAATTAAATGTGAACAATCCGTGAAAGAGTACTTATATACTACTATACTATTCTATAAGTTGAAACTACATATAATTTTCATCACAGAAGCAGACAGTTTCGTCCTAACTTCACGCAGCACTGTTTATGATTTCAATTCAAGCAGGAATACACTCGTACATTAGAGTGATACACGAGCACCCGACCAGTTAACAAGGTTGATTGCAATTTGATTTAGCCGTATAATCACTAAAACAATCAGCTAAATGCACAGTGGGCCTTCGTGCGAGCCGGAGTGGAAACACGGGGTAATGCTCCTACTCAGTATACTGGAGATGATTTATGTTGGTAACGTTGCATATATTTAATGAACTATCCTTTGCAAAGTTGCTGAACATAGCAACAGAGGGGTTGACTGCTATAGCACGCTTTTAAATACGAGCTTTATGAAATGGGTGAGACAAAAACAGCAAGTTCATTGTTGCAAAAGATCAATACGTAATGTTCCTTCAACGGAACGATAACTCTTTATTGCACTACAACTTAAATTATGGCACATCAATTGACCTTAAAATAGAACAGTTGGCGGCCTTATCACTAAGCAGCGATCTCTTTCAGGCAACCTTAGACTAGAAAGGACAAAAAAAAACACAGCTCTTTCATGTGTCGATGAATGTTAGATTTGATCTTCATTTTAGCAATAAACTTGTTATATTACGGTAGTTTGGGATACAAGATTAGGTAGTACACATCAATCTTGATAAATCTATTTTCGTTGATATCTATTGGAATTCTATAAACAAACAACAAGGTCATTTTAAGCATTAATCCAACATATCTACTCTAAGCAAAATAAAACCTAGACCTAATAATAAAGACCAAAGATCGAGCTGACATATGACATCCTCAGCCGACCAAAACAGGCGAAGTCCCAATAGGAAATTGGATCTCCATATGAGTTCATATTGACTGTCGCAAACAGACAACAGGAAACGAGCCATTGTGCCGCTCGCTGCGGCCCAGTGCACTCGTATTCAAAGACCTTGTTTGCCTTTGACCGTGGCAAATCGATCGGGATTGTACAAACCGATATACCTACATGTGAATGCATTCCGTCGTTAACTAGGCAAACGAAAATTTAGTCTGGAGGTCATCTAGTTCTGAAGCCAAATGCTTTGTAATAACTTATAATAAGAGACATTCACGCGAGGAAGGTAAATTATTAACATCATAATCAGGCAGAAGATGCCGCGCCCTCTACTGATAATAGGCCTTCCGACAGTTCCTCGCTGTTTGTATCCAGAAGTAAAATAGCCTAATAAAGGTAAGTTCCCAATATTTGTACAATACATATCCTACTGCTACTGGAATGAAGATAAAACTTTAAGATAAGAGAAAACAGAACGCCGGGTAAACCTTCAGCCAAATTTCGAATTAAACATACCAAAATCTTTTCATTTTTCAGGTAGTGCATCTTAAGCAAGAGTCCGCCTGGGGAAGTACCTACTTTTGACAGATATTCAACCGCCAAGCAGTAGTGTGTAAACGTTTCTGTGTTTCGGTTTAAAGGGCAGTGGCCTGCAAAATTACTGGGCAATGAGACTTAAAAAGCAATATTTCAGGGTAACGAGCGCAGTGCAGTGACTCGCAAGATTTTGCAACCAACGTTCTGGGCGGCACTGCCACTGGCACGGGCAGGCGCTGGCGTGACGCTTACAGACAAGCGACTTGCTTCTCTAATCGCTCAATCAAATTATAAAAAGACGTTCAAAAACTTGAACTCTACTAGTGAGTCACTCCCCCCGGCTCGCACGGGTAGTGCTCACACCGCGATATTTATCTTACTTTTAGCACGATTTGTAAACGATTTTTCCAGTGTTTTTCTTGACCAAATTGAAAATATAAGATTATTGTGATACAATAGTTAGACATATTTGACAGACTTGTTATGATTTCGTTTCCATGGCAAGATGTCATATACAGCGAGTAATCGCCACTTTCTGTAAATTTTTGTTACTTTGGGTTACAATATTGCAATTTTCGTAGAGATTTCTATTTTTTTTGAGAAATAAATTCTGCCCATGTTAATTGCTGATAACGTAGCTTTCTATAGATGAAAGAATTTTTTAAATCTGTTCAGTATTTTTTGAGTTTATCCATTACAAACAAACATACATAAATAAAAAAAAAGAAGCAAATCTTTCATCTTTATATGGATATATCTTTCTGTATATATAGTGTAGATTTCATGGAAGGTAACCATTAAATGTAAGTATTATAGACTAACCAACCAGCATTACGTATTTATACGTAGCTATCTACTCCTGTTCTCTAACGTGATCAGCACTTCATGTATTCTGTACATCACAGCTTTAATTAAACGATGTGCTGCGGTTTCTCTACAAACAGCTCTCGAAGCTTACCTTGCCATTCCATTATCAAGCTTTGTAACTATAATCGGCGGTATTAGTGAATTTGATGAAATTAATCATTTAAAGGTATTCATTTGTTCTAAATATAACACAATCAATAAGTAAGGTACATCTTTCGAATCCTGGTATCCCAAATGCGAATGTTTGTGTGTATATTTATGACTACTTTGCTCTAAAACGTCTGAACAGACATTACTTAAATTTTGTATGTAGATTTTACTATAAGTCTTAGAATAACACATAGGATACTTTTCATCATATCATCAGTATTCACGCGTGTGTAACCGCGGGGCGCAGCTATCATTATAAATGAAAAATATGTATGTGAGTATGTTTGTTACCACTCAGCTCCGTATAGCCTGAATGGATTTTGAAAAAACTTGGTACAAAGGTACTTTCATGATGAAGTCAATCTCAATTTTATTCACAGTGTCGGGACTTTGCTATCTCCGTTTTCTCTGGGGCTGCTTTTTGATAAATGAATACATTAATTAGCTCAAAAGCAAAAAAAAAACACATTTGCTGGCCTTGCCCTAAAATAATTATTCTAATCCATACCAATATATAAAAGTGAAACGTTGTCTGTCTGTTTCTTTAGAGGTATCTCCATTCCAATTTTCATCAAAATCCGTTCAGCCATTATCGCGTGAAAGCTCCCCACACAAACAAACAAACAGACAACGTTTTACTTTTATATATTGGTATGGGTTATAGAAACTCACATACATGCATACAAACAAGCAAACATGAATCCTAAAAACATTAGACTCCTTTTTTTGGGCAGGCGTGTAAAAATAACCACTTTTTACCAGACTGTGCAACGCAAAGGCTTTGTAATGTGTTTATCAGTGTAGTGTAGTGTGTAGTGTGTAGGTCTTTGTGATGTTATGTAGGGTCAAAGATATGTCATTTATTAATTAATCTATCATCTAAGTGTGCCGAGATCGGTGCGTAAACCTGTATGACAATAAGGCTACACCTTCCGGTTAAGAACTAGGTGCGCTATCCTGGTCAATTTTTTTGACAACATTACCAATGAGGACTTTACTGTCAAGGACCCTACGCTACAATACTGTGTAGGTAAGTAAGTAAGCAAACGTTTAGTAATTACTTCAGAGCTCAGAAGAGCATCTTTGTAAACAAAACCAAGCAATACAAAGGTTACGCTTCTGTAATATTATTCGCTTTTGCCCTCCTGCAGAAAATCAGCTTACCCGCCGAGATACAAATAATTTATCACTCAAAGAGCAATGAAGAAAAATATAAGAGCCGTCTTAAATTCAGCGAAGGAGTAAACCCCTGCATAATTCTGTCTCGACTCCTTTGAGATGGTTACCTCAAAATTCATTTTTCACAGTCCACGGGTTGGGATGAAATGTACATGATTAGTTCATCCGCTGTTCTGGCAGCACTTTTAGGATGGTAGGGGATGCTATAGCAGCACCTTTAGGATGGTAGGGGATGCTATAGCAGCACCTTTAGGATGGTAGGGGATGCTATAGCAGCACCTTTAGGATGGTAGGGGATGCTATAGCAGCATCTTTAGGATGGTAGGGGATGCTATAGCAGCACCTTTAGGATGGTAGGGGATTCTATAGCAGCACCTTTAGGATGGTAGGGGATGCTATAGCAGCATCTTTAGGATGGTAGGGGATGCTATAGCAGCACCTCATGCTTTATTTGGAGCAGTTTTGTTGTAACTGATATATGAGTTTTAAGAAAATTTACATAACTATTTAGGCTATTTGTAGGTAATTTGTAATATAGGCTGATGATGTTTATGTAAGTAATTTAATCTGAGGGAATCCATTAGTTTGCATAAAAGCTGATGTAATAAAAAGTAATATGGCGCCTCGTGCTTGCCGCCCATTCAATAATTCACAAAGCTAAAATGGATTACACAAAAGTACTTAATGCTAAAAGCTCTATGTGCTAAATGCTAAAGTACTTAATCTACCTAAAATATATGAAAAGTAAACTAACATACTAAAACTTTTACAGTGTGTAAGAATTCACTTTGAAGTATTTACACATCAATTAAATTTAGAAATGTTCTTTCTAGTACATTGGCTGTGTGGCTCAGGTGTTCATATTCACATGTACATGATGGTGTGTGGGTGAGGGTGTATGAGGGATTATGTGTGATCGAGGGTGGATATTTGATTTTTATAAAAACGTCACCCGAAACCTACTTACTACGAAATACGACGGACTCTATGATTAATGAGTAGGACCACGGGCAAAACTTATTGCCCATGGTTCAATTAGTCGGTCTATCGGAAATACGACATGCAAATAGTATTGCCACAGGACTACCGGAAGCAAAATACCTGTGGTCCACTAGTAGAACCACGCGGTTGGACCACGAGCAACAAATGGATATTTCGAATAACACACGCTCAAGACCAGGCTCTGCTTTTCAAGGGTTTTTTTTTCCATAAATATGCAGGGTCATCCACAAACCTGATAAATGTGAAACTTAACATACAAGCTTTTGGGATCTTTATCTCTCTAAGACTAAGACAAAAACATGATAAACAGAATTTCATTCGATACATTTTCTTAGCAAAAATTACGTTATTTTTCAGTAATATTTACATTTTTCTAATCAACGGCTTAAGTTTTGTCTGTAAAATAAATTTCACAGCAAGAGTATATAGTTTATCAAGTAATGTTAGCGCTCGCGATATTCAACCTTGTTACGCAGGCACTTCAGTGCTTATTGCGGGTAGCGGGTGGCAGAGTGCAGGGGAGGTGGCAGGGGAGTGGGGAGTGGGAAAATGTAACCTTGGAGCCTGGCAGGTTAACGTCTGCGTTCTTTTGCTGACTAGTATATCCGAAATATTAATGTTTCTATGATTTTAGCATTAACGCCTGCTTAGCAAGAACATATCTAAAAATAATTAAAAAAAAACTGAAATACCTACTACCTTATTGCATCCACTCGTGGTCAGTAAAAGTACTCTATGTACTACTAACTTAGACCTAAAATACCAACATACCAACATTTGATCAAAATTCCTTCAGCCGCCACTTTTTTATTTATATTGCTTTATTATAAGTATAGAGATAGATAGATAGATTTAATACACGGAAAAGTACCTGTAGTTAAATTCCTTTAGTACCTATTCAGAGTTAAAAGATGCATTCGCCATGCGTGCAGAACATTCCATGATGCATTTTGGAACTTCAAAAGGCTGCAGACTTTGTTCTATACTTGACCGCACACACGCACAAGACGCTTATAAACCGCAGCCCTTAAGGGTACCTAGTATGAGTGTTTAGGTCGTCATAGGAACTGGAGCAGAAGGGCCTATTTGCCGCTCCAGTGGGCTCTCTGGCGCCCCTGACGTTGTTAGCCCCCGGCGTATGTAATACAATGTCGGTATAATGAAGTTCCCTTGGTCTCTTAACCGCACGCTTGAAGGTTCCTTGGTTCATTGTGCAAGCCTTCGAGAGAAGTTACGTAACTTGACCTTGTAAGGGCTGCGTCCTAGACCTGGTTTTTATTTGGAAATAAACGCATACTCGAAGGAAATCCGGGCGATTTCAAGGTAATAATTTACACTGTATTAGCACCTTCTATTATTTTTTGTGAGCTTTTGTAATGTTGGACAAAAAGTGGTTAGTTTGTTATCAGTCTTATCTCGAATACCTCATTCACACATACACAAAGAGAATAGAAAATTTGACTAATTCATAAACATACATATCTTTTGAATTTTGATTCCAGTGAACAAACTGACGTAAGTTTTTGTGATATACAACTGTTTCATTATTCTAACAAGCTACTAACCGCAATAGATGAAGTTCTATCTATACTTAACTAGCAGCAACTTGCGGCTTTGCCTGCGTAGATATTTTTCTGGGGCAAAATATCCTGGGTTTTATTCCAGGACTAAAAGTACCTACAAAGTACATTAAACCATATTTCGATCAGATAGTTTTTTAGATTCCTCGGCTTCTACTCAACGGATTAAAAAACAAAGTACACCAGATTTTAAGTCTATACCTAAGCTATCCAACAGTGAATACCGCAATTCAATCGGTTTAGGAGTTTTGACGTGATATTTCAATCCGATAAGAAGATGCCGAGCAATCGATAAAAACTTTTTGACGGCTGAAGGAATTGGTATAATGGTATTTGGATAGTACTTAGAGTACTTTTAATCTAGAGAAATGACCACGCGTGCGAAGTCACGAGTACAGCTAGTAATAGTATAAGTCTAATCTATATATACTTATAATAAAACTGTAACGGATCCAATTCTGTACATTGAAGATATTTAGAAAAAAAAACGGACTTTCCTCTAGATTCGATACTGAAGCCAAAACAGTATTTTTTTTAATTTTTGTCTATCTGTCTGTCTATCTGTCTGTCTATCTGTCTGTATCTTGGCTAGGCATCACGCCGAAACTACTTAATGAATTTAGATGAAACTTAGTATGATTTGAGTTCATACTACGAGGTAGGACATAGGCTACTTTTCATCCCGAAAAATTAAAGGGTTCCCGCAGGATAGGGGTTGAAAGTTATTACAAAAAACACTTACCACTCTTAAACAACTGGACGGATTTTGATGCAACTTGGCACAGTCATAGTTTATATGATGGGTTAAAATTTAAAATTCTTTTTATCCCGAAAAAATAAAGATTCCTGCGGAATAAAGTCCCAAATTTTGTAAATTAAAGATATATTGTATTTTTTTTGGGGGGCCGTTCTATGTTCAATTCTAAAGCCTAAACTGTATTTTTTTTTGTGTGTCTGACTGTCTGTGTGTCTGTGTGTCTGTTGGACCTTGGAAGTGCATCACGCCGAAAATACTCAATGAATTCAAATGAAATTTGGTATGATTTGAATTCACACTTCGAGGTAGGACATTGGATACTTTTCATCCCGAAAAAATTAAGTGTTCCTGCAGGATAGAAGTGGAAAATTATTTAAAAGAACACTTAGCACGCTGAAACTATTGGACGGATGTTGATGCAACTTGGCACAGACATAGCTTATAAGACAGGTGAAAATTATGGATACATTTTGTCCCGAAAAAATAAAGGGTTCCTGTGGGATATGGGTCCAAATTCTGTATATTAAAGATATAGTGTTTTTTTTTTTTGGAAGTTACTCTTTGTTCTATTATGATGTCTAAACTGTATGTTTTTTCATTTTTGTCTATATGTCTGTCAGTCTGTATCTTAGCCGCGCATCACGCCGCCGGAACTACTGGATGAATTCAAAAGGAACTTGGTATGATTTGAGTTCGTACTACGAGGTAGGACATAGGATACTTTACATATCGAAAAATTTATGGGTTATTATTTAGGAGTTGAAACTTATTTAAAAGAACACGTACCACGCTGAACGTAATGGACGGGTTTTGATGCAACTTGTCACTTAAGTTATATGATGGGTTAAAATTGAGGACACGTTTTATCCCGAAAAAGTAATGGGTTTCTGCGGGATATGGGTCCAAAGTTATGTTAATATTTAAGTAATAAAATATTTTTTTTGGATGGTTCTCTATATTCGATACTGAAGCCAAACTGTTTTACTTTTTAATGTTGTCTGTCTGTTTGTCCGTATCTTGACCGCGCATCGCACCCAAACTACTACATGAATTCAAATGAAAAAAATGCTCTTGGGTGCTTAAAAAAGGTATTGAACAATTATTTTTTGTTAGTCGTTTCTTTCTTTCTGTTTGTCTGTATGTTTGTTTGTTCACGCATCACATAAAAACTACTGGACCGATTGCAATGCGGTTTTCATTGTTAGGTAGCTTAGGGTTTGATTTAAATCTGGTGTAATTGCTATATCAATCCGGTGAGTTAGAAGTATTTTTGACGGCTGAAGAAATGTTGTTCAAATGTTGGTATATTGATCCTGGAATAGCACATTATGGTACTTTGAACCTAAAGAAACGAACACGCGTGCGAAGCCGCGGGTACAGCTAGTAGTGAATAAAACTTCACTTTTCTTGCCAACAGTCTTTATCGGCCGCGAGCTAGGGCAATAAAGTCGACGCAGAGAGACTCGACGCTGCGCTAATAAACCATTTCATTCACCCTTCGGCAGATTAGGAATAGTGTGTAATCTCGTTATCAACCCACTTATTTTAGACTAGCTGTGCCCGCAGCTTTGCCCGCGTGGTAATTTGTCTGGGATATAAGCACCCTATGTGTTGTTCCAAAACCTTTGTGGCACATTTAGAAGTGAAAAAAACAACAAGTCGAGACCACTGATCAAACCTTAATAAATCGATAGAGGACATCAATACAAACTAAAACAAGTTGGGACACTAGTATCTTACAGTATCACGTTTCTGTGGTATTGGACCTAAAAGATAGCAAAATGTCTGATACGCTCTTTGTGTGTTTTTCTTTCGATAGTGTCTATAACAGGTTTCATGTAAAATGTAAGGTTTCATAAAACTTCGTTCAGCCTTCAAATAGTTTTTATCGATTGCTCGGCGTATGTTGGTTTAATACTCATGGTCCTACTAGTAAAACAGTAGTAGTTTGTTGCTAGTGGTCCAACCGAGTAGTAAAACAACTCGGTTGGACCACTAGCAACAAACGGATACTTACAAATTATTACTGATCGGATTGAAATATCAAGTACACGAGTTTTTAAGTCAACCCTAAGTTACCTATCGCTGAAAACTGCATCGCAATCAGTCCAATAGCTTTTACGAGATGCACGAACAGACAGACAGACAGACATACACCATTTATCTAAACTCATATCGTGAAATCTGGATTATGAACTCAAAAATGGTAGCATAATGACATACTTTACGTACTGCAAGTCTCTAATATGAAAAAAATACATTATAGCACTGTTTTTTTTAACTAAACAATGTTATGGTAATATACATTATTCCCATAAAAGCACTGGTTTGGCTCCGTACAACGAGGGTTTTCGCTTTATACAAAAGAGCGATTATTGACACATAGGTATATACTTAATAAACCAGTGTGTTGATATAATAAAAATAGAACGGAATTTATTCTTACTTATGCAACAGTAAATACTTACGTCTGAAACTTTGAAGCGTTCGTTGCGTTCGTCGAGGAGATAATCACACGCACAAGCGAAACGCGTATTTTTCGCAAGATGACTTGCGGGGCCTGAGATGTGTGGCGCCCGGGCTCCCTAATTAAACTATTAATTCTTTGCTGCGATTATGGAATGTTAGGTTTTTAAAAACGAGGCGTCTATCCCACTGCGGCATCTATCCGGGTTTTACCCTAGACTGGATTTCGGGGCCATAATTTACTTTAGATTTGTACCTATGTACCTAACCAATGTAATGTGGTATTTGTTTTACTGATAAAAAGTTTTATCCTGATTAAATATGTCCAACAGCAGTGTTAGTGAGGAGAATTTGACTCCACCTAACATCACGGAAACAGCAACGAACGTGACGACATTTTTTTCTTCATGAAATGTAATTCCTATTACATGAGTGTAGATAAAGTAGTGTATGAAACGGCATTGGGTACGAGAAAACTCGAGTGATACTATTAATAAAACTCGCCTCCGTCTCTGGTGTAACCCTCGTTATGCAACCGTTTCACAAACTACTATTACGAGAAGCTTATTTTAAGTACCGTTGACCATTTTTTTTTTATTATCTTCTTGTTCCAGTTTTTTTTGTTACACACTGCTTTATTATAAGTACAGATTCAGATCTTAAATCGTTTCAAGTTATAAAGTAGTTAGATTTAAAAGTCTCATTGCACCTGCTTCGCAGCGCTACTCAAACCACTAGAAACCCAAAGGTAACAACAAATGTAAGTAACATTTTAACGCCATGTAATAACTACTACTTACTACGAGTGGCGGAATGTAGTCTAGACTTTAATAAGCTCTAGACTTTTTATTCCGCTCAAGGACGGTCGGTACATCTTTTACTGTTAGTAAGAGTCAGGTCATAACTAAAGGTATTGGAATTCGATTTAGCCAATATTCTTTACATTGATTTGTTTCTTTAGAAACCTAACTTGGTTTAGTTATTATTTCAAGAAACAGGTTTAGTTTTTGGTGAAGTTTTGTCAGCGAGACCATTTTTGTTAAATATATACCGACTAGCTGTACCCGCGGCTTCCCACGCGTGGTAATATCTCTAGTTTAAAAATGCTCTATGTACTATTCCAAGACATAAAATACCAATAAAATTTGATTAAAATTCCTCCAACAGCCAAAAAGTTTTTATCGATTGCTAGGCTACTACTCATCGGATTGAGGTACCAAGAACACCAGTTTTTAAATCAAAGTATAATCTATCTAACAACAAAAACTGCATTGCAATCGGTCCAGTAGTTATTACGTGATGCACGAACAGAAAAACAGGTTATATTTCATGTTTAATAGGTTATTTAATTGTCCTCTCCTTGTTTTTTTGATAGATTTAAGATTCTCTAATCTAAGTACGAAACAATAATTTGTCAACAGCCTCACAAGCTCACAACTCATTTGTTTATTATCTTGTTTGTTTCAAATTTTAGATTGCGACAGATTTTTTCAAATACCTACTTCTTGTTTTTCGTACATCTAATGTTCTGTTTAAAGCCGTCTTAAAATAGTTATAAAAGATTTTTTAAGTTACCTTTACCTTGATTATTTCTTTAAAAACTGCAGGCTCGTTTATTTTTCAAGTAACGTTTGGTGGTCGTACTAACATTTGTTGACCCTAACGCTTTACCAAGATAATTTTTATAAAGATAATTAAAATTCAAAAATAGATTTGGCTTTTTCTTTCAAATCATATTTTAGAAACTTGTGTAATAGGTTGCGTAGGTTTTAAGTAGGTACCTAAACTATCAAACTAGAATGAAATAGAGTTTAGCAGCCGCTATTATGTTTGTGGCGGTGAAATTCAAAGTGAAACAGGTAAGACGTTGCTTTTATTGTCAAGTTACTTGCAACATTAACGAAGAACAAATATGTAGCTTACTTCCGACAAACTATAAGTCAGACAAATGATAAGTAAGAGAGAGTGAGAGTTAATAGTATCACTCGAGTGTTTTAATAACTAGTTATGTGCCGTTTCAAACACTACTTTATCTACACTCATGCAATAGGGACTTACATTTAATGAAGAAATAAATATGTCGTAACATTTTCTTGATTTTTCTGGTAAAAGCTCGTTCGTCATGTTCGTTGCTGTTTCCGTGATGTCAGGTGGAGTCAAATTCTCCTCACTAAGACAGCTGTCGGACATTTTTAATCAAGATAAAACTTTTTATCAAGGAAAACACATTAAATTAGTTAGGTACTAATGTAAAATAAATTATGGCGCCAAAATCCAGTCCATAGCGAATTGGCGCGCATACGGTCTAACACGCACCGCACGCATAGATAATAAATGGCGAAAACTCTCGTTGTGCGGAGCCAACGCAGTGTTTTAATGGGAAAAAATATATTATAACACTGTTTAGTTCAAAAAACAGTGTTATAATTTATTTACTTTTCTTATTACAGATAGAGGCGTGCCGTGCGTAATGTAATATCATTATGCCACCATTTTTGAGTTCATAATCTGTATTTTACGATATGAGTGCAGATAAAATACATAACAACCCGCACTAACAAACCCTAATCCAAATTGTACTAACGTGCAATTAAAAGATAAGGCCAACAGGCTTTATCTACCTATTTTACTTCCTACCCAATATAAGAAACCATACACAGAATTTATAATTTAGAAAAAAATGAATATATATAATTTTATAGAATAAAAAATATATAGGTATAAATGTATATCTATGTTTTTTATTGTTAAAAGCCTGAAAAAAACATTTTACTAACTCAAGACCTAAGATTAATCAATGAACGCGCTTTTACAGTGACAAATATATAAAAAATAAAAACATAAGTATATTTTTCTAAATTGTAATATTTTTAGTAGGGTTTCATATATTGGGTAGGAAGAGACATAGGTAGAAAAGGCCTGTTGGACATATCCTTTTGTTTTACGTTAGTTCAATTTGGATAAGAATTGTTTAGTGTGGGTTGTTTTTGTGTCTTGTTTATTTGGATTTGATTTTATTTTTGATTTTCCATTTATCAATTGCCTGACTTATACAATTTGGTGGAAGTAAGCTTCATATTTTTTCATCGTTCATTTTAAATATGTATTTCCGCAAAGTAACGCCTGAGTAAGTTACTTGTACATAAAAAAAAGAAGTTTTATATCTACCAGAAAACTCATAATGTATAGATACGGAACGTTCTAAACATCGAGGACGAAACCCTGGTTCATAAAGAACTGTAAGCATCTCAGTAGTCTCTAGTTCTTTCCTCAAGTCACCCAAGGCCTCAGGTATTCTTGTCGAACAAAAGGTTCTCACACACACTACATACAACTATGTAGAAACTTCCAATGAAGCTAAAGATGTAGCCGCCAAACGAGCGATTGAATAGAAGCGATATGAAACTGTCGTTTGTGAACGTTGGGTATAAAAATTGAATTTGCTCTGCCGAACTTTTGTCGTTTTGCTTTAGGGATAAAATTCGAATCTGGGCGTTGTGAGTTCCACTTGAAACGCTTTTGGAAAATGTTTTTAAACGAGACTTTCACTGATGATATTTTTTGTTTTAGGGTTTAGTGGACAAATAATTTCTTTAATTTAATTATTACTATTTTTAATGAGGCGTTTTGTTCCACTTATTTATGCACTAGCTATGCCCGTGGTTTTGACCGCGTGGTTATTTCTCTGGGTTAAAAGATTCCAGGACCAATAGTACCTATAGAGTACAGAATACCAAATTTCGTTCAGCCGTCAAATAGTTTTTATCGATTGCTCGGCTTCTACTCATCGGATTGAGATACCAAGTAAACCAGTATTTAAGTCAATCCCTAAGCTATCCAACAATGAAAACCGCATGCAATCGGTCCAGTAGTTTTAACTTGATGCGTGAACAAACATTCAAAAAGAAGGACACGATTTAAAAAATATAGTAGCATATTTTAAGTACCCTTGAACATATTTTTTTATTATGTTCATTGTACAGACTTTTTGGTACTTACTGCTTTATTAAGTCTAGATTATAAGCTCTTCCGAAGCACACCTCTTAGCCATGATGTTTGCCCATTTCTTTAGATCTCTGTCAATATTTTTAACAGAATTTGCATTAAAATTCCGAGAGTTTTCAATAAGGCTGCCAATATTCAAACAAAACATCGTCAAAAAGCCGTCTCCTCCAATAACAATTTAAAACAGTCACAGCAAGGTGCTTTCGCTTGTTTCATGGCCACAATCTCCGCAGAGGCTTAGCACCGTTGCACCGGGGCGCCATCTTTGCGACGGGATTAAATTTCAAAGAGGTTTTCCCTTGGAAAGCTTACCTATACCTAGAACCTTTGTATAGATGTTAGTTTAATATTAATACCTACTTCGGCGAAGAGAACTAAAAGGAAATTAAATTCTTTGGTGAAATATTCGTTTTCATTTCGAGGATGTTTATTATGTCTTTATGAAAAGCCGTCCCGTCTCTTATGTTTTTTCTCCTTTGCTTGGAGAAATTTCTTTTATTTCAGATGTTGTCGTTCTTCAGTTGAAATTGTTGTTTAACTTTTGCTAATACTATATGTGGGTAGGTTAAGAATTAGTTATATTAATAAATATATTAAGTATTAGGAATAGAGTATACCGCGCCCTTCTCCAAAAATAAAATAACACTTATTCACCGCTAAATATCATCCGATTTCTTTTTGGATAGGTAAATTTGTTTCATTGATTAACTACGCTTACTCGTTATATTCTATTCAAGTGATTGACACTAATAACATTAGATTTCACCACAATTTAGGGGGTGGAAAATGCTTTCCCCCAAAACACCAATTCTATCAAAAACTGTACTACTAAAACTCACTCTCTCTATCCTTCGTATCGGGGATCGGGGGGAGGAGGTGAGATAGCAATTCATTTTCTCTATACCCATTTTACGAACATTTCTTCAAAGGACTCTACTTAAATAATACGTTATAACCGCATCAGTACGTCTCCTAAACTTAGTAGGTACACCTGCTAGGCATTACTAAGTGTACCTAAATGTACAAAAGTACTACAAGTTCATGAAGCAAACCAGCCAGAAATTTCCATAACGCTCCTTTAAAGTGATCGCAATACTCGTCTCGGTGCACAAAGCAAAGTGACTACGACGCTGTTCAATCAAGTTAACAGTGGAGGCAGTGAGGCGCGCACGCATTCGAGCAGAATGATGATGTATTATAATGGCGAAACGAGATATAGTGGACTGGTGATGCCTATCGAGATATAGTTTGTCAACTTTGTTTGGTTTGTGCCCGCGAAATAGGAGTGAGGCAGGGACAGTTTTGATATGTTCTACTCGTATATACACCCGTGTTAGAGCAGGAAAATTACCCCGAGTTCCATTGTCTCATGAAGTTATCTATTGGTATAAAACAGGCTTATAAGGACATGACCTCCAAAGTTGTATTGCTTTAATTGAAAATGAAACATTTTTGTAGTTACCAAAATGGAATCTTTAGCAGCTACATTTCTCTGATGTATAATATTAGTGTGATAGTGTCATATAACGCGTCTATAACGCAAATTCTAGTGGAAGTGACCATGTCAGTTAAATAACTTAATCATATTGTGGACCTGCTGATGCCCGCGGCTTCGCACGCGTGGTCATTTCTCTAGGTTAAATGTACTCTATGTGTTAGTCCAGGACCTGAAATACCAATATACCAACATTTGATCAAAATTCCTTCAGCCATCAAAATTATTTTTATCGATTGCTCGGCTTCTACTCATCGGATTGAGATACCAAGTACCCCAGTTTTTAAGTCAAACCCTAAGCTATCCAACATCATGTTTTTTGTTTTTCTCTACTTTTGATTCGCCGTAGTCGGGTAAAAAATAATGCCTTTGACACTATCAATGAAGACAAATCGATTGATACTTTGATTGTCAAAATCGGACCAATAGGGGCGACGCTATGGTGGAACATCCACTTAAGACGACTGAAGACACGTAAGAAGACTGTTAAACTCATTACCCTTCTTTTGCATCGCCTTACTCGAGTAAAAATGCTTCCGCATGTTTCCATACATTTCAAATCAAGGTTCGACTGTCCAAAGCAAAACGGCTGTCATTATATTTAACTAGCTTTTGCCCGTGACTAAGTCCGCGCCGACTACAGTTTATTGCGTTGACACCTGTCACTGTGGCACCTGTCACTTTCACATCTGTCACTTTCACACTTGTCACTTTGACACCAGTTACTTTGACAGCTGTCACTTTGACACGTGTCTCTGTGATAGTTGTCACTTTGCCACCTGTCACTTTGCAATCTGTCACTTTTACACCTGTCTTTTGTATGGGATTTGTCATCGATGTGACAAATCCCATACAAAATTAACAATTTAGACAATTTAGTAAAAATTCTAAATCGTGATGAAAGGTATATACCCTATGTCCTTTTCTGTACCCCTGACAAAGTATGTGCAATATATAATAATGATCGTTTGAAGACGTCTAAGCGTAACAAACAAAATTAGCAGCATCGTCCACTAGGAAGATGCTATTAACTTAGCCTGATTGCAAATTGTATGTTTGTCGTGATAATATGCAAAAAGGAATATTCGCTTACATTTCGATTCAGGTAATTATTTTGGAAACAAATTACAGTTGGGAACCTAGATAAACACAAATTATGTCTCGCAGCAGGCGAGGGCGCAAAAAGAAACCGAAATATAATAAAGTATTTATTTCGAAGTTACAATTTAAGTAGAGTTAACTTAAATAAGTCACAATCAGTCGATGTTAGAACAGAAAGTGTCGTTCATCATTCTTATAATAATGGTCCCGATGTCAGTTACTTCTAATTCGGTGAACTGCAGGCGCAATGTCAGCGATCTGCGTTCCAGTGTTGGAATGGCCGCGTGAGTCATTATTGTGTCGTCTTCGTTTAGTAGCTAATACATAACACACTCTCCGAATTCGAAAAATATCATAACACTGTGAAAATTGAGCATATTTTCACAGTGTTATGATATTTTTCGAATTAAAATGAATTTTGGTATTACATGTGTAAGTATGGAAAATTCATCCTTTGCCGATCCCTTAAAGTTTAACGTTACGATGATCGATGAATGAATCTATATCTTCTATACTTATATCAAAGCAGATGTTTAACGTTACGATGATCGATGAATGAATCTATATCTTCTATACTTATAATAAAACAGATGTTTAACATTACGATGATCGATGAATGAATCTATATCTTCTATACTTATAATAAAGCAGATGTTTAACGTTACGCTGAGTGATGAATAAATATATATCTTCTATACTTATAATAAAGCAGATGTTTAACGTTACGGTGATCGATGAATGAATGTACGAGTATATCTTCTATACTTATGATAAAGCAGATGTTTAACGTTACGACGATCGATGAATGAATCTATAACTGCTATACTTATAATAAAGCAGTAAGTAACGAAAACTCTGTACAAGATAATTGAAAGAATTGGCAAGGTACTTAAAATAAGTTTAAATGGTGTCAATTATTACAAGCATCACGTAAAAACTACTGAACCGATTGTAATGCGGTTTTTATTGTTGGATAGCTTAGGTTTTGACTTAAAATCTGGTGTAGGTACTTGGTATCTCAATCCGAACAGTAGAAGCCCAGCAATCGATAATAATACATTACTGCCGCGGTCTGTAATGACTTCGTTGCTGGCAGCGATGATGATGGTCGAGAACTTAACTAAGCAAAGCTCGAAGCCATCATAGCGTGGCCAGCAGGGCAGTCATTGCGGACCAAGGCGTGTATAGTGCTTTACTCAAACAATGCGAGGAATTTAAATAAAACCAGCTTAGTATAATAAGAATTTACTCAAACAATGCAACAACAACGAAAACAATAACGACAACGACAAAGACAACAACAACGACAACAAGTTGGAGCCTTTATTAGATAATTATTTTTTGTTTAAAATACTCCGATTAGGTCCCATTTTTTTTTTAATCAAAGTTGGTTTAGTTATTTTTATGTAGGAGGGTAAGGGTGCAGGATTTTTAGTGTTTGTTTACAAAAGTTTTTTTTTTTTGGCATTTTGTTTTTATTGGTACTGGAATAACACATAGGTTACTTTTAACCCAAAGAGATTGCCACGCGGAGAAAGCCACGGGCACAGCTAGTCTACCAATTAATATAACTACATATTGCCTAGAGCGTAATAAAAAAAAATGCTTAACATAAAATTATGATGAAAGTGTCCTCCATGTTCGGTTTATGCAATCCGCACAAATTACATGTTTCCGCAGGTCAACATTTTGCTTCAGTTCAGTGGCGTTAGCGCCATCGTGCCATTAACATCTAATTAACGACCGATTAAACTAAAAGACAATTAATCATAGATCTAATTAAAACTCGTTAGATAACCTAAATATATGTGGTCCATGCCCGAGGATCTACCTTGGGCATGGACCACATATATTTAGGTGCAAGGCACACAATTGGCCTTATTTGGCCTTAGTCAAAACCGGAGTGGCGTTTGTGTAACAAGTGTTAGCAGTGACTCATTCGCGCTACAGTCTGCGTATGTCTCCTCTATATTTGTTGTTGGTGCACAGAATGTGGGGTACGCAACATTCACTTCATATGTATTTACTTATATTAATATTATAGTCTGTCGAATCAATCTCTAGTAGTACGTACGTTCTATAGGAAATCATTCACAACACAAGCTGTCCGACTGTGGAATGCATTGCCGCTATATATCCGACGCGCTATATCCTTGTCGATTTTCAAAACTGTGATGAATTAATAACTATTTGTATAACTTCTGACAACACAGCTGCTTATAGTTTTCATTTATCTATTTATATTAATATGTATTACATTATTATTATTATTATATAATTTATTTTATGTAGCAGGCGGTTTTGTCGCTGTTATTCATTTAAGTAGTTAATAATTATTCTGAATTGTACACCACCGTCTATTTCTGCTTCCTCTGATACTGAAAACTCCAAGGGTTGTGTGGAAGAGATCGCTTTAAGCGATAACAACGCCTAATGCATTCACTTATTTAAGTATTTTTTGTTCTTTGTTTTTTTGGTATACTATTAAGTATTTCGTATCGTATCGTAAGTAAACACAAAGCCCTCTTGATCTAATAAGCGTTATCCATACCAATACATAAAAGTGAAACGTTGTGTGTTTGTTTGTTTGGAGAGCTTTCACGCAATAACGGCTGGACGGATTTTGTTGAAATTTAGAATGGAGATAACATAAAACATAGGCTACTTTAAATCCCGGAATTTTTTAAGTTTCTACGGGAAAACTGGAAAAATGTTGATTACTCACAGTAAAGAACGGTTGCCACCACAGAATGGTCTGTGGTTGTCATTGATACGAAATAACAAGTCTGTCAAAAAACATCAAGAGCATTGGTGCTATACCAACTTTTGCATTGGTTTTAATATCCTAGAAGAAAATATTATGCTTATTTTCGTGATAAACAGTAGTCCGCGCGTACGAAGTCGCGGGCGGGCTAGTATTGAATAAATACAGGATTTGCCTTCCCATCTTGCTTAACATTGAACCCTCGGATAAAACTCAAGAGCTCAAGGGTCCAAAAAACCCAAAAAAATAACCTTCGTATCAACTCAGAGCCACAAATAACGGAGAGTTATTCGAAATTATCGCAATTAATCAAGCGACAACAGACCTCTTATCTGTAATCATACCACATCCCGCCGAACAAAAGCCACTCCAAACCGTTTTTAGAACAATACCCACTGACTTTATAAAGCCCCTAAATCCTTTAAAAGAAGGGAAAACGGCAATAAAGCCGCGCTGTTTGCGGCAACACCGATGGGGCTGCCAGAAAATACAACGAAACTCCCCAGATACAACGCTGAGCCGCGTCGGTTTTTTTTTCAATTATTCTAGTCTGGAATTTAGCCATTAAAATTCTTAAATTAATCCGCGAACGTTGAATACCTGAACTCGTTTCGACTTCGCAAAGTTTTTGTTGGGTAAAAGTTTCCATTAGATTTTTAACTGATATCCCAGCTTTCAGCTTTTATTATTTTTACACGTGACGTTGTATAGATTTTGAATATTTTTCAAGCCGATGTCAAAAGAAGGAGGTGAGACGATCAGCCGAGTTTGGTGAACAAAAAACGTAGATCTAGCCCATATAAAAAAGTGTATCAAAATCGTGTGCCGAGTTTTCCTTTTAGGCAGACCGGAAATCGGGCACATGCCACTCCAAGTAATATTCCCTGTTCAGCTCCAAGTCCATGACTTTAAACAAGTACATCATCACAGTAAGAGAAAAAAGTGTATCAAAATCGTGTGCCGAGTTTTCCTTTTAGGCAGACCGGAAATCGGGCACATGCCACTCCAAGTAATATTCCCTCTTCAGCTCCAAGTCCATGACTTTAAACAAGTACATCATCACAGTAAGAGAAAAAAGTGTATCAAAATCGTGTGCCGAGTTTTCCTTTTAGGCAGACCGGAAATCGGGCACATGCCACTCCAAGTAATATTCCCTCTTCAGCTCCAAGTCCATGACTTTAAACAAGTACATCATCACAGTAAGAGAAAAAAGTGTATCAAAATCGTGTGCCGAGTTTTCCTTTTAGGCAGACCGGAAATCGGGCACATGCCACTCCAGGTAATATTCCCTCTTCAGCTCCAAGTCCATGACTTTAAACAAGTACATCATCACAGTAAGAGAAAAAAGTTTATCAAAATCGTGTGCCTAGTTTTTCTTTTAGGCAGAGCTTTCAGATTGTTTTTTCCCCTTGAGATTGGATAACAATTAAATCCAAATCTGCTAATACGGAAATCGGGCACATGGCCACTCCAAATAATATTTCCTCTTCGGCTCCAAATCCATGACTTTAAACAAGTACATCATCCAAGTAAGAGAAAAAAACGTGGTACTCGAGATGATGTAAGGTTTCTAATGATACCCCAAACATCCAAATCTGACCAGGCATTTAAAACTTATGGTGGAACAAAGAAACTTACATACATACATACATACATACATACATACATACATACATACATGAACCCAGAAAACATTACACTACTATTTAGGGCAGTCGTGCAAAAAATAACACGGCTCCTCACCACACAAAATGTTGGTATCACAAAATTTTTGATATCGATATTGGCCGATGTTCTCGGGTAACAGGTTTTTTTTTTCTAATTAACCTGGTTATAGAATATTTTTTAGTAGGAGAGTCAGTAAAATAAATTATGTTTTCTACTGTTTGTTTGTCGTATGAGGCAGTGCTGGCCTCTGGTGTCAGAGTTTGTCAGGCTACCCGAGGGCCTCTGACATGGCTCAACGACTGCTATAATTCAATATCAGCCGGGACAGTGCCTTCCGAAGCACGGAGCGAATGAAAACGGCACATAACTTAGAAAAGTCATTAGTGCGGAGCCTAGGACCGAACCCGGTATAGTTGGATTCTAAGTTGCACTATTGAAGGCTTCCGTCGCTCTACTATGTTTTCTACTGCAAAGCAGATACAATAAAATAAGAAGGTAAGTACTGTGCAATTCTTCCAATGTGGGGCACAGGCTGTTCTTGGCATCTAAACAGCTCTCTCTTATCGACTATGTGATTTGGCAGTCGTCGACGAGAACTTCTGTTGCATAATTTTATTGGTCCATACAAAATATTGTCGAAAACAGTCTACAACATTTGTTTTACGCGAATGCCAGATAAACGGTAGTTAACCTGCAGTTAGCCGAGATTTAGAGAGAGAGTAGTTAAAGCTGGAATTAAAAGATATTTGAAACATAAAAGAAACAAAGTAAACTCGAATAAGGTTTTTCAAAGGTTGTTTAATTAACCGAAGTTCGAATGGTGCTGAAGACCTGGAAGAGATCGCTTTTAGCGAAAAGGCGACGCGTCCTTCTTCATTTGTTTTCGTTCCTAAACTTTTGTTACATTTTATGGTGTGTACCCAAAAGAGTATATTTTCCAATATAGTTATACCATCCAAATACCAAAACATGATTTGGACTTTTATATACGAGGTGTCAATCGATTTCTTAGGTACCTACTCGTAGGTACCCATCGTAGTTTGCTTGGCATTTATATTCTTAGCTTTATTTCGTAGTTTTCAGAACATTACATACACATACACACACATTACACATTGTAGTTTGCATTCATGTTTTTGTCAATTTTCAAAAATATGGTGAAAAATCACTATTTGTCTAACCTCTGACAACACAGCTGCTTAAAATTTTTCATTTAACTATTTATGTTGATATGTATTAATTTATTATAATTATATATATATTTATTTTATGTAATATATATTTACTAATTATATATATATATATATATTATGACATATTTTTTTTTATATAATTAAGTATTTTTAAGTAATTAATAATTATTCTTAATTGTACACCACCGTCTATTTCTGCTTCCTCTGATACTGTCCATCCAAAGGTTGTCTGGAAGAGATTACTTTAAGCGATAAGACCGCCAAGGTAATACAACTTATTTAAGTTTTGATATTGTTTGTTCTTTGTTTTGGTATACAATAAAGTATTTCGTATCGTATCGTATATTGTTTCTTGACGATAACGACGCGATAGATTTAGGTGTACTATTATTTATTCTTTGGCAAGGTTATACATTTAATTATTAAGATTGGCACATGCATATAATCATCTCTAATATGGGACCAAAACGAGTACTCATGAAAACTTACTAAATGCACTAAGTAGGTAAAATTCAAAAAAAAAGTTATTTTTATATTTCCATATTTTTTTCAATACATAGTAAATTTTACTAGTCTGGCTATAAATACTGTTACATAAACACTTTTCTTTTTTTCAACTTTTTAATTATTTTGAATTTGATTTCTTTCGATTTCGCGCCATTTCACATATTTTTTCGTGTTCATTATCAAATTACAATAAGGAATGGGGTGTTAAAGAAAATAGGATTGCAGTGATCGCCTTCCACAAAGTGGGTATGGAGCCGTCGGTCATATTCCAGACACTTCAAAAGCTTGGTATCAGCCCTATGTTCGTATATCGTACTATCAACAGATACAACAACACTTCCTCTGTCGAAGACCATAAATGATCGGGGCGGCCGCGTGCTGTTAGAACTACAAAGGCTGTTAATGCTGTTACAAGCCAGAATTCGTCGAAACCCCATTAGGAAGCAAGAAAATCTTATCGCGAGAAATGAAGATTCCCGCTAAGACTCTGTCGCGTATTATAAAACAAGACCTGAAGCTCGGTGCTTATCGTCGATATACAGGACATGCCCTTAATCAATCTTTACAATTAAAGAGAGTGGATCGATCAAAACACCTTCTGTCACGATACGCAGGTGGAAGGCACAGAAATATCCTCTTTACCGATGAAAAAATTTTCACGATTGAAGAGTACTACAATAAGCAAAATGATAAAGTGTACGCTCACAGTTCTAAAGAAGCGGCTCAAGTGGTCGGAAAGGTACAACAGGTTCATCATCCTGCTTCAGTGATGGTGAGTTCTTATCAAGGCGTCACAAAGTTTTTTTTTTATGAAACAGGAGTGAAAACTTCGGCCAAAGTGAGTCAAGAGATTGTCTTGGATAGAGTTGTGAAACCTCTCAGCAATACACTTTTAAAAAATGTACGGTGGACTTTCCAGAAGGACCTGGTCACAAGGCGCGAACTACCCAAGCCTGGCTTGAAACCAACGTTCCGGACTTTATAAGAGCTGAAGACTGGCCCTCATCTAGCCCAGACCTCAACCCTTCAGACTACAAAATATGGTCAGTTTTAAAGGACATGGCCTCATAGCCATGGACACGGCTACATTGAGTCTCTTAAAAAATCTCTGGATCAAGCAGTGACGAAATTCCCCATGGAAACAGTGCGTAAATCCATTGATTTGTGGCCAGACAGATTAAAGGCCCGTATATAAGCCAAAGGAGGCCATTTCGAATAGTTTTATTATTTTATTTTTTGCTGAGACTTTAATAACTATGTACGTATAAGTTTTAGTAATATTACATAACTTCATAAAAAAATATTTGCATTTTCATTTCTAACAGAACTTATGGCCGGACTAGGTATATACGGACTTCTGAAAACGATATTTTTATCACAACTCGCAAGGCATGTCACAACACCGGAAGATGTTGTTCCTTTTCAAAAGACTGGCGTATATAAGATAGATTGCAGCTGTGGTAATTCCTACATTGGCCAACCAAGCGTTCTATTAGCAGAAAGGTCAAAGAACTCAGTGCAGCTGTAAAGAACCGCCGGATAAATAATCTACAGTCACAGAGCATTTACTCGAAACAGGCTCTCATCACGGGATTGAACTCTACGACCCAAAGTCCACGGAACGTCACTGCTTCTCCAGGATTGTAAGTGAAGCGGTTGAAATTAAAAAAGTATCCCAATTTCAACCAGGAGCAGGGCGGTCGCACTCCGCAACAAGTACAAATAAATTCAAGGACCCAATATTCGGGTCCGTTCAGTCGAGTGTCAAGCGTGCGCTCGATGAGTCGCGCGCCTTGTACTTAGCGATAGAGCACCTACTTACGTAAAGTTATTGACAAACTTTATTCGTGTTTTAATTATGAGTACCAAGAAGAAAGCTAGAAAGTACTGCATAGCATTCGGCTGTTTGAATAGTGATAGAAATGACGAATTGTCATTCTTTACGCTTCCAAAGGATATTGAAAGGTAATAAATTGTAATACCTATAATAGGTCCTAGTTATGTAGTTAGATATTGATATTTTTTTATTACCTAGGTTCCTATAGTTTTATGTTATTTCATTTGTGTTCCATACCGAAGCTACGCATATTTAAGGTTTTACCGCGCAGAAATAAAGTCGTTTATTAAATCGACCAACGTAATTTTATAATTGATTATAGTAGGTATTGTTGATCGGAAAATGAATTACTGTGCTGACTTAGTAAGTAGCCTAAATACTTTTAACACCTTTTATTACGGAGGTAGCAATTTATTTTTCACTCATTAAAAAGCATGGAATTCAGACAGGCACCTTTATTCAACAAAGTGCAATACCTATAGGATATAATTATAATCAAACAACGACACGTAGGTAGGTATCTCACTAAAGTTATCGGCGTTCTGAAAACGGGATAAGTAGGTAGTAAAAATGAGGTAGTCGCTCTATTCTGATAAGAATGTCATTGTATGTAATAGAACTATTTTAATTTATAATAATAAGTAATAACATAATACATTATTACTTATTTATTCTGTTACAATATCTAAGTCATAACATATCACAGAATAATTAGTAGTACAAGTACCTAGTCATATCTTAATAGAACCCTACCGAGCGAAAAAGGGACAGAGCGATTCTGAAACGGTTAGAGCAATGGAAGTTCTCGCGCGTTGTGATACGGTGCATTCTAGCCTGCACGCGGTGGGCGGGCGCCTTCTAGGTAAATATAATTGAAAGCTCGCAGCGCCGTGCGAGTTAAATTGCACTTTATAGCGTTGTAGCGAGAGTCGCCATTTATTGAAATGACTTTAATCAGTTAGCCTTCTGTACTTGTACTATTATTTATTCTGTGCCAGGAGGATGGTTTCAAGTTGGCTGCGTCGTGGAAACCAGAAATAAGCAAGTGTTCACGTCGCGGTTAATGTCAGAAAAAATGTGTTGTGTGTCGTGACAATTCTGATTTTTTACAAAACCAAATGCGGGTAGTTAGCGACAACGCTCGCCCTTCTAGACACTGACACCCGCTACTTCAGTCTTCTCGTGACCACGATTAATGCAACTCGATCGAAACCTTGAGTTAAATAAAATAACGTTTCCAGCGCGATTAAGCCCCATTTAAATAATTAACTATGTGTAAGAATCGCGAAAATTTAAAATTTACAAATACAATGCTATGTCTGAACAAAGTTAAAAGAAGGTGAGGATAGTTAAACACATTTTCATTCAAAAAAATATTCATTTGCCAATATCGCTATCTGTCTCCAAAACGTCCATTCGTTTGTGTTATCACAAATTGGTAAAACTTTGTTCAAGAAAAAGTCTGACAGGAGATCTTAACTGCTGATCGGTAAGTGAACTCCGCAGACCAGTCCTGATTATAAATTATATTCTTATCAAGAATTGTCTGATTGTTTTTGAGGTTAACAGAAACGAGTTTCACGTGGAAAAGGGAATAATGTAAATCTACAATACAATTGGAGCTCATACTGACACATTTTGACCCTGCTAATGATCTGTCTATACTTATAATAAAGCAATCATCATCATCATCAGCCCGTGTCAGACCAATGCTGGACATAGGCCTCTGTCAAAGCACGCCACTGAGCCCGATCTTCAGCTCCTCTCTTCCAGCCGCTGCCAGCCACTTTGCGTATATCGTCACTCCACCCAGCTGGAGGGCACCTTACTCTACGTTTACCGAGTGGCGGTCTCCACTCAAGAACACATCTACCCCAACGGTTATCAGTCCTTCGAAAGATATGACCAGCCCACTGCCAGTTCTGCTTACTTATCCTAAGGGCTATGTCGACAACTTTGGTTCTCTGCCGGATCACCAAATTCCGGATATGATCTTTCAGAGAAACATAAAAAAATATAGTGAAGCAGTAGTACGAAAAAGTCTGTACAAAGAAGATAATTAAAAAAAAAGTGTAGTGTACATAAAATAAGCTTATAAAGACATGATTTTGAAGCTTATTTTAAGTGTACTAAACCTTTTCGTTTGTTCGCACATCGTGTAAAACTGCTAGATCGATTGCGATGCAGTTTTCACTGTTGGATAGCTTAGGGTTTGACTTAAGAACTGGATTACTTGGTATCTTAATTGGATGATTAGATGCCGAGCAACCGATAAAAAACTATGTGACGGCTGAACGAATTTTGAAGAAATGTAGTTTAATGTACTTTATAGGTACTTTTTGGTCCTGGAGTAATACATATGGACTATTTTAAATGAAATGACCACGCGGGCAAAGCCACGGGCACAGCTAGTCTTACATAAACACCATTACGTGCTAACATAAAAAAAAACTAACATTAAAAAAAAGATATAAAAAAAAAAAAAGATTTTTCTAAAGACATGGTACATGTTCGTGATTAAATTATGCCTAACCGTCTAGTTCAAAGTTATGAATTATAGTGCTAGAGTAAAAACGTGTCTCCCGTTATACCTTAGAAAGTAGTTATACTTGTGCCGAATACCGCATTTAATGATCCTTTCTCAAAAACGTACCAGCATATTGTGACTGTTTTGTTTGAGCTACTTAAACGTGTTGGGAGTCGTTCCGTAAAGCACCCCAAAGAGCCCCTTGGCGCACTGTATTCGACGTGTCGTGGCGATGTCATAGAATTGAACATTTCATGAAATGGTTGGCCACATCATGAAAAAGATATATTTCATGTAATTATCGGTCACATCGTTAAATAGTTTGGCCAGATGAATGAATAATCAGAGTTTGATAACAAAACAGCTAAACGCACGCCTACTACTTGATATGGTCAAATATTAGTAATCATATCTTGGCCTTGATAGGTTAGAAGGCAAGCTCCCGCCTTCGTCTTTGTGTCTTTATTTAGTCTTGGAAACCTATCTGTTTGAACGCCTTTGGTATCATGAAACCCCTACATTAATGATATTTAATGATATGCCTAAACGTGGATTGAAATTGAATATCATTAAACGTTGATGTTTCAACAATATGGTCTGTTTCAGCTGGGCATTTCATGAAATAGAACATTCATGAAATTATCGACCACATCATGAAATTATCAAGTTCTACATATTATGATATGGCTACGACAGACAAATCCCCTTTCAACACACTCCTAACCACATTTTATTTATGTTTTTATCTATGTGTTTTCGTAATGTTGTGTGTTTAATAAATGATTTTTCTTTCTTTCTTTTTCTTTCAAAATCGTGGCTTCATCATAGGATGCCATTAACGCTTTTTTTATTATCCCCGAAGTAAAAATTAGAGGTGTTATAAGCCATTGCCTCGCTGTCTGTGTGTCTACGAGTTTGTGTGTACGTATTTAGCATCATAGTCCTTACGGATGGATCGATTTCAATGTGTTTTTTGCTTGAAAGCTGGAGCTGGTGAGGTGGTTCTTAGCTTTGTTTGGGAGAAGCCGTTCCCAAGAATATTCAGGTTTGATCACTCTTTGTGATGGGATCTTGGGCACTAAAGAAGCTACAAGTAGAAACGAGTGATGTTTAAACTTTGTAATCGAATCTTCAGTTTCAGTCATTCTTCATGCCTGCATACATAAATGACGGTATGATGATGACTATCCTCTATCATCTTAAAGCTGACGTCATGAACAGACACACCCACACTCCCACACACAAACATATATACTCCCTTGCATGCCTTTAATTGGAAATCATTAGAATGCCTCAAACGTTTTTGTAAAATAATTATAATGGGATATATTTATTCGAATACGGGCCTACAGCCTAGTATGGAGCCACTGATATATATTTTTTTGATTCTTTATTCATATTTTGTAGTACTAAATTGTTGTTTTTTGGTAAATACATTTTTTTAGATAGTTTGCTTGGCCTCGCTTCGATAGCTTAATCAGAATTTTTGGAAATGTAAAAGTTTGCGGCATTATACTGTGCCTCATTAGTTGAGATCGTATCTGAAGTTTTTCTTTTACCTGCGTTACCAAAAAATACATCTAGTTAAGTACTACATAAAAAAAGTTGGACATCTCACATGTCATTACATCATAGCCTAGTCCCACTACCAGTTGGCTACGTACCCAACATATGAGCTTGCGGCTTAGCAATGTTAATTCTACGAGCCAATTAAGTACCAGCATTTGGAATCGATGGAACTTGCGAAAGGTAATCTTCATTTTACCAATCGATCGCATCTACAAAACAAAAAACAAAACCGATACCGGGCAGCTTGCCCGGTCAAGTCCAATTGAAACCCACAGCACGTCTGCCTTACTCCATACAAGGGTCTCATAAAGCTTTGATTTCTCAGTAGCTTCATATTATATTCATTTGATGCAGTAACGGCCGCAGTTTGCTTGTAATGGCCGGCGTCCAGACTTGAAAGCCTGCGGGCAGCACGTAAGTCCTATATTTTTAGACTTAGTGGATGGATTTACAATGGACAAAAGCTTATCATTGATATTTATCCTGTATAGATTTCAAAGATCAAATACTTTTTTAAGGTAAAGCTACTTATTTTATATTTGCAATAAACTCGGGTTACCTCAATACATAGGAATTAAGCCATCAAACAGTATCACGAAAATCTATCTTTTCGATCTAGGTTTTAGGGATAACAAGGATTTGTGAATGTCAGTAAGCCAAATCAACATTGGGGACTTAGCTCAAGAAAATACACAATTGAGAGCGCATTTCAAGAACAGTAATACCAAAATCTTATCTGTTGCTCATCTCTCACCGGGCTTAGATAAATTAGAAAAAATACTAAGCTAGCTAGATTAGCTGCTGTGCTATCATTTAAATAAATATTTACCTATACATACATACATACACATACATACATACATACATACATACACATACATACATACATACATACACATACATACATACATACATACATACATACATACATACATACATACATACATACATACATACATACATACATACATACATACATACATACACACACACACACACATACATACATACATACATACATACATACATACATACATACATACATACATACATACATACATACATACATACATACATACATACATACATACATATCTGCTGAATTTCTGGATGATTCTCTTTTTGTTTGAAAGAGAATTTGAAAAAAAGGTTTTTTCTCCCGTTTAGTCCCAGATAAATGTTATCAAAATTGGGTCAGTACTTTTTCATTAAACCCATTTGAAGATGTTATATATATAGATTGATTGTAAGTGAAATATATGTACCTACGTTTGAAAGCTATCTCGCCTGATGATAAGCGAGATTGAAGGTACATATTTTGCTATATTTTTTCTTTTCCTTGTAAGTAGTAAGTACCTACACCATCCAATAAGTGGTGTTGCGTGTCACCGCATAGAAAATTCAATTCCGTACCATCAGCAACAAGCGTATTGCGTGACAGGGAGCCGAATACAACGAGCGTGATCGATATCTTCTGCCTTTGTATTTCTTGCTACAATTTTCCAAGCTTTTAACATCTAAGGACAAGCTAGCCTGGATATGTAGCGGCTTAAGAAATGCTAGTCTATTTTATTTCTATTATGAAATGTGCCTTGCGTTTTGTCTATTTCTGCAACTTTTGTTATTTTTATTCTGGGTGATTGGTGACCAGGTCTTTCACTTGATGGTAAGCACGACTCCTGCGCAAGATAATCGCATTTTTTGTTAGCAAGGGCATATTGCGAATGTATTTCATTTCAACCTGTTTTTATTAATATCATTGCTTAATGAAACTTGAAGACGGCTAAGTAGAAATTATGGATTTATCATTATGTCAGTTATTGTTATGTTTCAACAAAATAAGTATATAAGCACATTTTAAAACTGCGCTTCCATTTTTCTCACTCAAGTTAGAAACATTGCTCAGTTTATTTCTTTCAGTAGATGGTATCCACAAAATAAGTACCTTTAAAACGAATGTTAATTGAGACTGTTGCAACCAATTATCACTGTCTCAAATACAGTAAAATCAATTCTTCATAAATATACTTTGGTTCCAACTTATTCTTAGTTTCTTGATTGTTAAGTACATCATTATTTCAATAGATATTCATTTTTGTGGCAAAACAGAAACAAATTTAGAATAGAATAGAGAAAGGTTTGTTTAGGTGAAAAAATTGTGACTCTTTTCTCCGTCTTTATGAAGGCAAATTTTCTCTAAGACGTCATAATTGAGCTATCGTTAACTTAACAAATGAAAACCCTCGGTTTTTTTCTTTATTTTTAACTAACGACTCGTCCTGGCTTCTCACGGTTAGCTAAAGCTTTCTCTTTATGTGTACATGATTCTACCCGTGTTTTGATTGTCAATTTTTTGTAAAAAACGGTTATTGTGACATAACTATAATAGTTAGACATATAGTCTGGTTGTCTTTTTTGTGAGTAATGATAAGTACTATAAACATGTAGTACATTTTTCTATGGTACATCAGTAATTTTCTCAGCGCACGCCAAATGATGACTTTATAGTCAAATTTGTGATATCTTGGGTTACATTATTCAAATTTTCGCACGGATCTCCAGTTTTTCGAAAAATAAAATACAGCCCATGTTACTCGCTGATAGAGTAACTTTCTATAGGTGAAAGAATTTTAAAAATTAGTTATGTATTTTTTGAGTTTATCCATTACAAACAAACAAACATACAAAAAATCAAATCTTTCCTCTTTATAATATTAGTATAGATTAACATTTTTCAAGAACGTCTTTAAGATGGTATGAATGGCGTGGGTAACGATTTCTTTTCATAATGGGCGAGAAACCAGAAATAGTTTGATAGAGACCGTTGTACAAGAAGTAGAGTAAAGCTCGTAGAGTTCTATTCCCGTCGGATCTGGTAAACAAATTACTTAATGTAGATTTAATTTGATGTACCTACTGGAATAAATACTCGAATTCCAGGCAACGTAAAACGTTGGTGCTTCTAAATTACAGCTGAAAAAGACCTGAAAGTTAGTTTTAACTCTGCTCTACCATATCAAATCAGTAAGTAACAAAAAGTATGAATAAAAAAATTTAAAAAAATGTCTAGGTGACTTAAGATAAGCTACTGAACAAGAACATAACATTTTTACAAATGGTGTGTCTGTGTGTATGTTCGCGCATCACATAAAAACTACTGGACCGATTGCAATGCAGTTTTCACTGTTGAATAGCTTCGGTTTTGACACTTTGGACTTAAAATCTGGAGTAGGTGCTATAAGTATATCAATCCTTTAAGTAAAAGCCGAGCAATCGACAAAAACTATTTGACGACTGAACGAATTTTGATTAAATGTAGTAGGTATTTGTCCTCTAGTAGTAGGTACTTTTGACCCAGAAAAATAACCAGGCGGGCAAAGGCGCGGACACAGCTAGTCTATAGTAAAATTGATTTATTCAATAAATGAATTCTAGGTACGTATATTACTAATTTTATCATATTTCTTATTTTTTAATATAACTAGGTATACTGTAAATATCATAAACGATTATCGAAACCTCTAATTCTAGCGTTAAATTCTCATAGTAAAGTAACAGAGCTCTACAATTTGTTACGCAACCTCTAATCCCTTCATGAAAAGGAATAGAAAAAAAACGGGAAAAAACGGCCACGAAAAACTTTTATGGCATCTCATCGGCGCTATAAAACGGCGTCTTTCAGTTTCTATTCAACACCGCCTTGAAAACATTAGCCGAACGTGTTCAATCGATTTTCGACTTACTGGCCCGACACACGCCGACGGCACTCTCGCAGCTAAATATAATTACAATAAGTACAAAACTCACCTGTCCGGCATGCAGGACGTCCAAAAATATGGTAAAAACACTAATAAAAAGCACGGCGCGCGACATTTTTGCGGCCGCGATGCTCAGCAGAGTCAGACTGACAGTGACGTTAGCGTAGGACGCTAGCAACCTGCGTACTAATGGTCGGCACGCCAATGTAGCCGTACCTAGCGTGGTATAGATCGACCCTCCCGGGAGCGAAGAGGACGGAACCACCCTCGCTACGAGTCAGAGAGGGACGGAGGAGGGAGGATAACGCACGCGCACTGCTGGAAACGCACCGCACAATGAGGACTCTATCGGAAGGATCGCGAATGCCGACTTCGTCTGGCTTAGTCTGGGTTTCCCAATGATTATGCGTCATTTTTTCTGATATGAGAAAGCCTTAGTCTGACGAGACTTTTTGAAGGAAGTATCTTAGAAATATCAATATTTGTTGCAGCATGTCGACAAAATAAATGTTCGAACGTTCTAGAGTTCGGTCTGACAATTTTTATGGCTTTGCGCACCATTTTATTGAGATTGATTAATTTTACGACGTAAGTCAAGCAGCCTGACTGTTTTCTTGACGTTATGTATGGATGCAGCTATTGATTAATGCAAACTGCAGTGACATGGTCGTTAAAATACACATGTATAATTTTAAAATATAAATTTAAAAAAATTACCTTTGTTCCTTTGTTATAATTATACACCTACTATCATATATTTACAAGCGACTCGCCCCGGCTTCGCACGGGTAGCTAAGGGGTTATCTATATTTGTACACGATTCTACCCGTATTTTGACTAATTTAAACAAAAAACGGTTATTGTGACTTATACCAGTCTACTACGAGTAGTTAGATATATAGCCTCACCGACTTTTTTGTGGTTTAAGATGAGTCTATAAACATGACAAACATTATTTTATATATCATCAATAGTTTTCGCAGCGCACGCCAAACAATGATTTTTTAGGCAATTTGTTTATACCTTGGGTTAGTTACATTATTGCAATTTTAGTTGGGATCTCAATTTTTTTGAAAAAATATAATATTTTCTATGTTACTCGTTGATAATGTACATTTCTATACATGATTAAATTTTTTTATCGGTTGATTATGTTTTAAGTTTATCCATTACAAACAAACCAAGAAATATAATATCAGTGTAGATAACTTTTCTTCCAGAAAACAGGGTGTCTGAAAACAAGCACACTCAGTAACACCACAGATTTATAAATAGTTACTAGTAACACGGTGGCAATGGCGTGCGGGCCGCGGGCTACCGTCCAAAGCGTCACGTCATGCTCCAACCCTCTGACTCATCAGTTCCCTCGGAGGGTGTTTTTGCTGCAGTCATTAGGTAGGGATTCCAGTTTGTGTAGAACTAATTAATTTGATTCGGTTATTGTTAAGAGGAATACGTAGTTTTGCTAATTACTATTGATTAGTAATTAGATTTTATTGGGAAAATTAGCTTTTTTTAGATTTTTAGCTATGTTAGATTTAGTACTTTTAGGTGTAGGCCTCCATCTATACTTATAATAAATAAGTGAGTAATAAAAAGTCTGTACACGGCATAGACATATATGTACACGCAGTACATATAATTCAATAGTACATGGAAGCATTTTTATTTTAATAAAGCTCCTTTCTTTATAGTGGTTACTGCAAAAACGCGTCTACTTTGCTTTTTTTATCTAATATTGTATGATTAAATGATTATAAGACTTATTCGTAGGTTGCTTAAAAGCTAAAGCAAATATTGAGTTGTCAGATAAGTAACTTAGTAGGTATACATGTTACTGCGGCAGCCGTCCGCCATTATGTCGTTTTTCTTTTATCCACTTAGATTCCTAAAGTTAAATTTATTGGTAACACTAAAGCCCGTTTTTTTTAAATTCTGCTGTAGAAAATCCACACAAATAAATAAAATTGAAGTGTCTGCTTGTAATGTCAAAATATCAGTTTTTTTATGCATATGAAAGTATAAACGGTACTTATAACAGTAAGGGCATTTTTATTTTTTTGTCTGTCTGTCTGTTTGTTCCCGCTAATCTCCGAAACAGCTGGGCCAATTTTGTCAGGACTTTCACTGGCAGATAGCTGGTGTTATAAGGAGTGACATAGGCTACTTACATTTTTGAAAAGAATTAGGGTTCCGCGTAAAAAAAAACATAAATTTAGACCACGCGGGCAAAGCCGCGGGCACATCTAGTGTATATTATAAATCTAGTAGCTGTTCCCGCGGCGTTGCCCGCGTGGTATTTTTTCTGGGATATAAGGATCCTATGATTAGACTTCAAATATATTTTTATCGATTGCTCGTCTTCTACTCATCAGATTGAGATACCAAGTAGTTTTTAAGTCAAAACCTAAGCTATCCAGCAGTAGTAACTGCATCGCAACCGGTCCAGTAGTTTTTACAGGATGCGTGTACAAACAAATAGACCAACAGACAGGCAGAATTTTTTTTCGTACAATTTTTTTTTTTTTTTTTACGGACTAGGCAATCGTTTGACCACCATCTCACCTGATGGAAAGCGATGATGTGGTCGAAGGTGTAGCACGCTTGCCTAGTAGATACCTATTCACTCTTGACTTGAACACACCGGGGTTATAATTTACCGGAAACACTGACGAGGGCAGGGCATTCCACTCCTTTGCAGTTCTTATAATAAATGAAGAAGAGTAACGCTTCGTTCTTGTGCGAGGTATTTCAGCCATGAAAGGGTGGCGCTTTGCTGATCGTCTAGTCGTACCGTAATGGAAAGGTGATGGGGGAATCAGGTTGTGCAGTTCTTGTTCACACTCTCCATAGTGCAATCTGTAGAATACCGCCAGGCTTGCTACCTCACGTCGATGCGCCAGACTTTGAAGCTTACTCTTTACCAGAGTGTCATCCCCAATGAGCCTGATAGCACGTCTCTCAATTGAATCCAAAGACTCGAGCTGATACTTGGCAGAAGTACGTCCCAGAGGTGGCAGCAGTACTCCATACAAGATTGGACCTGTTCTTGATATAGATTCAAAAGCTGTCCCGGTGTGAAGTACCGCCTAACCTTAGCGAAAATACCAAGTTTTTTTGCAGCCTTGGTTTGGATTCAATAAAAGACCAAAAATTCAGGGTTGATGTGAATGTGAATCAGTTAAATTGGTTTAATTTAAGTCCCCTAGACATTCTTTTTAAATTATCTTCATTGTACAGACTTTTTGTTACCTACTGCTTTATTATGAGGACTAGCTGATGCCCGCGGCTTTGCTCGCGTGGTCATTTCTGTAGGTTAAAAGTACTCTTTGTGCTATTCCAGGACCTAAAATACCAATATACCAACATTTTATCAAAATTTCTACACCTTCAAAAATATGTTTATCGGTTGCTCGGCTTCTACTCATCGGATTGAGATATAAAGTACCCCAGTTTTTAAGTCAAAACATAAGCTATCTAACAGTAAAACCGCATCGCAATTGGTCCAGAAGTTTTTACGTGATGCTCAAACAAACATACATACAGACAAACAGACAGACACGAATTTTTAAAATGTTATATTCTTGTTCAGTAGCTTATTTTATGTACCCTCGACCATTTCTTTTTTAATTATCTTCTTTGTACAACCTTTTTCGTTCCTATTGCTTTATTATAAGTATAGATAAACCTATACAGTATAGGTATAGATCTAGTACATTTAAACCTACTTACAAACCATCGATACTTTTACCAGCAAAAAATCGATTCGTCTATTACGATTAGACTTATAAACATACCTATGTTTATGTGTAGTCTAGACGGGAGCTTACCAAGAGACTAATATCCATTTTCCCTAACCTAACCTAAGGAGTTGCCTAAATCAGATGCCTAAATATTTAGGAGTTGCCGAGGACAAAAAAAGTTTCACCAAGATTTAAGTGACAATTAATGACGTTAGGCGTCACCTAAAGTTACGACATCGATTCGAGGGTGCCTAATGATAGGCAACTCACAGCGAGCGCGCGTAGCTTAGGAGTCGCCTATTAATGATGGATTGGTGAAACAGAAAATTACGCTTAAGACTTTGCTTAGATTAGGAGTTCCTTAGTTAGGCATCGCCTTGTTCGTGGTCAGTGAAAACGGGCATTAATACCCCACTTTTTTTTTAATTCTATTGTAATACAAAATTAGGCCTAATATAACCTTTTCTGTACTTATGTTCTAGTTAGTCCAAAAAATATTGTTAACTCTTTCGCGCTTCTGTCTGCGTATGTCTCTCTATCCTACTTGTCTTACATTTTTAGCCCAGACTAGACCTAGCCCGGGGCTGAGACAGCTGTGCAAGTAGGCCTAAGGTACTACGAAAGGTTTTCTGAAATTCCGTCCCTAAGGGGATGTAACGGGAGTGGGAAAGTTTGCTCGCGAGCAAAGCTGCGGGGCGATTGTGATCAGTTGTTCGTTATCTTAACACTTTAACAGCTAATCAATCACAAGAATTGTTAAAAACTGAACACAAGAATAATTTAAAAAAAAAACGATTCCACGCTGCCAATTCGAAAGTGAAGCACCCAAGATATGCCGATCCGATCAGCAAGATCTCGACCTAGTTAGTCGTGTTAATTCAGTCGAGATTTCAAGAAAAATAAAAAAGAATGCAAAATTTTGTAATGAAATTGTGTCAACCATAAATTATCCACTCACGCACACATCGCCATTTGCTATACTGTGATTGGCGGTGAGGGCTCCGCCTTTTTTTAAACCTTCTACAATGAACATATCTAACACACGTATATACTTTATAATAATTATGGCTATACCTATTTCAGTTATTTTTCTAACAAGTAAGGTAGTTAGATTTTTTGCGCATGAAATAATGCCCAAAATCTCTGGCGTACAGTGCGATGCGCGCTTGCACGGCAGTCAAAGTGTTGAATCTTGGTACTTAAACGTAACCTAGCTCATCATCAGCCTATATCTGTCCACTGCTGGACGTAGGCCTCTTCTTATTCACGCCACTGAGCTCGTTCTTTAGCTCCTCTCATCCATTCTCTTCCAGCCGCTATTCGCAGGTCGTCATTCCACCTGGCCATAGGGCGACCTACACTACGTTTGCCTAAACGTGGACTCCACTCGAGAACTCGTCTACCCCAACGGTTATCGGTTCTTCGGAAAATGTGACTAACCCACTGCCACTTTAGCTTGCTTATCCTTAGAGAATGTCGGTCACCTTGGTTCTCCATCGGATATCTTCATTTCTACACGAATCTTGTCCTTCAGAGAAACTCCAAGCATAGCTCTCTCCATAGCCCGCTGAGCCTAAAACCTAGCTATTTTGTATTTAAATTGACATATTCAAATTAGGTTTTAATATCAACTATAGTTATCCTTCCTCAAAAGTCATCAAAAGCTATTTGAAATCCTTTTGGCTAGGAACATAAATCACCGAAATTAATTGAAAACGGATCAAACGGGGCGTTTTGATTAAACCCTTGTGGATTCAATAATCCATCCGACGTAGCCTCTTGAGATATTTGGAGTTCTGGAGCTCCACTGGGTAGCCTAAACCCACTATTACTATACTTATTAGATTTGCGAGACAGAGCAATAAAGACAGGAATTGGTAAAAGTACGCACATACATATGTATTTATCTGTTTTATTATTCGACCTTATTCTGTACTACTTGTACCGCGGCGTTGCCCGCGTGGTATTTTTGTTTCTTGGATTTAAGCATCCTATGTTATTCCAGAACTAAAAGTACCTATATTATCACACTTCGTTCAGGAGGGCGATTCTCAAATTCTCGAAAATTTCATAAATTTTTCGATATATATCTATTGTGATATTTATATCACTTCGTGAGTATTACTTCCCATCCGGTTTTTTAAGGCAAAGGAGGTTGAATTACGCTTACTGGCGTTAAACCTTTTATTAGTAAGCATAATTCAACCTCCTTGCGAATAAATACAGAATAATTCTATAGACAAAATGGTACGTAAGGTAAACCTATAAACAAAACATTTAGCAAAGAGAATACAATGCATTATAGTTTATGGAGGAAGTAAGTAAGGAATTGTTGTTAGGTTATGGTTGTTATTATTTAGTGTATTAGAATACTCCTAGGTATCTCAAAGAATCTTTTCAATACCTTCGTAACACTCACGAGCGTCATCTTAGGTCCTCCAGTAATCTACTTCTTGCTATTCCTAAGCACCTTTCCTCCTTTCTGGACAACTCCTTCTCCGTTGTAGCGGTAAGACTGTGGAATGCATTGCCAATAGACGTAAAAAAGGCAACTTCTACGGGTATGTTCAAGCGCCAAGTTCGCAACTTTTATGTTGAAAAGGTTCATCATTCATAATTTCTCACATTTTTTAAATTATTTTTTTATTTGTTCCTAGATATAGTATGGATTCTTTATAAGCTGTTTTTTTTTTAATTATTTTTATCTTCTTTTTTTCTCCTGTCGTACCTACATAATGAAAAATTATAATAATATTATTATATATTTTTTATATATTAGTGTATTACTTATAATATTCTTATGTATTCTTTTAATTATTCTAAAAATTTTAGAATATAGCTACCTATTTCTATTCACTTTTTCTTTTTTTTCTGCACCGGTGCCATTTTTCTTGCATTTCCAGGTTGACTGGTAGAAAATGCTACTTAGCATTAAGTCCTCCTTATACATTGTATTTGTGTGCTAAAGAATAAATAAATAAATTGTTGCAAAATATTTGTGCTAATATTGGAAGACTGTTTACCTGCACAGTGAAACAGCAGCAACATATCTAAACATATTATTTTGTAATCTCACTAGGCAGTAACAGATTGAAAATAATTATTATTCAAAAGCCTAGTCTGTTAACTAGGTATCAGAGGTAGGTAAATTAATACGTACAATATCTTTAAAAATTATATTTATCGCGCGTACTTAATTGCCTACCTAATTAAGCACATAAATAATTAAAATCTCTAAGACTAACAATCTCAGGAAATTATGCTGAATTACTAGCGATATTTTTAGTCTAAAGACGCCGTGAATTTTACTGACACAAAAATATGTATGGGAGTTCGCCATATTCTATAAAGTCGCTCAGCGTGCTATGGAACGGGCTATGCTCAGAGTTTCTCTAGGTAAATGATCGCAATCGAAACGAGGTTATCTGGCAGAGTACGAAAGAAACCGAAATAGCTCAAATTATCAAACTCAAGCTGCAATGGGCTGAACACATATGTCAAAGAACCGACGGTTGGACGAGGAGACTGCGTATAGGCAAATCTAGTGTACTCCCGACCTGGAGCGACCACTTACGAAAAGTAGATGGCAGCAATTAATGAGAAGAGCCGAAGATCGGTCTCAATCACGCGCATTATGAGAGGCCTATGTCCAGCAGTAGGCTAATGCAGCCTGTTGATTATGATGTAGAGGTCTTCTCTTCTAATATAGAATTCTATTTGAAGAGTTCACACTAACATGTCCACTATAGGCCGTTTTTCCATTATCGGACAGCGATGGCACATTGTTTGTCATTTTGTAAGAATATCCGCCGGGACGCAGCCAGCCGCAGCCAGTGGAAAACCCTTTCACTTGATTTCATAAGTAGTTCATAGTCATTAAATTTATGCTCCTGATTACCGTGCCGTCGCCGGTGCAGTCCGGTGCCGGCCAATAGTGGAAAAACGCCCACTCAATGTCCATTATTCACTATCCATTGCAGTAAATCGTATATTAAGTATATAGTGAACAGTCAACTAGAAAAAAACCTGTAGATACAGACTATAAACACTTTCATTTACAAAACTTTTCAACGTCTATCTCAGCTCAGCTGAATGTTCACTTATTATTGTATCCACTTGTTCCACTCTAATCCACTAAACAAATTATCCTAATGGGTTAAGAGCCTGAAATGAATTCTCACTCACACCTCAGCCCCCTGTCATCACTGTTAGTATCTGATCTGAACTATGCTAGAACAATTTTCATCTAGGAGCGGATGCACGTCATGGATATTCAAATATTTGTCTTGCCTTCTAATTGACAGCATTCTTCTTCTTCTTAATACGAAAGAGTATACAAATACTACGTAAGACTTAATACAAGCAAAGTATACACACATCAAGAAAGTCTATGGATCAAAGTGATTTCATAAAATAGGTAGGTATATAAAAAAAGTACAGGCCATGTAAAAAGTATTGACGCATTTCATGTAGAACGGATAAACAGCTTGAAGGTGATCTAATCGTCGAATAATCATATTTTACGTATTACTTCGTTTGTGGATTCATCCAAGTTGATTTGGAGACCTTGGTTCGTTTAGAGTAACCATTAGTTACGTAGAAATTATAGTTGTTCTGTGTAATTTTTCTAACTAATTCTATATAATTATATTTACTTTCAAGACAGGGAGGTAGGTACCTATTAACGCCTATCATGTAACTCGTAGGTACACCCGTAATGTCTTTTACATATTTCATACTAGCTGCGCCCCGCGGTTTCACCCGCGTGAGGGATGATGATGGTGATGATGATGAAAAGCACCCTATGTGTTATTCATGGGTATAAGCTATTACCATTCCAAATTTCATCAATATCCATTCAGCCGTTTGAGAGTGAAGTATGATGATGATGAGGAATAAAATAATTATATGTATTATTCCATTTTATAAGCTATATCTATTCCAGATTTCATCAAAATCCCTTCAGCCGTTTGAGCATGAAGGAGGATGATGATGATGATGAAAAGTATCCTATGTGTTGTTCTAGGCTAGTGTATAAACTATCTCCATTCCAAATTTCATCAAAATCCATCCTGCTGTTATCACGTGTAAGCTCCCCAACCAAACAAACGTTTCACTTTTATATATTGGAGTGGATAGTAATAACATGTGGGGGTATACAGTTTGTCCCAGGAAGTAGTGATAAGTAGAGGGTTCGAGGTAGAGCACCCCAGATGCACCCGAATAACCCCCTTGTAAGTTCCGTGATTTTTAATATATCCGGAGTTTTTTTTTTGCGATATTCCTGATTTCGATTTAATCTTAGTTATTTTGACCAAGCTAACAAGTATTCTGTTCATTTTTGTACGTTGGTAGTCCAGTAGTGACCCACCCCCAAAATTGTTGTACGTTGGTAGTCCAGTAGTGACCCAACCCCAAAATGTTTGTACGTTGGTAGTCCAGTAGTGACCCACCCCCAAAATTGTTGTACGTTGGTAGTCCAGTAGTGACCCACCCCCAAAATTGTTGTACGTTGGTAGTTCAGTAGTGACCCACCCCCAAAATCCTACTATAAATAAATACTTTAAAAAAACGCAACAAAATATTTCTTGCAAGTTTGGAGATACCTAACTTCAAAAATATGTTTTAATCTTTAGTTCTTTAAAATCTTCTTCAATTCACAGGCAATAATAATAAAATCATTAATTTCCGCAAGTTTATAATAAGGGAGGTATTATTATAATCTGTTCGTTGTACGTAACCAAATCACGGAAAGGATACTTCTCCCGGGACGCACGTATCATCCACCTCTCGTCCCTCGTCACCGGCCGTGGCAAATACAGGGATGATACTCTCGAGTTTCGGACATGTTATGTTACCCAGTGTCGTAAAAGAATTAAGTATGCATTATTTAAATTAGCTCTATTGTTTCATATATTTTTTGATGATGTCGTGGGATATCATAGAACTGATCAATTCATGAAATGGTTGGCCATATCATGAAAAAGTTCTATTTCATGATATTAAAGTTAACATTGCATCATGAAATGGTTTGGACAGATGCATAAATGGTCCGCGTTTGACGATATGAACAGCTAAACGCACGGCTACTTCATGATATGGTCAATCATTAGTGATCAATATCGTAAACTAGAAGGCGAAGGTGGAAGCAAGACTTGACCGTGATATGTTAGCCTTCGTCTTCGTGTTTTTTTACCCTTGTTTGAACACCTTTGGTATCATGAAAACTCTGCATTAATGATATTTAATGATATGGCAAAACGTAGATTTAAATGTCATACAATGAGATTTAAATTTAATAAGATATGAATTTTATTATAATAGGATGTATTCTTGCAAATAAATGATTGTTTTGATTTGAATTGATTTAAACGTTAATGTTTCATTGATATGGTCAGTTTTAGCTAGCCATTTCATAAAATAGAACCATGTCATGAAATGATTACGGCATACATATATATCACGAAGCAAATAAAAAAGTTTCATGCATCCAAATAGTAAAAAAAAACAATAAATTAAAATGTTAAAGTTTTAATTTAGATTTACCTAGCTACACTGCTTAGCTTTGCTTGACTCAGTGAAAATTGTTCGCTCTTTCGCTTGATATAAGTACTGGTAAGTACAATATTATGATATTAATACTTTTAAAAAACACAGCATAAGTCGTTAGCGTCAGAATGGCTGGTTGCCTGGGGCGTCTGGCGCTGATTGTATTAATAATTGCTATCAATTTGCTAGTATTTGCTACCTTGTTTAAATAATTGCTATCTACGATATATTCCGAGAAATTTAGTTAAAGTGAAACAAGATTAGAATGCATAAAACTCTATCTGTTACTGGGTGGATACAAAATAAATGTAGAGTAGCGACACATTGTACGAGTAGCCCTTGTTTCCTTTAGTACCTAAAGCGTTCAGTTGATACAGTATCCAGGAACAGAAACTAGTGCTTGAAAGGTTTGGAGCCACCCGTATCCTCTTTATTGCATTAGAAACTAAATTTTACAACGGATCTCTTTATCTTCGCACTTTTTACTCCTTTTGAAATAAGAAAAGTACTAAGAGATTATTAGGAATTTACTTTGGTACCTATGTTAAACATTTTGTAAGATTCGGCTGCAGCTGCCATCATATAGGTAGAGATTTATTCATTTATTCTACGGCACAAAACAATTGTACAATGAGGACTTATTGCTAAGTAGCGGTTTCTACCAGTCAACCTGGACGTGTAAGAGAAATGGTGGCGGTGCAGTGATAAATACATTCATGTCAATATATAAAAGTGAAACGTTGTTTGTTTGTTTGTTTGGGGAGCTTTCACAAAATAAAGGGGATTTTTATGAAATTTGGAATGGAGATAGCTGATACCCTGGAATAAAACATAAGATACTTTTTATTCCGGAAAATTGTAAGTTTCCATGGAAATCGTTGATTACTCGCTGTAAGAAACGGTTACCATGGAAACAAAATAACAAGTATGTAAAAAACATCTAGAGTGGTGCTATACCTACTTTTGCATTGGTTTTTAATATCCTAGAAGAATATAAGATGCTTTTTTTCGCGATAAACAGTAGTCCGCGCGGACGAAGTCGCGCAACCCCCAGTTAAGGAACCCCAATACGCCCAAATCAGCTTCGTCAACAATACCACACCACGAGATCAGCACTAATTAAGTAGGACATGTGGCACTGGTGGGGAAATGCTGAATTTACATTAAAATAGTATATAAGATCCAAATTTTGTAAAATAGAATTAATTATTATTTGCTAAGGCTATGTTGCCACTCTGTTCGTTTAAATAAAGTTATTTTTTTTACTAAACCAGTAGTACGTTACTTAATTCGGGCGGGAAAACTAGTATAATATATATATATTCTTTCAAACGAAGTAGGTACCTACATCGTCCACAAATGGATAAAGGTTCATATTAATTGAAAATCTAGAACTAACCTCAAAAATAATAATAATAAAAAGATCCATAATGTTTGATAAGTTAATCATCCATTTTCATTTATTATCTGTTTTTTTTATGCCATCTCTGAGCTACTTGTTTCCTCTGTATTATTGATTCCATCCATTCCTTTTCGTTTTTTAAGCATATGACGATGGCGCGATTGAATTATTTAACACAAATCAGTAAATATTCTAATATATAGGGTTTTCCTATTTTATTCTAGGGTATAAGCTATCTCTATTCCAAATTTCATCAAAATCCGTCTAGCCGTTATCGCGTGAAAGCTCCCCAAACAAACAAACAGACAACGTTTCACTTTTATATATTGGTATGGATATTGGTAATATCTCAGGTTCTTTGTTGATTGTTGATAAAATAATAAATAAGTATCTGATTAAAGCAATCCCGTGGTGTTTAACCTCCCAAAAGGCTATTTATATTATTCTGTGATAATAGTCAAATTTGAGATTTAATTTACTTCAACAGATTATTTTTTGGTATTAGGTAAATTAGGTACTTACATACCGTGAGTTGAGTTACTTATATTCGCCGATATAGCGAGGTATCAATCGATTTGTCTTCATCGCAAGAGTGTCATAGGCTATTTTTTGCCCGAACGTAGACGGGTTTTATTTTTTGAACTTAAGTCTTGTTTAATAAATTACCTGACGGCATTGATCAATTACCAATGCATAGGTTTCAAACTTTTGTCAAAGTAAATCTTATAAAGAAAGCATATTCCAATGTAAATGATTATATTAATGACAGAAATGCATGGCCTAATGTCTCCAAGCTCCATGTTAATAATAAGTGATCACTTCTATATTTACGTCAAGTGAATAAAATGTTCAAAGTACTTTGTGAGATGTCTCATGACTACAACACGTTATGAGTTCATGACACGATGTCACGTTGCTTTATACAACATACTTAGTTAGAATTTTTACTTTATTTTTCCCAGTTTGATTGTTTGATGATTGTGGGACTAGATGTCACTTTTATCTTTAATATTTGTAATTTATATATATCATATTATATTAAAAGAACAATGCCAGATCTCCCAAGTGACTTAGGCTCGATGCAAAATTGTCGCGGACACAACTGAACAGTATTTTTATTTTTAAAGCATTATTTTAAAAGCTTTTGTGTGTTATTAGTTTTTGCTGGGAACTTTTCAAAAAGTTATGATTAAATAAAGTTACGTTTTGAGGTTATGTGTCTTTCGTTAGATTAGGACACGGATTATGGTCAAGGGAATAAATATCCTAGGCAATTATTGAAATCTAATATTAATATAGGTAATAATACTTTATTAATATCATTTATAAAGTATTATTACCTACCTATACCTGCTATAGTAGTAGGCACCTAGGTACTCAATCTGAGAATCGAACCCTGGGCCTTCTCGGCTCTTGTCATGAGTCTGGTACATAAACCACTAAAACGTTAGTACAACAAATAATGAATTAATGTATAAGCAGAATAAAAAAATATGTATGCGTTTACTGTTGTTTATTACTAATATCATAAATTAATTTACTCAAACAATACTAGTAATGTGGTCATTATTTCGACAACCTTCTTTGGGCAAAGTCGACCTTGCCGCGCTGCTTGAATAGGCGCCAGCAAAGTTGTATGGAATTTCATTATTGTCGTGTTTTGTCGTAGCACTATTATTTATTCCGTGGGTTCGTTAACCCCGAACGCGAAAAGAGAGGTGTTGTAGCTCCCAGACGAATGGAGCGATTTTGATGTTTTTTTTCTGTTTGAAAGCTGATGTGATCGTGATTGTTGTTGTTGTTTCTGTTTCTGTTTCTGTTTCTGTTTTTGTTTCTGTTTCTGTTTCTGTTTATATTTCTGCTTCTGCTTCTGCTTCTGCTGCTGTTGCTGTTGCTGTTGCTGTTGCGGTTTCTGTCTCTGTTTCTGTTTCTGTTATTGTTTCTGTTTCTGTTTCTGTTTCTTTTTCTGTTGTTGTGGTCGTTGTTGTTGTTGTTTTTGTTGTTGTTGCATTGTTTGAGTAAATTCTTATTATACTAAGCTGGTTTTATTTAAATTCCTCGCATTGTTTGAGTAAAGCACTATACAAGCCTTGGTCCGCAAAGACTGCCCTGCTGGCCACGCTATGATGGCTTCGAGCTTTGCTTAGTTAAGTTCTCGGCCATCATCATCGCTGCCAGCAACGCAGTCATTACAGACCGCGGCAGTAATGTACTTATACTGAAATGATTTCTATTAGAATAAACTAAGATAGCCTTTAGTGTTTTTATTATATCTATATTTTTATCGATTTATTATTATTTATTTTCAATAATTACGAATTATAGTGGCAACACTATAATTTGTAATTAGTATCAATTCAAAGCAATTACCGGTCATTACTATTCATTTTAAATGTTTTTTTTTTATTAACATTTACCGAATGTTGTTGCTTAAATTAGAATGAATTGTATCATTTTACTCGTATACGAGTATCTATATACTTATAATAAAACTGTAACAGGTCCAATTCTGTACATTGAAGATATTTAGTAAAAAATTTTGGGGGCTGTTCTATATTTGATACTGAAGCCAAAACTGTAACTTTTTTCATTTTTGTCTGTCTGTCTGTCTGTATCTTGGCTAGGCATCACGCCGAAACTACTGAATGAATTCAAATTAAACTTGGCATAATTTGAGTTCATATTACGAGATAGGACATAGGATACTTTTCATTCCGAAAAGTTAAAGGGTTCCCGCAGGAAAGGGGTTGAAAGATTTTTATAAGAACACGTATCACGCTGAAACTACTGGACGGATTTTGATGCAACTTGGCAAAGTTATAGTTTATATGATGATTGAGAATTAAGAATACTTTTTATCCCGAAAATATAAGAATAAGAATAATTTATTTGCTTAAAATGGAGATATATCAGATGTTAGGTAATTATTAAATTCGATCTTACACATTTTGCCAATAAAATAGCATGCAAAAGCTTATATTAGGTAATAACAATTTGACATTTATTTAAATTTAACTATTTAATTTTTCCATGCATCATGCAACAAATAATAGGACCCAATAAATTAATTCCAAAAAATTAAGTTATTTGTATGTTAAATAATCATTAATAGAATAAAAACAGTGATCCAGCAACCAGACCTTTAGCTTTTTTTTCAATTTAGATAATGTCATTGTTTTAAAATGTTGTGGTAATTTGTTGAATATTTGTATTGACATTGCATAACTAGATTTTGCGTAAAGTGCAGTTTTGTGAGCATAACTATTCACTAATCTCTCTCTATTCCTTGTATTTCAAGGATACAGCTCGTGTGCTTTGGTGTACATATCACTATACTGTTTAACAAAACAAGAAATGTCATAAATACACTGACTCGGCAGCGGCAATACATTTAATTGCTTGAAAAGCGGCCTGCACGAGTCTAAAGGAGCTACTCCACAAACAGCTCTTATGCTTTTTTTTTGAGCGACAAATGCTCTTGAGAAATCAGTACTACGTCCCCAAATTATTAGTCCATACTTTAAAAGTGAACCTATGTATCCATGGTATGCTACTAAAGATGTCTCTTTGTTAGTGGTTTTTCGTAAACGATTTAATACATAGACATAACTATTTATTTTTTTACAAATTTTATCTATTTGCTGCTTCCAGTTTAATTCGTTGTATAATACTAATCCTAAAAAAGACACCTTACTTGGCCCTTCAATAACTTGACCGTTATGGTTTACGTTAATATTAAGTTTATTGAAATTCACATAATGAGTTTTAGATAAGTTGATTTTTAAATTATTTATGTCCAGCCAATTTACTACAGAATTAATTGTATTATGAATGTCAAGAACGTGATTATTAATATAATTGTCTTTTTTTTTTAAGTTACTATTATCGAAATGTCATCAGCGAATAATACAGATTTATACACAAATATGCTTACAATGTCGTTAATATATAATAAAAATAATAGCGGACCCAAGTCACTACCTTGGGGTACGCCATATCCATTTACTTTGAAACTTGATCTTGAATTATTAACCATTTTTGTACTGTTTATCGACATAACTTCAACACATTGCTGTCTGTTGTGAAGATAAGATGTAATCCATTCATATGCTTTCCCTCTGATACCATAATGATGAAGTTTATGTAAAAGTAGTCTATGTGACACACAGTCAAAAGCCTTTGTCATATCAAAGAATAATGCTGTTGTCAAATATTTGCTATCTATTTTTTTTACTATGTCATTTACTAGATTAAAAGCTGCTAATGTCGTAGTTTTTTTTTTTGAATACCTTTTTGTTCTTGGGTTATTATTCTGTGTTTAAGGAAGTAATCGTACAATCTTTTATGCATTGCCTTTTCATAGATCTTAGAGAAAACTGGTATCAAAGCAATGGGTCGGTAGTTACCCAAGTTGTCTTTTTCCCCTTTTTTGTAAAGAGGCTTTATTACAGCTCTTTTTAAGTTTTCTGGAAATAAGCCATGCTCAAATGAGAGATTTATTAGGAATGCTAGGATTTCACTTAGTTTTTCTTTACAATATTTGAGTACTTTAGTAGCAATGCCATCTTCTCCTTCTGCATTTGTATTTCTGAGACACACTACGATATTTTTTATTTCCGTTGCAGACACAGGACTTACGAAAATTGAATTCGAAACACTATTTGTGTTTATTTTATAAACTATGGTCCCATCATTACTTTCATTAGTTTCGTCTATAAAAAAATTATTAAATAAGTTAGCTATTTGTGCCGGGTGTGATTCAGTTTTCTCATCTAGTTTTATGTTTTCAATAAACTGAGGGGGGTGAAGTGATTTATCTTTAATTAAGTTCCATGATGTTATGCACACATTTTTACTTTTATTAATTAATTCACTATTCTTTGCTTTTTGTGCTCCTACTCCATTTTTTTTAAATCTTTGAGTAATTCGTATAACAAATTTTGGATTGTTTGGTTTTATCTTTGTAATATTTTAAGCGCAGGAATCGCTTTTTTCTACAGCTTATTTTTAGCCCTTTTGTAAGCCATTAAATTTTTCTTGCTGATTGCATTTTTATTCTTCGTTTGGGAAAGCATATTGAAAATAACATTTTAATGGAATCTTGGAAAATATTCAAAGCCAAATCAGGATTTTCACTTTCATATATATCCATAAAAGATAGACCACTAACAGTTTTCCTAAACTTTTCTATGTTTTCATTTGAATAATCTTTCTTAAGTACGTACCATGTTCTCATGGGTTCTGTTTTTTTACTTTCGAAAATTTTCAAAATTTGTCCTGTCTCATGATCAGAAAGTGCCAAAGGTAGAACTATCCCTACGGCATCATCTACGTTACTGATGATATGATCTAAACATGCTTGTCGTCTGGTTGGTGTAGTAATGTGAATTTTTAATTGATAGTTGCTTAGGATTCCTAATAGATTTTGTGTATATTTGTTTGATTTTGAAATATCAATGTTTAAATCACCAGCAACCACGAGCCTTTTTTTAGTATTTTTTAATAAAGTATGGAGTAGTGATTCGAATTTATTAAGGAATAAATTTATGTCAGACTGTGGAGTTCTGTATATACATATTATTATAATTTTGTACTTTGTAAGTTCTATACCACAACATTCGAACGTATTTATTGAAGCTAAGCTTTTAACAAAATTTACCTCATTATATGCAAGACCTTTTTTTAATAAAACACATGAACCACCTCTTTTAGCATCTCTTGAACAGAACGACGCTAGATCATAGTTAGCCATATTTAATGTATGCTCTGAACCTGACTTCAAGAAAGTTTCACTTAGACAAATGACATCTGGTTCATTACCCATATTATTTAAGTCAATTAATGTTAATTCTAATATTTCTCGCTTTGACAAAACGCTTGCAATATTTTGATGAAAAATGTTAATGCTTTGACTTTTAGCCTCGAAATAACATTTCAGTTCCGTGTGTCAGGAGCCGCCTTGTGTTATCTTTTTGCATTTATTTACAACTGGAAAGTAAGCTTTTAAGGTACCTTTATTAGATATAGGTGTTTTTTTATCTATAATCTCATTTATTTTCTCGTCTTTTGCATTATTCTTCATTTTTTTTAAATAGTATTCTATGGTGGCTTTCTTAATACAGTCAGTATTCACTTTTTGCTTGTAAATAATAATTTCTTCATATTTTTATGTTTAAATTTTTTGAATCATAATCTATTTAGTCAATTTCTGTATTTATTCTTTTACAAATTTTATTTATTTTGATTTTTCTATTAAATATGTTCAATTCATCATTAATATTCAAAAATTTACAATTGGGAAATTTCATACTTAATGATTTCAAATTTTCATTCAATGTGATTTCTTTAAAATATTTATTTCTACCTACACTTAGTACTATTACTGTTATATTTTCTGTACTTCGGAGAAAAGATTCTAGCGTCCTGTGGAGGTCCCTTATGTTGTCGTCATGTTCCCCGACAGAGATGATGATTTTGTCATCTTCATTCATTTTGTATACTTTTAGGGTACTGCATATTTCTTTTGTTGTGCTATGTGGCTAAATAAATGCTGTGACTTCATATTTTTCATAAGGACTGCGTTGTCTAGATGCCATTAAATCTTTTGACAATCCCACGCATTGTTTCCCTCCAAATATGAATATTCTCCTTGATACTTTATTTTCTTTTTTTCCAAGGTGTGTTTTCTCTGTTAGGTTATTGTGTCTCTTTTCTACTATTTCACTCTTACTATTTGTAGATTTTTCTTTAGGTTCAACTTCTTGTATGGTATTATATAGATATTTAGCTTCTATCGTTTTACTTTCTTTTATTTCTTCTTTTGTATTTCTTCTTTTGTCAAAAATATTTTTACAAGATGCACAACATAGGATTTCTCTGGTTTTTATAGGCCTTTGGCACTTAGAGCAACAGTTTATATTAGTTTTGTCCAATGAGGTGGAGAGATAAATTTTATATAAAATTTACACGTAAAAAAAAAAGAAAAAATATTGGTGCAACTTTGTGGATTCGAACTCGCGGTTTCCGGACAGAAACCCGAGACTGATACCACTACACTGCGCTAACTTAGTTCAACGCTGCGAAATAACGGTACACATATACAGCTTCAATAACCAATGTTCGAGTTCGCAAGAACATGCGTATGAGTCATTAACCGTTGCACTTTTTTCACTTGCGAATGTATTTGTGGGTGGTTTTAAATAATTATGGTTTATAACACTTGTATTATGATTATTTTAAATGGTTTAGAACATTAATTCACTTTTTTTTTTTTGTTTTAGAGTTACAATTGTTGTAGGTTTGAAATTACACTGTTCAACACTCACGTTTAGTTTCGTAAACACAGTTCATTGACTTTAAAGTTCGATTTCCATAATTCCACGTTAAATTTTCTTAAAGATAACACTGTTACTATTACTTTGCAAGTAGACGTACATATCTAACATATTATATGAGCAAATTTATGCAATTTAGTATTTTTAATTAATTTATGAGCACAGAGTCGATATGTTCACGGCGGCGGAGCGGGCCGGTCAATCTAAAGAGTTCCTGAGTGATACGGGTCCAAATTCTGTAAATTAAAGAAATGTAGTAATTTTTTTGGAGTCTTTTTTATATTAGGTACTGAAGCCAAAACTGTTTTATTTTTCTTTTTTTCTGTCGGTCTGTCTGTCCGTCTGTCTGTACCTTGGCATAGCATCACGCCGAAACTACTCAATGAATTCAAATGAGACTTGGTATGATTTGAGTTCATACTTCGAGGAAGGAAGGACATTGGATACTTTTTATCCCGAAATATTTAAGGGTTCCCGCAGGATAGGGGTGGAAAGGTATTTAAAAGAACACGTATCACGCTGAAACTAATGGACTGATTTTGATGCAAGTTGGCACAGTCATAGCTTATATGTTCGGTGAAAATTAAAGATACTTTTTATCCCGAAAATATAAAGGGTTCCTCCGGGATAGGGGTCCAAATTCTATACATTGAAGAAATTATGTATTATTTTTTTCCATTTTTGACTGTCTGTCTGTGTGTCCTTCTGTCTGTCTGTATCTTGGCAGGGCATCATGCTGAAATTACAAAATGATTTCAAATGAAACTTGGTATGATTTGAGTTCATACTTTGAGGTAGGACATTGGATAGTTTTAATCCCGAAAAATTAAAGGGTTCCCCCAGGATATGGGTTGTTATTTATTTAAAAGAAAACGTATCACGCTGAAACTACTGGACCGGATTTTGATGAAACTTGGCACAGTCATAGTTTATATGATGGGTGGAAAATTAAGGATACATTTTAATCCGAAAAAATGGGGTTCCTTCGGGATATGGGTTCAAATTCTATACATAGAAGACATTTTTTTTTGTGTTTCGCATTATTCTATATTGAAACCAAAACTGTTTGATTTTTTCATTTTTGTCTTTCTGTCTCTTGGCCGCGCATCACGCCGCTGGAACTACTGAATGAATTTTAATGAAACTTAGTATGATTTGAGTTGTATGGTACGAGGTAGGACATAGGATACTTTTCATCCCGAAAAAATAACGGGTTCTTGCAGGATAGGGGTTGAAAGTTATTTAAAAGAACACGTACCACGATGAAACTACTGGATGGATTTTGATGCACAGTCATAATATAAATGATGGGTTAAAATTGACCTTTATCCCGAAAAAATATAGGGTTCCTGCGGGACAAGGTTCCAAAGTTATGTTAATTTTGAAATAATAAATGATTCATTTTGGAGGGTATTCTATATTAGATAGTGAAGCCATAACTGTTTTTTTTTAATCTATTTTTCTGTATGTATCTTGACCGCGCATCACGTCGAGGCTACTGAATTCAAATGAAACTTGGTATGATATGAGTTCATACTACGTAGTAGGACATAGGATACTTTTCATCCAGAAAAATTAAAGTGGATCCGCAGGATAGGGGTTGAAAGTTATTTGAAATAACACGTATCACGCTGTAACTACTGGACGGATTTTGATGCAACTTGGCACAGTCATCTATCTATACTTATAATAAAGCAATAGGTACGAAAAAGACTGTACAAAGAACTCAAATGTAATTCGCGTCTTTCTGTGTGTTTGTCTGTATTTTTGTGCATCACGTAAAAACTACTGGACCGATTGCTATGCGGTTTTCAATGTAGGATAGCTTAGGGTTTGACTTAAAAACTGCCCCCTTACTCTCGAACAACATTCCGATTCAATCACGATCCCAACAGTGCGATTCAGCTATAAAACCTAACCTGCACTGCAACGTGATCGTTACCTTGCAGTGTGGCAACATGTCCAACATCTTGGTTTAATAAAATTACGTCCTTCCCCCATTCCCCCACCCTTCCCCCTTTCTTCCTACCCTTCCCTTATTTATTCCCTACCTTCCCCACTTCCCGCACTTTTCCCCGTCATCCCCCACCATTCGTCCACTTCCCCCTACCCTCCCCTCACTTCCCCTCACTTCCCCCACGTTGCAGTGCAGTTAGGAGCATTTAGTTTTATTAGCTGAATCGCACTGTTGGGATCGTGATTGAATCGGAATGGTGTTCGAGAGTAAGCCTGCTGGTGTAATTGGTATTTGGCGATTAGAGTCGATCAATTGATATTTTGACGTCTGAAGAAATTTTTAACAAATGTTGGTATATTGGTATTTTAGGCCCTGGAATAGCACATTATGGTACTTTTAATCTAAAGAAAATAATGTAATTAATAATGTGGATAGATTTCGCGTCCGCGGTTGAAAGTCTTGAAGCCGAAATCTGGCAACCATCAAAAGACATTTGAAAAAATATATAAAGAATTCACAAATATATAAAAAATTACATCCCCTTAGTTTCTTGGTGCTCAATTCTCTAACGAGCGTATTTCCGAAGCACCGAAAGAGTCAGAAGGGTATTTCCTTTTTCAGTGTGAGAATTTAACTCATTTAGCACATGAAAGGGAAATTTCCTTTTCAAACTCAAAGTATACTTGGTGTACTAACCTAAATTGTATTGATTTGATCTATTTATAGTATTTTATGTATTTCTCCTTTTTCATAAGATTTTAATTTTGACTTGAAATTGTGCTATTATTTTGCCTATTTACGATAAAATACTTTGAAATTTGAATCTTTGGTTTCGGGACATTGGTCCAACAGTGATACCTTGGATTACATTATTGCAATTTTCGTAGGGATCTCTAATAAATTACAGCCCCTGTTACTTGCTGATAATGTAGCGTTCTAAAAGTGAAAGAATTTTTAAAATCGGTGCAGTACTTTTTGACTTTATCCGTTACAAACATACACACATATACCTAAACATACAAAAATCAAATCTTTTCTTTGTATAATATTGGTGTAGAAAAGCATCTACGTGACATTTGAAAAAAATATAAAGAATGAACAAATATGGAAAAAATATGGAATGTGCTCTCTTCTCTAACGGGCGTATTTCCGAAGCACCGGTAGAGTCAGAAGGGTATTTCCTTTTCCAGTGTGAGATTTAACTCTGTTGACACATGAAAGGGAAATTTCCTTTTCAAACTCAAAGAATACTTAGTTTATCTAAATTTGGATTGATTTGATCTTTTTATAATATTTTATGTATATCTCTTTGTTCAGGAGATGTTAATTTTGACTTGTAAAAGTGCTATTATTTTTGCCTATTTACAATAAAATACTTTGACTTTGACTTGACTTTAATCAAATAATTTTATAGCTGGCATCAACAGGAGGGGGTGGGGTTGCACCACCTATTATTTTATTATTTTCTTCGATAAAATTAAGGGTTCAAAACTCTGTGAAAGTCTTGTATCCAGACTCCAGATATATACATATACAAAAATAAATGTAAAAGCGCCTGAAGCAGAATCCAGAAAACAACTCTCAGAAAGAGTCGAAATGGCGTCTTCCTGCGTCCGTCTGCATCATCTCAGTGACACATTGCCACGAATAGCTTCCATTACGTAATGCGTTGGAGTTCACCGGGGCTGGAGATCGGTCGACAATATTACCCCACCCGGATACTTGCCAACTATCTACTTGTCGCCTAGTTTTTACTGTGGAAAAATTAGGTATCAGCTTCTCAGGGATGGACCGCATAAATTAGGTGCAATGCTCTCAATTGGCATCCTTGGCCTTAGTCACAATCGGAGTGTCGTTTGTGTAACACGAGCCAGCTCAGTGACTCTCATTCGCGCTACAGTCTGCGTATGACTCTCGATATTTATTGTTGACTAGCTGTGGCCGCGGCTTTGCCCGCGTGGTCATTTCATTTAGAAGTAGCCCACACTTGTTATTCCAGGACCAAAAGTACCTACAAAGTACAATATACTACATTTCTTCAAATTTGTTCAGCGGCCAATTAGGTTATTGATTGCATCTGTCAGTCTTAAGGTATAGTATCTAACAGTGAAAACGGCATCGCAAGCAGTCCAGTAGTTTTTACGTGATGCGCGAACAAACGCACATCCAAAAAACAAACAAACAAGCAGACACGATTAAAAAAAATATGCTCTTGTTCTGTAGCTTATTTGTTCAGACTTTTTCGTTCTTATTGCTTTATTATAAGTTTATGATTACCGTACTTGTAGTTATTTAGTCCAGTTTTTGTGTGTTGTTTCTTAAGTCATAATTTTCACTTGGGGACAGCCTAGTAGGGATTATGAAAATGAACCGAACTAAAGGGTACCTAAGTACTAAATACCTTTGAAATAACTCAAATTAACATAAATACATTTCATCTAGGTTAAGTGCCATCTTAGAGTCCAGGCTTAGCGGCGAGACACTATTCAAATAATCTGACTTCGAATTATAGTCCTGCCTGCAACTAGTTGTTATGTACTACGTTATATTACGTTGAGCCTTCGGCCAACTTTTCTTGGTCGAAGCATTGAGTAGTTAGCGCAAACTTCATAAATAGGTACTATACCTATTTATCAGCAAATATACGACCACACGTAGTAGGAAAATTTTGCCGGTAGGTAGGTTACAAGCAGTACAAAAATAGAGCAGAACCAAACCTTCATCCAAACATTTTACGCATTTCCATTTCTCCGGCCTTCACACTCGCTAACAAAAGCTGCGTATGAATAATCAAATTATCCAGGCGCGAATAAATCCTACCAGTAAAAGCATTATTACGTTTTCTGACGAATGTTCAGGCAGTTCAGCAGAATCTTATTTCGATTTGGTTCGTAATGTCACGTTCGGTAACTTTGGCCAGTAAGTTTTGGCTTTTGGCTGGCCCCACGGCGTTTTTAGGTCGCCTGGTGGTCGCCTGCTATGTGCTTTTGGCATTTCTTTCGGTTCGTATTGGCCGCGCTTGGTTGGCTAAGCTCTATAAATAATGGAGCAAGGCACTCCACCTCGCAGCGTATGATTTTTATTAGTAGCCTTGGTAGGTACTACAGTTTTATGAAAGAGGTTCGACGTAATTTATTGACTTTACTGTAGGCGTAGTTCCCACGCAGTAGAAAAGGATCTTAGGTACTTTTCATATCGGCGAAGTGTAATTAGAAAGTAGGTAGGTACGTATTTAAAGTAGGTAGCCGTAAAGATGATTTTCTCTCGTGTCCTAAAACAGTCCTAAATACCTACTTTTTTTTCTAGTCTGACTATATCCAAAAAAATCAAGGTGTAAGTATTTACGGAAGTCTTTATGTCTTACTTTTTAGTTACTTTACGGTAGGACTAAGTCTACTAGAAACTGTTAACATTCTATATCTTTTAAATTACTGAACCGATTTTGATGAAACTTACTCTATGAAACTATTCCGTAAGTTGAAAGATACTAAAACTATTTTTTTTTTTTTTGCAGTCGGACTTGTAGTTTCTGAGAAATACGTGGACAAACATAATTTTATACCTTTTATTTAGATACCCATATATCGGGTTTAGCGGGTTCTAATCCCGCAAGGGGCAATTATTTCTGCTCAGAAATGTTTGTTTCCGAGTCATGAATGTAATATTTGTATGTTTATCCGTTGACTAGTAATATGTACAGGGTATCCAAATCCATATCTTGGGGCTAGGTGAGGTGTGAATTTTCCCGAACATATTATTATTACACTAGCTGTACCCGCGGTATCGCACGCGTGGTCATTTCTCTAGGTTAAAAGAACTCTATGCACTATTCCAAGACCTATAATACCAATATACCAACATTTGATCAAAAATCCTTCAGCTGTCAAAAAGTTTTTATCTATTGCTCGGCTTCTAATCATCGGAGTGAGATACCAAGTACACCAGTTTTTAAGTCAAACCATAAGCTATCCAACAATGTAAACCGCATGGCAATCAGGTTAGTAGTTTTTACGTGATGCAATAACATATAAACATACAGACAAATAGAAAAACAGGATTTAAAAAATAATATATTCGTGTTCAGTAGCTTATTTTAAGTACCCTAGACTTTTTTTTTTTTAATTATGTTTGTACATACTTTTTCGTACTTATTGCTTTATTATAAGTATAGATATTTATTACTTCAAAATTAACAAAAACTTTGGACTTCTATCCCACAGGAACCCTTTATTTATCGGGATAAAAAATATCTTTTATTTTAACCCATTTTTCGGGACGAAAGGAATCAATATGTCTTACCTCGTAGTATGACTTCAAATGATACCAAATTTCATTTGAATTCATTCAGTAATTTCGTCGTGATGCGCGGTCAAAATTCAGACAGACAGACATACAGAAAGACTGACAGATAGACAGATTGACAGACAAACATGAAAAAAAATACAGTTTGGCTTCATTATCGAATATAGAGTACCCTCCAAAAAAAATACAAAATATCTTCAATGTACAGAATTGGACCTGTTACAGTTTTATTATAAGTATAGATAGCGTAACATAATGTATGAATATTACGCATTTTCAACAATATTAGGTACACCGAAGTGGTAAAGGATCGAATGGCCGCGAATCAAATTTTGTATGAAACCTAGTGTCGCCTGTTGCATATTCCAACGATGTATTGTCTTAGTTGAGGCACTAATTGCACAAATATATAATTTTCTTTTCAATATTAATTGGCATTCGTAACTGCCTTATAATGGGATGTACGGATGATTTCCGTACGCGTCTTTACGAACGTTCGCATAGCGCTTTACATGAGTAGAGTACATTGAGAGAGTCGCGGCACGCCCGTCACGCTTACATAGCCGCTCCACATTAAAAAAACTATGATTTGATAAATACATATGGTACAATACACAAAAGTGGCCGCAGCACCCGGAAAGTCCGTACTAAAATAAAGATTAAACACATTTTCAACTCCAGCACAGAGCAAACGAGAAGTTTTCAGGACTGGATCAAATTGTACGTGGCGTTGACGTTTCACAACAAACAAACGGCCATGCGCCCCAACACAGCCATCCAATTTTTCAAAGAAACTAGTAATTTTATGAAACGGAAATCTGGTTATGTTTCGACGGTCACGCATGGGCATAAAGGCTGTTGAAAAGTTTTATTTTAATCTTCGGAGTGTGACATACATGAATACATGTTTACTTTAACGGTCACGCATGCGCATTTCGATCACATCAGCTTTCAAACAGAAAAACCATTCGTTTGCGATCTACGATGCCACTGACAGCCACATGGATACATACACACACACACACACACACACACACACACACAAACACACACACACAAACACACACACACACTAAACTTATAACCCCTCTCTTTTCAAGTTCGGAGGTAATAAAGATTTTATAATAAAAAGCAGTGAGTAACAAAAGGTCTGTAGAAAGAAGATAATAATATAAAATGGTCTAGTGGACTTTAAATAAGCGAATGAACTTAAAATAAACTAATATACTTAACATTTTTCAAAATCATGTCTGTCTTTTTGTCTGTTCGCGTATCACGCAAAAACTAGGTTTAAAATTAAAAAGGTTTTGGTGTACTTGGTATTTCAATCCGGTGCATTATAGATACTTTTGGTCCTAAAATAACACATCGGTTACTTTTAACCCAGATAAATGACCACTCGGGCAAAGCCGCGGGTGTCCCGCACATAATCAGCAAAATATACGTTTTTGTGATCTTTAATTCGGTATAACTCATTTCTTGCTGAGAGTTTTCGGCACGAGGGTTGTGTGGCCTTTATACGTAAACTGACGTACAACAGAATAGAAAAATACCACTAAACTAAACTGAGAAATTAAAATCAATTTAGGTGTGTCAAACTAAAATTTAGTTTAGTGCATTGTTATCGGCTTGGAACAGAACTAAACTTAATTTTAGTGTAGTTTAGTCTAGTTCGTGCCAACCGAATCGGTACCAATTTGTGTTTTTTTGTGGTTGATACACAATTTACTTACAAAATACTGCATTATTATTGATTTTCTGTGAGAACGTCACAGTATTAACACGATTCGACATTTTTTTAAACTTTCTTGTACAGGCAAGAAGGTTTAAAAAATACGGAGTGCACACCGCCAAATCGGATGTGAAATACCCAAGATATGCCGTACGCACAAGCTTAAATACACCATGTTATGCCGATCATCGGCCACATCGCAGCAAGATCTCGACCTTGTTAGTCGTGTATCTGTCAAGTTTTCATGAAAAATCGTAAACAATGCAGTCTTTTGTGATTAAATTATGTATAAACCACAAATTGTCCACTAACGCACACTTACGCCGCATTTGCTATGCTTCATTTTCAATTTGGCGGTGTAGCATCTGTATTTAAGCATTCTTGTTTAGGTATACATAAATAGCAGTAGCCTAATTAAAATGAAGTGTTCAGCCAGCTGTCACGGCTTCACGTCCGCAAGAGCATCCAGCAAATGGAACAGATACGAATCGCATTCCCGAACGAGGCAAGCAAGGCCATTAGTGCATCTGCAGTGCCTGCGGCGTCCAGAATATTCAAATATTCCAGATATTTGCATGCGCCGGGTGACGTCACGACTCCGGCTCTGGAGACGCCACGCGCTGGAAGGCAGTGATACACGTTCAAGCCATTTGTGCTCGGCAAGCGTGGGCAGCGGCAGTGGCAACGAGATGTTAAACCTATTGACATCCCGCTGCTGACTACTTTTGTCACTATAATTATTGAAATGAGTTAAGTACATACAAGCTTACTGTCTTTTTTTTTACATAGCAATGAATACGATGTAGTGGGGCCCTAACAATAGTACTTATAGAATATTTCCAGGGGAGTTGCAATAATTGGAGAAAGTTAGAAATACTGCCCCTTTTTCCGTGGCCGTTACAAGGACCAAATACCTATTGAATTCACAAAAAAGACAATTAGTTATATCATCTTTTGAAATCACACATAGACACTCTAAGCATGCCTAATAAAAATTTAAAGGTGCCTTTGATCTATTACAGAGAATCTACGTATTTTTATTAGTGGCAACTAATTCCCAGCTTTTAAAAACAAACATGCAAAGAATGCTTAATTAAAAAACCGTTGGGGGTTGCCTGGCAGATGTGTAAACATCGAATATGGCCGAGCTGAGGCGGAAAGAGCTGACGAGCCAAAAGCGCGCGACGATGCGATGCGCCGTGCCAAGTGTCTGCATTACCCCAATACCGCGCCATTAGATGTAGTAGATGTTTACACATAGAAAATAAAGATTCCTCACCGCCAATTCGAGAGTGAAGCACCCAAGTTAATATCCCAATCCGATCGTACGCACAAACCACGCACACATTTACACCATGTTATGCCGATCGGCCGCTACATCGCAAGACTTCGTCCGTCTTACCAAGTTCTCACGAAAAGTTTTAATCAATGCTGTATTTTGTTAGTTAAAATGTGTCTCTATCACAAAACACTAATAATTATCCACTTACACGTCTTACGCAGCCACCATTAGCCATCACTCATGAGAATTGTCCTTTTTTTAACACTCTTGCTTGTAAGCTTCAATACTGGACACTCCATCTGCAGCGCATTTTCACATCGTGTACACGAAGACCGTGCAAACAGCCTTATTGTAAAGCGTTGGATGTAGGGGACAAATGCGCCGCGACTCTGCTCTAGTGGTCATTTAAGATTAACGGTGGCACTGAACTTAGGTCTCGCTGCTTGTAACGTCTGGTTTTGTGACAGGAAATCGTGATAATTTATGAGAGATATAAGCCGAACTTTATGGGATGGTATTGAAAACTCAAAATAAAAAGACTCTAATACTATTTAAAGCACAGGAACATGGCCCGAAGATTGGACAGAATCTGTATTTGTAGGTACCATTGCACAACACATGACATGTTTAAGACATTGGACTGGGAAGGGCAGGGCCCACAGATTACCCCTATGATATACCCCTAGGGGGTAATCTGTGGCAGGGCATCAACATAAACGGCGAGTACATCTCACACTCAGAATCAGAATCGTTGCAGGATTTGCAGTGGATGTTGGATAGACTACCTGAAGCTTCGAAGAAAATCGGTCTCGGAATGAACTTGGATAAAACCAAGATCATGCTGAACGAGCACGTTCCTCCGTTACCGATTACAGATAACGGCACTGCTCTCGATATTGTTCACCACTACGTTTACTTAGGGCAAATCTTACAACTGGGCCGGAACAATTTCGAGAAAGAAGCCAATAGAAGACATCAGCTGGGCTGGGCAGCATTCAGGAAGCTGCGTCAGGCCTTCTCATCGTCTATCCCTCACTGCCTAAAGACAAAGGTATTCAATCAGTGCGTCCTACCGGTAATGACTTACGGAGCTGAGACGTGGACACTTACGGTATGGTCCACAAACTTGAAGTCGCTCAGCGTGCTATGGAGAGATCTATGCTTGGAGTTTCTCTAAGGGATCGAATTCGAAACGAGATGCGCCGGCAGAGAACCAAGGTTACCGACATAGCTCTGAGAGTTAGCAAGCTGAAGTAGCAGAGGGCTGGCCATATAAGCAGCAGAACCGATAACCGTTGGGGTAAACATGTTCTTGAGCAAATCGCAAATTGGCAAACGTAGTGTAGGACGCCCACCGGCTAGATGGAGCGACAATCTGCGCAAGTCACTTCGATGATCTGCTGGCAGAAAGTCGGCCAAATGGCGTGCCTTGGGAGAGGCCTATGTCCAGCAGTGGATAAACACAGGCTGATGATGATGATGATGATGATTGCATAAAAAGGACTCTACTAAAAAGTGAAACAATTTCCGTACAATAGCTTTGATATCGCATGCAAGTAAGATAATGCTCCACAGCATCAATAGTCGGCTCAAGTACTACCTCGCCTAGCAAATACCACCCGAACAAACCGGCATTGTTAAGGGTTATGGGACCAGAGAGCAAATTCTTAACGTACGCCAAATAATTGAGAAGAGTTGGGAGCTTAATACGCCGGTCGTTCTATGCTTCATAGAGGTCTTTGACTGTGTGAAATGGGACAATGTGGAGAATTATGAAGGACATGGATATACCAGATCACTTAATACAACTCATCTGAAATCTCTACACGAGCAACCGCTATATACGCTATAACACCAAAACTCCTTTTTTTTTGGAACCCATTACAACATTTGAGTTCGACAGGGCTGCATACTTTCGCCTATGCTTTTTAACATTTACGACGATATTTTTGAATATATCATACGCAATAAGGCTACCGAGAGGTTGAATAGTGGGTTTAACATCGGTGGTACTACCATTTCCAATTTTCGGTAAGCGGATGACACAGTGTTGCTTGCATCTACAACAGATGAAAGAGATGTTCCGTAGCCTACAGTCCGAGAGTGAACTTTTGAGGCTTTCCACCAATAGGAGCAAAACGAAGCTCTCGTCTGAACGAAGTTGAATGATATTGGTGGTTTTGGTTCTGAAATAACACTTAGAAATCTTTAATGTAAAAGGGTACATCTTCAGAGCGCTCCCATATAAATTTTGACAATATTGGTTCCGTAGTTTTTAACGTAATTAATTTGTATCTATTTCTTCATTGTAATAATTAACCTTAAAATTTAATCATTTATTACAGACTAACTGATGCCGCGTGGTCATTTCTGTAGGTTAAAAGTACTCTTTGTGCTATTCCAGGACCTAAAATACCAATATACCAACATTTGATCAAAATTCCTTCAGCCGTCAATAATATTTTTATCGATTGCTCGGCCTCTAATCATTGGATTGAGATATAAAGTACCCCAGTTTTTAAGTCAAAACATAACCTATCCAACAGTGAAAACCGCATCACAATTGGTCCATTAATTTTTAAGTGATGCGCGAACAAACATACAGACAGACAAACACGATGATTTAAAAAAATGTTATATTCTTGTTCAGTAGCTTATTTTATGTACCCTAGACCATTTCTTTTTTAATTATCTTCTTTGTACAGACTTTTCAGAAAAAATGTGGTCTACTATTTAAATAAAAATAGAATTTTCAACATCGAAAGTGAAGCACCCGAGATATGCCGATCCGCTTGTATGTACAAGCCTCACATACACTTACAGCATGTTATGCCGATCTGCCGCCACATTGCAGCAAGATCTCGAGCTTGTTAGTCGTGTTAATTCTGTCAAGTTATCACGAAAAATCAAAAACAAAGAAGTCTTTTGCTTCGATGAAAGAAACAAATAAGGACCAAGCACTTATTACTTACTATTAATCAAAATGCGATCACGCGACTATTTGTGGAGTGCGTGCCGCGTGGTACAAAACCGTTCGTCACAGTTCGTCATCAAAAGATCGCAAGCGATATTGTTCCAAACTTTTTCCACACGCATTAACCGGTATCGCTTGCTTGTGTGCTCCACGCAAACATTTACGTGTTACGCACGCAAGCGTGTGTCAGCGCGCGTAGTCGATTAGTTATGTGTGCTGCTCCGGCTCAAAACTATGGTTAGCGGCTTTTTACTTTTTATTATAATTAAGTTTAGTTATCTATTTGCCAATTAAAGAAGCCGTCTCCACTGTAAGCAGGCCATGAGGGAAGTGTTTAAATTGCGCGGAGTTTTGGTGGAACACGAATCGGGCGAACTTGTAATCCTTATTTGTTTCTTTCATCGAAGGTCTTTTGTGATTAAATTTTATGAAATACCACAATTTATCCACTCAGGCACTCATACGCCTCCATTTGCTATTTGCATTTACTCGTTTGCTTGGCGGTGTGGAATCAGTTTTTTTTAAACCTTGGTTGGTAATCTCTACGAAAAGCTCTACGAAACTAGTTCTCTCGTAGGCCCACCCGTAGTACAGAGTAATAGATCGTAGACACGTAGCGCGTAGTAAGTGGGGCATAACTTAGCGAAATTGTTCCCTATTCCAGCATTCTAATTTTTACGCCTTAATAGGAAATTTATAGTTTCGTCATGTCCGTCTGTCTGTGCACTAATTAACCAATTTTGTTGGCACACCATGTAGAAACTACTGCACCGATTGCACTGCGGTTTTCATAGCTGAGTAGCTTAATATCCTTGCTATGGAACCCCACCTAATTATATGAATAATAATAATTAATTTGAAAAAAAAAAGGTTACATGAGATGGTAAAAAAATTGTTAAAAAAGTACACTCATTCTTGCCTTTGCTGGCGTGCAAGTAGTACCTACATGGTCCTTAATCATCAATTAAGAATAAGTACAAAATACAAATCAAGCTAATAACATTAATACATTATTATTTAAAAATTCTTGTTTTATATTATTCTGTTAAAATAAATTTAGAAAGGCACCAATTAGGAATAACCTACCTAAAGGCAGTTCCGAGCTCGCCAGGCGATACGGAACAAGGGTGCCGGCCGTGACATTAGCAAATGTGGCGGAAATGGGCTCCGGAATTAATGGCTGTTTTGATATATCGCCAGAGTTTACCCCATGGACAGGGGCGGATTTGTCTATAAGCTAAGTAGGCCCGGGGCTAGGGGCGGCTAGGTATAGGGGCGACCAACCATTAATATGAAGTCCTGATACAAATTACTTAATTTTACTACGTCTAGTACAAGACAAGATTATCATCCTGATTAAGTTTGGGGACATAGTAACGAGCAACAGCTAGTAAATTCATATTTGTTAGCTCAGTATTGGAGCTGAGAAGGGGCGACTAGTGCTGCATGGCCCTGGGGGCCAAGACGGCTAGTCCGGCTCTGCCCGTGGCTTTGAATGCGTATGGAATAAGCTAATTTTGTTTCTTACGATGTTACTCGATCTGAATATCTTTCTTTTTATTAGACTGCGCAACGCAAAGGCCCGGTAATGTGTTTATCAGCCTATGTATGTATGTATGTCTGTTCCTTTGTGGCACTATACGCACTATATAGACCAAACGCATGGATCGGATTTTAAGATTCTTGCGTCAATCGATTTGTCTTAATCTTGCAAGTGCTACTAAAGACATGACAGTAATCAAAATTCAATATGGCTACAACCAGACTACATAATATAGTGAAAAAAGAAAAAAAAATGTCGATGAAATATGTCAAGTGGGGTTCATTGAATAGGTATTTGATAATGTCTATTAGTTTCTCTTATCATTTTTCTTTTCGAATGATCATTTACGATATATAACAATTTAAATTTGGCTAGCAACCATTCTCACTAATTCTTATACTTAGCTATAAACTAAAATGTTTAAAATTAAAATAAATTAATATAAAAAAAAAACAAAAAAAACTGTGAATCAAACTAAAAAGAGGCAAACATTTTTTGATTTTGAAAAATATAACAAGCAGTCGGAGGCATCATGCATTTAATTTCTCCTTTGACGGGATCAGCTAGAACCTGGCGAGCCAACTCTTCATGCCTTCGACTGCATCTTATATTTCAAAATCAAAAATCTAAAGCTTATTTGTCTCTTTTTAGTTTGATTCACAGCCTTTTTTTGTTTATAATAATTTAATTTTATTATTTTAGACCTTAGTGTTTGAAACCATAGCGTTTGTCAGTATTTGGGAAAATTCGTCATGTCTTCTCGTCGCCCATACCACAGTGCCTAAAAACGAAAGTCTTCAACCAGTGCGTCCTACCCGTAATGACATACGGAGCAGAAACGTGGACACTGACTATGATACTGCTCCACAAATTTCAGGTCGCTCAGCGAGCATGGAACGGGCTATGCATGCAGGCTGTTGATGATAGTGTTTGAAGATGTTTTGAGAAAAAAATTGGATAAGGTTACAAGAAAATAAGTACCTACTAGGCAACCGAGATACATACAGCTTCGGCCACATCGTCGCTTGCCATCAGGTGAGATCGTGTTCAAATGATTGTCTAGCCTGACTTAAAAATAAACTATTTGTAAAAATCCTCGTTTTCATTTTGAGATGTGAAAATCCAACAGCAACAGATCCACAAGAAAGGAACAAAGAGGAGTTCCTATAAAGTTTTTAAACCATATATCTTCGACTAATGTAAACAAGCACAAATTAAACATTTATATAACCCCCGACCCCGCACCCCCATTATAGCTAAGAAGCATCTCGATCACATCAGTTTTCAAACATAAAAAAACACATCAAAATCGGTCCATTCGTTTGGAAGCTACGATACTCCCCCGATGGAGAAAGGGCGTGAGTATCGTAGAATCATCTCGTTTACCTCAGCTTTCAAACATAGAAAACCGCAGCTAAATCGGTCCATTCGTTATGGACTCTTTGTTGCAAAAAAAATACGTATGTAACGGATATAAGTGAGAAAATAGATAACCTGTATATATATGTTGCTCACGTGTCGTAAGTCTTACGGACAGAGACCGACTGAGACCAAGTGTTTTTTTTTTTATGTTTGGTGCTGTTGGCCTTTAACGGCCTCTACAGCTTTACCGGGCGGGGGGGCGTTCGTTAGAGCGAAGGGCACCCAGTGGGTACGAACTTCGGCTTGGACGGCCGGGGCGCTCACTTTCTAGACTTAAAATCCGCCGTTTAGACCCATCCATTAATTTTATATTGATGGAAGCCATACATATGTTATCTGTTGCAAAAATGTCATATAAACATTTGTTACAGTACTTACCTGTGAACTGGATGGTGGCGCGAGTGTTCCAGTCAATCGATAAGTAGACCAATCAAAAAACAGTAAGATAACTAAAAAATGGCCACCAGTTCTCGGTCTCCCAACTAGTCCTGGCCAAGGTAGCGGTCACGGAAATGGCAGGGCAGGGGTTACGAAGAATCCCCGGGCTACCGTAGGTCACCTAAAATCAAAACAAATGACCCTGGCTACGTACAATGGACGAACGATTAGCTCGACGTGCATATGGCGCAACTCGAGATGAAACTTACGAAGAGAAGAAGAGTAACCCTGGAATCGGACCACATATAATATTTCCGAGAGGGCGACGAGCAGTCTCAGGGTGGCGTGGGATTCCTCGTCAATAATGTCCTCAATGATAATGTTGTAGAAGTATCTAGTTTGTCGACCAGGGTAGCGTACCTGGTTCTTAAGCTGACCGAAAGGTCGCCTTAAGATCGTACAGGTTTACGCATCGAGCTCGGCACACCCGGATGATGAAGTAGAAGATATGTGTGATGACCTATCTTCAGCTCTACATACGAAGAGAAGAAGAGAGACAAGGGCCCACAGAGAGCGGACTTTTTCTGTTATTCCGATACTATGCGTCGAATAAAGTAGCTTATTATCTATTTTACGAATGCATTCCTTCAAGTGAACGCACAGAGTTGTAACAGTTGTGAATACGGAAGTTAGTTTCATAGGGAAATGTATGGTAAGAACTTAATAAAAAATATATATATACAACAGCCATAGATTTATTTCAGTTCTCATACAACAATAAATACTATCAATAAAATACGCATCTTTAAAAATTATACAATATCAAAATTACATTTAGATATTATTCTGTGCGCGAATAAATCCGGTATTACCTTAATCGTGGGTTTAAATTCGCGTTTATAAAATACTAAAATCGTATCAACTTCTTACATTATTATCACAAAAGTGAATATACAATTTTAACGATCACAATATCTTATTTCTACTTCATTTAAATAAAAGAAAACAAACTTAAATATTGCGTAGAATATAAATATTTTAAATTTAATCTCATTTTACAAATAAAATAAATTAATATCTGTTCGAAGACGATTCAAACTATTTAATTAGTTTTTTTTTCTATACAAAGAAGACGAATTCCGTGTCTTTCTGCTGGGTTATAACAATAAAATAAGAAATTTCTGATTTCGCACGGTTTCAGCATTATAAACAAAGTATTTTTTTTTTAATTCCTTACAATCATATATGCCCGTCGATTTAAAGCCGTGAAAGATATACCTCTTGTACGAGTATCATCATCTAAGGTTTATTTCGATTAACAGTAACTACAATTTGTTTGATGATTCTGGGACATCTCATTGTCACTTTTATCTTTATTTGTAATTTAAATATGTTTTATTATAATTTCAGACATTTGAAAAATTATAAAGAATTAACAAATGTGGAAAAACGACATCCCCTATTTCCTTGGTACTCTCTTCTTAACGGGCGTATTTCCAGTGGGATTTAACTCTGTTGGCACATGAAAGGTAAATTTGCTTTTCAGTCTCAACGCATACTTAGTTTACCTAATATTATTGATTTGATCTATTTATGATTATTTATAATATTTTATGTATTTCTCCTTGTTCATGAGATGCTAATTTTAACTTGTAAAAGTGCTATTATTTTGCCTATTTACAATAAAATACTTAGACTTTACAAAAAACTTAACAAAAAACACTACATATAGTGTACAAAATAAAAATGGAATTATTGGGAGAAATTGAATGTTTCAATTGCCTCATCGTTAGCCTATTAAGTTCCCAGTACTGGTATTTGTGTGCGTGTGTGTGTGTGTGTGTGTGTGTGTGTGTGTGAAAGAATATTGTCTCTCTCTCACACACGCATGTGAGAGAGAGACAATATGGGCCTTAATCGACCACGCTGGCTGGCGCTATTAGGTAAAACGCTCTTGTGACTTCGTAAGTATGCGTCCATGCCACGGACACAAGCCATAGACGCAGCAACGTTTAGGTTCTGAATCGGGTGATGTTGGATTGTAAAGCGCACAAGCTACCTCGGCCTCTACCACTCAACCTACCCCAACACGTACGTAAGAAAGGTGAAACTAAATACATTATTTAATCTCGCATGTAAACAAAACTCATCACTTCAAAAATACGGCAAGGATTCATAGACATATATATTTGATAATGTAATTCTAAGCAAGGATTGCATAGGATTGTTTCTAGGTTTTACAACGGCATCTACACAAATCTTCTAGAAATACTGTAACTCATTCATAGGTTCCGATAATATAAAAAGCTAGAAACATTAAGTAATTCCTTCTCTTCCCGTCCACAATGGTAATACCAACATCCTACCATAGATGGCGCTAAAATCAAATGTTCCCTATGCTAGGTATTTTGGTTTTGTCTACAAGAGTATTAAATTATATTTAAATCTCTTATGCTAGACCGAACAAGGGTCGTGCCGCGGTACATAGTAAATATTCTGTGACGCCACATGTACACACACTCTCGACGCTCTTGTGACTTCGTAAGTATGCGTCCATGCCACGGACACAAGCCACAGACGCAGCAACGTTTAGCGGGGGCCATCCTTAAACATCGTACAATCCGCAGACTTTGTTAGCAGGTACCGCCTTGTCTGAAACAGAAAACAAAATGTTAATATCTTTCCGATGATGTTTCCATTAGTATATCTTTGATATCGTTTAGCGACAAGAAGTTATGGAATTTCTTACTAATTCATGTTATGCGTGGATTAGGGTTATCTATGATTTAATTTTTTAGTATGTGAACTTGTTACTGAATAGTTCTGTCCTTCCGAAGAAAGGGATACAAGTATTTTTTTTAATTCTGGGAAGATTCAGTGCTCATCTACGGTGTCTTACTGTAGATGCGCACTGAATCTTTAAAAACCAAAACCCGACTACGGTCGGGTAAAAAAAGAAGCCTATCACTCTATACGTGATGACTTCGTAGATGAAGACCGTAATGAAGACGAATCGATTGACACCTCGCTTGTCAAAATCGGACCAATAGGGGCTTAGATAGATACTCTCTCTATGAATAGGGGCGACGTTATGGTGGAACATCCACAAACCCACATACACACATAGACTGTCAAAGTCATTATCCTTCCCTTGCTCTGCTGTAGTCGCGTAAAAATGGTCGCATGGGATTTCAAATTAGTTTTTATGTTCGCTAGATGGCGTTACTAGTGGCGAAAGTATAGAGGGTTGCGAAACTTTGGAAATGCTGCGTGTTTATTTTTATTTTAGAGTTGCAGTTGAGAGAAATCGGTGCAGTTGTTTCCAAGATATTATTCGGCTCTGATCACTCTTTGTGCAGGGATCTCAAGCATTATTGCAGCTAGAAATTTTGAGTTTGTGCTCAAATGCCGATGGCATTTTTCGTACAATGAGGGATGTGATGATTAGCATATGCAGACCTGAATTGAGGGTATCTGTGACATCAAGAAACTTTGACATGAATATTTTGCAAGATGGATGGGTAACGCCGCAGATTTTGCCACCTTTTGTAAAAAAAAATGCCCTATATATAAAGATTTTTAATTAGGTATTTTTCTTAAACTCATTTTTAAAATACATGTAGACTTACATGTAAAAATACAATTACTTAAATACAACCAAACCTCGATATTTATTTAAATATATGGACAGAAACCCGTCAAAAACACGCTGCCTATTTGGTTCAGTCAAACAATAGGCACATTTTTTATAATTATCTGAAATGTGTACAAATTAAGCAGCTAGTTACATCATGGGTTCCGTGACTTCCATGTCTTTAAATACACTTTTTTAAATGATTTATCGTCGTAACGAAGTGGGTGCCACAAGATGGGCGGCGACGCCGAGGGAGGCCGAGAAAGCGCTGGCGCGACGATCTGGGCCCTATTTCATAAAACTATAGTAGACTGACAAGTGTCAATCGACAAATGTCAGTCAAACTACCGAAATGCGTTTCATAAAAACCCGACAATTCATTCAATGAATTGTCAAAATATTACTAAATGTGTTTCATAAAACATTAGTAGTGACCGGCAGTCAACCGACAATTGTCTAACAAATGTCAATAGAAAAACGTTTTATGAAACGGCGGTTGCTCAAAAATTACCACGATTTGTAGAATTGTCGTGACAATTGTGACAGCCGAAGCTTTACCCATCACACTACTATGACTGGCATTGTGAAATGCAATATGACTGACAATCATCAGTCCTGTCGTGATTGTTTGTTATATGAAACGCAGGTTTGGCGTATTTGACTGACATTTGTAGTTTTATTATGATTTGTCGCTTTATGAAATAGGGCACTGGATGCATACCAGGACTGTTGGTCGGATCTGGCGGGTGATCGAGATACATGGAAGAAAATGGGGGAGACATTTACCCAGCAGTGGGGCAGTACAGGATAAGAAAAAAATTTGATTTATCACAATTTAAAATCTTGTCTCGTTATTTTCGCTTATATGTTACTATTTTGTAGGTTACTAAAATTGAGCATCTAAACATTGAATAAACATTAGGGTAGTATTTTATAATAGCACTGGTAACACTAAGGATTCTGGCAAAAGAATATAAAAAGGAAACCGCCATTTTACTGTCTCTTCTGTGAGTTTTGTCAAAGGTGTGCGCGCGTGTTTCGTCAGCGGCTTTTTTTGTGAATTTTGGCGATTTTAAAGGTAAATATGACAGTTTTTATCTCTTACATAGTTATATACTTAAATGGCTCATAAAAGCATGCCAATGGAGTCTTTGATTAAAATTCGGCAGGCATTTACAAATTATTCCTTTTTTAAACCTCAAAAATTACGCTTGGACATTACTTTTATGTTACTGGTAACTGGTAACGTTATAGATTCGCAGTAACATTGAAGTATTATAAAGGATAATGCATAACCTAAATTAAATAATTGTATCATTTTTTTATTATCGTTTTGCGTTTGCTTGTAAAATTAATTAATCTATTTACCTAAAGCTTATTTCTAGTGATGCAACGAATACGAATATTCGTATTCGCCGAATAGTAGACATTTACCGAATATTCGTATTCGGCGAATACTAATACGAATATTTAAAAACTAATATTTTACGTACAAACGCAACTCTAATTACTGGCAGACTTGAAAAACGCGCGTGTAAAAATACGCACGTGTGCAGAGGGCCTTAACCGCAACGACGATGCAACGGGGGACTCCCCGGCCATAGTTTGTACAGTACCGCAGCTCCGGGAGTTTCCCTATCATTACAATTACGAACCATTGATTGATTGATTCATTTCTTTCACTTCATTTGTTAGTCGAAAGCAGAAGTCAAGCAAGAGAGTATTGTTTTATTTATTTTCTGAGGTTGCTGCGAAGTAAAAGAAGTTAAAGTTGAATTGAAAATATCTTCTCGTAAACGAGATCAAAGTGACATATGGAAACACTTCGATAAATTACCGAGTAAGTAGTTATATGGTCTGTATTTCTTTGGTATCAACAAAAGGTAGGATAGTAAGTAAGTAACTTAGACGAACGTTGGTAGTTAATGGCTGCGTCAATGTAGTACTAGACTTTGCCCGCGACTTCGAGATTTTAGTGGGATAGGATTTTAAATTGTGTTGTTTTTATTTTAGACAATGAAAGCAAAGCTAGATGCAGATATTGTGCTTGTGAATTGTCTCGGGGAGGGAAAAATGCATATATTAAAGGATTTACTACGACCGCACTGTGGACTCATATGAAGAGATTTCACGAAATGAGCTTGCTGCCAGTATAAGTACTGTAGACGAAACAAGCACTGAAGTTGAAGTAACTCCAGCGAAGAAACAAGCGTCCTTAAAGGAAATATGGGAAAAGCGAACTACGTATGAAACGGGTGATCCTCGGGCTGTCAAAATCACATATTTGATTGCTGAACAAGTTTGTCTAGACATGGAGCCCCCTGAATTTGGTAAATAAACAGGGATACCGTCGTTTGCTCAGTGAACTAGCTCCAAGGTTTGTTTGCTTTTATTAAAATGCTATACATTTGTTCATTCATACATATCAGTGGGATTTTCTTTCAACTTTCACAAAACCCTTTTTAATTCCTGACTGCTATTTTTTTTTACAGATATAATATTATATCTAGAACCCACCTTACAGAAAAAAATCTGCCGGATATTAAAGAACGTGTTAAAATAAAATTGAAGGAGCAGTTAACAAAGACCCCATATCTCTCTGTCACAACAGACATGTGGACCAGTGACGCTTCCTTACAAGTCAATGATTTTATAAGTCTTACTGGACATGGTGTCTATGAAGATTTCCAGCTCAAATCTTATTGTCTGGAAGTGTTTCCCTTTGAAGGTGACTCACATTCAGGAGAAAATATTGCCCACAATATGCATATGATGTTTCTGGAATGGCAGCTATTGGGTAAAGTTGCAGCAGTTGTAACGGACAACGCACGGAATATGGTTAAAGCAAATGATGAGCTTGATCTTAGTATTAAACATATTTCTTGTTTGGTACACAGCATCCAATTAGCGCTGAAAAAAAGTTTATTTGGTCAAGAACGCTTGACCGAAATGTTAACCACATGCAGGGGAGTTATTACTCATTTTAATTACTCAACCTCCGCACTCAAACATCTGAAAGATTCTCAACAAGCTAACAATATACCGAAACATGTTTTGTTTCAAGATGTTGAAACTTGAAACAAAACAAACATATCGACTCAACATATCAGATGTTGAAGAGATTACATGAACAACGCATAGCGATTCAAGATGTTTTACCATCTCTACCAAATTTTCGTCATGAAATCACAGCAAGGCTCTTATGAGGCTGATTGGGCTCTTTATTCCTTTTTTAAACCTCAAAAATTACGCCAAATCTTATGAGCCAAATCATTGATATTCTGGCCAATTTTGAAGAAGCTACTAAAGAGCTAAGCAAAGAATCAACGACGTTATCTCAAGCAATCCCAATAATACGAAGTCTAAAATCTTGCCTCAATAAAATTTCAAATGATCCTTCTTCTCATCCTGATGTAAATGATCTGGCAAACTCCCTATTCAGTGGACTTTCGAATAGATTTGCCTTTATGGAAAGTGATGTAACTTATCTATTAGCAACGATCCTTGACCCACGGTTCAAAACAAGGATTTTCAGCTCAACAGTGGTCGCTGAAACCGCTCGATCAGTTCTTAACGCTGCTTTTGATGGCAGAGAGGCCGTAAGACCGACAAGACCTCCAGAAGAACCTCAACCGTCGACAAGTAGAGGAATTTGGCAAGTATGCCAAGAAATAATTGAAGAGGCTGAAATGGAAGAGCCAATTTCAATATTTTCTGGTGAGTATGAAAAAAGTTAGAAAAGTTATTAATAGGTAATAGGTACTCTTTGTCATCTACATAGTATACTAAAAGTTAAATTTAATTTCAAAATGTCTTTTTACAGGGGATTCGCAAACTAAAAACGAAATAGATGCTTATCTAAAGCTCCCAAATTCATCGCCGACTGCTGATCCACTGGCCTTTTTGGCGAGAAGATGTCCATTTTCCAAGTCTGAAAAAATAGCCCAAAAATATTTTTCACTGAAGCCATACAGTACAGTCGCCTCAGAAAGACTTTTTTCAACAGCTGGGAACATTCAGACTGAAAAAAGAAATCGCCTTAAACCAGAAAATCTACATATTTTATGTTTTTTAAATAAAAATTTGCCTGTTGTAAATTTTAATTATTAGAAGAATAGAAATTTATCAAATAAATTAGTCTTTTATTACCATGGCGAGATATTCGTATTCGTATTCGCCGAATAGTAGGTTTGATATCCGTATTCGTATTCGTATTCGTATTCGTAAAAGTACTATTCGTTGCATCACTACTTATTTCAATCAAAAATAGTATTAATTGTTAACAATCTATATAGGTTTTTTTTACTTCTACGTTTCGGTAATATAGTAATAAGTGTATTTTTCTGATATTTTACTCGTATTTTTCTGATATTTTTGTGGTAATTTTCTGATATTTACTTGTATTTTTCTGATATTTTACTCGTATTTTTCTGATATTATTTTCAGAATTTTCTGTCATTTTTTTTGAGATATTTCTCGTATTTTCCTGATATTTTAATTTTAATTTCCGATTTCTGTCATTTTTCTCGTAATTTGCTGACAATTAACTCTTATTTTTCTGATATTTTACTTGTATTTTCCTGTTATTTTTTTATATTTTTCTGGTATTTTCTTCATATTTTTCTCTTATATTTCAGATATTTTTCTTGTATTTTTGTTTTTTTTTATCATCATCATTATTTCAGCCTTTAGAAGTCCACTGCTGAACATAGGCCTTCCCCAAAGAGCACCACGACGAACGGTCTTATGCCGCCTCCATCCACCGACTCCCTGCGATGGCTACAATGTCATCCGTCCAAGGTGTTCTCCCTACACTTCGCTTGCTTGTTCGTGGTCGCCATTCGAGACTACGTGATAAGATCCGTATTGGGGAACTCCGTAGAAGAACCAAGGTTATCGACATAGCTCTCAGAATTTGCAAGTTGAAGTGGCCATGGGCAGGCCATATAGTTCCCAGAGCCGAAAACCGCTGGGCAATAAACTGAAGTCCGTCAAAATCGGTCCAGACGTTTCGGAGATTAGCGCGAACAAACAGACAGACAGACATGCAGAAAGAGAGAGACAAAAATTATTAGTCTTTTTATTTACAAGTAACCGTATATACTTTCATATGCATTTAGTAAAAAGCTATTATTTTGACATTACAAACAGACACTTCAATTTTATTTATTTGTTGTATGTAGTATGGATAAACCTTCCGTAAAAAAATATCTAACTGATGGTGAAACAAGGATCAAAATCGTTTGCGTGGTTTAGGAGGAGTTAGCGGATATACAGGCAGACGGACAGACGCGAAAAGCGATTTTGTTTTATACTATGTAGAGAAGAGAAGATTTACTCGCTATACACGCGTTAAGGCTAAAATCATTAAAAAAATATTAGAAACTCACCAATCATCTTCGGATACGGCAGATTCAACGTGTCCATAATCTCTATAAACTCCGGCAACGTCTTGGTCAACCTCGGGTTGAACTGCTTCTCCTCGGCGACCGTGGTCGCAGTCTGCCCCTTGTAGTCGTGCGCCGGGTACAGCGCGTAATGGTCGGGCAGGGAGAATATTCTCTTGTGCACGGACTCGTACAACTTCTCGGAGGAGCCTTCTTGGAAGTCCGTGCGGCCGCAGCCGCGGATCAGCAGAGTGTCGCCCGTGAAGGCCATGCACTGGAAGAGAACAAGCTTACGTTACAGATTTATTGACATATTGAGAATTCAATCTGATTTTTCATCGTTCTATAAAGATCTTTAGCATTTACGTAACCGTCAACTGTCATCATCATGCCTCTATTTGTCTGCTATGCTGTACTGAGCTACCACTGAGCTCGGTCTTCAGCTCTCCTTATCCATTTTGTGCCAGCCACTTTTCGCAGGAATCTTGTCCTTCAGAGGAACTCCAAGCATGGCTCTCTCCATGGCTCGCCGAGTGATCTAATATTTGTGGTCTAGTTTGACCGTGGGTATCCACGTTTCGGCACAGTAGGTAATATGGTTGCTGCAATCAGGGTTGGGCCCCATACGCATACACGAAATGTTGTATACGTATTTAATTGTGATAGCCCGTTGTAAGTTTCACCATGACATGGCTACTACATTATAAGCTTTTTTTTAAATGTTTTTATGTTAAGTTATAAAGTCAAAACCTAAGCTATCCAACAGTGAAAAAATAGACAAAACGTTTAAAATGTTATATTCTTGTTCAGTAGCTTATTATGAGTTGATTGTACAGACTTTTTATTGCTTACTGCTTTATTATACGTATATATATATATATATATATATATATATACTATATATACTATTTAAACGTTTTGTCTATTTTTTCACTGTTGGATAGCTTAGGTATCCAACATATATATATATATAAACAACAATCGCCCTAATCAATTCATCACATAGGTGGCATTATTTGCTAGCAGTCAACGCCCCGCAACTGATAGCCGTCAATCATCACGCTTGAAAGGGAGCGATAAGATACAGAAGTATTACGATAGAAGTATGGTAAGGTTCGATTGGACTGCAAAAATAAAAAAAGTGTGCATTTAACCCGCGTGCGGGAATGGTGGACTGTATTTAACCCGCGTGCGGGAGTGGTGGACTGTATTTTTCTATGATCAAATGTAGAGAAGAGAAACTGAGTTCTAAATCTACATCGATATATCGATTCACAGAAGATCGGTATTTGACAATACTTCTATTTTGGTTTTTGAATACAAGCCAACCTGTATTTGTGGCGGTTATCATTTAGTACTGTTACTTATTGTCTGTGGTTAAGGCCAAAAAAATACAAAGGGCAGAATAAATTAAAGTTCAAATATTATACAGCAGAGAGTTTTATCGATAGTTTCATTGACTAGATATATAGCTGACTTGCTTGTAGTATCAAGTATAGTGCTGGCCTCTAGTGTCAGTTTGTCAGACTGCCTGGGGATCTCTGACATGGCTTAACGACTGCTAATAATCAATAACAAGGGGGATCGACAGCTTAACGTGCCCTCCGAAGCCATGGAAATCCGCAAATAACTTATAAAATCATGATGCGGAGCAGAGGATCGAGGGTATAGGAGTACTACACCGTGCAATTATTTGCACGGTGTAGTACTCCAATACCCACCTGCTGATATGCGATATAGGTGAGACACCCGTTAGTGTCCCGGCGTGACGCTGCACACCAGCTGTTGTGCGCCGAACTTGATCTCATCCCCGTCACACATATGCATGTCCGCTTGCGCCCCCGACGCTAGCCCGATCATAATTTGGACCCCCGGTAGTAGAGACTTGACCTTGCCCATGTGGCCTGCGTGCATATGTACCCACCTGCTGATGTGCGATATAGGTGAAACACCCGTTAGTTTGTCCCGGCGTGACGCTGCACACCAGCTGTTGTGCGCCGAACTTGATCTCATCCCCGTCACACATATGCATGTCCGCTTGCGCCCCCGACGCTAGCCCGATCATAATTTGGACCCCCGGTAGTAGAGACTTGACCTTGCCCATGTGGCCTGCGTGCATATGTACCCACCTGCTGATGTGCGATATAGGTGAAACACCCGTTAGTTTGTCCCGGCGTGACGCTGCACACCAGCTGTTGTGCGCCGAACTTGATCTCATCCCCGTCACACATATGCATGTCCGCTTGCGCCCCCGACGCTAGCCCGATCATAATTTGGACCCCCGGTAGTAGAGACTTGACCTTGCCCATGTGGCCTGCGTGCATATGTACCCACCTGCTGATGTGCGATATAGGTGAGACACCCTTTAGTGTGTCCCGGCGTGGCGCTGCACACCAGCTGCTGTGCGCCGAAATTGATCTCATCCCCGTCACACAGGTGTTTGTCAGCTTGCGCCCCCGACGCTAGCCCGATCACGCTCTGGACCCCCGGCAGCAGAGACTTGAGCTTGCCCGTGCCTGTGATGTGGTCTGCGTGCATGTGTGTGTTCACTGAAAACGATATGAGTACAAGAATGTTTAAGAAATAAGGATTCCTCTATATATTGAATTAAACCCTTTAACTACATCAGTCTATGGATTCTTCAATGTCAATGTCAAATGGCATCTTCGTGTGTGTGAGTGGATAATTTGTCGAGTTTGTGGTTGATACACAATTTCATCACGGAAGACGGCATTGTTTATGTTTCCTCGTGAGAACTTCACAGAATTAACGTGAATAGCACGGACGAAGTCTTGTGCAGACCGATATGCATAAAATGGTATAAATATGTGTACAGCGGATAGGCATATCTTGGGTGCTTCAGTAACTCACCTAATTGCCGGTGAGGATTTATATGGGTACGTTAGCGTTTTTCGGACGGAGCGATTGTGTTGGAGTGATTGGTTGCAATGGGATTTCGTTCCACATTTGTACCGACTCGCATCGAGCTATTCGGGCTCTTATACTGGCAGTAAGGAAATCAAAACATCCTGCAACTTTTGTAAATGAACTTCTCGACGATACAGTTCTTGTTATCATATCGGTTCGTAGACACACTAGAATGACTCAAGTCCAAATATGTGGAAGTCGACTGTAGCAGGAAAATGTCTGACTCAATTCAAAAGTTGATTTTGTATTAAGCTATAGCGTCGTCGAACAAATCCATACTTAATATTATACAAGCGAAAGTAACTCTCTCTCTGTGTGTCTTTTTGTTTGTTACCATTACGACTAAACAGGCGAACCGATCTAGATGAAATTCGTTGCGGAGCATACTCACTCGCATATATCAAGTTGAACCCCAGTTGTTTGATCAAGGTGGCGTCCCTCTCCGCGTGCTCCAACACGGGGTCTATCAGCACCGCCTCTCTCGAGCACTGGTCGGCCAGCAAGTACGTGTAGGTACAGCTCACCGGGTCAAACAACTGAAAAAGTATAATGTTAAGTGACACGGGCCTGACATAACAAGTATAATGTTAAGTAACACGGGTCTGACATAACAAGTATAATGTTCAGTGACACGGGCCTGACATAACAAGTATAATGTTAAATAACACGGGTCTGACATAACAAGTATAATGTTAAATAACACGGGTCTGACATAACAAGTATAATGTTAAGTAACACGGGTCTAACATAACAAGTATAATGTTAAGTAACATGGGCCTGACATAACAAATATAATGTTAAGGTTAGGCCCCATTTATACATTTTCCCACTTTCCTGTACACCCTGCCATTCGCTACCCGCAACAAATACTGAAGTGCCTGCGTAACAAGATTGAATATTGCGAGCGCTGTTTGCACACACAATTCAAACAGCGCTCTAGCTCGGAACTAAATGACGTAAGTCTCAAAAGCTATTTTATTTTATTGGCAGGCTAATAATTTAGTTAGGTAATTTTGTCTTGACAGAGGATACAATATAAACTATAAACTATATTTTCTTAACTATTTTTTTTTCATTATATTTTCTTGCTGTGAGATTTACTTTTAAGCCGTTGAGTAGAAAAATAAAAAATATTACTGAAAATAGCGTAATTTTTGATAATAAAATGTATCGAATGAAATTCTTTTAATCACGTTTTTGTCTTGATCGCGGAGAGATAAAGATCTCAAAAACATATATGTTAAGTTTCACATTTATCAGGTATGTGGTTGACCCAGCATATTTATGGAAAAAATCCCTTAAAAAGTGGAGCCTAGTCTTAAGTAACACGGGCCTGACATTACAAGTATAATATTTATGTGCGGTTATCCATCGCTCCGTGCTTTGGAGGGTACGTTAAGCTGTCGGTCCCAGTTGTTATTGATTAATAGCAGTCGTTAAGCCATATCAGAGGCCCTCGGGCGACTTGACAAACTCTGACATCAGAGGCCAGCACTACCTCATACGACAAACAAACAAAACAAAGTAATACGGGCCTGAGATTACAAGTATAATGTTAAGTAACAGGGGCCTGACATTACAAGTATAATGTTAAGTAACACGGGCCTGACATTATAAGTATAATGTTAAGTGACACGGGCCTGACTTACAAGTATAATTTTAAGTGACACGGGCCTGAAATAACAAGGCTGATTATGTTCCTATTGATATTGCCTTTCAGAAATATGAGTAGGTTCAACGTTAAGGTGATTGTAGACCCAAATAAGAAGCTCAGTACAGACATCGAACGAAATGCTATTGAAATAACGTGTTTATAAGTGCGCGCTGCAACACGGCCGTTGCGATCATCGCTCCGGTTGAATGGCGCGAAAATGAGAGAAAATCATACTTTTTACGTGGACGATTGTTAGATTGAAAAAACATGTTTAAAGAACATTCTTGGTTTATATATTATTACACTAGCTGTGGCGGTTTTTCCCGCGTGGTTATTTCTGTGCATTAAAGGTAACATGTGTTATTCCAGGATCAAAGTACTAAATACCTCGTTCAGCCGTCAAACAGTTTTTGTCGATTATTTGGATTCTACTTATCGGATTGAGATACCAAATCGTCGGTCCAGTAGTTTTTACGTGATGCTTGAACAAACAGACCGACAGACAGAAAGAAACCATTTAAAAAAATACTTGTTCAATAGCTTATTTTAATTTGTTGTTTCCTGCTTTATTACAAGGTATAAATTATTATGAAGTTCACCTATTAATTGACTGAAATACAAATAGACAGAATAAATAGATCGATAGTACCCTAACGGTATACTAGTGCCAGTTAGAATCCAACAATACCGGGTTCGGTCCTTGGCTCTGCAACTCACCTATGACTTTTTTTTTAAGTTGTATACGTTTTTCCATCGCTCCGTGCTTCGGAAGGCACGTTAAGCTGTCAGTCCCGGCTGTTATTGATAAAATAAATGAAAGTTATACATATATTTTATCACATAAATAAAATTTGAGAATACTACATTAAAAAAAACGCTCTTTATTTTTCAGCCAATGGCTTATGGGGTTTAATTTGAACTCAGTAATGAAATAGCATGAATTGCATCATTCAAGAAAGCATGTCGTAAAAGATAAGATATATCACAACAGAATTATCGTTTCGAAGCACGGAAGTGCCTCCAAAAATAAAAACTGCCAACATACCTGTCTAAAAAAGAAGTTGTTCCCTCTCTCCATGGCTGAAGACAATAATCTCACTTGAACACCGAGTTTCCCGAGTCTGCTCACCGCTCCAGCCACCTTCCAACTGCCAACTATGCTCTGCAGCATCCTGTAGATATTATACGAATGTTAATTACACCATCGTGACGATATCTTGCTCATGTGTGCAGAGGCTTGTATCTGTATTGGAGGGGCTTCATTATATTTATCAATGTGAAGACACAGACCCAGAAGATAGGTGTGTATGTGTAACGATGAGCACATTACGTATTTTCTATTGAAGTGTCTAGTCATGCTAACTGTTGGGGAAAATATTTATTATGTACCTGCGGCTTTGCCCGCGTGGTCATTTCTCTGGGTCAAAGTTACCTATGTGTTATTCCAGGCCTAAAAGTACCTATTAAGTACTAAATGCCAAATTTAGTTCAGCCGTCAAATAGTTTTTATCGATTACTCGGCACCTATTAAGTTACCAAGTACCCCAGTTTTTAAGTCAAACCCTGAGCTATCTTACAGTGCATTGCAATCGGTCCTGTAGTTTTACGTGATGCGCGATCAAAATACAGACAAACAAACAGAGATACACGATTTAAAAAAAAGCACTTGTTCAGAAGCTTATTTTAAGTAACCTAGACCATTTTTTTTTAATTAACTTCTTCGTTCTTATTGCTTTATTATTATAGATAGAATAGATACACCGTTAGTATAGATACACAACGAAAACAGCTCAAAATTTTTACGGATGCGAAAAATATCAGAAGCCATTGTAGGGTAGCGTTTAAAAAACGTTGAACTCGTTTCCTTTTAATGGAAAGGGCGGTGTAAAATTTCTCGGCCGGGGCACCCAGATGGCCAGCCGCGATAATATTCACCGGCTGAAGACAACTGTCGGGATTCAGAGTAGCTCTTCCACTAACTAACCTACACTAAGAATGTCTTATAATGAGCCACTCACATAATTTACACTTTAAACACAATGGGCAGTTTTTCCAGAGAGCCATATCAAACAACCATTGTAACTAGATAAACTAAAATGAAATAATAAAATAAAACTGGTCAAGTGCATATTAGAAACGCATAGACTTAAGTTCCATAGCCAGAGTCCTAAGCTACACAACTAGTGATTTGTCCCATACCAAAAAACCGACCACGCTGGTAGAGAGACGCGGAAGGTTGCTCTGGCGTTAGATCTCTCTCAGCTGGTGCAGGAGCCGACACGGGTACCTGACCGTGACGGTGACACTGCCAACTGTCTCGACCTGTTGATGACGTCTGAACCAGACCGATACTCCGTATCAGTATCCCCACCTCTTGGTAGCTCTGATCACTGCCTGGTTACGTCCGTCTCAGTGTATTGCCCACCTGATCCTAGCCTTATGGGTAATAGGCGCGTGTGGAGGGAGATACAACTCAGCGGATTAGGACGAGATGCGGCAATTCCCTGCATGTCCCCTTGGCATGTTTCACCTCCCAGGACCCCTCGACTTGCGCGTCTGCTGTTACAGAGGTAATATGTCAGGCAATGGAATATTTCATTCCATTCAGTGACAAGACTCTTTTCAGCAAAGCTCAGTCTTGGTTTGGATCCAGCTGTGGTCGTGCTGTGGCTCTAAAGCGTGCGACATATCTAGACTGGGCTGATGCTCTAAAGCGCAAATCTTCTGATATTCGGACTAAAAAAAGAAAATTCAACGTTGCCGCTAAGACAAGAAGATACTTAGGAAGGCTCATTTTGATCACTTAAGTCGAATTGGGGCCAAACTGGCTTCATACCCCGCGGGTAGCAAAGCTTTTTGGTCCCTGGCCAAGTCAGTCGAAGTGAACTTCTGCCGCCCCTCACTGGCACCATTGCTGAAACCTGATGGATCACTGGCTCACACTGCTGGAGACAAAGCGAATTTATTTGATTCTCTTTTTTGCAGAAGCTTCGCATCTAGACGCTTCCGGCAAGATACCTTCCTGCCTTCCTCATTACGGGGTTTTAATAATAATAAATAAAATAAATATATTCGGGACAATTCTACACCTAGCCCCAAACTGGGATACCCTGTACTATGGGTACTAGATAACGGATAAACATACATAGATACGAATATTATAACATTAAATAAATCCAATATATTTAAGCCCGAAATTCGCATTCGCCAGAAGGAGGTTCTCAGAACGCTTCGAGCTCTAGATGTGAACAAGGCCAGTGGTCCAAATGCATTCCAGCGATTGTGTTGAAAAACTGTGCGCCTGAATTGTCTCTCATCTTAACGCGTTTGTACTTTGTACCGCCTCTCTCTTCACTCAGGTAAAGTTCCGAAGAGCTGGAAGCTCGCCAATGTACAACCAGTACCAAAAAAGGGTAGTCGTGCTGATCCGGCCAATTATCGTCCCATCTTGATAACCTCCTTACTTTATAAGTGTATGGAGCGTGTAATAAACATTAGGCTCTTGGCATACCTTGAGGACAATGATCTCCTCAGTGACCAGCAATACGGATTTCGCCGAAACCGGTCTACTGGGGATCTTCTCGCGTATGCCACTCACGTACTGAGCGAAGCCATCGAGATGCATGGTGAGGCACTTGCCGTCTCCCTTGACATATCGAAGGCATTTGATCGGGTCTGGCATGATGGCCTTTTAAACAAGGTTCCCTCATATGGTTTACCTGTTGGCTTATGCAATTGGATAGTTGATTTCTTGACGGAACGATCTATTCGAGTAGTCCTAGAGGGCTGCTCGTCTGATCAAATGGCTATCAACGCCGGTGTACCTCAGAGATCGGTTCTCTCGGCTACACAGTTTTTACTGCACATTAATGACCTTCTGAAGCCCGGTACCTTTGGGTATGCTGATGACAGTACTGTAGTTGAGAGATACACTTCCAATGCTCAAGCCAGCTGTGACGCTGTCCAGTTTGAGTTCAGAGAGAGGCTGTGGTAGACTGTTTAAATTTAGCCTTAGAAGCCGGGTCCGATTGGGGCGATGCTAACCTGGTTAAATTTAATGCTACTAAAACGCAGGCGTGTTTGTTTTCTGCTAAAAAGAGTCCTCTAAACTGATCTCCGTCTTTCCAAAGTGTAAAAATACCAATAAGCGACCATCTGGAGCTTTTGGGTGTCGAACACACATCAAACCTGAATTTTGGGTCTTATATTGAATCCAAAGCCAAGGTAGCTGCAAAAAAACTTGGTATTTTGCAATGATGTTATATATAAACTGAGGTAGATACGTTGTACTCCGCTCTGCGTGGCAAAGCAAACACAAGCTAATTAGCTTGTGTCAACTTAGTCCCAAACAGAGTGGCAACGACGCAACACGTAAATACACGCGACTTCCGAAACATGAAAAATTAATCAAAAATGGCATCTTGTGTATTTAGAAAGCGCACTACATACACTGGGACTACTTTGAAAGGCAGGAAGGATGTGTTTTTTCATTTTTAGGTACTGTTTACGAAATTGAAAATGGAAAATAATAAATTTCATTTTACTCAAATCAACTGTTGCGTCGCTGCCGCTGCGTCACCTACACGAACGAGACAAGTAGCGGGTTACGTGTAAGAGCGACCGAGAAAACTCGATAATGGCGCGCAACGTATGATGCTAGGGGATTTTGGGGCTTACCAACGGCTGGCGATCTTCAGTCTGAGCTCCGACCCGTAAAGGCCACGGCTGAAGATCTTCAGTCGCGAAATCTAGCGGAGTTGCAACCCTATTTGTATTGGGTTAGGTTAGGTTAGGTTAGGTTAGAGTATAGTATTTGTGTTACATATATTTGAAAACAGCTTGAAACGAGCGATTTTATTGGATAACAAAGTGGTTCAGTCCCAATCGTTTTTTTGTGAGTTCAGTTTGTCCTAGCGAGTTCATCGACCACGTAGTGAGTCATTTTTTGTGTTGTTTTTAGTAATTTATGGCTTGTAATTTTGTGTTATTACGTCTAATAATACTGTAAGCTCCTTACAGTTAAAATTCCTAATATTAAAATAATTTCGTGTTTAGTGTCCCGCGAGTGACGATTGTCACAAAGTGCCTTTTGTCACTTTGGCGGGAAAATGTTAACGTGAGTAATGAGAATATTTTTGATAGTTTAATAGTATTTTTTTTCGATGTTTATTGTTTTTTCTATAAAATGGTAATGTAATTTATTTTATAAGCAATTCACAACAAAAAAAAAGTTTTACGCGCGGCTCTCACGTGTCCGGCGAACATACGGGTGTTCTCCGGGATATATAGAACTCTTATGACGAAAGTAAATGTTTTATCAAAAAAATACTCATAATTATTTTTTTTGGAGGCCGTTCTATGTTCAATACTAAAGCCAAAGCTGTATTTTTGTAATGTTTATGTCTGTCTGTCTGTCCGTCTGTCTGTCTGTACCTTGGTAGCGCATCACGCCGAAAATTCTCACAAAATTCAAATGAAATTTGGGGTTGATTTGAGTTCATACTTCGAGGTAGGACACTGGATACTTTCATCCCGAAAAATTAATTAGTTCCTGCAGGATAGGCGTTGAAAGTAATTTAAAAGAACACGTATCACGCTGACACTACTGGACGGATTTGGTTGCAACTTGGCACAGACATAGTTTATAAGATGGGTGAAAATTATGAATACTTTTTATGCCGAAAAAATAAAGGGTTCCAGCGGAATATGGGTTCAAATTCTGTACATTAAAGATATTGTGAATATATTTTTTTGGAATTTGCTCTATGTTCGATAATGAAGCCTAAACTGTATGTTTTTTTCATTTTTGTCTGTATGTATTTCTGTCTGTATCTTGGGCGCGCATCACGCCACCGGAACTACTGGATGAATTAAAATGAAACTTGGTATGATTTGAGTTCATACTACGAGGTAGAACATAGGATACTTTACATCCCGAAAAATGTATGGGTTCTCGCAGGATAGGGGTTGAAACTTATTTAAAAGAACACGTACCACGCTGAAACTAATGGGTTTTGATGCAACTTGGCAGCGTCTTAATTTATATGATGGGTTTAAATTGAGGACACGTTATATCCCGAAAAAAAATGAGTCCAAGTTATGTAATAAATAATACTTTTTGGATGGTTCTCTATATTCGATACTGAAGCCAAAATCATTTTACTTATTATTTTTGTCTGTCTGTCTGTCTGTCTGTCTGTTTGTCCGTATCTTGACCACACATCGCACATAAACTACTGAATGAAATCAAATAAAACTTGGTATGATTTGAGTTCCTACTACGAGGTAGGACATTGGATACTTTTCATCCTGAAAAATTTAAAAGAACACGTAGTACGCTGAAACTACTAGACGAATTTTTTGTTGCAATTTGACATAGTCATATATCTATACTTATAATAAAGCAATAGGTACGAAAAAGGCTGTAAAAAGAAGATAAATAAATAATGCTCTTGGGTGCTTAAAAAGTGTATTGAACATGAATATATTATTTTTTTAATCGTGTCGCTCTGTCTGTTTGTCTGTATGTTTGTTTGTTCGCGCATCACGTAAAAACTATTGGACCGATTGCAATGCGGTTTTCATTGTTAGATAGCTTAGGGTTTGATTTAAAAACTGGTGTAATTGGTATCACAATCTGGTGAGTTAGAAGCTGAGCAATTAATAAAAGTATTTTTAACGGCTTAAGAAATGTTGATCAAATGTTGGTATATTGGTCCTGGAATAGCACATTATGGTACTTTGAACCTAAAAAAAAGACCACGCGTGCGAAGCCGCGGGTACAGCTAGTCTTGAATAAACTCTTGTATCTATTTTGCCCCAAATTACTCTAGCTGTTAGCCGACGTGACGTCACAGGCCGTCATCGGCGGAGATTGGCGATCGGCCGCACACTGTAACCCACTGTTCCTAAGAATATATGTTTATCTCTTTCTAACGACGCGGTTCTGTATATATCTGTTATCTTTTAGCCTCTTCAGTGATGCAAATATAGTTGCTGTTATTGGCAGGCTACGCGTGCCTGCGATCTGGTCTGATCTGTATAACATGTGATCGCGACATAAATATTTACATAGTGCGACATACACATCTCGTATAGTTATACGAATCACCTGGCGTAGGGCTGAGTCTCAACAGAAAGTTCTATGTAAGTAAGTAACTATAGTAAAATTTCGCCGTATTTTTAGTGTTTTATAATGGGTATGACGTCTCTATTGGTAAAATCTCATTGGTATTTTGTCTAAGGTTAGGCGGTACTTCAATCTTGTATGGAGTACTGCTGCTATAATAGGAGGGTGACGGGGGTGTGAGGATCGTAGCTCCCAAACGAATGGTCATATTTGGATGCTTTTTTCTGTTTGAAAGCTGATGTGATTGAGAATATAGTTCTTAGCTATAATGGGGGGGGGGGGGGATGGACGGATTTTGATGCGATTTTTTATGTTTGAAAGCTGATGTGATCGAGATGCTTCTTAGCTATCTGTACCCACGGCTTCGCACGCGTGGTCATTTATACCAATATATACCAACATTTGATCAAAATTCCTTCAGCCTTTTTCTATCGATTGCGTGGCTTCTACTCGTCGGATTAAGATACCAAGTACTGTAGCGTACGCTATAACTCAGAGTTATAATAAAAAACGATAAAATAGTAAATAAAAGTTGAAACGAGATACATATAATTTGGAAATGTCAAATAGATTAAATGTAGATTAATATTGTAGTATGCTTCAGAGATTTGAATTAAATGCAATTCTTATTTGATAACGGTCGCCACTGCAATATTCTTTTAATAATAAACAAATAATCACAACATTTGAGACTCAGAAGCATGATAAGATTTTATAAGACAAAATACCATAGACATTGCCATTGTAGCATTATTTTGTCTTATTACATTGAGTACTGCGTAGTATATTTTCGCCGACATGCTGTATTTCGAGCTGGTGTACCAAGCTGCAACCTGTTGGATCGTCGTAGTATTGCAAAAACTTGAGACCAATTCGGGTTTCCAATTAATTTAGTCATAATATTCACCAACCTTCCGCACAATAACAAGGCTCAGGCGTAGAGTGATCATCGAGATTGACGGCCAACTCGTAATGAAATGAAAATATTGTAGTTGGACCAACGCACAGTTGTCACTAATTCTTATTGTTGTAAAAAATGGCCAACACCCTTGTAGGTTAGCTTCAGATAAACGTGGCATAGATATTACATTGTCAATAGTATTACTGTTTTTTTGTAACCCGTACATTTACGGTTGATTTATCTTTTAGATCTATTTAGTGAGTAGTGGGTGTGACCCGTGTCCGTAGCGCGGCGTACTGTTAATCATAACGCAAATAAAAGTCAATTGCAATAAAGTTATATAAATTGGCAGTCCTGTTGTTTAAATTGAACCTGCCGTACCTAAATCCACCGGCTTGACAGATAAAAACTCAAGCCGGTCTGAAAACCGAACGTTTTGGTTTCAACGTTCGGTTTTCAGACCGGCTTGAGTTTTTATCTGTGTAAATTTAGTCACTTCAAGTAGTAACGTGTATTTATCTTTTAGATAGCTTAAAATCAGCATAGCGTGTTGTTCCACATCAGATAAAATCAATTTTCCCATTTGCCCCCTATTTTCCCCACCTAGTCCCAAAAGATCACGGTACTTACCCCGTCATAAAAAACGTGAGAACTCCATATAAAAAAAACGTGTTTTATTAGCTAACCTCTCCTATATCACGTTACAGTACCTCAGTTTTTAAGTCAAACCCTAAGCTATCCAACAGTGAAAACCACATCTCAATCGGTCCAGTAGTGTTTATGTGATGCGCGATCAAACATACAGACAGAGACGAATTAAAAAAAAAAACTTATTTAGTACCATAATTTAATTAAAATTATGATACTGAACAAGAATTTAATATATATTTTAATCGTGTCTGAAAAGAGTCTGTTTCTACACGCATAACATAAAAACTAGTGGACCAATTGCAATGCGGTTTTCAATGTTAGATAGTTTAGGTTTGATAGGGTTTGACTTAAAAGCTGATGTACTTGGTATCTCAATCTGATGACTAGAAGCTGATGTACTTAGTATCTCAATCTGATGACTAGAAGCTGATGTACTTGGTATCTCAATCTGATGACTAGAAGCTGATGTACTTGGTATCTCAATCTGGTGACTAGAAGCCAAGCAATCGATAAAAACCATTTGATGTCTGAATGAAGTTTAATGGTATTGGTACTTTTGGTCCTGGAATAACACAGGTTACTTTTAACCCACAGAAATTACCAAATGGGCAAAGCCGCGAGCACAGCTAGTCTATCTATACGAGGCATGACTTTTAGTTTTGTCGTTTGAAGAAAAAACACAACTAGAACCTTATAGTACTTTTTATTGTTTTTCAAAGTATTCACCGCGTAGCTTAATACACTTTTCCATTCGCTCAAACCTGTTATTATAACATTTATTCCACTCTAAAGTGGCGGTGTTCAAAATGGCTGACTTGAAAGCGTCGACTGCTTCTTCACCGGACTGGAACCTTTGACCACGAAGACTTTTCTTAATTTTAGGAAATGTAAAGAAATCGTTAGGGCTTAGGTCAGGACTGTATGGAGGATGGTCAAGAATTTCTACTTTTTCCTGCTTCAAATACTCAATCGTTTGACGAGCGCTGTGTGAGCTTGCGTTGTCATGGTGCAGGATGATGCGTCGCTTTGAGTTAGATTTTCGAAGTTCGGCGATGACTTGTGGTAAACAAACTGTGGTATACCCGGATTATTACCGAAATCCCCACCAGACCGTCCCCACCAGTGGGGATTCCACTCTGCGTTAACCGTTCTACGATCTTCAAGTGCAATAGTCGCAACATGGCTGGTTTTTCCAACGAACGTGGCCACCATCTTCTTTAAAGTGCTTCGAGAACGAACAACTTTAGTCGGCTTTGGCTCGTCTTGAAAGACCCAGATTGTAGATTGTTGTTTGGAATCAGGATCGTAGGCATAGATCCAAGATTTGACTCTCCTCGGTTGAACCTTTGCAGAGTTTTCTTACACCATCTGACGCGGGCCGCCTTGTGATCGTCGGAAAGCAGATGCGGTATCCAACGTCAAACTAGCTTTCTCACACCAAGCGACTACCTACTAGAGCCTCTCTCGATACGTCACATGACGATCTTCGAGAATTAGTTGTCTTACAGCAATGATGTTATCTTCAGTGAAGGCGGATTTTGGTCGTCCTTCGCGAGATTTGTCACTAACACTAGTATGTCCACGCTGGAATTCTAAATACCTGCGTTCGACAGTCCGCAGACATGGGGCTTCATCACTGAACACAGATGTTAGCTCTTCAAAACACTGAAGCCGTGTCAGGCCTCTTCTAAAGTTGTAGAAAATTATTGCACGAACATTTTCATTAGAAAGATTCATTTTCGTACGTAACCTGACAGATTCCAATCAAAGCTGTGACTAAACAATAGCATTAATCCTAATACATTCAACTGTTTTGAGATTCAAAATTTAAACACATTCGAATATAGAACAGTTCCAAATTCAAAATTGCCGGGAAATATGGAAACGACATAACTTAAAAGGCATGCCTCGTACTTATAATAAAGCAGTAAATACCAAAAAGTCTGAACAGTGAAGATAATTAAAAAATAATGGTGGTTAAGTCCCCCAGAACTTAAAATAAACTACTTACTGAACGAATAAAACATTTCAAAAAAATTGTTTCAGTGTGTTTGTTCGCACATCACGTAAAATCTACTAGGCCGATTGGGATGCGGTCTTCAATGCTGGATAGCTACGGTTTTGACTTAAAAACTGGTGTATTTGGTATCTCAGTCCGATAACTTGATTGCCAAGCAATCCATAAGTAACATTTTGACATCTGAACAAACTTTGAAGAAATGTAGTAAAATGTACTTTATAAAATAAATTATACTACATTTCTTTACTACTTACTACTTTTGGTACTTTGGTCCTGGAATAACTCATAGGTTACTTTTTACCCAGAGAATTTACCATGCAGGCAAAGTCGCGTGCACAGCTAGTACTTACTACTAATAGTAAGTACCAAAAAGTCTGTACAATGAAGATAATAAAAAAATGGTTTAGGGTACTTCAAAAAAGCTACTGAACAAGTTTTTTTTTAAATCTTGTTTTTCTGTTTTTTTTGAGCATCAAATAAAACTACTGGACCAATTGCGATGCGGTTTTCACTGTTAGATAGCTTAGTGTTTGACATAAAAACTGATGAACTTGGTATCTCAGTCAGATGAGTAGAAATTGAGCAATCGATAAAAAACCATTTGATATCAGAATGAAGTTTGATGATATTGGTACTTTGGTCCTGAAATAACACAATGTTACTTTTAACCAAAAAAAATTACCACGAAGGCACAGAATAAATAATAGTACAAGTACAGAAGGATAACTGAATAAAGTCATTTAAATACATAGCAACTCTCGCTACAACGCAATAAAGTGCAATTTACCTCGCACAGCGCTGCGATATATTTACCTAGAAGGCGCACACCCATTGCGTGCAGGCTAGAATGTACCGTATCACAACGCGCGAGAGCTTCCATTGCTCTAATCGTTTCAGAATCGCACTGTCACTTTTACGCTCGGTAGGGTTGTATCAAGATACGACTTGGTACTTGTACTAGTAATTATTCTGTGATATAATATGACTTAGATATATTAACCGAATTAAAAAAATATGTAAAAATGTATTATTTTATTACTTATTGTTATAAATGTTGATAGTTCTATTAACTACATATAATGACATTCTTATCAGAATAGAACTAGTACCTCATTATTTGATTATATCATTATATGTTACACTTTGATGAATAAAAGGTGCCTGTCTGACTTCGATGCTTAATAATGAATGAAAAAGAAATGGCTACCTATGTAATAAAATGTCGGTATGTAGGTATTTTACGAGATTTGTCAGACCGAATGCTATGCAGTAGCTTCTAGGTTTCTCCTTGGTATTCATAATGAAGAAAAGAATAAAATTTGACAAAAACTTTACGTAACTTTACGTAAGTAGGTACTTTATCGTTAAGCACACGGCGCGACTCATCGTGCGCAAGCTTGACACTCATCTGAATGAACCCCAATATTACGGCCCCGAAGTTTAGGTATAATATTTGTACTATTTGCGGAGTGCGACCGCCCTGACGAAGGCAAGGCTGCAGGCACAGCTCATCCATAATAAATATTTTAGTAATGAGAAAATGAAAATGTTGATTTTCGTAAAGAAGCAGCAACTAAAAAAAGTTGTTCAGGGAACTTTATTTCTGCTAGTAGCTAGCTTGTTAGCTAGCTAAACTAGCTTATTACTACACAGCGTCAGACTGGCCATATAGTCGAGGTGGCGTTTGCCGGCCGGGCTCTAGCCTGCGCGGGCCTCCCCACGGGTCTGGTTTGCGGGTGCATGCGGGGCTTGCCACAAGCCGGTAGGGGGCCCGCGCAGGCTAGGGCCCAGCTCCTTTTTTTTCTTATACACTTTGAGCAAAAAACTCAAAATGTTCGCGCTCGCTGCGCTCGCACCATTATTATATTTCTTCTTACAAACTTTGTGCAAAAAAACTCAAAATTTTCGCGCTCGTTGCGCTCGCGCTTTTATTATGTTTCTTCTTATACACTTTGTGGAAAAAACTCAATTTTTTATCATTTTTATATTTCTATGTAGCATGACGAAGTACGATAGATCTATTGAGCACTCAAATGATCCTTTGTTTTCCTTGCATAAGTTTTTAACAAACACGTCTAGAAGTAGCTTTAAATTATCGCGCTCGCTACCTTTGCGCCTTGTTGTTAGTATTGGCTGCTTTGATACTGCTACTCAAGAGATCCACAATAATTATTCTACTTCTTTCGTATACACGGCTATAATAAATTAATAGTTCGGTATTTTTTGCGCTCGCTTTACTAGTGCCTGAAATATTACCTATATAATTTCTCACGCTGAGGAACTCCATTAATGTCTAGTTTTTTTTCCACTGACCTGCATTGTAATAGTGTAATGCAACTCAGTGATTTTTTCTAACATTTTCGTTCTTGCCACTCGGGCCTTCAATAAAAGGTACTATTGTTTCTTCATTCTCATAATGAATAGAAATAGAATTAGCTCAAAAATTTCGCACTTGCTTCGCTCGGGCGTTTTTGTGTTATTAAGTAATGTTTTTTCACAGTATTGTTCTTTTTCTATAATTACCTAAAAGTACTTACAAGCAGCTCAAAATATTCAAAATTTGTAATTTTAAATCACATAATTTGGTATTGTAACCAATTCGAAAATGTTCACAGATGCGTAAGGGCTCGCGATAGATATTAATAGCCATTTCGGGTACTGAAAAATTCCTCGCCTGGGGCGCCCTTATGTCTTAGGCCCTGTAAGCCCTCTAAGCAAGTACTTAGCGGACCTTCTGTGAGTTTCATATTTTGTGTGGGGTCAGTACCATGCCACAGATTACTACAATGGCATGCTAAATACATACTTCACACGCCGGCTAGTCCCGAAATGGAAAACTGCGCAAATTTCAATACAAAATTTATTTACTTACAGTTTTGAAACTGTAATGGTATGTTAATCTCATGAGCTAGCTAGATCTTGGCCTTTGGGAGCTTTGTGGAGCCATCAGTCTGGACCTTAGGCTAAAAAGTTTGAAGACTGCTGTCTTACATCAAACTGCAAAGGATGGTGTCCTTTGCAGTTTGGACTGCATTGGAATGTTTTTCACAATATAACATGCACATCAGCATGTACACCACCTTATATTATGCATATTGTGTAATTCTTACAATTTCATTCACAAATTGTGAGAGACGATTTTCAGCGCTGAAGCTCATAAAAACAAGACTTTGCTCTCTTCTGGGGCTAGAACTGTTGGATTTGTCGATTATATTAAACACAGAATCGGATAGGATGATGACTAGAATAGCAGCTTTTACAATCAAGTTATTAACAGCTTAGCTGAAACTACACAAGCTTTAAAAAAAATGGCTAGCTTCAAATTTGTTATATTATAAGTGATTGGAACTATATTTACTGAAAAATATATATCGATGATAATAGTTTGCATATATTATTATTTTTCAATACTATCCCATTTACCATTATCCCGTCTCGGGCCCCGGGCTTGTGGGGAGCCACCCGGGCCCTTACGGTCAGAGTGTACCCTTGGGAGCTCTATGGATAAAAGACTTAGAAAAATATTAGGGTATCACCCCAACCAAGAGTTCTAGCCCACTACCAGTTTTATCTAAGTTTGATAATAATAAAATTATCATTAAATTGGTTATTTTGTTTTATTATTATTTACTGGAAAATCCGAAGGCTTTTTCCCAGTACTGGGACAACAAGACCAACAAAACTAAATACCCAGCTAAAGGAAAACTTACTAAATATACATAACAGGAACTAGGCTGAATCAGCAAGGAAATACCGACTTATATCAACTATGTTATTTTTATTGCATCTTTTCTGTATCAATAAAGAAACTATTGAAAAATAGATTACCAAGTTGATGCATAGGTTAGTTTGACCAACTAGATTTTTATTAATCTGTTGTACATAGTCGGCAGGAAGGCAAAAATATAAAAACAAAAATAGCATACCTGTAAGTTGGTTGAGTTCACGACGATGCAGTTATATAGTTCTTTCACGAATGTAAACACAAAAAGTTTTCGCTGTCCGATAATTTAGACTACGTTCGAAGAACTACACTAACCACGGTCTTTTCAGTACTACACATACACAATCACAGACTAGGTAGAGATACTACGTATTACACAATTTCAATAGGCTTCCTGAGGTCCCCCCCTAAATAAGTTACTCTATGACACTAATTACACTCGCGTCTACGTCTACGATTAAAACAAAACGCACTATAAGAAATTGAAACTCAATGCACTCAAAAGACAACATCGAGAACGTAGACAGATAAAATAAACCAATAGACATTTGCTTGGGCCCTATCAGGGGTGCGTTTAGTAAGTCGGCGAAATTTCACCGGATAAAAATTAACTAACGAGGGTTCGCTGGTCATAGGTTTATCTGTCAAATTGAATTATCGACTTGTCAAAATTATATTCAGTTCAGTAGCCTATTATATGTCCCCAAAGTAATTTTTATATTATATTCGTTGTACAGAATTTATGTCACTGCATTATTATAAATATAGATAGTATTTACGAATAAAACAACCAACAAATTGAATCTAATCACGAATCGAATGACAAACAGGAGAATGTCCCTTTCATACAATGGCTGTGTTCACTTACACGCTCGAATCATCCGTGCGATTATCGCTCGATCATCCGTGGCCCAATTACAGAATTTGGTTACAATCGGATTATCACTTTTTTCATAGCAATTTCGACTCCATCGCAAGGCATTAGTGGTATCGATACTGACAATCCGATTGAAGCCAAGTTATGTGGTCGGGCCGCCGGAGATTGTGAACGACTTTCACAGGCTAGGTAGAGATACACGACTTTGGACGTCCACATACAACTGCAGCCCGATTCCATAACTTGGCTACAATCGGATTATCACTTTTTTCATAGCAAATTCGACTCTATCGCAAGGCATTAGTGGCTGCGATACTGAGAATTCGATTGAAGCCAAGTTATGGAATTGCTGTGCTGTCAAGTGTCAGTTTCATACTGTTCCTCCCCTCCACTACTATTTTTCGGATGACCCAGGCGAACGCCTGGACGACGCCGTGAACGATTTCGAGTGTACGCGCGGGTGATCCGTGCGTCCTCGAACGTTTATGTGAACAGGCCCATTGTTGGCACTACTGTCAATCAATGTAATGACAGTTGCCGCCATTACAGGTAGGTAAAATAGAGTTGCCATATCTCGAAATCGATACGTAAGGAACCCCAACATATTACATTTGATTGCATGATGATGATGATGATACCTACATAATTTGTTTGTTTTTGGGCTAAATAACTCAGGGTTCTAAAAAAACTAAGTTAAACAAAAATAACCCTTTCATGTGAGTGTTACCAAACCTGACCTGACTGATATGTTAACGCCTATCAGTTTCTACTCATTTATAAATGATACTAGCTGTGCCCGCGGCTTCGCACGCTTGGTCATTTCTCTAAATTACAAGTACTCATGTGCTATTCAAGGACCTAAACTACCAATATACCAACATTTGATAGAGAATTCCTTCGGCCGTCAAATAGTTTTTATCGATTGCTCGGCATCTAATCATCCGATTGAAATACAAAGTACCCCAGTTTTTAAGTCAAACCCTAAGCTATCCAACAGTGAAACGCATCGCAATCGGTCCAGTAGTTTTTACGTGATGCGCTAACAAACATACAGACAAACAAACTAACAAACAAACAGACAGAAAACACATACAAAAACATTTTGTTCAGTAACTTATTTTAAATACCCTAGACCTTTTTTTTTTTAAGTGTCTTCTTTGTACAGACTATTTCGTTCCTATTGCTTTATTATAAGTATAGATATAGATAGGAAAAGGAATAGGATATATTATTCACATTATAAAAGCTTATCATTTTCTATAATCCATCTCAACTACCTTATTTTTGGGAAGTGCTGTTAGGAAAAATCTGGCAGCCCCATTACTCAGGGATCCCAATTCCTGAACTAAGGGACAAATTATAGTGAACGGTCTGTAGAAAGATAATAACAATCACAGATTAAGTATCTGTGATACCAATACATACTCGCGTCTACGGTACTACCTAAATTCTAGAATCTATGCCTACCGCTAACCGCAATCACGCATGCGAGTAAATAATAAATTAATGTCCATATCAAGGGCCATACTGACAATCCATCTTGCTGTATGTCCGCTCAAGGTCCCTGGCGTCCAGTGCAGCACTGCACTGGACGTAGCATACACACTATAATGTGCGAATCCAGCGTGATAGACAGGGTCTCCAGATTGGGGTCTTTTTCCCCATTTTGGGGTAAAAGAAAGGTTTTGGGAAACGAAAAGAATGGGGATTTTTTTGGACAAATTCGTAAATCGCAAGTTATACCGAATTAAAGATGAGAAGAACATCAATTTTGCTGATTTTGCTCGTCCAGGCAGGCCTCCTCCTCTGTTTTTTTGACAAATACTTAATAATACATCATCAAGCTTACTTTATCATAAGTTAAAAAATACACCAAAATTAGATCTCTGTAACTTATAGTTACAGATATATAAAAGAGAGACGATATACCACTTTTCGTTACAGTCGCTCATTTAATCATAATACCCGAATGTATCGGAGTGATTTTAATTAAAGATGTTTCACGCCAAAAAATCAGGAGGTTGGTCTGATAAATTATGAGATAAATAAAATACGACTAAAATAATTGTTATTTTTTTATGTAAAATCAGTAAATCTCCCAAAAAACAGGAGATATGGCAACGCTGGCTAAACAGGATGCAAGTGTACGATCAAGCGCGCACGACGCACGATCACTTTGACGTACTTCCACGTTATTCATTGTCTATCTTCACGACATTTGCGATGCTGGATGCAATACTGGTCATACAAATTGTCGTGGTAATTTATTTAATATTAAAATATATGAGTTATGTGTCCGTCGGGTGGCGACTGGGGGTGGCAGGTTCACGTCGAGGCTAGCCGCCCGCAGCGTCGCAGCAGATGGTGGAAGTTCGGTATGCCACCGACAGACGACACGATTTGCTGTAGGGAAGAGTTGCCTGGATGTTGTGTCAGTTGGAGAGCGACTTGGGCCTTATGACCAGGCCGTACTGCTCGTTGGGCCTCAGAGGCCCACCCCAGATGGAAAGGGACCTACCTGCGCCTACAGCCAAGGAGAGTGAGGAGATATGATAGAAAAAAAACGGTATTATAAGGAGCACTTACAGATAGTTTAATTAATAATACTACAACAATGTTTTCATATACAAGACTTACACGAAATACTAACACGAATATGCGTTGGTTGAGTCCAATAGTCAATAAAGAAAAAGGGACACGAAAAGGGTGCTTAGGGTTACGCGCGAAATTCGAAGAACATCTGTTTTTCGCGGTACCTTTACGCCGGCCGGCTTACGTCACTGGAAGGGGACGATTTTGGCAGCGCAAGCGCTTGCCCACGTGCTTGGTGGTCTTCGTGGCCGGGAGCACCCTGCTCCCTCGCGTCGGGTAGCGCTGCTCCCTGGCCTTCTGGCTTCCCGCCAGCTCAGGCTCCCTTTCGCGGCAGTCTTTTCTTGCCAAAATGGCCGCCCACGCGGTATGTTTCACTACTGGTCCCTTTGGGCGAGCAACACGCCCGCCCCAAAGACATGACTGGTCTGTTCTCTCGCCCTCCACGGGCGCGACATCCTTATAAAGCAACCTCCGCCGGGGTGAGTCGTGGGGTGAGGCGCAAGCCATTGTCCGTCTTCCCCTCTCGAAATACAACCTAGTTTGTATTACTAAAAGTTTTACAACTAAATAGGTGTCGCGACGTTCTCGCGAAAGTTAACGATGCATGGCAACACTGGAAATGAGCATTCATTAATACCAACCTGAAGTATATGACATAATTCTTGGTGAGTTAGTACTTCCGACTTTTGAACCACTTTTGTTTTTAAGATGATAATAGTTTTTAAGATTTAGTTTTATATAAGTTAATACGAAAAGCAGCAGCCATCTATCGTGTGAAGGCGATCCCTTTCTTCTGGATTGCAGCTAAGTGTCATAGGATAACTTTACGTATAGTCTAAATTTCTTATAACTTGTCTTGGGTAATCTCAGATGGATTTCCTTCATGGTGAGAATGAGGTTCATCTGGTCAGTTCTTTCCATATCTTAATGATCGGCGGTGGGTCGTTTGATCTTGTTGAATGTTATATATATATATATGTTGAGTTGCTGGGTCCCAGATAGGTGAATGCTGGGAACCTCCAGGCCTGGGGATGTTATGTACTGCCGGTTTGAAGACCTTAATCCTTGTGCAGTTTGGCTGACGGTTGAGACCTTAATTTGTGCAGCTACGAGTTCGGAAGCTTGCATCATGGTCAATAATAGGCCATCATTCTAATCCGCCGGCTTCTAGGACTTAATCCTTGTGCAGCCGTGGGTCCGTATATCTGCTATAATGTAGAAGGACTGGCTGACAAGCTAAGTCCTTGTCCTTGGTGTGATCTATTGTTTAAACTTAACCCTCTTTACGTAAAGTGTCTTATACACTTAGCATGTGGTCCTTATGGTTTCACTTCAGGTGAAATCATGGGGCATAAATGTTTTATACAGGTGGAGCCATCATTCGTCCACTTCTGTTCGGGAACGAGCGCGAACCATCATCTAACTTCGAACTTTCTATCGTGATAATACTGCAACTTTTCTGGTGAGCATTGCACTATAGTACTGAACTGCTCTGGGACTGTTATGACCTAAATAACCATTGATTACATCCTCTGTTTCGATTTACCTACACATCACTCATATGATTCCCTGGAGTCTAGATCAATTTCATAAAAGCTGTTTGTGGTCGTAACAGTTGCCACGTCAATAGGGTTTTACTTATATTGCTAGACTACAAATAAATACTAATGCATCTACATGAGATCTCTGCATATAAAAAGGCCCAATATAGATTACAAAAGAGCGTTTATGAAAAGCTGGACGATCCGATACGAAGCGTAATTTTGGCTGATCCACGGGCTCCCACAGGCTGGTTCCCGGTTTTTCGCGACGAACTATAAGTTATTACGTAGCCTGGTATGCTTGGTACGTCGGTGAAACTCAGGGTTTTCCGCTAATCTTATCGCCACCTCGTTGTCCACTTGCAAATAGGACATCCTTTAAATTCGATAAGACCTCTCATGAGCCGACTTCGCGATACGGTATAAGTTCTTTCCGTGTCGGTGAGTGAATGCGGGAGCCCGTTTTGAAAAGTTGTATAATTTCTATATTGTTATTATAGCGACCATGAATTACTTAAAGTTGAGTGAATTACGGCGCCCTAGAGGGCCACTAAGATGGATAAACAAAACTACATCCACATTCTATTTAAATATATTTTGCAAGACACAGAAAACTTTACAGAACATTGACAGCTCTCAAAATTCTATAATCAAAATCTTTCTTTTTCTTTTTTTTTGTACCATTGAGTTTTATTGATCCAACCTCAACATCTTCTCTCAATGAATACCCAATTTCCCAGCAATCTTCTGTAGTATTGGTCGTGGTAAAGGTGAAGATATCAGCCAGTTGATCCTCACTGGATACCTTCTTCACCTTTATTTCTCCATTAGTTACCAGCTCTCTAACAAAAAAATGACGTAGCTTGGTATGCTTGGTACGTCGGTGAAACTCAGGGTTTTCCGCTAATCTTATCGCCACCTCGTTGTCCACTTGCAAATAGGACATCCTTTAAATTCGATAAGACCTCTCATGAGCCGAGTTAACCAGATACTTTCCCTGGCACCTTCACTTGCAGCAACTATTTCAGCCTCAGTCGTTGAAATGGCTACACTTTGTTGCCTTTGACTCATCCAGGTAACAGCGCCCCCTGCATACATGCACAGCACTCCTGACGTTGAGCGCCCCGTATGTATATCTCCTCCATGATCTGCGTCACTAAAGCATTCCAGTACTTTGCTATTTCTCCCGTATTGGATCCCGAAATCCAAAGTATACTGCAAATATCTCATGATGCGTTTCACTTTGACAAAGTCATCATCTGTAGGACTTTCAAGACTTCTTGATACTACACTAACTGCGTATGCTATGTCTGGTATTCTTCCAACCATTAAGTAGGCTAGTGCACCAACAATTTGCCTGTACCTCTTCTTGGTATCATTGTCTTCTCCAGCCTGCTTCTGAACATCGGTAGTAATAGGTGTTGATACCGGTTTGCATTGTTTCATTCCGAACCTCTTTAACACCTTTCTTGTATAAGAAGCCTGATGTATTTTTAAACCGTCTTCTTTGCTTTCAATCTCTATACCGAGAAAGTAAGACGCAGGTTTTGTTGTTATCTTAAAATCTCTTTTCAACTGTTCGAGAAATTCATTCACTAGCTTCTCACTTGAGCCTGCAACTAGCCCGTCATCCACATAAAGTGCAATAATTAGTTGCTCAGCTTTGGAATTTCTGATCAGTAAGCAAGGATCCGCTTCACTGGCTTTAAATCCGATTTCTTTGAAGAAATCCATTATGCGCTTATTCCAACAGTGTGGTGCCTGTTTTAAGCCATAAAGACTCCTTTGCAATAGACAAACTTGTCCAGTGCCGTCATTATATCCTTCCGGCTCCTTCATGAAAATTTCCTCATCAAGATTTCCATATAAAAACGCTGTAGAAATATCAAACTGTCTTAGTGTCATATTCTCGCTTGCAGCGTCACTAAGTACAGCTCTTAACGTTCCTAGCCGCTCGGTTATCCACGCGCTGAAGACCGCAGGACCAAACTGATAACCCAAAAAAAAATATGGCCGACGCTACACATCTAACCTCAAACTGGTAATTGATTGTATATGCGTTGAGACTACAGGTACTTGATGGTCAACCCACAAAAAAAAAGAAGGTCGACGCGACACATCTGGCCGCAAACTAGGGATTTATTGGGTACGTGTCGAGATCACAGGTATCTGATTGTCAACCCACAAAAAAAAGAAGGTCTACGTGACACATCTGGCCGCGCCGACTTTGCGTAAACAAACAGTTTTTATGACCACTTCATTGAGCGCTTAGATAAACAAACTGGTGATTTATGGAGCTAAATAGGTACGGCACATATTTCAAGTGTTTATGTTGTGGGCTTCGAAGCAAAATAATTATATAAACACGCTTAGATTTGAATGATTATTGAGGTCAATAATGTTCAAAATCGAGTGGCAAAATTTACGTCACTATCGAGTGGTCCGATGATCGATGAAAACAAAAAATGTGACTGTAGCGCATAGAATCAATCGAGCGGCTAACTTGGCAACAGGGCTAAAGGTCTGATCATAATCGATCCCTTTTTTCTGCGAGTAGCCCTTTATAACTAACCTTGTGTCCAACGAACCATCTGGGTTGTACTTAATCCGATAAACCCACTTACATGGTATACTTTTCCTATTCATTGTTGGTTCTACAAGTACCCAAGTTTTATTATCAACCAACGAATCCATTTCGTTTTGCATGGCTTTCTGCCAGTCCTTGTAGACACGTGACCTTACCTCCTTAAAAGTTTCTGGTACTGTATGACTTTGTTCCATATTCATGATATAATCTTTGAATTTGCTTGGTTGTCTCCCCTCCCCATGATATAATCTTTGAAAGTGGTGCGATCCCTCAAAATCATTTGGCCGATCTCTTGGATTTCGTTTATATTCATCGATTCATCCACTTTAACTCTTTCCTCCTCAAGTTCAATAGATTATTCAATGAGATCAGATGTTTCAGCTTCAGCGTCGTTGAAAACATCATTATCATCATCTGACTTCAGTGGAACAAATTGACATCCATCATCCTCATGAACCTCATTGTCTTCTCTGACTTCACCGTCATGGACAATATAATCTTCTTCTCTTGCTTGAGTGTCCATCGGGATAGGACTTAGTTCTCCGTCTACTGCCAATTCTCCACAAACAGGCCCTTTAGAGGTAGAAGGTTGGTTCCAAACTTCATAAGGTAAAATCTTGAATCCAATATCTCCAATATCTTGATCACTCACCAGAGATCTGTTCTCTCTTTGTCCTTCGAGTGGTCTTTCATCAAAAGTCACGTCTCTTGATCTCAATATCCTGCTCGAACTTTTAATCAAAAGCCGATAACTATCGTCACCATCATATCCAACCAACTGGCATTTGACAGCCTTCTTGTCAAGTTTCTTCCGCTTTTGTTTTGGAATATGAACATAGCACGAAGCTCCGATTATCCTTAAGTGCTTAATCTGTGGTTTTTTACTAAACCAAAGTTCGTAAGGTGATTTACCTTCAACAGTAGTCGGTCCAGTCCTGTTCAGAATGTAAACAGCTGTTTCGACTAACTCCGCCCATAATTTCTGAGGTAGTTTCTCGTGAGCATACATCATTGAGCGCGCGCACTCCACAACTGTGCGGTTTTCTCGTTCACTCAAACCATTCTGTTCTGGTGTGTACGGCATCACCAACCGTTGTCTTACGCCATTTTCTACCAATATTTTTCGAACTTTCTCATTATTGAATTCACAACCAGCGTCGCTTAAAAGTTCCTGTACACGATGTCCAGAATTTTTTACTTCAGCCAACATCTGTCTCAACTTTTCATAAACTTCAGACTTCGCCTTTAACAAATAAATATATATATAACGGCTAAATTCATCCTTAATGGTCAAAATGTATCTAAATTTTGCGTACGACTCTGGAAATGGTCCGCAGACATCCGTGTGCAACTTTTCTCCAGGTTTTGTGGCTTTCTCTCTGGTACCGAACTTAAGCCTGTGCGTTTTCCCAAAAACACAACCATCACACAACTCTTTACTGTCTGTTATCTTTATTCCCAGTTCTCGTTCAATAACACGACTGACATGCCTTTTATTTTGATGTCCAAAACGCTCGTGATATACTGCAGTAAACCCTCCTTTTCTGTACCACTGTCACATTGACTGAAGGCATTGGTTTCAAGGCCTTACAAATCATTCTGTACAAACCTCCATGCCTCGTACGTCTACCCGTAACTATGACTTTACCGTCAATCTTCATGGTACATGATTCCACCCGTGACTCAAACACACTAGTCTGGTTTCTGTCTTGTGCTTGAAATACAGAATATAAGTTTCTCTTTATTCCAGGAACGAACCAAACATCTTTTCCATTCACAACAGTTTCAAACTGTATACTTCCTTTGCCAACTGCCTTTACAGTGCTTCCATCCGCTGTAGTAAGGGTGTGATAATTCTCAAATTCTTTGAAGTCCTCAAATAAATCTGCTCTCATCGTTACATGACTCGTTGCACCATTGTCCACATACCAGTTTTCAAGGTCAGTTTCAGCAGAGACTACAAAAACCGATGTAAGCATCATATTAGCCCCACTTCCTTTTTCATCTTTAGGCAATCCAGATCCAGACTTCTTCTTTGGACAATGCAACTTCAAGTGACTTATTTCTTTGCATATAAAGCAACGCTTGCTTTCCACTCTCGAAGTGTCTGGAATCCGTTCTGGTACTTTCACAACTTTCTTGTTTTTGCCTGTCTTCACAGCAAAAGCTTCACTTCCAGACTCTCCGTCTTGACAGCTCGATAGTGCTTTCTCATGGACACACAGCTGACTGGTTAAACTCTCCACTGTTCTATCCTTCTTTGACATTAGCATCCAACTTGACTTAAATGAGAAAGATGTATCCGGCAAACTATCTAATATCTTACAGATCAGCATAAAGTTCTGGTAAATCAGTACCTTCGCCTGACTTTACTAACTCCTGCTTCAAAGTATGCCACAAATTCTCCATTTTTGAAATATAAGTCGCCATATCATGTGATGGATCTTTTCTTTCTTCAAACGGTCTTCGTTCAAGCCGTCGTACATCCGATGTAACTCATCCCATAACTCCTTAGGATGATTAAACCTCATCACTTTATCCAGGATTTCATCTGTGATGTTGTTTGTAATCAGTAGTAATGCACTACTCATCTTCCTTTTGTATTCTCCTACAATATGATGATACTCCTCCAAAGCAGCGCTGGCATCACCCGCGGCAGTAGCTGGTCTCTCAGGTTCACGTAATTTTTCTTCCACGACATCGAACAAACCGTCGATTCCGTTTAACATTGCTGTCATACGATATCGCCATTGCACCCAGTTGTGCCCATCCAGCTTTGCGATTTGGATTTTACTTAGCTCCATTTTTGGTCGCACTAGCGCAGTTTCTCTTCAACAGGTAAAAGGCCCATAACCACTTAAAGTTGAGTGAATTACGGCGTCCTAGAGGGCCACTAAGATGGATAAACAAAACTACATCCACATTCGCTTCCATGTAGTTATAAGGAAAAACGGTCTTGAGAGAGACTTACTTTTCAGTCGCTGAGTCCCTTTTACACAGTTGCTAGCATATAATTATCAGTAGAGTGCCCATTCAATTTAAATTTCAGGATTTTCACTATGTATTTAATTATATGACGTTCATTATGTTTCAACTCATTTCCACCTTGCAATTTTTTTTGTGTTACAGATTGCCTGTTAACGAAGGTAAGAAAAATAAATGGATGGAGGCATTGCAAATTTCTGGAAATTTGTCTGAGTAATGTGGGGATTATTCCTTAAATCCTCACCAGACCATCGCCACCAGTGGGGATTACGGGAAAAAGCAAAAAGTTTTTTTAGGACCATACCTATCTTTGGAAAATATCAGTTTTTTTAACGAAAGATAATTAAAATTTTAACGAAAAATTATTCGGTTTTTTATGAAACTTTTTTTAATTATTTTTAAACAAGTAGTTATTTACAGCAGTAATAGATCTAGTCGATATCTCCATTATGGCTGTCAAACTTAAAAGGGCTATAACTCTGAAACTATTGGTCTAAGACTAGTTGTTTTTTTACAGAAGTGATAGATCTCATCGACATCTTCGTTTTGGATGACAGCTGTCAAACATCAAAACATCCAGTTTATGTCAGAAATTACAAGCAATGTCAAAAATACCAGCAAATGTCAAATTTGCAGCCAATGTTAAAAATGACTGCTGATGACAAAAATTACAGGCAATGTCAAATATGACTGAAAATGACAAAAATTATAGGTGAAATGACTGGTGATATATAAATATAACAATGAAAAATGTGTTTTACGTACCTATAGAGCAATTTATTGCCTTTAGTAACTACGAATAGTTCCGAGAAATCCGTGTACTATGTTATTTTTTACTTTGCCTGCCATGTTTGACATTTGCTGTCAATACTGGATGTTTTGAGGTTTAACAGGTAACAACTGTCATTCAAAAATAAGATATTGACGAGGTCTATCACTTCTGTACTAAAACTACTAGTCTAGGATTAATAGTTCCAGGTTATAGTCCTTTTAAGTTTGACAACAGTCATCCAAAACGAAGATCTATCACTTTTTTAAATAAAATACAAGTCTAGGATCAATAGTTTCCGAGTTATAGCTCTTTTAAATTTGACAGCTGTCATTCAAAACGATGATATCGATGAGATCTATCACTTTTGTTTAGAAAATAGTAGTCTAGGATCAATAGTTTCAAAGTTATAGTCTTTTTAAGTTTGACAGCTGTCATCCAAAATGAAGATATCGAGGAGATCTATCAAATCTGTTACTAAACTCATAGTCTGGGATCAATAGTTTCCAAGTTATAGCTCTCTTAAGTTTGACAGCTGTCATTCAAAACGAATATATCGATGAGATCTTTCACTTCTGTAAAGGAGTACTAGTAAAAAAAATGTTTGGTAAAAAAAGGAAGTAAGTAATTTTTCGCTAAAAAAACTGTCTTTTTCCTATAGAGCCCCCAAAGGTAGGTATAGTTCTATAGTAGCCGTGGTGGGGAAAAAGGTAAATAGTTATTGGTTTTTACAGAAATCCCCACTACTGACAATTAGTGGGGATTTCGGGAAAACTTTTAAGCTTTTTTCCATTCCCACTGGTGGGGACGGTCTGGTGGGGATTTCGGGAATAATCCCTCTGTGGTATGCAGCTTACATTTCAAAGACGAAGACTTTATAACGAGAGGCTAAAACCTGAAGCATGAAAGCTGTTGTCCTGTTTAGTTCATAAATTATGGTCGCCGTTTCAGAACGAGACACAGGTCCCTAATAGTTAGTCTCTGTCAGACTATGTTTCTTGTACCAGTGATCCTTCCTGTTACATTAGTATACAACTTCCTTGAGAGGGATAGGATAAAATACAACAAACATAGTAAAAATATATTAATAACGTTTGCGAATAAGGAGCTTGGACAACTGCATTATTACTCACGTACACTACGGAGGCTTAAAAGTTGGACAAAGTAGTAAGTAATAAAGTCACCCGTGTGCGCTAGTCCTTATTTTATGTTTTTAGTTAGTACTATATCCCGGTATCTTCTTTGTAGTTTGTGGTACTATATGATCTATGGTCTAATAAAAAAAATGTACATTTATTTTGTAAATAAGTAAAAAAATTCAAAAATATTATCACTCTAAATTCTTAAAAAATTCTTACTCTGAATTACCAATATAAACAAACAAGGTAAGCAGTATCTTATACACTACCTCAGTCACTATTATTCTCCCAGCTTGACTCGCACAAATATCCATGCCCATTGAGCGTATACAATATGTAATACGAGTAGGTACTTATCAATGTCCTGTACATTTTTGAACATTACCTTTTTAAAATTTGTACTAAGTATGTACGGCAATGATAATATTCCAAAAAAGAAAAGTTAGTATCCCCAAGCATATCTATTTAATCCCCATGTATATTCAGCGATTTTGAATAATGTAGGAGTAACCAGGTGTACCTACCTAACGGAATATTTTTGTTTTATAGCCCAACTCCACATTTCGTCAGAACTAACTATTGTGAACTAACTAAGAGCACTACGTTATTTTTTAGGGTTCAGGAAAAAATAAACCCCTAAAGGATCATTTTGTTGTCCATCTGTCCGTATCTCTGTCTGTTTGTGTCTCTATCTGTCCATCTGTCAATACCTTTTTTCTCAAGAGAATATCAAATACTCAGGGTCTGCAATCTCTTTGGAACTGTGAAAAAATTAACTTCTAAGTCAACGCCAAAAAGTATACAAATACGTAAGTAGTATTTGTATAAGTAAGAGTTAACGCAATCAAATCCCAGAAGTAAAGTTGTAGGAACTATTGGGGAAAAAGTCTCAATAGTTCCGTTATGGAACTTCTCTCACTGAACTACTGGGAACAAGCGGTATTAATGTCTCATAGCACAAGTAAAGGGAACAATCCGAAAACCATAAATTTTTAGTTACATAAAAAAAACTTGTTTTCACAAAAAACTTCGAGACTCGATTTCCGTGGTGGATGAACTGTTAATATACCTACAAATTTGTACGGAACCCTCAGTGCGCGAGTCCGACTTGCACTTGGCCGGTTATTTCTTGTACGTAGCCTTATAATGGGCATAATAAAAAAACCCATTAGATTCCACTGACATAACAAAATCTAATAACATGAAAGACCTGGGTGTCACATTCGACCGAAAACTGTCATTTCACGACCATATCACAACAATTGCCAAGGAATCCTTTAGAAGGTTGGGCTTTGTGCTGAGAAATTGTCGAGATTTTGAAAGTGACCGTGTCATTAGGCTCATCTTTGGGGCTCTGGGTCGTAGCAAGCTTGAGGCCAGCTCATGTGTTTGGCATCCACATGAGAGCACATACGCTCTGTTACTGGAAAAGGTGCAAAAGGCATTTCTTCGTTTTCTTTATAAACGTATATTTGGGTATTACCCATACATGTACCCGACACGGTTTCTCTTAGGCAGCGTAAACTATAACTCATTGGAGGTTAGAAGAGCAAATTGCCAACTTACCATGTGTAAGATTCTCCGTGGGAAAATAGACGCGCCCGATCTCCACAATGAGCTGTCGCGTTTTTTCGCTCCGAATAATTACCGACGTAACAGGAGGCATAAATTTTTCGCAGTGCCATCATGCCGAACTAAAGCGCATGCTCAATCTCCTATTCCCCGAACTCTCGCTGCGCTCAATGCCCTCCTGTGCACAAACCCTGAGATTGATGTGTTTGCTGATGAATGGAAGGTGATTATTTCTGAATTCTTGGAGTATTGTGAGAAGAATTTATGAATATGTGTTTATTGATTTTAATTTTAATTTATTTTGACTGATTTATTTGACTTCTATTATTATTATTATTATTTTTCTAATCTGTGTTTAACATAGTTTCTTATTATTATCTAATTTAATATTTTTGCACAACCAGGATGACTGAAAATGCTGTCATAGCATTATTAAGTCCTCCTCTGTACACTGTTATTGTGCATAAAGTATTAAATAAATAACACAGCAAAAAGTGGAAAGATCGACAACTTGGCGGGAAAACGAAAACGAGACGTTGTTATATGGTCTGTGGTTGTTGCTTAACGGTTAAGGTGCAACGTTTCGCTCAGCGCGCCAAATTCAAATTTTCCTTCGTTTTTTGTCAATTTCTGCTCTATTATTCACCGTGGGTTCATGAAAACTTATTTTGCGGCAATAAATAGGTTGTATTAATAAATTACGGTTAAAATGATCACCTAGATAATATTAGTTTAGCTACAAATGTCAATCAGCTGATTTTCATCTTGGTTATTTGTTTATTGTCAAAGTTACTTCTACTAGCTTTCACCTTGATTTTTCGGTTGCTGTAATTTCTTGATACAGCCTATTTATTGCCACAAAATAAGTTTTCATGAACCCACGACAAGTAATAGAGCTGTAATTGACAAAAAACGCAAAAAAAAGAAAGAATTTGGCGCGCTTAAGCGAAACGATGCACCTTAAGTTTTTCTCTCAAACTTGATGTGTTGTGGAATATATTTACTGTTGAGTATTATGCCTTCAACAACCCACTAGCTGCGTGAACGAACGCAACAAGTAAATCATCAAAGTAAGAGAAAAAACAACGACTGCCCTGCCAAAAAACGAACTATTCAAAAAACTTATAGCCTATGTCACTCGGGATGATGTAAGGATTCTAACGAGACCCCATAATATATACAAATCTGTTCAGGCATTTGAAAGTTATGGTGGGATAAATAAACTCACTTAGGTAAATTAATCCTAATAAAAACATTACATCCCATTTTGGACAGGGGGGCGTGTAAAAATGAGGCACTTCGTGTTTTCTCCAAAACTCCATACCAAGGAAGTTTTAGCATGGTTCAGTATAGCTCCACGGCTCAAGGAACTTCCAGAATGTGTTTCAGTCATAACACGACTGAAATGTGATTGGTGACTTTGACTGTGAGATGGCGTCATGTCTACCATATTTCGAAAATTTTGTACAATTACTAAATTGTGACGACATGGTATGAGAGCTAATCTCACGCGCCCGAGAATCATCCCCTGGCTGATTGAGTCAATATGACTATCTATTTGTTGAAAAAAAAAAACTTACCACAAAATACCAAAATACTCTGGTTCAACCAAACACCACTGAGCCAAACATTAAAAAAAAAGTATATAATATAATATTATATTCTATAATTTATTATTATGGATTAAGTAGGTATATATTTTTGTAGTGGTAGGCCTCTTCTGCAAGAATCCGCCTTGGGAAGTATATTCAACAACCAAGCAGTAGTGTGCAAACATTACTGTGTTTTGGTTTGAAGGGCAATGTTTTCAGCGAAATTACTCAAGAATTTTGCAATGCGATGTTTTGGATGGCACTGCAACTGTTGTACTATTATTTATTCTGTGGTTATGGGCAGGCTGGACGCTTGGAATCAGGCTATTATTAGAGTAGTATTGCCAATTAGTTATAAAAAAGTGGTAAAAACTTAATATTGTGTAGGATACGATTTTATTTTATATTCGTACAGAGAAGTCCAACATTGGTTTAAAAATTGAGTTTTTGGGACCAAAAGTGCCCCAAAAAACCTATTTGATTGTACTACAGGTGCTCGTAGAATCAATTTAGTCCGGACCACGGATCAGAGAGAGAGAGAGAGATATATATATAGCTGGGTCATGAAAATCTGATTGAAAATGGACCCCTTGGTCCAACCAAGGGGTCCATTTTCAATCAGATTTTCATTGTCACTATCACATAATATGTTAGAGTCGATATTGCTATGAAAATCTGTTTGCAACAAGTCATATTGGCTGCAGAGCAACTACCTACCTTGTTTCATTACCTAACGCATTAGTGATAGTGATTGAAAATCGGATTGAAACCAAGTTAGCTAATAGCACTACTGCTCTATCCGTTCTGATTCTACATTTTCTACATCCATGCAACAATATCTAATACAAACGCCGTGTTCGGATTGAGTTGAGGGCATTTAGCGTTTTTCCTAAAACTAACGTCCCAAAAGAGAATTTATTTATATCCAACTTAAAAAAATAAGAGTTTCTCATGTTGACGTTTGTTGTTTAATATTGTTAGAAATGCGTAATATAAATGCGCAGACAGAAAATCTCTGTCTACGTGCATGATGTGTGTGTACGTGTGGGTATTACCATTTCTATAGCGGTTGTGTGTGTTTCAGGTAATTTTTGCTTGTTTGTGTTCTGTGCTTACTGCGCTGTGGTTTCTGCCGTTTGTTTTATATCTGTCTCATTTTACACCAACATTATTGATCTTGCTGTCTCTTTCTAACAGGGCAAAGTAGCCTATTGAAACGTCATTGACCTCTTTCAACCCCACCAATCCAGTCGATAAGTCGCTGTGAGTCGCTGTGGTTGGGCTGTGTGCAAGACAGAGACACAATTAAAAATCGTTTTGCTATTGGGTTGGTGTGGTGTGCGTGAAAACACGAACACTGCGGTCCAAGCAACGTATTGATGTAAACATTCTCTTGTCAACTTGTCATTATTTCAGTGCGTTCGGTTCCGAAGATCGTGCGGAAATCCATGCAAGCATAATATTCAAAATAATAATAATGTGAACAGCTGATTTAGAAAACCTATGCTAACAAAAGTGAAATTTTGTGGATGTGATTAAATCTTGTACCTATGAACGAGCGCTAAACGGAAGTGACAAATATAAAGAAAATTCTTTGTTTCAAAATTGTGGATTACTGAAAGGTTAGTCAGTTACTATTTTGTTTTTATTTAAATAACATAAATACCTTTTCATACCTAGATAGTTCCATATAACTATATTCCTATTTGATCCCAAATTACCTAATATTATTAGTATTATTACTACCAAACTGCATATAGGTACATAAGTAGGTACTTACCGACATAAATATCTGTCGTTTCTTCTTGATTGGTCTAGTTGCTTGATTTTCTTTTCACTTCTGTACTACCTAGACCTACCCCACCTTTTAGGTTTATTGTTTACTTAAGTCACAGATTACACATAAGTATACCGACAGGTTGACAAACAATATCCTATTTTAACTTACAAACTATACCTACTTAACCTGTGGACGAGTGCGTTTTTGGAGTTCTTGGGATATTTTTTAAATAAAGAATTATTAAAAGATTTTCCATACACAAAATCTGTGTTTGAGGAAGGTAAATGAAACGAGTTGTTTGTTGTTGAGTTGGTTGTTTTTGCAAAATTTGCAAAAATAACCTCAAATATCCCGTACAGGATACCGATAGCCGACAGGTAGTACCTATAAACCAACTTTATAATACCTACAAGCATTTGATTGCATAGGTTTACAAAATTATAGACTTTATGGCCTTTGATTATTTATCTTTGTACAACTGGGGAAAAAAAACTAGCCCTTTTACGTCCTCTTTTTCTAAAAAAAATAGGTGTTACGAGCACGACGCCACAGAATAAATAATAGTATATATAGACGGCGACGAATTCAGTCATCCCGTAGAACTGAACTGATATCGATTGTGACCATGACCCATTTACTTACCTAACCTACTTACCTATTTCTATTTGCGTACATTTTAGGTTACAGTTGAGTCTGCTTCCGTTCGTACAAAAAACAATTTTAATGGTCGGTTTTGTGGTAGTCTATTGTTATCAACACTAAATTAGACTGGTTATAGTTTAGTTAGGTACTTACGTGATTAGGTACAAATTTCAATGATGATGCCTAGGTACCTAGTCGTTACTAATTTCAATGATGATTCCTAGGTACCTACTTAGTCGTTTCGTCTTCGTTTTTATTAAAATTGAATATAATGTACCTATAAATAGATAGTTTTGTAATGGTGTTTAATTAGCGTGCACCATGCATGTGCATGTGCGTTTACCATGCGGGCATGTCATGGAACCTTGTCCTTTGTGGAACACTCATCTTAGATCATAAGGTTTTGGGTTGGCAGGTACCCATATTTTTATTTCCAAGTGTAAACTTAAGTAAAGACAGATCCGTGAAGAGGAACTCTTAAATAACAGCTTATAGTGAACTAGTTAGGCAAACTTGGGAAACTTTTCAAATTTCCATAAAAATCCGGTTAAAATAGGTACCTACTAAATTCTCGTGCATTACAAATTACAACATCGCGTTCCGAAATAGTGGGCTGTCGGCTGTCCTCGCGATGGTGTGCCGCCACCGCGCCCGCGCCGCGGCGCCGCCCCGGCCCGGGCGCGGGCGACGGGTAGTGGCCGTGCGAACTACTTAGCAAGACTGTATAGTACGTTACGTACCTACTAATTACTCTTATGATTTTATTAATATGCCATCATAGAGTTTTATTTCTAAACTAAAACCGACCCAAAAACAAAAACGAAGGTACTTGCAACTTTCTGGGATAACCCGTATCCTATGTTTTATTCCAGGGTATAAGCTATCTTCAATCCAAATTTCATCAAAATCCGTCCAGCCGTTATCGCGTCAATAAACAGACAACGTTTCACTTTTATATATTGGTATGGATAGTGAAACGTCTGTTGGTTTGTTTGCTTGGGGAGGTTTCACGTGATAACGTCTGGGCAGATTTTGATGAAATTTGGAATGGAGATAGCTTGTACCCTGGCTGGATAAAACATAGGATGTCGCAGAAATGGTAAGTTTCCTAATGAAAACACGAATATGTTGATTACTCGGTATAAGGAATGGTTGCCATAGAAATGAAAAATAAGTTTGTAAATAAACATCAAGAGCGTTGGTGCTATACTTTCGAATTAGTTTTTAATATCCTAGAAGAACACAGGATACTTTTTTGCGCGATAAACTGAAGTTCGCGCGGACGAAATCTCGTGCGAAAGCTAGTTTGCGTAATAAAAATACATCCAACCCTACGAAATTAACAGTTTGACTTATATAAATAAATAAATAAAGCCATAATCGCTGAAAACACGAACTAAATAATAAAAAGTGTAATTTAAAAATAATTTAATATAAAAAAAACATAGATTTTAATGGAATTGTAACTTCTTTTTCTTTGTCATCGATATGTGAAGTATTCTCAAAGTTTCAGCCGGATAGCTAATCGGGAAGTGCTCCAAATTTGAGTTGCAAGATTCCAGGACAGACAAAATACATAGATACATAGATACATACATACATACATACATACATACAAGTGAAGTTAAATAAAAGCTTTTAAAAAGCGCGTTGTGAAAAGATGGAAAAATTAAATAGATTACTTACCTATTAATATTCAGGAACAAAGATATACATATATCGTGTTCGTGGTTCATGCATCCGTAATTTTCGTCTATGTAACTATATAAGTACCTAAAATTACATCCAACAATGCAATTTTTCGAATTTGACTTATTACATAATGCCGCAATCGCTGAAAACACGAACAAAAAAAAAGAAAAGCGTGTTGGGAATCGTTGGAAAAATAAAATGAATTATTTATTAATATTCAAGAACTAGGGACTTAATGATAATAAACAAAAACAATATTCTAGAACGGAGAACTGTTGCATTGCACGCACTTGTAATAAATACCACAGAATAAATTACAGTGAGTACTACTACATCTCTTCTATCGCAGTAACTACAATAGTTAATGCTTTATCGATAGAACTGTGGCGTCGCAGCACGACGAGCACGTGGTCAGCCCACATTTATCGCGCTCAGTCTGTCAAAACATTGGCTTGTAAACATTGGCCTTCAAGACCCCTGTTACATCATGAATATTGAGTCACCGCTCATGGAATCCTGAGTATAAAAATATACATGTGACCCAGTCTTTATTCTGTCGTGCTCTACCGTGTAATCTCCTACCCATTCACTTTAAAATACAGCTGACATTAGTTTATATTTACTACGGTCAGTAGTAATACGCTCTACTGCTCTATTTCATTTATGTGCATCAGGGCCAGCTGTTGCACATAAATGAAGGAATAGGTTAGAAAACGGAACGAATAGAAATTTGGCTCTTGTAAGACCCGTTTCATTTGAAATAATAACAGTAATGTCGTAATGAAGATCCGTAAAGCACCTTCACTAAACCACAGAATAAACAATAGTACAAGCTAAACGAAGGATCTTTCTCAGGTATATTTACTTTTTTGGGATCGTCCCTTGGATCGATCGAAAACCCTCTGACCGAGAAGGGCACAAAATACCAAACGCGTTTAGTATTTTGTGCAGAGGGCGAGTAACGGATGGCATACGGCAATAGTTTTGTGCGATATTATTGAAAATACAGAAATCAATTTTAAATATCCTGTTTTTAATGTTGACTATAGTTATAGTGCCCATATCAGTTTAGAAAATTTTGCTACGGAAAACAATGATGTTTTATTTAGATAACATCGTTGGAAAACAATCATTATTTTGACGTAAATCCGAACTGAGTCTCGTGATTTTGTGTAATTGCAGTTTATGTTCAGTAAATTGATGAAATCTATTAAAATCACCAGTGGAGTTGGCATAAACTCGTTGGGTTGAAAACGTACAGATGGATATCCGCAGCGGCCGCACATACGAAAGCATTTTTACCCAAGCTGAAACGGAGACGCTTCGCGCTCGCTCGGCCAAATGTGGTTTCAAAAGTACACACCTACTGACAGCATTACCACATAATAAAATAGTACAAGCATTACTCAAACAAAGGAACTACAATTTCCAAGATAATAAATTGATTTAGCAAATGAGTTCCAAAGTCAAAGAATTGGTACTTACTCGGTATACTATCTCGTTCTTGCATACAAACTACCTAATCTGAAATTGCGCATTAGGTTGGTTGGTCCACTGCGTGGACTGCGTAGTTAATTTATCGCTCAAGCATCGGCGAACAGTTTTTTGCACGACTTTGAAGGACGCCGGACCACAGCGCCCGCCGCCGGATGGATGATTGGTGATTTGGTCAAGGTTTGTTATCGTAGATACGCTGTTGTCGTTTGTCACTCTTTGGATAATATTAGATACTAGCTGTGTCCGAGGCTTTGCCCGCGGTGTCACTTCAGGGATAAAAGTATCCTATTTATTCCAGGACCAAAAGTAGGTACCTATAAGGTACAATATACCAAATTCGTTCAGCCATCAAATAGTTTTTATCGATTGGTCGGCTTCTCATCGGATTGAGATACTACCAACACACCAAAGTCAAACCCTAAGCTATCCATCTGTAAAACCGCATTGCAATCAGTCCAGTAGTTCTACGTGATGAGCGAACAGACAAACAAACAAAAAACATGATTTAAAAAAATGTTACAATCTTGTTTGGTAGCTAACTTTAAGTACCCTAGACTATCTTCTTTGTACAGACTTTTTGTTACTTACTGATTTATTATTATGAAGATAAAATATAGAGAATAGATAACATAAAGACAAGAAGGATATTTAACTTGAGCAAATTACTCGATTAATGTTTATACCGGTGTCTAACAAAAACAAACACCAATATAAAGATTTACTGCGCACTAAAAACAAAATATCTCTTAGTAGATGACGACATCAGTGTTTGCTTATATTTCCCTACAGACAAGCGCCTTGGGATACCTATATTACCTACTAGCTGTACAAGCGGCTTCGCACACGTGTTCTTTTCTTTAGGTTCAAAGTATGTACCATAATGTGCTATTCCAGGACCAATATACCAACATTTGAACAAAATTTCTTCAGCCGTCAAAAATACTTTATCAATTGCTCGGCTTCTAACTCACCGGATTGAGATACCAATTACACCAGATTTAAATAAAACCCTAAGCTATCTAACAATGAAAACCGCATCGCAATCGGTTCAGTAGTTTTTACGTGATGCGTGAAGAAACAAACATACAGACAAACAGAAAGAAAGAAAAGATTTTAAAAAAAATGTTCAGTACCTTTTTTAAGCACCCAAGAGCATTTTTTCCATTTGAATTCATTTAGTAGTTTAGGTGCGATGCGCGGTCAAAATACGGACAAACAGACAGACAACATTAAAAAGTAAAACAGTTTGGCTTCAGTATCGAATATAGAGAACCATCCAAAAAAAAAAAAAAAACTTAATTATTAACATAACTTTGAACCCATATCCCGCAGAAGCCCTTTACTTATTCGGGATAAAACGTGTCCTCAATTTTAACCCATCATATAACTTAAGACAGTGCCAAGTTGCATCAAAACCCGTCCATTACTTTCAGCGTGGTACGTGTTCTTTTAAATAAGCTTCAATACCTAAATAATAACCATTTCATTTGAATTCATCAAGTATTTTCAGCGTGGTGCGCTGCCAAGGTACAGACGTCTGTCTGTACCTTGGCAGAAATTAAAAACATACAGTGTTAGCTTTAGTATTGAATATAGAACGGCCTCCAAAAAAAATTACATAATATCTTCAATTTACAGAATTTTGGACGTTATCCGACAGGAACTCTTTATTTTTTCAGGATAAAAAGTATCCTCAATTTTAATCCATCATATAAACTATGACTGTGCCAAGTTGCATCAAAATCCGTCCAGTAGTTTCAGAGTGGTAAGTGTTTTTTAAAATAACTTAGTTAGTAGTTTCGGCGTGATGCCTAGCCAAGATACAGACAGACAGACAAAAATGAAAAAAAAAACCGTTTTAGCTTCAGTTCAGTAATCTAGAGTAAGGTCCAAAAAAAATATCAAAATATATTCAATGTACAGAACTGGACCCGTTACAGTTTTATTATAAGTATCGATATCACCAACTTTAATGCGAGATATATTTTCCTTGCCAATTTACGACGCCAGAATTCCCAGAGGGTTATAGGTGGTACATTAGGTCACATTAGTTGAGTGCCCCTGCTTCCAGACTTGCTCTTGTTGTCTGGCTCTGACAGGTTCGCTGCCCTGGACCGTCGCGACGGGGTGGGCCTGGAGATTGGAGACTAGGACTACCACCTTGCCTTGCCTCCCTGCTCTGAGAATTATATTTTATCAGCAAACATACCAGTTCATTCCCTCGTCGCATAGGAAGCAACTTTAAAAGATTTTTCCGAGGCTATAACATTCTTGGGCATTTCCATGTCTAACTTTAGAATTTCTGTAAATGTTGTTTGGCTGAAGATGATGTATCTATAGACATTGCATATTTTGTACAAATAAACAATGAGTTAATTTAAAAATGCTTGCACAAAAAATACAGTAGGTAGGCAATGTTTATCGACGAGATTCTCTTGTTTGATTAACATGCTAATCCTCATTATAAACACGCTATCTAATAAATCAATGAGGTGCTGCAATTGATCGCCTATTGACATAAGACCAGAAGATATCAATGCTGCTAACGTGTAATTTAATTAATACGTAGCCTCATAAGGTTTTATTGCCCCTTTGTGTTTCGTTGAGTATCTCATAAAGTTTTAATGAACGATCAGTACCTTAAGACTTCATCTCAATTTCCTGTTGAATCAGTGTTTTAGAAACCGTTCTTTTTGTGTGGTTATGGTACTTTTTGTGTGTATTTATCTTTAACTACACGTATTTATGTAGTTATTATGAATGGACATTCATGTGTATCTCTTACATTCATAGTATCTTTGGAATAAAATCCTTTTAATAAATCCAAAGCTTTTTTTTTATTCGATTGAAAAGGGAAACGATGTAACATCAATTAATCACATTAAATACATGTATAAATTGAATTCATTCATATTGAAAACACACAAAAAAATAAAATGTTAAATACTTACTGTTAAATACGTACTTATTGCTTTTTTATACTTATAATAAAGCAATAAGTACGAAAAAGTCTGTACAAAGACGCTAATTTAAAAAAAAATGGTCTAGGGTACTTAAAATAAGCTACTGAACAAGAATATAACATTTTTAAAAATCGTGTCTGTCTGTCTGTATGTTAATTGTTTCATCGCGCATCACGTAAAAGCGTTAGACCGATTGCGATGCGGTTTTCACTGTTAGATAGCACAGTGTTTGACTTAAAAGTTGGTGTACATGGTCTCATCTCAATCCAATGAGTAGAAGCCGAGCAATAGGTAAAAACTTTTTGACGACTGAAGGAATTTTAATCAAATGTTGGTATTGCTTTGATTATATTATATAATCAAAGGTATATTGGTATTTAGGTCTTGGAATAATACACAGAGTACATAGTTTAACCTAGAGAAAAGACCACGCGTGCGAAGCCGCGGGTACACTAGTGTCAAATAAAATGATTCCATAATATAGTCAAGAGAAATATTAATAGCATTATGGTCAAAAATACAATTATTGTTACAATTACACCTAGTAATATGCAGTTGTTTATTAATTACACCTACTATATACAAATAATTTTAATTTAAGTACATATTTGCACACAATTGTTTGTGATGGTAGAATGTAATGAACAATTTTATAATTATTATTACCACCATAATGTAACAACATTCTTGTGAATAAATGTTTGATTGATTGATTGATAAAATAAAATATTTATAATTAACATAAATCCATCAGATTACCACAACCATGCTTTCATCTCACAGTACATACTCCAAACATTCCGTTAAGAGCACCTTCCATTCATCCGCAAACACATCACATTTCGGACTAGCTTCCAGAGGGCGGGCGTAGACCGCAGTGAGGGTCCGCGGTATAGGCGATTTAGAACGGCCTTTGGTTTGTCACACCGGGACAGCGGACAGTCTATGTTTTCTGCTCCGATGGTAATTATATTGGGAACAGAACTTGCATAACTCGCTATGTAGATGGGCATCAACCCTCCCTCAGAGAATATTGCACATCATCGCAAATTGGTCACAAGATCTTCTAACCTCTAAAAAGTTATACCGACCTAGGAGAAATTTCGTTGGGTACATGTATGAGGGCTATATAATATGCTATATCACATTCTACATTTATATTTTCCTAGTTGAGTTATACTATTCTTATTATCATTTAATTCCCATCGCACTACGAAAAAGGCCATCGGTTTCATAAATTCTAGTTGGTCCTGTTAATCTGTGGGTTCTAGATTCATATTAAAGACAAAGCAAAATTTGAACTCTTCTAAACCTGCATTATTAACTAATTACGGCCTTGTTTTAACTTTCGCTTTCGGAGCAGTCTTTGAAATAATAAAGTTACACCGACCTAAATATTAGATACTCAAATAACCACTAATTAATCTTAAAATACACGTAAGATTGGTAAACTGCAATACACTTGCGGTTTCAACTGACTTACGCACGAGTTATGTATGATGTGTTATGTTACATCAGGCACTGTATGAAAAAAGATTCGTAATGTTTGGGATCGTGGGCGAAAATGTTTATTATTATAAATTTTGAATCAAACCACAGACAAACATAAAATGTAAAATGCTCATTTTATTTTAGAAACTATTGAAAAGAACGAGTTCAAGAAACAGAAAAAAAAATGGGTTAGGAAAGAGAAGGAAGTTAAATATGTAGAACAGAATAAATAATAGTATGGATGTAGCAAGTTTATCATTAGCACCAGATAATATTTTAACGTAAAATTTAAGGTATTTTTAATCGACTTCACAAAAGGAGACGGTTATATGTTCGGCTGTATGTATATTTTTTTTATTTCAACATATGGCAGGTTTTAGAAAAAATACTTGAAATTTACTTCTGCTGCTATAATTTTTAAGAACTATCTTTAACGGTTATCATCGCTGCTATAGAGATCCCAATTAATAACTCACTCTGTTTATAGGCAATTAGTAAAAAAAATAAGCTGTTTTTATGACAATGTGAGTTCGACTTACAAAATGCTCCAATGTGTTTGTAATGAAAATCAGAAATGGAGCTTGATTGCAAAATCAGCATTCTCGCGAAGAAGAAAGATGTCGAACAACACCTCGCTGGTACCATGTACACCATCCATCTGCATAACCACGACACTACTTAGAAAGCGTGCCCAACTATCCCTGAGTTCGGATGAACTAAAAGGCTTTTTGGACAGTTTCGACTTTTTTGCCACTAACGATCCTCCCGAAAAACGACCCTATACCCTACGGAATAAAGTCACTGTTCCGAAGTCAAATTTAACTGTCATGTCATCTAAACATGCAAAACGAACGGTGATCGAAACATGTTTAGCGTAATTAACTGTTTATTTGTGCACATTTACTTCAAAACTAACGGCCTATTAAGAAGAAGAGAAGTTTGACTAATTAGAGGTTCTACAATACAAATTCTAAATGCACACTTCTCAGCTCTGTCTAACATCGCACAAATGATACCTACTAGACGATTCATTTAAAGATCATGGCCAGAGAAGTCCGGGCGTTAGCAAATAAAGCTATAACGACATAGAGCTACCTTCATCACGCAATAAATTTTCCACGACCCAAAGCTTTTTGCTCGAGCTCGTATGCTGGTAAATCCGCAAATAAAACAACGCACTGTTTACCATACAATAATATATCAGCGAATAAAAAACAGCAATTAGATTTATTACGATTCTCCAAAACAAGGATCACCTTGTTTTCTCATTTTACGAGTAATTCCAATCCAATGCTAAACTGCTTTAAAATAATAAAAGGATCGGTGACATCCTAGGAGTGTGCCTTGAGGAATGCTTTCTACCTAATTACTTCTCTTTTTGACTACTGAACTTTAAAACAATGAAATTTATAAGGAATATCTTATCATTATCTAGGTTAGGTACATAACAATCGCACCCGTAATAATTTTATCGTTATAAATAGGTAGTACAATTGAAGTCAAATTACCTCTTACAGCAACAGTGTCAAAAGCGTCACTAATAACTATTTTCGAGATTTTGGACATATCTATTGAACTGCGGATATGTATTCACTGGTGTTGGATTACACATGGAAACGATTATGCGCGATGATGATACTACGCAATCCAATGGACATCACAACTCGAGTTGGCCAATGGTGGAGCGTAGCCGCAACTGCAATAACATTATACGCGCTATTTCAAATCTGGGGCAGGATTTATGTGTCAAGCATATTGATATTGATTGGAGTTAGAACATAACTTTTTATTGATTTTTCACCAATCAATAACAACATAATTGACTTTACCAGGCTACTGTTATTTTTATTTACTGGTATTAATTTTGTCTATTTGCAATAATTGATATCACAGTAATAATAAGTAATTCTTTACCTGAATTTCTAACTTTATCTGACGTTTATTTTGTTCTTACCAAATTCATGCGAATTCATTAAATTTGTTGAAATAGGAAAAACACAATAAACCAAATATTATGCGAAAAGCCTTGACTTTATCGCCCACTCCCACAATTCCGTTCCGCCTAATAATTTCCCATTTGTTACCGAAATTGTTGCAGGTAGTAGGGATCTGGCGTATTATACCACGTTTTTTAGACGGACTTGCTAGTTTTCTTTATCTTCTAGAGCTATGTTTAAAATTTGAAGTCTCCAGCTCATCGGATAGTTAGTTTAAAATGAATTGCAAAATTTGAACCGAACATAAATAAATAGTCACACAAGAGAGTTCATTTTTTTTTGTAAAATACTAGTATAAGGCCAAAAAGCTTACAAAATTATATTTTGTCTAAAAAAATCAACAACTATTTTATATATTTATCTAGCTAAGCTATACCACTACCAACTCTACTTTTAATTCACTCTAAACATCAAACCCAAGGTTGTAGCATGCACTAATAACGTAAGATTAAGATCTATATTGAGTCGGGCGCTCGCACCGTGATTACGGCTTTACTAAGCATTCAGGCCTTGCACCACTTTGTTCTTAGCAGTTCTTAATAATATTAAAAGAAAAAAAAAACTTACAGTATTTATTTGTCACTTGCAAATTTTACCCACTTTGTCGTGAATATTTATAGCGTAGACCTCTCTCTACTCTTCCTACCTAAGTTACAGCCAATGCATTTTACGATTTACTTGATATATTTTTAAGATAGTAGAAAACTCATCAGTTTTAACTTAATAAACGATCTATCCATGATTAAATTAGTTTACCTACCATAAATCATTATTATTAAATGTAGAATAGGACACCGAATCGTGGTTCAGCTGCTCAGACAGATATAAATATGTACATAATGAATACACATTTTGATATTGAGTCATGATCATCTTGACCCTTAACAAAGCCAAGAGTCACGATCACGACCGAAGCATCGAGTTACTAAATAAGCAACGCCTTTCGAACCATGTCTGATGAAGAACTGTTGTATATAAAATTTGCTGTAATCAAATTAGTTTAAAATCATTGTACACAGCCAGCATCTATCTGGATATACTGATAACTTCAGAATTCAGAACAATGCTACGTATTCTGAAACGAGTACCTACTTAGATAAAGCCGAAAATGTCTTGACACGTAATGAAAAGCAAACCAAAAGTTTCAACATTTCTTCACCAAGGTAATGATCGTATTTCTCAATTTTAACCAATAGCTTGAGAAGTTTTTATTGAGCCGTTAAACAAATAGGACATTGCCAAGAACCACACCAAACAAAACATGAAATATTATAACAACAGGGCTACCTATATTCCCCTGTTCATAACCTTGTGTGAACGATAATTCCGCTTGATTGCCTTCCTACCTCGCCAGGCCAGGTGTTCGGTTACCTGGCGTCAGACCGGCAGTTTATTAGTCGGTTGCGCACGCGGTCAACTGAGCAGGAAACTCAATCATTAGTTTTGACCAATTAATTAAATTCCAATTCAACCGTGGTTGAGCAAATATTGAAATTTAACGGTACTTTGAAGGTAGTTCGTAAAACCACGAATTTATCATTATCTGTGAAGAATTAGGAAAGCAGGTAGGTATACATAAACCTAACTGGTGCGATTAATCAAAGCATATTGAAATCGAAAGCAAGGCTAAGGATTATTATAAATATTATTTTATCAAGTCATCCTTAGCATTGCGGGAAATCTATAATTCAGTAAAAATAAAAATGGTCGATCATTCGATAGTGAATTTCAAAACAGCAAAAAGTACTCTAATGAGTACTTTTTGCTATTTTGAAGTGAGTGATGAATACTCTAATGAGTACTTTTCAGGCAAGATCATTATTTTGGCCTCTAAATCCAATTACTTATGCACCAACACGTCTAACACTAATGGAAAGAATTGCACTCTAATTCTGTTAAAAGCTTCAAGTTGTCTTATTAATTTGGGAAGATTAGGTTCTAGCTCCTCGGGCGTGGACCGTTTAAATTAGGTGCAATGAACATCATTGGCCTTAGTCACAATCGGAGTGGCTTTTGTGTAACAGTGACAATTATTATTGTTCTCTCATTCGCGCTACAGGTCTCTCTATCTTTGTTGTAGATGCACTTGACACACGACAGTGGAAATGTAGCTGTGTAGGTGTGTTTGCCTGTAGTTGTACCTTTTTGTTCACGGATATTAAAGCGTGCCTTATCTTCACTATTTCTAGTTAAAAGTTTTGTAATATTTAATCCATTGGTAAAATAGGTAGTCCTTACACTCATGCCAGACATGCATTCTTAATGTGAATGTAATATTGAAAGAACGAGAATCCGTCGGATGTCTTGTTTACGACATTCAATTGTTGTTTTATTATAAAATGATCCCTTGATGCGCGACAGTCTAGACATAAAAACATTCTTATTTCTACCCATAAGAAGTCCACTTCACCGAATTACCAGTTTGCCCAGTAGTATACATATATTACCTATCCCGGTTCCAATCAGTTTTTCAATGCAATTTTGATTCTAACGCGCTGCATTATGTGCACGTGATAGTGCTAATCTGATTGAAACCAAGATCGGTGTCAATAGCACTGCAGTTGACATCCCATTACTAATGATAAAGCCTAACAAGATGACAATTGAAAGATGAACAAGAGACACCATTGCTGCAGGTCTAAAATGCCGTCGCTTCTAGAAGCCCTGGAGCGTAAATACGGCACGAAGAGCGAGTTGAACCCTCCTATCGACGACTTGCCCGTCGCCATATTCGTGCCGAAGCGGTCGCCCAGGCTCAGCGTGCCCACTCTCCTGGTCCTCAACGACTGTGACATCGACTGCGCAGGAGACGCCTGTGTCCTGGCTGATAAATGCGCCGATGTCGTGGAACTCGACATTGCTAATAATAAGCTTACCGAGTGGCCGGAGGTGAGGATTTTTATTTGATTGGCGAACAATTACATGCTTTTTAATCCATGTTCCATGCATCATCTCTTACATGCGTCCATGTTTTCTTTATATCCCTCGTGCAAAGTTATTCTACTTAAAACACAGTTTATTCTACTTATAAACTCAGTTACTTGGTCAATACTCTGCTGCAGTGCTTCTAATGATGAAGTTCTACGGACGGAACTGTTGCTGTAAATTATTACTTATTTACACCGACAGTCCAGTAAAATTACCATTAGGATGTAGTTAATGACTACACGTGCCTTACCCAAGATTACGTCAAGCTACAGAAATACAGCAAATACTTTACTGTTTAGTTATAGATCATTTTGTCGTTCCGTGTTACGTGATGTCGCCACTCTTGCTCCTCCTTAGTAATTAGTCATATTTACTGTTTTCAGAAATATCCAATGTTATTGAAGGTGATATTTAACAGTTACTCTTTTCCTGTGTTAGGTCTTTGCGATACTGGAACAAACGCCGCGAGTAAGATTCCTCAATCTAAGTTTCAATCGTCTCTCGGCCCAAATCCAAGCAGCCCAAGCACTCCGGCCCAAATGGGACAGTCTCAGTCATTTAATTCTGAACTCCACTTACGTCGGCTGGCCGAACGTCCACTCGTTACTCAAAGCTCTACCAGCTCTGGAAGAGTTGCATTTGAGCCTCAATGAGTATTCTTACGTGGACTTTAGTGGGCAGGAGGTCGATGAGAAAGACCGATGTGAGGCGTGCTCGCGGCTCAACATCGCTGACTCGACAGAACCAGTCCACGAGCAGCTGAAAAAACTTCACTTCTCTGGAAACCTTGTTAACAGTTGGAGAGAGATATCCAAACTGGGCTACGCCTTCCCTAACTTAGAATACCTACTGGTCAACGACTGTCCTATAACCACTCTAGAGCCAGACCCGTGCGAGACATGCGGAGATAATAACGGAAATCGGAAAAGCCACGACGCATTCAAGTGAGTATTAAGGTCATTTATTACGCATGAGGAACTACTACGATAAGCTGATACTACTATCGATATTGTCTATTACCAATTGGTTTAATGCGTCTACTGCCATTGACCCACTGAACCTCGAAATCGTGACTTGTTGTTATGGGCTTGCGTAACTTGTAATCAGTTTTTTGTTCCTACGACCTTTATAAAATTTTCGCCTTGATGATTGTACAACCATTTCCGGTAGTTTCTTAACGTGAGATTTTACTTTTCAGACGTTTACGTTTCCTGAACCTCAATAGCACCGGCCTGGCTACATGGGATGAAGTAGACCGAATTGCGCAGTTTCCTGCTCTCAAGAGTTTACGCGTTCAGGTATGTCAGATAAGCATTTCAGAATGTTAGACTTAAAACGTTTGCAATTGTCGACCTCGGAGATGCCAATACCTGCACATGGCCGGAAAGAAGTGATGCTATTAGCATTTCACAGCCGCTTAATCGAGGTTGTTTCGAGACTATCCGCGTAGCATACGTACTCGAATACGTCCGACGATATTTACATCGAAATCTGTTACTCAATCTTTGGATTACCGGCGCCAATTAGCAGTCGCGTCACACATTGTAACTATTACCCTTCCTATTCTAGTAGAAAGGAAAGCCTCGTCGAATTCTTCGTCGGGTCTTACGGCCGTGATTTGGTCGGTTCGTACTCACTCCCTGGGGAACTTGAGCGCTGGGCAGAATGCGGGTGAAGGTCTTCCCGATTTAGTGCCGTCCTACATGCTTGGTTGTGCAATGTGGCGCTAATGTATCGGGGAATGCTAGGGGCAGAGCTGCGGTAATTTCGTCACGTCCTCGCTTCAGCGCTGCGAGATATAACTGGAACGTACGCTTTACTGAAGCTTCAGCCTTGGATTGTTCGTTTGACGGCCGCTTTATGCTGTGTTCATCAGATGTAGATCAATAATATCCAGTTACTACTAAGGTGTAAAATAACAAACTCTTTGTCATGACTAACGCTACACGTGCAATGCTAGCTTAGTTCTTTGTTCACGTGAACGGATAAATTGTCATGTCCTCTTTATGCTATTTGTTGATACATTTTGCGACATATGCCCTTACTAACTAAGAGGATATTCCCATGGCTCGTTGGTGTGACCCTCACGCAAAGTACTTAAATGTGAAAGTCTGTCAGAGAGTTTGTTTTAATTTACGTGAATATTTACGACTCTGTAAGTCAATTTGCGGTGAAATGTCATAATGCATTTATTAAAGTTACTCCATAAAGCACGTGTGAAAAACATTGGTATGAAATTGTAAATAACAGTTTGCCATTGTGCAATGCTAGAATTGCAATATAATATGTCAGTTGTGTAAGTACATACTCTAGATATTAATTTAATTAATAAAGAAGCTTAATACCTAACTACTGATGATAAAAGATAGCATTTCACAGCAAATAAAGGCAATAAACAAAAAGATAATTATTTTTCACACATGAAAACAGAGACTGAAATGCAAAAGAATCGTGATTCAGAAACACACAAGCCGTTAAAAAAACTGTCGACAAAAAATTAAGCAGGAAAAAACGAACTGCATTAGAAGGGTTTCCATTGTATGAGTCACGCAAATTTATACAGATCCATTGAATTCATCCGATGCAGCGATGCTCGGGTCATTCGCATTAACAGCTGTATTGCCTGGCGACCTTGTTTAACAGCTCTGATATTGTCGACCCCTATTCAGTTTCATTCACTAATAGGTACAAACGTTGACAAATTAACAAGTCTAGTAATCTCTAAATTAACCTTGAAAATGCAGTTACAATACAAGGTACATATAGTTCTTCATATTGTGCTAGTGATGTTCTTACTACTTACTATTGGATGAGGTATCTACATTTTCTAATCAGTATTTGTTTATCTATTGCACATTTATTAATAATAAAGTATTCCTCACTGCTTTTTAGGTACCTACCTGGACCTACCTAACAAAGCATACGTTCCATACTGCTCTTAGACTTATACTTCTCTCTCACCCCCTAATTCCTACTATCGTCAAATATAAATTCTGTCTTCGCCTACGTACAGCCCGAGCCAGTCTTGCTTCCGAACTTTGAACTTTTTAAAGGTTCGGAGGGATTAATAATTCATGTTACGGTTCGGTACATCTCGAACGAAAGGTAGACTTGGGACCTTTCGTTGAAGAGTCTTTAGTTCTTTACCTGTCTGAATCTACAATACCTATATAGATACAATACTTAAATTGTAAGTTGTCTGGACGCCTAGACTGCTCGCTTTAATCTCCATCACACAGTAATTCACAATTCACTACTATAGAGCGACTGGATTGAAACCGACATTGCAAAACGTTTGCCTTGCGGAGGGGAGATTGCACATTTCAATTCGAGCAATAGGTAGGTACCTAATTCCTTTTTAGTATTTACGTTTACTTAGGTAAGTGTATATAACTTTTCTTGAGTGCCATAATTCAACTCTTGCATCTTCATTAGGTATCGTCACTTGAAGTAAACTTTAAAAAAAAGCCAAAACCTTTTCGTTTTCCTTTTGAGTATTTGTCATAATGATCACATGTTTACCTACTGAACCAACAATCCGTCGCCCAATTTTCACACCCATTTTTTTATCGACACGACAAAAATGTATGTGAATTATTGCAAAGACCTTCGTTGTTTCACCTTAATTGTCGTTTTCTGGGAATTTGATAACATCCACGACCTGTCTGTTCTTTCAAAAAAGGATACATTTTATTTTTATTCATTCTGTTCTAACCGTTCTCGCTTACTCAATATTTACATATTTTATTAGCATATTTCCTACTCAGATATGTGCATTATTGTTTTTTACCTTAGTAAACAATGTTTCTTTGATCTTCATCCGTCTGAGAACATAAAGTCGTGGGTCAAAACCCAGTATAGTTTCGAATGCAACCACCGACTAAATCTGTATCATATAAATTGGAAAATTACCTGTTTTCGTGCACAATCGGGCAGTTCAGATGAATCACGACGAGAAAGGAACGTGTATTACAGCTGACCGCAGTATGACACCTCCTACGCTTTCTGCGCCAGACAACTATTCGTCGAGTGCTTCGGACTCTTTGTTTCATTGAATTTACAAACTCATAACGCATAGGTACTCTAATTGTTTTGGAGATTTTTACACTCTAAAATACCTGGAAAGTTTTGACGCAAGAGTTTTTTCCGCCAATTGCCATACCAATAATGTACCCACTTAACATTGGAATTGGTGTCCTAACTCGCTCGGTCAATAATCGAGTTGCGCCTGTCAGGCAAATAATAAATCGAGAAGAGCAACGGTCGAGGACCTAATTTGACACCTTCGTCCTTCCCACACATTATTGCGTCTTGGATAACTTGTTGAGAGCTTTGACGTCGTAACTGCTATTGAGTTTTTATTATTGCTTCGTGTACAACGGAGTTACGAATAAGACTGGAATTGTTAGGCAGGATTACCTTTTAATTACCTTTTAACCATAAAAGGGTTCTTAATAAGGTTCATAATACATACATTTATGGGACGGAAGCGGAAGTACGACACGCTGTGTGACCCGCAGAAACTTCCCTATGTGCATACATTATTAGTTCGCAGCAGTTGTACAATAAAAACAAACGGAATTTCATGTAGTACGGTGGATCAATCGCTTCTTTCCCATGTTCTCAAGTGGTTTTTCCTTTTATAATAATTGTGCAAAGTTCAACCTTATAGTCAGTCTAGTTAGTTGTACTTTTATTTTTTCTTTCCTATTTAACTTCATTATTGTAATATCTTATTTTTGTGTGTGCTGAATAAATGTATTTTCTTTCGTTCTTCTTTATTTAATTAGTAAGTGTTATATTTCTGACTAGCTGTACCCGCGGCTTCGCACGCGTGTTCTTTTCTTTAGGTTCAAAGTACCATAATGTGCTATTCCAGCCGTGCGAGCATGGATCTTATCGATCGGTAAACAGTTCTTTTTTATAGATTTTATCAAAATACTGTAACATAAATCAAGGTAAATTTTATTGATTCGATAACACGTCGTGAGTTTATCGACTTAAAAAATGGCAACTCGTGGACTATACCATATATCAGATGGACGACTAATAGACAAAAAAATATTTTTATTATTTCTTGACTTTTATTATTTCGAGTTATCTAGTCGACGAACATCGGATGGCGATATATCGCCAACACACCTCATTGCGCGCATACTGCGCGTGCGCACGCGGCAAGGTACTGGCAAGGTAATTCTACCTCACTATTCTACAAAATGGCAACTCGGACTACCTATACTGATCATATAGACGACTAATCAACCTTAGTTAGAACCTACAACAATGATTATACATGTAGTTTTTTAGACTGAGTACCATAATAATTAGAGCATTAGACACAATGACAACAAAAGATAATTTCTGGAAATAGGATAAACGTAACTAAGTATTTTGGTATTATTATGTAAAGTAGATACTACAACAAGCACAGGCAGTCCATTAGATCGACTCCTTCTCAAAAGTCCTCAACATCTTGAATGAGGGCGAGGGCAATTTCCTTATAAATTCTAAAAATGACCTTAAAATGTTGTTCTGCCAGATCGAAAGGATCATTGGCATCCCTGAAACTTGCCTCACGATGTTCGACACCTCCACGTTTTGGCTTATAATTAAAAAAAAAGGAATTTACAAAAAAAATATTTGACGTGTAACTTTGGAAAGCCGATAAAATTCGATAAATTCGGTAAAATTAACGACATTATATAGACAACAAATGTCAAAAAGAAGATTCATGCTTCCTTTTGTCGATATAAATCGATATATTCAATATGCTTTTTCGAATTTATGTCGTTGTCGATAAAGTATGTTCCGTGCTACCGAACTCGTATTATCGAATATTAACGTCCAACTTGATAAAAAAATATGGGTAAATTTATCGATCGATAAGATCCATGCTCGCACTGCAGGACCAATATACCAACATTTGAACAAAATTTCTTCAGCCGTCAAAAATACTTTATCAATTGCTCAGCTTCTAACTCACCGGATTGAGATACTAATTACGCCAGATTTAAATCAAACCCTAAGCTATCTAACAATGAAAACCGCATTGCAATCGGTCCAGTAGTTTTAACGTGATGCGTGAACAAACAAACATACAGACAAACAGAAAGAAAGACACGATTAACAAAAAAATATATTATTCAATACATTTTTTAAGCACCCAAGAGCATTTTTTTTCATTTGAATTTATTTTGTAGTAGTATTTTGGGTGCGATGCGTGGTCAAGATACGGACAAACAGACAGACAAAATTAAAAAGTAAAACAGTTTGGCTTCAGTATCGAATATAGAGAACCATCCGAAAAATATTTTTTATTACTTAAATATTAACATAACTTTGGACCCATATCCTGCAGAAACCCTTTACTTTTTCGGGATTAAACGTGTCCTCAATTTTAACCCATCATATATCTTAAGACAGTGCCAAGTTGCATCAAAACCCATCCGTTACTTTCAGCGTGGTACATGTTCTTTTAAATAAGTTTCAAACCCTAAATAATAACCCATACATTTTTCGATATGTAAATGTCCTACCTCGTAGTACGAACTCAAATCATACCAAGTTTCTTTTGAATTCATCCAGTTCCGGCGGCGTGATGCGCGGCTAAGATACAGACTGACAGACATACAGACAAAAATGAAAAAAGATACAGTTTAGGCTTCGAAATCGAATATAGAATAACTTCCAAAAAAAAACACTATATCTATAATGTACAGAATTTGGACCCATATCCCACAGGAACCCTTTATTTTTTCGGGACAAAATGTATCCATAATTTTCACCTATCTGATAAACTATGTCTGTGCCAAGTTGCATCAACATCCGTCCAACAGTTTCAGCGTGCTAAGTGTTCTTTTAAATAAGTTTCAACCCGTATCCTGCGAGAACCCATTAATTTTTCGGGATGTAAAGTATCAAATGTCCTACCTCGAAGTGTGAACTCAAATCATACCAAATTTCATTTGAATTCATTAAGTATTTTCGGGGTGGTGCGCTGCCAAGGTACAGACAGACAGACGGACAGACAGACAGAAATACAAAAATTAAAAAAATACAGTTTTGGCTATTGAATATAGAAAGGCCCCCAAAAAAAAATACAAAATATCTTTAACTTACAGAATTTGGGACATTACCGACATTACCGCAGGAACTCTTTATTTTTTCGGGATAAAAAGTATCCTCAATTTTAACTCATCATATAAACTATGACTGTGCTAAGTTGCGTCAAAATCTGTCCAGTAGTTTCAGAGTGGTAAGTGTTTTTTGAAATAACTTTCAACCCCTATCCTGCGGGAACCCTTTCATTTTTCGGGATGAAAAGTAGCCTATGTCCTACCTCGCAGTATGAACTCAAATCATACCAAGTGTCATTTAAATTCATTCAGTAGTTTCGGCGTGATGCCTAGCCAAGATACAGACAGAAAGACAAAAATGAAAAAAAAATACAGTTTTGGCTTCAGTATCGAATCTAGAGTAAGATCTAAAAAAAATATCTAAATATCTTCAATGTACAGAATTGGACCCGTTACAGTTTTATTATAAGTATAGATTTGTCAGTATGACCGATGTAATAAGTAAATTGTTGTAACGAGCGGAAAGTGAGTTCTTGTCGCAACTTAACTCAATTGAGTTGGTCATAATCTGCTTTTCTTTCCACTACAGCGAAATCTAACAAAACAACAACAAAAGTAAAATTATTTATTAAAAAAAACTTGGCACCAATTCCGTCGCGCCCATATTTAAAAATGTATTTACTCGTATGCCCAGTACATTCTATGTTTAAATCTCTATTGGATGAATGCATTCATTCAATAAGAAACTAAAGCCTCTTCTGTAGCCTCTGCTAAGATTAAATAAATTAAAACAAAATAGGGATACAAGAGAAAATAAGAAAAACATAAAAAACTGTAATTTAGGTAAAGGTACCTACTTACCTTCTGCACTCTTTTTATTATGAGTAATAAGCAATGTGCTTTTTGCTTACGTTTTTGGTGTCAATTGTGATAATTCATCATCATCATCATGTCAGCTTTAGAAGTCCACTGCTGAACATATAGGCCCAAAGAGCGCCATGACGAGCAATCTTGTGCCACCTCCATCCACCGATTTCCTGCGATGGCTACAATGTCGTCGGTCCATCGTGTGGGGGGTCTCCCCACACTTGGCTTGCTTGTTCGTGGTCGCCATTCGAGAACCTTTATTCCCCAGCGGTTGTCGGTTCTGCGAACTATATGGCCTGCCCATTGCCACTTCAACTTGCAAACTCTGAGAGCTACGTCGGTAACCTTCGTTCTTCTACGGATTGTGATATTACTTTGTAGGAAAGAAAAGTATTTACTATAACAAACAACAAGTATAGGTATAAGTTTGTATGTAAATCTTGTTCTCCGATCTTCTACGTCAGTTTATTACACGTTTTGTTTTGGGTACCTACAGTAATTTGAAGTCTGCGCAACACCGTAGCTCAAGATATGTTCTTAGCTCGCTTTTTTTCTTTTTTTTTTAGAAAGGATATGTGCTGTTGGTCTATAACTGACCTCTACAGCGTCACCGGACGGTGGGGCGGGCGCAAAAGCGCTCCGCCGCAATGCGTGACGCAGAAGGCGCACGCCAAAGTTAAGTTTTTGGCCACTTGCTCAAGGGCACCCAGAGGGTACGAACCTCGGCTTGGACAGTTGCCATTGATTACTTGGGGAGTATCGAACTAAACACCCCTCGATCTCTACTGTTAGGTAGTGATAGAGGGGCCCTCATGAAATGGCTGGAGCCCTTTAAATGAATTGCATAACTGACCACCGATTCGGAATACACCTTCGAGAAGAATCGGCAAGAAACTCGAAGGCGAATAAAGTCGACATTAATTACGGGACCTTCGACCTCGCATCCGGCGAGGTCGGTTTCTGTGTCTAATTGTGTTGAAAGATGGTGAAGATGACGGAGTGGGCGAATCAATCGCAGCCTGCACTGCGGCAGCGATTTCATCGTCCGGATCGCTCAAGATGTCTCTAGGGCGTCTACGAAGGGGCCTTAGCTCGCATGCGGCTTCTTTGTGCTATAGACCTAAACAATAAATAAATAATAAATATATTCGGGACAATTCCACACCAATTAACTAGCCCCAAACTACCAATAGCCACATTGGTGGTCGGTGTTTGTATTGGTACAATTGGTATTGCAGGCTTGGTAGCTGCAATATACCTGCTATCTATTCACTTCTATTCATGGTACAGCAATGGGTTGAATTTTAATTGTGTTGTGAACACTGAAATCGTCCATGTTTCTTGATTTTTTGGTCCTAAAAAATCTAGTTTTTTTTGGGGATAACTTTGCTTTGCTTTCATTGGCCTAGGCCACTTCTGCAAGAGTCCACCTGGTGAAGACCACACCTTTGTTAGACCAAGCATTAGTGTGCAAGAATAAATACTGTTTGTGTTCCAGTTTATAGGGCAATGTTACCAGCACAATTATTGATCTGGGCGCATTGCAGTGCCGCGCAAGATTTTGTACATTGAAATTCTGAGTTGGCACTGCAATTGTTACGAGATATCGTGACGCTTACCATCAGGTGAATTACCTGATCGTTTCGCCACTCTGAACTATCAGTTAATCTGTGATACTATAGGTACCTAAAACCTCCCTAACCTCTAACCTATAAGACAAAAGTCAGAACTCAAAAGTAAAAAAGTACTCGCGATCGTTCATCGAAAGCTGTGATCGTAAGCACTCGAAAGCCGTAGTTTGGCGGTCGAGTCTTACTATTATTTATTCTGTGGTTTAGCCGTGACCTATGAATACATTACTGCTTTCCGTGCTTTTGGGTCAACCGCCCCCACGTGTGAGCTGCATTCTCAAAGTAGATGGTGATAGCTTGAAACGCTGCTGGCAGTGTTTAAATATGGATGATGCTGTTCAGGTATCTACTAAATGAAAGCACAAGGTTAAAAAGCACCAGTAGATTAAAAAATAAATCGAAATCTTTTTTTTTGGATGCGTTGTCATGGAGTTTTGAGCTACCCTGAAGTTTCAGTCGGATAGCTAATCGGCAAGTGCTCCAAATTGGAGTTGCAACTTGATAAAATGGACGTTGGATAGATTTGAATATTCCACGTAGCGATAGTTTGAAAAACCAAGCGCGGATCCCCCCCCCCCCTCTCCCTGGGCATATGTCAATCAGTTTTATTTTTTTAGTTCCATTTGTTATTTTCACATGTATTATTATGTTTATTTTGTACACTGATAAAAATAACTAAAAATTTCCGCGCTCGCTACGCTACGCGCTTTTGATTCTCTCTTTTCGTTTTTGTGCAATTTCAAATTATGTTTTAGTTTTACACTATAGAAATTTTATGGAGGGTAAGTAAGGTTGTCGGTCGCGGCTGTTATTGATGGCCGTCGTTTAGCCATGTCGGAGACCCTTGGTCGGCCTGACAAATTCTGACACCAGAGGCCAACACTACCTCATACGACAAACAAATAATCTATAGAAATAGCCAAGAATTATCGAGCTCGCTTCCTTTGTGGTCATAAACTTACCAGGGGCTTCATCCTTTAATTATGTTAAATTTATGTTGAAGAAAAATTTCAAAATTTTCGCGCTCGCTTCGCTCGCGCTTTGTATTCAGATATTGAAGTTACGTAAATCGTTTAGTTACGTATGATTTAGAATTATTCTATTTCTACACTGAAAGAAATCGCATTTTTGTACAGTATGCATGCTGCGTTTGCATGTTTTGTTCTTATCAATGCATAGTTTATTAGAGTTATGTTTTTAGAACTATTTAACTGGCAGAAGTGTTAAAAAACGCGCTTACTTCGCTCGCTGTTGTGGTTATTTTTCATTATTTTCATGTGATTTGGTATTATGTTTTGTACTTAAAATCTATATTAACATAAATAGCTCGGAAATTTCGAGTTCGCCGCCCATATGTTTTTGATCATTTCAATGCATAAGTTCTATGTGATTTAGAATTATGTTTTAATTGTGTTATTAGAATCGTGTGCAGAAACTGGTCAAATTTTTTGCGCTCGCTTCGCTCGCGCCGTTCGATTACTTCCATGTTTGTTATTATAACTTAAAAATATTATGTAACTTCTACACCGATCGAAATAGCTCAAAATTTCTGCGTATTTTAGTTTTCTCATATATATTTTTTCGATTTGTTTTTTTTTCATTTACTATATGGTCAGATGTAGCTCAGTATTCTATTAATCTCTACTCTCGTAAGTTTAAATCACGTCAGTGCATATTTCTACACGTTCTGGAATGATATTTTAATTGAATAGTGTATTAACACTGATAATGCAAAAATTTCGCGCTCGCTGCGCTCGCGCTTTTGATATTACACCAAATACATAATTTGTACAAATCAGAGTTTCGTTTTAATACTCACACTGACAGAAATAACTCAAAATTTTCCAGCTTACTACTCTCGCGCTTATCATAAAATTTCAAAATAATATAAACTCTATAAATAAATGGATCCACCTTTGGGTATAGGCTACGCGAGTGAAACCGCGGGGAACATCTAGAATTGTATAATTTTGGAACTTAGGCTGAATATAAGTGTGTGACCCTCCCCCCCCCCCCCCCCACCCTGAATCTAAGGCTGGATACGCCCTTGTTTGAAACGATAGTACTTTCGTAAACATCAGAAACGAGACAAGGCCAAAAAATAAGCTAGCAGTAAATAGACCAACAACATAGAGTTTTTATGTTAACTGACATTGTCCCCACCAAATGGGTTACAAAGTACAAAGTATACAAATATTTTGAAATACGCTTACTGGCGTAGATTATGACAATGAAGCGTTTTTTGAGGCTAGGGTGGCTTGACATTGCCTCACTCCGTGACGATGTGGTGGTGAAATTAAACTGGGGTAAATACGCTAAGCTATGCCAACTATTATTTATTCTGTGGCTATGCTTAGATTGCTTTACGATACAATACAATTAATTTCGATCTAAATTTAAAAACCCCCGCGCTGAATATCTTAGAAACAGTTGGACGGATTTCTTCCAAACAGAGCTAAAACCATCTCTCCAACTCCAGTACGTATTGAATCTGTACTGTCCGCACTGCGAGCCATCCGCAACCCGTAGTCCGCAGCAGCGCTCCACGACACTTGGAGCGTGTTCCGTACGGAGCTATCCGCGTCGCGCTGTAAAACGGTGTTCTAATCTAACGCCGCACGTGGACGGTCCGCATGTAAATATGCACCTTCGAGCATAAGATATGCACCGATTAGATAACACCACTTATTTTTGCGTCGGTAGTTGTACTATTATTTATTCTGTGGTCGGGAGTTAAAAAGCTAAACATCGTTCTAAATCCAAGCTCATCCATTCTCTAATCCGCTGGCTGGTTAATAATAAGTACATGAACGAACGTAAGGGCATTTAACCAGTATCCGGCAAACACGCAATGCAGTGGTTTCCCTTTAGCAACTAACAATTAACTCTTTGCTGCAATTTATGTTACTGTATGGGTAGTGGGTACTACACAACGGATAAAAATACATAGATACGAATATTACATCCATGACTCGCAACAAACATTTCTGCTCATCGCACAAATGATTGCACCTTGCCTTGTACTATTATTTATTCTGTGACCTTGCGGGATTCGAACACGGCAGTTGTGATATTACTTTGTAGTGGAAAGAAAAGCTGTACAGTACCGCTACTACGAGTTGCTGTAATAAACGCTTTTGACGATACAACTCAAGTTAAAGTATCTATCTACGCGACTAGGCGAAAACATTATATTTAATTTAAAATGGGAAAACACAATCGCTTGCTCGATGAAGACTTTTACAACGCCATCTAGCTGGAATCGGGTGAACCAAAATGACAATGCGTTCGCTAGTCACTGTTTTTTCTCTGTCTTTTTCATATATTTAGAAACAGACAAACGCTAAGAAGGCGCCAGCATGACGGCGTAATATCTACAATTCCTCACGTATTGTCGATTTCTATTGTAGTTTATTAATCGACTTCACAAAAGGAGACGGCTATATGTTCGGCTGTATGTATGTTTTTTTTTATGTATGTCGGTCCATATCTGCGTCAATTGCGGACCTATTTAAAAAAATATTTTTTTGTTTAAAATGGTATACTCTACAGGTGGTCCCATATAAATTGTATCAAAATTGGTTCAGCAGTTTTTCGAGAATAAAGAGTTTTGTTGAGTAAATCCATGCGATTTTGTGTTTATGTTGCCTTTATTTTGTGTTTATCTCTAAGATTTCTAAGCCGATTTAGATGGTTGTTTTTTTATTCAAAAAGGTAAATGTTCTCTAATATCATAGGATTTCTGAAACGAATTATATGATTGTTTTTACTTGAATAAGAAGACCTCTAGTGTGGCACTGTATAAATTTCATCAAAATTGGTTTAGTAGCTTTAAACAAGCTTTAATTAATTTCACTGTGTTACGAGTATAATGTTTAGGACTGGATTGCAAGTCAATTTTGAACAAATTAAAGACGTCCAAAGATGCTGAAGTTTTGCACCTGGGTGTAGATCTGATGACAATTAAAAACTACAGTAGTAGTAGTAGTAGTAGTAGTCAAAGGAACTACACAATCGGATGATGGAATCCCTTCGAGTTTGGGCTCATTTGGTTTGTCTTGATGAGATCATGTCTGGTTTTATGTGGTATTAAGGGTCTGATGATGGAGCCGGAAGATAGTCACAGGAACTCGACAACAAAATGATGGAACCCCTTCGTGTTTGGGCTCATTTGGTTTGTCTTGATGAATTATCTGGTGTTATGTGGTATTCAGGGTCTGATTATGGAGCCGGAAGGTAGTCACAGGAACTCAACACTAAAATGATGGAACCCTTTCGAGTTTGTGCTCATTTGGTTTGTCTTGGTGAGTTCTTATGTGGTATCCAGGGATGTTGGAGCTGGAAGGTAGTCACAGGAACTCAACAACAAAATTATGGAACCCCTTCGAGTTTGGGCTCATTTGGTTTGTCTTGATGAGTTCTCTGGTTTTATATGGTTTTCAGGGTATGATGATGGAACCGGAAGGTAGTCACAGGAACGCAATAACAAAATGATGGAAAATGGTCAAAACTAATTCAGTTGTTATATATGTAGATTTTATTCATTCTTGGTTTTAATTTACCAACGCTTCGAGTCTAAAGTGAGTGAGTGTCTACTTTTTTCTTTGGTATATATTCTTTCCGATATTTGCTTAGGCCACTAAAAATCAAAAAATCAAATATTTTTCCAAAAAAATTAAATCGACTTCATAATACTCGTAAAAATGTTATTTTGTAAACTACCACTAAAAAGAATGAAATAATTACAATTGAGCCAGAACAGTATCACTTTTTCGAAATTACCAACGTAATAATAATGCATAAATACAACATAAGATAAGAGTTTTTTGAAGGCGGTGCCAAACCCAGGCATCATTTAAATCTAATATCTTTACAAAATTAATACATACCTATCTACGTATGAAGAAATAATTAATATGCAGTTGTCTATGACGCACCCTCATAAAAAAACACGAAACGCAGAAGAGACAAAACAAGAGACTCACACGAGTAGATTTTGACTTTCACACGCTCACAAACCGATTGACACGAATACAGCAATTTTAGTAAATGATAAAGTTTTTGTAGATAAGTATTTTAAAACTTTATTATTTTATATAGCACATCAAGCCATATTAATAATTATGGCTCGGCTTGGAAAAATATTTTATATACTTAATGTATTCGTTGATAACTGCTCTATAGAGATAGTCAATACATCTATCTTGAACAACGGTTATTTTTTGGACGGGGGCTCTCAGATGCAAGAGATCTCTAGGCGCGTGCAACTTGGATGGCCGCCTTTGGAAAACTTGATGACGTTCTCAAATCAAACATCCCGCAATGCCTGAAGACTAAGCCATTTAACCAATGTGTCCTCCCTATTTTAACCTACGGTGCCGAGCCGAAACATGGCCGCTCTCATAAGAGCAGATGTATAAAATACGAGTTGCTCAGAAAGCAATGGAGCGCGCCATGCTAAGCAATCTGCCTGCTAGACCGTATACCGAACGTCGAAATTAGACGTCGTACTAAATTCGAAGATTTAGATATACGGATAGCACAGTTTAAATGGAGATGGGCAGGACACTTGGCAAAACGGGATGATCAAAGGTGGACCAAGGCGATAGCGGAGTGGTGGCCTAGAGAAAAGTAACGTTCACGGGGCAGACCAGCAGCCCGATGGTCAGACGACATTGTTAGGCACGCAGGAATAGACTGGATGAGACTTGCACAGGACCGGAACAAATGGCGTGAAAGAGAGGCCTATTTTATTACACATATGCCTATACCCAGCAATAGGTGGATGCGGACTACACTCTGCCAGGTTCAACGGTAAATAACTCTCCACCAGTTAAGAGGTTTACGGTTTTGACCTATTCTGCGCCGCGGCACGTAAGTTCAGCTCCGGCCCATTCAACTTGAGATTTCTCAGAATTGGTAAAAGCCAAATTGATAACTATGGTACACCCGTTGAAGTGTTCACTGACCAAGGACTGCATTTTAACACTAAGCGTTTGAAAAATAATTTCCTACAGCAATTTGAATGCAAAAAAAGGAAATTTTCCCGCCATTTTCCCACCAAGATATAAAATTAATTATAAAAAACTGATTTTCATCAAAAAAATCATTTCTTTAGTTAACAGACGTATCAACAAAAGGTAAAAACACTATATTTTCATACAAAAAAACTCTAATAATATATTTTTAAAATTATTTCAATTTTGTTTAAAAATGCCGTTCTTTTTTAAACTTATTTTATGATTTTAGCTAATCTATCAACATAAAAATTTAAGTAGATATGTGTACCTTTAGTTTGAACTGTTCACACGCTAATAACCGAAGTTTTTTATCGATAAGAGCAACGATCGATTTTATAGGAATTTTAATACAGAACCACTTGAAACCTTAAAGAAAAATATAATTACGTGCCACCCAGTGGCACCGAACCATTGGGGAAGTTTAAAAAATTGCCACTGAATTGAATTGTGATTGCACTGAACCGCTGGGAGGGTAGATAGATAGATAGATAGTTAGCCAAACTCCTAATAGAGCTACAGATTTATAGTGACAAATTGTTCCGCTAGTTGCGCTGCGCTGGATTTCATACAAAAATGTTACTAAACTCGAAAAAGAGTATAGTTATAGCGTTTGATTGAACTCATAATACTCACTCGCTGATACTCGCTCAAGCCACTTGCCATCACCACGTTTTTTTTTCTGTTTACAAATTAATGTTGCTGGTGTGAAAAAATTGCTGCTCATTGACACCTATATGCTCACATACCTACACATTGAAATTAATGATTCAGAACGGGTTGACGGTATAGCGGATTGGAACGAAACTAAAATTATTGGTTTTATTGCCCACATTCGCACACATTATTATGTTGGTGCGTCTGTGAAATGACTGTTGGGGCACAGTGGATGGGTTAGAGTTAGTCATTTCGGTGGGCTGGAAAGCTGAATCAAAACCCTCAACTTAGAACTATATACCTAATCTGATAGCTATTCTATACAATTTTATTTTTAATAAGTATGTATGTTTAAATTGTGTCGATGTATTTATTACTAAAAAAAACTCGTTCTTCTTAGAATCCTGCTCGACCATGAAAAAACAATTTTCGTTGGAACTTCATCATCATTATCAGCTGATGAATAATGATGATGAAGTTCCAGTAGGCCTGCAAGCCACTGAACACGGTCTTCAGCTCTCCTCATCCATTTTCTTCCGGCCGTCTTTCGCAGGTCGTCACTCCATCTGGCCACAGGTAGTCTTACACTACGTTTGTCTAAATGTATTCTCCACTCGAGAACTCGCCTACCCCAATGGTTATCGGTTCTTCGGGAAATGTGACCTGCCCACTACCACTATCCTTTGATTTATGTAGGTAACCTTGGTTCTCCGTCGGATATCTACATTATGAATCTTGTCCTTCAGAGAAACTCCAAGCATAGCCATATAGCGTTGGAACTTGAAACCAATCAAATTAAACTGCAGCAGCTGCTGAGGTAAAATTATTATTAATTTCCGGGAACCTTTAACGAGTTTACTTAAATAAAAAAATATTATTAATATCCGGGAACTTTTAACGAGTTTACTAAAAATATTATTAATATCCGGGAACCTTTAACGAGTTTACTTAAATAAAAAAATATTATTAATTTCCGGGAACCTTAAACGAGTATACTTAAATAAAAAATAAACATTGAACAAATTACTTACTTGGCTGCTAATTTCCCTTTAATTAATTAAAATAATACAATTAAAATAAGCAACAGAGAACACAAAACCTTTTAGGGCATGCAAAGATCATTGCCGTTTTTAGGCAGAACAGGTTTCTGAATTTGAACGCTCTCGTTTCTGATCGTACAACAAAGGAAGACTGAGGTAAACTACTCTAAGCTCAAATTCCTGATACATTAGATGCCATTTTCCATACCTTCCTAAGCTTAAAGCAATGGATTCTGCGATAACCTAACTATGTAGATACGTACTCAACTCCGAACGCTGTTAAAAATCAATCGCAAAACAAATCGCTTGGCAAAATCAGCGGGATGCAATTAAGGATATGTTTACTTCAGGGCATAGGTCAACACTTCAGGGCCAGGCTTTTTTATATTGGCACTTCTCTCTATGTTCTGCGACTTCTGTTCTATAACACTTAATTCAAAGGGCTCCAGCCATTTCATCAGGGCCCCCTTGACCACTACCTAACAGTAGAGATCCAGGGTTGTTTAGTTCGATACCCCCCCGTAATCAATGGCAACTGTCCAAGCCGAGGTTCGTATCCCCTGGGTGCCCTTGAGCAAGTGGCCAAAACTTAACTTTGGCGTGCGCCTTCTGCGTCACGCATTCCGGCGGAGCGCTTTTGCGCCCGCCCTACCGGTCCGGTGACGCTGTAGAGGTCATAGACCAAAAGCACATATAATTATTTAAAAAAAAAACCGTTGTAACCTACCTAAAGGTAAATGAAAGGGTTTTCTTTGTTTTGTGATCTGTTCATTTTCATATTTATTTCTCTGTTTCCACATTTATGTATCTTAAAATATGGAACCCTGGTGGGCACCACAGACTCTTTGTGTGCGGTTTGAAGCATTGAATATTACAAATAGGTAAAAAATATATACATTTATGTTGCATTTTTATCTCCAAAGAACTCTTTTAGATTTGTTGGTATAGCATTTTTTGATGAAATGTACCTTGAATTTATTGAAAAAGGTAGATTATTTCCTATTTCTTTTAAATATTGGGGTATATGATTATATATTTTAATCGACATTACACTATTGCTCGTGTTATGCATTTTAGTATTAGAATTTGGGAGGTCTAGCCTTTCTTTATGATCTAATTTATGTGAATCTGCATAGGTATCTTTCTTCTTCTTCTTTGCCCTCGCCTTTTCCCGTTATTTGGGGTCGGCTTTCCCAATCATGCGGCGCCATCTATCTCGCTGGTAGGCATCATCTGAACTCTCCTTTCTTTTTGTATGCCTCATGATTGGTATGTGTTTATTTTGTCTTAGGGTTTCACGGTCGGTAAAATGCGGGTATTTTCTTACAAATTTGCACGTTTTTAAACAATTTTTTTGATGTTCGATAATAATTAAATGAGGCTTGCAACTTCCACTGCTTGCAATGTGTACGAGCCTACGAGGACGTATACACTTTTTACCCGACTACGGCGAAGCAGAAAAGAGGGTTATGTGGGTATGTATTTATGTACCTATGTAGGTATGTATGTTCATATATTCCCTCATAACTTCTAAACTACTCATCATAATTTGACAAATGTGGTATCGTTGGAAACGACATCATCGTCCGCTGGTTAAAGGCTATGTGAAGTCAAAAGAAATAAGAAAAAAAAGAAAAGATGTTCGCGGCTTTGATGCATGCACTAATATCGATATCGATAATCGGGAATAATTTCTACAAAATAATTTAAATATAAAATAATTTGAAATCTAAAACCCCACTACTGAAAAATCAGCACGCTCTATAAAGAAAATATTCTCATCTGAAATTGTTATGTACAAACTATTCAATATTATGTTCAGGGGATAGCCGTGGTCGTATACCACTTTGTCATTAAGCTCAACACTGTTAGAATGTAGGTAGGTATTGTTTTGTTAGGGTAGGTGGCACACGACCACGGCTATCCTCTGAACATAATATTGAATAGTAACTTTTAAACTTTCGCGATTCGATTTCCCGTTTAAATATATAACTATAAAATATCGAATAGTTTGCACATAACAATTTCAGATGATATTTTTTTCTTGTCTCATACTTTTTTACATGACTGCCCAAAAAAAGGAGTGTATAGTTTTTATGTATGTATGTTTGTATGTGAGTTTCTTTATTCCACCATAACTTTTAAATGCTTGAACAGATTTAGACGTATGGGGTATCTTTAAAATCCTTGCATCCCCCGAGTAACATAGACTATTTTTTTTTTAAAACTTTCATTTTAGCAGTAGTATGGCACCATTTTCAAACTGGAAAATAAAAAAACTTCGTAATTTACAATATGGGTATCAAATTGAAGGCCTTGATAAGCACATTCGACAGTAGGTATATAATTTATTAACAAAAGCTCTTTTTTGGCAGGGCAGGCGTGTTTTTTTAGCTTTAATGAATTATTTATTAAATGATGCATTATTAATTGTTTTATTTAATGAGCGTGATTTTTGCAGTAGTCGATTTATAGTTTTTAAACTTAGTTTTTTTCTGTTCATTGAATTTCCACTTCTGACATTTTCGTTCCGATATACGTATCGTCGGATACTTTGTTCACTTTAGAATGATTTATGTGATTACTTCTTCAACTCGCTGGTTAATATAGATAATATTATGAGTTCATTCGTAGCGCGTGCGCCCTAGAAGGAAACCTGATCATCTCGAGCCGGAACCTTGAGACGAGCAAAAACCTATTCAATTAATATCTAGTTTTTGTTTTGTGTTTCCACGATGATCCTTTAATGTCTCGTCGTGAGTTCGTGACTGAATTTTGTTCCTGGATCCTTTTGAGGCTGACGCAAACTACAACCAACAAGTTTAGTGCTTTTCTAGGATAGGTATTTTATCTTCATCCATAAGTACATTGGCAGTACGTACCAACAGTTTTAAAAAATAACAGAATTTCAGGCCCATACGAAGCGATCATTCCTCAGTCAGCATCTAGTATCTCTGTGGTATGAATGACCCGAAAAAAAGCTTCTCGGGTCATTCAATTTTTATCTGATCAATTAACAACAGTTCAATTATGAACAGTTTGAATATCGTACTGTATGTATGGCAAATGTGCAGACAGTGGTATGTTGCCGAGGATCGAACCCGTTGTCGTTGGATTCTTTCATCCCATCCATTTTACCGCTCGGTCACCATGGCTCTTAGGTATTCTATCTATGTAAAGCCCTTATCTATACTTATAATAAAGCTGTAAGTAACAAAAAGTCTATACAATGAAGATAATTTAAAAAAAAAGTCTAGGGGATTTAAAATAAGCTACTGAACATAACATTTTAATAGTGTCTGTTTGTTTGTTCGCGCATCACGTCAAAATTATTGGACCGATTGCGATTCGGCTTTCACTGTTGGATAGCTTAGGGTTTGACTTAAAAACTGGTGTACTTGGTAGAGCAATCGATAAAAACCATCTGACGTCTGAACGAAGTTTGATGATATTGGTACTTTTGGTTCTGGAATAACACAAAGGATCCTAATATCCCATAAAAATGAGCACGCGGGCAAAGCCGACACCGCGAGTAGACGTGTCCTCGAGTGGAGACCGCGTCTTGGCAAACGGTAGTGTAGGTCGCCCTCCGGCCAGGTGGAGTGAAGACCTGCGAAAGGCGGCCGGCAGAAACTGGATGAGAAGAGCCGCAGATCGAGCTCTGTGGCGTTCATTGGGAGAGGCCTATGTCCAGCAGTGGACGAACACAGGCTGATGATGGACAAAGCCGCGGGCATAGCTAGGTCTATAATAATTAAGGGATACCTACCTCCTCTAATCTCTGTCACAGAAGAAATAATAGTATCCCTGTCACGCTTTATTTATTCCTGTGTGGCTCATCCAATCCTTATGACGTTCAATCGTCTGATGTCGGAGATCGTTGATAAAAATAAGGTATAATTAAATAAGTTTAAGTGTCTAAAAAATAATAAATATAAAAAATAACAGTAGCTATGTAATGTCACGAGTTTATTATTGTGTTTCGCTCATAAAGCCGTTTCATTTGATACCCATATCATAGTACTATGGAAATTATAAATCGCCATTTGTGACGTCCGCCATATTGGATTTAGAATGACTTCACTTTACTTAATATGTTTCGCTTATCAAGCCCTTTCATTTGATACCTATATTATCATAGGATTACCATGGAAATTATAAATCGCCATTTTGTGACGTCCACAATATTGGATTTAGAATGACGCGACTTTACTCATTGTGTTTTGCTCATCAAGGCCTTTCATTTGATACCCATATCATAGGGTTACTATGGAAATGATAAAACGTCATTTTGTAATGTTCATTTTGGATTAAACATGGCGGCATTTAAGTAATGGTGCATTGTCACGAGAACCAAACGTGTGTGCCAAATTTCAGCCCGATTAGCTTCAGTGGAAGTGGGTGAATTATGGATAGCGAAATTCTAGGACATAAATACATACAAGTGAAGTGAAAAAAAAACACGTAATAAAAACATACATACACCGTCGAATATATAACTGTCTCCTTTTGTGAATCGATTAAAAATAGTCCCGTTACTGCAGAATTCATAAACCTCTTTAATAAAACGACTGTTAAATATTTGTAGGCAACCGTAGCCTATGTGTGAACCGTAGCCTATGCAGCTATGATGAAAAGTAGCCTTTGTGTTAAACCATGATATAACCTGATATATCTATCCTGGTACCGAACTTCATCCAAATCCGTTCAGCCGTTTGAGTTTGAAGGAGTAGCAAACATACAAGTACACTTCTAAAGATAAAATATAGAGTAATCGGTTTTTATGCATTTTATGATGTTTTGTATGGACTATCAGTTCTAATGTATGGAGTTCTGCATCGCGCCTACGAAGTTTCCCGCTCGATAGGAGAGTATTCATTTTAGGTCAAAATTGTTTTTAATCCCCAGCTGATTACTAGGCAGTACTATTATTTATTCTGTGCTACTATAGGGTATATGAACAGTGTTTTTGAGGAATCTTTAAAAGTAAATTAATGAATGAAAAACGGCAAAATCTAAAAAGCCGTAAAACTAACCTTAATCTCCACTCGCAACACATACCCCACCCCGGTATTTAATAGGTAATTATGTTACATCCTGTATATGATCAATGTTAATTTTCTATATTTCAGGGTTGGCCGCTATGGGAGAGGTTCGAATCAACAGAACACGAGCGAAGACTGCTGTTAGTCGCGAGGCTTCCCCACGTGAAGACCCTAAATGGAGGCGGGGCGGTGCCGGTCGAAGAGAGAGATGCGGCCGAACGGGCCTTCATCAGATACTACATGGAGAAACCCGAGTCTGACCGTCCTGATAGGTATGTTTGTTATAAGGGAGCCAGTTTTTGGCCCAAAAGTAACATTTTGGAATAATTACAAAAAGTTATTGTACTTAGGGAGTTTTACGGTGAGGATAAAAGCGTAAAACAGATTAGGAAGAACAATATTTGATTTTGCTTTCCTTTTCCCCGACGAGAGGGGTGTTATTTAGGGTATGTATGTATCCTTGTGTATGTATGAGGCATCGTAGCTCCCAAACCAGTGGACTGATTTTGATGCGTTTTCTTTTCTGTTTGACATGTGATGTGATCGAGATGGTTCTTAGCTATTCTGGGAGTAGGGATCGTAGCTCCCAAACGAATGGACTAATTTTGTTGCGGTTTTTTCTGTTTGAAAGTTGATGTGATCGTGATGGTTCTTAGCTATAATGGAAGGATCGGGGTTATATAAAAAAAAATGTGGTTGTTCAATTCTGTAATGCACCTACTTTAACAATGCTTTAAAAGCTTTCACGGCATTAACCTACCAAGTTCGATAATTAAAGATATCGCAATAAAACTGTATCACCATAAATAGTTGTATGAACATCCAAATCTAACGATTTTATGGTCGAGACTCACCAAAAAATGTTGGCAATAAAACATGTTGACATTCTTTCACCATGACAGCAATATTTGTGAGAGCTTATGTCTTTATAAGGATCCGTAGTCAAGGAACCCTTATAGTTTCGCCATGTCCATCTGTCTGTTTTGTTGTATGTCACAACCATTTTATTCAGAAAATATTAACAATACAAAGTTGACATTTGGCATATTTATAATAGATAGGTATTTATAATCGCTACTTAGGTGTTAAAATCAAATTCAAATCAAGTCAAATTAACTTGGAGACTTGGAGAGAGCTATCCATCGATAGATCCATTATGGATCTTAGTACTGGATCTACTCGTAACGAGAATGATATGCTTGGAGTTTCTCTGAAGAACAAGATTCGTAATGAAGATATCCGGCGGAGAACCAAGTTAACCGCTAAGGATAAGCAAGCTGAAGTGGCAATGGGCTGGTCACATTTCCTGAAGAATCGATAACCTTTGGGGTAGACGAGTTCTCGAGTAGAGCCCACATTTAGGCAAACGCCCTGTGGCCAGGTGGAGTGGCGACCTGTGAGAGGCGGCCGGAAGAGAATGGATGAGGAGAGCTGAAGACCGAGGTCTGTGGAGTGCATTAGGAGAGGTCTACGTCCAGCGGTGGACAGATTTAGGCTGATGATGTTGACATAGGTGTACAAAAAATATTGAAAACTATTTTTTTTTGAGTAGCTTGCCGTAAAAAAATAACAAAAAAATAAATACCCCATTAAATGTGGTCTCGTTGAATAGACATTTTAAAATTATAGTGAGGTTCATTTGACAAAAAAACTCTTGGTTTCCGTTTACGGTTACGTTTGTATTTGTCTCTAAAGTGACCTTTTTGCATGTGACCCCTTTTTATCAATCGTTAAAAAGGGGTCACATATTACAAATGGGGTCATGTCATATTGGTTACCTAATTAACCAATATGACACTGTATCCTTCAAAATGTCGGTCGAAGCTTCGTTCAATAAGGACCTGCGTAGGAGTGGCATCTGCAAATATCGGACTGACCTGAATGACTAAACAATTATGGTAATATGTGACATTTGTAGCTGAATTGCAATGCTTGTAGTGGGTCGGTTGAAATCAATTGAATAAGCACCTACCAAACTATACCTACAAAAAATTGCGTAAAAGCTAAAAAAACACGCATGCCCTGCTAAAAAATAATTTATGCAAATAAATTATATATTGTTGGAATGTGCTTATCTTCAATTTGATACGCATATAGTAAAATTAATTTAAAAAAAAAACGCATTTCATTTTAGAGCCGAACAGTTTTTTTTTTTTTTTTTTTTTTTTTTTCAAAAAATAGTGGCTGAGTTACTCGGGGATGTAAGGATTCTAACGATACCCCATAGCCCATACGTCTAAACCAGTTCAGCATTTAAAAGCAATGGTGGAACAAAGAAACTCGCATGCATACATACATACATACATACATACATTACATACAAACAAACATACATGAATCCTAAAAACATTACACTCCTGTTTTTAGGCAGTCATCAGTGTAATAAAAAATAAAGAAATTAGATCTGCCTGGATCTTCCAGTCGTTTACCTATTTGCAGATTCGTCAGTCTATTCGATCATTGATTTCATTTACTGATTTATAAAAAAAAACACTTTTACACGACTCCCCAAAAAAGGGGAGTTATGTTTTTAGAATTCATGTATGTTTGTAAGTCAGTTTCTTTATTCCACCATAACTTCTAAATGCCTATGAACAGATTTAGACGTACGGGGGTATCGTAAGAATCCTTAAATCCCTCCGAGTAACATAGGCTATTTTTTTTTAAAGTTCAGTGTGGCTCCATTTACACAGGCGACAAAATATTTTTTTCTTCCAATTTTCCAATATGGGTATCAAATTGAAGGCCTTGTTATTCACATTCCAACAGTGTATAATTTTTTGGCAGGGCAGGCGTGTTTTTTTAGCTATTAAGCTAGTTTTACTTGTTTGTTTGTTTACCGTATGAGGTAGTGCTGACCTCTGGAGTCAGTTTGTCAGGCCGCCCGAGGGCCTCTGACATGGCGTAACGACTGCTATTAATCAATAACAGTCGAGACCGACAGCTTAACGTGCCCTCCGAAGCACGGAGCGATGGAAAACCGCACAAAGGCAACTTAGAAAAGTGATTTGTGCGGAGCCTAGGACTGACTCCGGCATCGTTGGATTCTAAGTTGCAGTATTGAACCGAGGCTACCATGATCGCTCTCGCTCTTTTTTTACGTGTAATCATCTTTCGATATACTTATTATATTATCTTATAACGGACGGGACTCGAGCCCACACTATGCGAGCCTCTGCGCGGTACCATGCTCACATGCTACATTACAACTTGTAACTGAATTATATACTTACCTAAACGTAGCTGTTAGATTCCGAGTAAGAATAAAATCAAAATATTTTCAATGCAAATATTTTTATTAAAATGAAAAATCTACAAAACTTATTCAATACCTAACTTACTTAAATAGAGAATCAGGCAAACAGGATATTTCGATCTCTTAAGCTGGAAAGAACAAGTGAGATTTATATAAAAAAAGATTTCTTATACCTTTTCTAGGTACTGGGAGCTAATTGGAGTGCACGGCAGACTCGAGCCGCTGGTGTCTGTAGACCTTCGCCCTGAGAAGCGAGTCCAGATTACATTCACCTGCGGAGACACGAGCGAAGTTCGCACCGTTGATGTTTACAGGTAAGTACGGGAGCTAGTCGGGGTGCACGGCAGGCTCAAACCGCTGGTGTCTGTAGACCTTCGCACTGTAAAGCGAGTCTTGATCCCATTCACCTGCGGAGACACGAGCGAAGTTCGCACCGTTGACGTTTACAGGTAAGTACTGGTACACTTGCTGTGGCGGTCTCGGCTTAGAATAAGACCCCTCCCAATCCTCCCGTGGATGTCGTAAGAGGCGACTAAGGGATTATACACCGGAAGATGGGCAGCAGCGTCCTCCGAGCACATTTGCTACACTGCGGTTACCAATCCGCCTGCCAAGCGTGGTGACTATGGCAACCCCCCCCCCCCCCCCCCCCCCCCCCAATATGATAGACACACCAAAAAGACGGCCCCCAGTCCCGGCGGCTCCGTTATTCCTGGCGCCGGTAGCAGCCATGGTAACGGCGGAGCAGGGGGTGCTAAGAATCTCCGGCAGAGACCCAGCTACCAACTCCCACGATCTCTGGACCTGGCAACTTATAACGCACGCACCTTGAGGACCGATGAGGAGTTGATAGAGCTGGAAGAAGTAGTAAGTAAGTGGCGCTGGGGTATTATAAGTTTATCAGAACTCCGAAGAGAGGGAGAGGATACGATGACCCTCAATTCCGGCAACTTACTCTATTACCGGAAGGGCGACCAGCAGTCCCAACATGGTGTCGGGTTTCTCGTCCACAAGTCCCTCGTCAACAACATTGTGAAGATCGAAAGCGTTTCAAGCAGGGTGGTATACCTTATACTCAGAATTACCGAACGGTATTCGTTGAAGGTCATACAGTTGTACGCCCCATACTCGAAACGCCCGGACGATGAAGTGGAGGCTATGTATGACGACATTTCTAATGCCATACATGCCCCGAAAACACACTTCACAGTGGTGATGGGGGATAACGCACGGCTGGGCATGAGGAATGGCGATGAACTGAGAGTGGGGCAGTTTGGATTTGGACAGCGGAACCAAAGGGGTCAGCGATTGGCCGACTTCATGGAGAAGGAGGGACTCTTTATGATGAACTCCTTTTTCAAGAAGCGCCCCTCCAGGAAATGGACGTGGCTGCACCCCGGCGGTCATAAGCACGAGATAGATTTCATTTTGACGACTAATCGGCATATATTCAATGATGTATCTGTGATCAACAGGGTTAAGACCGGCAGTGATCACCGCATGGTAAGAGGCTCATTGAATATCAACGTGAAGCTGGAGAGGTCTCGTTTGATGAGATCTACTCTTCGCCCAAGTCCTGCCCAAATCCAAAACCCCGAGAGCTTTCAGTTGGAGCTCCAAAATCGCTTCCAAATCCTTACCGAATGCGATACAGTGGACGAACTAAATAACGGGCTGGTGGAAATTGTCCACGCGGTCGGGTCGGCGTTCTTTAAGACCCCCCGCAAAAAAAGAACACAGAAACTCTGAGCATACACTCAAACTTATGGCAGAACGAGGCGAGATGAGGCTGCAGTCTTCAGTGGATATGTCGAGTTACAGCTTGCTTAATAAACAGATCTCCAAGTCGATGCGACACGATTTGCGTTCCTATAATACTACTTGTATTAAGAACGCAATAGAGCGGAACAAGGGCTCCAAAGTATTCGCAAGACATCTGTCTATTGGGCAAAGCCTGTTGACGAAGCTGAAAACCGACAGTGGCAGCATCGTTTCGTTGAAGCCAGAGATTTTGAGTGAGCTCGAGAAGTTCTATGGACAATTATACACCTCATCGTTTTTTTTTTTTTTTTTTTTCTATACGAGATCAGAATGGCTTTCAAACAGCTTAAGAGCAACAAGGCACCAGGGGAGGACGGAATAACGACAGAGCTACTGAAAGCGGGTGGAACACCGGTACTTAAAGTCCTTCAGAAGCTGTTTAACTCCGTCATCCTCGAGGGTACTACGCCAGAGGCGTGGCACAGGAGCGTAGTGGTTTTGTTCTTTAAGAAAGGTGATAAAACCCTTTTGAACAATTATAGGCCCATTTCGCTGCTGAGCCACGTCTATAAGCTGTTTTCGAGAGTAGTTACAAACCGTCTCGCTCGTAGGTTTGACGACTTTCAGCCTCCCGAACAAGCTGGATTCCGGAAAGGCTTTAGCACCATAGACCACATCCATATACGCACCGGCAGATTATACAGAAGACCGAAGAGTATAATCGGCCACTATGTCTAGCGTTTGTGGACTACGAGAAAACCTTTGATTCAGTCGAGACCTGGGCAGTGCTACAGTCATTACAGCGGTGCCAGATTGATTACCGGTACATCGAAGTGTTGAAGTGTTTGTACAGCAAGGCCACCAGGACAGTTCGTCTTCAGGATCAGAGCACGAATTCTATCCAGCTGCAAAAAGGGGTGAGACAGGGAGACGTTATTTCTCCGAAACTGTTCACCTCTGCACTGGAACATATATTCAAGCTTCTGAACTGGAACGGATCTGGTGTTAACATCAATGGCGAATACATCACTCACCTTCGATTTGCTGATGATATAGTCATCATGGCTGAAACCCTGGAAGATCTAAGTACAATGCTCAGTGACCTCAATATTGTTTCCCAACAGGTGGGTCTTAAAATTGCGGCGGAGCGCTTTTGCGCCCGCCCCACCGTCCGGTGACGCTGTAGAGGTCAGTTATAGACCAACAGCACATATCCTTTCTAAAAAAAAAAAAGGGTCTTATAATGAACATGGGCAAGACGAACATCATGTCAAATGCCCATGTCGTACCCATGCCGGTTTATGTTGGGAACGATATTATCGAAGCTGTTGATCACTGTATCTACTTGGGTCAGACGATCCAACTGGGTAGATCCAACTTCGACAAAGAGGTCAATCGACGAATCCAACTCGGATGGACAGCGTTCGGGAAATTACGCCATATCTTCTCGTCTCAGATACCGCAGAGCCTCGAGACGAAAGTTTATAATCAGTGCGTGTTGCCAGTGATGACATACGGCACTGAGACGTGGTCGCTAACTAACTATTGGTCTCATACAAAAGCTCAGAGTTACGCAGCGTGCAATGGAGAGAGATGATATGTTCGGTGTTTCACTACGTGATAGAATCAGAAATGAGGAAATCCGTAGAAGAACGAAGGTTACCGACATAGCTCTCAGAGTTTGCAAGTTGAGTTTGCAATGGGCAGGCCATATAGTTCGCAGAACCGACAACCGCTGGGGAATAAAGGTTCTCGAATGGCGACCACGAACAAGCAAGCGGAGACCCCGCTCACGATGGACCGACGACATTGTAGCCATCGCAGGAAGTCGGTGGATGGAGGTGGCACAAGATCGCTCGTCATAGCGCTCTTTGGGGGAGGCCTATGTTCAGCAGTGGACTTCTAAAGGCTGACATGATGATGACTGGGAGCTAGTCGGGGTGCACGGTAGACTCGAGCCGCTGGTGTCTGTAGACCTTCGCCCTGAGAAGCGACTCCAGATCACATTCACCTGCGGAGACACGAGCGAAGTGCGCACCGTAGATGTTTGCAGGTAAGTATAGTACGAACCAAACTTAATGGCGGCTGTGAAGTGCGCTGCTAGCACGGCATCGCGCATCACCCGTCCCAACGCCCGTGCATACCTAATATTTGCTATTGCGCAGCGCTCTGCGCTAACTTCACAGCCGCCATTATGTTTGGTTCGTACTATACTGGGAACTAGTCGGGGTGCACGGCAGGCTCGAACCGCTGGTGTCTTTAGACCTTCGCCCTGAGAAGCGAGTCCAGATCACATTCACCTATGGAGCACGAGCGACGTTCGCATCGTTGATGTGTAAAGGTAGGTATAGTATATAAGCGAAGTCTCCAAATCAACAATAATAATGGTTTTTGATTATTATAATGTAAGAAAATGTGTAAAAAACAGTATGTAGGTACATCGCGAGGCATCAGTTCGGGGCGTAGTTATACCTACATGTGAGTTTTTTAACAGAGATCTTTATGACATCTATATAAACATTAAAAATAGGTTTAATCTTAGAAATCCATCTAGCTAGAGGTTTTAAAATACCTGACATCACAGTTTCTGGCTCTTTTTTAAAACAGTTGTAAATTTGCAGAACCGTATCGGATCTAAAGACGCGGTTGGAGCGGTTGGCCGGTTTCCCGGCTTCCAAGATGAGGCTCTTCTATGTAGACCAAGAGCTTAGAGATTCGCAGGTAAATATTTCAAGATCTTTCGTAACCAGAACCCTTCGCCTTCCCGTTCTCCATTTTCTAGAACACATTTTTACCAACATTTACCATTTAACTTTACGTAAGAAAAAGTACCTAGACCCACACATCTACATTCCCACCGTCATGCTTCATGTGCATCAACAAAAAAGGAATACTTAGGCCTCTTAGTACCACACCGTTGTCAGATATTCCACTGCTAAGCAGTATTGTGTAAACATTTCTGTGTTTCAGTTTGAAGGAAACTGTTTCCATCGAAATTACTGGGCTATGAGACTTAAATACCAATGTCTCAGGGTAATGAGCGCAGTGCAGTGACGCGCTAGATTTTGCAACCAAAGTTCTAGGCGGCACGGCAACTGCAATGGGCAGGCGTGACGCTTACCAACAGGCGAGCGACCTGCTCGACTTGCCACACAACGGACTAAAAAACATACGTAGATTCGACTGTTGTGCGAATGAGAGTCACTGCTAACACATACAGAAACGCCACTCCGATTGTGACTAAGGCCAAAAAAGGCCAACTGTGTGTGCATTGCACCTAATTTATGCAGTCCACGCCCTAGGAGATGGTACCTAATCGTCCTACTTATAATTAGGTCTTTATATTTTTTAATATTTTTTACCTAATTGAATAACTTACGTACTTACATAAATTAGTAATTTCTCCATAAATCAGCGTAAATATATTTGCATGTCAAATATGTTTACGCTGATTTAGATCTTAATACCGCGTTTATTTCTCCTCGAACTGAACTGACTTTAACCTTTAACCGGGGTCTATTAAAGGTGATGGTGGCCTAGCGGTTATAAATGTGCGCATATTTTACAGTCCAACAACACCATGTTCTATCTCGGGCCCCACACCAATTTTTACTAAGTTACGTGGATTTGCCATCACCAGTGCCGCTATTAGCTAATTCCTGTAGCTATTAAACCACTAAACCAACTAACGTGCATGCTAAAATAGCACATAACTGCCGCGCATTAAACTTAATATTACTTTGCGCCGTATAACGAAATTATTATTGGAACTGTTTGCATTAGGACAAAGCAATATCAACTCTAATGCGCGACATTGAAGTGCAATTTTGGATGCACGCGATAATGAAAATCTGATTGTAACTGATTGCATTGACTCATCCAATCAACATACATACAGATTGACTATTAATCTCATTCTAATGAATAAAATAAAATCTAGTCAATCATTAAATTAACAAATTTTTTAAGTTTTTTAGTTTTTTAATTTCTCTACTTTCAACTGAAGGATTTATATATTCTAGTCATTCATTAAATTAACAATCAATTTAATTTGGACCCTTTCCAGGGTCCCGAGGAGATGAAGTACCCGACAAAGCAGCTGTACTCCTACAACATAAGATCAGGCGACGAGATCATAATAGATTCTAAACTGAAGCATTCAATGTCAGCCAACTCCAATGGATCAGTAACGGCTACCGCGTGAGGTCTACGAAGCAGGGCTGAATTTTGTACATGAGGCGTTGCTTGTGTTTGTTAAATATCTGCCCAGAGACAGCCCAAGTACTATTGTTATTCGATTCAGCAAAATAATCATTAGCTTTTAAGAGTGGACTATGAATTTACTACATTTCAAACAACTGAAGTCAAAGTTCAAGCATGTTCATCAAGCTGATAGTTTCTTTATGTTGTCGCACAACAATATTGGATGAGATGATTTGGTTAATTTTTGTATTAAATCATAGAGTTTTTGTTTTCTCATGGACTGGGTATTTGTTGTCATAACTAGTATTATTTTAATAAATAGTAAATGGGAAACCAATGGTTGTCACAACGCATTTAGATTTAAGTATGGATGCAAGCCGAGCTTGATATTCAAATTAGAATTATATTGTATGTAAAAACGAAAATCTAAGTAGCATAGCATCCATAATTAATAACTTTCAGTTTCTATCAACTGTTATACATTTTATTTTGTGCTGTTTATCTAAATTTTTGAAGGAAGATCTAAAGTCCTGTATACTTGGTTAATCTGCAATATGCATCTGTGATAGTAAATTATAGATTATGAAAATACAAAATATGGATTGCTATAATGTCACTATTTAGGAAACTGCTATGAAAATAGTAACTTTATTTAATCTTTAAACGTTCATAGGTGTTGTAAACTGCTTACTAACAAATTATGTAAATGATGCCACAATATATCTACAGTTTTTTTATTCTAACTAATTTTGCACTCTATCTTGCCTACTTTTATTACAGTTATCCATCACAACTTTCAAAATGAAAACATATTTTGGTATAATCAGGTTTAAGCTCGGTAAACTCTAGCTTGTACTATGTAACTCTAAGGACACACCTATCCCAATTAACTTACATACGTTTCATCTTCTCGTAATTATGCTCGTTCTTTTTGGTACACCCTACAAGTGCCAAAAAATTATTGCCAAAATGCCTAATGTGGATAATTCAAATCCTAATCTTACATTTATGTAGGTTGGAACGATTTTTTATACAATTTGCACAAATTCCGAGTGGCAGTATTACAATGAACAGGTTCTTTTGACACAATGGATATATGTAGATTTAGTAAAAATGTAGTATCAACATGGAATAATAATACCTTATTTGAATAAATAGTAACTGAATTTCTTATGTTTTATTTATCACAGCTGCATGCATTGTTATTTATATTATTTTCTTATCATAAATATAGTGTTTTTCCATAAACAGCTATCATAGAATTTTGAACTTGTTCCATAACATGCACAAACACTTCATTCCATTCACAGTTGTCCATTTCGTGAATTGTTCTTTGAAGAAACCTTAGTAAAATATGTAGTTTCTCTAGATTCTTATTTACAACCATTTTACGCATGTAGGATGAGATAAGCTCAATATCGCAAGGAAAAGGAGTTTCACCACTACCTAGCCATGCTCTCAGAAGTTCTCTAACTTCTCTCCAAGGACGACCTAACAAGCCTCGAGGCTGTACAATGCTAGCTGCTTTCTTAATTTGAGGCTTGATTTCTATAACTTTATGAACATCACTTTTAACCATTGGATCCTTGTAGGGTGCGTCTTTAACTATATTTTGACCTTGAATAAACTTGGTTAGCAAATTCTTTGATGTAGATTGCTGAGGTTTCCCATTTTTAGGAGGTCTACCTCGCCTTTTTGCAGGTGATTTGATTTGTAATATTGGAGATTTGCTTTTAGTAGAGTCAGTCTTTTGTTTCTTTGGAGAATGGAATTGTTTTTCAAAGTAATTATTTTCTATCACTGATGGTTCAGTTGCTAATTTTGATGTTGGCTTTGATTCATTTTTGGTTTCAAGTTTGGCAGATTTAGCACACAGAAATTTGCTCATGGTGCCAGCTATTGGTTTGCTGGTTGTTGACTCAAGCTTAGTTATCTGAATGCCAACTCCTCTCATTTCTTTTGGGTCAATATTAAGCTTTTTGCAAATTGAGATAACTTCTTTAGTGATTATTTCAGCACTGTTGGTAGCATTACTCAATGAGTTTGATTTATTAATGACATTGCAAAACCCATGTCCCATAAACTTTGCTGTCTCTATTGGAGCTTCTTCAGCTCTAACCATCAGTTTTAAAGTTATACATTTGCCAATAACTTTAAAATGCAACATTCTTGTATGAACCTCGGCAGAAAGTTGCTTTAGAAATTCATAGCAATGATCAATATTCTCAAATCTTATTCCATAGTTTACTTCTGCTGAGACTGATTTTCTCACTGTCTGAAATGTCAAAGGATTGGCATCTCTTCCTCGGCATTGGTCAAAAAGTTGGATTCCAGTCTTGACTCCCAAATGACATTTTAAAGATGCTAGTGACATTTGCTGCAACAACCCACACGTGGTGTGACCAAGCGACTCTAATTTCTGAGAAATTTGACGCCCAACTCCAGGCAAGTCTTTGAGGTTAATGTCATACATAAAATCTGCAACTAGATCTTCAGAGAGGAAAAACTGACCATCAGGTTTGGCTCGTTTTGTTGCCAGTCGAGCCTGTAAGCGATTACTACCAAATCCTGTAGAGCATGGGCAACCTGTTTTAGCTTTAATTTCATTTCTTATAGCTGATGCAAAATCTTGCACGCTTACATTCATATCTTTCAAAAGGTCTGTACAATCAACATACATTTCGTCACAAGACACTGCTTCTATATCCAAGGTGTATTGTGCTATTGTGTTGTATAAAGTATATGAAACTTCTTTGTAGCCTTCAAAATCATATGGTATAGTTTGCAAATCTGGACATAATCTTAAAGCTGCTCCCATAAACATGCCATTGCTAACACCTTTGGCTCTTGCTTCGTAGGAGCATGAGGCTATTTCACTCATGGAACCGTATTTTTCATCTTCATTGGTTATGTTGTCTACTCTACTTTCAACCTCTATATCTTCTTCAGCTACTCCTGTTGCTTTTCCAAATTTCTTAGCCTGTTTCTGTCTATATAAGTTGAACTCTGTACTTCTGTCAACCCCAGGTCTTTTAGGTCTAGATTGCCCACCTTTTGAATGTGTCACTCCAACAGGTTTGCCATGAAGCTCAGGTCTGTTACGCAAACCAACAGACACAAAGAAACAGTCCATATCTATGTGCATGATGGTTTTCCCCTTTTCAAATCTTATTTGAGATAAAATATTGCTAGCTGTGCTGGGTAAAGAGTTAATTTTATTCTTTAGTTGCTCTCTGTCCGGAAAAATAAAGTTTCCTTTTTCTCTCAAATCGTTGACATGTTGTTTAAAGCATGCACCAAGCTGTGATATATGATGTAATCGAGAATTGTTGTAGAACTCAGATATAAAGCTGGGATCTGCTGCTGTCTTTGTACTATGTTGGATAACAGGATATGGTTGTAGTGTTTCTTTGGATATATTTTCAGATGCATCTAATTTTTTAGAAATATAATCATTAACTTTCATGTCACTTTCTTCATTATTGTATAAATACTGGTCATATTTCTTATCAGCTGTTTCCAATAGATCTTTTTTCACAGTTTTTATGAAATGTAACTGCATTTGTGTTCTTGAATTTCTGTACAATAAATAATCTCTGTAGTCCAGAAGCCGATTGGCAGCTATACTTTCAGTTATCCATTCTGGTCTAACAACTCTAGCAAGCGACATGTTCTTAACTTTGGTGTCTGGTAAGTTTGAGGCAATTATGAAGTCTTCGCTCCGTTGGTAAGTGTGATAAACGCCTCCATGTTTGGGTAATAAATCTTTGAGATCATCAGCAGAAGGGGCAGTGAAACCATTTACATAAATACTCACTCCAGTGAAGACATTGGACAAAACTTCCTCCTTTTCAGCTCTTGCATCAAACTGTTCCTCGAGTTTTGCTATTTTTGCCTGCATGTAACCACCCCAAGCTTCAAATCCATTGTCAGGAAACTTTTCATCTCGTCTGCTCATGTTGTACCAACCTTAATTGTAAATAATCGAACAAGTGATTAGAGTGAGATGATTTATTTATTCAGATCGATAGGTACATACATGTATGATATTTGTGTTTATTACTTATTTCAGGTAGGTACCTTGATGTTCATGAATTAACAATAACTTTACTTCTAAAACCTTTGCTATAGTAAAATATATTTATATAACGTAGGTACATATTTTTGTTTTCATCATCCGAAAAATAGTAGTGGAGGGGAGGAATAGTATGAAACTGACACTTGACAGTTGTCAGTTGTATGTGGACGTCCAAAGTCGTTCACTAACTCCGGATGATCGAGCGATAATCGCACGGATGATTCGAGCGTGTAAGTGAACACAGCCCTACTCTAGTATCTCTGAGTAGTCTGTGATCTACTCTGTTCACAATTCTTTTCAAATTCAATTCAAAATTCTAAAACGTAAACTGTTTTTTTGCGTTAAGTTGAGTTAAATATTGTGAGAGTAATAAAATAGCAAGTAGTTTTTCTAAAATGTCTACTATGGATGAAAATGCGGTTGTCGTGCCCTGGGTCGGCCCTATGAGTTGTAAAAGTACATTGACTGTAATTGTTATCTCATTGAACATTGAAATTATTGAAAACATATCGAAAGCTCTCTCAGAAGTGCACGGTAAAGGTGAATTTCGATGGAAGCTAATAGTTCTACGCTCATTTCATTTGCAAGATGTACTAAAACAGTCGGATGTGACAGGAAGAATAGCAATAGATTTTGTTGTTCTTGCTATTGATACAAGTAGAATGTTTTGCCTGGAGTGGACCAAAAAAGTTCTCGATCACGTGCATCCAGACCTCAAAAACCGCCGTGTAGTCCTAGTGAACGCTGGAGGACTGCCAGTTAATGCAATGGCCATCGATGCTGGAGAACTGATAACATTTAAAAATTACCACAAACTAGATCTCTTGACGGGGAATCTTTTCAAACCAGACGATGCTGTATTCTTGGCTCGAAGACTGTTGAAATACATGGAAGTGTCCATTGGTGTTAAGACTGGTATACCTAACGTTAATGTGTGACTGTATGAAAAGTTTAGTTTAAAAAAATTGTTTTCATTTTGACAGTGATAGTTACTACTGTGAGTAACAAAGACATTACTTTGGGCCACTGTATCATTCTGATTAATTAGTGTTTAGAGTTAAGTGTGATGTAGTAAACCATTATTGTAAAATAGGGTAGAGAGCAAGGGTGTCGCCAGCCCATGGCGCAGGGGCGGGAGGATGGGAAAAGTATGAATTGTAGGTAACAACCAGACTGATTGCAATCCGGTTTTCATTAAATAACATGTTCGTGAGTATATTTTGAGGAAATTTTTATTACAGTATGTTTTTGAGGTTCTTTATTGTTTTTAATTTAAGATCAACCCAAATTCTCTAGGTCTCTTGGTTGTGGAGATACTGACAGTATAAGGCACATTTTTTTAAAAATTATGTTAAGTTATTGGTTTGGTCATTTCCAAGATACTGTACTAACTAAACAAATTTTTACAGGAAAGGCATGAGAGATGAATTTGTAGAGAATTTAATTAGCTATAATTTCATTCATTTAGCTTAAAAATTGTGCCTCTACACCTCATAGTCTCCTCAGAAACAGAAAATAGTAAGACTTCGGATTTTGGAGAACGAAAGATACCCGAAAAATGCTTCATTAAAGTAGCTTTTTCGAAAAAACTGATACAAGTGCCAGAATTTCAAGCACCACGGGATTTTCAGTGTTTGCAAACTTTGATGAGAACTATTTTCGCTCATGGGTCCTAATAATATAAAAAAAAACACTTACATTGCGATGTTTGATGGTTTTATTGACTGGTGTAATTAGTATAGACATTAGTTTTAATTGTAAACATTATTTGTAAATACTTTATTTTATTTTCTCTCTTAATTAAAATCAACAACAACAAATAGAATTTCCATGTCGTTTCCAGTTTACATAAAAAAAAAGTCAATTTAACTGCAATTTTACCTAGGTACCTATAGTATAAATTCAATCGAACTCCACTTTTTCCGTTTAAAACGGTGGGTGGTTTCCTAAGACATTTCAGACCTCTAAACCTGTCGGCCTTGGTGCGACATTACATCTATTCTAGTTTTTTTACGAACTTGTGCTGCAGGTTTCTTACACTTGTAGAAACTCATCACCATCATCATGTCAACCCTTAGAAGTCCACTGCTGAACATAGGCCTCTCCCAAAGAGCGCCATGGCGAGCGATCTTGTGCCACGTCCATCCACCGACTTCCTGTGATGGCTTCAATGTCGTTGGTCCATCGTGTGGGGGGTCTGCCCACACTTTGCTTGCTTGTTTGTGGCCGCCATTCGAGAACATTTATTCCCCAGCGGTTGTCGGTTCCGCGAACTATATGGCCTGCCCATTGCCACTTCAACTTGCAAACTCTGAGAGCTATGTCGGTAACCTTGGTTCTTCTACGGATTTCCTCATTTCGGATTCTATCACCTCGGTGTTTCAATACTGAAACACCGAGCATAGCTCTCTCCATTGCATGCTGCGCAACTCTGAGCTTGTGTATGAGACCAATAGTTAGCGATCCCGTGTCATTATAAACTTTCGTCTTGAGGCTCTGCAGTATCTGCAAGGAGAAGATATAGCGTATATTCCCGAATGCTGCCCATCCAAGTTGGATTCGTCGGTTGACCTCTTTGTCGAAGTTGGATCGTCTGACCTAAGTAGACATAGTGATCCAACAGCTTTGATAATATTGTTCCCAACATAAACCGGCATGGGCATTTGATATGATGTTCGTCTTACCCATGTTCATTTTAAGACCCACCTGTTGGGAAACAATATTGAGGTAGAAACTAGTATGCTAAAAAATTATAAATTTAAATAACATAATATGAATATGTTTTTCTTTTTGTTTAGGTTTTTTGTTATTTTATTTATCTAATGCTACCAGTAATAATAAGTATACTTGTATTTAATACTTATATATATTATTCATAGATGTAATGTAAAAATGTTATTGGTCAATTAAAAATAAAATTGTTTACATTGGTAGCAATTTGGACATACCCTGAACTAAACTTAATTTCTTCAAATGTAATTTAAACCTTGTGGGCTTCGTAACAAGGTATTTTTGCAGTAAATCCAAACTCACTAAAATATCACTAAAGCCAAGCGGCGACAGTCCCGATTTGTCCAAACTTGCGCTGTTAGACTGCTTGTTAAAAACCTGTTTTTATTACGTTATTTTAAGCGGTGCAGCTTAAATTGACGTAAGTTAAGAATACATGCCGGAGGCAAAAAGACCTTATTACGAAGACGACAAGGTTTGAATTACATTAGAAGAAATTTAGTCCTTTTTAGTTTAAGGATTAAAATGACGGAATTGCTGCCATTCTCCTTTTAAAATTAAAAATTGTCGCCATAATGCGTCATTTTTTGTTTCCTTTTCCTAAATAGAATGGGGAAAATAAAATAAATTTATACACATTTCTGAATCATTTATTATATTTCGATTGTACTACAAAATAATAGGAAGTTCTCTACAGTTACAATTATATATTACATAAATAATGAAACATAGCGATCCTCACTCAATGTTGCATCCAATGTCATTGCCCCTTGCAATAAAAATAACAATAAGAATGTGCAAATTATTAATGAACATAATGTAACCTTAGAACTAAATGAAATACTGCTCATTTGTTAACATATTTTGAATCATAGTCATAAATAATATATTTAAAAAAACTGTAATAATATTATATTATTGTGACAACAAAAACTATGTAAGTTTCCATTGGAAATGCACTGTTTGTCCCATGTCATATGTGAAATTACTTTTTCTACAATAACAACTAAGTACCTAACAACACTACTGAGTAGTAGTAGTTAGTAGTACTAAGTAGTATTGTTGGATCTAACATTAACGTCACGGCAGTGACTCGTTTAAAATAAACGTATACAAAATTTAAGATTAAGCAATATCACAACTAAACCACCTGTCGCCGCAGGCAAATAAATACACTCGCATAACCATCAAAGTTCACTTTTTATCTTTCTATGAACATAACCATCAAAGTTCACTTTTGTATCTTTCTATGAACAAAACCATCAATGTTTACTTTTGTATTTTTCTATGAACATAACCATCAAAGTTCACTTTTGTATCTTTCTATGAACAAAACCATCAATGTTTACTTTTGTATTTTTCTATGAACAAAACCATTAATGTTTACTTTTGTATTTTTCTATGAACATAACCATCAAAGTTAACTTTTGTACCTTTCTATGAACAAAACCATCAAAGTTAACTTTTGTATTTTTCTATGAACAAAACCATCAAAGTTAACTTTTGTACCTTTCTACGAACAAAACCATCAAAGTTAACTTTTGTACCTTTCTATGAATGGATGCAAATTCATTTGAATTGATGAAGACAAAGCTTTGCTGTGCATGAAATGAATAATTAAGTTAATAATATATCCTAACTTTTCTATTGGGCCCTATTGTAGCAAAACATACAAACAAACGAAATGAAGCTTTACATTTAATTATTATTATGGTCCTTAACACTTGAGAATGTAAAATTATAGAGAAAAAGCAAACTTATTTAAATTTCACTAAACTTCATAAAAATTATATCATCTAAACACCAAATGAAATAACACTTCAAAAGTTAAAATCAATGTTCATTTTTAATTATAAGTTTTATTGGTGTTCCATTCACTAGGTAGATAAATATAGCATTAGATCTCTATTACAGTAATCATACAAACCGCGGAAACTAAAAGATGTATCTTCCCGTGCGGATTTTACGTAACACACAAGTTATCTAGCTACAGACATACAACGTAACTTATTTTCTAATTTCCTGTACTGAGAGATATATGTTAAGATTTAATAGTAAAAGTATCTCAGAGCCTACGATTATCTGAATACGATTCACTTTTAGGTAATGCGATACCAGATATAAAAGCGAAATATTCCGACATTTACTATTGAGCAAGAATGTTTAAAAAAAAGACTGATTCCACACCGCCAAATGGAAACTGTTGATCTGCTCGTACGCACAAGCTTCACACACACACACACATACATACTTACAACATGTTATGCCGATAGGCTGCCACATCGCAGCAAGATCTCGAGGATAAAACAATGCAGTATTTTGTGATGAAACTCACGCGCACACACACACACACACACACGCAGCCACCATTTGATTTGCTTCACTTGTTTGTTTGGCAGTGTGGACTCTACTTTTTAAACCTTCTTGGCATTGAGATAGTTTATTCGACAGCCGCTACGATGGTTCCCACAAAGTTAGAATGTCCACATCCCTGTCACAAGCACAAGTGTCACATTTCAAGTTTGAGCACATTTTCTAAACATTAAACATTAAAATATGACAATTCTTGTGCGACGTTACTCATTTACACTACGCCTTTGCTTTTGTCAAATACCGGACTGTTTGTCTGATATGTGGACTCTACTCGAATAACTGTTGAAAGTTCAGGGTATAAACTAGATTGTGTGTGGAACTATAAGTACGGAGATTCTTGATATGTAGCATCAGAGCGTAAGCCTAAAGGCTAAAGCTACATACAATGGGGCTATCGTACTTGGCGTCCACTGGCTTTGTATAAAACTAGAGAGCTTTGATTAAAACTGTATAATAGCCTGACCAGAGAAATAAAATACCTGTAGTTGGCACAGCAACATCTACAAAGTATTACCAATGTCGCTTTTACTTTAAGAGCGATGTATCTAACAGTTCAATAATGCAACGTAGGATCCAACGATACCGGGTTCAATCCTAGGCTCCGCACCAATGACTTTTCTAAGCTATCATTCTTTTGTTTTCTATTATTGTTGACATCACTATTTATATTTTCCAACGCTCCGTGCTTCGGAGGGCGCGTTAAGCTGTCGGTCCCGGCTGTTATTGATTAAAGCAGTTGTTAAGCCATGTCAGAGGCCCTCACGCGGCCTGACAAACTCTGACAACAGAGTCTTTTGTTTTCTATAATTGTTGACATCACTATTTATATTTTCCAACGCTCCGTGCTTCGGAGGGCGCGTTAAGCTGTCGGTCCCGGCTGTTATTGATTAAAGCAGTTGTTAAGCCATGTCAGAGGCCCTCACGCGGCCTGACAAACTCTGACAACAGAGTCTTTTGTTTTCTATTATTGTTGACATCACTATTTATATTTTCCAACGCTCCGTGCTTCGGAGGGCGCGTTAAGCTGTCGGTCCCGGCTGTTATTGATTAAAGCAGTTGTTAAGCCATGTCAGAGGCCTTCACGCGGCCTGACAAACTCTGACAACAGAGGCCAGCACTACCTTATACGACAAGCGTCAGCGATCAATCCTTTAGCCTTTTTTTATTATATTTTATTACAAGCTGTAACCGCGGCGTTGCCCGCGTGGTCATTTTCTTGGGATAAAAGTAAGACAAGATACTAAATTTTATCGAAATTCCTTCAGCTGTCAAAATTCTTTTTTACGATTGCTTGGCTTCTATTCTTCGGATTGAGATACGAAGTTTTCAAGTCAACCCCTAAGCTATCCAACATTGAAAACTGCATTTTAATCGGTCTAGTAGTTTTTAAGTGATGCGCTAACAAACATCCAGAAAGGCAGACAAGATTTAAAAATATATATTTATTCTTGCTCTTTAACTTATTGTAAGGTCCACGACTTTAAATATATATTACATTGTCCACTTTTAACTATTATATATAAATGTTATCAAAAAACAACACTTCTCTTTGACAACAATGACAGCTGACATAAATTGTTCTAAATATGGAGAGGATTTTTATATTCCTGGTCAAGCTGTATATCTTGACACTATATTTTTTGACTACGTTTAGATTCTATGTCCTATTGAAATGAGTAAGATTACGCCAGGATGGCCAGTGGAGTCCAAGTAAGCGTTTGCGCCGGCGCCGGCGCCGGCCCGAGGGCGGCGCGTCTCTCGGCAGTCTAGCACCTATAGTTCACTGTACACGTCTGTTCAGTGTTCACTTCACACTCATGTTCGTCCTGAAAACAGACAGAAATATACGTAAATAAATTGAACAAGAATTTGGTCTTTATTACTGCGATCACCTTTATGGCATAATCCTTCTTATAAAGGGGGGGCTTAAGCATTGGAGTGTATTAGCAGATATCTTCAGAATGTTCCCATGTAATAGTACATTACTCCCGCGGTCTGTAATGACTTTAATCCAACATGGCGACTTGTGGTCCCCCCTCCAAGATCGAAAACTTGGATTTTTCATCAGAGTCTAGACCTAAACAACATATGTGAAAATCATTACTATACCACCTATTGCCAGGCAAATTTCTCTACTTACTTGGCTTATGTTTACTTGAAGTGAGAATTGAACTTTATTACAGCAACTGTTGAAATAAAGGACCGATGTCGAGCGAGCATAAGGAACGGAGGTCCGCACTTCGAACAATTTTTTGAATATATGATTGAAGTTACGTTTTGTCTTTTATTATTTTGTTTCTTATTGTTGGTTAGATTAGTTGCAATTTCCATAACTTTAAAATAGATAAAAGGATCGTGTTTAAACGCGTACCCGATGAAAGAAACAGAAAGAAGATGTACTTTGAAGTGTGTAAGAGTAAGACAGCATTTTATACCTGTCTCACGAAAAGTTACCTCACACACTAATACCATTTCTATAAAGTCGTTATTTTATTGTTCTCGCCCGGGCACAGTACATAATTATATAGTCCTTACGGACAGTATTACGTAGTGTATTGAAGCATTGATTTCGAGTTTGATGTCTAATGTCAGAAGGAGACAGAGGGTTGCTACTGGTGGGTCTTTACCCGGCTACAAAAAAAGAGGGTTATGATTTTATCAGAATACCTATGATTGTAATACTAATCATTAAAAATCGTGTCTGTTCGCGCATCACGTGAAAACTACTGGACCGAGTGCGATGCGGCTTTCACTGTTAGATAGTTTAGGGATTGACTAAAACACTGGTGTATTTCAGAAGCCGATCAATGGATAGAATACTGTCAGGCGGCTGAACGAAATTTGGTATTTTGTATTTTATACCTACTTTTGGTACACGAATAACACATAGGTTACTTTTAAAAAAAGCAGTAGAAAAAGGTCAATACAAAGAAATATATTTAAAATAAAGCTAGAGGATTTAAAATATGCTACTGATCAAGTTTTTTTTAACTAGTCTGTATGTTCGCGCAAAAACTACATGAAAACTACTGAACCGATTAAAATGTGGTTATCACTGTTAGATAATGGAAAGCTAAGGTTTAGACTTTAAAACTAATTTACCTACCTACTTTGTATCTCAATCCGATGAGTCGATCAATTGATGAAAAAATATTTGACGGCTGAACGGGTAAATTGTACTCGTACTAAATTCTACTTTTGGTACTGGAATACATAGGCTACTTTTTGCCCAGAAAAATGTCTATGCGGGCAAAGCCGCGGAACATAATATAACTACTCGATACCTAGATTTTATGAGTTTATTCCGCTCGGTGTCAGCTGGAAGTAAAAATAACCTATATATTTTGTGTTTCTAGAGTCAACACATCTTTATCATATTGGCTATTTTGTTAGGCCAGGGGAGGTGATATGCCAGGAGGCCCGCTGATGGAGAGAAGCAAGCAAGCACTACCGAAGAAAAAAAAAGGCCAGCAGAATCGCAAAGATATGAAATTATTCACAAATGTTTGCTATTTAAACGGAGTGGATGCGTTGTCGAAGGTTTGACAGAAAAATGAAAAATATTTTTTTCGGCTCCCAATCTCAATGGCTGGTCAAAAAGATTGGACTAAAGAGTTCAACCTTTATATAAATATATATATACCCACGGCTTCGAATACGTGGTCATTTCTGTAGGTCAAATGCACTCATTGTAATTTTTCAAGATTTATAAAATACCAATATACCAACATTTGATCTGGGTCCCGATTCTGTAAGCTATTGAAGCGCGATAAAGCAAGTCGATCGCTTGAGATTTTTTGAGAAATTTTCTTATTTACCACTTAAAAGTGCTGGAAGCGAAAATTTTGTTTGTTTTTTTTTTGTTTTTTTATTTTCCATTTTTTTTATTTTTTGAATATTTCCAAAAAAAATATACTTCTAGCACTTTTAAGTGGTAAATAAGAAAATTTCTCAAAAAAATTCAAGCGATCGACTTGCGTTATCGCGGTTCAATAGCTTACAGAATCGGGGCCCTGAATGCCTTCAGTCATCAAAAAGTTTTTATCGATTGCTCGGCTTCTACTCATCGGATTTAGATACCAAGTACACCAGTTTTTAAGTCAAACCCTAAGCTATCCAAAAGTATCCAGTACTTTTACGTGATGCGCGAACAATCAAACAAACATACAGATAGACAAACAGACACGATGTTTTATATTCTTGTTCAGAAGCTTATTTTATAGCATTTTTTTAAATTATCTTCTTTGTACAGACTTTTTCGTAGTTATTACTTTATTAGAAGTATAGATAGATACCTATATTACTAGGTTAAAATCTTTGATCCAATATATTTGTGGTCAGTACCACAAATATATTGGAGTTGGAATAAGTTGTTTGCATCCTACTTGCACAGAATGCTCTCTTTTCTCTAATTACTCTAGGTACTGGCTCGTAGCCTTATTTTCAAAACCACTCTGAGACCCCTGCCTCCCGGCCCCAGCACTACGAGCGTCAATATTGGCTATTTACTCCTCTATACACTACTGTCCGTAGGACTATATATGTACTGTGGCCCGGGTGTGTTAAATGAGCGAATTACTTTAACTTAATGACAGGTTTGTAATGCATATGGCATATTATTAAAAAAAGCACGAGTAGGACAAGTGTTTAGAGAGTTTGAAGATTTAAAATAGTTTTTTTTTAAATTATTGCAAATTTGACCTTTGAATTTTTTATTAGCTCTTATAGTAACTTTAATAGCTTGTAGTTTATTTTCTGGTTTATACCAGCACCTAGTAATAATTTTACTAGAACATAACAATAGTTAACATAAAAACAAAATATCGTTTTAGCGGTTAAACTTACGACATTATTTTTTATTTCAGTTTAAGATATGAATTACGGAGCTGATGCAAAAAAAACCCTTAACGGGGAGGCCAAGTCCGTTTATTGGGACTGATCAAGTCGGCAATGACCTTCCCTTGCCGCCTATTTCATTTGGACAACCATCTACCTAACACCCTATATGTTATACCGGCTATTCAATTTATCTAGTAGTTATTTTCCTTTAGGAAAAGTTTGGATCACGGCCTGGACTCGAACCCGCATCACCCGCGCCTCTGCGCGGCACATGCTTTACCAGTTCAGCCGCCGTGACCACTACGACGTCGTCCAAATTTTTCTTTCAACTCAATATAGTGTAGTATAGTTTCATAGTCAATTTATTTGATGTTGTTTAGCTCGATTAGCGCACGTTGTTATACAGTTAGTAGTTACCTGGCTAGTCCGAGTCGAGGTTGACAACATCCCCTTGTCCTTGAGTCGGCGCGCGCGGCTGCATGGGCGGGCGCCCGCGTGGACGGCCCATGGCGGCGGCGGCGGCGCCGGCAGCGGCGCCGCTGTTGCTCAGCATGATCTCCCGCGCGCGTTGCTGTTGTAGCGCCATCGCCACAGGGTCGCGGCTGCCGAGTCCGCCTGCGTAGAACTTGGCCCCCATTTGCTGAGAAACGATGGATTGGGTAGCGTCAATACTGAGCGTTGTTTTATCATCTCATCTTTATAACATTGACACGAGAATGTAATATTATAATAATGGCGGTGGCCACGAGAATTTTGAAGGTGTTTTATTAGTGTAAGGCCTGAGGCCTATTCTGCAAGAGTGCGCCTGGAGAAGTACCACACCTTTGTCAGATACTCAACCGACAAGCAGTAGTGTGCTCACTTTACTGTGTTCCGGTTTGAAAGGCGTTTCCAGCGAAATTACTGGACAAAGGACAGACAAATTTCTCATGGTGGCAATACATAGTTCTGGGTGGCACTGCACTCGACTCAATTGAAAAAAAGTTTATTAAGCAGTCAATACAACTTCATCAGAACGTCGAGATCTATTTAGGCTATACTTTTCAATAGGCAATATTATTGCTTATTGGAAACCCAGATTGTAGTTTTTAGGAAACAAGAAAGTTAAAAGGGAATTCCATTCCTTAGCTGCATACAATGCTTCTTAGCGGAGTGTCTACATGTGAAATTATTTTAAGACATTTATTTAACCTTAAGAAATACAATAAGCATACGCAGTGGGGCTCCAAACTCAGCCTGGCCTGTATCTTGGAGCCCGTGCACATCGGCTAACATGAAATTTGAGGTAGCGCGCGACATGTATTATTTACAACAATTTAATTCAGTTATTATGATATATGTATCTGGTTGCGCTGATTCAATGTTAATTTCTTCGTGAACTAGTTAGTTTTGTCAATTAAGTCCCTATTTCTCCATCTCACTCCTGCACATACCCTTCTCGCATATGTGTGAAAGAGACTGCGACACACACTCGCGACAGTGTGGCCCTCTAACTTGAGTATTCTGGTAGTATTCGAATTCCGCATGGCGGCTATGGAGTCCGTCTTTGCGCCCCTCGCATAAAAATATAAAAAATCGCGTGTGATCAGTGATGAAAAGGACTAACATCTCCTATCCTTTGAGGACATCACCGCATCACCATCGAGTTGTTAATGTATTGTGCTCCTTCCTTCTACGTAGAACTGCTTGCAGTCTTACAAAATCCTACGCAGTTCTATCGCCCTCAATTTTATTTTGCATCTACCAGATCACCTATCGCAGATTTACCATACAAATTTACACCGCTTCAACAGTTTCAATGTATGGATGATACATCGTCGTCCGAGGGGTGAAGAAGGGATTAATTAGGTCGAACAACTCATACATACGTTAGTTAGACCACCAAAATGAATCGTATAGAAAATTATCATAACATAAAACGTTGCTCGAGACAGCAACTTGGAAGCGAGTACTACAAGTAGTACTGTAACAGTGTCGCGACTCACATTTTGCTGCTGCATGAGCTGCTGCAACCGCATCTGCTGTTGCTGCTGCTGCTGCCGCTGCCACGGCGGCTCGTACTGCAGCCCGCTCGCGCCGCTCATGGCGCTCATGCCGCCAGCGCCGCTTGCTGTAAACACATTCAATTATATACATCACTTTGGACTCTTCTTATCGTAACATAATCATCATCAACAGCCTGCACTAGTCCACTGCTGGACATAGGCCTCTCCTGATGCGCGCCACTGAGCCCGATCTTCAGCTCTTCTCATGTAATCGCTGCCTACATTACGCAGGTCGTCGCTCCATCTAGCCACAGTGTGTCCTCCACTACGTTTGCTTGTACGTGGACTCCACTCAAGAACTCGTCTACCCCAGCCGGTCAACGGTTCTACGATTTAATTGACCAGCCCCTTGGCACTTAAAGTGCAAATTTTTTGAGCTCTCGTTGATTTTCTTTCTCTGTCAGATCACCTCGTTTCGGATGGACGGACAAGACGAAACTAAAAGAGTTCTTTGTTTGACAACGGAACCCTAAAAACGATGTGTACATACACTCACCAGCATTCATGACTCCAGGGTTCATCATACCCGTGTCGGATACTTGTAGATCTCGCTCATTTTCTGCATCAACTAAAACGATATGTACATACACTCACCAGCATTCATGACTCCAAGGTTCATAATGGCGAGGTTCATCATACCCGGCTACAGGTAGTTGTAGATCTCGCTAATTTTCTGCATCAACTAAAACAATGTGTACATACACTCACCAGCATTCATGATTCCAGGGTTCATCATGGCGGGGTTCATCATACCCGGCTGCGGATACTTGTAGATCTCGCTCATTTTCTGGATCAACTAAAACGATATGTACATACACTCACCAGCATTCATGACTCCAAGGTTCATAATGGCGAGGTTCATCATACCCGGCTACAGGTAGTTGTAGATCTCGCTAATTTTCTGCATCAACTAAAACAATGCGTACATACACTCACCAGCATTCATGAATCTAGGGTTCATCATGGCGGGGTTCATCATACCCGGCTGCGGGCATTTGTAGATCTCGCTAATTTTCTGCATCAACTAAAACAATGTGTACATACACTCACCAGCATTCATGATTCCAGGGTTCATCATGGCGGGGTTCATCATACCCGGCTGCGGATACTTGTAGATCTCGCTCATTTTCTGCATCAACTAAAACGATATGTACATACACTCACCAGCATTCATGACTCCAAGGTTCATAATGGCGAGGTTCATCATACCCGGCTACAGGTAGTTGTAGATCTCGCTAATTTTCTGCATCAACTAAAACAATGTGTACATACACTCACCAGCATTCATGATTCCAGGGTTCATCATGGCGGGGTTCATCATACCCGGCTGCGGGTACTTGTAGATCTCGCTCATTTTCTGCATCAACTATAACATAACAACGACCATTGTAACATCAGCTTCACTTACACACACTTTGCTAAAGGACTACGTAGGATCAATATTTTGTTATAATACTTATAATACTATTTTGTTATGATACTTTTTGTTTGCAAGCAGATTGGTAGTATGATGGTAATAAAATATATAGAATTTGTTTAAGATTTCATTGCCTAACCTATAAAACAGTACCGTGACATTCTAACTGACAGACAACGCTCAGCCTAAACCGGTAGACCTAGATATTTTAATTCCTTGAGTACCTTAAAGGTGCACAAAAAAGGGTTTTTTGAAATTCCGTTCCTAAGGGACAAGGATGGTAAACTAAATTCGGAATTTAGAATATAATGTTACATTTGTATACATAGTAATTGGGATTATTTATTAAAAATTTTGCAGAAAAGAATTCATGCAATTTATTGGAAGGTCAAAATGTTTGGTGAAGGCGACATGTTTCCTATTAAGGCCAAAAAAACAGCATTGTAGTTCAGCGTGGCAATGCACCTAGCATTCTATTCACGCTACACCAAAGGTCTATTTCATTTTTAGTCCTGTACAGGTGTTCCAAAAATCAACGTCCAATCAGAGATCAACGTCCAGATGAATGTGCTCATCTGACATATGAGCACATTCATCTGTCAGACTGCTGCTGGTGCTTCACTTCTTAACGTTTTGATGTTGGGAAATCCTGTATAGTAACTTAAGTAATATATACAAATAAAAACTCTTTGCGTTCTTAATAATTGTCGCGTCACTGCAAGTGTGTTTAAATATCAAATTGGATTCTATAAATCCAACCTAAGTTTAAAAATGTTCATACATTTATATGAACATTTTTAACTTAGGTTGGATTTCACGAACATTTTAAACATAGCTAAACTACAGCTAACTCAAAAAATGCTGTGATAATCATAAGTTCCTGTGTAAAGTTAAATCTTTAGGTTCATACGAGTATGTATGTATTGTGTAAATTGTGTTTTATAATGACTTTTAAAATTAATATCTGTTTAAAACTGTTTCCCTTTAATTGATAGATTCAGGCGTTACTTTGCGGAAATCCATATTTAAAATGAACAAAATAAAAATATGTAACACTTATATACAAATAATATATATAAATATATATACACAATAAAAACCCCCAAGCTAAACAAACCCTACCCAAATACAAGTATCGAAACACTTATATATTCATATACATATAATATAAAAAAAAAAAAAAAAACATACCTCGATCCAAATACCAAACGTCTGACATCAATACAGACAATAGAGATGTATTGATGTCAGACGTTTGGTATTTGGATCGAGGTATGTTTTTTTTTTTTATTTTTTTTTAATATATTATATGTAAGTAATGTGTATGTGGCGGAAGTAAGCTACATATTTTTATTTTGTTCATTTTTGTTTCCCTTTAATAAGCAAGGTCTTATTAATTGACGTGTCACTTCAAAGGTAGTAAAAAGAAAAAATATATGATAATTTTAAACTTAGGTTGGAGTTCTCTAACATTTTAAACATAGCTAAACTATAGTTAACTCCAAAAATTCTGTGCTAATTATAAGTTTAAATAAAGTTTTAACTTGGTGTAAGGGTCTGTCTGTCATTCTTTCCAAACGCACAAGCTATATAAAAACTCGTTAAGCTCGTAACGTGTTTGAACCAATCTGCTTGCTTGTAAGGGTGCGTGCAGAACATGCTAATATAATATGTGAATATAATGGCGTACAACAAAAAGGTTTACATAATTCCATACGCATTACATATCAGACTTAACGACATAAAACTTACGCCGTAATCGTATCCACCGAACAACTGGACAGATAAATATTCGTATGTTACAAAGTATGTTGTTAAAATGGTAATCTATCTTTATGTTACATAGTATCTTGTTATAATGGTAATCTACGTTTATATTACAAAGTATCTTCTTACAATGGAAACAATATGTTACAAAGTATCTTGTTATAATGATAATCAAACTTTCTTGTTACAATGGTAATATATCTTTATGTAAAGTTAGCAAATAAAGCTAAAAATAAGGAGCCACAATAGCGTTTTTAAATAATCGAGTGGCATAAAGCTGACGGCCGGCATGAAGTTAAACATTTCCTTAGCTATGGACATCTGCAAAATGTGAATTATTGATAAGTGACCTATATCATAGTACTATTTTATCCCTTACTTTCTTGGCACCAGTTTTTATAGTTAAGAGGCCACCACCTCATTCAGTCTAAACTAATATTATAAAGAGAAAACATTAGTTTTTTGTGTGTTTATTTTTAATGAATAAACTAAACAAAAACTTAACTGATTTAAAAAATTCTTTCACCTTTAGAAAGCTACCTTATCAGCGAGTAACCAGGGTGCATTTTATTTATCAAAAAAATAGAGGTTTCTACGAAATTTGACAAATTAGAGATTTCTACGAAAATTGCAATAATGTAACCCAAGGAAAACTACTGATGATACATAAAATAATGTACTAGTATGTACCCACTATAAAGTCCGGGAAACTATATGTCTAACTATTATAGTTAAGTCACAATAACCGTTTATTGTTGAAATTAATAGTTAAATTTATCTTTAAAATAATCGGATCGGACCTTTCATTTAGAAGCGACAGGTATAAAAATGCTAAAAGAAAAATGGCGCGAGTCGCTAGTAGACCAGCTAGTAGCTAGTAGTAGTGGAGTTTTGTATAGTAACTATACCTGCGTATACGTGCTACCAAACGTATACGTTCAGCGCTAGCCGCGACTTCTAAATCTAAACAGACTTTTTTTACTTCAAATTTTGCCTTGATCCGGCTCTCAACCATTTTATTTATTCTGACAGTTGATCCAACTATAACTTTTAAACTTCTGCGAATCAAACACACAGTTTGTAAAATAGACGGGACGTATACCGCTCCCGTTTTGCAAATACATTATTATGATAATAAACGAACCAACCTCATTTAATCTCTACGCCAACACATCTGATTCTCTCCACAGAACAACAGGTAAGTCATTAGTACGGGGATCAAACTTGGTATAATCGATGGATTCTAACGATACCCGGGACTAGTATATCGGTGCAGAATTGAAAGTGTAGGTGACATAAGGATCTTTTAGTAGAAGTTATATAATATTGGCACACAGATTGCGGTCCGGAAACTATCCATGTGACGAGTTTGGTTATTTGATGAAAAAGGTGAACTCAACGAATTGCAAAGCATGCGGTATTTTGAGAATGTACATAACTTGTTGATGGAATGTGACAGACAGGGAGTCACTGATGCGATAACTAGCTTAAAAGCCAAAAAAACTCGCCTGATCTGCCAAAAAGTAACTAATGCCAATAAATTATATACTGTTCGAATGTGCTTATCAAGACCATCAATTTGATACCCATATTGTAAAATTCATACAAAAAAAAACGCATTTGAAAATGGAGCCATACTGCCCTGCCGCAACATTAAATATTGTCAAAAAAACCCTTTGTTACTCAAGGGATGTAAGGATTCTAACGATACACCAAACGTTTCAATCTGTTCAGGCATTTAAAAGTTATGATGGAATAAAGAAACTCACATACATACATACAAATATACAGGAATCCTAAAAATATTACTTTTTTTTTTTGGGCATTCGTGTAGAAATTCGATTTGAACAACTACGATATTGGATCGTACATTAAAATATTAATATCAACTGCTGCAATATTATTGTACAAGTTGTTTTTGCATCAGTGATTTTTCCGCTTGCATATTGTAGGTTTAAGATGTATGGAAATGTTTAGAGTACGATGGGGGGCATGCCAATAATGGTAAAAATAAAAACTCTAACATACAACTAGAAAAAAATGCGCCTAGCAGATGTGTAAACATAAAAAATGAGCCGTCGCGGGCGCCTAGCAGATGTGTAAACATAAAAAATGAGCCGTCGCGGGCGCCTAGCAGATGTGTAAACATAAAAAATGAGACGTCGCGGGCGCCTAGCAGATGTGTAAACATAAAAAAACACTAAAACAACGAACAATCGTTTTGCACCGCGCCTCCTCATTGGTCAACTGTGAATCAGCAACCCTTCTTTTGATCTATTCTAAATTTTCAGCCTAATACCATAAGTCTGATTGGTGCGACGCGACATCGTTCGACTTTCGGTCTTTAGTAACGGAGTTCAATTCCCAACTGGAGTGTTTACATATTGCACATAAAAAATATATGTGATGGCTTATAACTTGAATATGGCCGAGCTGAGGCAGAAAGAGCCGACGAGCCACGAGCGCTCGCGTCGCGGAACGCTCGCGTCGCGGAACAGCTCGATCGCCACGCGATTAGATCAGAAATAAAATAAAAAACGGCCGGTGTCGTAGTTAGAACGAGCCGGTCCCCACTGACCTGCGGGTTGGCGTTGTAGATGAGTGGCAGCATGTCCCGCAGCTGGTTGTCGTTGAGGTTGGGCATATCCTTGCGCAGCATGGCCGCCAGCGCCGCGTACGCCAGCTGTTGCTGCTGCACCAGCAGGCTGGTGGACACTGGGAGACAACATAAGGTTTGTGTTATCTACCAGGACAAGACAAGTTCAAAAACTAAAACCCGATTACAGTCGGCTAAAAAATACCCTATGACATTCTATAGATTAAGACGAATCGATTAATACCTCGCTTGTCAAAATCGAACCAATACGTGCGACGCTACGGTGGACCATCCAAATACATAGACTGTTAAACTCATTACCCTTCCCTTGCTTTACCGTAGTCGGGTAAGAAGAAGCATTGCCTAATTGTGAGATGTGCGGGAATAGTAGAAGACGTACACCACCTGATGGAATGTGTCCGGAACAAAAGTCAAAGAGATTCATTGATGCTTCAACTAAATATAAGTCAATTTGATACGGGAGTTTCTATACACATTCATACTATACACATTTATCTATACGCTGCTACTTGATAAGTATAAGGATCATTGAATCTTCATTGCGTGATTTATATTGTTTAGGATACGATGGGACTGGCGTCCCACACTGGATATAATAAGAAGTCCCTAAATTAAATATTGAATAAAGAAATACTCAAAATAAAGTAATAACAAAAAGACTGTTAAATAAAGATAATTAAAACTACTACGGAAACAAAATAAGCTGTTGAACGTTAGTATATGTTGGTTTCAGAGCAGCGCGTATTATCATGAGGAAAAAACAAATTTCCTGCAGTTTGATTTATAAAACTAGATTCTTTGACAGACGGACTGGACAACCTTGTAAGGATACCTTGTTGGACTATAAAACTATTAAAAGAATCAAAAGCTATGCAATCAAGTTTGTTTTAAGTCTACTGCCCATTATAATATGAAAGAAAACAAATATCACTAAATCTGTAAATTGTAACAAAATCTATTATCATTATTATTTACAAGACAAATATCTATTATTAAATTTTAATAATAAATATTTGACTTGGTAATATATATTTTTTAGTTATTGTGGGCCCGGCTTCCCTTTTCATCCTTCAACCAATATAAATTAAATGGACGGGCATAAGTGGATTTTTAGAAGTATATAAAGAGAGTTAGTGTCAGTTGGTTTCTATCCGTGAGAGGTGCGATACGTGAGATATGTTTATCTGTTCTCATGTGTCTGTGCACGTGCCTGAACACAGGTTATCTCTTTTTGAAGTATATAAAGAGAGTTAGTGTAAGTTGGTTTCTATCCGTGAGAGGTGCGATACGTGAGATATGTTTATCTGTTCTCATGTGTCTGTACACGTGCCTGAACACAGGTTATCTCTTTTTGAAGTATATAAAGAGAGTTAGTGTCAGTTGGTTTCTATCCGTGAGAGGTGCGATACGTGAGATATGTTTATCTGTTCTCATGTGTCTGTACACGTGCCTGAACACAGGTTATCTCTTTTTGAAGTATATAAAGAGAGTTAGTGTCAGTTGGTTTCTATCCGTGAGAGGTGCGATACGTGAGATACGTTTATTCTGTTCTCATGTGTCTGTACACGTGCCTGAACACAGGTTATCTCTTTTTGAAGTATATAAAGAGAGTTAGTGTCAGTTGGTTTCTATCCGTGAGAGGTGTGCGATACGTGAGATACATTTATCTGTTCTCATGTGTCTGTACACGTGCCTGAACACAGGTTATCTCTTTTTGAAGTATATAAAGAGAGTTAGTGTCAGTTGGTTTCTATCCGTGAGAGGTGCGATACGTGAGATACGTTTATCTGTTCTCATGTGTCTGTACACGTGCCTGAACACAGGTTATCTCTTTTTGAAGTATATAAAGAGAGTTAGTGTCAGTTGGTTTCTATCCGTGAGAGGTGCGATACGTGAGATACGTTTATCTGTTCTCATGTGTCTGTACACGTGCCTGAACACAGGTTATCTCTTTTTGAAGTATATAAAGAGAGTTAGTGTCAGTTGGTTTCTATCCGTGAGAGGTGCGATACGTGAGATACGTTTATCTGTTCTCATGTGTCTGTACACGTGCCTGAACACAGGTTATCTCTTTTTGAAGTATATAAGAGTTAGTGTCAGTTGGTTTCTATCCGTGAGAGGAGCGATACGTGAGATACGTTTATCTGTTCTCATGTGTCTGTACACGTGCCTGAACACAGGTTATCTCTTTTTGAAGTATATAAAGAGAGTTAGTGTCAGTTGGTTTCTATCCGTGAGAGGTGCGATACGTGAGATACTTTTATCTGTTCTCATGTGTCTGTACACGTGCCTGAACACAGGTTATCTCTTTTTGAAGTATATAAAGAGAGTTAGTGTCAGTTGGTTTCTATCCGTGAGAGGTGTGCGATACGTGAGATACATTTATCTGTTCTCATGTGTCTGTACACGTGCCTGAACACAGGTTATCTCTTTTTGAAGTATATAAAGAGAGTTAGTGTCAGTTGGTTTCTATCCGTGAGAGGTGCGATACGTGAGATATGTTTATCTGTTCTCATGTGTCTGTACACGTGCCTGAACACAGGTTATCTCTTTTTGAAGTATATAAAGAGAGTTAGTGTCAGTTGGTTTCTATCCGTGAGAGGTGCGATACGTGAGATACTTTTATCTGTTCTCATGTGTCTGTACACGTGCCTGAACACAGGTTATCTCTTTTTGAAGTATATAGAGTTAGTGTCAGTTGGTTTCTATCCGTGAGAGGTGCGATACGTGAGATACGTTTATCTGTTCTCATGTGTCTGTACACGTGCCTGAACACAGGTTATCTTTTTTTGAAGTATATAAAGAGAGTTAGTGTCAGTTGGTTTCTATCCGTGAGAGGTGCGATACGTGAGATATGTTTATCTGTTCTCATGTGTCTGTACACGTGCCTGAACACAGGTTATCTCTTTTTGAAGTATATAAAGAGAGTTAGTGTCAGTTGGTTTCTATCCGTGAGAGGTGCGATACGTGAGATACTTTTATCTGTTCTCATGTGTCTGTACACGTGCCTGAACACAGGTTATCTCTTTTTGAAGTATATAGAGTTAGTGTCAGTTGGTTTCTATCCGTGAGAGGTGCGATACGTGAGATACGTTTATCTGTTCTCATGTGTCTGTACACGTGCCTGAACACAGGTTATCTTTTTTTGAAGTATATAAAGAGAGTTAGTGTCAGTTGGTTTCTATCCGTGAGAGGTGCGATACGTGAGATACGTTTATTTGTTCTCATGTGTCTGTACACGTGCCTGAACACAGGTTATCTCTTTTTGAAGTATATAAAGAGAGTTAGTGTCAGTTGGTTTCTATCCGTGAGAGGTGTGCGATACGTGAGATACATTTATCTGTTCTCATGTGTCTGTACACGTGCCTGAACACAGGTTATCTCTTTTTGAAGTATATAAAGAGAGTTAGTGTCAGTTGGTTTCTATCCGTGAGAGGTGCGATACGTGAGATACGTTTATCTGTTCTCATGTGTCTGTACACGTGCCTGAACACAGGTTATCTCTTTTTGAAGTATATAAAGAGAGTTAGTGTCAGTTGGTTTCTATCCGTGAGAGGTGCGATACGTGAGATACGTTTATCTGTTCTCATGTGTCTGTACACGTGCCTGAACACAGGTTATCTCTTTTTGAAGTATATAAAGAGAGTTAGTGTCAGTTGGTTTCTATTCGTGAGAGGTGCGATACGTGAGATACGTTTATCTGTTCTCATGTGTCTGTACACGTGCCTGAACACAGGTTATCTCTTTTTGAAGTATATAGAGTTAGTGTCAGTTGGTTTCTATCCGTGAGAGGTGCGATACGTGAGATACGTTTATCTGTTCTCATGTGTCTGTACACGTGCCTGAACACAGGTTATCTCTTTTTGAAGTATATAAAGAGAGTTAGTGTCAGTTGGTTTCTATCCGTGAGAGGTGCGATACGTGAGATACGTTTATCTGTTCTCATGTGTCTGTACACGTGCCTGAACACAGGTTATCTCTTTTTGAAGTATATAAAGAGAGTTAGTGTCAGTTGGTTTCTATCCGTGAGAGGTGCGATACGTGAGATACGTTTATCTGTTCTCATGTGTTTGTACACGTGCCTGAACACAGGTTATCTCTTTTTGAAGTATATAAAGAGAGTTAGTGTCAGTTGGTTTCTATCCGTGAGAGGTGCGATACGTGAGATACGTTTATCTGTTCTCATGTGTCTGTACACGAGCCTGAACACAGGTTATCTCTTTTTGAAGTATATAAAGAGAGTTAGTGTCAGTTGGTTTCTATCCGTGAGAGGTGCGATACGTGAGATACGTTTATCTGTTCTCATGTGTCTGTACACGTGCCTGAACACAGGTTATCTCTTTTTGAAGTATATAAAGAGAGTTAGTGTCAGTTGGTTTCTATCCGTGAGAGGTGCGATACGTGAGATACGTTTATCTGTTCTCATGTGTCTGTACACGTGCCTGAACACAGGTTATCTCTTTTTGTAGTATATAAAGAGAGTTAGTGTCAGTTGGTTTCTATCCGTGAGAGGTGCGATACGTGAGATACGTTTATCTGTTCTCATGTGTCTGTACACGTGCCTGAACACAGGTTATCTCTTTTTGAAGTATATAAAGAGAGTTAGTGTCAGTTGGTTTCTATCCGTGAGAGGTGCGATACGTGAGATACGTTTATCTGTTCTCATGTGTCTGTACACGTGCCTGAACACAGGTTATCTCTTTTTGAAGTATATAAAGAGAGTTAGTGTCAGTTGGTTTCTATCCGTGAGAGGTGCGATACGTGAGATACGTTTATCTGTTCTCATGTGTCTGTACACGTGCCTGAACACAGGTTATCTCTTTTTGAAGTATATAAAGAGAGTTAGTGTCAGTTGGTTACTATCCGTGAGAGGTGCGATACGTGAGATACGTTTATCTGTTCTCATGTGTCTGTACACGTGCCTGAACACAGGTTATCTCTTTTTGAAGTATATAAAGAGAGTTAGTGTCAGTTGGTTTCTATCCGTGAGAGGTGCGATACGTGAGATACGTTTATCTGTTCTCATGTGTCTGTACACGTGCCTGAACACAGGTTATCTCTTTTTGAAGTATATAAAGAGAGTTAGTGTCAGTTGGTTTCTATCCGTGAGAGGTGCGATACGTGAGATACGTTTATCTGTTCTCATGTGTCTGTACACGAGCCTGAACACAGGTTATCTCTTTTTGAAGTATATAAAGAGAGTTAGTGTAAGTTGGTTTCTATCCGTGAGAGGTGCGATACGTGAGATATGTTTATCTGTTCTCATGTGTCTGTACACGTGCCTGAACACAGGTTATCTCTTTTTGAAGTATATAAAGAGAGTTAGTGTCAGTTGGTTTCTATCCGTGAGAGGTGCGATACGTGAGATATGTTTATCTGTTCTCATGTGTCTGTACACGAGCCTGAACACAGGTTATCTCTTTTTGAAGTATATAAAGAGAGTTAGTGTCAGTTGGTTTCTATCCGTGAGAGGTGCGATACGTGAGATACGTTTATCTGTTCTCATGTGTCTGTACACGTGCCTGAACACAGGTTATCTCTTTTTGTAGTATATAAAGAGAGTTAGTGTCAGTTGGTTTCTATCCGTGAGAGGTGCGATACGTGAGATACGTTTATCTGTTCTCATGTGTCTGTACACGTGCCTGAACACAGGTTATCTCTTTTTGAAGTATATAAAGAGAGTTAGTGTCAGTTGGTTTCTATCCGTGAGAGGTGCGATACGTGAGATACGTTTATCTGTTCTCATGTGTCTGTACACGTGCCTGAACACAGGTTATCTCTTTTTGAAGTATATAAAGAGAGTTAGTGTCAGTTGGTTTCTATCCGTGAGAGGTGCGATACGTGAGATACGTTTATCTGTTCTCATGTGTCTGTACACGTGCCTGAACACAGGTTATCTCTTTTTGAAGTATATAAAGAGAGTTAGTGTCAGTTGGTTTCTATCCGTGAGAGGTGCGATACGTGAGATACGTTTATCTGTTCTCATGTGTCTGTACACGTGCCTGAACACAGGTTATCTCTTTTTGAAGTATATAAAGAGAGTTAATGTCAGTTGGTTACTATCCGTGAGAGGTGCGATACGTGAGATACGTTTATCTGTTCTCATGTGTCTGTACACGTGCCTGAACACAGGTTATCTCTTTTTGAAGTATATAAAGAGAGTTAGTGTCAGTTGGTTTCTATCCGTGAGAGGTGCGATACGTGAGATACGTTTATCTGTTCTCATGTGTCTGTACACGAGCCTGAACACAGGTTATCTCTTTTTGAAGTATATAAAGAGAGTTAGTGTAAGTTGGTTTCTATCCGTGAGAGGTGCGTTACGTGAGATATGTTTATCTGTTCTCATGTGTCTGTACACGTGCCTGAACACAGGTTATCTCTTTTTGAAGTATATAAAGAGAGTTAGTGTCAGTTGGTTTCTATCCGTGAGAGGTGCGATACGTGAGATACGTTTATCTGTTCTCATGTGTCTGTACACGTGCCTGAACACAGGTTATCTCTTTTTGAAGTATATAAAGAGAGTTAGTGTCAGTTGGTTTCTATCCGTGAGAGGTGCGATACGTGAGATACGTTTATCTGTTCTCATGTGTCTGTACACGTGCCTGAACACAGGTTATCTCTTTTTGAAGTATATAAAGAGAGTTAGTGTCAGTTGGTTTCTATCCGTGAGAGGTGCGATACGTGAGATACGTTTATCTGTTCTCATGTGTCTGTACACGTGCCTGAACACAGGTTATCTCTTTTTGAAGTATATAAAGAGAGTTAGTGTCAGTTGGTTTCCATCCGTGAGAGGTGCGATACGTGAGATACGTTTATCTGTTCTCATGTGTCTGTACACGTGCCTGAACACAGGTTATCTCTTTTTGAAGTATATAAAGAGAGTTAGTGTCAGTTGGTTTCTATCCGTGAGAGGTGCGATACGTGAGATACGTTTATCTGTTCTCATGTGTCTGTACACGTGAATGAACACAGGTTATCTCTTTTTGAAGTATATAAAGAGAGTTAGTGTCAGTTGGTTTCTATCCGTGAGAGGTGCGATACGTGAGATATGTTTATCTGTTCTCATGTGTCTGTACACGTGCCTGAACACAGGTTATCTCTTTTTGAAGTATATAAAGAGAGTTAGTGTCAGTTGGTTTCTATCCGTGAGAGGTGCGATACGTGAGATACGTTTATCTGTTCTCATGTGTCTGTACACGTGCCTGAACACAGGTTATCTCTTTTTTTCACAGAGTTCACACTACCTCTTTTTTTGTAATAAATGTACAATTAATACTTATAATTAGGTGGTTTAAGGACAAAACCCGTCTTTTCAATTTATATTGGTCGAAGTTTTCATCCCGCAGATGTTCTGAGAACCAGCTACAGGAATTCAGAAAATGGGCATTACGTGTATTCCAACTACGCCGATATCCAAGACGCCGTGCCAAGCGTTAACCAACCCTTCCCTTATGGGCAGGTCTATTTTCAGCAGTAGATTTCTTCAGCAGTGGATATCTTCAAGATGATGATGACAAATAACATAATCCCAAATAACTGTTGCTTTGGTTGTTTGGGTCCCTTCCACGCTAAAACGTCTGAACCGAATTGATGAAAATGTATACACTATAGAGATCAACATAGGATACAATTTATACCTGCAGGGCGCAGCTTGTTGACCAAAAAAAATCTGTATCTGTTAACATACCCATTCCGTTGTGCATTGGCCAAGGGTTGGCGAAGGGCGCGGGCGGCGGGCGGTTCTTCTCGTTCTCGAAGTCCTCCCAGGCCGCCTTGCGCTCCTCCTCGCTCAACGTTTCCTCCTCCTTGTTCTCCAGGAGCGAGTCGTGCTCGTGGTATTTGTAAATCTGTTACAAAACAACACACTAATCAGTAACAATTTAAGTTAAATTAAAAACATAATACCCTGAGTGCAGCAACCATGTCATAGTAAAACTTCAAACCGACTATCATTTAGACATGGGCGCCCACCCTACATTTCGTGGCGGCGGCGTGCCGACAACAATCGCGCGGCGGCGGCGCGGCGCCGGCGCCGTGGCTGTATTGTATGGGGTTGAAAAAAAAAGCTTACTCAAAAAATTTCAAAACGCCGTTCTATTCAAAAAGAAAAGATACAAACCTATGAAGCCCTCTGTAATTAGCTACCAAAAAATACTTAAATCAAAAACGAAATTGCGCGATTTCCTTGCATAACGATAATTATAATTATCGTGAATATAAAACCATTACATTGAGGCTGTGTGGACTCAACCGAGATCTTTTCGCTGAAAGCACAACCTACAGAAAACTCCCTTCTGTACACAGCAAAGCTGCCCTAGAAAAAATAGAAAGCAAAGTAAAATTCTACTTCATTTCATTCTAAAAAAATAAGAGATTTTCATTCCCGAGTTCTACCAACCAACAAGAGATATGAGACATCGCCAACACTCTTGCTCCAGTAGATCATCTTCAATTCTCCAGCCAGCTCCGGCGCCATCTTTTTTGGAGACTCCACTCCTGATCTATGAAGCGTTGTTGTTTGCAGAAACTGAAGTGTCAGCTTCGCCTTCCTCGAGACTTCCAGGCAACTTTTTTAACGTAATCTAAAAGGAAAGGAAGGAAGCCCCTTTCAAATTTTGCAAGTACAAACAAACAGTCCACTTCTCTGAGTCCCGTGAATGGCCATTCACGGGGATTCATTGCCTAAACAAAGAACATCCAGTCTTGCGACAGGAAATTGTATATTCACCAACATGTTGCGCCTGAAGTCTGCTCCAAACTCATGCTGTGATCAGAGGTTAGATTTGGCAGCCCTATCACCACCATCGCTGATAGTGCTGTGCTGCCCGATCTACCCTCGGACCACAGGCCCGTACTGATGGTCTTCAAAGAACTCCCTAGCAGAGTTGCCATTCCCAGAGAGAAGAGAAAGATGAAAACGTAGATCGAGCAACGGACGAGTTGACCGCAACGATCGAAGCTTCACACACCTCCACGTTAAGTCAGCGCCTCGACCCCCTCCCGAGTGGATTAGGACACTGATCCATAACAAAAAGGAGATGAGGAAATTGTGGCAACAATAGCGCTGCTTACATCAAAGCGATATATGAACGCTTTGTTGGAGCGTGTCAGAGCAGCCGTACAGGAACATGCAGCCAAATCGTGGAATCATTGCCTAGGGCTCATATGTGGGAAGACATATGAGCCCTAGGCAATGAAACTCCCTCAGTTCATCGCCTATACCGTCAGCCATCGACAACCCCACAGCCTGTTAGACCGCTCATTGAATGGGATGGAAACTCCTAGTACGAAGCCAAGGATTGAGCGGAGATCTTTGCGGACTGCCTCGAAGATAATTTCCAGACAAATCTCACAAACAACTTGAATCACGTCACATCCTTCGAGAAGGAACTCCAAGAGTACTTCTCGGCGGCACCATCCACAGACGACATACATTTCATCACAGACGATCTTCTTCTCACCCGGAAGGGTAGAGAGACAGATCCAAAGACTCCCATCAAAGAAGGCAGCAGGATTAAATAGTATCACAAATGAAGTACTCAAGCATCTACCACCCAATACAGTGTCTGCGATGACTCGCATATTCAACGGAATCATTCGCTTTGATCACTTCCCCGCGAGCTTGAAAACGGAAAAGGTTGTAATGATACCGAAATCGGCCAAAGACACCAAAAAGCCAGAGAGCTATAGACTGATAACCCTGCTCAGCACTCTATCGAAACTCTTCGAGAAATTACTGAAGCCACACCTAACTCCACATATAAGACCTCGCGAAGAGCAGTTCGGGTTCAGGTCTGAACACTCGACGACAAGAAGGAGTTCGTGGCAGCAATTTTTCTGGACATGGAGAAAGCCTTCGACAGAGTATGGACGAGGGATTGCTATACAAATTGTCAAGGTCACCAGCGCCCAGAAGAGTAATTTAAGTAATAGCTGCTTTCCTCAAAGAACTTTACATAATAGTTGCTGTCGAAAACACCTTGTCGACAGTGAGACCGTTGAGAGACCGAGTACCACAGGGAAGCTGCCTCTCCCCCGTCTGCTAAGCTTGGTACACCAACGACATCCCAAGTCGTTGGGCAGGCAATACTTGCATTATACGCAGATGATGTTGCCATCTACACACGTCGTACAAACTGGCTCTCACTGCGAAAAGACTCCAAACGATAATGGACGCGTTGCCGGAATGGCTTAAGAAATCGTGTCTGTCGGTCAATGTAGGGAAGACATACCAGAGCCAAACCCAGGCCATCATTATCGGATAAACCAAACTACCACCACCCTTGACACTAAAGGGATAAGCTGTGCCCTGGACACCATACTTCAAATACCTAGAAACACTTTAAATATCTAACCGTAGGGCGTAATTGACCGTAGGAAAGGTAAAGGAGGACCATGCTAACCATGCTACCATGCATTGATCTACTTACGTACGCAGCACTGGCGTGGTATGCCTACATATCCACCAGCAACAAGAAATCACTACAAGCGCAGGAGGGCGCACTGTCTTAGAGAACGCTCCGAGATACGTCAGAAACGCTACAATAGCCCGAGACCTAAAGATAGATAATCTAGACACCTTCATTAGAAGATTAACAACAGTGATGATCAGCAGAGTGGACAAGACGCGCTATGCCCAAATCAGCGGCATTGCGCCTCTCCACGGATGACCAACGGACAACGAGGATTATAAAAAATGAAGCCATACCCCAGAGATCACGAGACAGAAGCCAAAAAAAAGAACAGAACGAATGAAAAGGAGAAGAAGAGGAGAACGGTAGGAGTAACAGTTCGGTCAAGACTTAAGGACTCTCTCTTTACCATCCCAGCAACAACGTTTCCGATGTACTTGTACCATAAACCACTTTGCACATTAACCACGAGTTTCAGGATCATAAAAAAACGTTTATGGTGATCTTGCCCAAACTGATATTTGATAATCTTGTCATTCCAATCCCATTCAAAACACGGAAAAAAACGCTGATAAATCCGCACTTGCTAGCTGAACCCACGCCGATAGAAAATGGTGACGGCGGCGGCGGCGCGCCGATGCGACACGGCGCGGCGCCCATTTTATGTCTACTATCATTATAAAATGCGTATACAACATTTTGTCTGTGTTGTTGACCGTTGAAGAGTACCTTTATCTGGAGCTAATCCTGGATGTCGATTCAGGTCAGGCTTACAATAAAATAAGTAAAATTACTTCTTGACATTACTCTGACTTCTTGCTGCACTCGAGTGTTTAGAGCCTGAACTTTTAGAAGCAGCAATGAGTCTCTTTCCGCTCGACGCAGTAATCTCCTATTTCTACTCTCTATTGGGATAGCCCATTACGTAGTACAATTGGTGGTCTTACCGCTAAAATACAATCTCTTCCAGACCTTATGGTGTAGAGAATCAGGAATTCAAATATACTAACAAATCACACATTGCATTTATAGTGTTATCGTTATCAGCAAAACAGTCTAAACTATCTAAAGGTTGTACACAATGGATTCGGACTAACACTAAACTAAACTTAATTTCTTCAAATGTAATTTAAACCTTGTCGACTTCGTAACAAGGTATGTTTGCCTCTGGCATCTATTTTAAACTTACGTCAATTTAAGCTGCAGCTGCACCGTTTGTATAACGGTAAGCTAAGTTTCGCGGTGCGCTTCGACCTAATAATGTACGGCGTGCCATCACAGTTCGCTGAAGTCGTACTCGGCGTAGTGTCGTAGTACTCGTAGTGTCGGTCGATCTGTCGCTCGTCGATATAGTTACCCGCTTTTCATGTTCTCTCAACATCTCCGCGAACAGTCGGTCTTTGGGCAGCGGCGGGATGGCGCGCGGCATGGGCGGCGTCGGCTCGAACTTGTACAGTTCCCCGAAGTCGATCTCGGCGTAGTGTCGGTCGATCTGTCGCTCGTCGATATAGTTACCTCGTAGTTATTAGTTACCTGCTTCTCATGTTCTCTCAACATCTCCGCGAATAGTCGGTCCTTGGGCAGCGGCGGGATGGCGCGCGGCATCGGCGGCGTCGGCTCGAACTTGTACAGTTCCGCGAGGTCGTTCTCGGCGTAGTGTCGGTCGATCTGTTGTTCGTCGATCACTCGTTTGGAGATGGCTTGCTTTGTCACTTGGCGCTCGTAGATCTTTTCTTCCATTGTGCCCTGGGGGGCATGATAAACGTTAGAGACATTCGTTGTTTGTGTGTGAAGTTAAAGGGGACCAGTTAATGATTTCAATCAAAAACAGTCCCGAATCCCTGTGATATTTAGGTACGGACTGGTACCTCCTACCTTGAATGCCGACAGCGCCTCCTAAAATCAGTTGGCGCCGCGCGCTCGCCCCGACTGCATGTGGTCACGTGACCCATTATTTCAATAATCTACTGTGATGTGATGGTTTATATAGTTGTTTACTTAGCTTCATAAACTTCTTTTAACTTTGTACAACTACGGAGAAGTCATTGACCGAGCGAGCGCGAAGCGTCTCCATTTCAGCTTGGGCAAAAATGCTTTCGTATGTCCGGATGTCAGTCCGGATCTCTGTTCTCCTCTACAGGTCGCCTTTCTCAACCGATCTAGACGAAACTTGGGATACAGGTTAAGCGAATTTTTAGAATTTTTTAACCGTCGAGAATTTTTGATTGGGGGTTACTTCGCTCAAAAAAGGGTGAAAAGGGGGCTACTGAATATCTCCGCCATGTTAAATCCGATTTCGATGGTTCTTTTTTTATTTGTAAAGTAATAACTTTAAGTTAGTCTCATAAAAATTTGGTGAAGATCTGCTGAGGATTTTCGGCGTGATGAGCAGAATAGCTCCTCAAAATGCAGTAAATTTCTCACTTTTAGGTTTCTACCAGTGGAATCAGCCCTTTACCTACTAGGTAGGGATTGATGGAGCACCTTGGTTATTAATGTTACTTGTACAATAAGGTAACTAGATGGCGCTACTGTGCACCGCTAGATTGTTTGCAAAAAAGTTTGTACGCGCGAGGTCTACAGCTCACAGAGCCACTAGTTTAAGTATAAGTTAAGATAATATTGCTTGTTTGCTCATCGCATGACGTAGTGCTGGCCCCTGGTGTCAGATATCATTTATTTTTAGATATTAGTTATCTTTGTACCTATAGTCAGCTCGCGTGCTGGCGAGACATGTCAACCCCAGCAGTGCCGGTGCGCCCGCCGTGTGATGTCATCGAGCTGAGCGGTTCAGAGTAATATCGCCATTCTCCAATGCGCGAAGGGCACAAATTGTCTTGCACTGAATATATTTTATGATTGTAGGTATATTTCTCCAGGTATTTAAGTGAATCTTCTTTACGTAGAACTATTATTTATTCAGTGCCAAAACCCGACATGCGCCGCTCCGCTAATTTCATATCTACCGTTCTATTGATAGTAATTAAAAGTTTATAGCGCTCTTGTCCACACAAAATGAAAAACACTTATCTACCCGTAAACATTATACGTATTTTTTGCCTAATGTTGTAAATATCATTTTAACTACGCGTACGCGTCTTCGTTCATCTAAGTTTTTCAATAAATTCATTAATTATAAGCACATTAACCAGCGATTTTCTGAAACTAAAATAATTGAGAATGCTCTTTTTTTTTTAAATAAGCTTTGTTTTAAAAAAAAACGTATAGGCGTAGATTATATTCTGTACAAGCCATTGTATTAAGGGATGAAAAGTGCTTTTCCCAAAACACCAATTCTAACAAAAACTGTACTACAAAAACTCAATCCTCTCAATCTCATCTCATCGCTCGATCATGGGGAGAGAAAGCAATATAATTACTAAATACCTACTTTGCGAAAATTTCAAGCGATCCACTTAAGATAACATAGATTGGTAGAGTAGACTCACCATGGCCAGGAATCTGTAGACATAGCAGGGCTTCTTCTGACCGAAGCGGTAGACGCGGAATATGCTCTGCACGTCGTGCGAGGGGTTCCACGACACGTCGAAGATCACCACGCGGTTGGCGGCCACCAGGTTGATGCCGAGCCCGCCCGCGCGGGTCGAGATCAGGAACAGTCTAAGGAGGACATCAATATTAAGGCAATGTGACTAGCAATACTCCTATTTTAAAAGCTTTTATATAACTTCACTTGTATATATGTATCTACGTAATGCAGTATGTCCTGGAATCTTGCAACTCAAATTTCGAGCACTTTCCGATTAGCTAACCGGCTGAAACTTTCAGGGTAGCTCACAACTCGACGACAAAGAAAAAATAATTAAACAAAAAACAGAAAAATATAAAGCACATTAAACCTTTTTTTATTTTATTTTTTTATTATGTCTACTTATTTGGAGCTAAATATGTAATACTTCTAAACAAGTCATCATCATCATCATCAGCCTATATTTGTCTACTGTTGGACATAGGCCTCTCCTAATGCACGCCACTGACTGTCTTCAAAACAATTTGGACCGTGAAAATATATTATAATTGTATTTTCCTTTGGTGTAAATCTATTTAAAAGACTACAGAAATACATTCAAAAATTGTGACTTTTTTAGTGTAGATTCGTAATGAAGTGATCTGACAGAGAACCAAGGTAACCGACAGTTCGTTTCAGGAAATGTGAAAACTATAACCGTTGGTGTAGACGAGTTCTGGAGTGGAGACCACGTTTAGGCAAACGTAGTGTAGAACGCCATGTGGCCAGGTTAAGAGAAAAATGAAATTCTTAATTTTACTTCTTTTTCTTGTTTAAGTTTAGGACCTTCTTGTTGGCTCTGGTTGGTTGGTGACTATGGCATGACAAGTCGGGTGTAAACGCATTGGTACCAACAATTTTAAACAAAAAAGTAGTACTCGAATCGAAAAGAATGCAACTCGTTTGTGATATAAATTGTACTACCAGTATTTACAACTTTTTGTATTGATATTTTTTGTTTTATGTACACTGAAGAAGGATTGTATTTCTGATCAAATTAATAAGAAACAGCCATATTAATTTAAAAAATAACGTGATCATTTGTTTCACCTTGCTCTAGGGTTGTCTTCTCTGTTGAAATTCTTGCACCAAATGGACCTGTTCTCGCAGGACGTCGAACCGTCCAATCTGAAGTAGTCTACGCCAGGGGACCATGAACCTGAGAAAAAACCCCAAATCACTTGAAAATAAACGAAAAAATAACGTTTATATCTTAAGTATTCTGAATATATAATTAAAATGATTAATTAATGATTAAAAACATTTATATTAAAAAAAATGTCATAAAAGTAGCTTTTCGCCATTTGACTCAAAACACTATGCAGTACGCAAGACGTCACGGCTTGCTAAATATTTTAGATACGCGGTTGTTTTGTGCCTGTGTGGGTCACGTTTCTGTACACCTTTGTGCAATGGTGACGTCATACGGTCGCCATGACAGATATGGTCATATTGGCGCGATACAACTTAACAACTCGTCAAAAGTGCAAAAATATAATATTTTCGTTTGATTTCTTCATAAATAACGTATTATCTTGCTATAATAGAGGCTTTTGTATCGATTAGTTAAAATTAGTCAAGCGCAGTCTCATAAATGGGACATAATTAAAGAATCAATGAACTACAATAATTAAAATTGCAATAACATACCAACGTGCCCTCCTAACTTTTCGTCGACGCGTCCTTCTTGTGTCGCCTCGTCCACTTTGCCTAGGAAATGTTCTATCAGATCTAGTGAGTACAGCGACTGTGAGAACACCAATCTGGAATGAAAAAACAATCTTATTAGACACTACCCTACCTGCGTCTGTCAAATTGTTGTAATCAATGAAACAGATAAACTCACGAGATTTTAACTCTATTTGTTAAGTATAGGAATGACTTTTCTAAGTTATGTGCGGTTTTCCATCGCTCCGTGCTTCGGAGGGCACGTTAAGCTGTCGGTCCCGGCTGTTATTGATTAATAGCAGTCGTTAAGCCATGTCAGAGGCCTTCGGGCGGCCTGATAAACTCTGACATCAGAGGCCAGCACTACCTCATACGACAAACAAAACAAACAAGTATAGGAATAAATATATTTGTTGCCAACGTGTCGAATCAATCCAGAGTAGCAAATAGGCAAAATATTACAATTTCATGAATAAGTAGAAAATCATGCAATATTATAAATACTTCAAATATTACACCGGTAACGAACAAACAAACTCTACCACTAAATAGTACTTTTTTTTTTAAATATTTGCTGAATCATTTAAATGATTTGAAAAAAAAATACCTTCAGTTCTTAAATCCTCAATGCAAATTGTGCGTGTGGCAAACATTAACTTTATTTAAAAAAAGCCCAAGAACGCCAAATAGGCATACGTACACAGACTTTTTTGCAGAAATGAAATGAGTACTAAACAAAAAAAACTAGCTTCTCTTCCTTCAGTTCATTTACCCTCCTGAAAGGCAGATTGTGCCTGTGGCAAACATTTTAAAATTTTATTTCTTAAAAGGAGGCCTGAAATTAATAACGTTTATAATTAAAAAGCCGCCGTATTGCTTTTTTATACTCACAGTTTGTCCCCAATAGTGTCGCACTGGTGCAGTATCACGAACCGCAGCACGAGTTTGTGCGAGTTGCGCATGTCCTCTACAACGAGCTTGATCCACCACTCGGTCGTGTTCTCTTTCTTTACTTCCACGATATCGTCCTCGACTCTATATTGTACTCACAGTTTGTCTCCAATAGTGTCGCACTGGCGCAGTATCTCAAACAGCAGCACGAGTTTGTGCGAGTTGCGCATGTCCTCCACTTCTTCGTCCTCAACGAGCTTGATCCACCAATCGGTCGGGTTCTCGTTCTTTGCTTCCACGATGTCGTCCTCGACTCTTTCATCATCGTCGTCCAATTCAACTGAAACAGTGATATTTATATGTTATCGAGATAAAGAAAAAACATTAATTCAACACGCACAGAAAAGAAAATTAAGAATAATAACAATAAAGAAGTGCCGAAAAGGCCTCTGGCACACAGCGCTGGTGTTCAATAGCTATGTCACGATGAAACTTAGAACGGGCTATCACAATTAAATGTGTATACAACATTTCGTGTCTGTGCTGTTAACCGTTGAGGAGTTTCTTTATCAGGAGCCAACCCGGAGAGCAGCAACCATATCATGGTAAAACTTCAAACCGGCTAGCATAATATAATGCGTACACAAAATTTCGTGTCTGCGCCGTTAACTGTTGAATAGTTCCCAAGTCAGGAGCCAACCCGGCGAGAAGCAGCCATGTCATGGTAAAACTTCGAACCAGCTATCATAAAAGAATGTGTACACAAATTTCGTGACAGTGCTATTTACCGTTGAAGAGTTATTTATTTATTTATTTCATGGTCATGCTTGCCATAAAAATGCATTGTCATTGGAACTGATCCAACATGCAAAGTTCAAATTCAGCTTGCAAGATTTGACCTAAACAAATATACATAGATACAGACATTGCAAGTTAAATAAAAGTAACCCCAGAGGAAGTGGACTTGGCAAAGCCCCGACAATGTGACTAAAAATGACATTGAATTCATCATGAAAGACATTAAGCACATATTCAGGGATGTCTCAGTGATCAGCAGGTTTAATACCGGTAGTGATCACCGACTTGTCCGAGGCTCCTTGAATATCAACCACAAGCTTGAAAGATGCCGTCTGGTGAAGTCTACGCTCCGACCTAATGCCGGTCTATGCCGCTGTTGGATCAGAACAGATCCAACTCAAGTTAGAAAATCAATTCGCTGCCTTGGAAACCACAAATGACGTGAATGAGGAACTCCAAAAAGTTGTGGGAATCCTTAGGGAAGAAGGCACTACATTTTGTCAGATGCAGCGTACGGGCACGAAGTCTAAAATTTCGGATGAGGCTCTTCGGCTTACGGACGAGCGAACGGGAGCAACAGCAAGCCAAAAAGGGAGCTCAATCAAAAAATCAGTAAGCTAGTGGGACGTGACCTCCAATGCTCAAATACTCGCCGAATAGAAAAGGCATATGAGCAAAATTGGGGGTCAAAAGTTTTCGCCCAGCAATTGAGTAGATCCCATTTGACGAAGCTCAAAACCAATAATGGCACAACCGTCGTCTCTAATCCTTTTTGAGATCGAAGACTTCTATGGCCGATTGTACGACTCGCATGCTTCTAGTTTATGTCTCAAATCGTCTCGCAAGAAGACTTGACGAATTCCAGCCTCCTGAACAGGTTTCGCGGAGGATTTAGCACCATAGACCTGAAACCTGGGCGGTTCTGGAATCTTTGCAGCGTTGTCAAGTCTACTGGCGATACATAGAAGTGCTGAGGTTTATGTATGACGCCGCGACTATGAGGGTCCAAGTACAAAACCAATTGCGCAGGGGAGAAGACAGGGGGATGTTATATCCCCGGAACTGTTCAATAATGTCCTGGAAGAGATGTTTAGGACGCTGGATTGGAAAGGAATGGGCATTAATATCAATGGCGAGAATATCTCACACTTACGATTTGCCGATGATACCGTCCTCATGGCAGAGTCGCTGCAAGCTTACAAAGCATGCTGACCAACCTAGATGCTTCTTGACGCATCGGTCTCGGAATGAACATAGATAAGACCAAGATGATGTTTAACGATTTTATTGAGCCGGAACCGTTTTTATTCAATGGTGTACCTCTTGAAGTTGTCCAACAATATGTTTACCTTGGACAATTATTGCAATTAGGTAAGAACAACTTTTTGAAGGAAGCCAACAGAAGAATTCAGCGGGTTGGGCAGCATTCGGCAAGCTTCGTCAACTCTTCTCGTCGTCCATACCACAGAAGTTGCTAGAAGTTTGCATGCGCATGAAGTTTCGTATTTTTTACAGTCAAAATGTACCCAAAACAATGTCGTTCTTTATAGGTGTGACGGAAAGGGATGTTCAATTTTCATTGCAACATCTTAATCACAGACTATAAAACAATAATAATTGATTATGAAAATCGAAATAACTTTATTTGCTTATTCGTAATAAATTCATAAAAAAGTTTCCACAAGCTAATTTGAATTTAGTTCTGTAAAAATGTCGCGTTTTATTTGGTCTACATGGTCTATTACTCTATGAGCAACCAAGTAAAAAAAAATACTATCAGTTGGAAAAAAAAATATCATGCTTTCACCCGCGACTTAACTGGAATAATAATAACTCGAAGAACCGACAACCGTTTGGGGCGTTTTGGGACAAATATAAAACCTTTTTTCTGGTAAATTGCATTAACACTGGCAGGCACAATCTTTCAAATGAAGACTGTCTAAAATTCAGCATTGTTTACTGTGATCACTCGTAAATTTTCAACAACTATGGAAAAATCTGAATTTCGTGCCGTTATAAAACATTTTTTTATGAAGGGTTGCAGTGCTGCCACAATAAAAACTGAACTTGCTTCTGTTCATGTCACTAACGCACTAACGTTGCAGACAGTTTATAACTGGATATATGTGGTCGGTCAAACACATCTGATGCTCCACGCTCTGAGCCCCGATTCTGTAAGCTTTTGAACCGCGATAGCGCAAGTCGATCGCTTGATTTTTTTTGAGAAATTTTCTTATTTACCACTTAAAAGTGCTAATAGCTTACAGAATCGGGCCCTGGTCGCCCAATCGAAGTCACTACTGAGGATGTTGTTGAAGAAGTCCATAATATTGTACTCGACGACCGCCGAGTGAAGGTGCGTGAAATAGCTGAGTACACAGGCATCTCCACTGAACTAGTAAATAAAATCCTGCATGAAGATTTGGGTATGACAAAGCTGTCTGCACGATGGGTGCCACGTTTGTTGACAAAATCCACGAGTTGGGCTTCGAGCTGGTTCCGCATGCTCCGTATTCGCCGGACCTAGCTCCGAGCGATTATTACCTATTCCCAAATCTGAAAAGATGTCTTGGAGAGCAAACATTTTTGACAAATGAGGACTGCATCGCAGGTGTAAACGGCTATTTTGAAGACCTCGACAAAACGTATTTTTTGGAGGGGATAAAAATATTGGAAACTCGCTGGAAATGATGTTGAGAAATAAATGTAAATTGTTTAAAAAATATATTTTTTTACTTTTTAAAACGACTTATCAAACAGCCCTCGTAAGTCCGGGTTTCTGTCCGGATTTCTGTTCTCCTTTACAGGTCGCATTTCTCAACCGATCTAGACGGAACTTGGTATTCAGGTTAACAAATTGAATTTTTTAGTCTCTGGGGATTTTCAATTTTTAGCTCTAATTGCTCACTTTTAGGTTCCTACCAGTGGAATCAGCCTTTTACCTACAAGGTAATTGATGGAGCACCTTGGTTATTACTGTTACTTTTACAATAAGGTAACTAGATGGCGCTACTGTGCGCCGCTAGATCGTTTGCAAAAAAGTTTATGCTCGCGAGGTCTACAGCTTACAGAGCCACTAGTATTGGTTGGTGTCACGCATGAAATTGGACAAGAAAGCCAAAAAATATAGATATGCTTATTGGTTACAACAATGATGAAGGCTATCGAGGTTGGGTAAAAACACTCAAAACAAATGAAGAGTTTTTGCCGAGTCTGATGTCCAGGACATTTCATCAAGCGTAGATGTTTTACGGAATATTGAGACAGACAGACCGACAAGAGGAATTAAGAGATCTTAAATTTGAACAACCTCAAGAAGTACCTCCATATTATTTATTCTGTGGCGCAAGTATATATAAAAAAACTAACTACTCTTTGGATGAACCGATTTTGATAAAAAAAATATATATAAACCTCCGCAGGACTCCAAGGAATACATTTCAACAAACAGGATGAAAATCCATCCAATGGTTTTTGCGTGATAAAGTCACAGACAGACAGATAGACAAAAAATCTAAACGATATTTTTGGATTCTCCTACTTTCAACTTTACTCAAATAAAAATGTTATTTATAATATATCTTCCATGCACAGATTTTACTTTGTTTATAGTTTTATTATATGTGTAGATATTTAAGTAGATAGATATAGATAACGTACGTACTAGAAAAGTCACAATTAGAATATATAACATAAGTGAGCAACATAATTATATGATCGTTTTTTTTCAACCTCGTTCAATAATCGTTTTTTTCCTACACTACTCCAACCCTAGAAATATCACTCTGGCAGCTGTCTTGGCGATCAAGCTATGTTGTACAAACTATAGTTAATTTTTTCTATCCCTTCAATATGGGTATCACATGAACGGTAATCAGTAGAACACATTACACTTTATAAAAATAAAATTAAAAAAGTAGGTAAAAATGTTTTAAGTTAAACGGTTCTGTATGTACTAAAAGCTAATAAATAAAATAAAATCGTGGGGCGTAGCGTAACAAGAGTAATAGAAATTCGATATCGTTCTAAACAGACATGAAAAATAGCGGCCAATCAGGGACCTTGCCGTCGCCGGCAAGGGTAAAATCAGGTAAAAAACAGGTCAGCCCATATTTACTCCAATCAACGAGGAAACTCTTTGTATGGACACCCTGATAATAATTCCTCGTCGCTGAAACTTTGCAGTGTGATAATAGATCACGTTTTTTTAATCTTAATGTTAGGTATTTGTACCTAAACATGGAAATCACTTCTAGCTAGCTCTCAGTGGAAAATTGTTCCGGTACATGTTAGTATATGTATATTAATATATTTAGGTTACGATTTGGAAGAGCTGGAATTTAAAAAATCCTATTTAGTATCATAACTTGTTCTGCCTATATTTAGTTTTTTGTACGTTTTAATTTCTATAAATGTATCGCTATGCACAATTATCAAGAAGATTTGACTTTTCACGCGTTGTTGATAGTCGCCACGGCACCGGCGGGCGGGCGGCGCTAACTGATCTCGAGTTAACTAATCGCATGCCGGCGGGAAGCGCTTACCGACTTTGACTCGACCAATTGCGTGCCAACATTTTAAACGCCAAATCGTCGACCAATGCAATTGACGTAGAAAGTTTATGAGTTCTTCATTGTATTGCTGTTAGTTGGTATTTGTTAGAGTCCTACATTGAAGCGGTAACTGTATGACAGTTATATTCCCTTACTTATTATTATTCATATGTATCATACATAACATAAAACAAAGTAGCTTTCCGCCGTCTGTCCGTAACGCTTAATCTTTTAGCTACGCAACGGATTTTAATGCGGTTTTCATCATCAGTTAGATTATTTTTCACGGAAGTTTTATATATATGCTGTGCCCGCGGCTTTGCCCGCGTAGTCAAAATGCATGGGTTTTTTTTGCGCGGTACCCTAATTTTCAAAAATAAAAGTAGCCTAAGTTACTCCTTATAACATCAGCTATCTGCCAGTGAAAGTCCCGTCAAAATCAGTCCAGCCGGAGATTTTTATTATTATGGATATGGATAATACGAGCATAAGATACCTGAACGTAGCAAGGTGGGAGGCGGCGATCGAAGCCGCCGTCCCCCGAAGAGGAGTAAAGGTCGAGTGTGCGAGAACTACATTTTTCACCTCTTTTTCTCAATTAAACATGTGCGAAGCCGGGGCGGGTCGCTAGTTAAAGTATATGTCAATGATTGTTGACTCGTTATTATTGAGCAAGTAGTATTGTATTGTCCCGTCCATTCATTTTATTTTGGTCGAAGGGTACTCCCCAAAAAACTTTAAAATTACAGATTTACCGAAAATTTGAACCTTATTTTCTAGTATTTTATGAGAACTTACTTGGATTAGCCCGTGTGCCGCGCCGCGGTTTCGACCCCCCCTCCCCCTTGAAGTCTTTGTCCTTCTCCTTGTCCTTCCCCTTGTTCTTTTTAGCAGCCTTCTTCTTCTTGCTCTTCTTGCGACTGTCGTCGCTCAGGTCCGAAGAATCGTCCGTTAAATCTTCGCTTGATGATTCCTGGGTAACATACATCATACATTAAAAAGAGGTCTCAATAAGGGAGCACTATTAAAATTTAGAGTTTTTTTTCGTGCAATTGGCAACTCTGTTTGTAGTTTTATATTTTTTTACTGATGGTAAACTTTATTTTATGAAACTAATTTGAATATTTTGGCTTTCTATTATCATCAGCCCGTATTCGTCCACTGCTGGACGTAGGCCTCTCCTTGTGAACGCCACTGAGCCCGATCTTCGTTTTTTTTGGCTTTCTATGTGGTATTTGATTTTTAATGCGTTTTCAAACTTTTTATCGCGATGACGTCATAAAGTAGGCTGAATATGTATGCCGACGTACGTATGGAAGATATCTTATGAAATGAAGTTCTCGATGAGATCTATCCCTTAATTAAGTAAAGAAACTACTAGTCTAGGATCAATAGTTTCAGAGTTAAGCCCTTTTAAGTTTGACACCTGTCATAAGAAATGAAGATCTCGATGAGATATTTACATACATACATACCGTTTAAAATCATAACCCTTCTTTTTGCTTCGCCGTAGTCGGGTAAAAACTGGGGTACTTGGTATCTCTATGCAATGAGTAGAAGCCGAGCAACCGATAGATATTAGTATATTGGCATTTTAGGTCTTGGAATAGCACATGGTACTTTAATGACCACGCGAGCGAAGCCGCGGGAACAGCTAGTACGTAATAATGTTCTAAAGGAAAAAATCCCATCCCCGTAAGACGGATTTAGAAACTAAGGTAACAATTTGGATGATGATGTCACGGTAGCCGAATTGGTTAAAGGCATGGGTGATGCGGGTTCGAATCCCGTCCACTATCGTGAAAATTATTAGATAATACATCATTAGCCGTCGCTCGTCATTGTTGAGTGAAATGTTTGTTTACTTTATTTGTTTGTGGTAATCTGAATTATTTGTTTTGCACATTGAAATGCCTAAAACGACAGATAATCTTATGGTGGACATTATAACAAAATATTTTGTCTAAAGCATTTAGTTACTTACGTCTGGTGTAGAGTCGTCATCAATAAAATCAACCAATGATCCCTCAGAGTCCTCCTCTTCTTTGTCTCTCTGAAAAATATATTATAATTATGTAAATATTTATAATATATTTTTATGTTGAATAGTAAATTCAACATAATAATTATGTGTGTTTAATAAAATTCTTCAAATATAAAAGTGACTTCAAATTGATGCAGTAGTCGCAGCGGATCTTTATGGTTGTGGAGTTACGCTCTGTGAAAGATTGCGCAGGTACTGCTGTCAGGATAAAACAGCATAAAGTAAGAGCGAGATAGAATATGCGAAAAACATGAGTGAGCATGCAGTTATACAATGCTGTCTTCACCTTCAACATTGGGATTGCGCCTGAAAAATAGCAATTTGCGCACCATACTAGCACACAACTTCCGAGACACAAAGGTCCGCTGCGACTACTGTACTACTGCACCAATTAAGGTGAAATTTTTGTTTGATCACATAGAATACTTTCTTTTTTAAAACGGTTTGTGAGAGTTGAAGTCGCGTGGCAAAGGTTATATTAATATATTATCTCACAATTTTGAGAGATTTACCATATTTATTGTAAGAAGTCTATCTAACCTAACCTCACAACAAGCCCTTTCATTTCATATTGTGACATACAGTGTGGTAGTCTGCAATTTTTTTTTATTTCTAATTATCCCCCAAAACCGAAAAAAAAACAAAATGAAAACATTACAAGTCCGTGTTTGGGTCACAGATATTGGAGTAACAAAATATGTTAACTTCATCGGTCCATAGATTTGGAGCAACTAGGCTGTGACAGACGGAGGAGACACACGAGTGATCCTATCAGGGTTACGTACAGATCACTAAAACATCATATCAGTTCATAAATCCTGGAGAAATGAGTGAACATATCTCATATCTTATAACTTGAGAACCTTTGAGAAATCAATTAAAAAAAGTAACATAGTATGTTTACCTTCTTCTGCTGCAAGATCTCGTATCTCTCCGAGTTGTACTTGAGCACGAGCGGGTGCGTCCATATCCGCTGCAGCGACTGGAAGTCGGGGAACAGGAAGCCCGACGACTTGCCGGGGAGCGGCCTGCGCGAAACCAATGGTACATTGTAACTTACGTGGTTAGATTAGTTATCATGTCACGGTCACGGTTATGTCACGGTCATGTAACGGTCACGGTTATAATAATAATAATAATAATAATAAAATGTATTTATTGCAAACAAACAAAAACAATCAACATAATCAACAAAATAGATATACCACGATAACATGACTCGCGACAATTAGTAACATTAAATTTACCGTGCCGCGTCATGTTAGCATGCATAACTGATGGTTTTTTACAATATTGAGTTATGTTACGGTCGAGGTAAATGAAAATAAAGTTAATTATATAAATGGGACTTGATCGCGCTAATGTAAAGATGTCATTTTAAATTACCCGAGTGCGCGGAGGGTATTGTGTTTATCAGTCTATTAGCTGTTTATGTTTGTATGTTCCTTTGTGCCCTATTTTTTCTAGGATATTAAAAACCAATGCAAAAGTAGGTATAGCACCCAATGATCTTGATGTTTTGTGACAGACTTATTTCGTTTCCATGGCAACCACAGTCCATTCTGTGATGGCAACCGTTCCTTAGAGTGAGTAATCAACATTTTCCAATTTTACCGCGGAAACTTTCAATTTTCCGGGATAAAAAGTATTCTATGTTTTATTCTAGGGTATAAGCTGTCTCCATTCTAAATTTCATCAAAATCCGTCCAGCCGTTATCGCGTGAAAGCTCCCCAAACAAACAAACACACAACTTTTCACTTTTATATATTGGTATGGATTATAAGTGAACAATATACATGTTAAAATTCAATTATATGTGTAATATTAATATTAATAATTATTATTAGTTTTATACCTTACATTCTAAGTTAATTGTTTTGTATCGTTCATTCGGAATTTTGTGTCAATAAACTATTTTATTATGAATATTTCAACATACCTTCTAGAGAAATTGTCTAAATAATGTTGGTACAGCTTGGTCTGTACTTCCGACAGCGTGATGAATACAACATATTCGTGCTTCGGCGGCAGGAAGGGCGCCAGCACCCCGTAGTCCCTCCTCTGTAATCATTACAAACAATTGTTGAGTTGAGATACTCTTTACATAATGGGAACTTACGAAACATTTCTTAGGAACTCCTAATTTCATTTCTTAACATAATTTCTATAGGTAAGCTGTTTTTTGTACCAATGAACACCTTTTTAAACCCTAGATAGATAACCTACGTCGAATCGACGTATTCGATTGTGAAAAATCGATGTATCTGGTTTGTGTTTCGCGTTACTAAGCTGGCCTTGCCTGGCTTACAGGACACACCCGTATCGCTCAGTTAAGTACAATACTTTCGTCAGTATTTACCTACCGTGCGTCGAAGTGACGTATGGTTAAGGCCCGGTTCCTATAACCAAAAAACAAATCGTATTACTTACGACCAGTTAAAGATTATACCAGGCGTAATTTAAAACCGTTCCTATAAAAAACGGCTCGTAAGACAAATTACCGATGGTTAGCTACTAACGGATAGGTGGGCTACCAGCTACTATCAGTAAGCGTAAAGTATGGAGATGACATTGAAAGGTGTTTCTATAAAAAAATAGACGACAGTGAACTGTCAAAATCACTACGCGTAGTTGAAAGTGCTACCGGTGAAATTTGACCGGTAACGGTGGGAAACGTTCAGTTAATCTCGTGTTTCGTTACTACGAAATTTGCTGAAAAAAACGAAAACTAATGCAATAAAGTTATTTCAATGATATTAAACATTAAAATAACTTCTTATTTTTTTATTACTTTTTAACCAACAAGCTCGGGAAGATTCTGTTTGTCATTGGAAATCTGAGTGCAAAAGTGCATTTTACCCGCTAGCGCTAGTTTTTAAAATTCGAACATATCTATTGAATAATTTCTATACCGCCACTCCACTGAAAATAAATTAATACTTGTTTATATTATATTATTATTCGATTCGATTCTACTTGACTCTACTCCACTCTATTCAACTCTACTCGACTCTACTCGATTCTAGTCCACTCTAAACGACTCTACTCGTTTTTACTCGACTCTCCTCGACTCTTCTCGACTCTAATCGACTCTACTAGAATACTAGACTCCAATCATTTTTACTCGACTCTACTAGACTCTAATCGACTATACTCTACTCGACTCTGCTTAACTCTGCTCGGTTCTACTCCTCTCTATTCGTCTCTACTCGAATCTATTCGACTCTACTCCACTCTACTCGACCCTACTTGTCTCTACTCTACTCTATTCGACTCTACTCGTCTCTATTCTGCTCAACTCTACTCCACTCTACTCGACACTACTAGAATACTAGACTCCAATCGTCTCTACTCGACTCTACTAGACTTTGATCGTCTTTACTCGACTCTAATCGACTCTACGCCACTCTACTTGACTCTATCCATCTCTTTTCATTTTCAATTCTTTTCTACTCTCTTCTACTCTGTTCTACTGTGTTCTACTCTGTTCTACACTGTTCTACTCTGTTCTACTGTATTATACTGTATTCTACTCTTTTCTACTCTACTCGACCCTACTTGACTCTATTCAACTTTACTCGACTTTTCTCGACTATAATCGCCTCTTTTCGTTTCAATTTGACTCTATTTGACTCTTTTCAACCCTATTCGACTCTTTTCGATTCTATTATATTCGATTCTGTTCGACTCTATTCTATTATGTTTACACATCTGCCAGGCATCCCGCGACGACACATTTTTTTATTATTATTATAAACACTAATTTAATATATTATTTTAGCTGTTTTTCTTGCACCTATCATTTTCCTCGCTGTAGTGAGGTGATGAGTTGTGTTTTTCGCACGGCAGCAAAGTTAATCTGCGTCTCGCCTTGCATATCAACTGACTATTGTTTTTTTTCTAATATATTTTGATAATTCGCAGTTGCACCAAACGCAAAGAGAAATAAGGAGTTCCTTGGGTAGCTTACTTACGGGTGCTCGTCGCTGGTAAGCACCGAAAAAACATTGTGAAACGTTATGAGAGGCCTCGTTAGCGGTAGCTTTAAAACAAATGGTAACCAGTAACAATTACGGACCGCTGATTATAGGAACCGGGCATAAGTCAACTTCAGTAAAAATGCATTTTTTTTTAAATAAATAAAAGTGTACAATTAGAATTAAAAAAGTTATCTACGATTAAACAATTTAATGACATCACAAATTCGTGTACACGATGCAGAAATCAGTGGGTTATTGCTTGAAACGAGCATTGAAGTGTTTCAAGGGTCGGATAGTGAAATTGAAGACAATTTATTAGAGGATGAAGTAGAGAGATGCCGAAGACTATACGGCGAGTACCCCACCAGTGGAAAACTCATACGTACAGTTTTTTTTCTGAAATATATCTTGAAACCCTTGAAAACACCCTTTGTAGAGAGCACAAGTACAGCACCTGTTCTAAGTACCTTTGAGGTCAAAATGAATAAAACCTTATATTTACTAAGGTTGATCATATTATAGTGATTACAAAAAGTTCGTTTTAAAAAGTTTATACAGTTAATTATAAACTTGAAGGAGATATTTATAAATGTTTGAGTTTGTCGAGTGAAAAGTACATTGTTTTGTTCATTTAATTATTTTTTCTATAAAGATATAAATATAATGTTAATAATAATGTTTTCATTTAAGCACAACACAATTATATTTATTAAGACATACTACCACATTCATAAACTTTAAGCATAATCCAAGATATGCCTACTCAAACATGCGCACGTCGAATCGACGTATGATTATCTTTAATGCATAATGAAATATGGTTATCTATCTAGGGTTCAATAATAGGGTACTTGACAGTAAACGATAACTAGTACATTATCAAAGTAGTAGAAAAAAAAACGACAACCTTGTTAAAACTTATCAAAAAAAAATGCCTATGTTACTTGGGATGATGTAAGGATTCTAACGATACCCCATACATCCAAATCTGTTCAGACATTTAAAAGTTATGGTGGAACAAAGAAACTCGCATACAAACATGCATACATGAACGTTATACTCCTTTTTTAGGCAGTCATGCAAAAATATATCAATTATTGTACTTATATAATGTACTAGCTGTCGCCCGCGACTTTGTACGCGCGGATTACAGTTTACAGGGGTTCACGAACCGGTTCGGTATTCGTGGCGAAGCCCACGGGGCACAGCCAGTAGCCTTTAACACTGATGACGGTTCATGTGTTTACCTGTACAGCTCCGTCCAACATTTTGTGCAGCACGTGGGAGCGTCGCTTCATGATCTTGATGTCGAACTCCGTGGAGTCCGTGTACTGCCCGTTGGTGATGGGGTTCACGAACCGGTTGAGGTACTCGTTGTACTTGCCCAGGAGGTTGGGCTTCACGAACGTCACCATGCAGTAGTCTGCGGGTATATAAATAAATCTTTAATTCTTGGTATGAATTTGTATTTTGAGATGGATCTACAGATGCTAGTTTGAACAAAAAATTTATGGTGGGTAGCCCCCAAACGAATGGACCAATTTTGATACTGTTTTTTTAGGTTTGAAAACTGATGTGGTCGATATGGTTCTTAACTATGTGGGGGAGGGGGGAGGGAAAAGGTGAAAAAAGGGGGGGGTGGTGAGAATCGTATCTTACAAACGAATGGACAAATTTAGCTGCGGTTTTTTATGTTTCAAAGCTGAGATAAATAAGATTGTTCTTAGCTATAATTGGAGGGGTGGAGGAGGGGGGCGAGAGGGGGAGGGAATGGGAGTGAGGATCGTAGCTCCCAAACGAATGGACCGATATTGATGCGGTTTTTTATGTTTGAAAAATGATGTGATTGTTATGCAACCGTTTCCTAAAATACTAATGTGGTATCGGATCGAGCCGCGCGGCGCGGTGCGATAGGCTAGGTGAAGGGTGTGTGCTATCTAGATACTTACATTCTTTCAGATTGTTCTGCAGCGGAGTTCCAGTGAGTACGATGCGGCGAAGCGTCTTGATCCTGTTCATAGACTGCGATAGACTCGTCTTCTCGTTCTTTAGCAGATGCCCTTCATCGCACACTACGAGGTCTGGCCCTGGAACATAAACAAGTACTTATTAATCAATTAGCTGTGTGATTTCTCTGGGTTATGATATTTATGTGGCCTATGTGCTATTCCAAGACCAATACTCAAACTTCCTGCAGCCGTCAAATAATTTTTGATGTGTAATATTTTTCACTCGCTTCCCTGAAATCCATGGGAGTGATTTTGTTACAAGTTTTAGACAATGTGTAACCGGAAGTGTAATAGGAAGCCATCACATAACTTTTTTATAGTGCTAAATAAAAATTTCAGTCGGGAATATAACTCAGGTAATTCAGACTATCAGCCGAACGGTTCCCGGCGGAGCTATCAACACATACAATTTTCTGACGAAAAGTTAGTTGAAGTAGTTGCTGATTCACAGTTGACCAATGAGCGCGCGCGGTGCTAGAGTATGTTAATGTTGCTACCAAGGCGAGATGTCAGATATTAAACATCATATGCTCGCTCGTTTTTTATCAATTGCTCGGTTTCTACTCATCAGATTAAGGTACCACGTACACCAGTTTTTAAGACCTATCCAACAGTGACCGCATCACAATCGATCCAGTAGTTTTTACGTGATGCGCAAACAAACAAGATTTTAAAGAATGTTGTATTCTTGTTCAGTAGCTTACCCAGGTGTGTTCAAGATAAGAGTGAATAGGTATCTACTATGTAAGTGTGCTACACCTTCGACCACATCATCGCTTTCCATCAGGTGAGATTGTGGTCAAATGTTCGCCTAGTACGCTATGTAATAAAATAATTATTATAACATAAGGTCACTAGAATTATTTTTGATTATCTTAATTGTACAGACGTTTTGGTTGTTTATTATATATTTAAGTATGGACAGATTCCAACAGGAGCTTTTTAGTTTTTTTTATAGGTAAGCGTGAGTAAACCTCCGGTATGGACCCATCTATTTTTTTATCAAACTTAGTTCATTAGTTCGATTAGAATTTGACGCACTAATATTATAAATGCGATAGCAACATTTCTCTCTCTCTCTCTCTCTCTCTCTCTCTCTCTCTTTTTTCACCTAAAAAATGATGCTGTGGTTGAAACGTAAAATTTCAAAAATTCCAATAATTCAACTGACCAGGATCCACGAGTGCCTCTTGGAAGTTCTTCAGCATTTTCTTCTTGAACTTTTTTGAGTTGTCAGCGGAAAGATTGCGGAACATTTCATACCCGAGCACGCACACCCCGCCGTGCTCGAACCACTGGGACAGCTGGAATGATCGCTCCGAGTTTTGTTTGTACCTGGGACATTTGGTTTCAGTTGACATGGGGGCACGAAATAACACAATTACATAAGGCTAAATCTTTCTAACAGTCATCATCATCATCAGATAATTGCGGGTTTGGCCGGTTCTATATTGTGTATTCATCTTCTTTTTGAGGAACTCGTTCACCCAGTTGAATATGGTCGACAGTGGACTCACATAACTTTTGACATGCCTAACATCACAGTGAGATCTTTACAACTGCAATGAGGTAATGTACTCTCCTGGACAGCTTATAAACGTCGACCTCGTAGTCAGTTTCAGTGTATTTGAGCCACATAGTGAACTCGTTCACCCAGTTGAGTACGGTCGACAGTGGACTCCGACACGCCTAACATCACAGTGAGATAATTACAGCTGCAATGAGGTACTGTACTCACCTGGAGAGCTCATAAACGTCGAGCTCGTAGTCAGTTTCAGTGTATTTGAGCCACATAGTGAACTCGTTCACCCAGTTGAGTACGGTCGACAGTGGACTCACCTAACTTCCGACACGCCTAACATCACAGTGAGATAATTACAGCTGCAATGAGGTACTGTACTCACCTGGAGAGCTCATAAACGTCGAGCTCGTAGTCAGTTTCAGTGTATTTGAGCCACATAGTGAACTCGTTCACCCAGTTGAGTACGGTCGTCAGTGGACTCACCTTACTTCCGACACGCCTAACATCACAGTGAGATAATTACAGCTGCAATGAGGTACTGTACTCACCTGGAGAGCTCATAAACATCGAGCTCGTAGTCAGTTTCAGTGTATTTGAGCCACATAGTGAACTCGTTCACCCAGTTGAGTACGGTCGACAGTGGACTCACCTAACTTCCGACACGCCTAACATCACAGTGAGATAATTACAGCTGCAATGAGGTACTGTACTCACCTGGAGAGCTCATAAACGTCGAGCTCGTAGTCAGTTTCAGTGTATTTGAGCCACATAGTGAACTCGTTCACCCAGTTGAGTACGGTCGTCAGTGGACTCACCTTACTTCCGACACGCCTAACATCACAGTGAGATAATTACAGCTGCAATGAGGTACTGTACTCACCTGGAGAGCTCATAAACATCGAGCTCGTAGTCAGTTTCAGTGTATTTGAGCCACAGTGAACTCGTTCACCCAGTTGAGTACGGTCGACAGTGGACTCACCTAACTTCCGACACGCCTAACATCACAGTGAGATAATTACAGCTGCAATGAGGTACTGTACTAACCTAAAGAGCTCATAAACGTCGACCTCGTAGTCAGTTTCAGTGTATTTTAGCCACATAGTGAACTCGTACACGCAGTTGAGTACAGTCGACAGTGGACTCACCTAACTTCCGACACGCCTAACATCATAATGAGATAATTACAGCTGCAATGAGGTACAGTACTCACCTGGAGAGCTCATAAACGTCGACCTCGTAGTCAGTTTCAGTGTATTTGAGCCACATAGTGAACTCGTTCACCCAGTTGAGTACGGTTGACAGTGGACAAACTACTAACACCCGATTCACTTTGGTGAGATCGCTGTGAGTTAACAGTGTGTGAGTTAGTGATACCACCTGTGAAAGAAGAGTTTAGTTCCGATTTAAAGAAGTTACAGTAAAAAATAGTGATAGATATCACAGATTAGGGATTTTCATAAAGTAGACAATATTATGCAAAGAAACTTCGTTTGAAACTGCGAAAAACCATCAAAACTTGACCATTTACTTTGCAAAGTACGATCTTTTTGTATTATTAAATTGATTGACCCGACGAGCACTACAAGAAGGTCGCTCGCTTATGGTAAGCGTCACACTTTCATATACAGTGTCATTCAGAACTTTAGCTGCAAAATCACTGTGCACTGCGCTCGTCACCCTGAGACATTGTTATTTTATCTCAAGCCCAGTAATTTCGCTGGCCTTTTAAACCGGAACATAGAAATGTTTGCACACTATTGCTTGGCAGCTGTTATTAATTCTGTGCTGGCGGTTGATTATCTGGCAATATATCTGGTGGAATATTTAACAAGTGTTACCTGTTTCATAACCTTACCTGTAAAGTTTTGCCCAAGCCCATACAATGCGCTAGGATGCAGCCGGACCCTTTGTCTTTCTTTATGCGCTTGACGCTCTCAAAGCACGCGTTCCACATAAACTTTATGCCGTTTGCCTGAAATCATAGATAAGTAATCTATACTTATAATAAAGCAATAAGTACGAAAAAGTCTGTACAAAGATATTTAAAAAAAACTGATCTGGGGTACTTAAAATAAGCTACTGAATAAGAACATTAAAAAACCTGTCCGTATGTTTGTTTGCGCATCACGTAAAAACTTCTGGACTGATCAATCCGTTGAGTAGAAGCCAAGCAATCGATAAAAAACTTATTGATGGCTGAACTAATTTTGATCAAATATTGGTCTTTTAGGTCACATAGAGTACTTTGACCTGGAGAAATGACCACGCTTGCGAAGCCGCGGGGAATAGCTAGTAACTTATATGAGACACGAATATAGACTGTTTGATTGTCGTATGAGGTACTGCTGGTTCCTGGTGTCAGAGTTCGTCAGGCCATCCGAGGGCCTCATGGCTTAACGACTGCTATTAATCAATAACAGCCGAGAACAGCTTAACGTTCCCTCCGAAGCACGGAGCGATGGAAAACCGCACAAAACGTCATTGGTGTGAAGCATAGGACCGAACCCGGTATCGTTGGACTCCAAGTTACACTTTTGAACCGTTAGACTACCACCCCTTCATAGGCTAAAACATCAGGTAACAACAAGTGGTCAAAAATATAACTATTTTGTCAGTAAAGCATTACTAACAAAATAGTTATATATATATATAAAGAGGCAAGTTTATATTAGAACCAATCGTAATTTTACTACAAACAAGTTTAAAAGGTATCTTATGTGAGTGTGACAATTAATAAATAATTTCACATTAAAATTATAAATGCCAAAATGGTTGTTTATTCCTATTGTTTGTTTAACGCACCAACTAAGCGATGACGTATGGCCGTAATTTTTACACGACTGCCCAAGAAAAGGAGTGTATTGTTTTTACTTCAAGGATCTGAGAGTGAGATAGGTTAATCATCATAATCCACGAGTGCGACCAATTGATATTATAACATACAGTTGTCGAGAAGAAAATGAATGCGTAAAATTATACAAAACGATTAATTAACTATCTATGTATCTTATATACATAAAATAAAGCAGTAAGTAACAAAAAGTCTGTACAACAAAAATTATAAAAAAAAATGGTCTAGGGTATTTCAAATACTTATCCTACATACTGAACAAGTTTTATTTTTAAGTGGTGTCTGTCTGTTTGTCTTTTTTCGCAACAAGTAAAACCTTCTGGATTGATGATAATTGTTTTCACTGTTTTTCACTGTTGGATAAAAACTGGTGTACAGTAGTCGCAGCCAATGTATGTTTGTGAAGTTAGGCTCTGTGACGATTGCGCAGGTACTGCTGTGGGGATACAATAGCAAAAAGCGAAGCAGTTATACAATGCTGTCTTCACCTTCAACATTTGGATTGCGCCTGTAAAATAGCAGTTTGCGCAGCGACTAGCAGACAACTTCCGAGACACATACTTCCGCTGCGCCTACTATAGGTACTTTGTATCTCAATCCGATCGAAGAAATAAATTTGTCTTCCAGTATTTTCAAATATTCCCATATTTTCAGCTTAATTTTTTAAATGTTATCTTCTCTTACCTGATGCGGTTTCAACTTCTTGACAAGCCCTCTGTCGACCTCAATCAGCGGCTCCTTGGTTTCTGGATCGAAATCCAGGATCACCTTATCCAGAACCACCTCATCCGGCTTGCCCGACTCGTCAAACTCCAAGTTGTTGTACTACAAGCAATGAATAACTATTATACTCCAATCTACATAATTAAAACATCCAACATCTACAAAAAATATGTAAATTGAATAGTAGTTGATTCAACCGTTACTTAACCGAAAAAAAATAAAACAAAAAAAAAAATTGCTCACTTCCGCCAAACTGTACATCAAAGTATAAATGTTTGTGTAAATGTTGTATAAATGGCAAAATAAAAATAAAATAATAAATTAACAACCCACGCTAACCAACCCTTCAAAATCAAAATTGAACTAAAGTAAAATCCATACCAATATATAAAAGTGAAACGTTGTCTCTTTGTTTGTGGAGTTATAACGCGATTACGGCTGGACGGATTTTGATGAAATTTGGAATGGAAATCGCTTATACCCTGTAATAAAACATAGGATACTTTTTATCCCGGAAAATGATAAGTTACCAGGGGAAAACTGTAAAATGTTGATTACTCGCTTTACGGAACGGTTGCGATGGAAACGAAATAACAAGTCTGTCAAAAAACATGGAGAGCGTTGGTGCTACACCAACTTTTGCATTGGTTTTTAATATCCTAGAATATAGGATGCTTTTTTCGTGATATTCTATAGTCCGCGCGGACGAAGTCACAGGCGAAAGCTAGTAAAAAGATATAGCAAACAAGTCGAACCAGGGCGGTCGCACTCCGCAACAAGTACAAATAAATTTGAGGACCCAATATTCGGGTCCGTTCAGTCGAGTGTCAAGCGTGCGCTCGATGAGTCGCGCGCCTTGTACTTAGCGATAGAGCACCTACTTACGTAAAGTTATTGACAAACTTTATTCGTGTTTTAATTATGAGTACCAAGAAGAAAGCTAGAAAGTACTGCATAGCATTCGGCTGTTTGAATAGTGATAGAAATTACGAATTGTCATTCTTTACGCTTCCAAAGGATATTGAAAGGTAATAAATTGTAATACCTATAATAGGTCCTAGTTATGTAGTTAGATATTGATATTTTTTTATTACGTAGGTTCCTATAGTTTTATGTTATTTCATTTGTGTTCCATACCGAAGCTATGCATATTTAAGGTTTTTCCGCAAAGAAATAAAGTCGTTTATTAAATCGATCAACGTAACTTTATAATTGATTATAGTACGTATTGTTGATCGGAAAATGAATTATTGTGCTGACTTAGTAAGTAGCCTACAACTAATTAGGAATTTATATAATATATGTCTCGTATAATACCTACCTACTTTTAATACCTTTTATTACGTACGTAGCAATTTATTTTTCACTCATTAAAAAGCATGGAATTCAGACAGGCACCTTTATTCATCAAAGTGCAATACCTATAGGATATAATCATAATCAACCAACGACACGTAGGTAGATATCTCACAAAAGTTATCGGCGGTCTGAAAACGGCTATCCCGTAGATAGTAAAAATGAGGTAGTAGGTCTATTCTGGTAAGAATGTCATTGTATGTAATAGAACTATTTTAATTTATAATAATAAGTAATAACATAATACATTATTACTTATTTATTCTGTTACAATATCTAAGTCATAACATATCACAGAATAATTAGTAGTACAAGTACCTAGTCATATCTTAATACAACCCTACCGAGCGAAAAAGGGACAGAGCGATTCTGAAACGGTTAGAGCAATGGAAGTTCTCGCGCGTTGTGATATGGTGCATTCTAGCCTACACGCGGTGGGCGAGCGCCTTCTAGGTAAATATAATTGAAAGCTCGCAGCGCCGTACGAGTTAAATTGCACTTTATAGCGTTGTAGCGAGAGTCGCTATTTATTTAAATGACTTTACTCAGTTAGCCTTCTGTACTTGTACTATTATTTATTCTGTGCCTGAACTACCTATTTTACTTCCTACCCAATATATGAAACCAAACCCCTTTCTTTATTTTTTCCTTTTTATCATTAATTTGACGTACAGTTTGTACATATAAAAGTTGTCTGTTTGCTGGTTAGTTCGTTTATTTCTTTGGGGCGCTTACACGCCAGAACGGCTGCATCAAATTTGATTATGTTTTGTAACAACTTACCATTTTCTGTCTTTCAGCAATACGAGCCATTCTTTCCTTTTCCTCGCGGGCCGCTTTCTTTGTAGCTTCTTCCAATTGGTTTTTACCCATAACCTAGACGAAAACATAATTATATTAGTTTTAGTGTAACAATTAACAGGTTTTAACTAATAAACAATTATGCCGTTATAAGTTTTAACTAATAAACAGTTATTCCGTTCTAAGTTTTAACTAATAAACAGTTATACCGTTATAAGTTGTAACTATTAAACAGTTATTCCTTTATAAGATTTAACTAATAAATAGTTATGCCTTTATAAGTTTTAACTAATAAACAGTTATGCCTTTATTAGTTTTAACTAATAAACAGTTATGCTATTATAAGTATTAACTAATAAACAGTTATTCCGTTATAAGTTTTAACTAATAAACAGTTATACCGTTATAGGTTTTAACTAATAAACAGTTATTCCGTTATAAGTTTTAACTAATAAACAGTTATGCCGTTATAAGTTTTAACTAATAAACCTTTATTCCTTTATAAGTTTCAACTAATAAACAGTTCTGCCGCTGTAAGTTTTGATACATCAACACAAAACCCAACTAGATAACTATTATACTTTTTTATGACTTTAGCATTAACACCTGCTTAGCGATAACATCTATACTTATAACAAAGCAGTAAGTAACAAAATTGATGTACAAAGAACATAATAAAAATGTCTTAAAATAAGCTACTGATCATTTTGTTTAGATGGTGTCTTTGTGTTTGATTGTTCACACATCACTCAAAAGCTACTGTGCAAACCGCATCACAATCAGTCTAGTGATTTTTACGTGATGCGCGAATAAACAGCCAGACAGACACTATTGAAAAAAATATTATATTCTTGTTCCGTAGCTAATTTTACGACTAGACCAACTTTCTTTTGATTATCTTCATTGTTTATACTTTTTATTACTTACTGATTTATTTTATGTATAGATGTTTGACTTATATGAAGTTATGTTTACAGACTGAACAATTACCTTTCGTATATTCTTTCTGCCATGTTTGTTCTTGCCTTCAGTTTCCGATTCGGAGCCAGACATGTCGCTGTCTTTTAAAGACTTGATGCGACGTCGCTTCTTTTTACTGAAATTCCATACATCAATATTATTATTTGTTACAGATTAATTAAACTGGTAGAAGATTTGGGCTTTCTGTAATAGACTTTCTTGTACAGTTCTTGCAAGTCATGAGTGCGCTTGGAGTGGCTCTTGTTAATGTTAAAGCCGTACCTGAAGGTTCAAATAGTATGAATTGAAAAAAAAACGTGTCACCTAAGGATTACTCGTGCGTCTGTCTCTCTTTCCGTATGTCACACCAATTTGCACCAAATCTACTGAACCGATTATGTTGAAATTTGGTACACATATGAATTTCTGTGACCCAAACACGGACGGGTAACGTAAATAAATGAATTTTGAATCTAATTGGCATAAAAAATAATACATTGCAATTTAAATACAATAATTATAAAACTTATCTTCAAAATGTTGTACATAGCATTTACCATGCCAATCGTATTCAGGCATACGCACACTTTTACATGTATACAGATACGACTTCAATACATCCAAGAGACCGCGTTATCTCAATCTCAAGGCGAAATGTGTTCCAAATTTGAAGAATCATCCTCACGAAAATTTAAAACTAGACCTTTCAAAACGATTAATTGACTTTATTTTTTTGTGTGTAATAAATGTTCATAAAATACTTTATCCGGATGTGGTTACTGAAACACGATTCTCTATAGAAAAAATACGTAAAGCTTGATAAAAAAAACACCCGTTTTGACGTTCCCCATCGATGGAATGAATCAACTTCATTCAGTTTCTATAGAAGATATTTTTACAAAATAAAATGTGTGTAATTCCAACAACATTAATTAATTGTTGTTAACAATTAGACTCGACCCAGTAACACTTTGCATTTAACTACGGACTTGAAAAGAAAGACACATTTACAGTACATACATTATATAACAAAGGCGAGCTTAATTCTAAGACGAGTTTTCTTAGAGCAAATCCCGAGAAAAAATAACGTTCAAACGAGCAATGCAGACAGTAGAGATATCCTTACCCTCCTTCATTAGAAGAGGTGCTGCCGACAGACGCGTCGCTGTCAACAGCCTTCTTCTTCCGTTTGGAACGCTTGGTGAGCTCCGAGTCGTCAGAGTCCTCGAAGTCGCTCAGTTTGACGTCTGCGTCCTTCTTGCGCGACGATCCCACTTCTGAGTCGGAGGAGATCATCGCGTTCGCTTTTCGCCTCCTTGCATTCAGCCTGCGGGACAGAAATTGTTCTTACTGTCACACTTTATACATATAAAACTAATCTTCAGGCGAGAATGGTTTGAATTTACGGAACAGTCAGTAAAAAAGTCGGTAAAGTGTAATGACCAAGATTACATGTAACTAATATGTGGAAAAAATATTGTATATTTAGAAGTAAAATGAAAGCTTGAACATGTTCAGCGACTTTTTAACTGTACCAATGTTGGAGAACTACTATTGTGGGGTTTGGTATATTGTCAGCCAATTAAAACAGAAGTACTGATTTCAAAAATTTTTGCAATCCCTTTACCCAGACCGACTAACAATTTATATAATGTACCGTAAAACCGGGATTTAAAAGTATTCTGCCATTCCATTACATACAATATTTGTTTTGTTTTCCATTTTTATCTGCTATCAGTTCATAAACTCTGAGCAGATGTGTTGGGCGTCTAAGTCTTGTGGGAGTAGCGGGTCCATCGACCCGTCCTCCTCTCACTTTACATCCAGTTTCATGATGTGGTTTCTTTTCAATCTCTTTGGGTGATTGATCGTCAGTAAGTCCGCCGCAAGGGTGTTTGGGTGGGTGGCTAGTCTTTGCTTGTAGTTAGCTGAGTACTGGTTAATCTTCTCACTAACTGTGATAAGCTTAGCTCTTCGTAAAGTTCAGTTTCTTATGAACCACAGAGCGCTGGATAAGTTTCACAGGATGCCATTTTGAGCTCTCTGTATAATTGGAATTTCACGCCGATCCCCAGAGTTACATAGATTCCGTAAGTCCAGATTGGTTTTAGAACAACTTAACATACAATAGTTAACATAAAATAATTAATTGAAAAAAATGGCGTTTCAAAGTAAAATACTCACTTATCTTCATCATCGGAATCATCTTTATTGGCAGCCTGTAAATGTAATATTCACATGTTAGAATTAAGAACAGTGCCAGGTGGTTTTTAGAACAACCACATCATCGATTTCCATCAGGTGTGATTGTGGTCAAGCGGTTGCCTAGTCCATAGTACTAAAAAGGTGTAACTAATAATAATTATTAATATAAAGTTTTTTTCATGTAACTGTGCTATAAATAATATTTGGTTAGTGATAAGGCGCGCTTAACTCATCTTGAGAGAAGGAAGAGTCACTCCATCCCATTAGACCCACCCCTTATTCAGAGAGAAGAGCCACTCTTACCTAACCCACCACATCTTGAGACAGAAGAGCCACTCTCGCGCTTTAGACCCACCATATCTTGCGAGAGAGACGAGTCACTCTCACCCTTCTCACCCACGTACCTCATCTTGCGAGAGAGAAGAGTCACTCTCTCCCAATAGATCTTCTTTAACGAGGTGTTCAACTCCGTTGAAACTGGGTATTGTCACTGGTGGTAAGTCTGTAAAGTGGAAAGCACATATTAATAAAAGGTGTAAGTGGGAGTAAAATATAACCCAGGGCCATTATTCTCTATGAACACGCGTAACGCGTCGTGCTGTGGAATCGTTCAGAAAAGTACGGCAATTCTCGAAGATGCACGAACAATTCCACGCAGATATCTTAACACGGCGCGTTACGTGGCCGAGTGACAATAGAGAATAAGAGCCCAGGTGTGTTGAAGACAAGAGTGGATAGGTATCTACTAGGCAAACGTGCTACACCTTCAACCACATCAATGCTTTCCATCAGGTGAGGTGAGATTGTGATCAAACTATTGCCTAGTCTGTAATTTAAAAAAACAGGCTCTCACTAGATTGATATAAATGACAATAACAAATAATTATTTACTATTAATTTATAGTTAACTGCACTAAGCTAATGAATTATGAAAGTTAAATCTATTTTTGATTATGATCGTGCTGACCCTATTAACTAGCTTCACTCTGTATTTATACAGCAACTAAAGTCCGCTAAGTCACCTACTTAGGGGAAGGGATCAGGTAGAAAGTTATGTTATGCTATAAGCTATGTGAGGGCAGCCGGGGTTCAGATTCGCTTTTTAAATTTTTAGTTCCATCATATGAATGGGGAACTTTTTTCCATTAGAAAATTATAATATAATGGGGAAGTTTCTTTCGAATGAAAACAATTTATTTTTATGTACATTGATCGAATTAACAATTAATTAATTAACAGTGGTGGAAGAACTATTTAAATATCTTGAAAAATGAGGAAGTTATTCCAGTTTTGCTGCAGCGTTTCGCGTCGCTCGTTTGCGGTGTGACGTCACATCACAACTCTCATTGGCCGCCTCGTATGTGCTAGGAAACCTATGGAGCAATCAGTCTTCCGTTTCCCGTTCAAAAACTAATGAAAAACTTTTTCTTATGTATTTTTTAGAGTTACCGGTTTTTAGCCCGGTTAAGTTTTGGTAATAAGGAGAGTGAGGATCTGGTGCCTGAGACCAGATCAAGAGCCCATGGATCTCGGTTCTTACTAAAAGTAGAGTCATGGGAATTTGTTCTCCTATACTTGCCTAAGGAGCTCTTATTACAAACTTTATTTTGAGAGTCTGATGGAAGATCAGGTTATGATCCTAATGCCTATGGATCCCAGTTCCTAATAGAGGTAGCGACATAACCAGACAATACACCCACCCTCCCATACATACACCTCCACATAAGTACTTACACATCACGCAGTTTTGTTGTGAGTCGTTTATTTCCATTATTAGTAATTATAAAAAATTTCACTGCTTTATATTATGTTAACCTAGTTGTAATGTAACCCGCTTTGCTCATATTTCGGCAAAGGCCTCAGTCCGAATGAGGTGTATATTTAAAAACAGCACTGCGGATGCATGAAAATGTGAAGAATGCATGCAGCACAAGCTGAAGATACTCTACAGCCCTATTGTCTTCGATGTATAAAGCTGGACCGTTTTTTTTCTACTGTCCTGTAATATAATAGATCATTATGTATTATGTTTGATAGTGGCAATAATTTAATTTTTATTTTTTATTTTTTATTGCGAGTTGTGACTTCACACCGCAAACGAGCGACAAGTTATTTTGCTTTCGAAAAGGATGCAGCAGAAGAAAATAAATTTCTCATTTTTCAAGTTATTTGAATAATTCTTTCACCAGGCTTCATTGCAAGCTTAGATTGACATGTTTTGTAGAAAGTCCCCAAGATACAGGTTAACCTAGTTTGGGGACCATTGCTTGACATGTTTTGTAGGAGGTCCCCAAGATACAGGTTAACCTAGTTTGGGGACCATTGATTGACATGTCTTGTAACTGGATGTTATTTTAATTGTCAAAACAGGTTGTAGTGGAACTACGAGGTTTACGTACCCTCCTCGTTCTTTAGTAACCCACCGTCATCTTCATTAAGTTTATCTTCGTCAGAGGCCGACAAGTCGGAGCTGCTCTCAGCTTTCAGCACCTCCGCGCTGATGAGCCCCGTCGGCTTGATCTTCGACCTGCGACTCCTCGTGTTGGCCCCACTGGACTGGTCGCTCTTTTCCGCAGAGGAACGCCGTCGGCGCGTCTTAGTCTTGTTTAGTGTGTGCAAGTTTGTCAGCCTACAATGATTTGAATTAAACATGTATAGTATAATACAATGTGATAATCCTATTAAAATTATAAGTGAAAGTTTCTGTGTGTGTTAGTATGTTTGTTAACATTCAGCTTGGTTTATTCCCCCAGTTTATACTCTCTTTCTATTCTTTGATACGGCGGAACAGATTTTGATGACTGGTATATAAGTAGTTACTTTATGTCCTGAAAAACCCAAAGGTCATCATCATTCATAAAACTGCAAGGTGCAGTTAGTAAAAAAAAACGACTTGAAATGGACATACTTAAAATACTACTCAACCACTTTTGATGAAATGTTTATGAATCAACCACCCAGGTTATCTTCATAAACATTTCATCAAAAGTCTTTCAAATAATTAGTTAATTTAAAAACATTTAAAAAAAACTTTAATGTGGTAGCCATGTCATGGTGAAACTTAGAACAATCACAATTAAATGCATATACATTTTGTCTCTGTGCTGTTAACCGTTAAGGAGTTCCCTAGACAGGACCCAACCCTGAGTGCAGCAACCATTTCATGGAAAAACTTCAAACCAGATATGATAATAAAATGTGTACAAAAAATGTGTCTGTGTTGTTGACCGTTGAAGAGAGTTTCTTTAACTGGAGCTAATCCTGGATGTCAATTTAGGTCATACTTACCATAAAAATGTATTGTCATCGGAACTGAACCAACATGCGAAAATTCAACTCCGTAGGATAAGAGGAAGCGGTTCTAATTCAGCTTGTACAAACATACATACAAACATAGCAAATTAAATAAAAGCTTTTAAAAAAGTATTCATTCATATATACCGGTTGTCCACTGAAAATTCTAAAATAATTCCCTGACTTTCCCTGACCATTTTACCAAATTTCCCTGACCAACAATGTTCATTTTATAGCAAGTTTTTCATCATTTTTCATAAAATAACGAAAAATAATGTTATCTAAATTTTGAAACAATATATGAAGGATAAGAAATGATTCATTAATCATTTCTTATCCTTCATATATTGTTATTTATTTTATTATCGGACTTATTTTAAAATAAAATCTTAAATAAAATTCCAATTCACAAAATGATAAGACACCATCATAAACAGGAAGCGAAAACTTTCTGATATTTTTATTTGTGTAATAATGAAACATGATTATTCCAAATCACATAACAAATGATTATCATCATCATCAGCCTTTTCTTGTTCACAGGACGGGCCTTAGCAATCATCTTATAAATCAGCGCCCCTTTTTATTTGAATATTTTGAGCTACTTATATACTTTTATATGTGAACTGTAAGAATGTTTATGATCGATTTTCTATGTGCGCATAACATGTATTATTACCAAGAAAGCGCGAGCGAAGCGTGCGCTAACATTTTCAGCTCCTTATATTTTTATTAGTTATGTGAAAAAACGAACTTTTATGAGTTCGAAACTTGCAATATTATCAAGATACGAGCGAAGCGAGCGCAAAATTTTCGAGTTACTTATACTTTTATTTGTGTAATTATGTAAAAACAAGCACAAATTAAAAAAATATATAACCCTTGACCCCCCACCCCCCATCATAACTAAGAAGCATTTCGATCAAATCAGTTATCAAACATAAAAAACCGCAGCTAAATCGGTCCATTCGTTAGGAAGCTACGATTCTCACCCGCCCCCCTTTCTCAACTCCCCCCCCCCTATCTCACATCAGCTTTCAAACATAAAAACCCGCTTCAAAATCGGTTCCTACGTGTGGGGTTTGGGAGCTGCGATCCTCACCAAATTCCCTCATTATAGCTAAGAACCATCTCGATAACCTAAATAAAAAATAAAACTCATCTATATCGGTTCATTCGTTTGGGAGCTACGAGTCTCACTTCCCTCCCCTCTTCCTCCCATTATAGCTAAGACCCATATCCATCACATCAGCTATCAAACAGAAAAAAACGCATCAAAATCGGTCCATTCGTTTGGGAGCTACTATGCTAGAGACAGACACACGGATACACACACACAGTGATACACACCCTAAACTTATAACACCCATCTCTTTGTTCGGGGGGTTAAAAAAGAACGTTTACGATCGATCTTCTCTGTTTGCAAAACACGTAACATTACCAAGAAAGCGCGAGCGAAGGGAGCATGAAATTGTTGAGCTTTTTTTGAATTTTCTTCAAATAAAAGCTCGAAAAAGTTTGGTAAAAATTAGACATGAATGGAATTCCTCAGCGAGCGAAAATAGGTAATATTACAAAGGCGCGATCAAAGCGAGCGCAAAAAATTTGAACTATTTGTGGACGTGAGGAGCCAATAATAATAGCAAGGCGCGAGCGTAGTTATTTCTTGCAGTGTTTGTTAAAAACTAAAGGAAAACAAGGTCTGCCTTATTCTTCATTCAATAACAGAACAAGGGTGTGAGTGTAGCGAGCGCAAGAATTTGGAGCTATTTCTAATTTAATTGTGTGAATAAAGTAATATTAATAATTGACCTACTGTGTGTTTTTAAATACATAATATTATTATGAAGGCGCGAGCGAAGCGAGCGCGGAAATTTCGAGATTTTTCTTTCAGTGAAACAAATAAACATGATAACAAAACATAGTCAAACTAGAGCATGAAATACATCTCTCATTTTACAAGAAAGTGTGGAGCAAACAGTGTAAAATTTATTTTTTCCCTGACTTTCTAGGTGACCCCCTCGTTTTCCCTGACTTTCCCTGACCACCTTGAGCTTCCCTGACTTTTCCCTGACTCTCCCTGACTTTCCAGAAAGTGGACACCCTGATATAGTTTCAGAAATCCGAGAGACATATGACTGAACAACACACAAATAAAACAGTTTTATTGAAAACCTCATTATTTTTAAAGTCTGACGATATAAATACAGCCGTCAGTTATGATGATGATGGAATGATGCATATTCATTATCTTTATTTAAATTCACTTGTATGTATGTATCTATCTATTTTGTCTGTCCTGGAATCTTGTAATTCAAATTTCGAGCACTTCCCAATTAGCTATCCGGCTGAAACTTTCAGGGTAGCTCACAAACCGATGACAAAGCTATAAAAAACTTTTAAAGCGAAAAGGCAATTAAAAAAAAACGTTTAAGATTTAAGAACTCACAATAAAAAACCTTTTTTTTTTTAATTATTCTTTTTTCCTATTTATTGCAGTTTATAAGCCACTCCTGCCTCTGCCATGCTTTGCAACCCTGTGCCAATCTGACACAACCATATTCTTCTCAAGATCCTTACCTCATCATAAACCCATCTCACTTACATCAAGTAAGTAGTACTTCAAGACGTCTCATATCTCTTTTCATACAAATGATACACATTTTGATATGGCCAACCATCACAAACAACTAACATAACAATTGAAACTGCTAAAAACCCAAATGAGAACAAAATGAGGCAAAAAAAGGAAGTGAGAATGGTTGCTTACCAACTTAAATCGTTTTAGATCCTAAATGGTAACTGACTGGTTGTAGATAACTTAATGAGTTGAAGGCAGGGTTGTTTATGTATGATATGTATGTTTCTCATAAACAAGAGAGAAAATGATGAATGAAAATTAGAAATGTATTATTAGTGCTGGCCCATCCCATTGAAATGTAAAAGCATACAGCTAAACAATATTTACCCATCAATATCTTTGTCATTAGAGTCTTGAGCATCCGAATTTTGGCTGCTACTATTGCCAGGCTTCGATTTAGAGCGGACCATCTGAAAAATTTCATTTCCTTCATATAATGTCATCTTTTTGGTAAAGAACTTTATGAATGAAAACATCTTTACCTATAAAACTTGAAAATTAAATCTACGACACTATTTTATCCCTATTCATTTTGTCTAGCTACTAAAGAAAATCACCAAATTTATATTGAACAAATTGGTATTTTATTGAAGATACACTAGTGCTAAGTTACAAAAGCTTACAAATAAAAAGAGATTAGATTTCAAATAGATGTAAACAGATGTTTGTCTTTGTACTACATAAATTAACTTAAGTTATTATTTTATTTTTAATTCATTCAATAGTAATAACATTAATTTTAACCTACGAATATAAGAACAAAGCTTTGGATAGTTTTCATAAGCTCTATGTACAAAACAGTGACTTAAATGTCAAGTTATATAAATCTATTATTTTCTTGACCTAACCTTGCTACTACTCGATTTTGAGTTGTCGGAATTTCCATTCTTGGTACTTTCTTCACTGTCTAGCCTTTTGCGGTGTTTTTTCCGTTTATGTTTGACTCCCTTTTCTTTTGCGGTATCAGAGTCATATGTTATTTTCTTTTTTACTTTCTTTATAATATCTTCAGGTGATGAAGTTGGACTGGAATCTCTAGACTGCTTTTTTTCTTGTTTCTTTGAACTGTTTTCCTCATCAGAGCCGTGCAATAATGAGTTTTTAATTTCTTTAAGAGCCTCTTTCAATTGTTCATCCTCAGTATCAGAACTTGAAGAGTAGGTCATAAGCATTTTCTTTGCGTATATTTGTTCCCTCATACGTTTCTTTTTTGATTGAGGTGTCATTCGTTGACTAAGTGGAGTTTTGGTTTTGTCATCACTGAGTCCTGGTGAAGATTCCTTTTCTGGTGTTTTCTCATTTTTATTTGACTCTAATATGTTTCCATCTGTTTCCTGTCTCAATACATCGTCTGGGTCTTTTTCCTTTTCATTCTTTTCATCCTCCTCGTTATGAGATCCATCAGTCTTACTTTTTGCTGCTACAGTTTCTACTTTTCCACTTTCTGACTCAGAATCCGCCTCTAAAACTAGCTTTGCAGTTATGTTCTCAGACTCAGAATTAGAATGATTCAGAAGCGTTTTCTCTGGCTCTGCAGCATCAGACTTAGCAGTATCAGACTCAGCCTTGTTTTCCGAGTCTGAATTATTGAGGTGTGCATTATTTACTTTTTCATTATCAGCAGTTCCAGGTTCAAGTTCATTTTTATCTGATTCAGAGTCGGAATTATTACAGAGTGCTTTTTTAGCATTCTGAACTTCAGTTGGAACTGTGTCTGCCTCACTTTTTTGTTTTTTGGAGATAGATTGTGATTCCTCACCAGAATCTTTATTTTCAGTGTCAGAATCATTTAAAAGTGCATTCATTACAGTGTCAGAATCTTTTTTTGCTGATTTCTCCTTATCTTCTTCTAATGCATCACAATCAGAATCTGACCCATTCAGTAAAGAATCTTTTATTATACTCACTTCAGCAATCAATTCATTGTCATCGTCAGTGTTATTACAAGATAGTCTTGAATCTATTTTTGCTTTATCACTATCAGTTTTTTTTACATTGTTCTCATTATTTTTCGATTTTGCTGTCTTGTGATTTTCTTTCAGTTCAGCAACTGCATTTTCATCAATAATTTCACAAATTGTCACCCCGCTTTGTGTTATTTTTTTTAAACTGAGTTTATTTAAATAATCAATTGAAAATTCTGGTAGTCTTGTGACATTTATAACAAAGTTTTTAGATTTGAAAGAACTAACTTCTTTCCTTTTTTGAACCCAATACTCTTCTTCTTCTCTAACTTTTCTAGCCAATTTTTCAGATTTCTTGTGCTTCTCTGCTTCAGTCTCCTTGTCCTTCATTATTAAGGTGATTTTAGGTTTGGAGTGGGGTTTCTTTATATTCTCTTTTACTAAGACATCAGGTTTCAATAATTTGCTGAGGCTCACACATTTTATCAATGGTTTTATTGTAGAGTCATTTTCCGTATCATTATTCTGTTCTTTATCCTTCGCATCATGTTTCTCATCATCAGATACATCCAATACAACTTCATTGGTGCTCTTATTTTGAGTTACATTAAAGAAACTTAACTTTAGTTTTTTAGGTTCTGGTTCATGACATGACACATCACTTTCCTTGTTTTTAGATAATGTTGTGTCAATATTTTCTTCATCTGCTTTTTTCTCATCATCTGAGCTGTCTTCAATGACTCTTACCTTTTTAAATTTTTTCTTTTCCTTTTCACTTTTATCACTTTTGGTACTTGCTTCAGAAATCTCCCTTTGTTCTACCGTGCTAGCATCAGAACTTCTGCTCCTCTTTTGCGTGCAGTATTTATCTTGTTTTTTAGAGTCCAGCAGCTTTGAACTCCTTTCAGCATTATCTTTTTTTTCTTCAATTTCTTTGGCTTGCTTTCTTTTTTCAGATTGGTCGCTATCTCTACTGTGACTTCTTTCCTTTGACTTCTCACTAGATTTTCTTCTCGTTTTCTTATCTGCATTTTTATCAGATTCATCATATTTTTTTTCAATTCCTGCTGAATTGGATTTTGAAATATCTGGAATGGTAATTATGGACATATCATTCTCCTGATTCTCATCCCTTTTTGTTTCATCAACACTCTTATAAACCGAGGCCTTGTCAGTTGGTGAATCTGGGATGCTTATTATTGACATATCATTGCCCTGCTCTTTTTCACATATGCCAAGGTCTTCTACTCCTTGAGCACATGTCGAGTCCTCTTGAACCTCATTTACATTACTACATTCAGAGTTCTGTTTTTGGATCCTTTTCTCCCGCTTTCTCATTCTATATAACTTGCAATCATAATGTACTGGGTATTTATCAATCATAGACTTTGGCATACTCTTGGCCAATACTCTCACTGAAGTGTAGTGCTTCAATGAGATTCTTTTTTTGATTCTTAGTTTTCGTGACTTGTATTCAATATAGTAGTATTTAGATTTATTCTCTGCATCCTTGTTTTCATTCGATGTTTTCCCGCCATCACGCGATGTGGATTGCGATGTGTCAATAATAGTCAATACTTTGCGAACACCGGTCTCGACATTCTCGAGCGATTTTTTTGACAGTTCGCATATAAGAAGAACTTTACTAGCGGCTTTTTGCACAGCAAGGACATTATTTAGTTTATCTCTGCGTATTTTCTTGTCTCTCAGGTTTTCAGATCTAGTCCGTAGGTTAGAGCCGAGTTTCGACAGATATTCCATTGCTTCGCACAATACATCTTTGGCAGGCACCTCGGCCGCCATTTCACGAGCTTGGATTATTTACGGTACACAGCCAGAGTTCAAGTTTTACCAATAAAGTTTCGAAGAACTGAAGCCACAAACATTAAATTTCAGATGCATTTACGTGATTTATCAAATAAACTTATTTTTTTCACACTATCTTGAAAAGTAAAACCAAGCGCAATAAAAAAACCATAGACTAAAAAAAACGTTCCATTTTTAGCTATCGACAATAGAAATAAAGTTTACAATAACCAAACCTACCTAATAACTGATTCTAATTTACATGGTTTTCAGTGAAATTTATTATAGCTTTATTCGTAAACATCAAACCATCCAAAAATACTAACAATTTCTTAAGATTTTTCATACAGAAAAATAAAAATGATTTTACGAAAATCAAATACGAAATAGCGGTACTAAAAACGGAACGCATATTGACACATGATCTCCTGAACTCGGTCGGGTTATAATCGATATACATACCTACACTACACAAAATAGCGGCAACGAATATACTATGTATACTTTGTTACAATATACCATTGTATCCTCGAATTATCTGTATTGAATTCAGAGTTAAATAATACTTTAACAACCTTATAAAACCTTAATATGAAACATTTTGTCAGCGTCACTGTAGTGAAATCTAGGCTTTGTAAAAAAAAAGCGAATGGTACCAATTTTTTGCACTTACCTTTCATGTAAATGGCTGAACTAGCGGTTTACTGAGTCCTAGAAATTATATAGTATTAGTTTTGACTGTGACACATTATTAGAGACGCTGTCTCATGGATAAATACGGACAATCATACACATATTCCACTTGAAGACCGAAAATTCGGCAATATAGGCAAGGTAGGTAAACTATCCAAAACAGTCGTGAAAAAGAACCATAGACAATTAAGATGAGGTGAGGGGGGAGAGTTGAGACGCAACATATAAAAAAAACAAAGCTACAACGTACGTTCGAGATAAAGCAGTGGCGTTTTGGGAAGTTTCAATTGCCATTTTTGCCACTAAGATATTTCCCAAACTGAAAGAAAAATGATCGCTTTTCCGATGTCAAATTGAACTGCCATGTCAAAACCAAACATGGACATATATATTTCAGCGTTTTCATCTGATATATTTGATCATACTGCTTCAATACCAACGGGATCCTAGGATCGATGTAATTTTGTAAAATGTTTGTAATAAACAATTTGGGCATTTTAGTTTTATTGGAAACCACATCGACCCTAAATAGTCAAAGGGGAAACCACTTGAAATGGAAACAAAAATAATACCTACAAAATGAGTATTTTTGCTGGATAGAAATTATTTTTCCTAAATCTAAATTGAGCGTAGTATTCCTAAACTCTTCGAAAGAGAAAATAAGAAAATAAAAGTGCATTTCAAAATATTCGGTTGCAATCATTTAATAGAGTCAGTGGTTGCAATTGACAAACTTCATATTAACTAAGGCAATGAAATTCGAAAAAAAAATTGAGATATTGCGACGCTGATCATTATTCTGATGTTTCCGAATTTTCAGTGCAGTAACTACAAAGAAATATAAGTAATAACTCTCAACCTAGAAGAGTTCGGTGCAATAATAACTCAGTTACCTGTAAAGAAAAAAAAAACTACGGTAGAGCCTGACACACATTTCTTACTGTATATTTTTCGAATTTGACTTCTGTAATGCTATTACGCAATATTTATCAAATCGGTTTCAATCCGTCAAATTCAATAATGTGATAGAGCCTTAATTGCTATGACGAAAGTGAAAATCAGATTGAAACCAAGTTTTATGGTCAGCAGTGCGATTACGTAATGTTGATCATATCCGTTTTTTAAGCCGTCAAATTCATTAGTGCCTTGCGATAGAGTCGAAATTGCTATGAAAAAAGTGACAATCTGATTGAAGCCAAGTTCTGTGGTCGGGCCCCGGGGCACTGCACTACTATAACGCAATATTGATCATATAGGTTTCAATCCATCAATTTCATTAACGCGTTGCGGTAGAGTCGAAATTGCTATGAAGAATGTAACATGTATCTGATTGAAACAAGTGCCAATCTGATTAAAACCAAGATACGGAATCGCACTGCTGTAGAGCTATTAGCTAACTTGGTTTCAATCCGATTTTTAATATCACTATCACTAATGCGTTGCGATAGAGTCGAAATTGCTATGAAATATTGCTTGTTGTATAATGAAACAAGATAGGTAATTGCTCTGCTGTAATCTTGTCACACCGAACTCTTGCAGCTACGTCCTTTTAGAATAAGCTACTTTTTAATAATTAATTTCTTGGAAAATATAGCTTAGTTTCGAAAAAGAAAAAATACGTAAATTTTATTTTACAATATTCATTCAGAGTAAATGTTGTCAATTGTCCAGCAGTCTGATTCAACTAAATAACTTAGCCTGCACTAAGCGTGATCGTTTCGCGATCCTTATTTTTTTAAAGGCAGCTGGAACTTGTATCGCAAGTATCTCGTTCGTATCGGTCGAACTTTTACGGTGTGGTACTTGGTGAGAAAATAAGGCATTGGAAAAAGTGGTGAAAGAAACTAAAACAAAATACAAAAAATGAAAGATGCAATGTGAAATATGCCAAGCATTAGCTAGTATAATAAAATAAAAATGAATGTATAGGTTCAGTTTTTTTCCAACAAGGATCTATATAGCAGCTACAACAGCCGTTATAGACAGAATGATTTATTTCTTTGATGCTGATTAAGAAAACGACATTTATTTTCCAATCCAAGATGGCAGACTTTTGTGATATGGGTGTGGTTTTCGAGGTTTGTCGGGGTGCAGATTACGAATATGTTTTGTTTATAAATCCAAGGTAATTCACGTGTTGTTTTTTAATCCAAGGAGGCGGTAATTGTTTTTTTACGAAAATTATGTGGATGTCTTTTTCGAGGTTCCTGTGGGTGCTGATTATGGAAATGACATTCATTTTCTGATTAGGGATGGCACACATGTTTTTTACACGACTGTCCAAAAAAAATGAGAGTTATGTTATTAGCATTCATGTATGTTTGTATGTGTGTGAGTTTCTTTATTCCACCATAACTTTGAAATACCTGAACAGATTTAGACGTATGGGGTATTAACAGAAAATTAACAAAAAAAATACTCGTTATAATTCTAGCAATACCACATACATCAATTGTTAGAATCCTTACATCCGCCTGAGTAACATAATATGTATATATATATATATATTTATTGAAAAATTTAATACGGCGGCCGTATGGCTCCATATTCAATTGCAAAAAATTATATTCTTCTATTTAATATGGGTATCAAATTGAAGGCCTTGATAAGTATATTCCAATAGTATATAATTTATTGGCATAAGTTCATTTTTGGCAGGGCAGGCGTGTTTTTTTACATGACTGCCCACAAAAAGGAGTGTAATGTTTTTAGCATTCATGTATGTTTGTATGCATGTATGTTTGTATGTGAGTTTCTTTATTGCACCATAACTTTGAAATGCCTGAACAGATGTAGACGTATGGGGTATCGTTAGAATCCTTATATCCCCCCCGAGTAAAAATTTGTTTTTTTAAAAAAAAAACAATATGTCGGCATTATTTATGGCTTCATTTTCAGCTGCAATTTTTTTTTTATCTTCGCATTTTACGACATGCGTATCAAATTAATGGCCTTGAAAAGCACATTCCAACAGTATATAATTATTGGCATAACTTCATTTTTGGCAAGGCAGGCGTGTCTTTTTAGCTTTTAAGCTAGTTATTGTAGGAAAGCGAAAATAACATCAATATATTAAAGAAAACATGTCCACTCTCTTGGATTTGAAAATGGATGTCATTTTCGGAATCAGTACCCCACGAAACCTCAAAAACGATACTATATATCATTTGATCTCAAATCTGTGGTGTAATACTACCCCCGTATCTCATAATTAGTTTGTGAATATTACAATAGTGATGCATAATATGAATTTATTTTCTGAATCGTGAAATTATTAAATATATTGTACCCAACGAATGGCATGTTTTCTGCGGTCGTGCAAGTCACACTCATTACGAAAGCAAAATAAAGCAGAGTTCTTAGGCTATCACCGATTAATACTCTCTCTATATTTTATGCAAAAATAAGTCATTTTTTTTACTAGCTGCGCCCCGCGTCTATGCCCGCGTGGTCATTTTTCTGACATAAATGTTTCCCAAGTGTTATTCCAAGTCCAAAAATAGTGAAGGGGCGAGTCAGCCTATTGATGAACCGGACCCACTACGCACATAGCTTGAGTGAGAAGGTGTTAATAGTATATAATAAATTTCTAATGGAAAAATTTGGGTCACGGATGAGATTCGAACTTGCACACTGTGCCTCAGCGCAGCACATGCCTTTACCAATTCGGCCACCGAGACCTATGCATCGTCATCCAAATCTTTCCACTAGCTTCTTTTTGAACCCGTCTTATGGGGACGGTAATGCTATCTATTAGTCGTATTACGAACTACCAACCAAACACGGCTAATATTGATTAACATCGTGTCTGAAAGATAACGTCTCCCAAATCTATATTTTTATGTTTTTATAGCAGTTAACGCCTGCTTAGCGTAAATATATATAAGAAATTTCTAATGGAAAAATTTGGGTCACAAACGAGATTCAAACTCGCAGAAAAATTTGATGCGCGTAGTACGTCATAATTTAAATGTACAGAAGGAACTTATGGTGCTTCTTTATGAGCAACAGCGTTTTTTTTAAACTCGCAACATTATTCCCCTTGGCTAGACTTTAGCTCCGCTATGGTCTGTGGATAACTGTCAGGAAACCTTACTATTCGGCCGCTCCAAGTTTATCTTCAATGGTAGTGGACGGCGGAATCGAAGATGGTAATTCTGGCATTACTTCTTGCACCAAATAAGCTGGTTTCAGCCTGTCGACTGATACATTAACCTTCTTGTCCTTAACGTGAATGGTGAAGAGTTTTGACAGTCTTTCAATAACCTTGAATGTTCCAGCATACGTTGGTTTTAGAGAGCTTCTAACCCGATCCTGTTACAGACAGAAACACGTGCAACGAAGTGCTCAAATCACGAGGAATATAGAAGGGCGACGAGCTAGAGTTGTGCCACAATGTACATTTTAGCGTAAGTTTTGCCATCAGAGAACGAAGGCAGGTCGCTTATTCAGTGACGTCAGCAGTGACCTCATCTAGTAGTCACCTTTCGGAGAAAAGACTTGCCCAGGTAAGTGTAAGTGCTCATCGTAGACCAGTTCTGCAGGTGACGCTTGAAGATTATCTTTCCAAGAATTGCGCATACCGAGAAGTACTAATGGAAGAGCTTCTGCCCACTGAGAATTAACGTGGCACATGATCACTGCTTTGAGTTGGCGATGCATACTCTCGACGATGCTATTTGCAGCTGGATAGTAAGCAGTAGTTCAAAGGTGCTGCGCGCTGATTGTCGCAGTAAGAGACTTGAAGAGCTGGCTCTCAAATTGTCGACCGCGGTCTGTCGTCACGCATCCGGGGCAACCAAATTGCGCAATCCAGCCAGATATCAAAGCAGCAGCACTTGACTTGGCCTCAATATATTTAAGAGGGAATCGTTCAGGCCATCGAGTGAATATATCAATGACAGTGAGGCAATACCTCAAATCAGATGATATGGGCAATGGTCCTATGATGTGGATGTGAAAATGACAGAAGCTTGAAGATGGATTATTGAATGACAAAAGAGTAATGACAGTATGGCGGTGAATTTTTTTGGCATTGTAAACACTGCTCAGCCACTCTCTACAATTTTTGTCACAAGAGTGACATAGGATATATGAAGTCAAGAAAACTAATATGGCGGCTGACAGCTGCCATATTGTATTTCCGACGGAACAAAAACTTACCAAAACCTATCGAGTGAGATATCAAAATAAAGGCCTTTAAAAGATCATCCGAAAATATATAATTATTTTACTTGAACAGTAAACTAAAAAGTTTAAAATATAAATAAATTATTATTTAAAAAAACGACTGCTTAAACTTTGCTATAACTAAAAAGAGGTAAAAAAGCTACTACATCTTATATTCCAAAATCAAGAATCTAAAGCTTGTTGCCTCTTTTAGTTTTGTTCGCAGTCGTTTTTTTTGTTTGTCTCATAAAATTAGCATTGATACTCCATTTGATAAGGTTCCGTATGGCTTTTACTATCCAAGATGCCCTCAATGGAAGAATTTATTCAGTGTGCTCAAAGTACTGCGCATCAAAGAAAGCTGTGCAGCTTCACAAAAAAATAATGGCATTGCTTCGAACATTGAAAAATAGCATGCTGTTGCCTCATACTTAAGAAGGGGAAACGAAATTATGTGCCACATGAAGCGCAACAATGTTGATATCGCTGAATGTGTGGACGAGGATGACGTTATTCTCCTACATGAGGCAGTGGATCCGACGCAGAGCAGAGGCATTCCAGTTGCTGATCCACTAGCTGACTGGCTGTTAAGCCCCTATACTGATTCACATTTTGAGTAATACATGTGTTATCGATTCATATGAAAACGTTACTTTTTTATTCCTAACACAAATTAACGCGTTTTTATATATTTGCTACTGTTTCTTTACAATTTCGGTAGATACTGATCTTACGTAAGATTGAAGGAGGGGGGAGGCGGTACATCCAAGTCTTATTTTTTTCTTACGTAGGTATAAGTATATATAACCCCCTTAGTATAAGGCCATCGTCGCGTCTGTCTTGGAGACTTGGCTTAGACCTGGAGCCACTTTTAGGTTCCCTGGTTATGCCTGTTTTCGAGACGATCGCGATGACGAGGGGGGAGGTTGCGCCCTCCTCATTAAAAAGACTAATTCTTACTCTCTTTTACCTCTTCCATCTCCCTGCAATAACTTTGTTGTTGTTGGTGTGATTTAAACTAATATTTCAGTTCTTTCTATTTATATCCCACACCTTAGTGTTTCTATCATTGCTGAACGAATTTTGATGCAACTTGGCACAATCACAGCTGATATTATGGATTAACATTAAGAATACTTTTTATTCCGAAAAAATAAAGGGTTCCTGCAGGATAAGAGTTGAAAGTTAATTAAAAGAATACGAATCACGCTATAATACTTAAGGGCCATTCGGTTTGTTGCAAACGGCGAAAATAACTGTTAAAAACGCGAAAAAAAATATGATCACATTTGCCGTTCGCTTTGGACATTTGTGGGTGAAATTAGCGTTTTGGGCTACGTTCACTTACTACGCTCGAATCATCCGTGCGATTATCGCTCGATCATCCGGAGTTAGTGAATGACTTTGGACGTCCACATAGAACTGACAATTGTCAGTTTCATGCTATTCCTCCCCTCCTCTACAATTTTTCGGATGACCCAGGCAAACGTCCGACGACGCCGTGAACGATTTCGAGTGATCGCGCGGATGATCCGTGCGTCCTCGAACGTAGTAAGTGAACGCGCCCCTGAACTGTTTTCGCTCTGAGTAGTCTGTGTGTTTTCGATCACCGTTCGTTTTGCATGTTTAGATGACAATATTGACACAGGAAAATCGTCTATATTTCGCTATTCATTCGGTTTGAAGGAGATAGGTCATAGAGAGGTAATCGGTAGTGTCAAAAGTGTTCAAAATGTTCAATGAGAATGGCTTGTTAAAAGTGTACGTTTCGAAACTGCCCACCATAATACTTTACAATTTGTGCTGCCCTCAACGCCATCTCATCATCTCGAACGCAGGGATACATGACACTAGCAGAAAGAAATGTCACATTGAAAACTGCCAAAAAAAATATGAATTTTGGGTTAGGTAGTTGTGTAATAGTAATATATAACAAATATGTTAGCCAGAGTCGCACCGAAAAATAACTCCTATAGAGCGGCTGCTAGGTTTTTCAATGGGGGTGCCAGCCAGAACCAGGGCAAGGGTGGATCTAGTACGTCCCAGCCGCCCTCACCAGCTCCAGCGAACGCTGATGTTCCCGGACTGAGCAGCGCCTGTATCCATCCAGCGTCGCAGGCCGTTGGACCTGGCGTAGATCCTAACAAGTCTGGAGCCTACAAAGTCCCAGAATACTTCTGCTACGACAGTAATACCTATTATGAAGCTGAAGTTGAAATGTCTAAATTTAGGTGCCCTCAGCCTTCTGCTTTGAAGAAGTAAAATATACATAGATAATGGGGTGTTTTTTGTTTTTTTTAGTTACAATAAAGTAATACACCTAGTTACATTACATCCTCTTTTATTACCCGAAGCAATGTAAGGCAAATGAGTTAAACAGACTATGTATGTGGATGTTCGTAAGTAATGTCTCCCCTATTGGTCCGATTTCGACAAGTGAGGTATCAATGCACTTGTCTTCATTGAAAGAGTGTCATAGGTTTTACCCAACTATGGCAAAGCAATGGAAGGGTTATGTGGTCAAACTAAAAACATGTTCTGTTTTTTTATCAACCGATTCGTTTTCATCGCAAGAATGTCAGGCTATTTTTTGCATGACCATACTCATGTTTTATTTTTTGAATGTGTCTTTTAATCTCTAGGCTAGGACACTGAATAGTTACAGATGTCATTGCTGGAGAGTACTTAGGTATACTCTGTATAGTCTTTGCATCTGATCTTTGTGTTTTTTTCTGCCTGGATGTTAAAGAAATGATTACTATTACTAGGGCTTTCTTATTTTATGATCTTTGTAGGGTAATAGTATTCTTTCCCCACAGCGACTAGCAGGCTTGATGAGTATGTAATGTTCCGTAAAGGTGAGATCGGAGGTCAAAGAGGAGTTGGATTCATGATTAAAACATACCTGAAAAAGTCCATAGAAGATTTCATCGGGGTCACAGACCGAATACCTGTATTACGCATATGAATAACGAAATACAAAAAAATACAGACAATTATTCAAGCCTATGTGCCAACTGAACAAGCCAACAAACTTGAACATAAATCCTTCCATAATAGCTTACCCCAAATCATGTACGACTATCCAAATAACAATCATTTTAATGGGGGATTTCAATGCGCAAGTTGGAGCTAGACAGAATTAAGACGAATATTTACTGGGAGAATTTGGCCATGGAAAGAGAAGTACTTATGGACAACAACTAATTGATCTTCTCCTAGAACATAACCTTACAAACAGCATCTTCCAAAAGGATTAAGAATAACAAGTGGACATGGGTCTCTCCAGACCAAGGTCGCTCAAACTTTTTAACAGTTGGGTCAAATTGACAATTTAAAAATCACTAGTGGGCCACTGACTACAGACGGTTCCTATTTTTGTTACCTAAGCAATTTAAAATTCTTGTTTTGTGCTACAAAAAAATAACAACATTTTGAAGTTTCATTCTCATTTACTATAATAATAAAATATATAACGTCTACTGCCAAATAGTAAAACAAAATTGTATGTCACTAAAATCTAAAGCCAAGTAATGGGTGCAATCATTCTGGTTTCTGTTATTAAAGTAAATACCTTCTGATGTTTGCATAGGCCACTCAAAATCAAAAATATTTACCAAAATAATATTTAAAAAACTTAATATTCAAAATTACGCCATATCTTCTCGTCGCAGATACCGCAGAGCCTCAAGACGAAAGTTTATAATCAGTGCGTATTGCCAGTGATGAGATAAGGCACTTGAGACGTGGTCGCTAACAATTGGTCTCATAAACAACCTCAAATCCTGCTCAGAGTGCAATGGAGAGAGCTATGCTTGGTGTTACACTACGTGATAGAATCCAAAATGAGGAAATCCGTAGAAGAACCTAGGTTACTGATATAGCTCTCAGAGTTTGCAAGCTTAAGTGGCAATGGGCAGGCCATATAGTACGCAGAACCGACAACCGCTGGGGAATAAAGGTTCTCGAATGGCGACCATAAACAAGCAAGCGAAGTGTAGGGAGACCCCCCACACGATGGACCAACGTCATGTAGCCATTGCAGGAAGTCGTTGGATGGAGGTGAAACAAAATCGCTCATCATGGTGCTCTTTGGGGGAGGCCTATGTTCAGCAGTGGACTTCAAAAGGCTGAAATGGTGATGATATTCAAAATGTTCTTTTGTAAACAAACACTAAAAATAATTACAATTAAGCCAGAACAATATCACTTTTTGAAAATTAAAACAGTCAATACAAAATATTAAGTAAGAAAGAGGTTTTGAAGTTAGTGCCAAACCATCCATCCCGGCCAGCTACAATTTGAAACTAATATCTTTACAAAAAATGTTTGTTTGTTTGTCGTATGAGGTAGTGCTGGCCTCTGGTGTCAGAGTTTATCAAGCCGCCCGAGGGCCTCTGACATGGCTTAACGACTGCTATTAATCAATAACAGCCGGGACCGACAGCTTAACATGCCCTCCAAAGCATGGAGCGATGGAAAAGCGCACATAACTCATTGGTGCGGAGCCTAGGTTTTGAATCGGTATTGTTGGATTCTAAATTGCACTATAGAACCGTTAGGCCACCATCGCTACAAATAATAACAACAAATAATACTTAACTACAATATCTACCTATCTATGCACCCCAAAACGCACACAAAACACAGAAGAGACTGAAAAAGAGACAGCAGTCAATCCAATGGATTATGACTTCACACTTCAACAAGCCAATTGACACAAATACAGCAAACCAGCAAATGATAAAGTATTTGTAGATTACTTTAATAGCTTATTAAACTTTAAATTAGCCCGTCAAGCCGTTTCAAACATATTTTTCAATAAGCTCAACCATATTAAAAATTAGGACTCAGTTTGGCAACGACTTCAAAAGCTCTTTCTTTCTTGTTGTATTGGTATTACATTTTTAATTTACAAAAAGTGTTTGTTTACTAAAGAACATTTAGGCTATTCTAGAACTAAAGTGGTCTAATAACATTTTAGGTAAAATATATCTATGAGCGTATTTGAATATAAAAAAATAAAATAAATCCGGGCCAAAATGGTCTATGTCATTTCATCTTGATTTCATCGCTAAAATTGCCTAACCACAAAGATACCACTTTAGAATTTATTGTCTTTTTCATCTTTTTAAATTTCTAAAGTGGTCTATCTGGCATTATGTAACATAGACCATTGTCACAGAATAAATAATATATTGTGTAAATATATTGTCACAACTAAACTGTTCTAAATGATATTCAGTTACATAGAGATTTTAAATATGCATAAACAAGCTAGTCTTACACCTCAGAGTACAGAAGTATTGATTACTTTCGACCTAGAAAGGACCCTTCCACATCCTCACTTGATGGAGAACACATTTTAATGAACTTGTGGTATGAGACTACAGGGGCAAGAAGATCTCAAGAAGTAACACCATGTTTGTATCTTCCTGACGACGCTACAAGGCTAATCTATTCAGTGACTGTTGCGGTGAGCAAAACCATAACCGGAATGTCATATTTTTTGTGATGTTTATGGTAAAAGCTTTACCTAACATTTATGTTCACTATAGTGAACATCATTTGGCCAATACATATATGTATTGGCCAAATGATGGAGATTTCTTATTCATAAGTAGTAGAGCTCACAAAAGGGAAAGCCATGTATATACATAAAAAATATGGCAGGAATAAAAAACTGTAGAACCCCTTTGGTGTTAATAACATGGTGGGAAACGTTGTGTCATTTGAACAACTACAGCCAAAATTCAAGGGATGCCAGACTTAAGTGGCTGATGGTGCTACGATTTCTAAAATAAGGAAAGCTAAATTTGAAAAAAACAATCTGAGATGCAGTATATTGAATATTATTCTGAAATTTATAAATCAGTTGATCTAAAGAAACCTACTGCAAACTTAGATGACTTCTTGGTATTTTTGTGGAATTTCATACCAAATAATGCCAGTGATACTCGTTTATTGGCATTTAAGAAAATGTTAAAATTTGTACTGAGACTGAAATTGAATCACAGGACGTTCTGTCAGCATGACGTGATGACAGGAGTGATGATAGTGATTAATTAACAAACTAAAGTAGAAATGATAATTCCAAAGTTTTTTTAATTAAAGTACTTGATTTCCTCAAAGTTTTTTATTTTATTCATTTATTCCCTTTAAGCATTCTAAGGTTTTCTAAATTACAATAATTCTAAAGTGGTCTACATACCAATTTAAGTTTTTTTGTTGATATTATCATTAATATTAATAAAATTACATGCAGCTAGCTAAATTATGTATTAAACTACTATATAAATGCATAACATCAATTTAAAATAGATTCATAAGCACACAGTGACTTCAAACGCATTTCAATAGTTTTATCCAAAAAAAAAATTTGCTGTAACATAGACCACCTTAGTTCCAGGCTAGCCATTTGAATATGAAGTAGATTGAATTATTTTTGGAAAAATATTTTTATCATGCAATCTCATCACTATTTTCCTTAGAACTTAGCTATTAAGCAGTTATCATAAAAAGACTTGCGAAAGAATGTGAATAACAACTTTTAATCTTTTAATTTTATTGCAATCATAGGATCCCATACATAATAGCTACTATTATAAACCTACAACTAATTAACATAAAATGCAACACTGAACGGTAATTTTACACTGAAATGCGCAGTTCCAAATACACACAAATGCACTAAATAGCGACTGAAGCAGCACTACTGATTATAACAGCAACTTCATCTTGTGTAAGAGCGGTCGCAGGTTCCAGGCACTCAGCGAATCCACTCTCAACCTCATGTTACTTCTTCTTAGTCAGTTTCTCAGAGAGATCATCGAAAGTTGGGTCTTGCAAGTTTATCATCAAGCTGTTGCCAGGAAGGAAGACACGGTTTTGAGACTGGGCAAGCATTCTAGAAATACTTTGGGCAGCACGGATCTTACGGAGTTTTAAGTAGCCAGGATTCATACCCATGGCCTTACCTAACATCTCAGCCGCTTCAGCTTCACCCTCAGCTTGCACAATTTTCTGCTGACGCTCCTGCTTGGCTCTTTCAACTACGAAAGCAGCACGCTGAGCTTCTTGCTGGGCTACCTGCTTTGCTTCAACAGCAGCTGTGTATTCTTTACCAAAGCTCAACTCAGTCAAGGAAACATCATCCAATATAATATTAAAATCAGCAGCACGCTCCACCAGCTCTCTCCTGATCAGAAGCGATACTTGTTGACGCTGCGTAATTAGTTGCGATGCATTGAATTTCGCAACTACAGACTTGAGCACTTCATTACAAATAGACGGAAGTACTTTTTCATCGTAATCAGTTCCAAGCTGTCTGTACATTGTGGCGAGGTGGGCGGCGTCTGGGCGAGACAGAACTCTCAGCGAGATGTTGACCATTTGTAAGTCTTTGGATCCAGTAGGTGATGAAATCTTGCGGGGTCTTGACCTAATATCGTAGATGATGGGATACTGGAACCACGGTATACGGAAGTGCATGCCTTCGGTGAATACAAATTGCTGCACTCCTCCTATCCTATTGAAGATGATGGCACGATGACCACCCTCGACGGTAAACACAGATTGCGAGAGGCCGTATGCGGCCGCACCGAGTGCAGCAACTACTTTCAAGCCGATGCCAAGTCCAGGGGGCCCTCCTTTTGCAAATTTCCCAGCCATGTCGTTCAACTTACTTTGTGCCATGGTGGAACAGAGCTAACTCGTTCGAAAAATTTAGAAATTCTATAAAATTAGAAATATTATAACCTCTCAAAGTACAATCAATTGTGCAATAACCATAGACAAAGAAAATAGCTTTGCTTGCTAGACTACTGAACATAGACACCGGAAGTAAACCACATAGTGTAGCGCATCAGCTAAGGTTCGACTATAGCTTTTAGTCGTTTTTTTTTTTTATTAAGCAAAATTCCTAATAGACAAATATTATCTTTTAGTTTGACAAGTTTGACAGCATTTTGTTACCTGTAGAGCGGACGGAACGGTAGTTTTGGAATTTTGATGTAGGGGGAAAAAGGAGAAAATGTCTGTTGTTGTATATTGAAAATATTTACTGAACTTTGATATTGTAAGAAGCCTTTGTTGTTTCATTATACGTCTTTGATAAATAAACGCAATATCACAATAGATCTGTTCGCAAAAGTAATTTTAAAAGTGCTTGATCATGGATTCCTGCCTTGGAGTGGAGCAAGATTTGGACAAAGCTATATCCAAATTTACATCTCTCAATGATAATACAAATCATGCGTTTCAAGATATTATTGATCAAGTGGAGAATCTGCGAAAGGAGATCGCCAAACGTAAGTTCCCAAGATAACTTTGTTCTCTTAATGTACCATGATACTGTTGTTTTCTGCTTGAATTTTTGTCTTGCATATCTCGCGAAATAGCTTTTCAAACATACATAAATTTATCTTTTCACGTCTACACATTTTACTTCTAACTCTGCAAAATGAATAGAAGTGGAAAGATGTGTAATGACGGATATCTCTATCTGGCTTGAGCTTTGGTACGTAACATGTTATTTATTCTAATAGGTCAGTATTATCGAATTATAGGTATGTGTGCGAGTGGAAATCCCCAAATAATTAGTCTTTTCGGATTGTTGAACTACACGGAACGCTGATTATGAGCAGAATTTCAGTTAATTTAAAACAGTAACTAAAGTTTTTTGTATCCAATATATATTTTCTTTTTCAAGATACTTGAATTCTCTCTGTCATTTTTGTTTTGTTGGTATGTCTTGGCATGTTTGCAGTCTGTTTTCCTGTTCCACAGTTTTTGTTGCTCACTTTCAGCATGACGGCGTAATAGGTCTCGTAGCTCCATCACCGATGGTTTGCATAGACCCACTGCGCCGTCGCTCACCTGTTTTTTGGTTCCTTCCTTGGCGAGGAGGGTGTACGCCATGGTATTACAAGAGCGATGTGTTCTCTATTTAACTATTTTTCTGTATCTCCCCGCCAGTTTCTGTAGAATCTCTTGACATTCTGCTACAACCCTTGATCTAGTCACAGGTCTTTTTAAGTGCATAAATAATGGCCGCACTATCAGTGATAAACAAGAGGACTTTTTCCTTTTGCTACGCCTCAGAGAGAGAAACTGGGAGTGCGTGATTATATTGTCTAGCTGATAGCAACAGGCCCATAGCCTCTGCCTGAAACACTGTCTTAATCTTGCTCAGAGCTTTTGATTCGGAAAGTTTAGTTTCCCGCAAATGAGAAGGCGGTAGTATCACCAACTTATCGGAGGCTCCTTGAATATCAACCACAAGCTTGAAAGATGCCGTCTGGTGAAGTCTACGCTTTGACTCAATCTGCTCAAAGATGCTGTTGGATCAGAATGATTCAAATAGGAAAATCTATTCGGTGCCTCGGACATCACAAATGATGTGAATGAAATAAATAATAGTTAACTTACTTTTTATTTGTTTACTCGTATTTTTAGTATGTTAAATTTGTTCAACAGCAGTACTAGCAGTAGTGACAGCGACAATTTTTTATCCTGTTCTTCTTCTGATTCTGATAATAGTAGTGATAGTTTTTCTAGTATCCCTTCGCTTGCTGATACTCTAAACTCGCAATTTTCTGATGTACCAAAGAATTTCAATGCCATCCATATAAACGCGCAAAGTATTCCGGCTCATTATTCGGATATATTGGCGTCTTTTGATAGTAAAAACATCCATGCAATAGTAATATCCGAGTCCTGGCTAAAACCTTGTCTCCCTTCTACCTCTTATTCCTTACCGGGTTTTGTAATAATACGCAACGATCAGACTGGTAGTGGCGGTGGCGGTGTAGCTATCTACCTTCGTGCCCACATTCCTTATTAGTTAGTATGTCTGCACAACCACCTCCTCCTCATGCCGGTGAACATCTTTTTATAGAAGTACTTCTCGGTCATACCAAAATTCTTCTCGGAGCTTACTATTGTCCTTCACTTCGCATAAATAACTTCTCATCCTTCGAAAAAATTCTAGAAGATCTGGGTCCCTTATATAGTCATACCATAATAATGGGTGACTTTAACACTTGCTTACTTAAAAATGATTCTCGTTCTTCAATTGGACGATGAAGAAAAATGAACAATCATTTTTCTTCATCGTCCAATTTTGATACAAATTTCAAGGCCAAAACACTTCAACTTCTTTCAAACATGCCAAATCCTGACTCTCCTCCATTTTCCTTCAAAGTTTTCACTGCTTGTGATGTTAAGAAGAGCGTATTATCAATCCTTTCTAACGCTGTTGGCAATGATGGTATTAGCCGAAATATGATATTTCCAATCCTTGATATTATCCTTCCCATCCTATGTCACATTCTTAACTACTCTATCTCAAAAAGTAATTTTCCTTCCACATGGAAGGAAGCACAAATTATTCCTCTGCCTAAAAAAGTAAATCCAAAATCCTTCTCAGATTATGGTCCAATCTCCATCTTTCCATTCCTATCTAAAGTTCTAGAACGTCTCGTCCATGGTCAGCTAAGTTCTTTCCTTACGATAAACAATCTGCTAAATCCCTATCAATCTGGCTTCCGTCCTGGACACAGCACAGCAACAGCGTTAGTTAAAGTCACTGATGACATTCGTCTTGGCATGGCCTGCTAACTGTGTTAACGCTGCTTGATTTTAGCAACGCCTTTAATACCATCGATTTTGACGTTCTACTATGTATATTACGCTCTATTAACATATCTCCAAAAGTGCAAGACTGGTTCCATAGTTATTTGTATGGACGACGGCAGCGGGTACGACTCGAAGAGAATGTTTCTTCATGGTGCGACACTTCTGCCGGCGTTCCACAAGGTGGTGTTCTGTCTCCTCTTCTTTTTGCGATTTTCATAAATTCAATTTCTCAAAATATTACTTCTTCCTACCACCTGTATGCAGATGATCTCCAGATTTACTCTCAGTCTCCTCTAAGCAGTCTACCTGATGCGATTGAAACAATAAATGGTGATCGCATAACTCAGTGGAGTGCAACATTTGGTCTGAAAGTGAACCCTGCTAAAACGCAAATCATAATTGTGGGTAGCTCGCGTATGATATCAAAAATTGATTGGGCGAGTCTTCCTTCTGTAGTTTTGATGGGATCTCGATTCCTTATAGTAGTGTGGTAAAAAAACTTGGCATTTTAATTGATCAGGATCTATCATGGAAGCCTCAGCTTGAAGCCGTAAATCGTAAAATGTTTGCTTCAGCTGGTTCACTCGGCGACTCCGAATTTTTTTACCCACGGCCACGAAAATTGCACTAGCACAATCTCTCCTTCTTCCTGTTCTTGACTACACTGACGCCAGTTATCTTGATCTTACTCAGAAGCAGTTCAATAAGCTTGAGCGACTTCAAAATTTCTGCATAAGGTTCATATTTGGCATGCGTAAGTATGACCACGTTTCTTATTTTGGCACTAAGCTCAAGTGGCTCCCCATTCAACTTCGTTGGAATACTCATATTCTCTCACTTCTCTACAGTATTATCTGTACTTGTCAAGTTGTTAATCTGTTGAATGTAATATAATATTTATAATTATTTTATGTTAACAGTAGGTGTATAAGTAAGTGTATTATTATTATTTTGTATGTATTATTATATAGTAATAAATATTTATATAATTTGTATTATTCATTATATATGTAAGTATATTTTTATAATTCTGCACACTACCATCCTTTGTAACAGCCTATGTGTCTCTATTCAGCCTACGGCTGCCTGGAAGAGATCGCTGCTTAGTGATAAGTCCGCCGATTGTTCTATGTTAAAACTCGATTATTGTATCGTCAATTTCATTTCTTGTGCAATAAAGAGTTATCTATCTATCTATCTAATAGTTTAAAAAAAAACAAGCTTTATATAGAAAACCAAACTAAAAAATATAAAATAAATTTTAAGTGTAAATAAGAAAAAAATATTTATTTAAAAATGCGTGGGGTGCATGGGTCAATAGTTATAAATATTTCATTGACAGATATGAGAAGAAGGATTATCATTTCGATAATATCTTAAAAAGCACCCCACACTTTTTTTTAAATAAAATATTTTTTTCTTATTTACACTATTAACATTTATTTTCTATTTTTTAGTTTGGTTTTCTATATAAAGCTTGTTTTTTTTAAACTATTATTTATTTTCTACTTTTTAGTTTGGTTTATTTATAAGAGCGTTTTTTTTTTCGAATTATTGCATTGTCATCGGACTTTGACAGGTGTGCAAAATTTGAATGAAATTGACCGTTTAAAGTGAGTCAAAATAGCGTCCAAAGGAGTCGGTTACAAACATACAAGTGAAGCTAATATATAGCGTATAAAAAGAGGATCTCAATAAAACATCAGTAAGCTGCTGTGTCGTCAGTTCGTGACCTCCGATGCTCAAATACTCGCCGGATAGAAATTCCAATTGAGCAAAATCAGGGGTCAAAAGGGGTACTTCCCATCGGATCACAATATCAGAATTTCTAATTAACGGATCTCGCTCGGTGTTCCCATCGGATCTCGAGATCCGTTGCAACTCAAATGAATATTAGTTTTTGTTCCCATCAGATATCGAGATCCGTTGAAACTCAAATGAATATTAAATTTTGTTCCCATCGGATCTCGATATCTGTTGCAACTCAAATGAATATTATTTTTTCTTCCCATCGGATCTCGAGATCCATTTCAACTTAAATTAATATTAGTTTTTCTTCCCATCGGATCTCGAAATCCATTGCAATTTCAATAAAAATCCTTTTTGCTTATATTGATTGATAAGTTCCTATATTGATTGATAAGTTCTTGAGTGGAGACCATGTTTAGGCAAACGTAGTGTAGGACGCCTTGTGGCCAGGCACTCTACGACCTGCAAAAAGCGGCTGGAAGAAAATGGATGAGGAGAGCTGAAGACCGAGCTCAATGGCGTGCATTAGAAGAGGCACTTATTAGGCTGATGATGATAAGTATGGACAAAAGTTTGAAATCTCTATTTTGATATATTATTAATAAATAAATTAAAAATAATATTTTCGGGAAATTTCACACCAATTACCTAGCCCCAAACCTAAGGCACCTAACTGTAAAGGAAAGCCTAGAACTGTACAGTGCAGCTGTCAAAGGAAGGACTGAGAAAACTCCAGTCAGTAAAACTGGCAATGTAATAAGAGACCGAACGGACACACAGAGACTACACCCTACAGATGAGCACATTAAGTCACAAAGATTATATGTAAAATCTGTTAATGACCAGACACAGAGAACAAAAATGAGAACCCAAGTTGACCATTGTGTGACTGCTGTGACTCATGAGTCACAGCGAACACATCAAGATAAAATAGATACTGAAAACCAGTCTCAAGATAAAAAATAGATACTGTAAACCAGTCTCATATTAGTCTTCATATTAGAAGTGCTCATATTGAAGCAAGCCGAAAGAATTGATCAACTTATAACACAGTTAAGCACAATGATGAATCTCATCATGACACTCATCAGTAGACAACCATAATGCTCTCTTTACGAATTGCCTCCTGGAACCTCAATGGACTGGCCTCAAACAAACAAGAACTTGAAATACTGCTTAAAGCTAATAAAGCGGACATTGCACTTATATCAGAAACTCACATTAATGACAACAACAAAATTAACATAGATAATTATTGTGTATATAGTGCAAACCACCCGGACGGCACCTCACACGGAGGATCTGCAGTTGTCATAAAGAACAATATAAAACACCATCTTCATAGCAAATATCAAAAGGATTGGATACAAGCCACTACCATCACCATAAATGAAAATATGGGCCCTATTAATGTTAGCGCTGTTTACTGTCCACCAAAGCACAATCCAAAACAAGACTTATTTAACAGCTACTTCCATACCTTAGGAAATAGATTCATTAGTGGTGGAGACTGGAACTGTAAGCATACCCATTGGGGATCGCGATTGATAACCACAAAGGGACGCGAACTAAAAAAAAGTGTTGACCAATGTAAACTCATAACCTTATCAACAGGCAAACCTACCTGCCTGATATGTATTTTGGTGTAGAATCGTCACTCGACTCAATATCGGATCACACTCCCGTAATAATAACATTCAGCGTTTGTCCGATAAAAAAAACTCAATAACTAACTTTGTACAATCACAGAACAGACTGGAGTGCGTTCGCTGAGTATTTGAAAGAAGAAGTTGATCTTAAAGTCAAACTTAAAACGAACGAAGATATAGATGAGGCAACATTCTACATAACTAATCTCATACAGGTTGCCGCGTGGCGTTCTACTCCGACACTGAGTTACATCACCGACAGAAATAATGTGCCGTTAGAAATACGGAATAAGCTGGAAGAAAAGCGAAAGCAAAGAAGACAACTTCATTCCACGAGATCAGATACAGACAGAACAAAGTACTACAGAATCTCAAGAGAACTAAAGGAGATGATTAATGAAAACCAGAATTCTACCTTTCAAGATAAAATATCTAGTCGGCACACAAGAAAGATAATTACTCATTGTGGAAAATCACAAAAACCTTCAAAAGACCACAAAGCCATGTACCGTCAATAAGGAAATCTTCTGCTGATCCATGGGCCAAGAGTGGGAATGAAAAAGCTGAATTGTTCGCAAAACACCTCAGCGAAGTATTTATTCCTAACGAATCGACTATGCAGAACTTTGAAAATGAAGTATATGAAATTATCATTAGCGACCAGCAGCTATCTCTGCCTCTTGCGCTAGTCACTCCGAGTGAACTAGCGCGTACAATTCGGTTCTTAGAGAACAAAAAGGCTCCTGGTTTTGATTTAATAACGGGTAAATACTGAAAAAGCTGCCCAAGAAAATAATAGTCTTTGTTACCATGCTATTTAATGCGATCCTCAGAACACACTACTACCCAAAACTGTGGAAAATCTCACAAATCTGTATGATTGCGAAGCCAGGGAAACCGCCAACAGATCCCAGCTCTTATAGGCCTATAAGTCTGCTCCCTTTACTATCCAAGGTATTTGAAAAAGTTTTCCTACAAAGACTTAAGCCGGCATTCAAAGAGAATAAAATCATACCTGATCATCAGTTCGGATTTCGGGAGAAACACGCAACCGTAGAACAAGTCCATCGAGTCGTCCATAAAAACAGACAATCGCTAGAAAAAAAAGAATACTGCTCGGCAGTATTCTTAGATATTCAACAAGCATTTGATAGAGTCTGGCACAAAGGACTTCTATACAAGCTAAAGACCCTGCTACCAAATTCATTTTTTATGATCCTAAAAAGTTACTTGGAACAAAGACAATTTCAAGTGAAGTATGAGGAAGATTACTCAAGGCTATATAACATCACTGCTTCTGTTCCCCAGGGATCAGTCCTTGGTCCAGTGTTGTACTCCATATACACGGCAGATATGCCTGAAACAGATAGCGTTTTAACAGCTACATATGCTGATGACACAGCATGCCTTGCTAATGATAAAGACCCAAACAATGCATCATTGAAATTGCAAGCTCAGCTTCATAAAATAGACGCCTGGTTACAGTAGTGGAGAATCAAACCAAGTGTAACCAAATCAACACAGACAACATTCACACTCCGGAAAGGTGACTGCCCGACTGTTTGTATGGAAGGCAAGGTCCTACCAACCAAGAACAGCGTAAAATATCTCGGCTTGCACCTAGATAGAAGGCTAACCTGGGCCAATCACATAAAAGCCAAAAGAAAATAAGCAAATTTGCAACTACAATCACTAAATTGGCTGCTGGACGTCAGTCCCGGCTATCCCTCAGTAGCAAACTACTTGTTTATAAGGTAGTGATCAAGCCAATATGGACATACGGAATAGAACTCTGGGGCTCCGCTAGTAACTCCAATATAGATACTCCAGAGATTTCAAAACATTGCTCTAAGAACTGTCTCAAGCGCACACTGGTTTGTGAGAAACACAGAAATACATGAGTACCTGGAAATGTCAACTGTAAAGAAACAGCAACAACAGCAAGAGATATAAAGACAGACTTAATAAACATATAAATGAATTGGCAAAGAACCTCTTGAACACACAGGAAAATGTAAAACGCCTAAAAAGATGGCAAATACTCAACCTAGACCAAAGAAAATAACTTTCTATCCATCTATACGGTGTCATTTAATGGAAGGACACCTACACCTCAAAAACAAGGAACACATCTGATTCAAATTCAAATTGTTTATTGCATTCCATAATGTACAAATAAGGTGGTAAACATAACTAATAAAGTAACAGATCATTATGGACCCTGTTGGGCACAGCAACCAGAAGAGAGCAGGAGTTACAAACTTACATTAGTTTCTTTACAAACCTACAGTTCAATTAAAATTAATATAAATTTAGATTCCTACTTTAATTAATTATTTTGATTATGGCTACAGAGCCGATTGCAGATAAAAAAAAATATTGAGTTGCAACAGATCTCGATATCCGATGGGAACAAAAACTAATATTCATTTGAGTTGCAACGGATCTCGAGATCCGATGGGAACGCCGAGCGAGATCCGTTAATTAGAAATTCTGATATCGTGATCCGATGGGAAGTACCCGTCAAAAGTCGTCACCCATTGAGTGGATCCCATCTGACGAAGCTCAAGACCAATAATGGCAACCGTGTTCTCAGACGATCTTATATTCTGAGATCAAAGAATTTTATGGCTGATTGTATGACTCACATTCTTCTAGACCCGAAGCCAGCGAAGAAGATTCGCAATACTGAGCCGCCACTACACTGGTGAACTGCCCGACAGCCTGGACGAGACTGAGATGGCGCTCAAACAACTTAAGAATGGAAAAGCCCTTGGAGAGGGCGGAATAACTTCGGAGCTCTTGACAGCAGGGGGAAAGCGCGTATTTCGAAAGCTTCAAGGGTTACTTAGCACTGTTCTTAACAATGGAAGAACTTTAGAGGCATGGAGCAGGAGTTTGGTAGTACTATTCTTTAAAAAAGAGATAAAGCCCTTTTAAAGAACTACTGACCTATTTCAATTTTGGAGCCACGTCTGTAAGTTGTTTTCGAGGGTCATCTCAAATCGTCTCTCAAGAAGACTTGTTGAATACCAGTCTCCTGAACAGGCTGAGTTTTGCGGAGGATTTAGCACCATAGACCACATAAACACAGTGAAACAGGTTATACAGAATGCTGAGAAGTATAACCAGTCCTTGAGTCTTGCTTTTGTGGACTATGAGAAGACCTTTGACTCTGTTGAAACCTGGTTGGTTCTGGAGTCTTTGCAGCGGTTTCAAGTGGACTTATTCTTATTCGAGATGGGGGCAGTAAGGCCTGCACTAACGTCCCGCTTGGGGTGTATTATGCTTTCCCCCTGCCAGCCTCTATCCAAGCCTCCAAGCTCCTTTATGTACCGAAGCACGGCTTTATAGGTCGCTGGCACAGCTGTTCCAGTGTTGTCGCTGTAGATGGTGTTAAATTACTATTATTGGAGTTTGAATTTCGTTGAACCTGTGAATCCACTTTTCCCTGTTGTATGAGTCCAGTTTTTAGTCTTATCTCTTCCGTGGCTGCACAAAGCATGCTCCACAGTCTCCTCCTCCCGCATAGGCACAGAGGACTATCTGTGGCTCCAGTTTTATGCAGGTGGTAGTTTAGGTTGGAATGACCCGTGATAAGACCTATCATGAGATGAAGGCCTCTTAGCAGATTCTTGGTGATTTTCCGTTTTCTAGCTCCACCAATTTTTATGTTCCACTTGATAAACCTACTTGTTCAATACACAGAGAGTGTACTGAACAAGTAGGTTTATCAAGTGCACTGTCGATACATCGAAGTGATGAGATTTTGTATGAAGCCGCTACTATGCGTGTCCAATTACAAAACCAGCAGTCTACACATAGCCAACTGTGCACGGGAGTTAGACAGGGGGATAATTAAACCCCTGAAATTTTTCACTAATGCCTTGGAAGACATGTTTAAGACATTGGGTTGGAAAGGTATGGGCATATCAATGGCGAGAACATCTCACACTTTCGATTTTCCAATGATATCGTCCTAAGGCGGAGTCCCTGCAAGGCTTGCAAAGTATGCGGACCAACCAAGTTGATGCTTTTCGACGCACCGGTCTCTGAATAAACATAGGTAATACTAAGATCATGTTTACAGATCTTATTGACCCAGAACCGATTGCAGTCAATGGTGTACTTTTTGTAGTTATTGAACTATATGTTTACCTTGGGCAAATATTGCAAATAGGTAAAAACAACTTTGAGAAAGAAGCCAACAGAAAAAACAGCTGGGTTGGGCAGCATTTGACAAGCTTCGTCAAATCTTCTCGTCGTCCATACCACAGTGCCTGAAGACTAAGTTTTAATCAGTGCGTCTAACTAGTTCAAAAATCTAAGGTTGCTCAGCGAGCTATGGAGAAAGCTATGCTAGGAGTTTCTCTGATGGAAAAGATTCGTAATGAAGATATCCGACAGAGAACCAAGGTAACCGACATATCTGTAAGGATAAGCAAGCAAAAGTGGCAGTGGGCTGATCACATTTCCCGAAGAACCGATAACTGTTGGGGGTAGACGAGTTCACGTGTTGAGAGCATATTTAGGCAAACGTACTGTCGCCTTATGGCCAGAGAGTGACAACCTGCGAAAAGCGGTTGGAAGAAAATGGATGAGGAGAGCTCAGTGGGGTGCATTAACGCCTGAATAAAAATTAATATTAAAAAAAAAAGTATTGTATATAATATAATACTGTGTTCTCTTTTGCAGAGTCACCCAACTCTCCACTCACTCCTGCACAATCAATGGTTGTTGGAGATTTAGCGTCATCCATCAAACAATCTGTGTTTCAAATGTCTACTGGTAAACATTTTTATTTTTCGTCCGTAAGTTAATTAAAATACACGATATCCGTATATCGTGTATTCTACCCACATTTATCTACTTTATTAAATCAATAAAGTAGGTAGATAAGTATCCTCAAGCTTACATAATCAATCCTGAGAATGAATAGCATATTATGCCATACTAGCTGTGCCCGCGGCTTCGCACGCTTGGTAATTTCTCTAGGTTAAAAGTACTCTATGTGCTATTCTAAGACCTAAAATGCCAATATACCAACATTGAATCAAAAAACATTCAGCTGTCAATTTTTTTATTATGGTTTGCTCGGATTTTACTCATCGGATTGAGATACCAAGTACCCTAGTTTTTAAGTCAAACCCTAAGCTATCCAACAGTGAAAACCGCAACGCAATCGGTCCAGAAGTTTACAGTAACAAACAAAAAAACAGACAGGCACTATTTAAAAAAATGATATATTTTTGTTCTGTAGTTTATTTTAAGTACCCAAGACCGTTTTTTTTAATTATCTTTTTTGTACAGACTTTTTCGTTCTTCTGGCTTTATTATAAGTATAGATTTATTAACACTTAGATACAATTTCAGAACACAGAGAGCTGCATGCAACAGTGTCTCGAGTTGGAAAGTCTATAGATCGGCATTTCATTGCCGACTACGCTGTGGTTGCACCGAAGGCAGAGTCGTTCTGCTCAGATACAAACAGGCCTCTGATGGAGCAAGCAATAGCACAACATTTGTATAGACAGGTAAACTTGTACCTAACAGTTTAAGATGGGTATTACAATTTAAGATGGGTATTACAATTTAAGATGGGTATTAAATTTTAAGATGGGTATTAACATATTAATTATATTTTGGATTTGAAAGGTTAAGACAATGGAGCTGGATTCGAAGATGCATAATAGCGCCATAATATGTAATCACACTAATATGTATTAAGGCGAAAGTTTGTATGTATGTTTGTACTCCTTCACGCTCAAACGGCTGAACCATTTTGGATGAAATTTGGTACCAAGATAGCTTATATCCTGGATACATACGTTGCCTACTTTTTATAATTATCATGTATCCACGCGTGTACATCCGCGGGGGGCAGCTAGTGAACTGATCAAATTTGTCAATGGTCCTGTCAAGACAATCAAAAGTTCTTAAAAGTGATTAATATTTTACATGGTATCACAATGATATTTACACTACAGAATGATTATGCGTGAACTTGATCAGTTTTTTCATCCTTATGACTTTAGCATCGGTATTAAAATTATAAGATATAGAATCGATATTCTACATGTATTGGAATGGAACATCTCAAAATATTTTATATTAAATTTCTTACATTTTAATGCCAATTCCTTGCACTATTTACGACTATTTAGAATAAACAGATAAAAAAAACTGCATGTCGTATAAACTAACAATAAAAATGATAAAATTTTGAAATATTGGCAGCAATTCGGACAAAACACTCCGTAAACTAAACTACTCTTAATTTACCTTACTGACTTCGTAACAAGGTCTTTTTGCCCCTGGCATCTATTCTAAACTTACGTCAATTTAAGCTGCACCGCTTAAAATAACGTAATTAAAACAGGTTTTTAACATGCAGTCTCACAGCGTTTGGTTAGACAAATGGGGGACAAATATACCTTGTTACGAAGTCGATAAGGTTTAAATTACATTTGAAGAATTTATGTCTAGTTTAGTTTAAGGAGTATTATGTCCAAATTGCTGCCATCGTCTATTGGTTTATGATTTTACAAAATTGCAGTGTCTTCTTTCTCAATACCTAGCTAATAATTTATAACAGGGTATTATGTATTTTACACTGAAAATTTCAATGAGCCTTTATTCATAACTATTTATTAAAAGAAGGTATCGTCTTTCCAGGGGTTAGAAGAAGTGGGAGACACTTTCGTCTCAGAAGCAGGTGTGACCGGCGTGGAGCGTACATGCACGTTTGCGGCGCTGCAGCGCTGTGCGGCCGCGCTGGCGGACGGAGAGCCCGCGCCGGCGCTCGAGTGGGTGCGGAGCCGCGAGCCACAGCTGCAACACTCGCCGCTGCCGTTCACTTTGCACAGGATGCAGGCTTTGAAGGTAACTGTTTTCTGACATGATGCAGGCATTGAAGGGAATCATTCTGTCACTGCTGATTGGATGCGGGCGTTGAAGGTAATCATTCTGTTGATGCTGATTGGATGCAGGCATTGAACTTAATCATTTTGTTGATGCTGATTGGATGTAGGTATTGAATGTAATACTACTATTTTAACTCTGATTGAATGCAGGCAACCTTCAGTTGTTACGCTGGTGATTTGATGCAGGCATTGAAGGTAATATTCTATGTTACCGTTGATAGGATGCAGTCATTGAAAGTAATATTCTGTCGATGCTGATTTGATGCAGGTATTAAAGGAGATACTACTATGTTACCTCTGGTTGGAAGCAGGCATTGAAGGTTGCTTCTCTACTGATTTGATGTAGGCATTGAAGGTAATATACTTCTATGTTATCGCTGATAGGATGGAGTAATTGAAGGTGATTGTTCTGTCGCTGCTTATTGGATGCAGGCATTGAAGGTAATATTTATATTTTACTGCAGACAGGATGCAGACGTTAAAGTTCATTAGTTTTACCACTGATTAGATTTAGGCGTTGAAAGTAATACATACATACTTCTATGTTACCGCTGATAGGATGCAGTCATTGAAAGTAATCATTCTATCGATGCTGATTAGATACAGCTGTTGAAAGTACTAGTTATATATCTCTGCTGGCTGGATACTAGTGTTGAAAGTAACAATTTATACTTAGTGCACAAACATTTCTGGAAAAATAGGATAAATTAGCCATGAAATTGTGAAATTCCAGTTTATCTACACTCTAATTTTATAAAGAGGTAATGTTTATTTGTTAACGCTAATCTCTGAAACTACTGATCCTATTCGTAAAATTATTTCTACTAATAGGAAGCTTACATTATCCCTGAGTGCTGTGTGTATGTACTGATAAAAATTAGTAAGTACTTATATAAATGTTTTCAACAAATTAATAATTATAATGACAGGTTGGGAAACAAAAACGCAAAAATACGAAACCGCCAAAAAGTTACCACGGTCACCAGTCCAAGTATTGTTCCCGCTCTATAGGATGAGAACCGGTGTTTCCGACGGCGGGTGGACTTAGAATATTGCTAATACCTAATATGCGCGCCCCAAGCCTAATGATTAGACATGTCGACGATATAACTCTGTGATATTTCCTGAAAAGCGTGTGCGCGTTCGTATGGTTTTGACAGCTAAAAAGAAAAACTGATAGACAATTTCTAATGGGGGTTTCGGCGTTTAGTAGCTGAGGTTACAACTTTATAAAAGCGGGGTAAAATTAATATATAAAGTTTGTACATATTTTTTAAAGGTTTTATGGAGACATTGGTGACAGTTTGTAAATATAACCTATACTTTGTTTATTAAGGTACTATTTGGTGGGTATATAAATATATGACGATGAAGAGAGTACCCTATCTCTACTTCATTATCATCATGATCCACGCGGGTGAAATCGCGGTGAGCAGTAGTATCTTACTAAAATAATTAACTGCAATTGCTCAGTGACTCGCTGAATTTCCAGAGTAGAGCTGTTTAGAATTGTATTGTCAAAAATGTTACATACATACGGCTATGTAAAGATGTCGATTGGACTGTAACATGCTCGTTTCAGCTGGCGCGTACGGAAGGCGTCGGCGCTGCCATCGCATACGCGCGGCGGGAGTTTCCTGCACACGCGGCGCGGCACGAGCGCGCGCTGCAAGCCGCCGTGTGTGCGCTCGCCTGGTGCAGTCCACACGCGCCTCCGCCGCCGCAACATTATGCGCATCTACTCTCCGAGCGAGCGCTAGGTAACACGACACATAGTTGTACACAACACTACGCGCCTCTACTCTCCAAGCGGGCGCTAGGTAACACGACATATAGTTGTACACAACACTACGTACATCTTCTCTCTGAGCGAGCGCTAAGAAAAACGACACACGCGCCTCCGCCGCCGCAACATTATGCGCATCTACTTTCCGAGCGAGCGCTAGGTAACACGACACATATATGTACACAACACTACGCTCATCTACTCTCCAAGCGGGCGCTAGGTAACACGACATATAGTTGTACACAACACTACGCACATCTACTCTCTGAGCGAGCGCTAAGAAAAACGACACACGCGCCTCCGCCGCCGCAACATTATGCGCATCTACTCTCCGAGCGTGCGCTAGGTAACACGACACATAGTTGTACACAACACTACGCGCACCTACTCTCCAAGGGGCGCTAGGTAACACGACATATAGTTGTACACAACACTACGCACATCTACTCTCTGAGCGAGCGCTAAGAAAAACGACACACGCGCCTCCGCCGCCGCAACATTATGCGCATCTACTCTCCGAGCGTGCGCTAGGTAACACGACACATAGTTGTACACAACACTACGCGCACCTACTCTCCAAGGGGCGCTAGGTAACACGACATATAGTTGTACACAACACTACGCACATCTACTCTCTGAGCGAGCGCTAAGAAAAACGACACACGCGCCTCCGCCGCCGCAACATTATGCGCATCTACTCTCCGAGTGAGCGCTAGGTAACACGACACATAGTTGTGCACAACACTGCGCACATCTACTCTCCGAGCGAGCGCTAGGTAACACAACACATAGTTGTACACAACACTGCGCACATCTACTCTCCGAGCGAGCGGTAGGTAACACGACACGTAGTTGTACACAAAACTACGCGCATCTACTCTCCGAGCGAGCGTTAGGTAACATAACACATAGTTATACACAACACTACGCGCATCCACTCTCCGAGCGAGTGCTAGGTAACACGACACATAGTTGTACACAACATCATTCCGTGCCTCTGCGCGGCACATGCCTTAAACCAATTTGGCTAACGTAGTTATTAGATATTGTTACGAGCTAGGGTTCGGATAAAATGTATTTATGCCAATTAAACCAAAAATTTATATTTTTATTAACGAAAACCACAAAAAGAAATTAAACCAACAAATAACACTCAAACACTTTTTAAATTGACTATACACACTAATTAATTATCACTGAATTGAAATTATAGCACTGAATATTCGCTTCGAATCACTTTGTGGTGAACAGTAGAAAACCTAACCTACACAGTGTAGGTAGGCAACCTAGTGAGTAGGTTTTATACCGCGCGCTCCGGAAACTTTCCGTAGGCAAGCGCGTAGGTGTGTTCCAGAAGTTTCCTGTAGGTACCCGCGCATTGCGTCATCCAACCGCGGCTTCTCGAACATTTTCGACCGGCGTAACAAAATGTTCTCGCTAAGCAGGCGTTAATGCTAAAAAATAAACTTTAGATTTGGGAGGCGTTATCTTTACGACACGAAGTTAATTGCAATATTAGTCATGTTCGGACAAGACGTATTTATAAACTAAGCGAAAAGTTTCGATGATGATGCACGGTAGCCGAATTGGTTAAAGGCATGTGCCGGGCAGAGGCACGGATTGATGCGGGTTCGTACCCCATCCGTGATCCAAAGTTTTCCTTTCGAAATTTTTTAGATATGTTCTCGCTAAGCAGGCGTTAATGGTAAAAAATAAAAACATTTTGTATGCAGTTTTCTTTAACTCTTTAATCTATGACATGGCTAAAAATTATCTACCTCTTATAGTTTAAGATTTGCCAGACTGACTCTGTGGATCACCTGTAGTCTCTGTACTATTAATATGTTCGTCCCAGTTTTGTTGGTTATGGAACATCTCGTCCTATGTGTTTATTGTCAGGCGCTGAAGCGGCGGAGCTGTTCATTCGAGAAGCGTGCTCGCTGCTGCGGCTGGCGCCGCTGTCGCCGCTGGCAGGCGCCGTGGCGGCCGGCGCCAAGGTGCTGCCGGCGCTGCACGACATCCGCGCCAAGATGTCCCATCCGCACGTCATAGCCGCCTGGTCGGAGGACGAACTGCCTTTTGAGGTAATACGCTTGTTTTAACTAACGCTGTAATTTTATTGTCTAAAGAAATCTACAGCCACAGATAATAGTATTTATGATGGTTCTAGCAGCATTTGAAAGTAATTAATTTACCTAAATATTACAAATTGTATTATTACCGAACTATAAATTTGCATGGATTGGATAAATATGTATACAGCAGTTACCAAAGAACCTTTTCGTGTCAATAGTGTCTGAATAAAATGGCTGTATCATACAGACCAACGGATATGGATACACTAGGGATCGTTGTTTCACTATGGAACTCTAAAAATAGGTCTTTTCCTTGCAATGTTGTAGCGGGTCCACTATTATATAGTAACAGTTTTTATTAAGTTTTTCTTTTTAATTTTAGGTGGATTTAGGTGAAGACGGAGGCAGCTACCACTCAGTGTTCGCGTGCCCCATCCTGCGACAGCAGGCGTCCGAGCTCAACCCGCCCATGCGCCTACTCTGTGGACACGTAATATCGCGGGACGCGCTCAACAAACTCGCGCTCGGCTCCAAGTGAGTACCACATACAACCATCCTCAGCCACAGCTACCACTTAGTGTTTGCGTATCCCATCCTGCAACAGCAGGCCTCCTAGCTCAACCCGCCCGTGCGCCTACTCTGTGGACACGTAATATCTCGGGACGCGTTCAACAAACTCGCGCTCGGCTCCAAGTGAGTACCACATGCAACCATCCTCAGCCACAGCTACCATTTAGTGTTTGCGTGTCCCATCCTGCAACAGCAGGCCTCCGAGCTCAACCCGCCCGTGCGCCTGCTCGTCGGCCTATTGCGTCCCCACTGTATTATTTCGGAGATCAAAAAAGAGAGTGAGATTATGGGTCATACATTCACAATCAACCGTGGTGGCTTAGTGTGTATTGGTGGATGTCACATGATCATGAATAAAACTGTTATTTTTTTCTTTTGCCCTTCAACGGCCTTGGTCGACGGGCGTGCGTTAGCGACCGCAGTCACAAACCACCGTCGTGCACCGTCTATTGAGGGTACTTTCTCTCCAGAGTCCGTCCAAACTTTCCAGCCTGTATAGGATAGTGTAATCTATCGACAAAGGTTTTTTCCTGACTTAGGCTCAATCCACACCAAGATGGGAGCGGCCGGCAGCGAAGCCGCGTACGTCGTAACTAAATTTATCAATAACTTCAAAGTAACTGGCTTTCTTTTTGCGCTGTAACTATGACATATCGAAAATGTAGTTTTTCAAATACAAAATGCTTCTTTTTTTTGCGTAAATTATTTTCTATTCAAGCGACACAAATAACAAAATATTTCACCAATTTAGGGAGTGAAAAGTGCTTTCCCCAAAACACAATTACTATCAAAAACTGTACCTACTACTAAAACTCACGGCCACGTGCGCTTCGCCGCGAGCACTAGTGACTACACGCGACTACTGCTACTGGCGCCCGAGGTAGTACTTCGCTTGGCGTCTCTGCTTGCTAGGCGATGCCGTCCGAACTCTCGGTGCGAATTGAACCATATTTTTTGTTCTAGTATTTTTATATGAAAAAAAAAGTGTATTTCAAAAACTCTTCAAAACAGCGGAAACTAATACCATTATGTCTCATTCATTACAGATTGAAATGCCCGTACTGCCCCATGGAACAATCCCCCGCCGAGGCGCGGCAAATCTACTTCTCGTGAACGGTCGCAGCCATGCGCACCACAACACAGCTGTGGCCGACGACACATCCCTGCGGCGCGGCAACGTTGCTGAGATGAGATCATTGAAACCATTTACTCCGACAAAATGAACACAGCAACATGGATACATAAATAATATACTTTCCTGTACACCGAATTCGCCGAGATTCTTTTTTCATTTGAAACTTGAAAGGGTCAATCTCAGAGGTAGTCACAAATAAATTTCACGTAAATTGGTTTATTAATGTTTTAATAAATCGTTTTTATTTGGTCAAAGATTTATTGAAGTTTTGGTCGGCACTGCACTGGCTATGTGGTACATTGCTGTTACAGCTCAGCAAAATTCGCTGCAGTGTACAGTACCTTCAGAGTCAAGGCTCAGCAAAACTGTGACTGTATGGATGTAGATGGATCTGCGAAGGTTTTATTCTATGTCACGCCGGAGTGGAGTTTGTGTATGGAGTATAGTTCGAGTAGCGCCAGTGAGTAGTACGCCACTGTCTTCGTACTATTTATTTTACTAAGTAAAGGAGTAGTGCTTAGTTGCTGAAAGGGTAATCAGAGTAATGGGACAATTGATTTGTTTTTTAAAATCTGATGTAAAAAGTGGGGGGGGGGGGGGGGGATAAAGGGATGTATTCAATATTCGTCACTGAAACTATTGTACTTATGAATCAATTTGGTATCACACTGAAGAATCACGATAAATAATAGATTGTACAACAAGTGCATAAAAGAAGCCTTTTTTCCCCAGACATTTACATGTCCGAGCCGAAGGCGAGGGTAGATATTGAAGTCGAGGATACACACTCTAAAATCCTTTTTCACTTCTCACGCTCGTAAAGTTATTCAACATGTGTTCAGCATGTAGGCGACGACGGTACTGGAAGAGTTAAAACTGCATTCTACGCCCTAGTCATAAAAGTATTTTACTTCTCTAATTCTCTGTTCTCCGACCCAAGCCGGTGGTGCTAATAAATCAAGGTTCTCCGACCCAAGCTGCTGGTGCTAATAAATCAAGGTTCTCCGACCCAAGCCGCTGGTGCTAATAAATCAAGCAAAAGTTTAAAAAGATGCGGTGGGAAAGAAGCCCTCGCCTTTTCTTAGCAGTGTTCAATGTTTGTCTATTGAATATATATTTTCCGTTTCCTCGCAATCGAAGTGAACTCTTTTATAAAACTGCATTTTATCCTTGACTACAATATCTAAACCTCGCCTTCGGCTCGGGCGGATTATGATAAATTGGCTTGTTTTCTATGCACTTATTATACAATCTTCTTGTAATAGTCATTTTAGTTTTGTTGTTTATTATAGGCACCAGATTCCGATTGGAGATAAATAAATATATTCAGGACAATTCACACCATTTACCCAGCACCAAACTAGGATACCCTGTATATACTATGGGTGCTAGGCAACGGATAAACATATATAGATACGAATATTACATCCGTCTCAGAAATAAACATATCTACTCATCACACAAATGATTGCACCTAGCAGGATTTGAACCCGCGATCGTTGTAGACTAGCCAGGGTCACTAACCATTCAGCCAACCGGTCGTCAAGATGCGAAGGAACTGTCCCTTGGTATAATAACATTTGTTGATACATACGACTATAACAGAACTACTCTTTTTTCGGGTCGGTTGCATCCAAGAACTGTGATTACCTTTCTAGTATACATTTTTAAGTGGCATGATAGTAATTGTTGTTATTATGAAGGAATTTAGAAGGAAATTTGGGGGAATAAAAATATTTTATACAAAAATTTGTTATAAAAAAAATACTGAAGGATATACTTATGACGGAAATAAATGTGTAGTAGTTACAGGTAGAATTTTATATATTAATAAATGTCTTAGGAAATATGTTGTATGTAATACAGGCAATCGACAGCATGAAAGCAAGGTGTTGTTTTTGAGGATAATTTTGTTGTCTTGTCGTATGAGGTACCAACTGTCGTATCTTTCGTCGTACTGTCGTCTTCTACTTAAGTAATTAGTATACTATAGTACTACAGTATGTACTAAGGCCGTTCTTAACGTCTATGCCCTCGCAAGGCTTACGCCGAAAATGATTTGAATTGACTATTGTAAATTTTTAATCGACTAGAATTTATGTGTAGAAATTTCAACTTATTACGTAAATTTTTACATATTCGTTGCACCCACTCTTCTGATGAGTGCGGGAAGGAAGTAATCTTTATTAGAACTGACTTGCTGATTTTAGGCCTGTTACATTTGTTCCTTGATCTAAAAAGTATTCTGTCATGGATACGCCTAGATGTCTGCAGAATTAATATTCTTATAACTAATATCTAGATGATAACGAAGTAGAAACTAAGATGAATATTATGGATGTTTACTTGTGGATCGGTTTTAGAACCGAGCTTTTGTTCTTTTTGTAATAAAATCAATTCAGTATTTTCCCCCTTGTTTTATTTCTCTACTAGGTTTCCCGCCCGCGACTAAAAGCATCTTATGTTCTGCTAGGATATTCAAAACCAAGGCTAAAGTATAGCACCAATGCTCTTGAAGTTTTATGACAGACTTGTTATTTCGTTTCCATTGTAACCGTTCCTTACAGCGAGTAATCAACATTTTCCAGTTTTCCCGTGGAAATTTAAAATTTTCCGAGATAAAACGTATCGTATGTTTTATTCTAGGGTATAAGCTATCTCCATTCCAAATTTCATCAAAATCCGTCCAGCTGTCCAGCTCCCCAAATAAACAAACAGACAACGTTTCACTTTTATATATTGGTATGGATTTTGGTATCATCAATCCAAACCAATATATAAAAGTGAAGAATTTGTCTGTTTGTTTGGGGAGCTTTCACGCCAAAACGGCCGATCCGATATTGATGAAACTGTAAATACTGTACAATATAGAGACCAACATAGGATACTTTTTATCCCGGATAATGGTAAGTTGCCACGGGAAAATATCGTTTACTCGCTGCAAGGAGCGGTTGCCGTGGAAACGAAATAAAAACAAGACTGTCAAAAAGCATCAAAGCGTTCGTGCTGCACTTTCTTACCTAGTATTTGTATACTCTTTGCTACACTTTTGCATTGGTTTTTAAATACACTTTCAGAGTTTCATTTTCACTTAATTTATGTAACATGTTTGCGTCAAAACGTAGAGTGGACACTCAACAACAAACTGGCACTTGGCAGTTTGCCCGAACACGTCTAGACGTGTCCGTCACTATAGCCGGCCATTTGTTTGTATGCAGCCCAAAATTTCCCAAACTGTAGCGCGCTCAAGTGCTCTGTAGTGCCCAATTATGGTCATTTGTTGTCGATTACTTTATGAGATATTTCATTTATTTGATATTTTCATGGTGGCCTGCCGGGGTGACGCTGCGTTCAGCGCGTCGATGTTGTCGAGCCAAATCCAGCGGACAGATTTAAATGAAACAGCTCAGCTTTTAGTTCTCGAAACAATAAGCTAAACTGTCAGACAAAATTACAATCGAAGTAGTGGTTTATGAGAAAAACATCTTACAAGAGTGGTCAGCCAGGATGACGCTTGCTTTAGCGCGCTAACTCCTGAGCAACAAAACGAGTGAATTCTTCAAATTAAGTGGAGTTGCAGTGCTTCTATTTGTGCCCTTTGTGCCAAGAAATCATTCGTTTATGTCCAGTAGTTTTTGCTCGTTCGAGGCTGGAGAGGTAGCCGGCTGGGGTGACGCTAGCTCTAGCGCCATACCCTAAAACTCGACAACGGCTGTGCCTGCAGCTTTGAAACGTAAACCTACGAATAGTTCCCCGTAAGATGGTCTTTGTGCCTGAGAATTGGACATCTACGTATAGAACTTAGGATAAAAAAGCTATCATTACTTTTTGCACACCTTATCGTAAGTACCATTATAAGGTTCTCGAAGCTACAGCTGTCTCTTTCTAACATGAAGGATGTCGTTAGCATGAATGAAAGCGCATTAAGAACAAATAGCCATTATTATTGACTTAGCCGGCTAAATGATGTCACCTTTCGTAAAATCGACTTTTACTTTACATCCATTTACATCAAATAAAAATGTATTTTACGAAAGGTGACACATATCAACACGTGGCTGCGTTTCTAATCTTCACGCGCCCGGGCCCCGTGTGTATGTATCTAGGGGAGAAGATAATACACGACCAAAATAATGTACGACCAGTATTGTACAAGGTTTCAAAATATTTGGACAGCTATTACTGGCCGTGCAAAATTGGTCCGGGTTAATAATGCACGGTCATTATTACGCAACCAATAATATGTGTACATATTTTGGCTTCGTAATCCTGGGTGCGTAGTAATCGCCTGTACAAAATCAGCTCGGGGTGATATCACACGGCCAATAATACGCGACCAAATAATGTACACCCTGATATTACGATGCCAATCCACGTCATATTAGTCACGTATTTTTGCTGTACATTATTTGGTCGCGTATTATTGGCCATGTAATATAGGGACCAGGTACCTAGACCTACGTGCAGTTTATTATGTTAACAGTAGGTACATTATTGAAATACAACAGATTTCAGAACAAATAAAGAACCATTTAGAATAATTAATTGAAAATAGAAAGTATAAAATTTAAAATTAATTTATATAGCATGTAGAAATGTAGAGTGAAGACCATATTTGTAAATGACGTCTTCCACTTGGATTTGTGAATATCTCAGTTCCTTGTCATAATCCCCACCAGGTTATTTCCACTGGTGAGGATTATGAAAATCTTCAAAAATGTTATCCCTTTTTCCCCACCAACATTTAAAATATTGGTTCATGTGGTACGCGAATTTTAGACTTTTGGCACGATAATCCAATAGGTACCTATTACCGATCTGAAAACCCTGATCCCAACTTCTTTTGCTTGGCAGACAATAATGTACACCCGATAATGCACGGCCTGATAAACCGTGCACAAACGAAAAATTTGGCTGAATTTTACTGGCCGCGCATTATTGGCCGTACAAAATTAGTACGTGTTAATGAACGGCCAATACTGTAAATCAAATAATTCATGTACAGGCATCGAATTATTGAATGCGAAATATCAGCCCGTGACAATTTTGTACGACCAATAATGCACGGCCAATATTCTGAGGCCAACCATAGACAAAAAACCACTGCTTGACACCTCGTTTGTGTAGGTGAATGTCAAGAAGAGAAAAACTGTCACAGAACCGAATCGGCCAACCCCGAATCCACATACGAGTAGCCGGAGGCGCGGAGGGAGTGCAGCCTCCTACAGTTACCAACGCTCGCCTCCGCAGCTCGGCTTTTTGGTTGGCATCAGCGACCAGCCTCCGCCGCTCCAGCTCGCCCAGTGGCCGTATTACAGAACTTGGCTTCAATCAGATTGTCACTTTTTTCATAGGAAAATCGACTCTATTGCAAAGCATTATTGAATTTGACGGCTTGAAACCGTCATGATCAACATTACGTAATCGCACTGCGGGTACCTGTGCTTTGTTACACAAGGGCGGAGGGGCTGCGCTTCCCGCAGAGCCAAAGCAGTCGTAATTCATTATCTGCGGTAAAAGGATACTGGAACGTGCAAATGAGGCTTTGAATATGACATTTCAGTTTAATCTGATAAGTACACGGTGTCCAAAGGGCGCGTTTCGAATCGAGGAAATAAACCAAAACTTTGATTTCTTTTTCCCGAACGCAACAGGTATTTATTAATTTGAATATTGCCGCACTCATACAGATCACGGAGAATTTCACCACCGCGAGCTAACTCGACGTTAGCGTCACTTACAATATTTCTAACGATTTGAACATACCGCCCACCAAGGACGAATAGTCCTTGAAACATAAAAATGAAAAAAAATACATAATAAAGGAAACAATTTACCTTTCTGTGACTATAACAAAATTATATGATTGTAAGTGTCCATTTTCAAATCATAAAAATAATCTAGCTAAATTATACAACAAATATTATGTTATCTTGTTTCTTTTTACATAACAAAACTTCTGTGGACTGTATAACAATGACACCTTGGCATTATAATATGATGAATAAAATTTTACAACTAAAATGCGATAAAACAAGTAACATTCTCTTAACTAAACCAAAACGAACAACCATCAGTTTATTGTTTTTACTCAACATGCTAATCTAAATTTGACCGAAACTAGGATCAATTAAGTTTCACAAACTTAAAATTAACTGGTCCATTTGTCACTATGGACAGGTAGTGGACACAGCTTGGAAGTTGGACGTTGAATTAACGAATCTTTGTAGCGCAACGTCACAACTCGCGTTATGTTATCTTTACCCGGATGAACATTTACTACCAAACCGTAAAGCCATTTTGCAGGAGGTAAGTTGTCTTCTCTGACCAACACTACGTCACCGATCTTTCATTCTGGAGATTTGGTCTTCCATTTATATCTCTGGAAAAACTGTGTCAAATATTCTGAACACCACCGTTTCCAGAACTGTTGCACCATTCTCTGAGTAAGTTGCCAACGACGTAAGCTTCCGGCTTGTAACTGCTCATAATTATGATCAGGAGCCATCAATAAAGGTTCACCTACCAAGAAGTGACCTGGTGTAAGCACGGTGTTGCTAGAATCAAGACTACTCTGGGAAATCGGTCTTGAGTTGAGACAGGTCTCAATTTGCGATAAGACGGTCGCAAGTTCTTCATAAGTTAGTGTAGAATCTCCGAGAATCCGTCTTAGATGGTGTTTGGTGCTTTTTATCCCTGCCTCCCACAATCCACCGAAATTTGGAGCGTGAGGAGGGATGAAATGCCATTCTGTTCCATTATTTGCTAACGCAGATGCAACTTCACTTGAAAATAAAGAACTCTCGCTTGCCAATAAAGCTTTTAATACCCGCGCAGAGCCAACAAAATTGGATCCATTGTCGCTCCAAAGATGAAAACAGCGTCCCCTTCTAGCGACGAAGCGCTTGAAAGCAGCCAGGAACCCTTCGGAGGTAAAATCAGACACAGCATCAATGTGCACTGCTCGCGTGGCCATACAATTAAAAAGACATATATACCCCTTGTTTGATTTTTGGCCACGACCTTTAGACACTCTTATATTTATGGGCCCTGCATAGTCCACGCCCGAATGCATTAATGGTTTGTTCGGTGGCACCCGACAAGAGGGCAACTGACCCATTAATTGGGTGCTTAGCTGCGTTCCGAATACAAGGAACGCAGTGATGAATATGGGACCGTATTAAGTTTTTCAAACCAGTAACCCAATATCTGGAACGTATCCAACTACCAGTGAGCTGCTGACCACCATGCAGAGTTTTTTCATGAACATCTGCCACCAGAAGTTTAGCAAGATGCGATTCTCCACAGATGATAATTGGATGCTTGCTGCAGACAGGTAAGTTAGAATTTTCAATTCTCCCACCAACTCTTAGTACTCCATTTTCATCGATAAATGGATTTAGTGTTGATATCTTACTCTTATTATGAACCTTTTTATGTTTCAGAAGGCTAGTGATGTCTTCGTGCAACAAGTGACGCTGATGCTGTCGAATGCAACAGGTAAGCGCATCCTGAATCTCTGCAGCGGTAAGATACGGTAAGGGTTTTGTTTTTGCTGTAGTAGAATCTTTAAGTCGCAGAAACCTCCGACAATACGCTACGACCCTAACTTGCTTTCTTAGCGATGAGAATTTAGTCCAGATGTATGTCTCTTGACCGCTCTCCACGGATAAAATATGGACCTTTAGCACTTTCTTTTCTAAATCTGTTTTAGTACAAATTGACAGTGGTTTCCCATACTCTACGTTGTCGTTTTGTAGCCAGTCAGGACCGTATTTCCACAACTCATTGTCAATTAACTCGGAAGCTGGAATTCCACGCGAAGCACAGTCTGCAGGGTTTTTCTTTGACTGAACATACGACCATTGCGATGCATCCAACAGACTCAGGATTTCAGAAGTTCGGTTGGCTACGAAGGTTTTCCATTGACTTGGATGGTCACTCAACCAAGCCAAGACTGCCGTTGAGTCGGTCCAAGCATGCAAGTCGGACTTTTCAATGTTTAATGCTTCAGCCACCTCTCGCAACAATTTTACGACCAATCCAGCAGCGCATAATTCCAACCGCGGTATCGAAACTTGCTTGATTGGAGCGACCTTCGTCTTAGAAGTTACTAGATGAGTTTTTATAACACCATCGCTGGCAATGGTTCGAATATAAACCACTGCAGCGTAGGCCGCATTGGAGGCATCTCCAAACGCATGTATCTCCACTTTCCTATCACTGTGAGTTCTTTGAACCCATCGAGGGATATGAAAACTCGCCAGTTTTGATAAATCTATTCGATAAAGATTCCATTCTTTTAAAAGATCTTCGGGCAATTTGTCGTCCCAGTCAAGTCCAGACATCCATAGTTTTTGGATAAACACCTTAGCGGTTATAATGCACGGTGCGATCCAGCCTAGCGGATCATACAACCTGCCGATTTCACTAATGATTTCTCTTTTAGTTGCAGGCAAAGAAGGATCGGATGACAAGTTGACACTATAGTCGAACTCGTCGGTCCGGCGATTCCATGCAAGATCTACTACTTTGGTTATATCGTCTTCTTTAAATTCTCTATTCATTTCCGTATTCTTGTTTTCGAGATCCAGCAATCCCATTCTGTTACTGGCCCATTTCTGCATTTCTTGAACCCACTTTTTTTTAGTAATGCGTTCATATCTTCATACGTTTTAACGGCTTCTGTTTCAGATTCACAACCACTGATAAGGTCATCCATGTAGAAATCCGTTTGTATTCTACTAGCTGCTAGCGGGTGATTATGACCTTCATCAATTGCAACTTATTTACCGCTAAATATAGGGCACAAGATGTACCGAATGTAACCGTCAATAGCCGATAATCACGTAATTTATCGTGGGGGTCTTCTCTCCAAACTATCCTTTGATGGTCTACATGCTTTTTCGAGACCTTAATCTGCCTGTACATTTTAATAATGTCGGCAATGAGACATATAGGATGCAATCGCCATCGCATGATAGTGTTTCGTAATTCGGGCTCTGGTTGGACCAACCATCAACGTCGAGTTTAAAGACACTCCAGCACTTTGATCAGAGGCATTAAAAACTACCCTCGTTCGACTCGTGGTCTTATCCAGACGAATAACTGCGTGATGTGGCAACCACACCTTTCCATCTACCTCTTCTGAGTCACTTCCAACTTCTTCCATATGACCTAGGGTCAGATATTTAGTCAACACCTCAGATTAATCCCTTTTCTGATCTGGATTTTTGACTAATCTTCTTTCTAAACTATTCAGTCGCTTTACTGCAATAGCTCTAGGATCCCCATATTCACGCCCCATATTTAGACGGAAGGGTAACTCTACCTCATACCGACCAGAGTCATCTCGGCAGGTTGTCGCCTTAAAATGATCTTCGCAAGCTTGCTCTTCCGGAGTTAATATCTTTCCTTTCGTCGTACTGGGCTCAGATTCAATCTCCCAAAATTTCTTAAGCAGCTCGTTCACTTCCATTTTGACATGCAGGTTCATTACAACATTATGACAATGTTGCTCATTTTCATCGTAGCCGCCCACTTGACCCGACAATACCCATCCAAGGTACGTATCCTCAGCAATAGTACAATCAATGGGGCTTCGAATTAAGCCCTCTTTCAGGATAGCACAATATACCTCGGAGCCTAATAAAATGTCTATTTTATTAGGTGAATTATATTGGGGGTCAGCTAATTGGATGTGAACAAGTTCTGTCCACTCGGGCAGAATTAATTTCTTATCTGGCAAAACTGAATTCACGGTACTGAGTACGTGAGCCTTCACTTCAAGTTTAAAGGTAGGCTGCGAAAGTAGAGTTATTGTGAATTAACGATTTAAACAAGTCTTTAAATGACGACCACTCCGCATAATTACCACTGAACAAAGGTTTTGAAATTTGAGGTAATCTAACTACAGGTTCTTTGTTCAACGCCGATACATTTGCACCGTTGCTGTTTGATGGTATCATTGTCTTCAACGTTGCCTACAGTTCTCCTTTGTAGATGATATAAGTCTCATAACCGACGTTAAAAACATCATTTTTGACGTAACTGCTTTCGTTCAGGACTTCTTTGCTGTATGTTGCTGTCATCGCTTCATGTTTCTCAGAAAATGTATTTATTAATTCCTCTAGCCTTTCTAATCTCGCATCAATGTAAGTTTCCGTAATCCTTTCCTTCGGTGATTATTTAAAGTTATTTCTTCCTTTTTCTATCTAATTTTTGAGGTCTTCTATAACTCTTAAATATTTCTCCATCTTGTACTTGGATTATCACAATGAGAAAAATCCAAAAAAAATACTAAGTTTAAAATTTATCGAAAATATTCTAAGTCGAAGATTGATGCGAAATTTTCTAAGTGTTCCGTCGTTTTTCAAGAAAGTATTCTAAGTCCTAGACAACACTTTGAAATTTTACAAGTCCATGCATTACTTGAATTTTTCTAAGTTCTTAACACTGGTTAATTATTGTACTCCCAGTTTGTTCTTGCACTTTACCATTAACTATTCCACTTAATTCCAATTATTTCCAATTTCCGAAGTCAATTTCCAGTTTCAGCTTCGGTCCACCAGATGTCGCCACTGTCCGTGTCCTCCGTTGCAATTTCCAAGCGCCCGTAGTACTGTGTGTATCTGTATAGCGGATTTTTTAAAAAAACATCCGTTTCGAAGGACCGTTGTCCAAAGGGCGCGATTCGAATCGAGGAAATAAACCAAAACTTTGATTTCTTTTTCCCGAACGTGATAGGATTTTATTAATTTGAATATTGCCGCACTCATACAGATCACGGAGAATTTCACCATCGCGAGCTAACTCGACGTTAGCGCCATCTAGTTAAAATAGCGGAACTAAAAATCACTTACAATATTGGACGATTTGGACACACGGATTATTTGTTGTACATTATCGCCCATGCAAAAAGAATCCAACCGGAATTGCACAACCAATAATGCACACCCTGATAATCCATGTACATCAAATGGCTTCCTTTTTCTGACTGCGAATTAACACCACAAAAAACAAAACTAAAAAACAAAAACAAACAAAATCACAAAATCAACTCGTGTTGATAATGCACAATACGACCCGTATGGTACTGTGTATACCCTGATATCCCAGACCAGTCAACGGAATATTGGACGCCAATTATTATTGGCAGCTTAGTTAAACTGAACCAAACCAACACGCGACCGCTAACAAACGTGATCAAACTTTTTCCGTTAGGAAAATTACTATTATATAATAATATTTTGTTAATCATAAAACATTATAGTAAAATTATACCAAATAAAGTGATGTCAAGTAAACATTTTTAATATTTTAATAGACACTTTGTATGAATTTTGTCTTACGAGGTCGGTAACGCCATCTATTGGTAGCTCAATTGAATTAAACTAAACCACCAACTACTAACGTGATCTTAATTATTCCTATAACAAAATACCTGGAAGATATTATATTCTCGTTAAGTAGGCGTTGATCCTAAAATCATAAAAAGTAATATAATACCAATTAAAGTGATACCATTACTTTATTTAATAAACTTTTACTAGTTATCACTTTTGAACGTGATTGTACACATTGTATTATCCGACCAAAATGGAAATCCAAGCTTCCATTATAAATAGTAATGATAGCTTTTTTCTCGTAAAGTTCTTTAGGTAGATGTCCAATTCTCGGGCACAAAGACCATCTTACCGGGAACTATTCGTAGGTTTACGTTTCTAAGCTGTAGGCATAGCCATTGTCCAGTTTCAGGGTAGCGCACCAGAGTTAGCGTCACGCCAGCCGGCCACCTCTCCAGCCTCGAACGAGCAAAAACTACTGGACATACACGAATGTTTTTTTGGCACAAAGGGCACAAATAGAATCACAGCTCCGCTTTATTTGAATAATATTGATTCACTCGTTTTGTTGTTATGGAGTTAGCGCGCTGAAGCAAGCGTCATCCTGGCTGACCACTCTTATAAGATGTTTTTCTCATAAACCACTACTTCGAACCACTAATTTTGTGTGACAGTTTAGCTTATTATTTCGAGAACTAAAAGCTGAGCTGTTTCATTTAAATCTGTTCGCTGGATTCGGCTTATCGACATCGACGCGCTGAACGCAGTGTCACCCCGGCAGGTTACCCTTTGTATTGAAATATCTCATAAAGTAATCGACAACAAATGGCCATAATTAAGCACTACAAAGCACTTGAGAGCACTACAGTTTGGAAAATTTTGGGCTGTATACAAACAAATGGCCAGCTGTAGTGACGGACACCGTCCAGACGATGCCAGTCGCATTGGACTGACTTGAGTGGCGTGGTGGGGAAACCTACTGGGACCGAAAATAGACGGGTAAGTTAGTCAACTATATTGACATGAGGGCGCGCAGTCAACACTGGACTGGGTTGAAACTAGTGTCTACACGAGCCCAGTTGCATGTCAGCGTTGGACTGAATTACTGTACTGTCTCGTTACTGGGCCTGTATAAACCTACCTGAAGTCAGCACTGGATTGGGTTGAATCTTGTGTCTTCACAAACCCAGTTGCAAATCAGCTGGAGCTGGACCGACTCGTATATATAAACCTGGTTTACGGCGCGTGGTCAACTCGGCGTCCCGCGCTTGCCCCACGCGGCCTGCTCACCAGGCGTTTAATGTGGGGTTGCAGTGATTTTTTTGTCTCTATCATCCGTGATCAAGTAGATTGGGAAAGATGGATACATCTCGGGAGTAAAATTTAAGGTTTTTATTTATTTGTAGGAAAACTAACGTTTGTTGCCCGTGGTACTACTAGTATTACTACCACGAGTACCACGGTTAAACCCCCCCCCCCCCCCCCCCGTAGAACGTACCAAGTGATCCAGTATCTTAATAATAATAAGCTCTTTCTCTTGGTATGTCTTTCATATCATATCAGTCATTTAGGATCTCTTTCCAATCAATGTTCGGAGTCCCTATATTACACGGCCAAATAATGTTACAGCCAATAATACGCGACCAATATTATGTGGATTGGCATCGTAATATCAGGGTGTACATTATTTGGTTGCGTATTATTGGCCGTGTAATATCACCTCGTGCTGATTTTGTACAGGCGATAATACGCAGCCAGGATTACGAAGCCAAAATATGTACATGTAACAGAGTGTATAACAGAGTGTGCATTATTGGCTGTGTAATACGGGCCGGACACTTTTTGTACGGGCGATAATGTACAGCAAATATTACGTGTACATCACAGATTAAAATATAGAAATGTCATAGTCAAAGCCTCGTTTGCATGTTCCAGTATCCTTTTACCACAGATTATGAATCGCGATTGCTCCGGCACTGCGGGAAGTGCTGCCCCTCCGCCCTTGCGTAACAAAGCACAGACACCAATGCTCGCCTCCGCCGCTCCAGCTTACCCTGGTACCTGCACTTTGTTACACCTGTGTTGTTGTTTTTGACGGGGGCTGCACACCCTCCGCGCGTCCGGCTTTTTAAAAACACTCTAGTGTAGGGCAGACAAGACCACGTGGAGTCGGGGTTGGCCGATTCGGTTCTGTGACAGTTTTCTTCTTCTTGACACTCGCCTACACAAACGAGGCATCAAGGAGTGATTCTAGCTTTGTCTATGGTTGGCTTCGTATTATTGGTCGTACAAAATCGGCACGGGCTGATATTACGTATCCAGTTGTACACGTAATATTGGTCGCGTTATACTGTCCGTGCATTATCAACCCGGACAGATTTTGTACGGGCAATAATACACGGCCAGTATTAGCCGTCTAAATATTACGAATCCATGTACACGTAATATCTGGTCGTGTAATATTGGCTGTACAATACTGGTCGTACATTATTTTGGTCGTTTTTGGTGTATTATCGTCTCCCAATGTTCTAGGCGGTACCTTTGGTTTTATATTCTATCGAGTGAATTGATACTAATCATGTTTCTATGTTCACAAAGTACGAAATAATAATGTCAAATGTTGATGTTGATACCAATTTCATAACTCTGGGCAAAGACTCTGGGTTAGGGGGTTTTTTGAAAAAAATCAAAATGTTGTGATTTAGAGTTAGATTTTATTCTCAATCTTGTGCATCTTCGAGTGTTAATGTGTAATATTGGTGGAATATTAACCATTAGGTGTTCGTTAACGTGCACGATTGCGGGCAAAACAATCAAACGCAGAAATAAATAGCATTTTGTGATTTTTTCAAATCTCCCTCGGAAGTTTCAGTAAATGTCCACCATTTTACTGATTCGTGACTTTGACAATAATTGACTGTGACGTGACATTACTTAAAACTTTAATACACTTGACATTGGCGAAATTGCTAGTAGGCCAGTGCCTCAGCAGAAGCCATCCAATAAAAAAAAGAAGAAGAAGAAAGAAGACTCTGGGTTAAATAAAAAAGAAGATACCTACAGACGTTCAAAATTGATCGAAATTGCTAAAAATGTTAAACTTGACCAAACCAGGCTCCATTAATACTTTTTTCCCACGCTAGATCCGCCTCTTCACTTGCCACCAGCTATCCGCAATTTATTTAATTTTAGATTAAATAACAAGTACTGCGCGTAACAAGGTTGAATGTTGCAAGCACTGTTTGAATACATAATTTAGCATGACGTTACAGTAGTCGCAGCGCAATCTCAATGTTGGAGATGAAGACCGCATTGCATAACTGCCCCGCTCACTCGCTTATGTTTTTAGCATATTCTATCTCGCTCTTATTTTAGGCTGTTTCATCCAGCACACACAGTACCAGCAGCCCGATTACAGAACTTGGCTTCAATCAGATTGTCACTTTTTTCATAGCAAAATCGACTCTATCGCAAAGCATTATTGAATTTGATGGCTCGAAACCGTCATGATCAACATTACGTAATCGCACTGCTGCACAATCGTTCACAGAGCCTAACTTCACAACTAACAACATTTAACTTTTGGTGGTGGATAAAACAGCATAAAGAAGAGCGAGATAGAATATGCGAAAAACGCTTAGACGCAAGTATGGAAATACGTAAGCGAGTCGGCGAGGCAGTTAAACAATGGATCCTTCAACATTGGGATTGCGCCTGAAAAATTGCAGTTTGCGCAGCGTCTAGCAGACAACTTCCGAGACACATACTTCCGCTGCGACTACTGTATTGGTTTAAGTTTCTCTTGGGTTGCCATACAAAAATCTCTTTCCGCACAGACTCTATAAAATAAAAAGCAGTTATAATCTCGGTACATAATTTATTCAATGGATATGTACAAAGACAAGATTTTAGAACAAATAAAAATTTGGCAATAACTTTCAACAATAGCAATAATAATAAGTGGTGTTCGAAAGCCGGTAAAATATCAACAACAACAATATAATTTAGACTTAAATATAATTAAATCGGACCAACCGCTAGAATATAGTACAAGTTGGCGCAATGACTCGTACACTTGCAACATGATTTTAATTAATCAGAACAAAAATTTCCGCAAAGATTGGTGCGAAAAAAATTAAAATAAAATTTCAAAATGATTTATTATAATTTCAATGAAAAATTATAGAATACAGGAAGCGTGCCTAGAGAATATATTTCTGGCACAGATTAGACGAGACAACAATCAATATGGTTACATATCTAAAACAGCACAAGATCGTCTTTGAAACTCTTTGACATGCGATCATAGCATATCGCCAGTTCCCATACTAAGTTATCTTGTTTGGGAGCTGCCAATAAGAGCCAGCAGAATTATTTTCTGTTCTAAGTTTATATATGTGGGTGTTGCCAATAACTTGAACTTTTCTCATTATCAACAAGTGATGTCGCCACAATTTACTTAAGTCATACTACACAATCAAATAACTTAATATACAAAAAACATTTTCGATTATATCCCGCTTTTCGTAACGTATACAATATCGAATTAAATAATAACATTTAATTAACCTAATAATAAATTAATTCAAAAAGGTTTTCCGTAAGAGACACGTGAGCCGCAACAATAAATTTTTAATATCATGATGATATAACTTTTCCAAATATATTTTATAATCATAAATAGCTAAGGTACTAAGTTAAATTAACCTTAGCCACTTGAGAGTTTATGATTACAAAATTATATACTTATATAAATAAATCGCAAAGTATCACACATAATCATATACGTAGCATCTACCAGCAAGTTACTACAATTAGATACTAATTATTGCTGTAAATTTTTATCTACATTTTCATTTATAACACCGAAAGAAAGGCTAGTGTTTTCGAGAGGAAAAGTCCCAGCTGAATGAGTGTCACCAACTTAATACTATATAGCAAATCGGGACACCAACTTCTATAGCAAATCGAGACATCAACTTAAAACTTTATAGCAAATCGTGACTACATTATATGTATTCAAAATAATTTTTGACCAGTGTTAAACACCGCTAATAACGTAAGCATGATTGATCGCACGACTTTTCCCCTCGGTCGTATTATTCTAAGAGAAACCGATACTAGTAAGATGGAAGACGCCCCTAAATACAGCAAATGTATGCATTTTAATATTTAGCAATAATATTACTTTACTATAAATCACTTACTTCCTATATCTATCTACGCATTACAATATATTTGAAATATATAAATACATCTTTATAACTGGTATTTGAATCTGCTCTATAGTTTTATGTTATTTGGCACAAACATTTTTGCCTACAGTTATTGTGAGAAAAAAATGATTTACAAAGCTATGTCAGGTATAGCTCAATTTTCTAAAAGATATTTTGACGTGAAACACAGATATTCACAATAAGCGTTTGTTTTGATATTTGCTAATTCATCGTTTTTCGTATACGCCAAAGATGCGAACATGTGGACAGAAGAAAAAACTAAAAAATATCAATTTTCACTAATAAATAATATTGCTTCAAATCAGTCATTGCTCAGTCTAGGTTACATACAAGTAATTTTGTTTATCCACGACAGTACCTGAATAAAATTGTACTAATGAAGCCAATTATTATATTTTCTCTATTATGCATAGGTACCAATTATAAAACATATTTTTTAATGATTAAATAATAATTATAAACAAAATACATTTCAAAAGAATATATCAAATAAATAACCAAACTCACTCAATTATGTGTACAAATTGGTGATATTTCGTATTATCTAATTAATTACTTCATAAGATTTGAAGACATTTCTAATAAGTTAAATGCGCATACAGTGCTGCTTATTTTTATAGTGAAAATGTTTTTTTTTAATGATTTTTAGCAGCGCCTGTTTAACGTAAACATATATGATAATTTAAAATGGGATTTGGGAGGTGTTATCTTTTAGACATAATGATAATCAATATTAGCAATGTTTTGTTTTCAGTTCAAAATACTACCAATAGATGGTGTTACCGTCCCCATAAGACGGACTCAGAAGCTAAGCGGAAAAATTTGCGTGTCGATGCATAGGTCACGGTAGCCGAATTGGTTAGATGCATGGCTGTATACGAGTTCGAATCTCGTCCGTGATCCAAATTTTTCCATTAGAAAATTATCATATATGAAAATGTTGTTTCCCAAAACTTTTTGACCATTAAAAATGTATTGGTACAAGACTTGTAAGCTTTAACACCAACATACGTTACACACCGCCACTAATAGATTAGTAGTTAATTTACTTTTAACTTATCACATAAACGCCAGTTGGTGTATACTTAAGGCAAAGCGTCCGAGATTATGAAGATTTTACACAATTATTCTGAATTCCTGACACCCCTTAAATGACACCACAATCAATAATCATAGAACATATAAGAGGCACTTTCTTTATCTGCCGTATTTTGGAGATAATCATTATGAAAAGTTTTTTTAAAATAAATATTTCTAAGGTTTAGTGCATTGAACTGCATATTACATGTGTATATCATTTAAATGTTATAAATAAAAAAACTTTATTTTAAATTTGATTTAAAGCTATCTGTCTACAGAACTGGCTACTTTAATATCTACTTAAGTAATACATACATACTATAAGATTTGAGTATATTTGACACTCGTCGTCATTAAGTATTATGATTTCGAATCTATAATGTGTTCGAACGAATTCTCTGAATTTTAAATATGTTAAATATGCATACCACATAATATAATATTTACCAGCAGCTTTATGTAGTGTAAATAAATAGCTATAAACTGGAGGCTGTTATGAATACATCAAGTCTTATGAACACAAAATTATGGTTTGCGTACGGCTATGAAATATATATTGTAAACATTATCACCTCCTTATTTTTCAGAAGTATGAATACATAAAAATACATTTTGATCGCCCTGTATACAATATTTGTATATTTGTTTAGCGTTCAGATCACAAGTACATAATATTGTATTGCTCAGTTTAGATTATATTTTACAATATTTATACCTTACTAATGAATTGTATCTTAAAATAATTACAAATCATAAATTGCGAAACCAAATAAATTATTATAATTTAAATTTAAAACTTAAGATCTACGATGCATCATTTCTCTGTCTAGTAAAATTAGTAAAAATCAATTTTTATTCTGGCAACATTCGGCATAAACTAAAAGTCCGACAGAAACATGGCTACATTACAGCAATATTCTGTGTGATTTGACTAAAATCCAGAGAGAAAACCTAAATCCTAAATGCATAAAGGGATTTTCTGTATCAACTATTTTCCATCCCTTTTAAATAATACATATATTCGTACTAAATAGTATCACATCTAGCTATATAAATATCTAAAGATGCGTATTCACATATTCTATACTAAGGCCGTATTGAGAGCTGCACTGACCGTGACCGACATACAGTGCGTACGGTATGCACACTGACCGTTACGGATGGTCATGCAATTAGTTTGCTACTCATCAACTTTAGCTGACAACTCTTGCAGTACCAATGACCTATGGAGTATAGTTACTTAGTGGTTGGGCTTCTTTTCCGCAACTTGGCCGATCGTCGGCCCCTTTTGCGTGAAACCGTGGAGTATAGTTACATTGTTATAAAAATGCCCGGAACTAGACAGATCCACCATCGTCTATTGGGTGGCCTTATAAGCAAGCGCAGAGCCAGGGGAGGTCAATCCGCTATGCTCAAGTCTGTTATATGGTATATTCTGTTACCTCATTCGTATGATAAATAGGAAATAGCTGCTATTAATCAATAACCGCCCCAACCGACGGACTAACGTGCCCTCTGAAGCACGGAGCAATTGAAAACCACATATAACTTAGAAAAGTTATTGGTGCAGAGCCTAGGACCGAACCCGGTATCGTTGAATTCTAAATTGCAATATTGGCTACAATCGCTCTGATCTAATCTGATAAGCAGTTGTTAAGCTACGTCTGAGCCCTTTGTGCGGCCTGACAAACTGACACCAGAGTTTTTGTATATATTTTTTTGCTCATCTGATCTATCTCATACGACAAACATCGGAAATAGCTCAATATGTTTGCGCTCGCTTCGCTCGCGCCTTCTTCATGTTTTTCACACATTTCACTACATAAGGGCTCACTTACATACTGTTTTACGATATGAGTGTAGATAAAATTCGATTATAGATGCCAGACATGAATACTAAACACACAGTACAGCACTAAATACGGCCTTAAGTTTTGCTCGTGACCTGCTTTAGATGTGATGCTTAAATTTTCACGGAAAATATACGAATAGAAATATATTCAGAGCCTTAACTAGACAGCATGTGTGCCATTTTTTACCTAAGCATTATATTATATTTGATATTAATTGAATAATTAATCATAAAAGACATCTGCTACAAGTTATAGAAACTGTCACAACGGATCGTCTTTTTTGGACTAGAGACTGGTAAACTTTTTTTTCGTCTATAATTGCGACAATAGACATAGAAATGTTACAATTTTGAATTAAGGTTTAACGTTCCTAGAACTCATATGTTAACAAATTGTTTTAAGGGCTTTGCCCTTTGGATTATCATCAAATTTCTATGGTAACTTACAGAACAGCGTTTTCTAGCCGAGAGGCGTTTTACTATAAAAAGTTTTTAACAATTCAAGTATATATAAAATTAAGTAACGAGACATTGTCGCAAATAATAATGGATTGAAAATTAGAATTTATCAACCAACTTGTTAGTGTTGTGATTTCTCCAGTCTACCTTTACGTTTCGCAAACATCAATATTAAACCTAGGACTGGAGATGATGTCAAAACAACACTCGCATGTCAATCTCACAATACACTTGCTTCGAACTTAACTTGCGTTTGTCTCATCTGAAATTAATAGCTACAGACGCGTATGGTAGATTACCTAAACATAATTACAATGGAACATTGGTTAGTATATAGGTATATCAAACGCACTTCTCTAACAGAAAAAATAGCTTTCTTTATTGGTTGTTAGAATACAAAAGTAACATATAAAGATTGGTCCTCACCGAGAGCATTCACTGTAACATTTCAGATTCGAGCATTATATCAGTGATTATGTCTAAACGAGCGTTACAGTGAGCACAATGATACCAATGTTCGGTACTCAAACAGTAAACGAAATAACAAACTATTCATTGCATTAATAGACTAGCCCCCTTACTTATAAAAAGTTATGCAATGGTAATGGTTCATTACTTAATCATTGCGTAACTTTTTATAAGTAAGGGGGTATATCTTAAAGATTCCGACTATTTAACGTAATTCGTATCAAGAAAATCATTTTATTAATGAGAAGAAATCAAACGAGAATCATTATATTTTTGAACTTTTGAGTGTTGTTAAATTAAATCGCGCTTAAACGACCATAGATGTCATGGCGATTGTATGACGTCACTATTGCAAAAAGGTGTACAAAAATGCTAGCCGCACAGGAAACAAAACAACTGCGAATCCAAAATTTTAGTATGGCGTGACGTCAGTTGTACTGCGCAGTTGTATTTGTTTTAATAAAGGCTTGTTCACCCTATCGACTTGTTTACTTTAGTAAGTCAAGTACCCTATTCTGCCCTGCTAAGAAGAAAAAGCACAAGTAGCATTTTTTGCGAAATTGAGTTAGGACCATTCTCGGAATCAGTGAAAAATATGTGTTTTTTGTGTCTCGGAGCCATAGCGATATATCCAACATTACTCGATTTAGCTTTGCATAAGTACATCGTTTTTTGTCTTGAAGGCATATTGTGTGTTTTCTTCATAGGAAGAATAACATAAGGTACAACTTCGAAGCAAAATCAACATAAATGTTAACATGAGATATTTCATCTTAGCAATAATACAATGTAAACATTACGCTAGTAAGCTGAAAAACCACAAGTGCAAAATTATGTTGTTTCTGCCTCGTACGAGTATATAATTTATATTAAATAAATAATTTAAAAATACTAAGAAATAAAACACAAGTGTGTAATTGTGTTCTTTTAGCTTCTTATTATATAAGTTTGTAGGCGCATAGCATATGTGGTTCCTTGTGTTTTTTTTGCTTAGTATATTTCAAGTTGATAAGTAATTATTTACGAAAAAGTAGTTTTTTTAAATTAACTAATTAATTAATAAATAAATCCAGGCAACTAAATATAGATAAAATAAATTGGTATTTATTTTATTTGTTACTAAAACACCGAGATGCAAGCATCTGTCTAAGTTAATTAAAAAAGTACGTAAAGTTTTTTACGATTTACGCCGAAGTTACTTTTTGTTACTTGTGCTTTTTTACGATTTACGCCGAAGTTACTTTTTGTTACTTGTGTTTTTTTACGATTTACGCCGAAATTACTTTTTGTTACTTGTGCTTTTTTACGATTTACGCCGAAATTACTTTTTGTTACTTGTGCTTTTTTACGATTTACGCCGAAGTTACTTTTTGTTACTTGTGCTTTTTTACGATTTACGCCGAAATTACTTTTTGTTACTTGTGCTTTTTTACGATTTACGCCGAAGTTACTTTTTGTTACTTGTGCTTTTTTACGATTTACGCCGAAGTTACTTTTTGTTACTTGTGCTTTTTCAGATTAAGAAGGCAGTATTATAATGTAGGTCAACATGGAATGTTGCTCGCGAATGTTGCTGGTGAGGTCACCTTGTCTACAAGCGCAGTGCAGTGCGCAAGATTTGCAATTCAATGTCCTGGGCTAGGTGGCGCTGCCATTGTTCGCATTGCTGCCAAGTGCAGGTATAGCGATAGCCATCAGGAGAAAGGCCTGCTCATCTCGTTACTCAGTTAAAACAGTCAAAGAGGCAGGAGCCACCCAGATGTGTTCCCCGTGATTCTAAAAACTTCCGGCGCACCGTAGACACTGGACATTAAACTGCGTGGCAGTGTTTGGCTGGATACTTCTGTCACTACGTTTTGTTCAAAATATATTATCTCAGGGGACATCGGTTGTAACATAGACACGAAGAAGCTGTATTAAAATATCATAATCATTGGTAATTACCATACGCGTTGGCGAACATCTAATGCGCGATGGGCGGCGCGCTAGCTTGGCACGCTTTGCTAGGGCAGTGCGCTAGCGAGAAACACACGGCTAGGGCGCCGCGTCAGCCGGCACACGTGGCTAGGGTGCCTTGCGGCTAGGGCGCCTTGCTAGCCCCGCCCTTGCGGCTGGGGCGCCTGGCTAGCTGGGCGCGGGCTCGGAGCGCACGCCGGCGAGGTTGAGCAGCGCTTCGGCGGTGCGGCGCTCCTCGCCGCCGCTGTACGAGTGCTCATCGCGCGCGCACCGCGAGATCACGAGGTGTGCCGCTGGCGGGAGCTAACAGAGAGGGAATTACATTAAAGAGGTACATATCCATATGAAACCTGACGTATCATCGAGTGAAAAATCGCGGCCACTGATCAAATCTTCAAGGACATCAATATAAATAAAATAGAACACAAGTATTCTAAATGTTCGCGTTTCTGAGATATTGGAACACAAAGATACGGTTATACGCTATTTTTGAGGTCCAATGTGTGGATTTACTAAGGTTAAATCAGTTTTTTCACTTTCGAAGGCATTTTATTTGACCTCTGGTGTCAGAGGTTGTCAGGCCGCCCGAGGGGCTCTGACATGGCTTAACGACTGCTTTTAATCATTAACAGCCGGGACCGACAGCTTAACGTGTACTCATATTTTGCCGTGCTTCGGAGGGCACTCCGAAGCACGGCAAAATATGAGTACAAAACGTATATGTATACCAACTTTTGCCCGCCACTTCGTCCGCGCGGACTAAGGTTCGCGATAACAATTATCCAATGTCCTCCCCTCCAACCCAGGATTCGAACTATCTCCATAACAAATTTCATCAAGATCGGTACAGTAGAGTAGTCGTGAAAAGATAACAGAACAGAAACAGAATTTCTTTTGCTTTTATAATATTAGTATGGATATATGTCAAATGAGGTAGTGCTGGCCTCTGGTGTCAGTTAGTCAGGCCACCGAGGGCCTCTAAGGTGGCTTAACGACTGCTATGCATTGCTAGCAACCAGGGCTTAACGTGCCCTCTGAAGCACGGAGCGAAAATAGTCGACCCTTAAAGTCTCGTCTTCAGTAGGCAACCAATGTCCTGCGACACTTGTCGCTAGACAAGTCGCGCGATGTCGAGCGACATCTAGCCTCGCAACCTCCTTCGTCAAAAAGAGTACGAGCCAAGATGTCAGTCAACATTGGCGTCGTTGACATCTGCCGCTTAGTGACCACAAGGCTTTTTTTACAGTAAGGCTTTTGGGGTTTTTGGTCTGGAGTCACCAAACTGAGAATGTATTCACGGTTACAGTCCCTATATTTTACCATGAATCCTGATATAGTAAAAGTCCGCCATTTTGAAAAAAAAAAACGCGATTTCCAAGGTTTGATCAGTGGCCGGTGTCGTAGGTATGCCACAACGGTTAGGAGGCATTAATGTATGTACTGTGTATACATTACCTGGTCAAGCACGCCGGGCCCATACTTCATGGCGAGCACAGTCGCCGCGGCGAGATACTCGTCGGCGCCGGGCTCGGGCGAGCCGGCGAGCCGCCGCGCCAGGAACGGAAACAGAGCCGGGTCCGGCGAGTTCTTACCCTCGCTCGCCTCGCGGGGGTCGAGCGAGCGAGCCTCGCCCGTGGGCATCGGCTGCCGACCGAATGCCTGCAAACCATTGTTGCGCGTAAGCTAAAAAAAATTACATCTGTTAGAGGTTGCGAAACGTGGGTTACGGTAAAGGTTAAAGCAATTGAGTTCTACAAGCGCTGGGGAGACAAAGCAAAGGTTTTGCAATGAAAACTATTGAATGTTAATGTTTTTTAACTAGTATATTTCATCGTTTTTTTAATACAATACAATAACTCTTTATTGAACTCATTACAATAAAAAAAACAACGTAACAGTATTTATATATAAAATCTAATGTTGTACAATAGGCGGCCTTATCGCTATTTGCAATTTCTTACAGGCAACCTTTGGATGGACAGGAATATAAAATAAACATTGCGGTCAGTGATGGAGACTTACTTTGGAACAAAAAAGTTAATAGATAAATAACAACTATATAAACTATATAACTTAATATTTGTATACATACTTACATAATGTGTTATCATAAATTTTGTTAAACACATAAATATATATACTATAATTAAATAATATAACATATATATTGGCAAATTTATAATATAATATACATAAATAAATAGCATGTTCACAAAGGAATAGTGTATAAATTATGTATGAATAACATAGTATCCATTTAATGTGCTTTCGCAATGTTTATTTTAATGGGAAGGTCACAAAACAACTTATGGTGTTAAAAAAACACAGAAGCATCACTATTATGAGGTACACTATATAAAAACACATAATCCTTATGAATGTGAACCTAACATGCTTGATTACATTCCACGGCTGCTGACCTATTAGTCAACTAGACGTGTTACTACCTAAATCTGAACACAATAAATGTAATCATAAAAAAAAACTTTTTTTTTGCATTGTCATCGTTTTGTGAGCTACCCTGAAAGTTCCAGCCGGATAGCTAATCGGGAAGTGCTCGAAATTTGAATTGCAAGATTCCAGGATAGACATAAATATGTACATAGATAGATACATACATACAAGTGAAGTTAAATAAAAGCTTTTAAAAATAAACTATTAAGTAAAAAAAAACACAGAAAACCTTATATTTAAGTAATAAACAACTTATTTAATTGACATTTGGTTGAGGGCAACGGATCAACATTGAAAATATCTAAATTCAATGTGATCATTGTTATAGCTGCTACAGATGGAGAGTGCTTCAACATTTTGGTTTTACACTTGGACAACATGAATGTATTCCTAAATAGAAGGTTATTTGCCAGGCCACTTTAATAATAAACACCGACACGTCATTCGTTGTTAATTACGATACTTTTTTAGTTGTTCTGTTGTTTTGCATAGCGATTTCTTGATACATAAGTAAAGATGAGCGAGCGGGACAAACAAATCAAAACCTAACTCTGCCTTAAGAATTTTTATAAAATTAAAAAAAAAAAAACATATTTATTTATTTATCACGTCGTGTTTTCCATAAATAACCTTTGGTAAGCAAAAATACAACGCAATATTCACGATTACGGCTTGTTTCTACATGTCACTAGTCCAGTAGATTCGCAAGCGAATTAAATACAAGGCATGCCCTTGAGCCCTAGACAAAACATGGAAACTGACTTACATAGACTGACTTCTAAATCGAAAAGTGACTGGGTACTGATGGAAGCAATAATTCAGACTTTAAAGTTTTTATACAAGGATTTTACTGATTTAAAGTAAGATGTAGTGTTATACCTGTAATAAGCTGGCGCGATGTTGAGGGTCCACAGTCCAGAGCGAGCCCTTGCCGAGCCCGGGGGCAGCCGCCACCTGGAAACAGAATATATTAGCAACATTGCACGCGTAGTTATTTCTGTGGGTTAAAAGTAACCTATGTTTTATTCTAGGACCTTTAACCTGTCGGCTATCGGTATCCCGTACGGGATATATGAGGTTACTTTTGCAAATTTAGCAAAAAAATTAAAGTTAAATTACGTTACAAAAAATATTTTTTTCAATTTTTTGTTTCGTTTAGATTCTTTATATTCTGAATCCTTTAATCATTCTTTCTTTAAAAATACCCCAAAAATCCAAATATGCACTCGTCTACAGGTTAAAATCTATACAATAAGAACGAAAAAGTCTGTACAAAGAAGATAATTAAAAATATATAATCTAGGGTACTTAATTACTTTAAGTACTACTGAAGTAAGCTACTGAAAATGATTGTTTTTTTTTTAAATCGTGTCTGTCTGTTTGTTTGTTTGTCTGTACGTATGTTATATAAATACTTTTTAGCCGTCCATAGACATATATATTTACTAGCCGTCAGATAATTTTTTATCGATTGCTCGGCTTTTACTCATCGGATTGAGATACCAAGTACCCCAGTTGAAAACTATCCAACAGTGAAATCGCATCGCATTCGATCTAGTAGTTTTTACGTGATGCGCGAACAAACAGACAGATAAACACCATTTAAAAAACTTATATTCTTGTTCATTAGCTTAACGGCTCGAGTGAATCAGCCCCAAGTTGCCACTAAAAGTACCTAGTAACCGCTTTAAAGCGATTACTTGCTGGCAAGACCATAGAGACCCATAGACCATTTATAAGCAGACCTTTTGTAATTTCCTGCTTTATTATAAGATTTTATCATGCGTTTCGTATTTATTTACTTATGACCGGTTTCTATATCTTAAAACTAACTGTTTTCGCTTACTGTCCGTCAGCTTTTCACATAAACGCCATACAAAAACGTCAAAAGTAACGGGAAGTTGAAAAAACGACTCGTTACATTTTTATAGGAATGGGGGGAAGATTGAGAAATGTGAAATAGGTAGGTTTCGATATATTCCCAACTGCCCCATTAACGTCCCCATCAATGGGCCCGATGGGAATTTAAATTCCCACCTGCCCCATACACAATCATTCAATTACATACGTTTAAGCATTAGGGTCTCCTACGGTAAATAATGTCCAAAATTCTGCCTATAAATAGTGGCCTGTGATTTAAAAGCACATGCAGAGCAGAAGAGATGTTAATTTTGACTTGTAAAAGTGCCATTATATTGCCTATTTACAATAACAATAAATATATTCAGAACAATTCTACACCGATTACCTAGCCCCAAACTAGGATACCATGTGCTATGGGCACTAGATAACGGATAAACATACATAGATACGAATATTACATCCATGACTCGGAAACAAACATTTGTACTCATCACATAAATAAAAAAGAAAAAAATGTTTTTTTTTTGTACTTTGACTTTGTACATAACTTGCAGGACCAATTGAACTCGGTTTAGTTGGATTCCAAATCGCACAATATTCTACTCGTCCACCGCCGCTCTACTGAACAACAAGTAACGACTCTACACCGAGTTGGTGTTGAATTAAATTGCATGATAATGTGAAGTGACATTATCTTTACGACGGAATGACCTAGTTCACAATTAGACCAATGCTACACCCATGTCTCACTAGCTGTTCCCGCGGCTTAACCGCGTGGACATTTTTCTACGGAAAAGTATATTGTGTTGTTCAGCCGTAGTTTTCACGTGATGCGCGATTAATCATCCAGACAGACAAACACAATTTTTTTTTTAATTTTCTGTTTTTGTTCAGCAGAGTATTTTAGTTCATCATCATCATCATCATGTCAGCCTTTAGAAGTCCACTGCTGAACATAGGCCTCCCCCAAATCGTGGGGGTTGGTAGCTGGGTCACTGCCGGGAATTATTAGCACACCCTGCTCCGCCGTTACCATGGCTGCTACCGGTTCCAGGAATAACGGAGCCGCCGGTGACTGGGGGCCGTTTTTGCGGTGTGTCTATCATATTGGGGAGGTTTGCCATAGTCACCACGCTTGGCAGGCGGATTGGTGACCGCAGTATTACAAATATGTGGTCGGAGGACGCTGCTTCCGGTGTGTAATCCCTTAGTCGCCTCTTACGACACCCACGGGAGGATTGGGAGGGGTCTTATAAGCCGAGACCGCCACGGTTATTTTAATTCAACAGGACCATTTTTTAAAGTTATCTCCATTGTTCAGAGTTTTTATTACTTTGTGTTTTATTATAAGTACTAACTGTGCCCTGGTTTTGCCCGCGTGGTCTTTTTTCTGGGATAAATGTATCGTATATGTCATTCAAGGACCAAAAGTACATACATTATACCAAATTTCCGCCGTCAAATATTTTTTATCCATTGCTCGGATTGAGATAAGTCAAGCCTTAAGCTATCCAACAGTGAAAACCGCATTGCAATCGCCGAGTAGTATTTACGTGATGCGCGAACAAACATTCAGACAGACGGCTTTTTTTATGTACTTTTCTTGTTCAGTAGCATATTTTAGAAACCTGTTTTTTTTTTTAAATTATCTCCATTGTATACCTAGCGGCACGTAACTAGCGGTGAACGAAACGTAGCGGGGATCTTGGCACAGTCAAAGTTTATATAATGTTTTAAAATGTTGAATACTTTTTATCCCGAAAACTGACTGTGCCAAGATCCCCGCCACGTCTCGTTTACCGCTAGACTTACGTGCCGCTAGCTATACTTTTGTTACCTGTAGTATAAACATTAGAAACGGGATATTTACCATGAATAAGTACTATTTGTAATGAGTTCCCGATAAATTTCGGCACAGTTGAAAGCGCCATGATCACGACTGCGGTTATTCGTGATCATGGCGCTTGCAACAGTGCCGAAATATCAGGAACTCATTAAAATTAGTACCCATAGTAAATATAGCCGTTTTATTACAAGTATGGATATATATATATATATATACAAAGCCTCACCTTATGGAAGCACTTATTCAGCGACAGATTGTGCCGGACGCTGTTCTTCCATCCCTGCGGCGCGTGCCGAAAGTACGGGAAGTGCCGGATGACCCACGCGTAGATCTCCTTCACCGGCAGCGCGCGCGCCGGCGCCGCCTCGATAGCCATGAATATAAGGCAGGAGAACGAGTAGGGCGGCTTCTGGTGAGTCGTGGCGGCGGGCGGGGAGGGGGGAGCTTTTACTGGGGTGCGGGGAGGGGACGGGGCTCTGGCTACAGGCGGCGGTGTTGTTGACTCTGTCTGTGGACAAAAAAACATTACTTGACACTGGCTAAATGCACTAGTCATGCGGAGCCAAACAAAAAAAAACGCTACTTCATTGTTCTAAAAATTGGTAGGTTGTTGAAAATATTTGTTTTTGGTGGATACGATATTTTATATGTAACTTTGTATCTCGGATAAAACAGTCGAAATAAGTCATTGTTAAAAGCTTTCTTCCCTTTAAGACGTCAATATACAATGTGTCTGGTCACCGGTGTCGGAGACTTAAGGGGGGTTAAATATGGGGATTTTTATCGACAAATCACTATCTCGATTTTTTCTTGGCCTCTCCATACTAAAATGGCAGCCATTTTGTTTTTTTTACTTCGCAGCTCAGACGCCTACACTGATTTAATCATTGCTATCGATGTAGACGTCTTAGGAAGACGAAAGAGGTATCATTTGAAAGCTAACAATGAAATCAATCAATTTATGATACATTTTATTCAATATCTTTTTCACAAAATAACATAACAATATTAACAAAATAAAAATCGTATTTATTTATTGCATTTTTTTTAGTTTTTTAAATTTTTTATGAAAACTAACCTGTCAAGCTATTTTTTTTTAATTGTATTATCATAGTACAAGATATTTCCATTAAAATAAATCTTACATCAAGGTCCTAAGTTAAATATTTTCGAAGCTATGATGGTTTAAATATGACCCTTAAAAACTCTATTAATAGCACACGTCAAAGCTATGATGATTGGGATGGGAAAAGGCAAGAAAAGAACAAAGTAAAACCATTAATTATCATTTATTAATTTAATACCATCTAAACTAGGTACTACAGCTACGATTCAAAATGTCCTCCGTTTTGTTGTAGACAAGCAGTTGCCCTAATTGACACATGTTGTGTAGCTCTTTTTATCATGGCTTTGTCCGCCCTCATTACATCCCCGACTTGTAATATTTTTTCAATTAGTTCTTCTCTTGTGTTGGGCACGTTAACGTACACTTTCTGCTTTATTGTGCCCCATAAAAAATAATTTATGTTATTTTGTGAAAAAGATATTGAATAAAATGTATCATAAATTGATTGTCTTCATTGTTAGCTTTCAAATGATACCTCTTTCGTCTTCCTAAGACGTCTACATCGATAGCAATGATTAAATCAGTGTAGGCGTCTGAGCTGCGAAGTAAAAAAAACAAAATAGCTGCCATTTTAGTATGGAGAGGCCAAGAGAAAATCGAGATAGTGATTTGTCGATAAAAATCCCCATATTTAACCCCCCTTAAGTCTCCGACACCGGTGACCAGACACATTGTATAATAATATGTCGATAATGTAGAATGGTATAGAGAGTAAGTTTGTTTGTTTATCGTATGAGGTAGTGCGGGCCTCTGGTGTCAGAGTTTGTCAAGCCGCCTGAGGGCCTCTGACATGGCTTAACGACTGCTATCAATCAATAACAGCCGGGACCGACAGCTTAACATACCCTCCGAAGCACGGAGCGATGGAAAACCGCACAGTAATTAAGGAATAGTAGTAATGACTAAGAAGGTTTAAAAATGACGGAGTCTACAACGCCAAATCCAAAGTGAAGTCCAAGGTATTCCGATCCGATCCGTACGCACAAACCTCACGCACACACTTACATCATGTTATGCCGATCGGCCCGCCACAACGCAGCAAGATCTCGGCCTTATTAGTAGTGTTAATTCTGTCAAGTTCTCATGGAAAAAAAAACCAAACCTCCACAAATGATCAAGTCAAGCACACATACGCAGCTGCCATTTGCTATGCTTCACTTGTTTCTTAGGCGGTGTATACTCCGTCTTTTTTATCCGTGGTCATTGCATTAAGTTTGTACAAGTGAAAGGAGGAAAATGCCATGCTTACTCTATCAGTACATGGATGCTTGTTTTTTTTTTTTACACTGTTTTTTCGTCTATTGTTGTTATTGTTGTATTGTGGCCTTTGTACTGAAAGTATCACCTGCTTTACATACGTACTACGTATATGTATAGTGAGAATTTAATCAACTTAAGTGATCCCACTGACTTACTTTAGTAATCATAGTTAATGAAAGGAAAAACTATGAATAGAAACTTTAAATGTTATTTAGCTATCCCTGGTAATATGTTAAAAGCGGAAATAGCTCGTCTCTGTTTGGAAACTTTTCTCGATTAAACGTCTGAACCGATCTTGATGCAATTTGGTATGGAGACAGTTTGAACCCTAGAGTAGGAAAAAGGACTTTTTATGGCGATAATCTGTAGTCTGCGTGTCGCGGACAAACGCTAGTTAGTTTATAATCTCAGAAAGTCTTGCTATAGGAGCATAAACTCCAAAATAACCCATTGTAAAAGGTTTTCACTCTAAACGGCTACGTACGAGCACTGTTTTTACCCGACTACGACGAAACAAGGGAAGGGCAATGAGTTTAACATGTAGTGTATGTTTTTATTTGAGCGTCGAGACTGGAAGATCGCTCGCCTGATGATAAGAATCACGCCTGCCCATAACAGTTGCAGTGCCACCCAGAACTTTGGTTGCAAAATCTTGCGCGTCACTACGCAGCGCTCGTCACCCTAAGACCCAATGTCTCAGGGTGTCTAGCGTCAGGTTGTTAAGTCTCATTGCCGAGTAATTTCGCTGATACATTGCTCTTCAAATCAAAACACAGAAATGTTTACTCACTTCTGCTTGGCGGTTGAATATCTGACAAAGGTGTGGTACTTCCCAGGCTAAGAGGCCTACCCTACCACTACAACATTGTTTTTGTGTGTGTTATGTATGTGGATGTTCCACCATAGCGTCGCCTTTAATGGTCTGATTTTGACAAGCGAGGTATCAATCGTCTTCATCGCATGAGTGTCCTAGGCTATTTATATAATTATAAGGTTTCAGTTTTTGAACTTATGTTTTGTTACCATAGAGAAGAAAAAAAAGAAAAGCAAGAATGAAATACATTTATTTATGACAACACACAACATTATACAGAAAAACAAAGAACAATAATTACAAACAAAAATAAAAGGTACAAAATTAATGCTGTGTGTTGCCACAAACAGGTCCCGACTCAGCAAACGCTAAGGCCATAAAGCTTTGGCTACTTTAAACATTTCTTTGGTTTAAAGTATTAGCGTGACGGGCGCGTCGCGACTACGTCTGTATGTACATAATCATGCCAAAGCGACAAGCGAGTAAGACCATATTTGCGCAATCATTTGTGTCAAGTAAGACTATTGATGTATATATATTATATATTACTGCCTGCATCGTTTGACCACAATCTTACCTAATGATCGTTCGAATATGCAACTGGCGACACTAGGATTAACACTAAATTTGGTTAGCAGCTGTTCGATACTTTCCCACATCGGTGGTTTTTACGATAATCAACTTAAACAGTGCGGAACAACGAACAAGGCCGAAAACATTAGGGCTTCCTCCACACGACGCCATTGGATTAAACCTGCCGGCGAGCTAGCGGCACCACTTGTGTCAATAGCGTGGTAAACTAGCGTAAGGTGCGTAATCTTGGATGCATTAGTGTTAACACAACTTTTCTCGCCTCAATCATTCATACATATATGATCCTATTCCTATTTCTATCAATTTAATTACACCACTGGCCAAAAAAGGGGAATTTAGGATTATTGTTTTTAAGATTCATGTATGTTTGTATGTGAGTTTATTTATTCCACCATAACTTTTAAATGCCTGAACAGATTTAGACGTATGTGGTATCGTTAGAATCCTTATATCCCCCCCGAGTAAGATATTTTTTTTTTTAAAAGATTCAATATGGCGGCAGTATGGCTCCATTTTCAAATGCGAAAAAAATATTTTTTCTTCAAATTTTACAATATGGGTGTCAAATTGAAGGCATTGCAATAAGCACATTCCAACAGTATATAATTTATTGGCTTAAGTTCTCTTTTGGCAGGGCAGGCGTGTTTTTTTAGCTTTTAAGCTATTTATTATACTAGCATTTTCCTGCAAGTCCGGTTTAACGCGATAAAAAGTATCGTTATGTATTTTATCGTTATGTTTTTCTTGTCTTAATACTCGTACCAAAGTTCATCAATATCGGTCCAGCGGTTTCGTCGTGAAAGAGTAACAAACAGACAGAGATACTTTCGCTTTTATAATATAAGTATGGACAGAATGGATGTAGGCTGGAAATCAGCCCTCCTCTCAATATAATGATAAGACATTTTCAGTATATTCACGCTGTTCAGTAAGTCACGTCACTTAAGAAAAGACTAATTTAAAAAAAAAACGCCTACAAATCGTAAAAAACTTAAAAGAAATAAGTAATACATTTTTTTGGGGTCTATCCTTTTTATTTTCGTTACAAGTAGAAAAGAAGTACTTATTTCGTTCGCTAAGAAAAAAACATACTGGAAACAGTTAACAGTCCATATCTTTTAAACTACTTAGCGTATTTTGATGAAACTAGAACTATTCCCTAAGTTGAAACTATTACATAAATAATTATTGCATTCGGACTTATCGTTTCCGAGAAATACGTGGACATATACATACATACATACATAATAAAGACATTCGCAAAATTGCGTATATTTGTTCAGATACTCATATAGACTAACATATATGAATATTAAGCATTTTTGACAATATTACATACACACATACACGAAATTTTGTAGGTACATATGCTTAGACACTCATATAGACTAACATATGTGAATACAACTCGTTTTGAACCATATTATAGTAGTCGCAGCCAATCTAAATGTTTGTGAAGTTAGGCTCTGTGATCGATTGCGCAGGTACTGCTGTGTGGATAAAACAGCATAAGTAAGAGCGAGATAGAATATGCGAAAAACGTAAGCGAGTGAGCGAGGCAGTTATACAATGCTGTTTTCACCTTCAACATTGGGATTGCGCCTGAAAAATAGCAGTTTGCGAAGCGACTAGCAGACAACATCCGAGACACATACTTCCGCTGCGACAACACTACACATCAAGTACTATTTTTTGAAGTCGTTTATAACTAAAGCGACAGGGTTTCAGACTGAAAGGCTGCCATTGAGCTACTGTGTGCTTAAGTACGTCGAGTGAATAATGACAGAATTACTCAATGTATCACCATATGGAGATACATTGTTATTGTTAATTAAACATCTAAAAATACAATTCCTGTCAAAGGAGACAGATTACTTCTACGCGGGAGAGGGCTGTGACTGTGAAACGCGTAAAATATTGCAACATTATTAATTCTACTAATAAATACTTCAAACATGTGTAGACAGTACCAATGGTAGCCTAACGGTACAATAGTGAAACTTAGAATACAACGATACAGGGTTCGATCCTAGGCTCCGCACCAATGTCTTTTCTAAGTTATGTGCGGTTTTCCATCGCTCCGTGCTTCGGAGGGCACGTTAAGCTATCGTTCCCGACTGTTATTGGTTAGTAGCAGTCGTTAAGCCATGTCAGAAGCCCTCGGGCGGTCTGACAAACTCTGACCAGCACTACCTCATACGACAAACAACCAACAAACATGGTAGCAAAGTAGCAATGACTAAAAGAGCTTTTAAGTCCTCTTACAAGGGCAGGTCCTTTTTACCCGACTACGGCGAAGCAAAGGAAGGGTAATGAATGAATTTAACAGTCTGTGTATGTATAATTATATGTGGGTGATCCACCATAGCGTGGTCCGATTTTGACAAACGAGGTATAAATCGATTCGTCTTCATGTATAAAGTGTTAACATAATAGCCTATATATATATCTGATTCCCCCATCACCTTTCCATTACCGTACGACTAGACGATCGGCAAAGCGTCACCCTTTTATGGTTGAAATACCTCGCACAAGAACGAAGCGTTACGCTTCTTCATTTATTATAAGAACTTCTAAGGAGTGAAATGCCCTGCCCTCGGTGTTTCCGGTAAAATATAACCCAGGTGTGTTCAAGTCAAAAGTGAATAGGTATCTACTAGGCAAGCGTGCTACACCTTCGACCACATCATTGCTTTCCATCAGGTGAGATCGTGGTCAAACGATTTCCTAGACCGTGATAAAAAAATAGAGTTTTTACCTGACTACGGCGAAGTAAATGAAAGGTTATGTATTCAAACTAAAAACTTGGTCCGATTTGACAAGCGAGGTATCAATCGGTCCGACTTCATCGCAATGTCATAGGCTATTTTTACCCGACCGTAGTCGGGTTTTAGATTTTGAACTTTGTCTTGTTTAGAATTCCGTAGTCTCAACAAGGAACCCTTCCAGTTTCGTCATGTCCGTCTGTCTGTCACAGCCATTTTATTCAGAAGCTATTAACACTACTAAGTTGAAACTTGGCACAGGAATAAATATTTATAACCGTTTCATAGTATTTCACTTTTTGTCTTAAAGAAAAGAACTTGAAAAATGTAGGGCACTAGCGCGTAATACGGATTTACTAACAAAATGATCACGGCTATGTACAGTTTACTAGTTTACGAGATATAGCCGACCAAGATAACGCATTTTACGACCGCATCAAAACTTCAATAATGAGAGACATAATCCGACCGTAAAAACAACTATGTTGGCGTATTACGTAATAAATACTGGACCAATTGCAATGCGGTTTTCATAGTTAGGTAGCTTAGGATCCTGGGTACGTAACCCTATGTCTATGCGTGTCCGACCGCACTAGACCGGTTTTTGTTGTCTTTTTAAACCTATTATACAGAAATGTAATGCAATTGACCGAGCCAGCGCGAAGCGTCTCTGTTTCAGCTTCGGCAAAAATTCTTTCGTATGTCCGGATTTCCGGCTGTTCTCCTCTACAGGTCGCGTTTCTCAAACGATCTAGGTGAAACTTGTTATACAGGTTAAGCGAACTTTTTAGTTGTCGGGGATTTTTTATTGGTTTGGTTTTTACTTTCCCCAAAAAGGGTAAAAAGGGGGGCTACTCCGCCATATTAAATCCGATTTCGATGGTTCTTTTTTTATTTGAAAGGTAGTAACTTTAAGTTAGTCTCATAAAAAATGGTGGTCGGCGTGATGAGCAGAATAGCTCCAAAAATGCAGTAAATTTCTCACTTATAGCAATCTGCCCTTTACCTACTAGGTAGGAATTGATGGAGCACCTTGGTTATTAATGTTAGTTTAACATTAAGGTAACCAGATGGCGCTACTGTGCACCGCTACATTGTTTGCATAAAAGTTTGTACGCGCGAGGTCTACAGCTCACAGAGCCACTAGCTTATAATGCTCTGAAAATTATGTATCATAGACACATTTGTTTAGTAATTTCGGTTCAATACATAACTTTCACTTTCCTCACTAAAAAACGGCAGTAATGATTTTGTAGGTATTTTTCCGTTTTATTCGAGTGTTAACGCACAGATTTCTGTAATAATTGCACGTAATAAGAATTATTACTAAATACCAATTAATTCCACACATACTGTTTTGATCAGAACAAAAGGTTTTTCCATTAGCATATAAAAAGTGTGAAAATGGTTTACGAGCAATGATCATCAAGTCGTATAAGCCAGGTTGCAGCGCGCGCTGATTTGAATGTTATTTCAATTAAATTACGTTCCATATTTGTATAATGAGACACATCGAGGTACTAATCCGGCTTATAACCAGCCGTTAAAGGACATTTTTGAGCAATGTTTCAAGTAAACGATCCGTATTTTATATGAAGCTGACTTGAGCTGGCGACCTTAAATCATACATGTGATTGAATTACAGGAAAGTCATCTTTAACATCATAATTTTAAGATTCATTTTTTTTTGCTTACCCTGTTGGTTACCTCCAATATGTAAACAAGTTTTGTGTACTTTGTGTAGGTAGGTCTATCTAGTAATGTTTGCGCCTTTGCTTACCTTTACAATAACTTGGCTAGCGATCATCTGTGTTGACTGTTTCGTGTCCTCCACGTCTCCTTTGGTTAGATTTATACCTGGAATGAAAAGAACAGAGGTTAGTTATGACCATTATCATATTTACTTACTACCTTAAATTTAAACAACTTTTGGTTATATTTTACCCTAAATTCTGCTCAAAGATTTTGCTCATTGCAAGCTGAAGTGGCAATGGGCTGGTCACATCTCTCTAACTGATAACCGTTGTGGTTTGGAGTTGAGGCGGTCATGCGGAGTGAAAACTTGCAAACGATGGCTGGCAGCGACTGGATGAAAACAGCCGAAGATTCGAGCTCAGTGGCGTCACAGAATAATGTACAGTACTAACGTAGTGGCGTGCATTGAGTAGTTGAAGATATGTATCATCATGATCATCATATTTTTCAAGGTATTTAGAGAGACCACAGAATCAAATATAAAAAAGTATGTATGTATTTATTGCCTCTATACATAAAATTGAAACGTTGCCTGTTCGTTTGGGACGCTTTCCCGCGGTAATGGCTGGACGGATTTTGATGAAATTTGGAATGTATATGTATAGCTTATATCCTGGAATAAAACATTTCATCCCGGAAAATAGCAAGTTTCCACTTGTAAACTGGAAAAATGTTGATTACTCGCCATAGAATTACATAATGTCTTTACTCACGAAACGGTTGCCATGGAAACTGCTATACCTACTTTTGAATTGGTTTTTAATCGACTTCAGAAAAGAAGACGGTTATAATGTTCGTCTGTATGTATGTTTTTTTTATTGCCCTATAAGTACATAGCACGTTCTTTTTCGCGGTAAACAGTAGTACGCGCGGACGAGGTCGCGGGAGGGAAAGCTAGTATTGTATATAAACAAAATCCTGAATGTCATAAACTTTATTCTATAAAACCCTAGCCGCCTGGGTAAGAGTTAAATCAGAAGAAGAAGTATAGTGATAAAAGGAGCTCGCCTGATGGTAAGCATAGATCATTATTGATGCCTAGCTTTGGTCCGCGACTTCATCATAACTTCATAGTTTATCGGAAATGTATCGTATGACCTTCCTTTTCGACCGTCCATTGTGCCACTTATTATTAAGTTTGTTCTTTAATTATAAATTTAAGTTTTTTTTTACTGTTGTTTTCACTAAATAGTTTCTTCCCTAAAGTACAAAAGATCTCCATACCAAATTTCATCAAGATACGTTCAGCCGTTTAGTCGTGAAAAGTTAAAAAACAGACAGAGCTACTTTCGTTTTTATTATATTAGTATGGAATGTCCACGACAAGCTGTTTGAGTAATGCATTGGATACTGTTTTTTATTTCGGAATTACAATAATAATTGTTAATCCGTAAAATACACTTTACTGCAAAAACTATAGTAATACAAATATTATAGCACCTACGATTGGCGGTCTTATCGCTGAAGAAATATCTGTTCCAGACAACCTTAACACCTGTTAAATTTATTTCAACCTTCATAGAAAACGTCAAGCAGTTCTTGACAAAAGAAAAACCCTTAGGAAATATTTGCTCAAGTGATTGGTCGCGATTCGCAGTTACAGTAGTCTCCGCCAATCTATGTTTGTGAAGTTCGGCTCTGTGGTTGCGCAGGTGCTGCTGTGGGGATAAAATAGCATAAAATAAGAGCGAGATAGAATATGCGAAAAACGTAAGCGAGTGAGCGAGGCAGTTATACAATGATGTTTTCACCTTCAACATTGGGATTGCGCCTGAAAAATAGCAGTTTGCGAAGCGACTAGCAGACAACTTCCGAGACACATACTTCCGCTGCGACTACTGTACTTCATTTTGAGAATCCTTATCGGTAACACAAAATACGCGTGCGTATATGTGTGCGTGCTCTATGCGAGATGTGCTCGCTCTCGATAACGATCTCACCAACAGCGCGCCCATCGACATGTTAAATTGATCGTGACAGGCCAAGGTTTTTGTTAATAATCTCGTTGAATTGAAGCTTCTTCCCGTAACATTACAGTTCACCGATGTCACCGATGTATTCTCCAAGTTAAAAGTTTAATTGTTACCATGCTTGATCTCGTTTAACCCTCTGCAGAAGTCATCCTTTTTCAACATTACAACCTCATTTATTCTATACAATCTATAAAAATAAATAAAATTGAAGAGTTTGTTTGTAATGTCAAAATAGCAGCTTTCTACTAAATGCATATGAAAGTATACACGATACTAATAACAAAAAAGCCTTTTTTTTGTTTATCTGCCTGTTTGTTCCCGCTAATCTCCGAAATGGCTGGACCAATTTTGACGGGACTTTCACTGGAAGATAGCTGATGTTACAAGGAGTAACATAGGCTACTTTAATTTCCGAAAAATAATTAGGTTTCCGCTCAAACAAAAATAAAATCCATCCATACGGAACATCGGTAAGCCCGGGCGGAAGGGATTCCCGCGCTTACCGATGTTCCGTCTTCCGTCAACGACTGCAATGTTTTGTTTTAGTTTAGTACAAAGCGAGTATCGTACGCAACGCAACGCAGTGATTTGTAAAACAACAATAATGCCTAAACGCAAGTGTTCTTTCAATATTAGTTTGCAACAGAAGTATCCATTTTTAGAACAAAGAAAAGATGGTACCGCAGACGTTACGTGTGAAAAGTGTAGTACTGATTTTAGTGTTGGACATGGTGGTGCCAGTGATATAGAATACCATTTAACACAGGCTTGCCGATCAAGCTGCTGCTTCAAGCTCGTCAATGCTTAGTTTTTTTAAAAGAACCGATTTGCCAACTTCCAAGGATTTGGATATAGCTGCAGCTGAGGGTACTTGGGCGTTTCACACCGTGCAACATAATCACAGTTTTTGTTCAAATGACTGTTCTTCTCCTTTAATTCAAGCATGTTTTGAGCAAAAATTTAGATGTGCACGTACAAAGTCTCAAGCTATTCTGGTAAATGTGCTGTCAACTATGGCAACTGAAGATTTAAAAGAGCATTTACTCAAAGCCCACTGCATAACTTTATTAACAGATGCTTCAAACCATGGCTCAATCAAATTATTCCCAGTTTTGATTCGCTACTTTTTACCATACGAAGGCATGAGAGTCAAGGTTTTAGAGTTTCGGGAGCAGCCAGGCGAAACATCGGATATAATTGTCGATTATTTGAAGGAAGTATTGTCTGTAAATGACTTGAATAAAAAAATTGTGGCGAAAACGCCACAATTTGAGACAACACAAACTGTAATTTCGGGGGAAAGAATAGGAAAGGAAGTAATAATGTTTACTCAAAATCACATCACGAACGTATCACTCGGCAGACAGCTTATTGGAATTGGATGTGGAGCCCAAATAGTCCACAACGCGATCAAAACTGCCGCTGATTGTCTTCCTGTTGACTACGAATGCATCATAGTGAAAATTTACTCATTTTTCTACATTTATAGCGTTCGAGTGGAAGCTTTGAAAGAGTTTTGTGATTCTACTGAGACAGAGTATCACAAACTGCTGGGCTACAGTAAAACAAGGTGGCTTGCGTTAATGCCCGCGATTGAGAGAGTTATAAAAATGTTTCAGCCTTTGAAAAACTATTTTCTGAGTATCGACAAATGCCCAAATATTTTAAAGACGTTTTTTAATAATCCCAGCTCAGAATTATGGTTATATTTTATGCACGCACAAGCAGCGACCTTTCATGAAGCTGTGTTGAAAATCGAAGGGCAAAATGTGTCGGCCATAGAGTCAGCCAAGGTAATTAATCGTCTCCGAGATAACCTGGCACTAAAAGAGAATACGATTTTCCTTCCCCACATCGTCCGTAACCTCCTTGTAAAATTTCAAGAAAGCGAAGCTGCTGTTGACCAGCAGAATGTAAAAACTGCGGCGGCCGAGTTTTATAAAACAAGCAAAGAATACTTGGAGCAGTGGTGTCAATTCAATTTGAATGGGCAAACTTAACAAAGGTGCCTACGTGGGAAGAGGTGCAAAAGGTGATGGATTTACTGATCATGCAAGGGTTTATTAGCAGCAGCCAAGATACGAAAGTCTTTGATGAGTTTACATTTATTTCCAACTATGCGACAGATGAAAAAATCTCCGGCTGGAATGCTGAGTATGGATCTACTGAAAACCGGTGGGTCGAATTATTCCAGAACTTCCGTACTAACAACCTTCATTTAGCAAACTGTTCCATAATTATTGTGTACGTTATGTGTCTGCCTGTACTAACGCACCAGTCGAAACAGTTTTTTCCCAAATGAACAAAATATGGACCAGTGATAAAACACAGTTAAGTTTTGCAGTACTGAAAGCTATTCTGATTACGAAAATAAATATAAATAAATCATGTACTGAGTTACACACGTATCTGAAAACAAGAACCGATATTTAAAAAAAATTGGTCAGCCAACAAATACAAAAATACGACTTAGAAATCACGCCACTCCTGGGGGCTTAGTACTAACTTAACTATTTTGTGTTTAGAGCTTAGATTATTTTGTGTTATTCAATCTTCTATAATAAAATACTTGTAACACACTAAAAACTTTTTTTTATTATATATTTCCGCAGATGTGTCCCGGTCTGACAAAATAAATAAATGGTCACGTTAGCTATGTAGCAATAAGATCATTTGATTTTCGCCATATTGGCGCTGATAGCAGTAGTTTGGCAGTAGTGAGCGTCCACGGAACTAACGTATTTTTACTGTTATTTATTCTTCGACTAACGTCAGGAGATGAAACAATGTCAAATTTTTGTTCCATGGACGCTCGGCGGGGCGCTTTGAATAGCACAAACGGAAGAAAGCATAGTAAATCCATAGAGATCAGTGCATACATCCATTCTCAAATTCAAATAATTTTATCGCCTTCATTGTTTCTGTCATTCATACATTTGACTTTATATTCTCTTTGCATTTTGACTCATTCCATTGATTCTTCTGATGGAGTAAGCACGTGGTACGTACATCATACCTTCATATCTTACCTACCTAAAGTACCTAATTACAATTCATGTTTTTTTCTTCATACATGTCGTTTTTTTTAAATTACTTTCCAACTCTAGTGCAGTGGGTGGAGGGGTAAATGCGAATTACCCGTGCACTCACTAGTGGGAGAAGTCGGTGGGTCACGACCCGTCTAAATTGCTTATATTTTTATAACCATTCCTGTAACAAAACGAAGTAATAATACAATAAATTGTAAATACTGTAATTACTGATCTATAATTGAAATTAAAGCACAGAATTGACCAAACAATATGCAGTTTATTATTATGTTCAAGAAACTATTATTTTTCTACACTTTTCATCGTTATCGACTTGTTCTTGTAGCGTACATTGTGCAGTCGCGGTGTCCCTCTGAGCCGGTAGGCCTACCCTCGGGGGACCTCCGGTCACAACCCTTCGGTTTTAGAGTAGGATCTACTCGCTGCTTTCGTACATGCTACTTGTTGCTATCCCTGTCAGTCATATGTTGACTTGACAAATTTACATTTAATTATGTTTGCGATGAATAAGTTTGAATTATAAATTGAAATTAATATTCTTGCCGAACTCTGCAGTTTGCATGATCACGTAGATTTGATCTTGCAGACTTTAAGCTGTCTTTACCAATTGAACTGTGCTACATGTTTTGGCAAATTCCATATTATCCTTACCACAGAATAAATAATAGTATACCCTTACCCAATTCATATTACCCTATTTTTTTTAATACAAAACAGGAAGATGTATAATAAGTAGTTTAGTTCAACGTGATCGTTTCTTCTTTTTCGTTTATTTTTTTAAGATTTTGGAACTGATCTGGATTAGTATTTTTTATTTGAAAATGTAGACCTCCAGGGAGACCCCACATAAATTTTGTGAAAATTAGTTCTTCAGTTTTGGAAATCCATTTGTAGTCAAATAAACATAATTTGGAGTCTGTGTCAACCTACATGTAGCGTATATGTGCGAGTACAGTACCTCGGAGTAAGTTTCTGTCTTGCAGCCAGCTGAGGCTCGTGAGATCGTCGTCGTGGTCCGCCGGGGGCAGGTTCCCCGCGTTCCCTCCGCACGCCACCCTGCTCGACATAATGTTAGGCCTTAGTCTACGTTTTCATTGTCTTAAACACATCATAGATAGATAAACTTTTTATTGTACACATCTCAAAATATAAGAGAGCGCTCTGAGCGATATGACGCCCCTTGTAACACTCATTGTTATACTTTATTTTTAGATATAATTTATCGGTGTACTTGTGGTGTTCAATAAAGAGTTAATCTATCTATCTATCTACAAATAACTAGCTTATAAGCTAAAAAAACACGAACTAAAAAGTTTTTATGGCAATAAATTACATATATTTACAGGACTGCCCAAAAAAAGGAGTGTATTGTTTTTAGCATACATGTATGTATGTATGTGAGTTTCTTTATTCCACCATAAGTTTGAAATGTCTGAACATATTTAGACGTATGGGATATCGTTAGAATCCCCCCGAGTAACATAGGCTACATTTTTTTTGATAACATTCATTATGGCGACAGTATAGTTAAATGTTCAAATTCGTAAATAAAAACTCCGAATTTTACAATATGGGTATCAAATTCAAGGCATTGATAAGCAGATTCCAACAGTATATAATTTATTGGCAAAAGCTCTTTTTGGAAGGGCAGGCGTGTTTTTAGCTTTTAAGCTAGTTATTGGAATGTGCTCATCGAGGCCTATAATTTGATACATTATTAAAATTATATGTTTTTTCGCATTTGAAAATGGAGCTATACTGCCGCAATAAATAAAAAAAGTTACAAAATAGAAGTAAAAGGTAAAAATGGGCGGCCTTATCTTTGAAAGCGATTACTTCCAGGCAACCTTTGGATGGAGAGGATTTATTATAATCGTAAAGGACACTATGATATAAATAAAATAGAGCGAAACACTAAATAATTGCAAAGTTTCTCTTATGTAATTGCAATATTTGCCCAAGGTAAACATGTTATTGGACAACTTCAAGATCAATGGTGTACCCATTGACTACAATCGGTTCCTGGTCAATCGTCAAACATGATCTTGGTCTTATCTATGTTCATTCCGAGACCGATGCGTCGAGAAGCATCACCGAGGTTGGTCAGCATACTTTGCAAGTATTGTAGCGACTCCGCCATTAGGGCGATATCATCGAAAAATCGTAAGTGTGAGAAAGACAGTACAGATATTCAGTCAGGATCAAAACCAGAGATTGTTCTGTCTATGGTAATGATATTAAGAGGTATGAAAGATGCATGATTATGCTTACTGAGAGCCATTTAGTCTTATCAAAAACTTATGACCATGAAGGATTCCACTTCATGGTCATAAGACTAAATGGCTCTGTTCGCGCAAAAATATCAACATATAATTTTTAAATAACCTCGACGTTTCGATAAATAATAACATATACGTACCAAATCTATATATACTTATAATAAAGCAGGAATTAACAAAAAGTCTGAACAATGAACACAATAAAAAAAGGTCTAGCATAGGGGACTTCAAATAAGCTACTGAAAGTATTGAACAAGAACATAACATTTTTTTTAATGGTTTCTGTGTTTGTTCTTGCATCACGTAAAAACTACTGACCCGATTGCGATGATTAAATAGCTAAAGTTTAGATTTAATAACTGGTGTACGCAGTATTCTCAATCCGATGAGCAGAAGTTGAGCAATCGATAAAAAACTATTTGAAGGCCTAGGGATTTTGAGAAATGGTATTTTGGTTCCTGGAATAGCACATATGGTAATCATAACTCAGAGAAAAGAACACGCGGGCAATGCCGTCGGCACAGCTAATATCTTAATAAAAGTTCATATGGCGCCATACAACAACAAACGCGTGAAAAACTACGCAATCAACACGTTATCATACCCAGTAACAATCCAAGCTTATTTTTATCAGTCTCGTCTTACCCACTAACCCAGCGAAATGATAACACGTGAATATATCAACTAAAGACTGGCGTGGCGATGATGGATGAACAGTTACTTATCAACATGAGACCGTAGAGATTTGAAGAGATAACTGATTATAAATTAAATTGTGATCTGGATTTGCTCGCGAATTTCCGTGGAATCAATATCAGATTTAAGCTATTACTACTACTACTTAGATTCAAAGTGCAGAATCAGAATATCTAATAATACGAAATCGTTTAAGAATGACGCGATAAGTTTTTGCATTAAATCAATCATTATAGATTTGTAGTTAACTAATTTGTCACTATAAATTTAAAAAAAAACTACGCGTTTTGAAATCAATAAAAAAATTGCATGATACGCGGCGGAGGATGGACTGTCAATTATAAATGATATTTGTATTACGTGTGTATGGACAATAATTCATCCTCCACAGAACCCCAAATAAACTTTTGCAGTAAAATTCCATTAATTATTTTAATAGCTACTTCCTACTTAAATTAACACCACGTACGTTTATTAGTCACTCAAGAGTAATTCGCTAAGCTAGAATTACACAGCAAGATCACTACCCTAATAGAAACAGCGGTATTGGCACTGCTCCAGAAAAAATGCCGCTCTACTCTCAATGGGAGAATGGGAGCACTGTCGAGATACCAAATTGCAAAGTACTCAATGCGGCACTGCCAAAACAAGTTGTATACATAGCGTACTCCAACTTTTCTCTCGGAGCTGCAACCTAGTAACCTACTAAACATTTTAAGTATGAGGAAAGCTTTGACATCGGGAGACGGGGAGATAGCTGTGTTGAATTTTGCGGTCATAGACTTTCAGCTGAAATCCCTATCTCTAAGACTCGCGAGCTCCGTTTGTACAATAAAAATTTGACTTATACGGACGCATAAGCGCCACTGCCACTGATAAGACCAAAAGCTTGTGTAGAATTATTCTTGGTTTAATACTCCAGCGGCCTTGAACAAAACCCAATCATGAAGAAGTGTTTCTATCTTTTCGCTGTAGACATATTTTCATACGAAACATCTACCATATTTAGCGCCGACTGAGTCATCAATAGCAGACATGAAAGGCTTCTGTCTTTACAGCCTAAACATATTAAAGTCAAGCTCAAGCTTCGAATGAGCTCAAGAGACCCGACCTATGACGAGAGGCTTAGCAAACGGTTGATTTATTCAGTCACGTGCGTGAAACGAGGCGTGGGCTCGTTGCGTTTAACGTGAAGTCTACAAAACGTACCTTTCGATATTTTGGTGAAACCTACTGCTGCTATGGAATCATTTTGTGAAGACCAGGTTTTTTCCGTGTCTTAATGTTGTACGCAATTCATTCCCTGCAATCTGCAGGGAATGACCCTACTTTCAGTTTCTGATAGATACATTCACTGTATTTGTTTTATTACTCAGGCCTTGTACTATTATTTATTCTGTGCTCAGGCTAGGCTTCCAATAGGCTTCTCATCCCGCGAGAACTAGCTAAGAGAATTTGAGGGAATAGACACAACAGTCATTTTCTGTGAGTATTTAGAATAGTGCTATGTTAAAGGTGTGCCTTTCTCAGATATTGAACCACCAAGCAGTAGTGTGCAAAGATTTTTGTGTAAAGGTTTGAAGAGCAATGTTTCCACCGACATTACAAGACTATCTTAAAAGCCAATGTCTCAAGGTGACGAGCGTAGTGCAGTGACGCACTAGATTTAGCAAGCAAAGTTCTGGGTGGCACTTCCTTTTTATATGGGCAGGTGTGACGCTCACCAGTTGGTCAATAAAGAGAAAGAAAAATAACTTCTGCCGGCCCAATGGCCCAATGGCCCTGCCCCAATGGGCAGGGCCTAAGCTATCGATAGGAGCTGCATAGTGTGGAACCTGACAATAATGTAATACCTTGTCAAGAAGCACTACTTGCCTTGTTTTCTACCCACAGCTGACCCTTGATCCAACAATCTAGCGAGAGCTTCTTATGACTGTGTAAATGATTGTCATCTATCTATAATTTAAATAAAGCAGTAAGCATCAAAAAGTCTGTACAATTAAGTTTTTTTTTTAAATGGTCTGGAGGAGTTAAAATATGCTATTGAACAAGCATATAACATATTTTTGTCATGTCTGTATGTCTGTTTGTCCGCGCATCACGTAAAAACTATAGGACCGATAGCGATACGGTAATACGGTACTTGGTATTCCTATACATTGAGTAGAAGTCGAGCAATAAAAAGACAAAAGGCTGAACGGAATTTAGTATGTTGTACCTAATAGGTACTTTCGGAAAAATTAAGAAAAATGACCACGCTGGCACAGCTAAGTAAGATCAAATTACTAATACTATTTTTATATTAAACAATACTAGCTTCAGAGGCACCGTATACCATATCTTATCTGCGGAATGGTGACGTCAAAAAAGCTGTGGTATGTACGCTAGATAACATTTATCGGCGACATAAATGTGTGACGGATAAGAAACTTGGAATCTCAAAAAGATGGGAAATCTGGAGCATTTCCTAGAGTTGTCACAACTAAAAGCACGCATACAGTTTTCCCCAATTGTCGTCAAAATAGCCATCGATAACGTCTACCGTCTACCCGTCGAGTGTCGTGTTTATGCAAATCAATTGTCATCAATTTTTAAAGTGCGAACACTACAGCCGAAGGTTTAATAATAAAAAAGGGACAATTCACACCTATCCCCAAACTAGGATACCCTGTACTATGGATACTAGTCTACTAGACAACGGATAAACATACATAGATACGAATATTACATCCATGACTCGGAAACAAACATTTCTGCTCATCACACAAATGATTGCACCTAGCGAGATTCGAACCCGCGACAATTTGTTAACTTCGTAGTCAGGGTCACTAACCATTCGGCCAACCGGTCGTCATAATAGCTGTATGGGGCGCCAGGACTCTCATTCATAGTAACTATTTAGTCATCTATGTCAAGGCGCCATACATATTACACCAGCCGTGCGCCCGGGGCGCTTTCTACATCCAACTCCCTTATTTGTTTCTAACCATAACTTCTCCCTCTCTCTGTCGCCTAAAATGAGAAGTAGTCCCTCAAAGACACGAGTTTGAATGACGTCAAATCAAAGTTGTTTACACTGTGTCATAAAACAAAGCAGGGCCAGAGTTTCGTCCAAAAATCAACACAAAGCTGTTGCTTCAGTAATTAAGGTAGATCTACTCGTAATCTCAACGTTTAATAACATAACAACTGAACTAGTATTAAAGCAAACTGAAATAGACATTGCACTCACGCTGGGGACATTTCCATGTCTGAGTCATCCGAAGCGCCGTCGATATCGTCGAAGTTGTCGATGACCCTGCCCGAGACTTCCAGGCGTCTGAGAGATCGGCCGCTGGAGGCCACGTGCCTCGCGATCTGGCGAATGAGCCTCCGGGGCAGGGGCAGGGAGGCGCGTGCGCCGCGCGCTGGGGAACCGCCGCGCTCACCGCGCATGGGCGCCATCTGTTAGACAAACATTCATAATGAGATACATGGATACAGTGTACACATAACAAATAACTAAAGTTTAGGAACAATAGTGGAATAAAAATAAATGATTATATAAATAGCATATAACCCGACCGCGAACAAAACTAAAAAAGAGGCAAAAACAAGCTTTAGATTCTTAATTTTGAAATTTAAGATGCAGTCAGAGGCACGAGAAGTAGCTCGCCAGGTTTTGACTCCGTCAAAGGAAAAATGAAATGCATGATGCCTTCGACTGCATCATATATATCAAAATCGGGAATCTAAGCTTGCATGCGCCTCTTTCTAGTTTTGTTGGCAGAAGTTTTTTTTTATATTAATTTTATAAGAATTGTATACATTTGGAATGGTCTTCATTTTGATACCTCACACGATACGTTTTACGATCAGTCGGGTTAATAACCTAACCAACTTTAAATCGTTATATATCTTAAATGGTCATTCGAAATGAAAAAATTAAAGAGAAACCTAAAAATGATTTTCGAATAGCTATTCAATGATACCCAACATAACATAGTTCGTCACGTTATTTTTATTCTATTTCACAAATTGGCATCTGATTGTCGCCATATTACATTTTGATTACTGTCATCTCGCAAGATTAAGATAAATCGATTGACGTAAGAATCATAAAAAACGGCCCACGCGTTTGGTCTCTAGAGCGCCACAAAGGAACATACATACATACATACATACATAGGCTGATAAAACTTTACCCTCCTTTGCGCAGTCGGGTAACAAGTGTAGTAATGGGCGTCCTTATCGCTAAAAGCGATCTCTTCAGGCAACCACTGGAAGGAATGGAGAGGATAAATAATCGTTTTGTCTTATTTCCTTTGGTTACTCCTATATGGGTCGCACTAAACAATAACTCTGACTGGAACATAGGTACAGTAGTCGCAGCGAAACTTTGTGGTTGTGAAGTTAGTCTCTGTGAACGATTGCGCAGGTACTGCTGTGAGGATAAAACAGCATAAAGTAAGAGCGAGATAGAATATGCGTAAAACGTAAGCGAGGCAGTTATACAATGCTGTCTTCAACTTCAACATTGAGATTGCGCCTGAAAAATAGCAGTTTGCGCAGCGACTTGCAGACAACTTCTGAGCCACAAAGTTCCGCTCCGAATTCTGTACCGAGGGATTTAGTTCAGGCGAGGTTCAATAAGTACGTTTACTATTAAATAGGCTATGAATATTGATGACAAAGATGTGAGAAGTTGCTTGTCGAGTCTATAGTTTTCCTCATTAAGTAGACTTATGAGCGCTATTGTCGTTTCATGATTAAAACACAGGTAGAGTTGTTTTTGTTTGCAATGCCTGATTTTTCCGTTTCTGTTTCAGAAACATGTTCTATCATGCAACCAACTCACAGAAACGTTTTCAAATTTAATCCACAAAATACCTGTTTATTAAATTAGCATACAATGATTGAAATGTTTATTGAATTCGACGATCATACGGACAGGTCAAGAACGACGTTTCATCAAATTATTGCACGTGTTTTCAAAGATTACAATAGAAAAAAAAACTTGCGATTAAATGTATAATTAAGCTAAGTGCCTTTGCGAATTGGTTTAAGATTTTTACAAACAGTTTTTAATCAATTCGAAAAGCATCTGCAGCGCCGAAAGCAAAATGGGCAATAAGGTTCAAAAGATTTAAATATTTGTTGAATCCAATTTGTCGAACATCAATGTAGATCTCGTGTAAGACTATAGTGATTTTTGTTATACTAAATTTAGTCGTAATTTCAACACGTGAACTTTGTATAAATTATAGATAGGTAATTACCGGTGGAGCCGGTTTTATCGTCAATCATAGAGATGATTAGTTTCGAACGAGGTCTATCGAGATATCGCGGAATTGAGGCGTCAATAAAAAAGTTTTTACGACTCGTTTGTTTGTTTATAGACGCTACCTGCGGGACATAAATAAATACGTCATTTCAATTGTCCGATAGCGCCGCGGAATCTCCTACAAGTCCTACATCTTACCAATGGGGTATTATGTAACAACAATGGTAACTAGCATGGATAAGCCACTAATCATGAGGCAGATACCTACACCACATGTCGTGAACTTTAATATCGGATAGGCTAACCCGCTCCACATTACGCAATCCCTACGTATAATTCCCTCACGCAAACAAAAAAAAAACCGTTTATCAACAAATCGGTTCGCGTTAGCGTTAAAAATAATTGTTACATCGACTTACGTAACGAACGAATATTTGCGAAAAACAAGAAAAGTTTTCTTTTATCTGGTCGATTTAATTTATCGCGAAGGCGTAGTGACACGATCGTATAATATTGGGCGACCTTGGCATAGTGACTACAGCTAAATGTACCTAGGTATGTTTCGCCGCGCGTGGCGTCGCCGTCAGCGTGGCATCGGTACTACACGCAGCGCGTGACAAACAAAAAAAGATTACGTAGACTTCCCAGATATTTGTTTACCATGCCCTATTGCGGATGTGGACAGCACAAATTAAACTTGTCGGCGCTACGTAGCTGTTTACGCCGTTAAGTAGCGTGAACAGTTTTGTTGCTTACTGTACCTATTATATTCATGAAGGGCGTAACGATTGAGCAGTTCTAAAGCGTTATTTACTAGGTATTTATTTATAAATGTAAATTCCTATAAAATTTACGTGTTTTTTTGTAGATATATTTTGTGTTATGTCATGTTAATTTAAAACGAGTCGATCTCAGGAAATTAAATGATATTATTTGAATGTTGATCAAAATGGTAATCACGATATGAAATCTCAGACCTTGTATACTAAATTTATGATATTAAACAAAACTGTGCCATTGGCATTAGCTAGGGTGAAATGACTTCAGGGTGAGAAATCTAAGCTCGACATAATGTTATTTATTATGTGACTTAAGTCACAGTATAAATAACTACTACTGTCACCTCTATCCGACTAGACGATCGGCAAAGGGTCACCATTTTATGGTTATAATACCTCGCACGAGACCTAAGCGTTACACTTCTTCATTTATTACTAGCTGTTTTTCGATATTGGGATTTAGGTATGGATTCTGTGATAGACGTCAATTTTTTTTTATACTTCTCATCAGTTTTAGATACCAAGTACACCAGTTTATAAGTAAACCCCTAAGCTATACAAAACTGAAAACCGCAGCGCATTTGGTCTAGAAGTTTTTACGTGATTTGCGAACAAACATACAACACGATTTAAAAAAATGTTATGTTCTTGTTCAATGGCTTATTTTAAGTACCCTAGACCATTATTTTTAAATGATCTTCATTGTACAGACTTTTTGTTACTAACTGCTTTATTAAAGGTCTAGATAAGAACTGCAAAGGAGTGGAATGCTCTGCCCTCGTCAGTGTTTCCGGTAAATTAAAACCCAGGTGTGTTCAAGTCTAGAGTGAATAGGTATCTACTAGGTAAGCATGCTACTCCATTGACCACATCATCGCTTCCCATCTGGTGAGATTGTGGTCAAACGACAATCTCACCTGCCTTGACCGTATTAAAAAAACACTTTACTGAGATATGATACTTGGAATCCCAGTATTGCAATGTCTTGCTTAGTTCCCTCAGTATGGTAATGAGTTAAGGTTATTTGCCTATTTATGTAGTTGTTGGTCATACATATAAGCTACCGGCATCTGGTAACATGACTTACCTACATACATGTGTTTACTATCTGTTACTTCTCATACATAAAGTTTAGGTGACAGGAAAACCCATAGTCATAATAACTAAAAAAACGGTACATAGCTAACAGTATGAGGAAGATATGATATCACTCTGTTACTCCTAATGATTGTTTGTTTTTCCACCTAACATTGTTGAAGGAACTTGAATAATAACATGTAAGTGATGCTGCCCTACGGTACTGCCCTATAAAGCAAGGTTATTAATATTAAAATCATCATGGATATTGTTAAAGAAAAAATAGTTGCAAAGTACGTAGACTGAAATACAGTAGCGTCTCTATAATCCGAGCACCCGAAAATTACCCCCCATTCGGATTATATATCCGAATAAATATATAGTATGGAGAAATCAAAAATAATCCATTGGTAGAAATTATATAAAGATTTTTTGAAATTCGTAAAGCATTTTCAATCAATAACCTATCTATATCCTTGCTTACACGTTTTTTACAGAAATCTAATATTGTAGTTCGTCACATATCTGTGAAAGATGTAAATGTCACATGTTTTACTTAGATAGAAAAAAAAAACTATCAATATTTTGTGACATAAAACCGCAAAATATTGATTGGTAAACAAAATGGCGTAACAAAAACACGTACACTGTGACATCAACAATGCGCGGCAGGCGAATGGCGGGTGCAAGATGCGGCAAGGGGCTTGGGCATTCGGATTATAGAAGTGTTTGGATCAACGGAAGTTCGGTTTATCGAGGCTTCGCTGTAAAATTTACTTTTTTGACATCAAGGAAAGAGGTTCTATGTTCGCCTATTTAAAAAAAATATTGTTTCGCCAATTTATACATCAGTTGCGGACTGATTTAGAAATATGTTGTTTTTGTTTGAAAGGGTATACGCTCGAGGTGTCCCATTCAATTTGTATCTAAATTGGATCAGTAGGCTTTTTTCAGTTATTAGTTAATCCATTTGAAGTTGATTTTTTTGTACCTTGGTATTTAGAACCTAAATTGTCATTCATCATGTTCATATTCGAGGAAACTTATTGATTTTGAATTTAAGACAATATTTGATTCGTTATAAACATATATTATTTGTAGCCAGCCCGTACTGATATTTTTATTGCAATCAAGCAATTTTTTTGTTTGCCAGATATTCAATATACCATAAAAAATAAGGAAAATGCAGACCTCAAAAAATACTTTGTTTCTTTCTTTTAAGTTTTGTATGAAGTTTTTTTTTGATAGCTTTTATTTCTAAATGTTTATTTATGTTAAGTAGAACTAAGAAAAATGAAGTACTTAATTCCATTTGCTAAGAAGAAAACCCTACTGGAAACTGTTAAAACAGTCCATATCTTTTAATCTGTCCAGTACCAGACATAAAAAATAAAAGAGCTGACGATAGTCAGTTGCGGTACCGGACGGGTAACGCTGAAATGTATTTTATTGTAACTTACACTATATACACACTTAGATACTGAAACCATATAATTATTGCAATCGGACAAGTTTCTGAATAAATAGAAATATTTAGACAAACATTATACATTCACAAAATATGCTAGATTTGTCTAGATTGACTAACTATAAGTATACCTATGTCTAATATTAATATGAACATTATAAACAGCTTGTTACTCAATGCTCCTGACTATAGTTTACTTTGTGATATAAAATTGAGAATTCCTAGTCATGTAGACATTTTGCCGCAATGTAACTTATCATTTAGATAAAGATTAAGTAGCCTTGGTATCAATGATGAAAATATGTGATTGTTTCTTTCTCATTTTGCACTATATTTGTGATACCTACTATATTTAGGTATTTACTGTTATGTTATCCATTGAAAGAGACAACTGTTTATAAATAAATGTTATGAATTGTTTACATGGTTCATTCAAGTCTAGTTGAGGAAATTGAGAATAGCCAAGTTTGTGCCCCCACAGTTCATTGAAATCTAATATAGCACTAAATTATTAAACAATATGGAAGAATGTAAGTCATTGAAACAGTACAAGCTTCTCAATACAGTTCAGGAACTAGAGCATTGTCTCTGGTCTCTGGGTGACAATTATATTTAGAAATCTTACAGGAAGTGTGAACTGAAATGTAGGTCACCCAAAGGTCTAGAATAGAGTCTATATTTAACACACCTTTTTCCAGGTACTAATGAATGTCATCTAGTAAAATTATACTTTTTGCACAAGCTAACACTTAGATCTCAAAGGTCATGCAGGTTAATAATGGAAATATGTACTTACAACTCTCATAAACAAGACCAAAGTCCAGCAAGAATTCCTTACGGTTTAAATAGGTAATAATGTTATGGCTAAAAGACGCCCTAGCAACGTAAGCAGCGCAAATATGGTGCACGCGAGCATATGATGTAACGAGCGGTAATTTGGTAGGTAGGTACCATGTGTTTTTGTATTCAATGGGTCAGCAGTGGTATCAACAACGTGTTGCTAGGAAACTGGTGGAGTACAGCGCTGCGGTCGGCATGGGACGGAGCAACCGCGTGCGTTCGAGAGCGTCGCGTCGTGGTCGCGCGACAAGCCTCCGACGTGGAACGCCGCGTGCACAATGCACGTGCACACGCGCACCTCCAAGGGCCATTACATAACGGCAGCACAGGGACACCCTGCGATGACACGACGAGGTCTCTACTGATTTACACCAACACCCGATCCATATTTAGAAGGAGCGCCTCCGAAAACGTCCCGACTGGACACATTTTTAGAAACACATGTAAACGATACCACTTCTCCCAGAGATGTAACATTATCCCCGAGTTAAGCACTACCCTAGACACGCGACATAAGTACAAAATGCGTAATAAAATGCAACCAAAACTTATTGTAAATATGCAATCATGCTACTCCAATTACAGGGGCGATGGAAGGAAGTCGGAGAAACAATGTAAAAGGGGAAATGCACTCACCTTGTAGTTAATTATGTTGTTGTTAGACGCACTAATTAGAAATTATAACAATAAACAAACAGCATTCCGCGACCTCCGCACTTGCAATCAAATCAAAACCAACAAAACACCAAAAACACCTTCCTCAACACTAGTGTTACCAGATTAAATTTTCAAAATGGGCACAATACCTAATGTTTCTGTTTTACCGTATAGTGTTGGTAACAATTTCATTTCATAGATGTTTGTTATATTTTAATAAATAACACTGTGGACTGTACGTAATGCAGTATAATTGGACAGCAAGTGTGAAAATTTTACAAGCTATTATTATACTCAAAATATTATATTTTATGTTTAAAGCACAGAATAATAATAATAATAGTAGGTATTTACTTCGAGACAAATCTTGCTAGTCGACGTCCAACGAAGCTGAAATTTTAAACGTACATGACGTGTTTTGGTATTGCTGTTGTCAAAACTGAACTATCCAAGATTATTGTATGTTCAGGTTATAAATGTTGGTGTATATACTTTTTGGTCAAGCAAGACACATAGTTTTTGAATTGAGATGAAAAGTGGTTACTTAGTTACAGATTGACTGAAAGTAAAATAACGACTATGTCAGTTGTGAAAAATAATTAGAGCAAATTGTATTGAATAAATTTGCTAAATACATGTGATCAGTGTTTAAGTTCATAACCGCTCGGTTGTCCACGCGCTGAAGACCGCAGGACCAAACTGATAACCCAAAAAAAAATGGCTGACGCGACACATCTAACCTCAAACTGGTAATTGATTATATATGCGTTGAGACTACAGGTATCTGATTGTCAACCCACAAAAAAAAGAAGGTCTACGCGACACATCTGGCTGCGCCGACTTTGTGTAAACAAACAGTTTTTATGACCACTTCATTGAGCGCTTAGATAAACAAACTGGTGATTTATGGAGCTAAATAGGTACGGCACATATTTCAAGTGTTTATGTTGTGGGTTTCGAAGCAAAATAATTATATAAACACGCTTAGATTTGAATGATTATTGAGGTCAATAATGTTCAAAATCGAGTGGCAAAATTTACGTCGCTATCGAGTGGTCCGATGATCGATGAAAACAAAAAATGTGACTGTAGCGTTAGTTGCGATGATCAATGAAAACAAAAAAAGTGACTGTAGCGCATATAATCAATCGGGCGGATAAAGGGCTATTCTCAAGTGTGATTTTTAGTGTGGGCCATTTAGCCTCTTTTACCAGCTTATTTCACAGTATTGCATGGTGCGTAACCTTCAATAGGTTGTGGGCTAGCACAAGTTTGGAAAAGTTGGTCAAGATGGAACATATAACGTCTAAAATTCAAATAGGTCAGCTCGAAGGCAGTAAGAACTGGGCTACGTGGAAGTACAAAGTTTCCATAATGCTGAGAGGCACAGAAAATGCCATGGAGGCAGCTGAGGGGAAACTCAAAAAGCCCATACTGTGATCAAGTGATGGTGCGCTGATGGCCTATAATGCAGAGCTTCTGAAATATAAGAAGGCAGATAGCAACGCCCTGCTCACGAGTAATATGACTGAAGACACGTTGATGAAAGTTATGCGCTTTGAAACAGCTCATGAAGTGTGGCAAGAGCTTCATCGTTTGTTTGATGGGCAGTCAGAAGACAGGGCATACTCCTTGTGTATGCAGTTTTTCAGTTTTAAAAACAATTTCGAAAATGACGTCGCAACATTAATGTCAAAAATTAAAAATATTTGGAACAATTTAAATGCTGAAATTATAAAGACTGATCAAAACATGAAGCTGCCAGAAATCTTCTTGATTTGCAAAATTTTGGATAGCCTGGATGAATTTTGTTTCAATTTTAAATCAAGTTGGATGCTGTTGACTAAGCAGGAGCGAACAATAGAATCACTGACGTCACACCTATGTGGGTATGAGAGAGCATTAGTGGGACATAAGGATGAAACCAAAGAAGTGCTAGACTCTACTTCTAAGGTGCAGACTAAACCGAAAAACAGGGACGAAAATTTAGTATGTAGATATTGTTCGGTGAAAGGCCACAGAATTAGATACTGCAGAAAGTGGATTAATGATGGCAGACCGAAAAAGACTACAGAGTTGTCCGTCAAGCAGCAAGTTCAGAACATAACCTTGATGATTTATACTTGTTCAGAAGAAAAAGATTCTGACAATTGGTACGTTGACAATGGTGCTACTACGCATGTCACTAACAGTAGCGATGTTTTTGTAAATTTTGAAGAATTTAATTCAAACCACACTGTCACAACGGCAGATGGGACTGTAGTTCCTGCGAAAGGGAAAGGGTCTGTGGAAGTTGAATCAAATGTCAATGGCAAAAAGTCAAAACTCACTTTAAGCGATGTCTGGTATGTGCCAACACTGACCAAGAATCTATTTTCGGTATTAGCAGCACAAGATAAGCTGCAGAACAGTACATTTATATCCACCACTAAAGAGTGCAGGCTGGAATTAAATGGTGTTGAAATTGTGCTAGGAAATAGAAAGCACAACGGAGGACTGTACATGCTTCAAATGAAGACAGTCCTGCCCAGTCATTCTGTAGAATTGAACGCTGTTACTCCATCGAGACAACTTCAGCTTTATCATGAGAGATTTGGTCACTAGAATAAAATATATGTTAAGGATCTTGTTAAGAGAGAACTGTGGGATTGACCTTAATCAAGAGCATGATGTACAATGTGAAGGCTGCATTTATGGAAAGGCTCAGCGATTAAAGTTTGGCAAGAGAGATAGAGCTTCAGTGCCTGGAGAGCTCATACATAGTGATGTATGTGGACCATTCCCCGAAAGTTACTCGAACTATCGCTATTTCGTTTTATTCAAGGATGACTACTCTGCGTTTCGTCACGTCTATTTCATCCGTAACAAGAGTGACGTTAAAGATAGATTACTTCAATTCTTGAAAGAAGCAAACAACGCTGGACACGTCGACAAATCACTATTGAGTGATAATGGCAGCGAATTTGATAATAAAGCCATTCACGAGATACTTAACAGAGAAGGAATAGAACAGCGGCTTACCATGCCATATACCCCTGACCAAAATGGTTGTGCGGAGAGAGAAAATAGAACCCTTGTAGAAACCGCTAGGTCATACATGCACTCAGGAGAGGAATTTCCGCAAGCTCTGTGGGCAAAACTTATCAACACAGCTGCTTACGTCTTGAATCGTACGGGACCCATAAGAGTAGAACGGAAAGTACCCTATGAACTATGGCATAACAAGAAGCCTAAGATCTCGCACTTGCGTGTAATAGGTAGTGAATGTTACTTCCACATTCCTAAACAGAAAAGGAAGAAGCTGAATAAGAAAGCTGTCAAAGGAAGACTTATCGGATATGACAACGATGATGGATATCGTATCTGGGACGGAAAACAGACTGCTAGATCTAGAGATGTCACATTCTGTCCTGGACTGGAATTAAGAATCTCAACTAAGATACCTGATCTTCCGGGGGAGATCACTCCACAGCTGAGGACCCAAGAGGCAGAAATCATTCCAGAAATGATAAGTCAAGATGCAGAGGGAGAAATCATTCCAGAAGATGATATTCTGTGGGAAACTGATTCTCAAAGACAGTTAGAAGAACAACAAAACTGTGAGACTGAACGTGCTCTGGAGGGAGAATGTGCAGTATCTTATAAAGAACCTGCTGTGACATCAGATCACGTTAGTGACTTTGAAGAATGTATAGCAACCGATGATGTTCCTACTATGACATCAGATCATGTTGATGACTTCGAAGATGAACAGTTTTTAGATGCTCAAGAGTATGAGACCAGAAAACCAGATGTAGAACCCAGATACAATTTGAGAGACAGAGGTACACTCAAACCACCGCAACATCTCAAAGACTTTGTCTGCTTGTTAGATTCTGACAAGTTTCCAGAAACATATCGAGAAGCTATGGAGAGAGAAGACAAGGACGAGTGGCTCAAAGCAATGCAGAGTGAGATGAACTCCTTGTGAGAAAATGATGTATGGACTCTCTGTCAGCTACCACATAACAGGAAGGCGTTACCATGTAAATGGGTTTTTAGAATAAAGAGAAATCCAGATGGAAGCATTGACAAATACAAGGCACGTTTGGTAGTAAAGGGATTCAAACAAAAGAAGGGTTTAGAGTATGATCAAACTTTTAGCTCCGTTGCAAGGCTGGCAACAATAAGAGCACTTTTAAATGTGAGTGCTCAGGAGAAGCTTTATTTAGTTCAATTTGATGTCTCAACCGCGTTTTTGAACGGCAAACTTTCTGAACAAATATATATGAACCAGCCAGATAGTTTTAGAGATGGATCGACAAAATTTTGTCATCTTAATCGTAGCTTGTATGGTCTCAAGCAAGCCCCAAGGTGCTGGAATTCATGTTTTGAAGAAATCTTATTAGATATGGATTTTAAACAGAGCGAAGCTGATTGCTGCTTATTCACAAAGAAAGTTGATCAAAAGAAGATACTGATAAATCATTATGTTGACAATGGCCTGATAGCAGCTTCGGATGCAGATCTAGCAAACAGATTCCTTGACGATCTTAGAAAAAGATTGAAAATCACCGTGAAATCTGCGTCATATTACTTAGGCGTTGAGATCGAGAAAGCAAAAGACGGATCCATAACAATAAAACAAGAATCCTACACAAAAAAGATTCTACAACGTTTTGGAATGGCCGATTGCAATCCAATCTCTACTCCGATTGAGAAAGAAGGTGTTCAAGCAGGGAATGTGAACATCTCTGAAAACGAAAAGAAATTTCCTTATAGGGAAGCAGTAGGTGCTCTCGCTTATTTAATGGTCGGAATCCGACCAGATATAGCATATGCGGTCGGTGTAGTCTCCCGTAAGTTGGAAAACCCTACGAAGGACGACTGGAACAAGGTGAAGAGAATATTCCGGTACCTCAAAGGAACAATTTCCCTTGGAATCACTTATAGCAGCGGACCTAAGCAATTGTTAGGCTATAGTGATGCTGATCATGGAGGAGACTCTATAACTGGACGTTCAACTACTGGCGTAGTAAGTTTGTATGCCGGTGCAGCTGTGTCTTGGCTGAGTCAACGACAAGCCACAGTTGCTATTTCCACCACGGAAGCTGAGATTGTTGCCGCAAGTGAGGCAGCTAGAGAACTGGTATGGCTTCAAAGACTTTTAGACAGATTAACGAATGTGGATGACATGATGTCATTGAAAGTCGATAACGAGGCTGCCATCAGATTAGCACACAATCTTGAATTCCACAAAAGGACGAAGCACATCTGCTTGAGACATTTCTTTGTTAGAGAGATGGTGCATGAAGGCACCCTCACAGTCTTGAAAACAAGTTCAGCGGATCAGTTAGCTATGTACTAACCAAGGCAGTTACGAGACCTCGGTTATTAGATTTGCGTACCAAGATTGGACTGTGCTAGGCAATCCATTCTTCACTCAATTAGGGAAAGTGTTGGTGTATATCCTTTCAGTCAATCTGTAACTAAGTAACCACTTTTCATCTCAATTCAAAAACTATGTGTCTTGCTTGACCAAAAAGTGCACATCTGCTTGAGACATTTCTTTGTTAGAGAGATGGTGCATGAAGGCACCCTCACAGTCTTGAAAACAAGTTCAGCGGATCAGTTAGCTGATGTACTAACCAAGGCACTTACGAGACCTCGGTTATTAGATTTGCGTACCAAGATTGGACTGTGCTAGGCAATCCATTCTTCACTCAATTAGGGCAAGTGTTGGTGTATATACTTTTTGGTCAAGCAAGACACATAGTTTTTGAATTGAGATGAAAAGTGGTTACTTAGTTGCAGATTGACTGAAATTAAAATAACGACTATGTCAGTTGTGAAAAATAATTAGAGCAAATTGTATTGAATAAATTTGCTAAATACATGTGATCAGTGTTTAAGTTCCTAAAGGACTATTCTCAAGTGTGATTTTTAGTGTGGGCCATTTAGCCTCTTTTACCAGCTTATTTCTCAGTATTGCATGGTGCGTAACTTCAATAATAAATAGTACGAAAAATAGTTTTTTTCGTTAAATAGGGTATCACTGACTCAGCACCCAATCAAACCATAAACTATAGAGCAACCAATATAAATAAACATATGATTTGATGTCGTTGGTAGGTTTTCCGGTTCCGTGACTGGGTTGAAAGTTGATACAATCGACTATTTGTAGAGCCATTACTGTGGTGGAATAAATAGATTATACTCAACTCGATTTTATGTTATAATTAGGGCATGGCCAGCAAAAATCTTAAAATATATGTAAAATATTTGATTTTATTTGATTACTGTTTTTTTTTACTTACATATTTATTGATTGTTTCAGTTCATAAAATAAAAGTTTTTTTTATCCAAAGTCGTGGCTGAATGCTGGCAACAAAGCCACAGTACAGTAACCAAAAAGAAGAATACACGTTAACTTGACGTGGACTAAAGTTTCTGGTTCAATTTTCTCAAAAGAAATTTAATGAAAGATATTTATTCCGTAGAAATTGTAAGAAGAAATAACTACAAATAGTGGCCTAGATGTTAGTTTAGTGAAATAAAATGGCTATAAGTACAGTAAGTACATACTTTCTCATTAATAGCGTTTCAAATGACAGCCTATTTTCCGGAATCTCTGATGTGTTCTTCGGTGTTCGAGATTGATCTCGGTTTTACGTCTTTAATTTACAGAAAATGTATGGCACGCTGAGTGTGGTGCTGTTGACTTTGATATTCAGTCAACATACCGAGGCTGCGGCTGTGATATCTGTGGATTTTGGCTCGGAATGGATGAAAATCGGAATAGTGTCTCCGGGGGTGCCTATGGAGATTGTATTGAACAAGGAGTCTAAGAGGAAGACCCCTGCGGTGGTGGCGATCAGGGACGGCGTGAGAACGTTCGGTGAAGACGCCGTCGGAGTTGGAGTCCGGTTCCCGAAGAATGCTTACAAATACCTGTTAGACCTACTTGGAAAGCCTTATGATCATCCTATGGTACAAGCATACAAGTTAGTAATAATGCTTTTTTAAATTAATCAAAGGAAACACATTCATATTCATATTCATTGTTATTCAAATCATGGATGTGAAATGACTATCACATTATTAAGAGTTCATTGAACTTTTCAAGTGGTAAGGTGCAAATTTTGAAAGGACTTTCAAATAATTACAAGTCGTAAATGGGTAAGGGAGCGGGGGAGGGGAGACTCCCCCTCAGAAGGGGGAACGGCGATAACGAAAAAAAAGAGAAAAAAGAATGGTTAGGTTTGAAAAAATGTAAAGAGTTGACACACGAGGGGTGGGGGAGGTTGGAAATGGAATATAAATTTGTTTATGGTATGGGCTCTCGCCAGAACTCTCGCGAGGTCACCCCTGGGCGTCGCTTCCCCCACTAGACTACGCTCCACTACGGATGTCGGCGGCTCGCTACGCTCACCTCCCTCCCCTACACTTCTACACTTCGGCCTCGCAGGCTTGCTCCACGCAGGACACCCACGCGAGCTTCTGGCTCTGCACTTTTTATATACACTAGGGGTAGGGCCCGCAAGACTAGGTGGCATCAGCTAACCTAATCATGTCAGGGTGATCTGTGTCGGTTCTGTGACCCTTTTAGAACCTAACTTACTCATGTTGGTGTGCTTTGTGTCGGTTCGTGACCTTTTTATACGCTTTATATTAGCTTCACTTGTATGTTTGTAACCGACTCCTTTGGACGCTATTTTGACCCACTTTAAACGGTCAGATTTCATTCAAATTTTGCACACCTGTCAAAGACCAATGACAATGCAATAATTCTCTCTTATAAATAAACAAACTAAAAAGTAGAAAATAAATAATAGTTTAAAAAAAAACTCAAAAATTCGCTTTATATAGAAAACCAATCTAAAAAATAGAAAATATATTTTAATAATTTTGAATTAAAAATAGTGTTTGAATTTAAAAAAAAGCGTGCGGTGCTTTTAAGATATTGTCGAAATGATAATCCTTCTTCTCATATCTGTCAATTAAATATTTATAACTATTGACCCATGCATTATTGATAAAGCGTGTTTTTTAGTTTTTTAAAACTATTATAGAACCTATCCTAAAATGACATAAAAGTAACTTTTTTTCACTGTCAATGTCAATCAACTGGCAAAGTAGTGAAATTGACTGTCGATTAGCGATTTTAAAGTGTTTTTTGTGTATGGCTACTCCACAAATGCTATAAAACAAAAAGTAAAGTGCATTTGGATAGTATAAAAAGTGATAATTATGGAATATTCAATTATTATTTTCTCGAAATCTATTGGGTATAGCAATACGCCATTTCTGATTTAGGCTTGCTATGTGTAGGATTACCTTAGAAAAAAAATACAGCTTTCTAGCAACCTGTAATTTTTGGAAAGTTGAGCCCAAATTTTTTTCCACTATAACTTCCACTATATTTTTCAAGTCATACCAAAAAGGATTATAAATATTACCAAAGTATTGAATTCAAGCTGCACCCTGCTGTTTCACCTGTGGTGATGATGATGACAATGAAAAGAAAAATCCAGGACCAAAAGTATCCTACATACCAAATTTCATGAAAATCCATTGAGACGTTTCAGTGTAAAGACCAGACAAACGTATACACACTCATTCACTCACTCACATATTACATATTGACTAACTATGAATAGAAGCTAAATTTGAAGATCATCTTACGCTGTACACATGTACATGACTCCAGACTTGAAAATTTTAACATGATCTCATAGAAAGGCAGACGTAGTTATGAGTATGTTTGGTTCGCTCTCAGTCTCGGCCAAAAAGCACCGAGAATCTCACTCAAGCTGAGACAATCCGTGGCTTTGTTTTGAGCAGTATCACGGCGGGCAGGTTGCAGGTATAAAACATGGGTTTTATTATATTAGTATCTACAAGTTTTGACCAGTAGATTGCTATCTGCTTAGTTATTTTGAACAGTTAGTTCCAATGACATTTAATTTTGTAAGTCACTTGTGTTTAGGTGTGGAATATCATACTATTCCTCAATTCCGGAATTGGGTTTCGATATTAAGCAATTCAGTTCCGGAACTCTGGAGTTTGAGTAGCCTCAAACCAGAATACCGGAACTGAAAAGCTTTTAAAAAAAAAGTGGTATTTATTATACATAATGCATAGAATGTATTGATTATTTAGAAAATGTAGAGCTAGTATTTTAAAGGAAAATATAAAACCTATGAAAACGGTGAAACCTATGGAAACGCTTTTCTCAATGTATTAATTCAAGAAAATTTGCTAATCCATTCAAAGTTAAAGAATTTTGCAAAATAATAGCACAATTACAAGTCAACATTAACATCTCCTGAACAAGGAGAAATACATAAAATATTATTAAAAAAAAATAAAAAAAAATTGTTTAATTAGGTATTCTTTGAGTTTGAAAAGGAAATTTCCCTTTCATGTGCCAACTGAGTTAAATCTCACACTGGAAAAGGTATTTCTGTCTCCATTCAGACCTATGATCGAGGACTTTTGTTTCTAATGAAATCTCAAGAAAGTGTTAAAGCTGATGTCCTTTTGAGAATTTTTTACACAATTGCAAGTGTATGAAACTGCTGAAAAAGCATGATCTGCTTCGAGACTAGTAGGCGGTATAGTTTTGGAAGCATTTGGTAAGATATAGTAGATGTAGATATAGTTTGGTATATCACCGTCATTTCCACTCTTATCAAAGTTTCTAATTCAAAACTGTTTGCTTTACTCTTATTTTTCTGTATTAGTCTTTGAATGGTTTCTTGTAGTTATGGTTTCATACTTTTTCTTGGGTTTCTCCTTTCACATTCTCTTTGTGAAAATCACAATTTTCTTCTTCTGGTCTTAGTGAATATCAAAAAGCGGCGGTGGCCTAATTATTAAATAGCGCAACTTTTAATCCAACAATACCGGGTTTGTTCCTAGGCTTCGCCCTAATGACTTTTTTGAACAAGCGAGTATGAAGAACGAGACAAGTGTCTCCATTTAAGCTTGGGCAAAAATGCTTTCGTATGTCCGGATCTCCTGCTGTTCTCTACAGGTCGCATTTCTCAATCGATCTAGACAAAACTTGGTATATAGGTTTATCCTATGTGGGCCACCGCTTCGCTGCCGTATGGCACTTGCCTGCAATGGCGAGGAGTATAAAAAAATAAAATGCCCATGAAGAGTTAAATGGATATTTAGTTTTTTTTGTCGCCCCTAAAAAGGAGCAAAAATCCCAACATAACTTATTTTTTACATAAGATCATACAAATTTTACAACACAAGTAGGGCTTGAGCTACGTAATTCCGGTATTAAAAAATTCCGAGATTCCGAAATATTTCAGCGTCGTTTGTAATTCCGGAATTGGTGTGACCAAAACCGGAACATCGATATTGAAAAGAAAAAATAAGTCACAGCTTGAGGTGCGAAAGCTTTACACGACAGCCTTTGTGTTGTTAAGATAACCATAGAGTTGCTTTGATGTAATGACGGCTGATTTGATGAAGGCTAATATAGCCGTAAAGTTCATGTCAAAGTCTTTAGATAACCAAACCTGTGACATGAAAAAAAACTGGCACAAAGCTTTCAGAACCATATTTACGATCCTCAAGATTATCACTAAAACTACTTTGACCGTGAGACAATTTTGAAACCAACAAGCGAGGAAATATTAGAGGAAGACTAAAAGTCACTAAAAGATTGGAATATTCACCTTTTGTTTGTTTTCGTGTGAGGTAGTGCTGGCATCTGGTGTCAGACCGCTTAGGGACCTCTGACATGTAGCTATTAATCAATAACAGCCAGGACCCACAGCTTAACGTGCCCACTGAAGCTTGGAGTGATAGAAAACCGATACTTAGTCTAGTGGCTCTGTAAGCTGTGTACCTCGCGAGTACAAACTTTTTTGCAAACAATCTAGAGGTGCACCTCTAGATTGTTTATACTCGCGAGGTCTGTGCACAGTAGCGCCATCTTGTTATGTTATTGTAAAACTAATATTAATAACTCTTTTGGTCCTCTATCTAATCTAAATAAAAAAATAACGATCAAAATCGGATCTAATATGGTGGAGATATTAGTTTTTGCCCCTTTTTGGAGGAAGTACCTCCCCAGTCAAAAAACCCCGAAAAAAAAAAAAAAAAAAAAACATTTTTTTCCTAATTTCGTCTAGATTGGTTGAGAAATGCGCCCTGTAGAGGAGAACAGCCGGACCGCCAGACAGGCGGACATCCGCCGGACATACGAAAGCATTTTTGCCCAAGATGAAGCGGAAACGGTTTGCGCTCGCTCGGTCAATTATTTGTAGCATGTTGTGTTCGCCTCTTTTGTTCTTCATTTAGGCTAATTCCACTTTGTTTATAATCCCATTATAATTTCAGGGAGCGCTTCCCGTATTACGAGATAGTCCCTTCGGACCGAGGCACGATAGAATTTGTGCATGATGAGAACACGAGATACACTCCAGAGGAACTGGTGGCCCAACTACTGGCTAAAGCTAAGGAGTTTGCAGAAATCAGTCATGGTAAGTAAGAACAAAATATTTGTTAACATCATTTCCCGTTATTATAGACACCATTGAAAATGTTGGTTGTATGTGGGAGGTATGCTGGCCGCTGGTGTCAGAGTTTGATAGACCGCTCGAGGGCCTCTGACATGGCTAAACAACTGCTATTTATCAATAACGCTCGGGAAGCGACAGCTTAACGTGCCCTCCGAAACATGGACAGCATATAATAGAAGTCATTTGTGTGAAGCTGGGGACCGAACCCAGAATCGTTGGATTCTATCTCATACAAGTATACTGCTAGGCTACCACTGAAACTTGACTAAAAGCCGTGTTTGGTTGGTTAATTCTTAATACTACCAATAGATAGCGTTACCGTCCCCATAACATGGGATTAGAGACTAAAGCAGAATAATATTTTTGGATGGTTCTCTATATTCGATACTGATGCCAAAACTGATTTTACTTTTTATTTTTGTTTGTCTGTCTGTCTGTTTGTCCGTATCTTAACCGCGCATCGCACAGGAACTACTGAATGAATTCAAATTAAACTTGGTATGATTTTAGTTCATACTACGAGGTAGGACATTGGAAACGTTTCATCCCGAAAAATTAAAGGGTTTCCGCAATATAGGTTGAAAGTTATTAAAAAGAACACGTATCATGCTGAAACTACTAGACGGATTTTTTGATGCAAATTGACAGTCATATATCTATACTTATAATAAAGCAATAGGTATGAAAAAGTCTGTAAAAAAGAAGATGAATAAAAAATGCTCTTGGGTGCTTAAAAAGGGTATTAACACTTTTTTTTTAATCGTGTCGCTCTGTCTGTTTGTATGTATGTTTGTTTGTTCACGCATCACGTAAAAACTATTGGACAGATTGCAATGCGGTTTTCATTGTTAGATAGCTTAGGGTTTGATTTAAAAACTGGTGTAATTGGTATCTCAATCTGGTGAGTTAGAAGCCGAGCAGTGGATAAAAGTATTTTTCACGGCTAAATCAATTTTGATCAGTTGGTCCTGGAATAGCACATAATGGTACTTTGAACCTAAAGAAAAGACCACGCGTGCGAAGCCGCGGGTACAGCTAGTCATAAAATAAATGTTGAATTGATTGCTTTAGCAAATAAAAGTAAGTACCTAACTATTATTTTATTCTGTGGCCGTGGTACAACCAAATTCATTACCCTAATCAAAGTATTGATTATTTGAAGCAGCCAGCTATAAATAGCACAAGGGGAAACAGCCTGGGCCTTAAAATATACTTTGAAGGAACTCTGTGAGATTTCTTTATTGTTTAAGTGGCGTGGATTATTCTCTTTGGAATAAGTAATAGTTTCAATAATTTATATTTTTGAGTTTACTTCAAAATTTATACTTTTCTGACGACTTATAATTGAATCTAGCTGATGCCCGCGGCTTCGCACGCATGGTCATCTCTAGCTTAAAAGTACTCTATGTGGTGATCCAGGACCTAAATAAAATACCAATATACCAACATTTGACCGAAATTCGGTCAGCTGTTAGCCGTCAGAAATATTTAAACCCTAAGCTATCCAACAGTGAAAACCGCATCGCTATCTGTCCAGTACTTTTTAAGTGATGCGCGAACAAACAGACGGATACAGGATTTAAAAAAATATTAATTATATTCTTGTTCAATAGCTCATTTTAAGTACACTAGACCATTTTAAAAAATTATCTTCTTTTTACAGACTTTTTCGTACTTATTTCTTTATTATAAGTATAGATAAAAATAATATTATTTGAATACCTTTAATGTGAAAAAAAAATACAGTACACTTCAACCTTGTTTGAGCATATAACTAGCTGGGCCCTGCGGTTTTACCCGCGTAGACAGTGGTGATGGTTGATGACGGTGAAAATATCTTATGTGTCATTCCAGGACCAGGATTATTTTCATATTTATACACCAACATTCATCAAAATCCTTTCAGCTGTTTCAGAGCTGAGATTTTGTAACATTATTGTTACAAACATTCGAACATATAGACAAACTTTCGCATTTATATTATTAGTAGGATTAGGTTTATTCATTCATATTCCCCTGCGTTCGAGATGATGAGATGACGTTGTGTCAGGCCAGTCGCTCTCCGCAACAAGTACAAATATTATACCTACACTTTGCGGCCGCAATATTGCGGTTAATTCAGTCGAGTCGAGTGTCAAGCGTGCGCTCGATGAGTCCCGCGCCGTGTGCTTACGATAAAGTACCTACTTACGTAAAGTTTTTAACAAATTTTATTCGTTACTTAATTATGAGTACCAAGAAGAAACCTAGAATGTACTGCATAGCATTCGGTCTGATAAGTCTCGTAAAATACCTACATACCGACATTTTATTACGTATGTAGCCATTTCTTTTTCATTCATTACTAAGCATGGAATTCAGACAGGCACCTTTTATTCATCAAAGTGCAATACCTATTAAGTTATAATCAAATAATGAGGTATTAGGTCTATTCTGATAAGAATGTCATTGTATGTAGTTAATAGAACTATCAACATTTGTAACAATAAGTAATAACATAATACATTATTACATAATTGTTTATTCTGTTACAATATCTAAGTCATATCATATCACAGAATAAATCGATTAGCGATCTGATCGAAAACGTTCAGAACGCTAATTTCGCCCACAAATGGCCAAAGAGAACGCCAATTATGATCATATTTAGCGTTTTCTAACAGTTATTTTCGCCAATTGTTACAAAACGATCGGCCGCTTCATACACACATCATACTCGTGAACGGGTGCTGCTTGTGGGGACAGGTCCAGCCTGGTTTCTTATTAGTCATTTGTATTTTTATTTTATTAGTGAATTGTATTTTTATTTTATTAGTCATTTGTGTTTTTATTTTTCCCAGTTTGTTGGTTTGATGATTCTGGACATCTCTTTGGCAGTTTTATATTTGTCATTTAAATGTTTTATTATATTACTAGCTTTCCCGCACACGACTACTTACGCTCGGACTACTGTTTATCGCGAAAAAAAGCATCCTATGTTCTTCTAGGATATTACAAACCAATAAAAAAGTAGGTATAGCACCAATGCCCTTGAAGTTTTTTGACAGGCTTGTTATTTCGTTTCCATTGTATGTTTATTTGCGCATCACGTAAAAACAACTGGACCGATTGAAATGCGGGTTTCTCTGTTGGATAGCTGGTGTAATTGATTTCTCAATCCGATGTGTAGAAGTCGAGCAATTGTTAAAAAAAAATTTGACGGCTGAAGGAATTTTGATGCAATGTTGGTATATTGGTATTTTAGGTCTTGGAATATCATATATAGTACTTTTAACTTAGAGAATTGACCACCGTGCGTAGCCGCGGGTTCATCTAGTTTACAATACTTTGACTTAGACATACAATTTTTTTGTTTAACCAGGTCCACAAATCAGCGAGGTGGTCATCACAGTGCCTGGCTACTTCAACCAAGCTGAGAGGAGAGCTGTGAAGGAGGCTGCATCTCTCGCTGGCCTGAATACTCTACAGTTGATCAACGACTACACTGCCATTGCTATCAACTATGGCATATTTAGGAGGAAGGTAAGGAGGATTTATACTTGAATTTCTTACAAGTAGTTATAGATAGTATAGGTACGAAGTACAGATAAAGCACGGTCGCGGTACAGGAAGAAATCCGTACAATGACCCCTCACTACTTATCTCTTTCGCTCGCGCATATATGTGTAGCGCCGTCGCGCTTGCACAAATGGCGCGACGGCATTAGTATTAGACATGAAGAGTTAGCTCGTCAGGTTCTAGCTGATTCCGTCAAGGGAGAAATGAAATGCATGATGCCTCCGACTGCATCTTATATTCCAAAATCAAAAATCTAAAGCTTGTTTGCCTCTTTTTAATTTTGTTCGCAGTCGGGTTTTTATTTTTTATAATTATTTATTTTTATTTAGGTTAAAAAACAGCACATTTTAAAAGTCTGATTAATCTAGGCTGATAACCAGCGAAAAACAAAGGACAGAAACTGGATGAGAAGAGCCAAAGACTAGGCTCAGTGTGTTCAGTGTGGGGTTCATTACAAGAATCGTATGTCCAGCAGTGGACAAGTATGGGGTTTGATGATGATGATGATGATGATGATGATTCTAGATTAGGGAACAAATTACTATGTTCAAAAAATATATGTTCGCTCGAACTATAAAAAATTGTTTTTTTAAAATAAGCATTGTTTAAATCAATGATGCATGTTTTTTTATTAATATTCGTAAAACATTTTTTATAACTGTGGTTGGCTTACGTCACCACTTCACTTACACATAAACTACAACATCCTCAGTAGTGACTTCGATTGGGCGACCAGAGCGTGGAGCATCCGATGTGCTTGACCGATCACGTTTAAAATCATTTATCCAGTTATAAACAGTCTGCAACGTTGGTGCGTTAGTGCCATGAACAGAATCAAGTTCAGTTTTTATTGTGGCAGCACTGCAACCCTTCATAAAAAAATGTTTTATAACGGCACTAAATTCAGATTTTTCCATAGTTGTTGAAAATTTACGAGTGATCACAGTTAAACAATGTTTAAACTGATAACAACTTCTTTTTTTTTGTTGAATTTTAGACAGTCTTCATTTGAAAGATTGTGCCTGCCAGTGTTAATGCCATTTACCAGAAAAAAGGTTTTATAAATAGTTTTTAAAAGGACTTATCAAACAGCCCTTGTATTTCATACTCGGAACAACGATAACTTCCACTTAAAATGCATTTTAAGTATACGTAATCTAGTTGGAGGATTTCTTTGACTTAAGTGTGCAATCCTGGATAAACCAACTTTTATAGTATCTTAATTGAGGTCCTGGTTCATTTTTTAATTATGGTTTCAAGTTTTTTTATTAACTGTCTTATATATTACCAGTGCCTGCCTTATAATAATTAATACTTAAACCACAGAATAAATAATAGTACAAGTACAGAAGGCTAACTGAGTAAAGTCATTTAAATAAATAGCGACTCTCGCTACAACGCTATAAAGTGCAATTTAACTCGCACGGCGCTGCGAGCTTTCAATTATATTTACCTAGAAGGCGCTCGCCCACCGCGTGCAGGCTAGAATGCACCGTATCACAACGCGCGAGAACTTCCATTGCTGTAACCGTTTCAGAATCGCTCTGTCCCTTTTTCGCTCGGTAGGGTTGTATTAAGATATGACTAGGTACTTGTACTACTAATTATTCTGTGATATGTTATGACTTAGATATTGTAACAGAATAAATAAGTAATAATGTATTATGTTATTACTTATTATTATAAATTAAGTAGTTCTATTACATACAATTACATTCTTATCAGAATAGACCTACTACCTCATTTTTACTACCTACCTATCCCGTTTTCAGAACGCCGATAAATTTAGTGAGATACCTACCTACGTGTTGTTGGTTGATTATGATTATATCCTATAGGTATTGCACTTTGATGAATAAAGGTGCCTGTCTGAATTCCATGCTTTTTAATGAGTGAAAAATAAATTGCTACCTACGTAATAAAAGGTATTAAAAGTATGTAGGCTACTTACTAAGTCAGCACAGTAATTCATTTTCCGATTAACAATACCTACTATAATCAATTATAAAATTACGTTGATCGATTTAATAAACGACTTTATTTCTGCGCGGAAAAACCGTAAATCTGCGTAGCTTCGGTATGGAACACAAATGAAATAACATAAAACTATAGGAACCTACGTAATAAAAAAATATCAATATCTAACTACATAACTAGGACCTATTATAGGTATTACAATTTATTACCTTTCAATATCCTTTGGAAGCGTAAAGAATGACAATTCGTCATTTCTATCACTATTCACACAGCCGAATGCTATGCAGGCCTTTCTAGCTTTCTTCTTGGTTCTCATAATTTCGTGACAATGTTGTTGTTGACCGTTGAAAAGTTCCTTTATCTGGTTTAGCTGTTCCTAGATGTTAATTCAGTTCATGCTTACCGTAAAAATGTGTTGTCATCGGAACTGAACCAACATGCAATAATGTAACTCCGTAGGATAAGAGGAAGTGGTTCTAATTTAGCCTGCAAGATTTGATCTAAACAAACATACATACAGGCATACAAACAAACATTGCAAGTTAAATAAAAGCTTTTAAAAATAAACCTCAGAACTGCTGGTTCCGAAGGGTGGGAGGGGTGGGGCTATATTTGCTGATAGAACTGTCAAAGTCAGGCTGATAGAACTGTCAAAGTTGGCTCTAGTCTCTACGCAAAAGACAGGACATTTTGAACGTTAAAACATTGAACTAATTAGAGAGTCCCTAATATTCTATGTTATTCATGAATTATTTTCTTTAGGTTGTCAATTTGACCATAATCTTAGACGTCTTAGACTAAGATAAGGAGGAGACTAGTTAGCCCTTAGTTGCTGATTCGTAGAGTTGCTGATTTGGTTATATTGCAATATGCATAATGAGGAAATGTCCATGCTGGATGCAGGATGAATGAATGTGTTCATAATATACCTGTTGTTCAATTATGGAACACAGATAAGCAAATGTAGACTCATAGAAAGATAACTCATTAAAGAGAATAAAAAAAAACTTGCACATTGATACTTATCGCGAGGCCAACCGAAATTCCTTTCCAGAAGTATTGATCCTGTGTCACGTCCGACCAGGAGAGAGAGTTTATAGTTATGTTTTAATAACGTAACATCTTTGTCAACTCGAGTACTACTAATGTTAATTTTTTTATTTTTCAGGAAATCAACGAGACAGCCTGGCACGCGTTGTTCTTTGATATGGGCGCGGCATCGACCAAGGCGGCGCTCGTAGAGTACAAGACCGTGAAGATAAAGGACAAGGGCTACGTCGAGACCGTGCCGCAGCTGCAGGTGCTGGGTGTCGGGTTTGACAGGTGAGAGTAGTTCCTCAACTGCCTGGAAATCAACAAGACAGGACAGGTGAAATCAACGGGATAGGTTATGGTGAGAGTAAGGAAATCAACTGGGCAGGGCCAGGTGAAGATCTATTTAGTTTGATTATGATGAAATGAACGAGATGAGCTATGGTGATAGGAGTGAAATCAAAGTGAAATCAACTGGGCAATAGCAGGTGAAGTTCGACTATGTTTGATAATAGAATATAGTTTATTAAAAGCACAATACGACTTAATCTAAAAGTAGTAATATTTTATATTTTAAACTATATTATCATTGACAGCCGTGTTAGGTCAAACCTGTGTTACGATTGTTAATGTCTTAACCTTGTAGTATTTGAAAATGGTACCATACTGCCGTCATATTGAATGTTTAAAAATATATAGCCTATGTTACTCGGGGGGATGTAAGGATTCTAACGATACCCCATACATCTAAATCTGTTCAGGCATTTAAAAATTATGGTGGAATAAAGAAACTCACATACAAACATACATACATACATACATACATAAATACATGAATGCTAAATTATACAATTTTTTGGGCAGTCGTGTAATAAAAGCGAAAGTAACTATCTGGCTGTTACCTTTTCACAACTAAACGGCTAAACCAAGCGTAATGAAATTTGGTATGGAGATAGTTGGAACCTTTGGGTACCTACTTTTTATCACGAAAAACTGTAGTCCTCGCGGGCGAAGTCCCGGGCAAAAGCTTGTATTTTTTATGTTATTCTATAAATAAATAGTTGATTTCAAATAAATTTACTAAAAAACTACTGAACCAATTTTGATGAAATTTGTCAGGCGGCATACTGGAGGTCTATCCTTCAAAATAATAAAGAAAAACACCCAAATCAATTTAGAAATTTCGAAGATATGGCTAAACAAACACAAAAAGGAAAAACAAACATTGTAAATTTAAGAACATCCTTAATTACACAACTGCGCAAAAAAGGAGTGTTATGTTTTTAGCATTCATGTATGTTTGTATGTGAGTTTCTTTATTCCACCATAACTTTGAAATGCCTGAACAGATTTAGACGTATGGGGTATCGATAGAATCCTTACATCCCCCCCGAGTAACATAGGCTATACTTTTTTTAGAAAAAAAAAAAAAACAGTTTGGCTGCTGTATGTTTCCATTTTAAACTGCATTTTTTTCTGTTTAAATGAAAATGGGTATTATGGGTATCAAATTGAAGGTATTGTTATGCACATTCCAATAGTATATAATTTATTGGCATAAGTTCATTTTTGGCAGGGCAGGCGTGTATTTTTTATTCAATTAAATAAGGAGTTTTTCTTACTTACTTCAATGCTAATAACAATAACAGGACCCTGGGAGGCCACGAAATGACGCTCCGACTTCGCGAGCACCTGATCAAGGCGTGGGAGGCGCAAGGCGGCGGTGACGTCAGGGCTTCGCCCCGCTCCATGGCCAAGCTGCTGAAGGAGGCCGAGCGAGTGAAGATCGTGCTCTCGGCCAACAATGACCACTACGCGCAGATAGAAGGACTGTTGGACGATAAAGACTTCAAAGTGCAGGTAGGACCTGGGAGTCTTCAAGTCTATTTATTTTAAAAGCTTTTATTTAACTTCACTTGTATCTATCTATCTATGTATGTATCTATGTTTTTTGTCGGTCCTGGAGTCTTACAATTCAAATTTCGAGCACTTCCTGATTAGCTATCCGGCTGAAATTTTCAGGGTAGCTCACAAACCGATAACAAAGCAAAAAAAAAACAAAAAAAAAAGTGAAAAGCCAAAAAGAAAAAATGAAAAAAATATATGTAAAAAAAGAAAAAAAAGACTTAAAATTGTTAAAAGAGAAAAGGTAAAAGTTACAAAGCAACAAAAAAAAAGAACCCGTAAGAAATTTTTATTTTATTTAAATTATTTTTCTAAATTAAACTTTTTACTAGTAGGATTATTTAGTATTTTTAAAACCTTTTATTTAACTTCACTTTTATGTATCTATGTATTTTGTCTGTCCTGGAATCTTGCAATTCAAATTTCGAGCACGTCCCAATTAGCTATCCGGCTGAAACTTTCAGGGTAGCTCACAAACCGATGACAGAACAATATTTTTTTTAAAAAAGAACATAAAAAACAACACAAAAAAGCGCCGTTCATTAAAAAAAAAGCCCCGAAAAAGTTTTTTATTTTTTATTTTATACTTACCTTACCATTTATTTTAGTAGGAACACCAACAGTTAGATATAAATGATACGTAGTTCAGATTGAATGTACTAAGATCAAGGGCAGGAACGCGCGAGTGAAGCCCAAGGAAGTAATATGTACCTAATATAGGTACAACTGGAGGAACTATTATTGTGACACCCTTCGTATCCAGTATAATAATGCGTTTAGGGTGTTGATGGGGGGTGCCCCGGCACTGCCGGTCGCACTCCGAAACAAGTACAAATATTATACCTACACTTTGAGGCCGCAATATTGGGGTTTATTCAGTAGGGTCAGCGTGCGCTCAATGAGTCGCGCGCCGAGTGCTTAGCAATAAAGTACCTATTTACGTATAGGTTTTGTCCAATTTCTGTCCTTTTAAAGGATATAGGTCGAAAGGTAATAATTGTAATTAGTACCTATATAGGTCCTAGTTATATAGTTACCTATGGTAGGTAGGTATCTCACTAGACTTATCGGCGTTCTGAAAACGGGATGGTAAAAATGAGGTACTAGGCCTATTTTGATTAGAATGTCATTGTATGTAATAAAACTATCAAATTTATAGTAAAAAGTAATAACTTAATACATTTTTACTTATTTATTCTGTTGCAATATCTAAGTCATATCATATCACAGAATAATTAGTAGTACAATAACCTAGTCATATCTTAATACAACCCTACCGAGCGAAAAAGTGACAGAGCGATTGTGAAACGGTTAGATCAATGGAAGCTCTCGCGCGTAGTAATACGATACATTCTAGCCTGCACGCGATGTGCGAGCGTCTTCTAGGTAAATATAATTGAAAGCTCGCAGCGCTGTGCAAGTTAAATTGCACTTTATTGCGTTGTAGCGAGGGTCGCTATGTATTTATATAACTTCACTCAGATATCCTTCTGTACTTGTACTATTATTTATTCTGTGGCCGAGTCGCGTGTTACCTGTTTCTACACGACTCTGCGGAAACGGTGCACATCCCTGGTGCGCAGGATCCGGGCCCCAGCACCATCTTAGAATCGGTACATGCCCCAAACATTCTTGTATGGTTAATGTACTGACTAATTAACTAATGGTTAGGTGTGTTAGTTTTTAGTTATTTGATTTAATTTCTAAATGTTTTGTTATGTTGTGACCATAGAGAATTCCCGCCTTTCTCTAACATCTATTTAAATTTTGAATAACGTTTCTGTTCTACTTTCTTTTTATCCATTTGAAGCATAGAAATATTACTCCGTTTTGAAGTACGATGTCTTCCTGGGTGCCGACTTTAGCTGTAAGACCACTTTTGTATTAGAGACATATCATTCCACTTGTACACTGACCTGCATTGTACTAGTAAGTACTTCTGTTGTACTAGAGTAAGCGTGGCGGTCTCGGCTTAGAATAAGACCCGTCCCAATCCTCCCGTGGATGTCGTAAGAGGTGACTAAGGAATTACACACCGGAAGATGGGTAGCAGCGTCCTCCGAGCACATATTTGTTACACAGCGGTCACCAATCCGCCTGCCCAGCGTGGTGACTATAGCAAATCCCCCCAATATGATAGACACACCACAAAGACGGCCCCCAGTGGCTCATTCCTGGCACCGGTAGCAGCCATGGTAACGGCGGAGCAGGGGGCAGAATCCCCGACAGAGACCCAGCTACCAACCCCCACGATCTCTGAACTTATAACGCACGCACCTTTAGGACCGATGAGAAGTTGATAGAGCTGGAAGAGTAGATAGATAGATAGATAAATGATTTATTTGTTTGTATAAAACACACACGTAGTACATTAAATGCAACAGACAAGCAGATTTAAATAAGGTATAATAGGTACATATATCTAAACATTATTCATATTTCGTACACGTCACGTGCACCAGACATATGCACTAAATACTATATAGATAAGTAGTAAGTAAGTTGCGCTGGGGTATTATAGTGTTATCAGAAGTCCGAAGAGAGGGACAGGATACGATGACCCTCAATTCCGGCAACTTACTCTATTACCAGGAGGGCGACCAGCAGTCCCAACACGGTATCGGGCTTCTCGTCCACAACTCCCTCGTCAACAAAAATGTGAAGATCGAAAGCGTTTCGAGCAGAGTGGCATACCTTATACTCAGAATTACCGAACGGTATTCGTTGGAGGTTATACAGGTGTACGCCCCACACTCGAAACGCCCGGGCGATGAAGTGGAGGCTATGTATGACGACAATTCTAACGCCATACATGCCCCAAAAACACAGTTCACAGTGGTGATGGGGGACTTCAACGCACGGCTGGGCATGAGAAATGGCGATGAACTGAGAGTGGGGCAGTTTGGATTTGGACAGCGGAACCAAAGGGGTCAGCGATTGGTCGACTTCATGGAGAAGGAGGGACTCTTTATGATGAACTCCTTTTTCAAGAAGCGCCCTTCCAGGAAATGGACGTGGCTGCACCCCGGCGGTTATAAGCACGAGATAGATTTCATTTTGACGACCAATAAGCATATATTCAATTATGTCTCTGTGATCAACAGGGTTAAGACTGGCAGTGATCACCGCATGGTAAGAGGGTCATTGAATATCAACGTAAAGCTGGAGAGGTCTCGTTTGATGAGAACTACTCTTCGCCCAAGACCTGCCCAAATCCAAAACCCCGGGTGCTTTCAGTTGGAGCTCCAAAATCGCTTCCAAATCCTTACCGAATGCGATACAGTGGACGAACTAAACAACGGGCTGGTGGAAATTGTTCACGCGGTCGGGTCGGAGTTCTTTAAGACCCCCCGCAAAAATAGAACACAGAAACTCTCTGAGCATACACTCATATTTATGGCAGAACGAGGCGAGATGAGGCTGCAGTTTTGAGTGGATATGTCGAGTTACAGCTTGCTTAATAAACATATCTCCAAGTCAATGCGACACGATTTGCGTTCCTATAGTACTACTTGTATTAAGAACGCAATAGAGCGGAACAAGGGCTCCAAAGTGTTCGCAAAAGATCTATCTATTGGGCAAAGCCTGTTGTCGAAGCTGAAAACCGACAGTGGCAGCATCGTTTCGTCGAAGCCAGAGATTTTGAGTGAGCTCGAGAAGTTCTATGGACAATTATACACCTCATCGCGTAGTCCTCCTACTAGCAAAGCAAGAGCCCGTTTGACCCGACATTATACTGAAGATATCCGGGACGTCAGCCTATACGAGATCAGAATGGCTCTCAAACAGCTTAAGAGCAACAAGGCACCAGGGGAGGACAGAATAACGACTGAAAGGGGAAGGAACACCGGTAGTTAAAAAGCTGTTTAACTCTGTCATCCTCGAGACGGTCGCCAGAGGCGTGGCACAGGAGCGTAGTGGTTTTGTTCTTTAAGTATGACGACTTTCAGCCTCCCGAAGGCTTTAGCACCGTAGACCACACATCCATACGCTCCGGGAGATTATACAGAAGACCGAAGAGTATAATCGGCCACTATGTCTAGCGTTTGTGGATTACGATAAAGCCTTTGATTCAGTCGAGACCTGGCCAGTGTTACAGTCATTAGAGCGGTGCCAGATTTATTACCGGTACATCAAAGTGTTGAAGTGTTTGTACAGCAAGGCCACCATGACAGTCCGTCTTCAGGATCAAAGCACAAATTCTATCCAGTTGCAAAAAGGGGTGAGACAGGGAGACGTTGTTTCTCCGAAACTGTTCACCGCTGCACTGGAACATATATTCAAGCTTCTGAACTGGAACGGATATGGTGTTAACATCAATGGCGAATACATCACTCACCTTCGATTAGCTGATGATATAGTCATCATGGCAGAAACCCTGGAAGACCTAAGCACAATGCTCAGTGACCGCAATATTGTTTCCCAACAGGTAGGTCTTAAAATGAACATGGGTAAGACGAACATCATGTCAAATGCCATGTACTCATGCCGGTTTATGTTGGGAACGATATTATCGAAGCTGGTCTCTATTTCTACTTAGGTCAGACGATCCAACTCGGATAGGCAGCGTTCGGGAAATTACGCCATATCTTCTCGTTGCAGATACCGCAGAGCCTCAAGACGAAATTTTATAATCAGTGCGTGTTGCCAGTGATGACATACGGCACTGAGACGTGGTCGCTAACTATTGGTCTCATACACAAGCTCAGAGTTGCGCAGCGTGCAATGGAGAGAGCTATGCTCGGTGTTTCACTACGTGATAGAATCCGAAATGAGGAAAACCGTAAAAGAACAAAGTTTACCGACATAGCTCGCAGAGTTTGCAAGTTGAAGTGCCAATGGGCAGGCCATATTCTTCGCAGAACCGACAACCGCTGGGGAATAAAGGTTCTCGAATGGCGACCACGAACAAGCAAGCGGAGACCCCGCTCACGATGGACCGACGACATTGTAGCCATCGCAGGAAGTCGGTGGATGGAGGTGGCACAAGATCGCTCGTCATGGCGCTCTTTGGGGATGCAATAATTAAGTCTTAAAAATGATTTTGGTTTTACGTTTGTAAGGACAATTCATACTCATCTTCTCATCGTTGACTATGCTTAATTGCTTAACAAAAGGAGTTTAATTTTTATACTCCGCAGCTTCGCCCGCTTGCGAGCTTTGACACTCTAGGAATTAAATTTCAAAAAATCCCTCTTTGTTGCACCCCTAGGGTTACCACCAGTCACTTTGACACTTGTCACTTTAACACCTGTCACTTTGACATCGAAGTGGAAATTAAAATTAGATTTAACGTTTTTTTTTACTGCATCGTGGTGAAATGTATCCGTACCCCTGATAACGTGTGTGCAAAATTTTATAATGATTGGTTTAGTAGTTAAGGCGTGAAAGAGTATCAAACAAACAAACACACTTTTGCATTTATAATATTATAGTAGAATTGATGGTGATTACAAAAAATGAGCCGTCGCGGGACGCCTGGCAAATGTGTAAACATCGAATATGGCCGAGCTGAGGCGGAAAGAGCCGAACTCTGTGAGCCAAACTGCTGGTCGGCTGTTTCCGATCGTCGCTGTTACGCGTGTTGCCACAACGCTCGATCGCCGCGCCTTGAGTCGGCTTTACCCCCGTACCGCACCATTAGATGTTTACACATCAAAACCATTTCCAGGTAACTCGCGCAGAATTCGAAGAGCTGTGCTCCGACCTGTGGGCGCGCGTGTCCGGCGTGGTGCAGCGCGCGGTCGCGGCCGCGGGCGGCGCAGGCAACGGCGCGCGGCTGATATTGGCAGGCGGTGCCTCGCGCGCGCCCGCCGTGCACGCGGCGCTGCGGGCGGCGGCCGGGCACGAGCCCGCGCGCTCTATCAACGCGGACGAGGCCGCCACCATGGGCGCCGTGTACAGGTGAGTCACGTGGTGCAGCGCGCGGTCGCGGCCGCGGACGGCGCGGGTGGCGGCGCGCAGCTGATACTGGCAGGTGGTGCCTCGCGCGCGCCCGCCGTGCAAGCGGGCGGGCATGACCCCCCCCCCCCCCTGCTCTCCATCAACGCGGACGAGGCCGCCACCATGGGCGCCGTGTACAGGTGAGTCACGTGGTGCAGCGCGCGGTCGCGGCCGCGGACGGCGCGAGTGGCGGCGCGCAGCTGATACTGGCAGGTGGTGCCTCGCGCACGCCCGCCGTGCAAGCGGGCGGGCATGACCCCCCCCTGCTCTCCATCAACGCGGACGAGGCCGCCACCATGGGCGCCGTGTACTGGTGGGTCAAGTGGAGCAGCGCGCGGTCGCGGGTGCGGGCGGCAGCGCGCGGCTGATACTGGCAGGCGGCGCCACGCGCGCTCCATCGACGCGGACAAGGCCGCCACCATGGGCGCCGTGTACAGATGGGTTACATGGGATGGAATGGATGGGATGGAATGGATGGATGGATGGGATGGGATGGGTTGATGGGCATAGAGAGCGATGGTAGCCGAGGGGCTTAGCATCCAACGATGTGCGGATTTCCATCGCTCCGTGCTTCGGAGTGCTAGATGAGCTGTCGGTCCCGGTTATTATAGATTGATCGTCGTCGTTAAGCCATGTCAGAGGCTTTAGAATCGCGGCCTGACAAACTCTGACACCAGAGGCCAGCTATACCTCAGTTACCTCATACGATAAGCAAAGTAACATGGAAATAAAACCAGAGTAACACCAGGGAACTCTAATGACCGCTCAGGATTGAGTAAATGCGAACTTGGACTCAACAAAGCTATCTCTAGTGACATCACTGGAACAGGTTTATCCAATAAGTCCCGGTTTTGAGTGATGATTTAGTCGAGGATAGTATACTCGCTTAGCAAAGAGATTGGCGCTCATTCGAAATAAAACAATAGAATTTCTTACTTGTTTACTCCTAGGTAGATAATTCACAGTAAAGGCGATCACAAATAACGCTTGAACAACTACTAACCATCTCGATGATATCCTTTTGGTACCCAGTGGTGTCGTTTCGTATTGCACCAATTAAACCTAACACTAAATTTGACAGCTCTAAAATTGTTGCTGTCCCTTTCGTTTCCAAAAGGTTTGAAAGTGTCAGCAATAATTTTAGAGCTGTCAAATTTAGTTTTAGGTTTAATTGGTGCATTCAGAATCGACACCACTGACTATCAGATATGTCGCATGCATGACGAATACCATCTCGTCGATAAATAACCTTTTGATACCCAGCGACGATCAGATATGCCGCGTGCACGACTAATACCATCTCGACAATAACCTTTTGATACCAAGTAACGATCAGATATGACGCATGCACAACGAATACCATCTCGATGATAGCCTTTTGATACCAAATGGTGATCAGATATGCCGCGTGCACGACTAATACCATCTCGACAATAACCTTTTGATACCAAGTAACGATCAGATATGACGCATGCACAACGAATACCATCTCGATGATAGCCTTTTGATACCAAATGGTGATCAGATATGCCGCGTGCACGACTAATACCATCTCGACAATAACGTTTTGATACCAAGTAACGATCAGATATGACGCATGCACAACGAATACCATCTCGATGATAGCCTTTTGATACCAAATGGTGATCAGATATGCCGCGTGCACGACTAATACCATCTCGACAATAACCTTTTGATTCCCAGTGACGATCACATATCACGCATGCACAACGAATACCATCGCGACGATAACCTTTTGATAACCAGAGATGATCAGATATGCCGCGTACGCGACTAATACAATTTTGAATTTTAATTTACTTTTAGTATAATTTAGCTCATGTTTCGCTCTTAATCTTTTGATTTTGTCAACAGGGCGGCGTCGCTAGCGACGGGGTACAAAGTAGCCCCATTGAACGTACGAGACGCGGTGTTGCTGCCCGTACAAGTTACGTTCACGAGAAACGTCGACGGAGTTGATAAACTGGTAAGGTTCACTTTGCAATAATAGACCTTTTCATTTCCGCTACGCGCCATCACGCATGCGCATGTACAGCAAAAAATAGATTTTTAACGTCAACGTATTTAGAATTACAATTTATGTTGCATATTATAAAGTAGTTAATTTAATCTATTTATTAACGCATTTACCTGAAAAAAAATCAAGTTCGTGAAATGTATACTTTTTTGTAAACCCTCCCACACTTGTTCGAAACAATTAGATTCAGAAAATCCGCGGTCACGCGGAAATAATTTGATATGAAAAGCTCGATAACTATATCCTTTGACTCCTACCATGCTAAAAAATATATAGTTTTTTTTTTGTGTTGAGATTAGAATATATTTTTTGTGTTAGATACTTCTACCTATCGCATCACTAATCACGATGTTCATTTGTTTTCAGGAGGTAAATAATTGAATTATTAACTTTGATTCCCCCTTGTTTTTTTTTGTTGCTTTTCATGTCTTTGCTTAATTTTTTAACGCAGTAATGGTGTTTCTAATAGCATTTTTAACTTGTGTAATAATTCGGGTGGAGTTTATTTTCGTTTTTTTTTTAATAACTAATCTTTTTGGCTACATTAGCTTTGTTTTTGGCGGTAACGAGGATTAAACTACAGTATAGGGAAATAATGACTCAATACTTTTCTTACAACACCAAGTTGTACTACCCAAGGCTACGTTAAGGTGGATTTAATCCTTGTTGTTGTAGGTATAGCTCGCGAAGCCTAAGCTGAGCTTTGCATTTGTGTGAGTAAACAGTACTTACGTCGCGCGAGGGACGCACCGCGCCTCAGGCCGGTTGCCAAAAAACAGTTAAACCAAGCAAAGGATGCACCGCGCCTCAGGCCGGTTATCACTCCTACACTATCTATGTACAGTCACACAAATGCAAAGCTCAGCTTACGCCTCGCGAGCTATACCTACCTACTAAACAAGCTCGCTAGAATATAGTTTGTAGGCATAACTATCGGCACAGATCTTGAGCGTTCGGCGAAAGAGTGGGGATAGGTTCACATGATACACTTCTGACAGAATAAATTAATACCATTTCACGAAAATAGAGACATAGTTAGTATTGTGTATATCAGCTTATGTATGTATGAATGTCTGTTCCTTTGTGGCACTATATAAACTTGGTGATTCTTACGTCAATCGATTTGTCTTAATCTTGCGAGTGCTACTAAATACATGATTTGTAATCAAAATTCAATATGGCGACAACCAGACGCCATATTGTGAAAAAGAAAATATGAAAGTCGACGAACTATATAAGTATATATATAAGTGTGGTATCATTCAATAGGTATTTGAAAATCATGTTTAGATTCCTCTTATCATTTTTCATTTCGAATGATCATTTAGGATTTATAACAATTTAAAATTAGTTAACAACCATTCTCACATTTGTAGTTGGGTTTTTTGGGAAGGTGCTTGACCGTGCTTGATTTCGCTTCTATAACATTAGTTCCGAATATGGATGCTATAATTTTAATAGGCGCATACGGACAGTCATTTATAGCAACGTTAACCTATGTGGAGGTATTACTGTTTATGTGTTTTTTTAAAGAGAGTGTGATCTTTTCCCCCATGTCCACAAAAATACTAATTTTTCGCCAATTGTCACAGATCAAGAGGACGCTGTTCGGACCGATGAACCCCTACCCACAAAAGAAGGTAATAACATTCAACAAACACACGGAGGACTTCAGTTTCAACGTCAACTACGCGGAGTTAGACCACATCCCGTCCAACGAGCTGCAGTACATTGGCACCTTGAACCAGACACAAGTCGCTCTCAAAGACGTCAGCAAGGCCTTAGACAAGCACACCGGGGACAATGTAGAACACAAGGGAATCAAAGCGCATTTCAACTTGGACGACTCCGGCATTCTCAATTTGGTCAACGTAGAATTCGTTGCAGAGAAAATGGTCACCGAAGAAGACGACAAAGAGAGCACTATGGCTAAAATAGGAAGCACTATCAGCAAACTGTTCGGCTCTGAATCGGAAACGCCGGAAAAGGCCGAGGAGAAACCCGAAGAAAAAACACAGGACCCGGCGAAGAATCAAACGGAGAAAGCCAATGAGACTTCGACGGAAAAACAGAATGCTACTGAGCCGGAAAGCAAGCCGAAACCCAAAGTCATCGTCATGAAAGAACCGATCAAAAATGATGAAACAATTCTTAATTTACTACCATTGACTCCAGATCAGTTCAAGACGTCCAAAGCGAAGATTGCTGAACTAAACGCGATCGACAAAAAAAGAACCGAAAGGGAAACCGCGCTGAACAATCTGGAAGCTTTCGTCGTTGATGCTCAAATGAAGGTCGATATGGACGAATTTGCCGAATGTGGAACTCCAGAAGAGATAGAGGAAATTAAGAAGATATGCTCGGAGACTTCCGAATGGTTGTACGATGACGGTTACGAAGCTGCAACGGAGATGTTCGAAGAAAAACTGGCTGCGCTCCATGAGAAGACTCAACCCATATTTTACAAACACTGGGAGCACAGAGAGCGGCCCGACGCCATCGCTGCGATCAGATCCATGCTAAACAACTCCCGGGAATTCCTGAAAATGGCTAAGAACTTCACTAAAGAGGTCAACGAAGACAAAGATGTATTCACCGAAGTAGAAATCGGACTTCTAGAAAAGAAGATCGAAGAAACCGAAACGTGGGTGAACAATTCTGTCAAAGAGCAAGATGAGTTGAAGAAGAACGAGGAAATTAAACTGACGGTCGACAGCATCAGGGAGAAGATCTCCAATCTGGACAGAGAAGTCAAATATCTGTTGAACAAAATGAAGATATGGAGACCTAAGAAGGTGCCCAAGAAAGAGTCTGAAAACAAAACGGAGGAGGTTGTAATTGAATCGGATAGTAAGGGTAAGGAAAGCGAAACACAGGAAGAAGCGCCCACGACAGAGACGGAGAGCGAGAAACCAACGGGAGAGAAAGAGACGGAAGCCGATTCCGGCGGCGCGACAGAACCGCCGCTACAAATAGGTGACGGCGAAGACGAACATTCCGAGTTATAATAGACGTGTGAGTTAATCTATATAATAGTCTAATTTATTTCTTGAAAGTCGGTGTGGCTTGTTCGCTTTTCGTTTAAATATAGGTACAAATAAGTTCCTAGGTTACATTGTAGGTTATTTTGTACTCATCTAATTACTATGGGTGGATTCAGACCAGGAGTTAAGCATTGGCTTAACGTAAAGTGATAAAAGTTAAAGTGGAATAAAGTAATAGAATAGAATATTTTTATATAATCTGTCTCATGCATCACAGATAATAATAGGAATATGCCCCACACTACTAACAGGAATGTCGCGAATGAACGAACTCTTTATGCACAATCCCTGGTGGAGACTTATTTTCTATTTCGTTCGTTCATTCAAAGCATTATTCCTCAAACTCACAAAGTAAATTGGGATTTATCTCAAAGAAGAACAGTTTGTTTTCCTTTGTCTTATAAATAAAACTGTTGCTCTCTGGTTTAGTCCTGCCATGGTTCTCCATTATTTGTAAGAGTCATTACTGTGTGTAATTATATAAGTATTCTTCTAGTGTTTATCTTCCCCCTAGTGTTTTATATTTCTAGTTTAACCCTGGAAGGCGTAAAGCGAACAAGTCATGACTCAATCTCAAATCTTCGGCCGCCTTTCCCTATTCCAAAAAGAATTTAAAAACAAATTCCTATTTTGTTACTTTTCCACGGTTTGGTTACTTTAATATTTTTTACTTGGCTTCTCTGAGTTACGATGCAGTGGCCCCAGTATGTATAAACGGATGTAAGAGTGTTGATGTATTTATTAAATGTATCGATATAAACTATATGTGATATATTAAAAAGGCTATAAGTTGTGAGAGTACAATGCTGTTTCACTGCTATGGACTAAAAGGTTTTGTGGTTAAATATAAATTATTACTCCTTAAACTAAACTAGACAAAATTTCTTCAAATGTAATTTAAACCTTGTCGACTTTGTGACAAAGTATTTTTGCCCATGGCATCTATTCTAAACTTACGTCAATTTAAACTGCACCGCTTAAAGTAACGTAATTAAAACAGGTTTTTAACACGCTGTCTAACAGCGTTTGGATAAATTCGGCCACGTTCTGAGACAGCGTTTGTACAAATCGGGACTCTCGCCGCGTGGAAACAAAGTTGATTTTACGCTGACAGGCTTTAGTGATAGTTTAGTGATTGAGGAATAGATGCCAGGGGAAAAAATACCTTGTTACGAAGCCAACAAGGTTTAAATTACATTTGAAGAAATTAAGTTTAGTGTGTTTTAGTTTAGGGATGTCGGAATCGCTACCAATGTCTATGAATTAAATGAACTAGAAATCTAAAATATTCTAGAAATCTAAAACACTTAAAACGACGTTCAAAGTATTTTCTGTTTCCCTATAAAGAGATGTTAAGCCTCCTTATAATTGAAACTGTTTCCAAAACACCTTAACCAAAATACTATAGAAAAGTGTAGGTATGTATAAAAGTCTGTTAACATTATTCTTTTTCGAAAACGATTTTAATAACTTCTGAAATGTCAAGCTTACTTAATGAACAAAATTAAATCAACGATAAAAAAAAATGGCGCAAATTACCATTTTGGTTTACGAATAATTATAAATAATGCATTTTCAGTTAAATGGATATTTCTTTAAATAGCAGTTTACACTCGTTCGCTTATCGGATCATTGCTCGGATCAAATATTTAAATGTGCACATTATGAGCAAATGTGAAGTCGGCTTTATCACCAATGGACCGTATGCATTGGAATTGTACAAAATGAGGTGTTAATACATTCTGAGTTAAAACGTGCACTGTTAACTTTGTAAAGTAACAAGTGTCATGTTGAAAAGAAAGGTTGAACTTAAGGTGCAACGTTTCGCTGAGAGCGCCGAATTCAAATATTCTTGCTTTTTTTGTCAATTACAGCTCTTTTACTCGATCGTGGGTTCATGAATTATTTTGTGCCAATAAATAGGTTGTATCAAGAAATTACACCAACCAAAAAATCAAGGTGAAAGCTAGTATAAGTACATTTGCCAATAAACCAAAAACCAAGATGAAAATCAGCTTATTGACATTCGTAGCTAAACCAATATTATCTAGGTGATCATTTTAACCGTAATTTTTTGGCACAACCTATTTATTGCCGTAAAATAAGTTTTCATGAACCCACGTTAAGTAAAAGAGCTGTAATTGAAAAAAAAAAACGCTAGAAAATTTGAATTTGGTGCGCTGAGCGAAACGTTGCACCATAACACTGTCATTTTTGTAACTTGTGTCAGAATTGCTTTGCATAGTAAAAGTTGAAATCAAAATGTTTTTGGCATATTTGAATAGGTACCGAAAGTGAAGGAAATGCTAAAAGCTGTGTTGAGTGACATAAGTTCCGACAGCAAAACGGATTACAGAAAATATTAGGCCCGTTTGCTAATGATGTGAAAAAAACAGTTGTGTAGAGAAAAAATATCTGTAACCGAAATATAGGTAAATAAAAAAGTAGATAGTTCCAGCAACCAGTTTGCAATAACATAATCAAATGAACTCACAATTGAATGTCTTATCGTTAAAAGAGCGATTTCTTCCAACGACCTGTGTCTGTTGGAGGCATAACTACGAGAAGTGGTGATATGTTTTTATTACTACTAGAAAATGTTGAGGTAATGTTGTTGTAGGTTTTTGTCATAATTAGTCTAATGACTACAAAACTCTAAATACCTCAAGTTTCCAGATATTACGTGTATTTCACAATGTGATTAAACTTCTGCGACGTCTTAATAATGGCGTGTAAAAGTTCCCCCAGCGTGGGCTTGTTATAAATAACATCTCTTTTTGATTCTATTCTAAAAGGAAAACTCGCAGAAAGTCACGCGAGAAAGTTTTGGTTCGTGATTATTTTTTGAAACGTCTTTGTAGATATTTTCTTGGTATAATATTGTCGCGCAAGGATCTAATGGCACAAAATATTCCTTGTGTGTATGTTTTAGCCTAGAGCATAAAACCAGGACATAGCGCTCTTAACCGGGATTGTTTCTCTCTCGCAAAAAATGTTTTGTACATTGAATGAAAAAAAAAACCCATTATATTTCAAAGAAACACACACACACGGCTTTGATCACGTAGACGAAAATAATTCAAAATTTCGCCTGAGCGCCCTTAATTTTTTTGACAGCATTACGTTCGGGACCATTTGAAAAAGCCTAGATGGACTCTACATACTTGGGTAGGTATACGAGTAACTGGTCGGGAAAGTTTGAAGTAGGTAGATAAGTTTAAGTATCTGGGGAGTAAAACAAGACAACCTCGCTTGTCAAAATCGGATCAAGTTTTTAGTTTGAACACATAATCCATCCTTTGCTTCGCCGTAGTCGGGATACCTCGCTTCTCAAAACCGGACCAATAGGGGCGACGGTATGCATATGCACATACATAAACTGTTAAACTCATTACCCTTCCCTTGCTTCGCCGTAAACGGGTAATAAACAGCCAAAGGTGACTAGACTAGATGCCGATTTCAATAGCAGGATAGGTGCTACATTGGAGACTTAAATTTCGGTCATTCCGCTCGCATGACTACTTCATGGTATGTCAAATATTTTGTAAGTATATTCCTCAAGGACAATTCCTCGCCGACATAAGCAAGCTCCCTATATTCCTTCTCATGTGCCTGTGACTTTGATTTATGAACATCAAATGGTCAGGTCGTATCAGGAACACCGAGAGGACCGAGGAGCTAAATGTCTGCGGAATGAAAGCGTACCTGATAATCTCACTAAGTTGCGCATTCTTTCTGATCGCCAGGATGGTAAGCGGAAACGCGGAGGCCAGAAAATAATAGAAGGCGAGAAATAACAGATATATATCGAGAATGGGACTAGAACCGATGAGACAGCCTTCAAATATCGTACCGTTTATGTTTATGCCATTATAGTAGGCTATATACATCCAAGCTCATAATCGTAAGCAGCAGATGCAAAGTACCGTAGCCGAAATCGGCATGGATGATTATTATTCTAGATGGGAACTAGGTACAGTGCAGTGCAGTGAAGACATTGGCACAAACAGATATAATGTAGATAGGTAAAATATTGTAACTACGCCCTTCGCTGTCTTTATATCTAACTTGCGTTCATGCCTTCAGTGTCCATAACAGAAAAACAGCATCGATGTCAAATGTACTAACTTAAGTGATATTTGTTCAGTACCCAGTCGCAAAATGAAAATAAATTATATGATGACACAGATGAAAAGTTGTTTCATTGTCCAACTGAGAATATATTTTATTCATTGTGTTTGACTTGTGACAATGCATGGCTTTTGATTATTCAAGTAGGTAGCTCAAGTAATTTTAATACGTGTGTGTAAAAATAACGTTAGGTACCTACTTGTCACACAGAAAGGTAACGTTAGGTAGTTTTAACTTTATTGCAATGAATTATTGAGGAACTATTGTCAAAAAATGGTTCGGCCGAGAGACACATTAATTGTGTTAAACCACCTTAGTGAAATGTCTTCCAATTCTATATTATAGTCTTATTAATGACACTTCAAATCTGAGGATAAAAGCCAAAAATGGCTATTTTGATTCCACTATAGGTGATTTCGGCGGGAGTGATATGGGTTGCTGGCCTGTCGTGTGAGGTAATGCTTGCCTCTGGTGTCAGAGTTTTCAGGCCGCCAATTGACATGGCTTAAAGACTGCTATTAATTAATAACATATTGATGCCTACTGATGTTCTACGACACACATGATACATGTCATTATTGTTGTTAAGAATCTAGGGAAATTATAAAGGTGCCCCAAAAGACGACCAGTTGGCCGTATGGTTAGTGACTGTGACCTAACTAAGAACTGAACCAAAGGTCGCGGGTTCGAATCCCGCAAGGTGCAATTATTTGTGTGATGAGCAAAAATGTTTGTTTCCGAGTCATGGATGTAATATTCGTATCTATGTATGTTTGTCCGTTGTCTAGTAGGTACCCATAGTAGGTACAAGATATCCTAGTTTGGGGATATGTAATTGGGTGTGAATTTGTCCCGAATATACTTATAATTATACTATTCATCACCTATTTTACTGTACAAACCTAAGAAATGAATTCTTCATTAGAACAATCATCATTTATTATATTATAACGCAATTCAAAAAGAAGACCACAATGATAATGTCGTTAGAATAGTTGGGTTGTTTTGCAAAAACCCGAGCTGAATCATATAAACAAGCAATTAAAACCGAGGTTAGTGACAGCAATTGAGATAACGGCCACGAAGAAAAAATCTGCAAGTGCATGAAATAAATATAAAATGATAATTAAATGGATTCGTTATTTTATGAGCCTAACAGTAATTTCTTATGAACACTTATAATTGGCTCTTAAGAGTTCTTGGTCTGAAACTAGATGGGATGATAAATGAGAAGTGCCTCGAGGGCAAATAAAGGAAAATTAATTAAGTCGCCTAAGTATTAGATTTATTTTCATTTAGGAGAGCTGTGGCAAGATGTGGCCTAATTAAGATAATTCTGCAATGAAAAATATAAAAATATTTAATGGATTGCTGTTGTATCGCATCCAGACAGAGTTGTGAAGGAGACTTGAAACGCTGAAAATGTAAGTACCTTTTTGTTTGTCTGTTTGTTCATACTGTGAAGCATCGATATCCCATCCATAAATCTCATATTTTATATCAAAGGTTTTGAATTGAATAACGCCATAACTTCTTGCTCGGCGATCATTCGGCGATGAATAAATGTAAGAGCGTTCTTGAGCGAAGATCAAAATCTCAATCCTGAGGCTACATTCCGTGGCAAAAACACCAGTTTTATCTCGTCCGTCACATGCTCCCTGCCATCTCAAATACATTTTAAATCATACAATATCTTGACAGGCACCTAAAGCCCCATTACCAGCAACTTGTTTCAAAAGGGCTTTTGTTTTTTTGTAAGTCCCGAAGGAAGGAGTCGGCGCCCGCGCCCGTGTATGGCGCCTTTCTCTGAGAAAACGAGACAGACGTACACAGCTTTATTACTAGTCTGAAAGAGAGGAACAATAACATTCCGCGTCACACAGACAGACAAGCCAAATGAATTCAGTTTGGGTTTTATATGCCGGTCCATCGGTCGTGTGTCGGTCGGTGAATAATATTTCGGCAGTGATGTAAACAAAAAACTTGTATTATTCTGCGATACAAGGCACATTTCTGACTGAGTGTGTGCTACAGCATGTGTTGATATTGACAGTGTGGTGTTTTCAAAGGATTTCTGAGTAATTCGGGAGTGAAAAGGTAAGAATAACGAAGAATGCAGTCCATTCCATTCGATCTCGCGTCCCTCTTGCAGGAATGCGTTCGCCCGCTCGGCCCAGGCGCACCTTGCGACTATCGAATTTATTGTTCCCTCAATTATACACAACGTATCCGTTATCTTTCTCTTGTTATATCAAACAACCGTTAACCCTTAACACTTCGGAACAATTTACTTGCTCGTTTTGGACAGTAATTGACCGAACAATGCCGGGCGGTAGAATTGTACCAAACACTGACCGAACGAACCTTCATGCGTGGGTCGTATAAATCAACATGTATCGGTAGTCCAGCTTAAAATGTATCTTTTCAGAATGCTTAAATAATTTCGTCTCGAAATTTCCCAAAATGAAAATAATAATCTCCGAAAAAGCCTTGTCTTTTGTTAAATTATTTCATAGACATTGTTTAAACTTTCTTAATTGCTCAGGAGTTATGGGCAGCTCCAACACAACCTTATTATAAACATTACTGAGGATTAAACTCTGTTTGACGTGTTTTATGAAGTTGAGGTTGTTTGTAACTCTGAACAAAAGTCCAAGATTTTGATATCCCAGTTTTCCGAGTAATTAAATCATTTTCAAGACGTAGTTACCTAGGTATCAGTTTGGAACCTGCATCACAGAATAAGTAATAGCCTACTTCCCATAGTTCCCGTACTACTGTACCTACTTAATAATATATTTTGATGAAACTATTTGAAGTTACCTACACGGACTATTTGGGAGAACTGAAATGCAATGTGTTAAACTATTTTGTTAAATGTGCTCGCACTTAATATGTACGTTCAAGAATAATGGTTAAAAATCCACCATTACCTATCATTATCACACATTAATATTAATAGACAAACGTTTTGAAAAATAAATTCACATCCATCACTTTTCATATAATTATCTACAAAAAGTTCCGACTACATAAGTACCTACTTATTAGATAAATAACTACTTAATAATTTTGGATTTAGGGAATTTCCCGAGTCTGAACCAATACTTATACACACACACAGTTTAAAAGAGTGCTAAAGATCCAGTCTAGCCGGAACATCACCTACGCTAAAGTGTAGATAAAAGATTAGGTATAAATTACGTAATAACATAAGTCTAGACAATATTAATATTTTACCTACTCGAAGTTGTGGTTTCCTTTGTGTTTAGGTCCAGGCTCAAGTACTATTCAGTGTTCAAGGCACAGGCAAATGACGTATTTTAACCCCCGTAAAAAGAGAGGTGATTATATTTTATGACTAGCTGTGTCCGCGTGGTAAAAATTTATGGGTTTTATTTTTTTGCGCGGATCCTAATTATTGTTCGAAAATATAAGTAGTTATTGGTACTCCTTGTAACATCAGCTATCTTGCAGTGAAAGTCCCGTCAAAATCGGTTCAGACGTTTCGGAGATTAGCGGTAACAAACAGACAGACAGACTAAAAATTTTAAAATTGCTTTTTTGTTATAAGTATATGGAGTATCGTGTATACATACTTTCCTAAGCATTTAGTAAAAAGCTGTTATTTTGACATTACAAACAGACACTTCAATTTTATTTATTTGTATAGAAGATGTATAGATATATTTTAGATGTACCTATAGATTGAGTTTGAAGCTTTTCTATGTATCTGTGGCATTGTATATTCCAAGTGGATGGGCCGATTTTAATGCGCTTTTTGAATTTGAAAGCTATCCTAAACCCGTAAGATAGTCTATGTTTGGTCGGAGGCTATTAATTTTGACCAAAACTACCTAACTCTTCATACAAGTTTTTTTTATTATGTAGTACTAGATTTCCAGAAGTCGTCTAATTAATTCAAAATAGGTAATAAGCACCGCCTACTTAATGATTTTATATTTTCTATAAAAGACATTTGTTTTCGTTCCCTACTTAATTTCCCGATCCATTCATACCTAATTAATTTAATTAAAGATGGCTTCCTTTATAAGTATGATGTCATTAACGGTACGAGTTTGTATAAGCAAATCCTGATTATGAATTCAACTTTACGTCCCTGCCACCCATATTTGGTACGCGTGGCTCATGTGCGCTTGTTGCAGGCATGACTGTAGGTACTTAGAAGACATACCTACCAATCCTACTTGTCACACACTTTACTAGTGTGATTTAGAATCCAACGATACCGGGATCGGTCCTAGGCTCCGCGCCAATGACCATCACTCCGTGCTTTGGAGGGCACTTTAAGCGCAGTTGTCAGCAGTCGTTGAGCCATGTCAGAGGCCCTCGGGCGGCGGCGTAGGGCGGCGGCCTGACAAACTGACATACCTCATACGACAAATAATCAGCAAACAACCCTGTCTCACAGAGACATGGATCACATTAATACTAATAGTGGCTCTGTGAGCTGTAGACTTCGCGAGTCTGTCTTTGCATAGCTTAAAACTAAATAAAAATTCACCGCGCACCAAAACAATAAGCTGAGAGACATTTGTTAATATGGGCGTGTAGTATGGGCGCTACCGCCGTTATGTCAAAGCTTCTTCAATCAATTTTTTACGTTTTCAACTATTTGAACCAAAGCAGTTTTGAAAAATTACGTATAATTAAATCGTCAATAAAAAACATTTATAATTATCGAAACTGCTCACGAAATTTCACGAGAATCGGTTGAGAAATGCGACCTGAATACTGTACAGGAGATCAGCCGGACATACGAAAGCATTTTTGCTCAAGCTGAAACGAAGATGCTTCGCGCTCGCTCGGGCAATTTTTTTTATATTTTTTTTATTACGGACTAGGCGATCGTTTGACCACGATCTCACCTGATGGAAAGCGATGATGTGGTCGAAGGTGTAGCACGCTTGCCTAGTAGATACCTATTCACTCTTGACTTGAACACACCGGGGTTATAATTTACTGGAAACACTGACGAGGGCAGGGCATTCCACTCCTTTGCAGTTCTTATAATAAATGAAGACTAGTACTTCTATGTGAAGAAGCGTAACGCGACGTTCTTGTGCGAGGTATTTCAACCATGAAAGGGTGGCGCTTTGCTGATCGTTTAGTCGTACGGTGATGGAAAGGTGATGGGGGAATCAGGTTGAAACAAGGTGCGCTCCGCGGCTTTGCCCACGTTAACATTTATAAATATATAGATAATTATGTTTGGTCGGTCTTCTGTTGTAGTGGTAGGCCTCTTATGCAAGTGTCCGCTTGGGGAAATACCACATATTTGTCAGGTAACGAAATGAAATTGAAATTATTGACCTAAGTACCAATTTCTCAGGGTGACGAGCGCAGTGCATTGACGCGTAAGATTATGCAACCACAGTTACAGTCGCTTACTATCAGGCGTCATAATCAACTCGTCATTCTACGGAATAAAAATAGTATAGGTAAAAAAACTAGGAGTAACAAGTAACTAAGTACATTTGTAGGTACTGATAGTATTTATAATGACGTGCATGACCACTTATGTATTCTGTACACTGAATTAATTTATTGATAAGAAAATGTGTACGTGATCATAGTCACATGAGAATAAGTGTCACAGAATAAATAATAGTAGGTATTTACTACGGCAATGAGTGTTTGGAAAAATATGGAAAGAAACAAAATCCCATAAAATATTGCCGACTGAAGCATGCTAGAGTAGTCTCACTAGTCTTCAGACTACTCAATAATATTAGATACTCAAATAATATAAAAATACCACAAAATTAATATTTTTAGTATGTAGGTATTTCCAACGGAATCCGCATGGAGACTTGGTGAAGCTACAAAGACAAGCGAAGGCGATCTAGGTGCCTGCTCAAGACACCGCGCATAACTTCTTAATCTGAAATCAGACTTAGCCTCCTCTATACTAAATGGGATGCCTATGAAATAATAAATTCACGTTGTGAAAACTGGTATAAAATATGTGAATGCATGAATGCTGCTCGTATATATAAAAAAAAATAAAGAACTGATTATCCGTTATAATGAAGATGGCATTCACTCAAGCCTCAATGTTTTTGAATTTAATACTCTTTAAGCTCCAGAGGCCGAAGACTTAGTTTCGCAATAGGCGATACATATGCCTACCTTAAGATATCTCTGCTTAATTTCTTCGTCTGATATCCGAGGAGCGCAGTGTGAGACATACACCACATAAATATAAACTAGTTACTGCATGAAATCTGAGACCTTATAAATGCTTCGGCCGTAGACTGCAGTTAAGTCCTATACAGATATAGATCATGCTACATGTTAGAGCTTAACGAAATGCATCATGGGTTTATGAACAACCACTTGGATATATCTCCTAATATTTTATGCATGTATATCTCACTCATTAGGATTCTAAAACTAACTTTTAGGTTCATAGTTAAAATATCCGGTGCACTTTTGTCATGATCTCTTTATCGACTTCAGAAAAGGAGGTTATCAAGTACTTAGTTATTTTTTATATGTTTGTAACCTCATATCTCTAAAACTTCTGAAGCGATTTGGATAATTCTGTTTTTATTTGAAAGGTACAAATCAGAATACATAGATTGTTTTTTATTGGGAGGAAAAATGATGCAGGATTTCTGAACTGATTTGAATGGTTTTTGGCACCTACTTCAAATAAACTCGTAAATAACTAAAAAATTAAGTATGTATTCGTATTACTTACATTTTTAATTTTGAAAACGTCGTATTGTTCTGGTTTAATTATAATATAATTATTTTAATCTTTTTAATGCTTGTTTCCAAAAATCATTTTGCATACGTACGTTTTTAAAAATGTTTTTTGTTTAGGAGGAAAGCAACCTAGAGTAGATAAAGTTAATCCACCAACATAATAACACTACGAGTATTAACTCATTTTGATAGAAATGGAAAAATCCCCGATCAAAGCTAGTTTGTTACCGTATTGTCGAAAGTGAAGCACCCAAGTTATGCCGATGTGCTCGTAAGCACAAGCCTCACTCACGCTTACACTATGTTATGCCGATCGGCTGCCACATCGCACCAAGATCTCGACCATGTTAGTCATGTTGATTCTGTCAAGTTCTCAAGGAAAATCAAAAACAATGGAGTCTATTGTGATGAAATGGTGTATGAAAACACCAAAACACCACAAATATTCCAATCCTACCTCCTCTGACAACCCGTCAGGGGATATCAATACACTTAGATACGGACATCGACCTCGCCGGCGAGGTCGAAGGTACCTTAACTAATCAGTTATTATTCGCCTTCAAGTTTCTTGCCGATTCTTCTCGAAGGTGTATTACAAATCGGTGGTCAGTTATTTAAATCAATCAAAGGGCTGCTAGCCATTTTCTCAGGGGTGTTTAGTCCAACTCACGTAATCAAGACGTCAGTCCAAGCCGAGGTTCGTACCCCTTGGTGCCCTTGTGCAGGTCGCCACAATTTTGACTTTGGCGTACGTTTCTGCGTCATGCATTGCGGCGAAGCGCTCTAGCGCCCGCCCCCCGTCTTGTACTTTTATTTATTCTGTGCCCCGTCCAGTGAAGCTGTAGAGGCCGGAAGTGCCCAACATTTCCGAAAAAAAAAACACTCACGCACACATACGCAGCCGCCTCTTGCTATGCTCCACTAGTTTTTGTGGCGGTGTGGAGTCCTTATTTTTTAAACCTTCTTGTTTCTGTCTGCTAGAGTGCCCGAGATCTCTTTGCAAAGATTTGGAAACCGGCTGCACCGATTTCTTCTAAACAAATCTAAGAACCATCTCGATATAAATAATTAAACATTTAAATTGGTCTATCCTTTTATGAGATACGATAAGAAAGAAACACAGACAAAACCTTATAAATTATAATACCCCTTAAGTTTCGAAAAGGAGGGGTTTCGAAAAGGAAGACTGGACTGGATTCATACAATACTACAACTGGATTATATTGGACTAGATCATAGACAACTGCATTATTAACTAGCAGCTGTACTCGTGGCTCCGCTCGTGTGTGATCACAGGTTGTGTTTCTCTACTATAATATGGGCTATTCCACATATTATAGTACATATTAAAATACCAATATTTACTACATTTGATCACTTCAGCCGCCGTCATCAAAGATTTTTATTGATTGCTCGGCTTCTACTCATCGGATTGAGATACCAATTACACCAGTTTTAAGTCAAATCCTAAGCTATCAAATAGTGAAAACCAGAACGCAATCCGTCCAGTAGTTTTTATGTGATGCGCGAACAAACAGACACGATTTTTTTAAATGCTATATTCTTGTTCAGTAGCTCATATTAAGTACCATAGGTTTATATATAACATAATTGCCCTAGACCATTTGTTTTCAATTATCTTTGTACAGACTCTTTCGTACTTATTGCTTTAAAGTATAGATTAAAAGATCAGTGGACTAGATGCAATATTTGACAATATCTCTTGCAAAGCGATGCTAGTTCACTTCAAGCTCCATCGACATAAAATTTTTTGTTCGAGCATTCAATAACGTAGGTATGTAGTAAATAGATGATCTCAAAACAGGCATGCCGTCATCTTCATGTTCTGTAATCATGCAATAAATATGTTATTCGGTCGGTGTCGTTAAATAACCAAAGGGGTCGTTATATCGATCGAATAATTATGTCGATTCGATCATTGAGCCGCTTTCTACTTATGTCGGCGGCTTTGTTTAATACAGCTTAATTACTAAGTAGCAACATGACATGATGTAAAACCAGATAATATACTTTAAGACTCATAGTAGGTATTCACCTGAAGTAAAATGAGCGCTCTAGTTGATGTTGTGCGGATTGGTAAAAATATCACTTATGTATTTATCTCACCCCTCTATCCTTAAAGGTACTTACATAGATCATTACACAAACTAAGGAGTTATATCACAGTATCCCAAAGATAAGCGATAGAAGTTATTATTTTTATTTTAAAAAGATTATTCCAAGCTTTTTTCTTTTTTTAAATATCTCTTGTCTATGGGGAAAATAGGGTAAAAATGTTTTTTTTTTTTTTATTAGTTGGCTTCTGCGGATGCACTGGCCTACTAGCAATTTCGCCAATGTCAAGTGTAATAGTTTATAATTAAGTCATGTCACAGTCATTAATTGTCAAGTCAAAGTCACGAATCAGTAAAATGGTGGACATTTACTAAAACTTCCGAGGGAGATTTGGAAAAATCACAAAATGCCATTTATATCTGCGTTTGATTATTTTGCCTACACTCGTGCACGTTAACGAACACATAATGGTTAATATTCCACCAATATTACACATCAATACTCGAAGAAACACAAGATTGAGAATAAAATCAAACTCTACAACACAACATTTTGAATTTTTGCAAAAAACCCCCGTTAAAAATGTTAAGGTTGGTTGTCATCTTGTTGTCATAATCACCAACAATCAATATTTAAAAAAATAATGGGGAAAACGCGTAGACGCGAGTATGGACACTCTTTCTACGGGAAAACGCGTAGACTAGAGAAAAACGGGATCACTTTTTTGAAAATTGACCATATATCTGGTTAATATCAAAAGTAAGCGTAATTCAAGCTCTTTGGTTAGTATCGACAAAGATAGAACGTAGTATTTGTTTACTCATTGGGTAGAACTTGCTCAGCGTCGGATTCGCCATATAGTCGAGGTGGCATTTGCCAGCCGGGCCCTAGCCTGCACGGGCCCCCCACGGGCCTAGCTTGCAGGGCTTGCTGCAAACCAGGTGGTAGGTACGATAGGGGGCCTGCACCAGGCTAGGGCCCGTCATTTTTTTTTCTTATACTCATGTTGGATAAAGCACAAAATTTTCGAGCTCGCTACCCTCGCGCCTTGTTGTTAATATTGACTGCTTTCATATTGCTACTCTAAAGATCTACAATTATTATTCTACTTCTTTCTTATACACTGCTATAATAAATTAATAGTTCGATATTTTTGCGCTCTCTTCTGGTGCCTTTGTAATATTATATATTTTCGCACGCTTAGGAACTCCATTAATGTTTAGTTTTTTCCACTGACCTGCATTATTATAGTATAATGCAGGTGTTTTTTTTTCCTAAAATTTTCGCTCTTGCTGGCCTTCAATAACAGGTATTTATTGTTTCCTCACTTTCATAATGTACCAGTAATAGCTCAAAAATTTCGCGCTCGCTTCGCTCACGCATATTTGCAATTGTTAATGTTTTTTCACTCGCCAATGATCGATCATAAAGGCTTATTTTTTTTCTACCCCATTGGCCTTTGTCTGTAATTACCCTAGTAAAAGTATGAGCAGTTCAAAATTTCCCTATTTATGTGATTAAATCCCATAATACAGTACCACATAGATAGTTACACTTTTAAAAAAATATGACTATCTTCAGATTTGTTATATTATAAGTAACTAGGTTTCGCCCGCGATTTTGTCCGCCCGGCCTACAGTTTATCGCGAAAAAAGTATCCTATGTTCTTCTAGGATATTAAAAATAAACCAATGCGAAAGTATAGCACCAACGCTCTTGATGCTCTTTGAAAGACTCGTTATTATTTTGTTTCCATGGCAACCGTTCCTTACAGCGAGTAATCGATATTTTCCAGTTTTTCCGTGGAAAATTACCATTTTCCTGGATAAAAAGGATCCTATGTTGGTCTCTGTATTGTACAGTACCTATTTACAAAGTTTCATTAAAATCGGATCACCCGTTTCGGCGTGAAAGCTCACCAAACAAACAAACAGACGTTTCACTTTTATATATTAGTGTTAGATTGTAACTATATTCACTCAATAATATACATCGTCGTAATTAATAATTTGTATATATATCATTATTTTTCAATAGTATTCCATGTACCATTATCCCGTTCCGGGCCACGGGCTTGCGGGGAGCCACCTGGGCCCTTCCAGCCCAGTCCGACCCTGAACTTGCTGGCCTATAGTTTTACTGTACGGCCTGTGTAAGAAACACTATAATACAAGAGAAGGAATAAGGTAGAGTTTGCTTCAGATATGGCCCACTCCAATGCTAGGTTTAAAAATACCTAGCCCCAAACTAGGCTAACCTGTACTATGGGTACTAGATAAACAAACATAGATAAGAATATTACAAACATGACTTGGAATCAAACATTTCTGCTCATCACACAAATGAATGCACCTTGCGTAAACTGAACCCCCTGACTTCGCAGTCAGGGTCACTAACCACTCGACCGACCCCGGTCGAAACAATAGTCGAATTAATAGTTTTTTTTTAATAGATCTAGTTAATTGAATGAGATCTATGGTATTGATTCTTTGACACAGAATAAATAATAGTACTACCTTTTGATTAAGAAGGTTTAAAAAATAGTTGCTTTTCATACTTAAACTGGAGTTCACCTATCTATCTATATCTATCTATACTTATAATAAAGTATTAAGAACGAAAAAGTCTGTAAAAATAAGATAAATATAAAAGAAAATGGTCTAGGCTACTAATATGCTACTGATTACTGAACAAGTATATATAATTTTTTTAAATCATGTCTGTCTATTTGTTTGTTTGTCTACTGGACCGATAGCGATGCGGTTTTCACTGTTGTTTAGCTTAGGTTTTGACTTTAAAACTCTTGGTATCTCAATCCGATGAGTAGAAGCCGAGCAATCGATAAAAAATTATTTGAAGGCTGAACGAAATTTTGTATTATGTACTTTATAGGTACGTTTGGTCCTGGAATACGTATCTCTTTACCCAGATAAACAACCACGCGGGAAAGCCGCGGGCACCGTTAGTTAATGAACTCCAGTACTTATTAAGGACCTACCTAGTTAAACAAAATACATATACCTGGCTTAATAACATTCAAATTCGCGTAAGGTGTCTATATTTTTCTATACAGCCGCAAACAGGATGGCGATGGCGGTAGTATCTACATAACCTCTTAGGAGGCTCTATAGAAGCATTCCCCTCCGAGACTGGTTCAATGTCCGGCTCGATAAACTTAACAATAGAACAAGCTCTATGTTTTGGTAACAGTGAACTCCTGTCTATTGGCTATTGTACCCGCATACATAGAGTTCAGGATATTGTACGGAAAGCAAAACAATAAATAGCCGATTTCAATTTATTCCCATATGGGCACTCGACCTGGACCTATTTGAGACGGAATAAGAATGTTTGCCTGATGGCCCAAGAAAACGAAGATTTCACTTGAAATCTTCGTTTATAGTTGTAGCCATGACATACTCGCAACAATTACCTAAAACCCACCTATTAACTAAGCAGTAATACTAAAGTAAAGTAAAAGTGTCGCATCCCTGCGTATTCTTACCTTAACAGTTACAATATACTTACTAAAGAAGAGAAAAAGTGACGCATCCCTGCGTATTCTTACCTTTACAGTAACATTATACTTACTAAACTAAAAAAAGTGTCGCATCTCTGCGTATTCTTATCTTAACAGTTACATTATACTTACTAAAGTAGAGAAAAAGTGACGCATCCCTGCGTATTCTTACCTTTACAGTAACATTATACTTACTAAAGTAAGGAAAAAGTGGCGCATCTCTGCGTATTCTTACCTTTACAGTAACATTATACTTACTAAAGTAAAGAAAAAGTGACGCATCCCTGCGTATTCTTACCTCAACAGTTACATTATACTTACTAAAGTAGAGAAAAAGTGTCGCATCCCTGCGTATTCTTACCTAAACAGTTACATTATCTATCGATCTTCTATACTTATAATAAAGCAGTAGGAACGAAATAGTCTGTACAAAGAGGATAATTTAAAACAAAATGGTCTAGGGTACTTAAAATACGAGAAGAAAGCTACTGAACAAGTTTATTTTTAAATCTTGTCTTTCTGTTTGTTTGTTAGTTTGTCTGTATGTTTGTTCGCGCATCACGTAAAAACTACTAGAGCCATTACGATGTGGTTTTCACTGTTAGATAGCTTAGGGTTGGGATTAAAAATTGGCGTACTTGATATCTCAATCCGATGAGTAGAAGCCGAGCAATCATTAAAAAATAATTTTAACGGCTGAAGGAATTTTGATAATATGTTGGTATATTGGTATTTAAGCTCCTGGTATAGCACATAGAGTGCTTTTAACCTAGAGAAATGACCAGAGGTGCAAAGCCGCGGGCATCAGCTAGTACTTATTAAAGTAATGAAAAAATGTCGCATCTCTGCGTATTCTTACCTTAACGTTACATTATACTTATTAAAGTAAAGAAAAAGTGTCGCATCTCTGCGTATTCTTACCTTAACAGTTACATTATACTTATTAAAGTAAAGAAAAAGTGTCGCATCTCTTCCATTATCAGATTACAAACAATTGAGATAAAATTGGCAATCACGATAGTCTCTCTGCAATGTTTGCTTGCGTTCACGAAAACCCGCATTGTTTTCCTGTCATCGCACCTTTAGCTCTTCGTTACGTTATTAAGCACGTGTCACCTCTTGAGCACAGGCTGTGGTACAATAGATTAGGTTACATCAGATAGCTATACCTACCGTTAATTAGTCTTAGGTACGCATTTGGTACAACATGGGTTTCTATCTATCTATCTTATATACTTATAATAAAACAATAAGAACGAAAAAAACTGCACACAGAAGATATATAAAAAAGAAAAAGTCTAGGGTAGGTACTTAAAATAAGCTACTGAACAAGAACATAAAATAAAAAATAAATAAAAAATTGTCTGTTTATCTGTAAGTTTGTTAGCGCATCACGTAAAACTGATTACAATGCGGTTTCATTGTGGGATAAAATTTGTTTTAAAAACTGAGGTACTTGGTATCTCTATCCGATGAGCAATCAATAAAAAACTATTTGACGAATAAACGAATTTTGAAGAAATGTTGTATATATTGTACTTTGGTCCTGGTATAACACGTAATAAGATACTTTTGAATCATATGTCTACGCGGGCAAAGCCGCGGCACAGCTAGTATTACATTTAAAAAAAAACGGGATAATTACCTAGCCTCAAACTAGGAGATCCTTTCGAAATTATCAAAACTTATTTTTAGATGACCTACATATTTGATTCCCGTAAAGTTCGCCGAATTACCTTTGAACTATTAGCTAAATATTTTAAATCAGGTTCAAAAAAACGACGTCAGTGGATTGGGACGGCTCTACATATCCGTGAAATATGCGTTTTGGGAGAAGTTTCTAACAAAATAAACCATAACAAAACCCTAAGTGGGTTTTGTTATGGTTCTGGTCTATTTTTATTGGTCACAGAATAAACTATGTTTATAGTTTTTTAAATTTGTTATTATTTTTCATATAAACCGTACACGAACTTGAGAGATTTGTTACGAGAAAATATCGGTATTCAAACACTCATTAATTCAAATTCTTTACAAATTATGATAAATATAAATAGCTATAAACGTAGTTTATTATGTGATTATGAATAAAGAAAAAAAAATGAACCGTCGCGGGATGCCTGGCAGATGTGAAACATCGAATATCGCCGAGCTGAAGTGGAAAGAGACGACGAGCCACGAGCGGCGCGTGTCGATCGATCGCCATGCCAAGAGTCGGCCTTACTCCCGTACCGCGCAATAAGATGTTTCACATCAAAAAATACCAGCATGGCAATTACCTATATTGTTTCATTATGCAACAAGCAATATTTCATAGCAATTTCGACTCTAACGCGCTGCATTGTGTGAACGTGATAGTGTCAATCTGATTGAAACCAAGATCGGTAGTAGCACTACATATGGTTTAGTATGGTAGAATCGTTTTCTCCCAAAAGGCAAATTTCACGGAAAATGTAAAGCAAAACTTGTAGAAGCCACGTAGGGATATCCTCTACTGTATACGTTACATAATATACAAATAATTTAAATTAAAACTCATAACCTCGTACTAGAATTTCCTGTGCCGCGGGACATAACACATAAACACACCACAGACTTCCAAGATCCAAGAACAATTATTTTACTCATCACAGGAATCGGCTCGGCTGAGATTCGAACCTGGTACACTAAGATCAGCGAACAGCAGCCTTCCTTTAATTTTCAGTGTAAAAATGAAACTCCTCTAAAGTTACCGCCGCTTATTATGTCGGTAACTAAGTAGGTACTTAGGTGTACTCCGCACGTGACAACTCTTGAGCGCGAGCTACGGAACAATAGAACAGCTCCTGCCGCGAACTTCCTTCCTGGCCTACCAGGGTGGTCGGCATTGTTCCCAAGTACCTACTTGTGGACACTTCCTAGATCAAGAGGAGGGAAGTACCTAAAAGCTTTTATCAAAAACTAAAACCTGACTACGGTTGGGTAAAAAACCTACGACACTCTTGCGATGAAGACGAACCGACTGATAGCTCGCTCTCAAAATCGGACTAAGTTTTTAATTTGAACACATAACCCTTAATTTTCTTCGCCGTAGTCGGGTAAAAATTATAGCCTATGACACTCTAGCAATGAAGACGAATCGATGGATACGTCGCTTGTCAAAATAGTACCAATAGGGGTGACGCTATGGTGGAACGTCCACATACAAAGACTGTTAAACTCATGACTCTTTGCTTTGCCGTATTCGGGTAAAAATCAACAAGGATGAGCTGTTCCACAACAATGTTAGCTATTCCACAGAATAAATAATAGTACAAGGCTATTCATAAGATTTATTTCGGAAGTGAAACTTATTTGAACGTTTTTAGCCGAAGAGAAAAACAAAATAGTAGGTTATAAGTACATGGTATTAATAGATTTGGTACCTAGTAGTTACTTGTTTAGGTACTTATGTATATTTAGTAGAAATGACACAGAAGACTTAGTAGTTGGTTAAGGGTTGAAACGATCCGGTATTCCCGTTTTTGACATTCAAAACCTCTTAAAGTTATGACAGAGTGAACTACGAGGTCGCTATCATGTGCTATGTGATATTAATACTTAAGTACTATACAGGTTGGTAGGTAAAAGTACTAGCTACTTGGATCATAACTTAATTTGTAAGAAAGTTGCAAAATGCAAACTGCAAGCAAGGCACGTTCAAATTCTAATTTGCTTAGTGCTAGCGCTCGCTGACTGCATCAATGAACTAGAGAACAATCTAAGAGATTTTTAAAAAGTATACTAACATAACCTAACTATCTATTAGGTTATAAAACTTGTAGATACCTATTTTTTATTAACAGACTGAGCGGACTCTCCGCTTCCGCATTCTTTGTGACATTGTATAGACTAAACTGGTGGACCGATTTTGAAGATTCTTAAGTCAATGGATTTATCTTAATCTAGCAAGTGCTACTAAAGACATGACAGTCAAAGAGTATATAAATACTACGTATGACAGTTATCAAAATTCAATATGGCGACAACCAGACGCCAAATTGTGCATAAGAAAAAATGAAACTCGACTATGTTAAGTGTGGTATCATTGAATAGGTATTTGAAAATCATCTCTAGGCTTCTATCATAATTTTTCATTTTGAATGACCATTTAGGATCTATAACCATTTAAAGTTGGTTAGCCAACAATCTCAGTCGGGTTTTTTCTGTGTGCGTAATTTTTTTTTTTTTATTATTGTACATAGGAACATCTTGTTCTTGTATTAAAGAATTTCCAAAGTAATGATTAGGTGCCTAACGATTAACGAAAGACTAACAACAATAAAATCCATCTTCCAGTATAATTTTTATAGAGAGGACATGCAGACCGACACTTACGAGTAACCTAGTTATACCTCAAGCAGACCTGAGATAGTAACTACTAACGTGCAGAACGTTGAAAGTTCGTTTTTACTGCTGTGACCACACCTCCGTCGCCTTTTGTGGACTTAACTGAAACTTGTTCATGGCAACCGTGAGGCGACGACGCAACTTTCATAGTGCCAAATGCGCACATCTGTCTGTTCCATGTTATGTTCCATGGACATGATATGACCCAATTTTTGCTGCTAACTCTAAATGTAGTCACAGATTAAAAAGTTACCTCTGCGTACTATTTAATCTGTGTGTATTCGTTCTGTGCTGTGGTCTATTTAAGGTACAGTCATCGACAGAAGTCGCAGAAAATGTCCAAGTTTTTTACTTAATTTTGCGTAGTATGTAGGTACTACAAAATATTTCATAACATTTAGAATGTTTAAAATAAAATCTTGGAGGTGCTCAGCCCAGCCGCAGCGACTTATGTCGCTGTACATATATCATGGCGATATCATAGAATTGATTATTTCATGAAATGGTTTGCCCAGATGAATGAATGATCAGCGTTTGACGGTGTGAAAAGCTAATCGCACTAATCGCACGGCTATTACATGATATGTTCAAACATTAGTGATCATATTGCATAATAACGACGACGACGAAGGCGGGGGAGATCACTACGCTTTGTTCCCGCCCTCGTCATCATGTTTTTTTAAATCTTAAAACCTATCTTTTTGGACACCTTTGGTATCATGAAAACCCTATTTTAATGATATTTAATGATATGGCCAAAAGTGGATTGAAATATCATTAAACGTTGATGTTTCAACAATATGGCCAGTTTTAGCTGGCCATTTCATGAAATTATCGACCACATCATGAAGTTATCAATTCTTTAATATGGCTACGACATGTACACAAATCCTTAGATGTTAAGGGTACGTAAGTACACCACTACACGTACCGTACGTGCCATCTAACTCTGGCGAATAGATAAAGATCATCGAAGTATCTAGTGAGTCGATGGCAAAGATACTCTTTGGTAAAATAGTTATTGTGATGTGTTTTCGAATGAGGTGATGCCGACCTCTGGTACCAGAGTTTGTCAGGCCGCCAAAGGGCCTCGTTTAACGACTGCTGAAATGACCCTTCAGCTTCTACTTTAACGAAAATAAGCTGACATTTGCGGCTAAGTTCCCCGTCGTTGTCTAATTCCAGCATGTCGGCGATGAAAGGTCAAATTAAGTGATAATAGGAAGATAAATGCTTATGCCCAGTCAGGCTAGAAGGGCAATTTTGGCATAAAAAAAATAAAATAAAAATAATAATAATAATAAATAATTATTTATTTAAATATATATTAATAATAAATAATTATTAATATATATTTAAATATATATTAATTATATATATAAATTTTTGGCAATTTTAGAAGTTGATTGCTGATAAAAAAAGCATATTTAAAATAGAGGATGCGTCTAGAATTATTTTTAGAATATTTTACCCACGTAGGTATACGCAGATATACATAGACCTACCTACTTGTTCTGTCCTACCTATCCAAAAAGGTTACATACTCTTTATTCAACGGTTTTATATTGCAGCTTGGGTCTAACAAAGTATTTAAATAAGTATCCGCTTGCGATGTTCCTAGTTAAAAAAAATACACTCCAAAATTTAAACAAAATGTATGAAGATATTTTTTCCTTTCTAAGATTTCTTGTGTTTTTAACTGTAGGTTGGCAGTGTCAATCAAAATGTACCTGAGTTCTGACAAAAGCTCACTTTTGGCTTTTATTATTATTTATTCTGTGCTTTTGGTTTGATATTTTTTCTGTAAATATTACGAGACGTCAAACTCATTTATTTAACTTCACTTGTATGTATGTATCTATGTATCTATCTATGTATATATGTAACTATCTATGTATCTATGTATATGAGTATTAGATAGGTGAACTATTAGGGCTTCTAATGCTCCAAATAGCAGTTCATAATGACATTAGTGAGCCAAGTGTCCCAAATCAATACGGCCGAAAGCTTGTTTGTTTTGAAATTGGATCGTGGCTTGTCATCGATCGAGTGGAGGGGTTACGGACCACACACGGTTGGATCGGTTCCGGGTTGCATTTACCGATCTCGGGCGCAGTTGTGTAAGCGCTTGAGTGTTTGGCGAACACGTGCTGTCATTGTAATGTACAGTTGGGAAAATAAGAGCTATGTATCTCCTACTTATTCTGTGTGGCAGCTTTTTATTGGTCCCATTTGCTAAACCGTAGTTCCAGGATGGTAATTTTAATATCTTGTACCTAGATATTTTTGTAGCAATGTGACAAATCTTAATCTTACACCTAAATCCAAGAAGGTTTAAAAAACGAAGTCTATACACCACCATATTAAGAGTGAAGAAATGCAAATGACGTATGTGTGCGTGAGTGGATAATTTATGATGTTTAGTGGTATAGATACACAATTTCATCACAATAGACTGCATTTTTACACGCTTTATATTAGCTTCACTTGTATGTTTGTATGTTTGTAACCGACTCCTTTGGACGCTATTTTGACCCACTTTAAACGGTCAGATTTCATTCAAATTTTGCACACCTGTCAAAGACCGATGACAATGCAATAATATAGTTAAATTTTCTTTAAAAGCGTGTCTTTAAGTTTTTTAAACTGTAATTTATTTATTTTGATTTTCTTCCATTTGGCGACCGATCGGCATAGCATGGTATAAATGTGTGCATGATGCTTGTTTATACGTACGAGAGGATCGGCATATCTTAGGTGCTTCACTTTCGATTTGGCGGCGTAGATTTAAGTTTTTTTAAATCTTCTTAGCTAAATCGTATCATCATCATCATCATCTGCCTGCATTAGTCCAATGTTGGACATGCTGCTGGATATGCTGGTCGCTCCTTCTGGCCGGAGATCATCGTAGATTACGTTTGCCAAACGTGGTCTCCACTCACAACATCATCTACCCCATCGTCATCGTCATCGACATTACCACTTCAGTGTGGCACTCTTTAAATTATGTCGGTGCCTTTCGTTCTCTGCCTCGTCCTCGTATATGAAAAAGAAACATTTAATTTATTCCAATACATAAGTATTCTAAAGTTATTTTGACACCGTTTTTTATTCTATTTATTGATCAGAATTGAGATTCTTCATGTAAATTACATTTACACACTTATCTAGAATTCCCTGGATCAAGCGACTCAATAACTACAAAAAATATTACTTAAATACATGAACGGAAGCTTATTACAAAATTGCGTCGCCTTTTTAGACCCTCGCGATAATTTTATGAATAGAAAACAATAACATTGAAATAAACCACGAACTCGGCGGTTTTAATTACCAAAAGTCTATAATTAGGGAGTAAACAGACCAGACAGCATTCAGTAGGTGCCCGTATTATGCGCTGAACCCTGCTCAACTGGCATGACCGAGGTAAAGGCGTCATTCCGACCGATAGAATCAAACGGAGGATGCTGAGCTGCGGCATCTGAAATGTTTACCTCATTATCTCTACAGCCTCTATCTGTACTGGGAGCCAGCTAGAACCTGGCGAGCTACTCCTCGTGCCTCCTACTGCATCTTATATTTCAAAATCAAGAATGTAAAGCTTGTTTGAAAGCCTCTTTTTAGTATTGTTCGCAGTCAGGGGTTTATATATAGTACATTACTGCCGCGGTCTGTAATGATTGCGTTGCTGGCAGCGATGATGATGGTCGAGAGCGTAGCTAAGTTAAGTTCGAGGCCATCACAGCGCGGTCAGCATTGCAGCCCTTGATGGTCAAGCTGGAATGGAGGCCGAGGCCGAAGGTCGAGGCCTTTATAGCGCGGACAGCAAGGGCTGCAATGATGGCCAAGCTTGAAGGCCGAGAACTTGACTAAGCAAAGCTCGAGGCCATCATAGCGTGGCCAGCAGGGCAGTCATTGCGGACCAAGGCTTGTATAATGCTTTACTCAAACAATGCGAGGAATTTAAATAAAACCAGCTTAGTATAATAAGAATTTACTCAAACAATGCAACAACAACGACAAAGACAACAACAACGACCACAACAACAGAAACAGAAACAACAACAACAACAACAATAATCACAATCACATCAGCTTTCAAACAGAAAAAAAACCATCAAAATCGGTCCATTCGTCTGGGAGCTACAACGCCTCTTTTTTCGCGTTCGGGGTTTACGAACCCACGGAATAAATAATAGTGCTACGACAATAATGGATTTTCAAAGGAAATTGCTGGCCGCAAAACACGACAATAATGAAATTCCATACAACTTTGCTGGCGCCTATTCAAGCAGCGCGGCAAGGTCGACTTTGCCCTAAGAATGTTGTCGAAATAATGACCATATTACTAGTATTGTTTGAGTAAATAATATTACATTTTTTATTTAATCTTTTTATTTTCCCAAATTTTTTAGAGTCAAGGCATCTTAAATAATTATTTAGTTTTGAATGGTATTTTAAAGACCTTCATTTTGATACCCCACGCTAGATTTTGGTAATTTTTTGTTCCGTCGGAAAAACAGTATGGCAGCTGTAAGCAGCCATATTCGTTTTCTTGACACGATATATCTTAAGTCACTCTCTTGATTAAAACAAATCCAATCAAAATCCATCAAGCCGTTTAGGCTGTAGGACGTGCCAAAGAAATAGACAAACATACAAACAACCCAAAAATATAACCCTCCGCAGTTGGATAAAAAGAAGTAAGTTAGTTATGTTGTTATAAATTATTCAAGTTTCAATGGCCATCCTAACCGATTTTTTTGATTTAAAGAATACTCAATGACATTTTCCACCATAAGCAGATTTTTAATTTGAGTCCTGTGGTCATAAGCCTTCTAAATTAAAAGTTAAATATTCGCTTAGTTTGTGTATAAACAAAAGAGTCTCTTTACAAAAAACGCCTTTTACTTTTACTTATCTACACGTTCGTGTACAGCACAACAAGACAGAGAAGCTTCAATAAAAGTATGGCAATGTAGAAATGAAAGCAGTTTTTATTGTCGTTCGTGGTGTGCGGTATGCGGGCTCACGATTGTTAAGGACAGGTTCCTGTGTGGAGGCCCATTTTCTTTTCATTTCATTTTTATTGTTTTTAAGTACCTATCTAAGAATATACTTAACTATTATATGTATTTTGTGAGTACCTAGAGTGGAGACAGCGCTTAGGCAAACGTAGTGTAGGTCGCCATTTGGCCATGTGGAGGGACAGCCTGTGAGAAGCGGCTGGCAGAAAGTTGATGCTGAGAGCTGAAAACCGAGCTCAGTGGCGTGCTTAGGAGAAGCCTACGTCCAGCCGAGGATATATCATCACTTCATCACTTCACTACATTTTATAAAAGAAAGTCACCAAACGCGTCTATCTTGTCTGTCTATCCTCAAGTATCTCAGAAATTACTTAACCAATTTTGTTCCGGTTTTCATGTAGGATGATTCACGGGGAAGGTTGTAAAATATAATTCATAAAGATTTGTTTAAATTTAGTCAATAATTTCCGAACTTTCCCAACGAAGTCGGATAAACAGTCGTTCAGGTAGTGGTTTTTGCGTACGCTGTGAATACCATTTCATTTGACCTACATGAAAGTAGTGTATGAAAACATTGTTCTTTTCAAAGAGGTGTGTACCAATAACAGAAAGCCAAAAATAAATATTTTTAGTTTTTTTTGGCTCCATATTCTATAGCTCTTTGTGCTAAACTGCATAAACAATTGCCAAATTAAATATTACGGTAGTCTTCACTTCTTTCTTTTTTGACGAGTAGTTTAAAAGTTACGACGATGTTTTTGATGAGCGGATATCAATTAATTCTGCGCGACCCGTTCTTCGTACCTACGTACTATTAGTTTATGAGGTTAATCGCTCCACGTAATCTTCGCAAAGTAGATATTTAGACTAGTAAATGTATTGCTATTCACCTCGTCACCCAGATCACTTATAAGAGCGATAGAGTTGCTAGTTGTGAGTTTTAGTAGCAGTTTTTGATAGAATTGGTGTTTTGGGGAAAAACACTTTCCATTCCGCCTCTATTGTGGTGAAATCTTTTGGTATTAGATTAGTGTTATTTATTATTTTGTGAAATAATTTTGTTTTTAAAAAGGGCTTTTCAATTTGTCATAGATTCAGCGTAAAATACCGCCAGTTAAGATGCTTTTAACTTTGAAGTTAACAAAATAAGAACTTGGCGATTGGTAATGGTTGATGTAGTGGTGGGTCTCATGGTGGCTTACATCTAGTTATAGTAAAGGGCGGAAGAACGGCACTCTGGACTCCACACAAATAATAATATAGCCTCCATGACAAATCTTCTTCCATACATACAAACATGTTTATAGGATGCTGGAAGTAAGCAGATAGCGCGCTGCGCACCTGTTGCACGTTCAGCAACTACCTGGCTGGCATGTGCCACGTTTTCACACCTTGTGGTTTAGCGTGTGTTTGGTAAACCAAGTTTTAAAGCTTCCGGGTGAAATCGTTGATAGCTGTGAGAGGACATCGATATTATAAGAATAATAATCAGTAAATCAAACAATACTAAAAATACAGCTATTTGTTAATCATAATAATGTAGTTCTTTTCAATGAAGCACTATTTCATACGAAGAAAAGAAGCTGTATATATATATATATATATATATGCTTTTTAAATACTTACCTACTTACATGGGTAGATCATGATACGCAGCTTAAACCTACCTACCTATTTCGCACTACATATGCAGCCTTCTATCTAGCCGACATCGAAATTCGACGTTATACCGTGTACTATTATTTATTCTGTGGTTATACCTAGTTGTGATTATATATAATATGCGAATTACCAGGCTAAAGTAGAAATGGGCAGGACATTTGGCAAGAAGGGATGAAAATAAGTGGACTAAGGCAGTCACCGAATGGTATCCAAGAGAGAGCTAAGAGGGCACCCTCCGATCATCATCATCAGCCCGTGTCAGTCCACTGCTGACATAGGCCTCTCCCAAAGCTTGCCACTCAGCCGATCTTCGGCTCAGTGCCCGGCTTTGAACCCGTCCGATGGTCAGATGAAATTGTGAGGTACGCTGGAGATCAATGGATGAGATTAGCACAGGACCGGAAAGACTGGCGTGAACGAGAGAAGGCTTATACCTACTCAGCAATGGGTGGATACATGCTGATTAGATAGATAGAATAGATGCGGCCTACTAAGTGACTTCCGTTTCCGATTCTTAAATGACAGACAACCAGCGCCATGTTAAGCTCAGGAACACCATATTTGTTGATGAGGGAAATCTTCCAGAAGATACCCAACAACATTGGAGTGCAAGCCAGGCTACGAGGAATGCATACGTACTTAAACCTTCCCAGTTGTCTGGCTCGATGCGGGTGATATCAGAAGGATCTGGGATCTCCAACGGAACATCGGCGCCGAATGGTCGTATGTGCCGGAACGAATGGTCATTAGGCGTTTCCTTCCACTGCGGTTTAGCTCGTCCCGAGAGATCCCAGGGACTCCTATCCTCCAAAAAACTGCGGGCGGAGCCAATTGGTGCAGCTTCTATTCCAATAATAGGTCGGTCCTCTCAAAGCGACGGAAGGTCGTTCAGAGGGCCATTAAGGTTCTTTTTAGATGCAAACTATCTGTCCACATGGAAAGAAAAAGAATAAATTTCCTTTGAACTGGCAGTTTTAGGTCTTAAGTTTGCAAGCGGAATAAGAATTAGGGAGTCTTCAAACTCCTTAATCGTTTAAGTTGGTTATATGTACTTTGGGGCATAGAACTTTATTAGCATAAGTATTCAGTTAGGAAGTGGCCAACGTGTGTAGTTTTAAATTGCAAGATTGAAAATGGGTGCTACGATGGAAACTCAGAGCAAATATAAGATGCAACGGCTAAGTGTGACTCGGGAGAAAGAATCCCATCGAGTTACTCGCTTGGGAATGACTCGATGGAAACCCGCATTGAAAACTACCCTAAAATAACATGTAAGTACACGGTCACTCTTGATTGCATCATAGGGCACTTGTCATCGAGTCTATATTGTCACACCTAGTGCTAATGTGAATAAAGTTTTAATTTAACAGGTCAAGGCATTTTAGTCATCAATGAGTCAAGGGTCAAGCAACAGGTAAATATCTTACAAGATTTGGACTATACATTGGTACTTACTAAACTAAAGGTACTAACATTATAACTTCAAAAACTAAAACCCCACTACGATCGGGTAAAAAAAGCCTATGACACTATACATGAAGACGAATCGATTGATATCTTGCTTGTCAAAATAGGACCAATAGGGGCGACGCTATGGTGGAACATCCACCTACATATATAGACTCCTAAACTCAATACCCTTCCCTTGCTTCTCCGTAGTCGGGCGTAAAGTTAATAAAAATAATGAAATCTATTTTAACATTGTGGGACTATTTGTTGCTCGGCGATTCCATCCTACCCAATTAGATTGTAACTAGGGATGTGTCATCGTTCATGATACCAATTAATAGTCTATCAACGACATCAACAATCACATTTCACATGGCTTCCAAATTGGGTATCCCCTTGAGACTCGATATCCACATGCCTTCGTGAAGCGGTACGGAAGCACGAGCCATTGGTAGTATCGAACTACGACCAAATCCGAAGAATTCAGCAGAGGCACAGAATAAATAATAGTACAAGCAGAGGAAACGTCAACGCGTACGCGTAAACATTGTCCTCGGCCGTCCCCTGAATAGAATTCTAATGTGACAGCAGTTAACTGTACGCCTTGTCAATCCAATTACATTTGTATGATAATGTCTGTGTGCGATGATTGTAATTAGCCACGGCGCCAATGTTTTTCATTTTTATTCAGCGACTGCACGCAAAAAGTTTTATTATAATGTGGCGGACAGCTATTAATTATAGATCGTCGCAATTCGCAAAATACCCACGCGAGTTTGTTGACGGCTCGATTTGAATATAAATTATTTTGTTAGTAACCAACTTACATAGTACTTGGGTACTAGTTTAGATGACCGACAACGATTCCATTATAGTTTTACAGGTAAAATTTATAAAAAAACAGCAAGATATAGAATAGACGTATGACAATACATATAGGTATAAGTAGCTGGCACAAAATGTTTTTGATGAATAGTGTTCCACAGAACGGACCTCCGGTAGTAATGCCAATTTTATTTATTTTTGATTTTTTAGTTCGTTTTGGGAGGGCAGTCTTGTTTATTGTATTTATTTCAAATTCATACTTTTTAGTGTCGAGTTTTGAGTTATGCTAATAAATTATATTATATTGTTGTAATGTGCTCATCAAGGCCTTCAATTTCATAACCATATTGTAAAAATCGAAGTTTTTTTTTTATCTCGTTCCATAATTGAGTGGAGCCATACTGACGCAATATTGAATAAAAAAAAATATAGCCTATGTTACTTGGGATGATGTAAGGTTTCTAACGATACCCCATACATACAAATCTGTCAGGCATTTAAAAGTTATGGTGGATAAAGAAACTCACATAGGTACATACATACAAACATACACGAATCCTAAAATCATTACACTACTTTTTTTGGGCAGTCGTATAAATAAAAAGCCGCCTAATTAGTGCCTAGTCCCTAAGGTGGGCCAAGTGAGTCCAAAAACGATCCAATATATACTAGCTCAATTACAAGGAATTCCCTTATGTCTGTCACTCCTGATGACCTGGCTGCACCATCATGGCATAAGTAACAATATATTGGATTGCACAAAATTTAAAAGGTCAAGGTAAAGTCCACTATGGGCTTGCAAGATTTCACCTAAACATACACCCCGTAACATCTATCTATCTATCTATCTATACTTATAATAAAACAGTACGTACCAAAAAATTTGAAAAATGAAAATATACAAAAAAAAATGGTCTAGGGTACTTAAACATGATCATTTTAGAGTACTTATATATATATACATTTTTTAATTCGTGTCTTTAAATCGTATTTTTAAATGTTTCACCACGCCCATACTGCGCGTGCGCACGCGTAGCAAGCGAGCGGTTAAAATATTTTTTTTCTCAGAAAAATGACCACGCGGGCACAGCTAGTCTCGAATATAACTTTTTTAAAAGCTGTCTGTCTGTCTGTTCGTGCAAAAACTTCCCGATCGCAATGCGGTTTCACTGTAGGATAGCTTAGATTTTGGTTTAAAATCAGATGAACTCTGTATCTTAATCCGATAAGTAGAAGCGGAGCAATCGATAAAAAAAACCGGTATTAGTTAATGTTGTGCTATTATACTGCACAACGACCAATGTGGCTTCAATTTATTTTAAAAAATCATCGATCAATCAGACGTATGTATACCAGTGTGTATTTCATGCACACAAGGACCTTGGCACGGGTCATTGATTTTAATATTGTATGAATCAATTTTCTACATAGCTTTGTAGGAAATGGAACTGGTTTCAAAATGTATGAATCATTTTGTTGAAATATTGCAAGAATGTTCCGAACATCCTGATTATTTGGAATGTTGTATTGTATCTAATTAGTAGAGGATATTATTGTTATGGAGTTTAGGGTCATCCTGTTGGTTAAAGCAATTAGGTGAAACAGTTTGATCACGAGGATGAAGTTTGTGGATATGGAATCATGGATCTATTGAAACAATATTAGTTCGGTTTTTTTTTTCAATGGGTTATATGGATGTTCTGTATAACCATATTGTGTTATGTGCCTTTTCCGGCCTCTGGCGAGATGGATCGACGACCTGCGTAAAGTGTCTGGAAGCAGTTACATGAGAAGAGCCGAAGATCGGGCACAGTGGCGCGCATTAGGAGAGGCCTATGTCTAGCAGTAGACGAATACAGGCTGATGATGCCTTTATATAGTAGTTGTCTAGTAACTTCTACCTATAAAATGCAACTAATGGATTTTTACCACACTGCGAAACGTAAAGGCCAGGTAATAAGGACGGATCCAGATTTCTTTGGTTGAAATAAGCCCAGGGGGGGGGGGGGGTCATGAAGTTCAAGAACCCCCCACCACCTGGGCTTATTTGCCCCCTGGATCCGCGCTTGCTCGGTAATGTGTTTATCAGCCTATATACTCGTATGTATGTATGTACGTGTCTGTTTCTTTGAGGCACTTTAAAGAACAAACGCGTGGGACGGTTTTGATGATTATTAGGTCAATCGTTTTGTCCTAATCTTACGAGTGCTGCTAAAGACATGACATTAATCAAAATTCAATTTGGCGACAACAAGACGCCATATTGTGAAAAATAATAAAATGAAAGTCGACGAACTATGTATGTCAAGTGGGGTATCATTGAATAGGTATTTGAAAATCATCTTTAGGTTCCTCTTATTATTTTTCATTTTGAATTACCATTTAGGATCTATTCCTAACGATTTAAAGTTGGTTAGCAACCATTCTCACTATTTTTTATATATTTAAACTAATACAGTTAAAAATAAAAATGTAAAAAAATTAAAAACCCGACTGCACTCAAAACTAAAATTAGGCAAAAGAGCTAACATTTATGATTTTGAAATGTAAGATGCAGTCGGTCGGAGGCATGACGAGTAGCTCCTCAGGTTCTAGCTGGTCCCGTCACAGGAGAAATGTAAGATGTTGTCGGTCGGAGGCATGACGTGACGAGTAGCTCCTCAGGTTCTAGCTGATCCCGTCACAGGAGAAATGTAAGATGCAGTCGGTCGGAGGCATGACGAGTAGCTCCTCAGGTTCTAGCTGATCCCGTCACAGGAGAAATGTAAGATGCAGTCGGTCGGAGGCATGACGAGTAGCTCCTCAGGTTCTAGCTGATCCCGTCACAGGAGAAATGTAAGATGCAGTCGGTCGGAGGCATGACGAGTAGCTCCTCAGGTTCTAGCTGATCCCGTCACAGGAGAAATGTAAGATGCAGTCGGTCGGAGGCATGACGAGTAGCTCCTCAGGTTCTAGCTGATCCCGTCACAGGAGAAATGTAAGATGCAGTCGGTCGGAGGCATGACGAGTAGCTCCTCAGGTTCTATCTGATCCCGTCACAGGAGAAATGTAAGATGCAGTCGGTCGGAGGCATGACGAGTAGCTCCTCAGGTTCTAGCTGATCCCGTCACAGGAGAAATGTAAGATGCAGTCGGTCGGAGGCATGACGAGTAGCTCCTCAGGTTCTAGCTGATCCCGTCACAGGAGAAATGTAAGATGCAGGCGGTCGGAGGCATGACGAGTAGCTCCTCAGGTTCTAGCTGATCCCGTCACAGGAGAAATGTAAGATGCAGTCGGTCGGAGGCATGACGAGTAGCTCCTCAGGTTCTAGCTGGTCCCGTCACAGGAGAAATGTAAGATGCAGTCGGTCGGAGGCATGACGAGTAGCTCCTCAGGTTCTAGCTGATCCCGTCACAGGAGAAATGTAAGATGCAGTCGGTCGGAGGCATGACGAGTAGCTCCTCAGGTTCTAGCTGGTCCCGTCACAGGAGAAATGTAAGATGCAGTCGATCGGAGGCATGACGAGTAGCTCCTCAGGTTCTATCTGATCCCGTCACAGGAGAAATGTAAGATGCAGTCGGTCGGAGGCATGACGAGTAGCTCCTCAGGTTCTATCTGATCCCGTCACAGGAGAAATGTAAGATGCAGTCGGTCGGAGGCATGACGAGTAGCTCCTCAGGTTCTAGCTGGTCCCGTCACAGGAGAAATGTAAGATGCAGTCGGTCGGAGGCATGACGAGTAGCTCCTCAGGTTCTATCTGATCCCGTCACAGGAGAAATGTAAGATGCAGTCGGTCGGAGGCATGACGAGTAGCTCCTCAGGTTCTAGCTTGTCCCGTCACAGGAGAAATGTAAGATGCGGTCGGTCGGAGGCATGACGTGACGAGTAGCTCCTCAGGTTCTATCTGATCCCGTCACAGGAGAAATGAAATGCATGATGCCTCCGACTGCATCTTATATTTCAAAATCTAAAATCTAAAGCTTGTTGGCCTTTTTTTAGTTTCGTTTGCTGTCGGGTTTTATGATTATTATAATAATTTATTTTTATTCTAAAGATATACCAATACCAACAAATTAGTGATATATATTAAACCAAGTTTGTAAAATTTAACTGATAAAACAGTAATAAAATCAAAAATATTTGGTGTTTTGTGTAAGTAACAAAAATTTAACTACCTTCTGTAGATTAATTTTGAACAGATTTGAAGACTAATTTATGTACTCAGTCGTTTACACAAATGCTCCTTTGCTTTTTTTCGACCTGTAAGCAGCACACAAGAGCAAGTTCAAGGCAGGTGGACGCTGAATGGGACAATAAAAACTTGACTATCAACTACCGCCAGTACAGCATCGTCAAGTCGAACGACTACCGCAGGAAATACCAAAACACATTTTATTGAATGGAAATCTTGTTCCGATTCAAGTGCTGTTCGGAACGAGCCAATTGCTCGAGCGGATTTACCAGTACACTAGTCGCAGTAATGGACATTTAAATTTTACTAGCTTATATCGCAGCGAGTATTTTCTTCTTTTATGTAGCCTTATGAAAGCTTGCCGCCATTATTCCTCTTTTAAATATTTTTAATACAACTGGTCAGTTTTCTAAAAACTAGTTATTTTTTGTTATTTTTTGTGTCCAGTTTGAAAATTAAAAACGTTGTAAAGTCTTCTGTTTTTAAATTCGAAATTAAAATTTGTTGAACTTAGCACTGACAGTTAATAATATGTAGTAGTGATGTAACAAAATGACAATTTTCACACATTCGCAAAAGCGAATACTCGTCACTCACATTCGCGAATGCGAATGTACACTTTTCAATCTTGTCGTAATTTTTCTGCGCCTATGATACGCAACTACTCGCACGTTAACAAAAGTAAACGATCGGCGACGCGGCGACAACGCTCGGTATTATCTATCTTCGTTCTACCGGGTTTTGTGTGGTATTTTTTTGTTTAATTTATTTAGACAGTTTGGAGGGTTGTTTAAAAATTGTGATGAATGTTTAGTTTCCTTACAAAAAATGAGTGGGACTATTTTGTACTCTGATAAATGCATTCTCTTTAATAATGATGATAATAATACTGTAATTAGTTTATTTCATGATGCATCAAATTCTACTATTTTATAGCATGCTGTGTGCATGTATTGTTGGATTATGGAATTGTTCGTAAATTTATGTATACCATATTGTAATCCATAACATGTAATTTCTGGAATTTGTAACATGCACCAAATAAATATATAAATTAAAACAGATAAGTAACTTTTTTATTAAGACTTCTAAGGGAGCTAAATTCTATTCCAGCTTTACCTATTTTAGGTAATATTCTATGGTTTTATTACATATTATTATTTTGTTAACAAATTAATGTTTTTAGTTTTGTTTGCTAAGTTCATAGTCACCTTATGTTATGATTTTAAAACTCAACTTTATAAATCCCCCGCCTAACTGATCATAAAGTAGATATCTTTATTCTTTGAGTAAAGTAATCAATAATACTGTTGCTTTTTGTCCTAAAAATATTTGCAAAGATTCGCACGATTTTTTGCGAATGCGAATCTCAAAAATCATGCGAATATTCGCGAATGCAACTTCGAATATTCGTTACATACCTAATTTATAGTACAGGTAGAGGTAGAGCTGCAAGTACATTTATTAATTTACTGTCTATGTGTTATATTGATTCTATATTAAAGATATTAAATAACTTTAACATTATCGTTTTCTATCTGTGGAAGCTTGTTATAGGCTGATTATTATTAGGATTTTGTTTACTCAGAAGTTAATGTTGGTTTCTTGGTATTTTAGGTTTTTGAATAGCACATAAAGTACTTTTAACCTAGAGAAATGTCCACGCGTGCGAAGCGTCTAGGGTACCTAAAATAAATTACTGAACAAGTTTTTTTTTTAAATCGTGTCTGTCTGTTTGTTTGTCTGTAAGGTGAACCGAGGCTAATGCGACTATCAACTTTGAAGTTTTACCTTTACCTTTTGCCATAATCGTCCAATTGAAATTCTAATAAATCCACATGGATAAATATCGAATCTATGAACGTTTATATATTAAAATAAAGTTGAATAATAGTAAATTTAAGATTCATTTACAATATAATCACTGAAAACGGAAAAGTTACATTGGCCCCATTATGGGGTAAACGTGTCATTTTTGTATAACTTGTTTGTGCGTTCATATTTCTATAAAGCTTATAATTGTATAGCACCTGCTTTGGACCAATATTTACGCTTATATGATTTCAAAAAGTATTGAAACAGAGTTCTATAGCCCAAAATATGCTTTAAGTTTTTCTGGGGTGAATGCAACTCGTTATAGTGTTGGAAACTATATTTATCGATAACTTTTTTCCTGTGTGACTGACAACCGGTAACGATGTGTTCGGATAATAAAACGGAAAATGGAATCTGTATTTTATTAGATTAATTTTTCAAAAAGTTTAATTTTATTTATTTAAAAGTTCGTCTGTAGAGAAAAGCTTTTCTTTTTTTTGTTTGTAGTTCCTGACCTTCTAAAAAAATACATTTAACATGAATTGCTGTTATTTAAATACAACACACAAAACCGAACTAGGACGTCATGATATCAAAAGATTGCAGAAAATTGGTGGATGGAAGTGGCGTTCATTTAGGTAACTAGGTATATTATGTAATAAGGTACCTTAATTTTATTAATTTCGGAAGAGAAAAGTAAAAAGTTGAGAAAATTGTATATGTAATTTTTTATTTAGGGTATCGATATGTATTTTCGCTGCCTTCATCAAAATACTTTAATGTTGATTTACATATATCGACATGCCATTATATCGATACTATACATCGATACATCACTAGCGATTAACATTTTCCATACAAAAACAAATATTGCAAATAGCTCAAATTTATCAAAATAGCTATGAACACCCCTCAACACAGAAAAATGAGGCAAAAGGAACTATGGGAATATCATACGGAATATAAGACGTAACTTTACAAATAATACCGTTAAAGCTACTTACGATTAGTATGCTTTTTTATTTATTTTAAAACTGCTCGTAAACCACGTTTATTTTGTCAAAAACTCGATCGCATGTTTTTAGAAACAATAATTCAATATGGCAACTTTCAGAAAAAACTGTCGATGAAAAAAGTTTCATAGGTAGTTTCTTGTATTTTTTTTAGGACAAACACTGATTTCTCTGTTCACCAATAGATGGTGTGCTCATCAAAAACAATTATTATAAAAGAAAAATCGATAAGTCGCATACACTATACACTCCATAGTCTTACTTAATCGCCCCGGTTCACCTTATGTTTATTCGCGCAACACGTAAAAACTACTGGACCGTTTGCGATGCGGTTTTGACTGTTGGATAGCTTTGGGTTTGACTTTATAACAAACCGGGGTACTATGTATCTTAATCAGATGATTAGATTTCGAGCAATCGATAATGAACTATTTGACGGCTGAACGAATTATGAAGAAATATAGTATATTGTACTTTATAGGTACTTTAGGTCCTGGAATAGTACGTATCGGCTATTTTTAAATGAAATGGCTACTCGGGCAAAGCCGCGGGCACAGCTAGCAAATAATATGAAAATATATTATTGTTTGTTGTTGATATTAAAAGCCAACTTAATTAAAGTTGCTGCCTAACCTTGCCTAATTATAAAACAATTACTTGTTGTTACCGTTAAACATTCATTTTCTTTAGGTACATATTTTTTATACCTGCATATATATTTTTCCTTACTACGCTTCGAATAAAAGTAAACAGAGCTCGACTACTAGCATTCTAGCGTGTAAAACAATTTAAGTAACTAAGAATGGTGCCAACACGCGCTAAGAGTTAAACCCTTTACCTACCTACCTAGTTTCGTACAAACTGTGCATTAATTTCATTCAACATATGTCTCGGAATAACAATTGACAGATGTTTATCTTGGGGCCCTCAATTGTCAGCTACTAGCCGTAAAATGTTCGCCTCCGCAGGATCTTTACGTAGGCTTCGGAACTTTTTACCAACGACCACTAAGATTGCGCTTGCACAGTCTCTCCTACTCCCTATTCTTGACTACGGTGACGTCTGCTATCTTGACCTTACGGAGGACCAGCTAAATAAACTAGAGCGTCTTCAAAATTTTTGTATTAGGTTCATATTTGTTGTTGCCATTTGTACTGTCTACTTCCCTCCTCCTGTAAAACTGGAAGAACTTAGTGTTTTCTTGGATAATACTAATAATTTTATAAACCAAGTTGATGAGGTTGTGCTGCTTGGTGATTTTAATTTACCTTTTATAAAATGGACTAAGTGTAACAATTTGACAACGCCATCTAACTATAGCAATACATTAGGCCATGTATTAGTTGACTTTATTTCTATGTCCAATATGTACCAATTGAACGATATACGCAATGAGGATGACAGGACATTAGATCTTGCTATTAGCACAGTAACAGACATTTCTCTAACGGCACCACCTGATCTCTTGAGTAAACTCGACCATAAGCATCCCCCCTTATTACTAACTTTACCTAACAATGAACTGAAGTTTCTTCGTCCAAAGTTGTCCACTGAATTTAATTTTTATAAAGCAGACTTTAACGGTATCACGTTAAATTTAAAAAATACAGACTGGAATGCAGTTTTTAAAGACTGTGCTTCAGTAAACGAAATGACCTCATCCTTTTACACGATAATTAGAAGAGGTATCGATGAATTCGTTCCTAAACATAAATTTAATAGAAAACTATTTCCTCCCTGGTTTAATAAATCTTTAGTTAAATTACTGGCAGAAAAAGAGAAGTTAAGATTTAAATATCGTATATACAAAAACCCTCGCGACTTAATTGAATTTAATATTTTGAGAGAACGTTGTCATAAGTTTTTAGACAATCTATATTCGAATTACCTCAGGATAACGGAAGAAGGTATTGCGAAAACACCAAAAGGTTTTTGGCGTTATGTAAAAGACAAGCGAAAAGAACGGTCTTCACTCCCTGCAGAAATGCACATGGGTGAAGAAAACGCTAACACTGGTATTGATATAGCTAACCTGTTTGCTAGCAATTTTTCAAAGGCATTTACTTCCAATTCAAACGCAATGTCGAACAGACGTGATATGAGTACACCTCATATTATTCACCAGCATAATTGTATTGGTAAAATAATCTTTACTGAACGTGAAGTCTTGCAAAGAATTAAGCAAATTGATGAACTTAAAGGGCCAGGCCCTGACGGCATCCCACCTCTCTTAGTCAAGCGTTGTGGCTCTGCACTGGCACTACCATTGACACTCATAATAAATCGCTCTTTGATATTAGGAGAGTTTCCCAACGTATGGAAGAAGGCTAAGATTATACCTCTTCATAAAAAAGGAAATATTGATGATGTAAAAAATTACAGACCAATTTCAATTTTATCCTGTTTTTCAAAATTATTCGAAGCACTAATATGTCCCATAGTCTCTCATCATTCTAGTCCCCTCCTTTCAGAACAGCAGCATGGTTTTAAGAAGGGTCGCTCTGTCGAAACTAATTTGGTTGGTTTTGTCTCCGAATTGTCTCGACAAGTGGATAAGGGGAATCAAATCGATGCAGTGTACACCGATTTTAGCAGCGCGTTCGACAAAGTGAGTCATTTCTTGTTAGTTAAGAAGCTGGAACTCATCGGTTTTCACGGGTCTTTTCTGAATTGGTTCCGGTCTTATCTCAACAAAAGGGAACAAATAGTATTTGTTGATGGGTACGAATCAGAAACATATTATGCCGAGTCGGGTGTTCCGCAAGGATCACATCTTGGTCCTATCCTGTTTTCAATATTCATCGATGATATCACTACGCACATAAAGCATTGTAATTATAAACTATTCGCGGATGACCTTAAAATTTATAAATTAGTCAATGGTAACACGGATATTCATCTAATTCAGAGCGACATTAATCATATAAAACAATGGTGTGACTTAAACCAAATGCATCTTAATGTTCAAAAATGTTATTATATTAAATATACACGTAAAAAAAACACCATAAATTCTGTTTATACTTTGAATGATGAACCTCTACAAGAGGTTAGTGAAATACGTGACTTGGGGGTTTTAATTGATAGTCAATTAACTTTTCGAGCTCATATTGATACAGTGGTTAGGAAAGCGGCTCAACAGCTTGGCTTCATTAGACGAATTACCAAATGTTTCAAATCTAATCGTACAAAAATTGTACTTTATAACTCTATGGTGCGCAGCTGTCTAGAATTCTCAAGTGTGGCATGGAACCCCTTCTATGCATCGCACTCTCAACGCATTGAAAGTATTCAAAGGGCATTCACAAGATCGTTGGCCTTTTCTTGTCCAGGTATCTCTCATAGAAGTCCTTACGAAAATCGTTTATCCTTCTTTAAAATGCATAAATTGCGTGAAAGAAGGAAAATTCGCGATCTCACATTTCTTTATAAAGCACTACATAGCTTAGCAGATTGTCCTTCAATTCTAGATGACATTTCCCTAAACGTTCCTTACCATTATCCGTGCCAGAGAATCTCAAAAATCCTTCTTGTTCCATCCGCCAAAACAAACTTAGCACATAACTCTCCTCTATTAAGAATATGTCGTACATACAATGAATTTAATTGTTCTTTGAGTGATCTTGATATCTTTCACGATTCATTGAATGTGTTTAAGAACAAATTACATGGAAGCATGCTCTGACATATATGTAATTTTTGCAAAAATGATTTTATTTTGTTTTTTATTATTGTAGTGATCATTGTATCATAGCTGTATAGTAATTTTAATAATGTAAGTTTTTATAGTATTATTTTTATTATTCTAGTATTATGTAGGTACATATGTAAGTGTTCATGTTATACTTTTTATATTCACAGTTAAGTATTGCACCTACCTAGCTTAGTTTTCATTTGCTAGCATTTTTATAATTTCTTTTATTTTTTCCGTTTCACTCCGTTAATGGTGAATGTTGTAAACACCTTTAAAAGGTATGCATATCGGAATTTGATTACGCTATGGCACCTGTTATAGTCTTATGAAAGTGTTACTCTTTATAATATTTAATATGTATACTGTTGGTGTTTCTTAAATAAATAAATAAATAAATATTTGGATTACGCAAATATGACCATGTCTCCGAATTTCGAATAAAGCTCAAGTGGCTTCCCATACGTCAACGTCGGAATGCTCATATATTGTCCCTACTTTACTCTATTTTGTTTCATCCTTCTTCGCCACATTATCTCAACGAACGTTTTGATTTCCTTCACATGTCAAACTCTCGTTTTTTAAGGTCATCAGAGAACTTACTGCTAAAAATTTCCATACATAGGACCTCATTCTATGATCATTCCTTTACGGTTGAAGCAGTTAGATTGTGGAATGATTTGCCTGTTAAAATTAAACGTGCACCTTCTATTGATGCTTTTAAAAGTCAAGTAAAAGCCTACTACCTTTCACACTAGCTACTTTTTTAACACACTGTATATATTTAAAAAATAAAATTAAAGTATACATAAACAAGTATATATGATTATGTATGTATAATGGGTATATTTATATATATTATATATATATATAATGTATGTATAATGTGTATATTTATATGTATATATCTGTATGGTTGTTATGTTTTGGTACTTATTTGTCATTTCTATTAAAGTAGATATAGTTATGTTGTTGTTGTAAGAAAAACCACCGTTCGTAACTTATTTATGTTATAATCCTCTCCATGCACGGTTGTCTGGAAGAGATCGCTTTAAGCGTTAAGACCGCCAATTTTAACATGTTTTTTGTTAGATTAAGTTTATTAATTGTAATTATTAAGTAATGGTGTTTCAATAAAGAGTTCATCTATCTATCTATCTATATACTCTCATTAGACTGATATTTATAAATAACTGTAACTTTCCAACGGCTACCACAAGAAAGTTTAAAAAAAGGCGGAGACCTCACCGCCAAATCGAAATTGAAGCTCCCAAGATATGACGACCCGATCGTACTCACAAGCCTATCAGCATATCATATCATGGTGTAAGTGTGTGCTCACGCACCGTGATATGATATGCTGATCGGCCGCCACATCGCAATAAGATCTCGAACTTGTTAGTCGTGTTAATTCTGTCAAGTTTTGAAAGAAAATCAAAAACAAAGCAGTCTTTTGTGATTAAATTGTGTATTATCCATTCACGCACACATACGCAGCCACCATTTGCTATGCTTCAATAGAGTTTTTGGCGTTGTGGTCTCCGTATTTTTTCAAACCTTCTTGGCCTACTATTTATTAGTAACGTGAAACAAATTATTTTGATTTAAGGGCACGTTCGGTTTCTTATTTCAAAAACATTCTAATTTTGAAATCGCGTTATGCTTTTGCCGTAACCCTTGCAACGGAAATAGGCAAACCGGGTATTAGTAATGCCTCCACAAAAAACGTTAAAAAACGGTAGTTAAGTTAAGCAACTTATACAGTCAGTCCTGTCCGGACTCCTGTCTATAATTGGAATCCACTCAACTCAATTAAGTTTAAATTTATAGACTGCCTGTGGTAAGGCATAAAAGCGAATTATAGCACTTGTACTATTATTTATTCTGTGTTATAGCTTTGTAGATATTTGTATAGAGGGCACTAGAATAGATAATATCGAAACTTTTTTGACAAAGTGTCTATTACATTCAGGTATCTAATAAAAACATGATTATAATCACCATCAACAGCCTGCATAACTCCACTGCTGGACATAAGCCTCTCTAATACCTACGAACATATGAGTCATATAAAAGCAAAGGCAGCAACAATCACTTTTTTCAATTTTTCAACTTCAAATGTATTTTGGTAGATCTGTATCGGCTTTCATTGACTGCATAACTGAAACGTAGTAAAACCAGAAACATCAATACAATACAATACAATACAATACAATAACTCTTTATTGAACACATTACAATAAAGAAACAACATAACAGTAATTATATATAAAACATAATGTTGTACAATAGGCGGCCTTAACGCTATTTGCAATTTCTTACAGGCAACCTTTGGATGGACAGGAATATAAAATAAACATTGCGGTTGTGATGAAGACTTACTTTGGAACAAAAAAGCTAATAGATAAATAACAACTATATAAACTATATACAACTACATAACTTAATATTTGTATACATACTTACATAATGTGTTATCATAAATTTTGTTAAACACATAAATATATATACTATAATTAAATAATATAACATATATATTGGCAAATTTATAATATAATATACATAAATAAATAGCATGTTCAAAAAGGAATAGTGTATAAATTACGTAAACAAAAACAGCATTATCCATCGTTAAAATATCAGATAAGAAGGTGCAAAAACAGCAATATCCGCAAACTTAGGCGCAAAAACAGCATATTTAATTAGCTATTTTTAGGGAATTACTACTGTCGGTGCTGGTGGTTATTAGCCTATATTCAGTCTAATGTCTTCACTATAATTGATTTAGCCCTATTCAATAAAAACTCTTCTGTTAAATCACTCAGTAGTTTTAATCGCGTTCAATTACAAAGGCCTGGTGGAGACGACTGCCGACGGAGGGAGGTGCTTGGACAGCAGCTCTACAGTTTTGCTTATTCGATTAAATATCATATATTATTATTTTATTTATTATTTTTCATCATCGGCTATAGATTATTTTAAATAGAAGCGACATAAAACAAAAAAAAACGACTACCTACTGTGTTTTTGTCAGACGTGGATGTTGCTGTCTTTGCTTTTATAGGACTCATATATCAGGTTAGATAGATAGATAGAAAGATAACTCTTTATTGCACTAAAGAAACTTAAATTATGGCACATCAACAATGACCTTAAAACAGTACAGTCGGCGGCCTTATCACTAAGCAGCGATCTCATCCAGGCGAAAGAAAACTTCTTCCATTTTCCTAAAATTATGGTTAAAGGGGTGAAGATATGACATCCTTTAACATCTCGTAAACATAAACTGGACTAGATACCTACAACTAAAGGTAAATACACCCACACAGCTATATTCCTATCGTTATCCTTGATTGTGTTGATGCACAACAACAAAGATAGAGAGACATGCAAACTGTAGCGCGAATGAGAGTCATCGCTAACACGTGTACTACGATTGTCACTAAGGCCAAAAAAGGCCAATAATGTGCGATGCACCTAATTCATACGATCCACGCCTGAGGAACAGGTGCCTACGAATAATGAAAGATGGAGTGAACCTATATACTAAAGCCTCCCAGAAATTGGCTAGATAATTGCCACATTTACCTAACCTAGCCAAAAAGCTACTCCAATAAAGAGCAAACATTTTGGGTACGCTCTGTATAATCTATAGCACACTGGCAATAATTGTCGAAAAACTAGCCTGTTTCTGAGGATCTCTATACTTATGTACCTACTAGTTTTCCCGCCCGAGACTTCGTACGCGCAGACTACTGTTTATCGCGAAAAAAAACATCCTATTTTCTTCTCGGATATTAAAAAACAATGCAAAAGTAGGTATAACACTAATGCTCTTGATGTGATTTCGTTTCCGAGGCAACCACAGCCCATTCTGTGATGGCAACCGTTCCTTAGAGTGAGTAATCAACATTTTACGGTTTTCCCGCGGAAACTTTCAATTTTCCGGGATAAAAGCATTCTATGTTTTAGTCTAGGGTATAAGCTGTCTCCATTCTAAATTTCATCAAAATCCGTCTAGCCATTATCGCGTGAAAGCTCCCCATACAAACAAACAAACAAACAAACAAACAACGTTTCACTTTTATATATTGGTATGGATTTACTCGTAATCAGTTCTATAAAGGATGGATAAAGGATATAAAAATGTAAAACGATATTTTCTATATTTATGCCGATAATCCATACCAATATATAAAAGTGAAACGTTGTCTGTTTGTTTGTTTGTTTGTTTGTCTGTTGTGAAACTTTGTATGTTTGTTTGATTGTCTGTTTGTTTGTTTGTTTGTTTGGAGAGCTTTCACGCGATAACGGCTAGACGGATTTTGATGAAACTTGAAACGGATATAGCTTTTACCCTGGAATAAAACATAAGGTACTTTTTATCTCGGAAAATTGTAAGTATCCACGGGAAAACTAAAAAACTGGAAAAATGTTGATTACTCTCTGTGAGAAACGGTTGCCATGGAAACGAAATAACAAGTATGTCAAAAAACATCAAGAGTGGTGCTATACCTATTTTTGCATTGGTTTTTAATATCCTAGAAGAAAATAGGATGCTTTTTTCGCGATAAACAGTCCGCGCGGGCGAAGTCGCGGGCGGGAAAACTAGTGTTGAAATAAATAAGAATTGCACACCGCCAAATCGAAAGAAAAGTAACCATGATATGCCGTTACATCGCAGCAAGATCTTGTTAGTGTTGTTAATTCCGTGAAGTTCTCACGATAAATCAAAAACATTGCTGTCTTTTGTGATGAAATTGTGTAGGTATCAAAAACAAATTACCATAAATTGTCCATTCACGCACACATACGCAGCTGCCATTGCTATGCTTCACTCATTTGTTTGGCGGTGTGGACTCTGTCTTTTTTAAACCTTGATTTATGCATCATTAATCTCACGCGCTGGTTATTTATCGTATTCTGGAGTCTGTAGCTATTTGGAACTTTTATCGCCATATAAATTTATTGTTCGCTGCAGTTTGATGTCACAACTTTAGGAATTCTTTCTCGTACGCTTTCCATCAAAAGAAGGTTTATATTCTGTGAATAGTTCATTAACATTTTTAATACAAGATGTGAGCCGACATTTTTATAGGAGGTTTAGCTATCATCGCCGCGATATAAAATGAAAAAAATGTAGAATAATAAAAATGCTATACAATGGCAATTTGAGGTAGGAACCAGTATATTAAATTATCTCTCTTTCGATTTTTGTTGACAAATATTTATTTATGCAACATACATTATAATTGAAACGAGATACCTGGGTAGGTTATGGTGGAGTAGGAATTAGGCTACATCCCATTTGGGGAACCTCGTAAAATACTTAGTGAAAAGTGGCATTTGTGGAACTTTTTCCTTTCCAAACAAAAAATGTGTGTTGGAGAACTTTTAAATAATTCCATTTAAGTTACTTTCTGTTGAAGTAAGTACAGTCAGCTTAAAAATAAATATGGCAGCGGAAATTTTATTAAAAAACAGGTCGTCAGTACACTGTTCTGATTTAACCATAAGTCAATTTAGAGTGAACGTGAGGTTGGGAGTTCAATTTTTAAATAATGTAACGCACGCACACAAGCGTAGGGTTAACTGCACTAGCATACAGAAAAATAACGCGAGTAAATTAAAAAAACCATTGGTGTATAAAAAAATAGTTCGTCTTCCAGCCAGTCCTCAACAGTCCCATTTGCACTTTTTCTACATCCTACTAGTATTATAAATGGGAAAGACTTTATTGTTTGTATGTTTGTTTGTTTGTAATGGATAAACTCAAAAAATATAAATCAATTTAAATTAATCTTTCACTTATAGAAAGCTGCATTATAAGCGAGTAAAATAGAAATTATTTTATTTTTCAAAAAATTAGAGATTCTTTCGAAAATTGCAATAATGTAACCCAGGCACAGAATGAATAATAGACCAGGTCTCAAAAATATAGATCGGAATGACATGTTGCCATGCCATTGAAACGAATTAATAACAAGTCTGTCAAGTATGTGAGCAATAATGCAGTTGTCTATGGTCAAAAAACACCACCATCGTTGCTGCCAAAGATTTTGAATTACGCACACTGTTTTTTTTTTTTAGATTTTACGACGGGTATAAAAATGCTAAAAGTAAGAAAAATGCTGCGGTGTGAGCGCTACCCGTGCGAAGCCGAGATGATGCGAGTCACTAGTGTTTTATAAGTCTAGGGCAGCAATCGGTATTTTATCCACACATTTTGTAAATCTACTACTTTTGAGCAGGTAGTACCTAACTGCAAAAGGTACCCTTGAATTATAACAGTTTCGCCATTTCTTATACATGTTCTGCGGTTCTGCTCAATGAAATGTTGATAAATACAAACACTTCTTAATAATATTATAATGATGCTTAAAACTAAAATAACTAATATTTTTTAATACTTATAACCTGTTTTGCGACGCCCTTACCGGGTATGATGTATTTAACCTTCTGACTAAATTAAGATCTGTCCTTCGATGCACATTAATGCAAATAATAAATAAAAATTAAAAATGTTTTTTTTTAATCATTTTAAATTAATTAATTTTCGACAATTTTTACTGCAAAACTAAATTTTGATGAATTAGTTTGAAAGACAGATTAAAAATTTCATATAGTAATTTTTGAAACTGGCTGTTCCGTACATAAATTAGATAGTGAAATATATTTTTAACATTTCTTACAATAATTCATTAATTACAATTCCCAGATGTGATTAAATATGAAATTTTAAAAAGATGCCGCAATCTTTACTTATTCTGTGCCTAAATGTCACTTTTGACTAGGTATTTTATAAGGTTCCCCAAATGGGATGTTATCTAAATCATAGATAAATATTTATCTATATAATGGGATGTAGCCAGGAATTTCATTTTAGAGGATTAGGATAGGAAAGAGGCCTGTCTGGTTTAGATATCTACACAAACAATAATATCATCACCATTTGTTGCACTGAAATTATTGTCGAATTTAATTTAAGTTCAGTAAATTCAGCTACTGACGAGTTTCAGCTGTGCCCGCGGCTTCAAGACTAAAAATACCAATATTAGATCAAAATTCTTTCAGCTGTTAAAAAGTTTTTATCGATTGCTCGGCTTCTACTTATCAGATTGAAATACCAAGTACACCAGTTTTAAAGTCAAACTCTAAACAGTCTAATCTAACAGTGAACACCGCATCGCAAAAAGGTTCAGTAGTTTCTACGTGGTGCGCGAACAAACAGACAGACAAACAAAGAGAAAGGCACGATTTATAAATAAACTTTTTTTTATTATCTTCTTTGTACAGACTTTTTCGTAGTTATTGCTTTATCATAAGTACCTATATATCCAGAACTACGGTAAATCTCCAGAGTAACTCACGATATTCTTCCCATAATTTTATTTCGACTATATTTCTTGTTTCAGATCTTGACAGAATGGGGCTGGCTCTGTACTTCCAGCTGCTTCTTACAGCATTCGCATCTGTAACATTCGCTGCCGGTAAGTGAACTTTCTTAAAGGACCTCTACTAGACTAGTCGTAGACGGAGTAGAGTCCTGTCAGGCTTACAATTTAGCATACGCTTGCTTACTAAACCGATTGGAATTTAAAATAGGCACCGGTTGTATAAATCACATAAATTTACATGCCTGCTCTGAAGCCGTGAGACCCGCCCGCCGCCGACTTACCTTGCGACATTCATTCCCAAGCAAGATGCGAGATAATTATGTGTGCCGTCTTAAAACCTGATTACGTTTAATCATCGAAATTAATTGTCGGTAGAACCGTACCGTTTATAATTCCAAACAAATTGAGACCTGTCCCTTTCGAAGGAAGCGGTCGATTTCTAACAGCTTTAGCAGACTGTACCATTCCCCGGTTCGTTAACCATCCCCGAGCCGGCACCGCTCGTTTGGAATAGTGCTCAAATTAAACGGCAATGAACGTCGTGTAAAGTGGTAAAGACCGTATTTTTTCTCTATTTTGGAATTGTAACAGGCGTGACGGGTGAGCTCCCGGATACCGCAGGTAGACACACACACCAGCGCATGGAGCTATTAGAGTTGGTAAACAGAACAACTTTGTAACAGGCTGATGGTTCTACACATTAGTTGTCCATTCGGCGATTCCTGTCGCATGCTTACTACGAAAAAGCACTATGAAGAGATAATCCCCTTTTTCTACCGTTCATAAATAATAGTACGTTCACTATAAACTATTAAATAATTGAGCGTGGGTACCTAGAGTGCACCAAATCTCTACAAAAACCACTTAAAAGATTTCAGCAGCTTTCATTGTTTAAAAGTTAAATTAATCGGGACCCTATTTTAAACATAAAATATGTATTGTGGGCTTGTCCATTAGTGATTTCAAGTTGTTAAACGAGTAAAGTACAAACAAACAAAAAGAAACATTGAATTTGATTAAAAGTTTTATAACTAAACTTATTAAACTTCCAGACCACCGAAATAGCATTAAAAGGCGAGATAGATTATTTGACTGAAGTAGAAACTTTCATAAATATAAATAATAACAAGGTTATTTTCAAGTAAAATGTCTAGAAAGCACCAAACAAAGACGGGTGGTAAACTTTTTGCTAACACTAAGAAGTATTTTATTACTTTACTAGCTGTACCCGCGGCTTCGCACGTGTGGTCATTTATCTAGGTTAAAAGTACTAATGTGCTATTCCAGGACCTTAAATATATACCAACATTTGATCAAAATTCCTTCAGCCGTCAAAAAGATATATCGATTGCTCGGCTTGTACTCATCGGATTGAGATATCAATTACACCAGTTTTACCAATTAAACCCTAAGCTTTCCAATAGTGAAAACCGAATCGCAATCGGTCCAGTAGTTTTTACCTGATGCGCAAACAAACAAACATACCGACAGGAAGACACGTTTTTTTAAAATGTTATATTCATGTTCAGTAGCTTATTGTAAGTACCCTAGAACATATTTTTTATTATCTTCTTCGTATAGACTTTTTCGTACTTATTGCTTTATTATATGTATAGATTTTTATTTTAGTATCAATGCAAGTGCTGGAAGTTTCTTCGTTACGTTGACTGAACCCTAAAGTGCACTGTTTGCGTGTGTGCGTGCGTGTATTTACACAAATTTAACGCTAACTCGTCATTATGTTGTCCGAGAGCTTGTGTTATGTCATTAGTAACTGCCTACTCGTCGGGATTACGTTTTTTTCAGCATCCGTCAGGCTCTGTCAGATTACAATCGGAGAGATATCTTTTCATAAATGTTTTTAAGTTTTGGCTTGGTAGAAATCAGTGCTATTTAACTATTTTATTTTATTTTTATTTTATTATGTAGAGTTAAAACTAGCTGTACACACGGCTTCGCCCACGTGGTTATTTCTCAGCATTAAACGTAACCTATGTGAAAATTTCAAGACCGAAATGTACATTGACAGTACAATTAAGAAATTCATCAAAAAACGTCCAGCCATCAAATAGTAATCGATTACTCGGCTTGTATAATAATTATTATACCTATAGTAAAAGCCTAAGCTTTTCATCTATGAAAACCGCATTGCAATCTGTCCAGTAGTTTTACGTGATGCGTTATTCAACAAACAAACAGATAGAAAGGCTTGTTTTGTTTGTTTTGTTCTCTTATTTTTAATCGACTTCAAAATGGACGAGTATCTCAATTCAACTTTGTGTTTTTTGTATGTGGTATGTTAACTTATATCTCCGGGGTTAAACATTGATTTGAGTGATATTTTTTTTATTGAAAAGGGTAAATACCTACCTCTAATATAAATTTAATGAAAATTAGTTTCGTTGTTTAGTTGTACTAAGTATTATTTATTCTACGGCTTAGTATATCCCGTTCAAGCATCAAATAATACCTCAATTAGTTCAAGTCGGTTTTTAGTTTAATTGATTATTGTTGCGGCATGGGAATGTTAGTTAAGCTCATTTTTCTGGCGGCGCGGTCGCGCCGCCCTTTGCCTCAACATACGACCTACATCATGTCGGGGTCACCAGTGTTGAGAATAGAGAAGATACTGAATATAGTTCTATCAGAGGTGTTCACTACTGGGAGTGCTCAAGTACAAACATCTGATAAAGTGATACCTTTTATTTAGTTGTCACTAATTACATTCAAATATACGAGTACAATGCACGGCGAACGGGAGACTACTGTTGTGGCATAGGGCGGGGCGCGACCGCCGCTTTTGTATGCCGCAAAAATTATTATTAATAAGTACTAACTGTGCCCGCGGCGTCGCACGCGTGGCCATTTTTGCAGGATAAAAGTACTCTATGTGTTATTCCAAGACCTAAAGTACCAATATACCAACATTTGATCAAAATTTATTCAGCCTTCAATATATTTATTATTGATTGCTCGGCTTCTACTCATCTGATGGAGGTACAACCAATCACATTAGTAGAAGCACCAGTTTTCAAGCTAAGTCCTTAGCTATTCAACAGTGAAAACCGCATCACATCCATTAGTTTTTACGTGATGCGTGAACAAACAAACATACAGACAGACAAACCTGCCTTACTCTCGAACACGATTCAAATTCAATCACGATCCCAACAGTGCGATTCAGCTAGAAAACTTAATCTGCACTACAACGTGTTACCTTTCGGTGTCGCAACATATCCGCCAACATGTTTAAAAAAAAAACGTATTTGTTAGTGGGGGAACCCACTTCCCAACCTATCGCCCACTTCCTTCACCCTTCCCCCTTTCTTCCGGTAGGGTACTTCCCTTATTTCTTTCCTACCTTCCTCCACTTCCCCTTACTTTTTCCCCACTTCCCCTACCTCTTTTCAATTTCACCCCTTTCTCCCACTCTACCCCCACCCTTCCCTTCAGTCTTCCCCCACTTCACACCACCTGCCCCACTTCCCGCACCCTTCACGACATCCCCCACCATTCGTCCGCTTCCCCCTACCCACCCCTCACTTTCCCCCACCTTCCCTCACTTCCCCAAACCTTCCCCCACATCCCCCCACGTTGCAGTGCAGTTAGGTTTTCTAGCTGACTGAATTGCACTGTTGGGATAGTGATTGAATCGGAATGGAGTTTGAGAGTAAGCCAGATAATTTCAAAAAATAAAAACTAGTTCAGTAGATCATTTTAAGTACCCTAGACCATTTTTTTTAATTATCTTCTTTGTACAGACCTTTTGTTACGTACCGCTTTATTATAAGTATAGATAGATAGATAGATATAGATTACAGATCTGCACTTGGAAAGGTCTTGTGGCTGTTGCAGCTGGCTCCAGTTGATAGCGCACAAACTGAAAATAGTAAAAGAAATCAACTTGCTGCGTTTCTTCGAATGAAATTTCACAGCAATTTAAGAATAAGCGTCGCAGCTTGTGTCAGCCCTAATGCTATAGCTTTGTAAAACTAAAACAAAACAAAGTTTCACAACTTACTAACTATGTAATCCGCGTCACAGGTACGTACACCAATAATGTTTGAGTATACACTGCAAGTAGAAATAAACCAAGATAAAACTATGTAATCCGCGTCACACGTACGTACACCAATAATGTTTGAGTATACACTGCAAGTAGAAATAAACCAAGATAAAACTATGTAATCCGCGTCACACGTACGTACACCAATAATGTTTGAGTATACAGTGCAAGTAGAAATAAACCAAGATAAAACTATGTAATCCGCGTCACACGTACGTACACCAATAATGTTTGAGTATACACTGCAAGTAGAAATAAACCAAGATAAAACTATGTAATCCGCGTCACACGTACGTACACCAATAATGTTTGAGTATACACTGCAAGTAGAAATAAACCAAGATAAAACTATGTAACCCGCGTCACACGTACGTACACCAATAATGTTTGAGTATACACTGCAAGTAGAAATAAACCAAGATAAAACTATGTAATCCGCGTCACACGTACGTACACCAATAATGTTTGAGTATACACTGCAAGTAGAAATAAACCAAGATAAAACTATGTAATCCGCGTCACACGTACGTACACCAATAATGTTTGAGTATACACTGCAAGTAGAAATAAACCAAGATAAAACTATGTAATCCGCGTCACACGTACGTACACCAATAATGTTTGAGTATACAGTGCAAGTAGAAATAAACCACGATAAAATGACACGCGACAATATGTCGTATTACCTCAGAAGAATAAATGAAATCCATGACAACATATATGTTATTGTGTGTTGCTCAGTTTCTACACCCACAAATGCATGTGATGCTCGTTGTTCTAAATATATTGATAGTGGGATTTTCTGTGTTGCTTAGATTCTGTAACCACTAATGCATGTGATGCTCGTTGTGCCAAATATGTAGATAGTAGGATTTTGTGTGTTGCTTAGATTCTGTAACCACTAATGCATGTGATGCTCGTTGATCTAAATATATTATGTGCTGCTCAGATTCTGTAACCACTAATGCATGTGATGCTCGTTATTCCAAACATATTGATAGTGGGATTTTGTGTGTTGCTCAGATTCTGTAACCACTAATGCATGTGATGCTCGTTGATCTAAATATATTATGTGCTGCTCAGATTCTGTAACCACTAATGCATGTGATGCTCGTTGATCTAAATATATTATGTGCTGCTCAGATTCTGTAACCACTAATGCATGTGATGCTCGTTGATCTAAATATATTATGTGCTGCTCAGATTCTGTAACCACTAATGCATGTGATGCTCGTTGTCCCAAACATATTGATAGTGGGATTTTGTGTGTTGCTCAGATTCTGTAACCACTAATGCATGTGATGCTCGTTGTCCCAAACATATTGATAGTGGGATTTTGTGTGTTGCTCAGATTCTGTAACCACTAATGCATGTGATGCTCGTTGTCCCAAACATATTGATAGTGGGATTTTGTATGTTGCTCAGATTCTGTAACCACTAATGCATGTGATGCTCGTTGATCTAAATATATTATGTGCTGCTCAGATTCTGTAACCACTAATGCATGTGATGCTCGTTGTCCCAAACATATTGATAGTGGGATTTTGTTTGTTGCTCAGATTCTGTAACCACTAATGCATGTGATGCTCGTTGTCCCAAATATGTTGAGAATAGGATGTTGTGTGTTGCTCAGATTCTGTAACCACTAATGCATGTGATGCTTGTTGTCCCAAATATATTGATAGTGGGATTTTGTGTGTTGCTCAGATTCTGTAACCACTAATGCATGTGATGCTCGTTGTCCAGAATATTTTAATACATGCTATTATAGAGCTAGGCCGTGATTATTATCTGTATCTTTAATTAATAAAGCAAAGTATAACACAAAAAAGTCTATATAACGAAAATAATAAATAAAAATTTGTGTGGGGGACTTAAAAAGAGCAAAATTTTGTTTTTGTGTTTGTTCTGTAGTGCTATTCTGTTCTCGCATAACGTAAAAACTACTGGACCGCTTGAAATGTGGTTTTCATTGTTAAATAGGTTAGGTTTCGACTTAAAATCTGCTGTATTCGTCTCTCAAACCGATGAATATGTAGAAGCCGAGCAATGGATAAAAAAAAAAATGAATTTGTATACTTAAGTCCTAGAATTATATACCTAAAAATGAAATTTTATCACGGTTTATATGTACATTACATACTAGATATAACTCTGAATCGGCAAATGCAAAATAAATTTCCTTCTCATAAACATAGTTTATTTTTCAGAGCAGCTGTATATTTTTCTGAATTATTATTTCAAAACAAAAATTAGTATTACAATTTGATATAGGATAGATTAATCTGTCCACAAAGTTTTAGCTTAATATGTCCTGAACCTAGTTTTTAATAACAACTAAGTTAACAAAGTAAAGTAAAGTAATAACTAAGTTTGTGCAAGTAGGATATCAAATAAAATGGTGAATTTTCGCGTCTCTCCACTCCACCATATCATTAACATTCATAGTTCTAAAATGTACCTACATTCACGATTCTTTATTTTCTACGTCCTGTATTGATTCATATATCATTTGACCTTTTACAAAGACATTATTGATAGCTTAGGTAGGTATATATAGCTATTTTATTCACGCCGTTTGAAATTAGGTCACAAAACCAAAGTGATAAATAACACAGACGAAACCCGTTCAACTTTTATGCTTTTATTTTGTTGAGCATTCATTCCCAGAAACATGCTCTTCATATTTTCCGAAAAGGAAGAATTTAGAAGTCCAAATAAAAATGAAGAACTCCATAACCTTTCGGTCATTGCCTGCCGGGCTGAAATCACATGAAATTGTTGCCGGCGACAGGAGAAAAACAAAATGCAACATCTCAATTAACGAGAGCATTTCAATATAAACTTACAAGCACTGAGAATAAAGTCTGATGTAGAATGCATCGGAGTGGATTTACTTCTTTTTGGTTTGAGAGGGATGCGTCATCCAAATGGAAATGTGTGGGTAACAAGGTATCAAGGACATCAGGATTCGTTCTTTTACTGTGTTGCTTTGTCTGGTTTCTGGTATGCAAATAAAAAGTGGTTTAATTGAGCCGAGTCTGATCATCGCCGAGAACCTAGCATGCTCTGTCGTTGATCGCCTCTAGATAATGTTCGATTAATTGGTTGCCCTTTTATAACTGCCATAAAGAACGTTTTTTTAGTGCTAGAATGAGCTGTTCAATTTTTCTTCTTTTGTACCCACCTACCTGAAAAAAACTTCTAATGGATTTAAATGCTAGGTACAAAAGGAATTCTTTTGTAAAAAATTTTATCGGATGTCTAGGCAAAGTTAAGAAAATATATACAAAAGAAGCCTATATATAGCAACCTCCACAGATAGACCGAATGGACGATTGCCAACGTTCGATCCGTGTCTGAACAACGATTACCTCAAGATGAACAACATTTTGCACAATTGGTTATCGATTGATTAAATGCTGGTGCACACAGAATTAAAATAAACAACAAATAAATAAATAAAGGGATTACAGGACGACCCTGGAGATCTACCCGACCATTTTAAATTAAAAAAACATATCTAATAATTATCTAAAGGGTAAATTTGGATCGAGGCTCGAACCCGCATCATTCCGTTTCTACTACTGTGGCCACTGACTCTTCATCCAAATTTCTCCTTTAGTCTCTAAACCCGTCTTACGGGTCTTTAGAAAAATATTTGATATGTTCTCGCTAAGAAGGCGCTAGTGGCAACGTAGTGTGGGACGCCCTCCGGCCAGGTGGAGAGACGACTTGCGAAAGACAGCTGCAGCGACTGGATGAGAAGAGTTGAAGATCGGGCTCAATGGCGCTCATTGGGAGAGGCCTACGTCCAGCAGTGGACTAGTGTAGGCTGATGATGATGATGATGAAGAAGGCGTTAATGCTAAAATCATTAAAAAATAATCATCAATATAGTTTCATAAATTCCGCAAACATGGGAAAACCTAGGGAGAACATAAGTAAATACAATGTAATTGAGAATCCTCCTTTGTCAATAGTTAAAAGATTTCATGCTCTTCTTATTCTTGTTAAAGGACTCCGGTCTGAGTAGGTAAGTAGGTACAATAAAGCAAATAAGACGAGAAGGTTTTTAGGATTTATGAAATTATTCCTAGGATAGTCTTTTCCCTTTGATCTATTATATTCGAATCTCTTGATCGGATTGTCCCATGTGTATAGGATTAGCAATAATCCCTTAGCATGGACGTGAATCTTTAAATTCTACACATACCATATAACCAGTGCATTGATATACCCACAGAATAGAAATCTCTGTTCTGTGGACATACCTATAGTAGGCGCAGCCAATCTATATGTTTGTGAAGCTAGGCTCTGTGAACAATTGCGCAGGTACTACTGTGGGAATAAAACAGCATCAAGTAAGAGCGAGATATAATATGCAAAAAACGCAAGCGAGGGAGCGAGGCAGTTATACAATGCTGTCTTCACCTTCAGCATTGGGATTGCGCCTGAAAAATAGCAGTTTGCGCAGCGACTAGCAGACAACTTCCGAGACACATACATTCGCTGCGACTACTGTGTGTGTTTTTCTTTTATTTAGTTTGAAATAGTTTTAAAGATAATTTTCCTGAGGTGGTTATCATTTACGTCATCGTAATAATTATAAACCATATAAAAATATAGGCTTGAACTATTTGTGTCTATCTTGCAGCTTTTAGTTCAATCTAGAAAATAAGCTGACCAAGTTGAGTGAGTTTGTCAAGGAGCTTCTCGAGGAAGAATGTAAAAGCAATATTTTGAAACTGAGTTTCGTGATTTGAGTGGTAAACTAATTTTCACTTCCAGCCTATAAGCCCGGAGCGCGAAATAAAGTAAAAATTATACAGGAAGTCTACAATTATTCAGGAAAAGTTAAGAGCTTAATTCTAACGGCTTAGTTCGCTCTCTTTTATTTTCACCCTCCTCAACCCATTCTTGGAGCGACTTGGGTATAATTTTTAATTAATAGTGGCGTAGGCGTCGTTATACTGTTTAATTAAGTCAAAGAGGATAGTAAAGTATATAAGTAGTAAGAAGTAATTATTTTAGCTTTTTATTTATTTCAAAAGTGACGTCACGTCCACTATTCTTGTATCTTTGCCTTGGGGCCCATATATCTCTCTAGTCTTTATGTTAATACTAGCTTACCCGCCCGCGACTTCGTCCGCGCGGACTACTGTTTATCGCGAAAAAAGCATCCTACGTTCTTCTAGGTTATTAAAAACCAATGCAAAAGTAGACTTAGACTTCTTGGTTATGGCCTCTGTGGTTTTTTGTTGGTATAACATCAACTACTTACTCTGTGGCACCAAAGCTCGTGATGATTTTTGACAGACTTGTTGTTTCGTTTCCATGGCAACCTTTCCTTACAGCGAGTATTCAACATGTTCCAGTTTTCCCGTGGAAACTTCCACGGAAACCGTGGAATTTTCCGGGATAAATGTATCCTATGTTTTATTCTAAGGTATAGGCTATCTCCATTTCAAATTTTCCATCAAAATCCGTCCACCGGTTATCGCGTGAAAGCTCCCCAAACAAACAAACAAACAAACAAACAGACAGACAGACAAAATTTCACTTTTATATATTGGTATGGATGGATGGATAGCTGCACCTCGCCTCTAGGCCCGTGTTCAAACTTAGCCACCCCCATTCAGGAAAATGCATTTTTAGTTCCTACCCTATGCTACATGAAAAATATTTACTCCAAATTTCAAATCCCTAGAGATTTGAAATATTCCAACGATTTAGGCTATGCGTTGTCTGTCAGTCAGTCAATACCTACTCAATAGGTACCTACTGTTCAAACGTTCAACCTTTGAATATTTAAACTATTTATTTTCAAATTTTGAATGCGATCAAGTGGAAATAGGTGGAAAAAATAAGTATTGGGTAAACTTCAAGTTTTTTTTTTAAATAGTTGTGGAGGCAAACAAGATGACGATTCACTTTTAAATAGTTGTGGAGGCAAACAAGATGACGATTCGCTTTTAAATAGATGTGGAGGCAAAGAAGCTGACGATTCGCTTTTAAATAGTTGTGGAGGCAAACAAGATGACGATTCGCTTTTAAATAGTTGTGGAGGCAAACAAGATGACGATTCGCTTTTAAATAGTTGTGGAGGCAGACAAGATGACGATTCGCTTTTAAATAGTTGTGGAGGCAGACAAGATGACGATTCGCTTTTAAATAGTTGTGGAGGCAAACAAGATGACGATTCGCTTTTAAATAGTTGTGGAGGCAAACAAGATGACGATTCGCTTTTAAATAGTTGTGGAGGCAAACAAGATGACGATTCGCTTTTAAATATTTGTGGAGGCAAACAAGATGACGATTCGCCTTATTCGTTGACTGCCACCTGTAATAGGACATCTGTTCTACTCGGGGCTGCTCATGACCCTTAAGATCAATATACATCTGACGGAAGGTGCATCGCGTATCGTCGGTTGCATAACGCCTGTAGATAATAGAACATTCAACCTTACATACTCGACGCACTAACGGATCATCGGTCAAGTATGTAAATGTTGGATGTTATTATCTGTTTTTCCGTTCTGGCGTTTCGCCACCGACGATACGCGACGTATGTTTTCCGTCAGATGTGAATTGACCCTTATCACTTATCCTTTTCCATATTATTAACAGACTTCCAAAAAAATAGGTTCTCAAGTTGATGTACGTATGTAATATTGTCAAATATGCTTAGTATTCATATATGTTAGTCTATAGAGTATCTGAACAAACACCAAATTTCGCGAATGTATGTACGTACGTATGTATGTTTGTCCACGTATTTCCCGGAAACTATAAGTCCGATTGCAATAATAATTATTTTTGTATTAGTTTTAATATCTTTCAACTTAGCGAATGGTTTCAGTTTGATCAAAATCCGTTCAGTATTTAAAAATATATGGACTTTTAACTATTTCTAGTAAGCCTTTTTTTCTTAGCGAACAGAGGTATATCATTTTCTTAGGCCTTCTTTAGCGAAACATAAAGTAAGAAATTAAAAATTAAAAGAAAGAAATAATTCAAACTTTTTGAGGTCTGTGCCAGTTAAGTATTTTAGTCGGTTCGGGCGTAGCACAGACCTCAAAAAATATATTTGAATTATTTATTTCTTTTAAGTTGTATACCTTTAGAAGTCGGTTTTTATTATTAATAATAGTTAGATTTTCAGTTTTTCATTTTGTTAAGCCCCATAGCTATTGTAACACAGCGGAAAGACATTCATATTCTGCATATCAAAATTTACTTTTCGTGAAATTTACCTTCCATGATGTTATAATCTAGACAATAAACTAGGCCAATAAGTAATATTACGAATATTTACCAATAACTTATAAAATACTGTATCAGTATAAGTCTGCCTACACAGTATTTTGGCAAAACAAACAGATTCTAGAGAGAAAGTATGAAACTACAATAAAAGTCTGTAATGAAAAAGTACTTTTTAATATAACAGCTGGGCTTCATGAAACTCTATTATTACCCTTATCCAAAGCAATATATTACAGAACTTACTGTCTTTCGTATATCTGTAGGTATCTACCTCTATCTTAAACAAGGTTAGATTTATTTTTGGGTTTCCTCGGAACCAATTTAGCACGTTCGGTCGTTTCAACGCGTCAACATACTTCGCTCATATTAAAAATGTTTCAGAAAAAAGGAAAATATATCTATCGTTTAAGTTGTTAGATGTAAGACTAGCCCTGCCCACGGCTTTTCCCGTGTGATAATTTCGCTTGGTTAAACTTATAGGTTGATGTGTTATTCGAGGACCAAAATAACCTACAAAATACAATATAATACGTTCAGCAGTCAAATAGTTTTTATCGATTGCTCGGCTGCTATTCATCTGATTGAGATAACAAGTACTTAAACAACCTAAGCTCTCCAACAGTGAAAAACCGCATCCCATCGTTCTACTAATTATGTGACGCGCGAATAAACAAACAGACAGACACGGTTTAAAAATGAAATATTCTTGTTCAGTAGCTTATTTTAAGTGACCAGGATTTTTTCATTATCTTTGTACAGACTTTTTGTTACTTAATGCTATATCATCTTCTATAGTTATAATAAAGCAATAATAACGAAAAAGTCTGTACAAATAAAAAATATGGTTTAGGGTACTTCAAATAAGATGTTGAACATAAATATATCATAATATAATGCGTACACAAAATTTCGTGTCTGTGCTGTTAACTGTTGAGGAGTTCCCAAGTCAAGAGACAACCCGGAGTGCAGCAGCCATGTTATGGTGAAACTTCAAACCGGCTATCATAATAAAATGTGTACACAACATTACGTATCGGTGCTGTTGACCGTTGAAGATTTCCTTCATCTGGAGCTGTTCCTGGATATCGATTCACAATTTTTTTTTTTTTATATTAAATTTTATTAATTAGGATGAGGAAGTGGTTCTAATTCAGCTTGCAAGATTTGACACAAATAAACATACATACATACAAACATTGCAAGTTAAATATTAGCTTTTAAAAAAATTGTTAGTTATGAACTTTTAATTGTTCTTAATCTTTAGAATTCCTAGCTGCTAATTCTTAACGCGGGGGTTAATAATGATGGATTATTTTTCGAGGACCGATAAAGTATATAATGTGTCTAATGTCTGTATTCATATGTGTGGCGATATCATAAAATAATTTGATTGGCCACATCTTGAAAAAGTTTTATTTCATGAAATTATTGATGTCATGAAATGGTTTGGCCCGATGAATGAATAATCAAACGTTTGACGATATGAACAACTAAGCGCACGGCTATTTCATGATATGTCAACCATTTGTGGTCATGTCGTAAAATAGAAGGAGAGAGCGGAAGCCCAACCTGGCCGTGATAGTTACGTTCGTGTTTTTTTTTGCCTTTAATATAAGGACAACGAAGGCGGGAGCTCGCTACGCTTCGTTTTCGCCGCCATCGTGGTTTTAGCCTATACTTTAATTATAGTAACATATCTGTTTGAACACCTTTGGTATTATGAACCCTACATTAATGATATTGAATGATATGACCAAACGTAGATTAAAATATCATTAAACGTTGATGTTTTAATGATATGGTCAGTTTCAGCTGGCCATTTCATGAAATAGAACCATTTCATGAAGTAGAACCATTTCATGAAGTAGAACCATTTCATGAAGTAGAACCATTTCATGAAGTAGAACCATTTCAGGAAGTAGAACCATTTCATGAAGTAGAACCATTTCATGAAGTAGAACAATTTCATGAAATAACATTTCATGAAGTAGAACCATTTCATGAAGTAGAACAATTTCATGAAATAACATTTCATGAAATTTTCGGCCACATCATGAATTAATCAATTCTACTTGTCACTCAACTGAATAAAATAACAGTACAGCCGTTTCAGCTCTGTGTGGTAACTATAAAACAAATATAACATTAAAACACAAACTTTCGCATTTCTATTATTAATAGGATTTAAACAGATTTGATTTAATTTAGGTTTTATTTGTTTTTAAATTTTAGTACTAAGTATTACCTAAAATATCTTTTTATAATTTTAGCTCATAATATCGACCAATAAACTAATTCAGGCTCTTTCTACTTTCTGTCAAAACTATTTGTTATTTTGAGGATTGCAATTTGGCTATATTGAATTTAAATTTAGTAGTGTCACCGGTAATTAGTAAGTCTACGGGTAATCAGAGTAGTGTCACGGGAAATGCTATTTTTACCGTGGCACTACCAGTAGTGGCACGAGAGAGAGAATAATCCTGTAGCGCTACTGGTAGTGCCAAGCAGTAGTGACACGCGGGATATAAAGTATCTACTAGGCAAGCGTGCTACAACTTCGACCACATCATCGCTTTCTATCAGGTGAGATCGTGGTCAAACGATTGCCTAGTCCGATATAAAAAAAGAAAAAAGTACGGGATCATAATAACACAAACATACAATAAAAAAAACAAGCGAGCCTTACAGTAGTCGCATATGATGTGTATGACATCTCACCTTGGTAATAAGCAACATTAACACCACGCGCTCATTGGTCAAATCAAATAGCGCGCGCTTCCCCGGCTTCCTGTTACACACTTTTCACGAATTTTCACGAGGATAGTTACACATCAAAATATATAATTGATAGATTCAGGCGTTACTTTGCGGAAATCCATATTTAAAAGGAACAAAATAAAAATACATAGCTTACTTCCGCCAAAACTGTAAGTCAGACAAATGATAAATGGTAAAAATAACACAGGTAAAACCCCACTTGCGGAATCATAGTGATTCATTCTGGCTCAAACTGGTTCGCGGCGATGCAGTAGTGCAGTCGCACTAGCTCAGGCGCGTAGCCTATATAAGGGAATTTGTCACCATTGCTTAGGCACTCTCAGTCCAGCACTCGACGAGTCAACATCACCCGAAGATGCCTCGTGCAGAGGCTTAACACGTGTCGTATTGAAGTCAGACGTTTGGTATTTGGATCGAGGTATATATTTTTTATTGTGTTTTTATATTATATGTATATGAATATAGTGTATATACGATACTTGTATTTGGGTAGGGTTTGTTTAGCTTGGGGGTTTTTTATTGTGTATATATATTTATATATATTATTTGTATATAAGTGTTTTTTCTGGTCTCCAGGCCTTAGCTTTCATTTCATTTATATTTTTCATTAGTTCAATTTTGGGTAGGGTTTTGTTTAGCGTGGGGTTTTACTTGTGTTAATTTTACCATTTATCATTTGTCTGACTTACAGTTTTGGCGGAAGTAAGCTACATATTTTTATTTTGTTCATTTTTACATCAAAATATGTTTACTTTCAGAGCTGGACATGAAATTCCTGAAGTACCCTGAATCAGTGACGGCTCCAGTGGGCGATAAAGTGACGTTCGAGTGCGAAGTGAATGTGCCTGCCGAGTGGCTGGTGTGGCGCTGGCGGCCGGGAGACGAGCCCGGCGCCAGGTGGACGGACGTGGCGAAGGGCGGCGAGCGCGACGTGCACTCCACCGCCACGCACACCAGGCTCATCGTGCACATTAAGGATAACACGGATCCTGCTGTGTTCCAGGTTTGATTTTACTATTCCGTCGTAGTTAAACTGCGTGGGCTTCTGCCACACCTCACTGTTCTTTTAAGGCCATCCTTCTAAGGGATCAGATTCCTGAAGGATTGATCACAGGTCGGTCGCACTGTCATCCGATTTCGTATAGATTTAATTCATTTGGGTCACTCCTACCCTGCTTAGTGATACCTTCCAAAGTAAATTAATACTATGAATACTACCACAAATACTACTCCATGACACTGATTCTTTTAACTAGCTGTGCCCGCGGCTTTGCCTGCGTGGTTATTTTTCAGGAACATAAGGATACTATGTGTTATTCGAGAATCAAAAGTACCAATATCATTAAACTTGTTCAGATGTCAAACCCTAAGCTATCGAACAATGAAAACCGCATCGCAATTGGTCCAGTAGTTTTTACATGATGTGCGAAAAACATACAAACAGACAAACAAAAAACAGACACCATTTCAAAAAATGTTATATTCTTGTTCAATAGCCTATTCTAAGTCCACAAGACCAATTTTTTTAATTATCTTTGTACAGACTTTTAGTTATTACAAACTGCTGGGCAATTCCCTATGTGACAAAAATTGCGTGCTATTTCGCCTTATATTACACATACTACTAAGTTTGCAGATTATTTTATGCATGGTTTTATAGTAAAAGTTCCAATTATACTTTAAAAGAAAAGTGTACACAGGAAAACCGGTTAAATACGCTTAAATATCTAAAGACCGGTTATATAAGCTTAAATATCTAAAATTGTAAACGTGACCGACTCTACACGCAAAAGGAAGTCATGTTCGAGAGTGTTTTTAAACTTTGAAATTCATCCTTTCTGCAGGAGTAACATTCCTAAATTTATCTGAAGTTGAAGTGCTTGAAGCTAAGTATTCGAAAATGGATAAATAAAAGACAAATACATTATTGTTATACATATTAGAAAAATAATTCGTGACCGACACTACAGGTCAACACGTGACCAACACTACCGTCACTTTGAGTTGCAAAAAATCTGTCTTTTTGACTAAATGTATAAAAACTAACATTACAGGGTACTTCAATAAGAACTTTTAAGTAATTTACAGATTTAAAAATCTACTTCAGTCATATAAAACACCATATTGCGACAAAATTTTGAAGGAAATCGATAAATTTAAAAAATTGCACTGAAAGCATTTAAATATTTTTTTTTTAAATAAAACATTATTGAATGCAATAACAATAAATTTATTAATAAAAACAAATTTTTCCTCAATAAATATTATGGATATTATTTTGTTGATATTTCAAAGAACCAATTGGTTTTATGGTTCCCTTTTCTTCCTTTTTTTCTGCTGTATGTTTTCATGTACAATAAATAACTAAATCACACGAAAAGCTTAATTTGGTTCTATGTATTTCGTGACCGACTCTACATCGTGACGGACACTACAAACATGTTTAAAGCAATTTACGAAAAAAATATAATGATATCAAATTTTTGATGTTGGTGTTATGTTAGTAATTCTTTCAAAGAGGAAAATTAAATTTGCCATTTTATAGTATAAATCGTTCTAAAGTTACAGATAAAGTTCTGTTTTTTCTGTGACCGACACTACGGGTCGACTTTGCAGTCGTTGCCAGTATTTATATACTCTTTGGCCGTTGCGAGTTAGAATCACTTAATAAAAAATTCTTTATTTAAATTTCGGACTGATTATGGTTAATACTTAAACTATTCGAATTTCGAAACCATTTTGAAACTGACTGTAGTTAGCAGAAAACTGCAATCACTTTGGAATCATAAATGAGTATTTTATTGCCACTTTATTCAATCAATTTTAATTCCCAAATAATAGTTTTATTTTTGGCACTTGTGGTAATACTCTTACAATGGAATTGCCTTGCTTTATTATAGGTACATATAGATAGATAGATAGATTGATTCTATGCCATAATTTACAGAATGGTATTTATTTACGTTACTCGCACTTCTTTCATATTTATTGTCATGTTTATTGAATAATTATTAATTAATTAGTGATAAATGTTTAAGCGAAATACTAAGGTAATACCTGCCAACTAAGGGTGGCCCTGCTGCGCTTAGCCCTGCTGAAGGATGACGTTGTAACTTAGACCTGTATCTTTTCCAGTGCGTAGTATCATTCAGCTCCATCGTCCTAGTGTCGGTGCCAGCCAAGCTGAGCATAGCACGAATAGACATCAGCAGTAACAGTCCTGAGAAGCGAGTCATCACCGCGCCGGTGCACAACACCATCGTAGTGCACTGCAAGGAGCCGGTCTCTGAGCCGCCAGCTGTTCTCTCCTGGTGGAAGGAGTCTGCCAAGGTATGTTTTTACCGACTTTGGCGAAGCAAGGCGAGGGTAATGAGTTTAACAGTTTGTGTATATAATTATGTGGATGTTCCACCGTAGAGTCGCCCATCTTGGTTTTTACAAGCGTGGTATCAATCGATTTGTCTTCATTTATAGTGTCATAGGCTATTTTTTTATCCGACTACGGCGAAGTAAAGGAAGGGTTATGTGCTTAAACTAAAAACTTGGTCCGATTTTGACAAGCGAGGTATCAATCGATTCGTCTTCATCGCAAGAGCATTATTCATTATATTTTTTGGTTCGAGTAATTATTATGATTAAACCGGTACAGTGCGTCTACACGATAACCGTTGGGGGGAAGGGTTCTCAAAGGGTGCCACGGATTCAGATTATTAGTCCACGGACTAGAAAACGGAGAGTAGGGTAGGATGGCCCTCCGAGGTGGACCGTGGGCAATCGCTACAATGTGGTTTTCTATGGGCGATGCCTATGTACAGCAATGGGCTTCTTCCGCAGCTGAGGATTATGATGATGATGTCTGAAACTGCAACAGACATGCTTCTGCTTTATACTGGCGCTCGTGATGTGAACAATCCCATACATTCTATTTTATCACGTGTATGCCGCCACCGCTATCACGCCTGCTTTCAACACTGCATATAAATATCTATTCATCCCGTATCATTGTTTCACTTGACTACTCGTACTTTAACAAAACAACAACTTCAACTTGACAGAAGAACATTTATAGCTCCGATAACAATATTTTCACCATTTCCTCCGAACAAAGCCTTGTAAAAGAAAACTTGGAAAGTATTGTTATTTCAAATACCTAACTTTCTCTCCAGGGAGTTAAACAGCAACTAGATACGCCGCACGGGGTGTTGGTCATCCAGAATGCGACGAGTGAAGACAGCGGCACTTACGGGTGTAAGGCTGCCAATGATCTCAGCACACAAACTGTTGATCTCCCGGAGAAGACGTATTTGAAGATACAAAGAGAAGGGCGTTCAGAAGTCAGGTAATATTCTAGTTTGTTAATAATTGGTAATAATTGCCTGGAAGTGGTATAGTATCAACAGTTAAAAAAAATGGTCTAGGGTACTTAATATAAGCTACTGCTTAGCTATAAGAACATGAATATACCATTTTTTTAAATCGTGTCTGTCGTTTTGTCCGTTTGTTTGTTTATCTGTATGTTTGTTTGCGCATCACGTAAAAAATACTGGACCAATTGTGATGCAGTTTTCACTGTTAGATAGCTTAGGATTATACTTTAAACTGCGGTACTTGGTATATCAAAAAACTTTTTGACGGCTGAAGGATTTTGGTATATTGGAATTTTAGGTCATGGAATATAGCACATAGAGTACTTTTAACCTAGAGAAATGACCACGCGTGGGAAGCCGCGGGTGCTGCTAGTTGCAAATAAAAGCTTTTAAAAACTGAGGCTTTTAGTTCCATTTTATTTTCATATCTATCTATGCCTACTTATACTCGTAGTAAAGCAATATAACGAAAAAGTCTGTACAAAGTAGATAATAAATAAAATATGTTCTAGAGTACTGAAAATAAGCTATATACTGAACAAGGTTTATTTTTAAATCTTGTCTGTCTGTTTGTTTGTCTGTATGTATGTTCGCGCATCACGTAAAAACTACTGGACCGATTGCGATGCGGTACGGCGTCGCAACGCAATCGGTCCAGTAGTTTTTACGTGATGCGCGAACATACATACAGACAAACTAACAAACAAACAAACATACAGACACAATAAAAAAAATTGTTCTGTATCTTATTGTAAGTACCAAAACTAATATTTACAGGTTTTTTTTTATTGTACAGGCTTTCCCTTTCTTATTGCTTGATTATAAGTATAGAAGATGTTTGTATTTATGTTTGTCTAGGTCAAATCTTGCAAGCTGAATTAGAACCACTTCCTCTTATCCTACGGAGTTGAACTATTTCATTCGGTTCAGTTCCGATGACAATGCATTTTTATGGTAAGCATGACCTGAATCGACATCAAGGATTAGCTCCAGATAAAGGAACTCTTCAACGGTTTACATCACAGACACGAAATTTTGTGTACGCATTTATTATGATAGCCGGTTTTAAATTTTACCATAACATGGTCTCCTGATAAAATAACTCTTCAAGGATCAACAGCACAGACACAAAATTTTGTGTACGTATTTCATTATTATCATAATTTTACCATCGCTGGTTTTATGTTTTACCATGATATGGTTGCTGCACTCAGGATTGGGTCCTGACTCCTCAACTGTTAAAAGCACAGTCACGAAATGTTGCATACATATTTAATTAAGATAGCCCGGTCTAAGTTTCACCATGACATGGCTTTTGCATAAAACCTTTTTTTACGTTTTTTAATTGACTTATTTAGTTCTTTAGTTTAGTTCTTGGCTTTGACTCAAATCATTAATGCTAAGAGTAGACGTTTAGTATAATGCTATAAGAAGTAAGAAACTCTAGGTAGATGTTCTTAAATCGGCACGGATACACGTTGGAGACTGAGAGATATTCTAAATCCTAAGGCCTACCTAACAAGCGTATGGACTAGAACTTTTCGTTCAAACTCTATGATGAAGCAATAAAAACCATAGACCAGGAAGCGGCTTGAGATGACAGCAGCAGACAGTAAAATATAGTTATCTTTTCTCCATGGCCCCGGGTGAATTAACCAAAAAGTTTCTGAATGTTTTTGTTCATCAAAGTTTTGTTCAGTTTCCTTTTGTGCCGTTAGGGACTTAACTTCACTGTAAATGAGAACATTTAAAATAAGTTTCGTTCTCCTCAGGTTCCTAGAAACAGAGGACTACGTAGGCAAGAGAGATAGGGACGGCGTTCTGACTGTGTCGATGAAACAGAACGGAGTGCTTCGTCTGTGGTGCGGAGCAGTCAGCACTCCTCCGCCGAGGGTCTCGTGGAGTAAGGAGGGCAAAGTGCCGATGAAGCTGAAGTATGATAACATGCTTGTGGTTTCGCCGTTCACTGAGGATGATGAGGTTTGTTGTGCGACCCGTGGTTTTTATCTTTCATATTTTTTGCAAAATATATATATATAAATCGTTTATTAATATTTTTGTGTACCATACCTTGTACTGTTCTTTATTCTGTGACCGTACCACAGAAAAAATAACCGTACCTACCAACATTCAGTAAGTAACTATCGAAAATAATAATAAAATTGTTGAAAATAATAGTAAAAATATAACATTTTGTTTTTGTTTAGGTATCTGTCTGTACCTACCTACTACGAGAATTAAGTATGCAATTTTAATCGTGGAAATCTAGGAAGTTATTTTAGATTTATTCTTTGAAATGCATTTATAAAAGAATTTGGAAGAAAAGGGATGACGAATAATAATAATTGGCGACAGTAAAAACTTTATAATTTGGATTTTCTATTTGCAAACACAATGGATGTATTTTTAGGTTTTTTTATATTGTATCAATTTTCAGCAGATAAAAAACAAATATTCAAGCATCCAAATGAAGTTTTAATAAGTCTAAAAAATTAAATGGATGTTATGAATAAATCTTTCCATGTTTTTAAGACTAAAACGTGAATATTTGCGCAAAAATTAATATCAAAAATCCATTGGACCAAACTATTATATTGAGCTGCAAGACCCAAAAATTCTCTCCACTGATCGTCATTTCTATCCGAGAATTATTCGTGAAGCGATTGAAATTAGAAAATAACGGAATATTAATCGGGAAAATGGATATAGGTGATCTGCTTCGTGGAATCCGGTAATTGGGAAGTGTACACATCGAAAGTTATCTTCAGGCGTAACTGCCGATACTATAGTGTTGTGGTTGTGTGGTGCGACAGTTTCGTTTAACGAAACCAAACGCGGAAAAATAACGCTATCCGTTCACGACTCTGACACCTGTATTCTCCAGTCTACTCGCTACCACGGTCAATGGTACTTTTTTTTTTTTTTTTTTTTATTACTGACTTGGCAATCGTTTGACCACGACCTCACCTGTTGGAAAGCGATGATGTGGTCGAAGGTGTAGCACGCTTGCCTAGTAGATACCTATTCACTCTCGACTTGAACACACCGGGGTTATAATTTATTGGAAACACTGACGAGGGCAGGACATTCCACTCCTTTGCAGTTCTTATAATAAATGAAGAAGCTTAACGCTTCGTTCTTGTGCGAGGTATTTCAACCATGAAAGGGTGGCGCTTTGCTGATCGTCTAGTCGTTCGGTGATGGAAAGGTGATGGGGGAATCAGGTTGTGCAGTTCTTGTGCACACTCTCCATAGTGCAATCTGTAGAAACCGCCAGGCTTGCTACCTCACGTCGATGCGCCAGACTTTGAAGTTTACTCTTTACCAGAGTGATAGAAATGTCGAGGTTACTCAAATAGTATTTTGATATTAATTTAGGCGCGAATAAAACCCGTCTTTGTCTTATAAACATGAATTTAATTCTCAAAAATCTAAGTGGTTAGTGTTTTTTTTTTAGTTTGTTGTTTGAGGTAGTGCTGGCCTTTGGTGTCTGAGCCGCCCGAGGGCCTCCGTCATGGCTTAACGACTGCTACTATTAATCAGCCGGACCGACAGCTTGACATGCCCTCCGAAGCACGGAGCGATGCAAGAACGCACATAACTTGGAAAAGTTAATGGTGCGGAGCCTAGGACGAACCGGGTATTGTTAGATTCTAAGTTGCATTATTGAATCGTTTGCCTACCATCCCTATATAGTGGGTAGCTGCCATAGAAAACCCTGTTAAGGAATTCAGTCTGTATAAGTATAGAAGTAAATAACAAAATCTGAATGTCAAAATTCCAGGGCATATATTCGTGCTCAGCCAACGGAGTGCGTCGCTCGTGGAAGGTGATAGCCCTGCAGACTCCTCGCTGGGACGGCATCATGCGGAACCTCACGGCCTCGGAGGACGGCGACGTGCACCTGCCGTGCGGCACTCCTCGCGGACAGCCGCCGCCCGAGGTGCACTGGGTGCTCAACGCTCACTTACTTAAAAGTGGAAAGGGGATCAGAGTGACAAGTATGTATTCTTAAGCCAGTTCTATAATGCAACTATTTCTTGAAGATTTGTGGCCATATGGCATATATATTTATGTGGCGTATTTACCAGACTGCGCCACGCAAAGGCCGGCTAATGTGTTTGTTAGCCTATGTATGTATGTATCTTCCTTTGCGGCACCATATATACCAAAAGCGATTACCGATTTTGATGATTCTTACCTCAATCGATTTGTCTTAATCTTGCGAGTGCTACTAAAGACATGACAGTAATCAAAATTCAATACGGAAACAGCCAGAGGCCACATTGTGAAAAAAAATAAGAAAAGTTGACGAACTATGTCACTATACACTATGGGGTACACTATGGCGAAGTACTATAGGGTATCATTGAATAGGTATATGAAAATCATCTTTAGGTTTCTCTTACCATTATTCATTTCGAATGACAGTTTAGGATCTTTAAAGAAGAAACAAAATAGTTTTTGCTGTTAATTTCTGTTTCACTATACCAACCTAAAAAGTTGTATTAATTTTCGTTATAGTTTTATGTATTAGGTAAACGTGTAGTTGAGTTTTTTCAGGTGGTTTTTCATAACGGTGATTCAGGAGTTAGAAGGTATGAAACATAAGCAAAAGGCCACTTCAAAGCCGAATATTTCGTAAACACGACCTTATAAATAGTGAAATAACCTTATAACACGATAAAAATATATTTATTTTCATCCTTTCTTTTCATGTAGGGGAGTGGGGAGTACATAAAATAAAATAAAAATCTATCAAGGTATATTCTGGTTTTGAATATCTAAGAACATGTGAAATTTCAGCCCCAGAGAGGAGAACATTTTGCGCTTCTGACCCACCGTACCACCGGCCATACCGGCCTGGTGGTACGGTGGGTCTTTTAAAGTTAAACGATACCACTGACTAATAGTGATTGTTTTACCTATAGAGTATAAATAGTATAATTTACAATAAAAAACTTAGAGAAACACAAACTCTTCCTAATTATGAGAATAAAACATGACACATGACACATACACATTAACGTAATAGGTAAAAATACCCTCCACAGGCATCAAGTCACATAGCACAGGTGTTTAGTTCTACCTAATCGAGTTATTCTAATTGTTTTGTTTCTCATTAAGGTGCTTAATTTTCCCCTAAATGATTAAACCAAAAATTTGTATGTTCTTAATTTGTCTAATGCATGACCTATTGAAATATATTTGATAACAATTTCCATTTGGACCAATGTAATGAAATCATCATTTACGATTTAGTTACTTCTTCTTTTTTTAGGATCGTATTCTGTTTCATGAACATTTTTCATTATATTAAATTGTGATCGCAATCTGTGTCCCAGCTCTACGGTGGTATCGTAGGCAAAAATAATTACCCACCGTACCACTTGGTATGGCCGGTGGTACGGTGGGTCAGAAGCGAAATTTTGGATAAAGAAATAAAAATCACTAAAGCAAAAACAATTTCACAGGCAGACTATTAATGCGATATCGAGTGAGCGCTTGAAGGCTTATTCTGCATAGTCCTAAAAGTCTTATAGTAAAATAAAACATGCCATTGCGAATTACCTTTTTTATTTTTTCCAACCACAAGGTTAATAATTCGTTGCTACCACATCCAGCTCACAAGTTATCTTTGTATTTTAAATAGTTAGGGTTTTACACAGGACTAACAGCGGGCACCGGCAGCTTTGCCAAAATGATAAAACCTTTTTGTGCCCTTAGAATTTGATTTACAGTTCAGCTGTCGGGGACTACATTTTTTTTTTTTATTTAACAGCATGGGTAGCAAGTGTAAAATTATATAATTTACAGTTTCATTAAAAACTAGCTTTTGCCTGCGGCTTCGCTCGCGTGTTTATTTTATTTCTAATGACAAACATATACGTAGGTATTGACTATGCAGACGATTTTTCGTCATGCGATACTAACCCGCATCATAGCCCGCGTTTAGACGCGACGCGCTGCAAACGCCATGCATTCGCAGCCTGTGTACCTTTGTGTACGTGAATTGCACATTTTGGGCATTTTCCAAATATGCATCCAAATATACCTTCTTCCGACGGGGATGAACTTCGTGAATAGAGAAGGTCATGAAAGGTACACCAAAAAGCTTCAGCGTTGATAGCCATTGGCTTGGAATTTGATAACCTCTCGTACCGGTCGCTTTGCAGTGCAAACATGTTGCAAGTTGTAGGGGACCCAAGTAGTAGTTTAGCCAGCTACGAAAGGCTGCCCCGCCGCTTGTGAAAAATCCTGAAATGATCCATTGGGCCGGCTGGCGACCGGATGTGAGGAACTGATGTATTATTTCAGGGGTTTCGGGCGTCCCCGCGGTCTCCACGCAAGTTCTTCAATGGCGTAGTTATGCCTTGACTTCCGTGGGTTAGCCATTCCGACATCTCGTTTGCTATTACTCGTCCAACCTATTCACAAAAACACATCATGAAAAAAGTCCAAAGAAGATATAAGTTAAAACGGCAGATGCACGTCCTCACACTTAAAGTGGATCTTGCGAATATTCGCGGGATTCACTCCAATCTCCAACCGGTCCATTATCATCTGGAGACCTCTAAGCCCCCACTTGTTCTTCTTGTCGGAGACGCAGATAGGATGTCCAGCTGATACGGCGTACTTGGATTACCCAGGCTATATCTTGGGAGCATCTATTTATCCCAAATGCCGGCGTTTGTGTATACGCCCGTGATGATATTTGCTGTCTGCGTCTCCGAAATCTTGAGCACCCTAACTTCTCAGTGATTTGGGTGCTGGTGGCATAGAGAAAATTATGTATGCTTGTGTGTACCGCTCACACAGCGGAGATCGGGGGACGACTTTATTGGTAGACTATCTACTACTTGCTGCCTCACCTATATATATATATATATATATATATATATATATATATAGGTGAGGCAGCAAGTGTGGCCCAACAGCGTTACCCGTATGCTCAATTGGTGTTTTTGGGGGATTTTAACGCCCACCACAAGGAGTGGCTTGTCCCATACCAAAAAACCGACCACGCTGGTAGAGAGACGCGAAAGCTTGCTCTGGTGTTAGATCTCTCTCAGCATGTGCAGGAGCCGACACGGGTACCTGACCGTGACGGTGACACTGCCAACTGTCTCGACCTGTTGATGACGACTAAACCAGACCGATACTCCGTATCAGTATCCCCATTGGTAGCTCTGATCACTGCCTGGTTAAGTCCGTCTCAGTGTATTCCCCACCTGATCCTTGCCTTAAGGGAAATAGGCGCGTGTGGAGATACAACTCAGCAGATTGGGACGAGATGCGGCAATTCCTTGCATCGTACCCTTGGCGGCAAACATGTTTCACCTCCCAGGACCCGTCGACTTGCGCGTCTGCTGTTACAGAGGTAATATGTCAGGCAATGGAATATTTCATTCCATTCAGTGACAAGACTCTTTCCAGCAAAGCTCAGCCTTGGTTTCGATCCAGCGGTGGTCATGCTGTAGCTCTAAAGCGTGCGGCATATCTAGACTGGGCTGATGCTCGAAAGCGCAAGTCTTCTGATATTCGGGCTAAGAAGAGAAAATTTAACGTTGCCGCTAAGACCTGCAAGAAGGTACTTGGGAAGGCCCATTTTGATCACGTAAGTCGAATTGGGGCCAAACTGGCTTCATACCCCGCGGGTAGCAAAGCTTTTTGGTCCCTGGCCCAGTCGGTCGAAGTAAACTTCTGCCACCCCTCACTGCCACCATTGCTGAAACCTGATGGATCACTAGCTCAAACTGCTGGAGACAAAGCGAATTTATTTGCTTCTCTTTTTGCAGAAGCCTCGCATCTAGATGCTTCTGGCAAGACACCTTACTGCCTTCCTCATTGCGGGGTTTTTATGCCCGAAATTCGCATTCGCCAGAAGGAGGTTTTCAGAACGCTTCGAGCTCTAGATGTGAACAAGGCCAGTTGGTCCTGCGATTGTGTTGAAAAACTGTGCGCCCGAATTGTCTCCCATCTTAACGCGTTTGTACCGCCTCTCTCTTCACTCAGGTAAAGTTCCGAAGAGCTGGAAGCTTGCCAATGTACAACCAGTACCAAAGAAGGGTAGTCGTGCTGATCCGGCCAATTTTCGTCCCATTTCGATTACCTCCTTACTCTGTAAGTGTATGGAGCGTGTCATAAACATTAGGCTCTTGACATACCTTGAAGACAATGATCTTCTCAGTGACCGGCAATACGGATTTCGCCGAAACCGGTCTACTGGGGATCTTCACGCGTATGCCACTCACGTACTGAGCGAAGCCATAGAGATGCATGGTGAGGCGCTTGCCGTCTCCCTTGACATATCGAAGGCATTTGATCGGGTCTGGCACGATGGCCTTTTAAACAAGCTTCCCTCATATGGTTTACCTGTTGGCTTATGCAATTGGATAGTTGATTTCTTGAGGATTCAAGTAGTCTTAGAGGGCTGCTCGTCTGATCAAATGGCTATCAATGCCGGTGTACCTCAGGGATCGGTTCTGTCGGCTACACTGTTTTTACTGCACATTAATGACCTTCTGAAGCCCGGTACCTTTGGGTATGCTGATGACTGTACTGTAGTTGAGAGATAGATACACTTCGAATGCTCAAGCCAGCTGTGACGCTGTCCAGTTTCAGAGAGAGGCTATGGTAGACCGTTTAAATTTAGCCTTAGAAGCCGTGTCCGATTGGGGCGATGCTAACCTGGTTAAGTTTAATGCTACTAAAACGCAAGCGTGTTTGTTTTCTGCTAAAAAGAGTCCTCTACACCGATCTCCGTCTTTCCAAAGTGTAACAATACCAATAGGCGACCATTTGGAGCTTTTGGGTGTCGAACTCACATCTAACCTGAATTTTGGGTCTTATATTGAATCCAAAGCCAAGGTAGCAGCAAAAAAACTTGGTATTTTGTCTAAGGTTAGGCGGTACTTCACACCGGGACAGCTTTTGAATCTTTATCAAGCACAGGTCCGATCTTGTATGGAGTACTGCTGCCACCTCTGGGACGGTTCTGCCAAGTATCAGCTCGAGTCTTTGGATTCAATTGAGAAACGTGCTATCAGGCTCATTGGGGATGACACTCTGGTAAAGAGTAAGCTTCAAAGTCTGGCGCATCGACGTGAGGTAGCAAGCCTGGCGGTATTCTACAGATTGCACTATGGAGAGTGTGCACAAGAACTGCACAACCTGATTCCCCCATCACCTTTCCATCACCGTACGACTAGACGATCAGCAAAGTGCCACCCTTTCATGGTTGAAATACTTCGCACAAGAACTCATTTATTATAAGAACTGCAAAGGAGTGGAATGCCCTGCCCTCGTCAGTGTTTCCGGTACATTATAGCCCCGGTGTGTTCAAGTCAAGAGTGAATAGGTATCTACTAGGCAAGCGTGCTACACCTTCGACCACATCATCGCTTTCCATCAGGTGAGATCGTGGTCAAACGATTGCCTAGTCCGTAATAAAAAAAATGATGTAAATAGGTACCTATAGCTTGGTCAATTCTCTCGTTCACACATTGCAACTCGCGCACTGAGGCTTTACCAAAACATTGTTCATGTCCGCCGGACACGAGGCCAGTTTGCGAGTCAGTTCAGTCACTGTTTTACTTGCCAAGTGTACGAATACATATGAAGACAGTTCAGTGAAGGTAAGTGTCTTCAACCTACCTGACCTATCTTCACTGAACTGTCCACAAATGTATTCGTACACGAGGCAAGTGAAAGGCCAGTGACAGAACTGACTCGCAAACTGGCTTCGTGTCCTTCGGACATCATTTTACGGAATCATAAGCGTAAGTCCTACTCGCACTTGACCGGTATTAAATTTTTGGTGTTTTACTTTATCACACCATAATCACACTAATTTGGCACTTTTATATATTTCTGTATTAACAGCGGAGAAAAAACAAAAACATTAAAAAAACACATTGTTTATAATTATGCCAAGTTGCATCAAAATCGGTTTGGTAGTTTCAAAGTGACGCGCGTTCAAAAAAAAGTTTTGTTTTACATAATTATCGATGATGAAGTTTATCGTAATTATAATTTTCAAAAAATATTTAATAGATACTAAATTTTCCACCCGCGACTTTGTCCACGCGGACTACTGTTTATCGCGAAAATAAGCATCCTAAAAACCAATGCAAAAGTAGGTATAGCACCAATGCTCTTGTTTTTTTTGACAGACTTGTTATTTCGTTCCATGATAAACGTTCCTTACAGCGAGTAATCAATATTTTCCAGCTTTCCCGTTGAAACTTAAAATTGTCCGGGATAAAAGTATCTGTTTTATTCCTGGATATAAGCTATCTCCATTCCAAATTTCATCAAAATCCGTCCAGCCGTTATCGCGTGAATGCTCCCCAAATAAACAAACAAACAGACAACGTTTCACTTTTATATATTAGTATGGATTCAGATTTCGCCCAGTTACAGTTTTATTATGGTATATATTATGATATAGAAGAATGAACTAATAGGACCGTAGTCATTTCATCTGTTGCCGGCTGTATTAATGAAACACAAGAGATAAACGTATGAACACACGCGTCGTGATTCAAAGACTGATAAAACACGTCACCTATATGTGTAGTTTTGAAAACAGCTAGACATATATAGAGTTGAATCTTACAAAAACGGATAGGTACATAATTGTAACATAGCTTAGCTATTGACTTTTCTCAACTATTCAAAGTGTACCATCTTGGCCTTCTAAGTCAAAGGAGTTCACCAGCATTTGAATAGAGGACAGGGAAACGGAGTTCATGAAATGATGACAATTTCACGTTGAAAGAAAAAACATTAAAATTATTATTACCCCATATTAATATAGTAACTAAAAAGCTACATGTGCAACCTAGGATACGTACATGGATACGGTTGAACAGTCAAACCCAGAGCCGACAAGCAGTGGACCTTTGAACCGCAAGCCTGTTAGCTGATTGTGGGCTGTCCTGTCATCGACAGTTAGCTGCTTATGATTAGTGGCGAGTCTCGTACAAGGACTATAGTTCGCATTAATTACTGATATTAAGACCGATGCCTAATTATTGATTTAGCCTAACGGTTAAATTGTGAAACTTACAACGATACCTGGCCCCGATTCTGTTAACTATTGAACCGCGATAATGCAAGTCGATCGCTTTTTTTTTTTTTTTTTTTTTTTTTTTTTTGCGAAATTTTCTCATTTACCTCTTAAAAGTACTAGAAGCGAAATATTTTGGGAATTTTTCAAATATAAAAAAATAATAAATATAAAACAAAAACGTGAAAATTTTAGCAAAATTTTCGTTTTCAGCACTTTTAAGAGGTAAATGAGAAAATTTCACAAAAAAAATCAAGCCATCGACTTTCGTTATCGCGGTTCAATAGCTAACAGAATTGGGGCCCTGGTGCACTATTATTTATTCTGTGGCCCTGGTTCCTGAACCTAGACTCCGCACCAATGACTTTTATAAGTTATGTGCGGTTTTCAATCTCTCCGTGTTTTAGAGGGCACGGCAAGCTGTCGGCCCGGCTGTTCAAAGATATGCAGGCTGAGTTCTTTTACAGTTGTATATAACAGCGGCTGTTTTACAGTTAAAGATATGAAGATATGTTAAATCCATCAAGATGTTTTCAAACATATTAAAACTGCATTCAAGGGTCTTTGAAAAAACGTTTTCTTTTGTTATGGCTAGTATTTGATCACATCTTACCTGCTTTTTAACTCCCGACGCGAAAAGAGAAGGGTGTTATAAGTTTAGGGTCTGTATCTGTGTGTGTTTCTGTCTGTAGCTCCCAAACGAATGGACCGATTTTGATCATTTTTGATTCGTTTTTTTCTGTTTGAATGCTGATGGGACTGAGATGATTCTTAGCTATAATCTATAATGGGGTGGGGGTTATATATATAAGTATTTGTGGTTGTAAGTGACGATGTGGTGAACTCACCATGTTTTGAACGGGACTGGCTTCCAATTACTAAACGTGGGTTTTTCCATAAATTCACGCCACTCAGGACACTAGTGGGGCTTAGTACTTAGTCTTCGTATCTTAGTACCAAGATTAGGAACTTCTAATCTTGGTTTAACTACAGCTATTTATTCTATGCCTTATAGAAATGTTTACTTAACAGATACTGACCTTTACATCGACCACGTGGAGAAGCGTCACGCCGGCATCGTGCAGTGCTTCGCGTGTAACCCTCTCGGATGCGCCTACGACGCCGCCCTGCTGACCGTCATACCGCTGCAGATCTCTGACCAGGTGCATAGGCATGACAAGAACTACATCGCCATGAAAAAAAGCGTCACGAGAAATAAAGTCGTTTGATTTTGATTGGTAGACTCTGATAGTTCGTGGCTTAGGCAAAATTTGAAATATATACTATACTAGTTTTCCCGCCCGCGACTTCGTACGCGCAGACTACTGCTTATCGCGAAAAAAAGTATCCTATTTTCTTCTACGATAACAAAAAAAAAACAATGGTAAAGTAGGTATAGCTCTAATGCTCTTGATGTTTTTGACATGTTATTTCGTTTCCATGACAACCACAGACCATTCTGTGATGGCAACCGATCCATAAAATGAGTAATCAACATGTTCCAGTTTTCCCACGGAAACTTTCTATTTTCCGGGATAAAAAGTATCCTATGTTTTATTCAAGGGTATAAGCTGTCTCCATTTCTAAATTTCATCAAAATCCGTCCAGCCGTTATCGCGTGAAAGCTCCCCAAACAAACAAACAAACAAACAGACAACGTTTCGCTTTTATATATTGGTATGGATGTAATACTAGATTTCTCGCCCGTGACTTCGTCCGCGCGGACTATTGTTTATCGCGAAAAAAGCATCCTATGTTCTTCTAAGATATTAAAAATCAATGCAAAAGTAGGTATAGCACCAATGCTCTTGAAGTTTTTTGACAGACTTGTTATTTCGTTTTCATGGCAACCTTTCCTTACAGCGAGTAATCAACATTTCCAGATTTCCCGCGGAAACTTCCAATTTTCCTAGATAAAAGTATCCTATGTTTTATTCTAGGGTATAAGCTATCTCCATTCCAAATTTCATCAAAATCAGTCCAGCCGTTACCGCGTGAAAGTTCCCAAACAAGCAAACAGACAACGTTTCACTTTTATATATTGGTATGGATGTATACATAGGTACCAAATTTCATTTCCATTTCACAGAATCAATAATAGTACTACATACCCACCTATGCAAAAGTATACATGACTGCTTTGATATCTCTCCACAAGTTATTCACTTTTATATCATTACAATACAATCTCGTGTGTTTTTCGACTTCGCCAAGACAAAAGCCTTTGTCGGAGAAACAAAACGACTAGATAATATGACATTCTAAAAGAAAGATTTTCTTTGGCGAAATGTTCGTGAATATCTTGTTTAGATAGACTATTTTTATCTGCACAATATCTTCGTTTAAAATTAAAATTTCGTGAGCTTGTACAAGTCTTCATTTTATGCAAGGTTTGCTCAAGTCTCAGCCTTCACATCTGATGTATAAACGTTGAAGATATCTAAATTGTTAATGTTGGTAACTTTATGATCATAACGTGTTGGAATGTTTCCCAGGACTATTCGGGCGAAGATATTACAAGGATAAAGGAGTATTCGCCACAGCCTCCAAAAAGACACAACAGAAAGAACTCAAGAAAGCATAAACGTAAGTTTAATAGGCTTCTGTAAATAAGTCACGTCACAATCCAGGTGATTATATTGCTTCTATTGAATTGATTTTCAATCAAAATTGCATGCACAGGTAGAATGATTATGTTTTTTTTGTTTTCAGCTATATTAATACCTCCATCTCGTCCAAACGTAACGCGTCTCACGGACGATAGCGTCATGGTGTCTTGGTCAAAGGCACCTAACCACGGCTTGCCCATACTCTTCTACAAGGTAAGGCTTCAATGAGGCAACCCGATTAAATATAAGATATCTACAATTCTTAAGGAAAATTTTTAATCAAGGAATGGACTCGAACCCGCTTCTTCCATGCTTCTGCGCGGCACATGCTTCTACCAGTTCAGCCACCGTATGAACTACAATGTTATACAAATTTTTCCTTCAGTTTCTAAAGCCAGTTACAATTTTATAACACTCGTACCATAGACGTAGATAACAATGGTCCTATGCTCTTAACATAAACCTGATATACAGTTGGATTGTAACAGAACTCTTGAAGTTGTTTCAGTCCTCTCTAATTGGAAAACAGGAGCAAAGCAAACGCCTGACGAAATCGATATCTTCGTCTAACGAATGAAAGGCGATATTGTAGACATAATAATTGCATGGGTTACCCGCATATAAAAGCTCAAGCTCAGACAGTCTATACACAAAGCCAGACAGAATTTTAATATTTTAATGCAGTCCCATCTCCACAGAATAAGTAATCACCTATGAGTCTTTGACTTCTAAAACTTATGAATCTGCCACCAATGTCATTCACTATTCATGGCAAGGGGATTGAACAATTAGTTTTAAAAATTTAATTGGTTTAATAATCGACTTTCTCAATTCGACTGCACATTTTCATTATGCGTGTATGTTCACTACAGCACATGCACATGTTGTCATTTTATATCTGCGTCATTTGTGAACTGATTAGGATGATTACCTTTGTATTTGAAAGCTGGGTGCCTTTGTATTTGTTACCTCCAGTGCTGTCAGTGTGGGACCATACTGTGTTAAATAACATAGGGAGGCTGTGTTAGCTTGAAACGCGCGCTGCGACATGTTCATGACAAATCGCGAGGAAAGTTCGTAAAAAGGCGTAGGGAAACCATCCGTGCTGCCCTATACTAAGGTATATTTTATGTTAAATAAGGAAAAAATTAAAAAAAAATTTTTTTTAAAGATCTATTTGACCTATCCTGAAATCCTTTCAGCCAGATAGCTAATCGGAAGTGCTCAAAATTTGAATTGCAAGATTCCAGGACAGACAGAAATACATAGATACATACATACAAGTGAAGTTAAATAAAAGCTTTAAAAATAGTAATCGTGACGAATAGGTTTTTATTTTGTGCACTTGATGCTTTATATATGACCTACCTAATACCTATCGTTCGAATATGCAAACTGGCGACACTGAATTTCGCACAAAATGTGGTTCTCCCTATTTCGATCCTTTCCCACTTCGGTGGGTATAATATATACGTATTTAATTACATTAGTTCCGTAGTTTTTGAATTGAATGAGTATCGTATACAGGTCCAGTACAAAGAGGCGTCGAACATGACCAGCATGCAGTGGAACACGGCCAACCACGAGATCCCTCCGCACATACACTCGCACGCTATCGATGGCCTCATTCCGGACAAGTACTACAGGTGAATTCTACGAGAAGAGATTCTTTGTAATGTTAGGGGAGCCAAGTGGACGGAGGCGTATATATAATTTTGTGTGATAATTCACCTATACTCGGGGTTTCTTTAAGGGATCGTATCTGAAATTTTGTGATCCGGCAGAGAACGAAAGTCACCGACATAGATAAAAAAAATAGAAAACTGAAGTGGCAATGTTTACTTGTCGTATGAGGTAGTGCTGGCCTCTGGTGTCAGAGTTGTCAGGCCGCCCGAGGGCCTCTGGCATGGCTTAACGACTGCTATTAATCAATAACAGCCGGAACTGACAGCTTAACGTACCTACCCTCCGAAGCACGGAGCGATGGGAAACCGCACATAACTTAGAAAAGTCATTGACTCAGAGCCGTGGACCGAACCCGGTATCTTTGGATTCTTAGTTGCACTGTTGAACCGTTAGGCCACCTTCTCTCACTAAGTAAACAGAAGTGGCAATTGGCTGGTCACATACGTCGAAGAACCGAAAATCAATAGGACAGGCGAGTTCTTGAATGGAGACCACGTATAGGTAAACGTAGTGTAGCGCTTCGGCCCGATGGAGCGACGACCTGCACAAACTAACTGGTAGCCAAAGATCGGGCTCAGAGACGCGCACTAGGAGAGGCCTATGTCCAGCAGTAGACTAATGCCAGCTGTTGATTATGATGATGGTAAATTCACCTATTTTCCTATTGCAATTATCACACTAATATTGTCGATGCGAAAGTTTGTATGATTGTTACTCACACGCTCAAAGGGCTGAACGGATTTGCCTTGGTTGGAAGTAGCTTATACCCTGGATTAACACATATGCTACTTTTTATCACGAATAATGCACGGTTCCTGAGGGACGCGGGTGAAACTGTGGTCGCAGCTAGTTTACCTATAGTTTTTGATATGTCTAGTGACGAATGAAATGTTCCTTAGGTTCCGAGTGGCAGCAGTGTACTCCAACCAAGACAACAAGCAAGGCAAGAGCAGTGCCAAATTCTACCTGCAGCGAGGAGGGACCCTGCAGAAGCCGCAGCCTCCGGATCTCTACACTGTTGCGGCCTCGTCTCCTAACAGCTTGCAGCTCGAGTGGATTGTGAGTAGCTGTTTCAACCGTGCATTCAATCATTCAGTATTCAGTATCCGTTCCATTTGTTCATTTCACTCAGGATGCTTCCACTCAATTATTGTTCCACTCATAATTTTTTCCAAACATTTATTATTTCATTCACACATTCGTTTAATTAATTACTTTCTTTTTGTTTAATTATAAAGTATTAAAATTAGGTTTCGAGTTTTTAATTACTGACGAGTGAGTCGGGACCGTAGCTGCCAAACAAATGGACCGATTTTGATGAGGGTTGTTATGTTTGAAAGTGATCGAGATGCTTTATAGCTATAATGGGAGGACTTACCTTTATAGGCGGGGCAGATAGGCTGTTATAAAAAAAGTGCTTGTTGTATCATGGTTGTTGTACAGCTCTTTTATAGGTACAGGTAGGTTTCCACTATAAAAGAAAGAAATAAAGTACAAACCTAACGCTCTCCTGCAGTGGAAAACTGGGCCGGACAACGTGTCGGCCACGGGTTTCTACGTGTACTACCGCCAAGTGGACACAGCCGGCGAGTACGAGAAAGTTCTCGCACAAGTCGGCGCAAGATCGCTATCACTGGACCACCTGCTGCCTGACACGGCGTACGAAGTGAAGATGCAGGCATATACTGCGCAAGCGCCTTCTGCCTTCAGTACTATAAAGGTAAGTTCTTGCACAGGTCGGCGCAAGTCTCGCTATCAGTGTACCGCCTGCTGCCTGACACGGCGTACGAAGTGAAGATGCAGGCGTATACTGCGCAAGCGCTTTCTGCCTTTAGTACTTTAATGGTAAGTTAATAATAGTTGGGTAAAATAGCCTATGACACTCTTGCGATGAAGACGAATCGACTGAAACCTTGCTTGTCAAAAAGGGACCAAGTTTTTAGTTTGAAAACTTAACCCTTCCTTTGCTTCAAATTCAATTTGGCGGTATGGAATCCGCCTTTGTTTTAAACATTCTCGGGCCTCCCATAGAACGCCATAACGAGCGGTTGCTCGCTAGCGCTAGCAGCTGGAAGCCACGGTATGCAAACAGCGAGAGAAGAAGGCGTATGTTCAGCTGCAGACGTCTCCAGCTGGATTATAATTACAACATAGTTAAACTGTGACATGACCTGACGATGTATACCTATCTCATTCAAACTCTCGGTTATTCAAACTGTTTTTGCTCATCTATCGGACTATTTTTAAAGCGTGTTTTTTTTTCCAGGTAGCCAAAACCCTTCGCTCGCCGACTGGTTCGGCGATCACAAGTGAGGCGCCACCGTCCGACGTGTCCGAGTCGAAACGGCCCGACGCGTTGGTGACGGCGGGCGGCGCGATCGGTGCGGCCGCCTTGCTGCTCATACTGGCAGTCACGCTGCTTCTCTGCAGGAGGGCGAAGCGAGTGCCTGCTGATAGTAAGGATCTAGTTAAACACAAGTGAGGCGCCACCGTCCGACACATGTCGGTGTCGAAATGCTCCGACACATCGGCGGTGGCGTTCGGCATCTCAGTCCTGATTCTGTAGAAGTACTGTCTACTATTCTGTAGGACCTGATGATTTTGAACTATTATTATGGTTATCAAGAAGAGACTTTGTCATCAAACTCCAGGTTCCAATCCCTCAAACTTGATGCTGCAGGGGTATTGTCTACGTACTCGTACAATCCGTGACCTTTCAAGATCTGCTAATCTAGCTTTGTTATGAAAAATAACAGTGTTCAACTTAAAAGTTTGTGTTACCTATAACTAACTTGTTTTATACTTTTGTTGTGGCAAACTAAGAGACTGAAAATTAACAATCTAAACATTTCATCGGAATAAGCAGACCGTACCATTGCCACATTTGTAATAGATACTTGCAGCAGTGGCTCGGTTTTTGTGTTACACTCGTATTCTGAATTGTTACCTCGAGATTTCCTAGACTTCTGACTCCTAGAATACACTTTTGCGTTTTAGTATTTTAACGATCGTGGTGTTTTTTGAACATAGACAACTGCATTATTACTCACGTACTTGAGACAGACTTGTTATTATTTCGTTTCCATGTAATTCTATCTGTATTTTTGATACCTTGGGTTAAATAATTGCAAAATTTGTAGGGATAAGTTTTGAAAAATTAAATACTGCCCATGTTACTCGCTGATATTGTATTATTTACAAACAAACAATTCATTACAAACAAACAAACATACAAACAATCAAATCTTTCCTCATTATAATATTAGTGTATTATGGCATGGCAGTAGCGGTGTATTTAAAAAACGCTGGGAATAGTTGGTGATGACTGTAGCCATTATACTGAAAACGCAACTTGGTCGGAGTTATGAAACTATTTATTTTCTTTTCAGAAGAAAAAGGTGCAGTGCCAGAAACAGGGGGTGCTAATGGCTACATTCCTGCAAAGGTGCCGATTACTATCACTGCCAATCCAATGCACTCTGAGGTTAGTACTTGCGATCATTTGCTGAAATATAATTTGAAGTCAAGTATCCGATAAAATATGCTTGAAATGTTTTTTCTTTCTATTTTTTATAGAGTGGCGACGGTGGGGTAGAAATGGCATTTTTACACAACAACAACACTGGCAATAACGATGATACTTTACCACATTCGAGGAAAAACGGACCCGCGAGACAATATGTGTGAATGCAAAATAGACTTTAACGCATTACATTAAGCTTTATATTGAAAGACTCTCAGCTATTTTTGTGGACGCAAGCGTCGATATCAACCACTTTGGTAGGAATTGTATTGGTGTTGCCTAAAACGAAAAGTTCTACTATCTTAGTAGTAAATGATATTTGTTTGGAAATATGTTGTGATATGAATATTGATGGACTTCTTCGCCATACTTTGTGTATGAACTTAATGACAGTACAAAAATGTATTTTTACGTCAACCTAGTGTATTTTGTGAATTCGTTAAAAATGTATTAGAATAAAATAATGCAACTAAATTTAATTACGTACTTACTAAACTTATTAATAAAAAATATGATCGAAATGCAATAACGTAGTTTAACCCTAAAAAACCTGAATGACCTATGTAAATTGTTTATTGCGCTTTCGAAATTGTTTGAGTTATTGATTTGACTTGTGCTGATGTAAGTTAGAATTAAGATTTACTATAAGTTTTGAAAACATTTATTTATTTAAATTTTATTGATAAGATAAGTTGTAAGGAGAGATCTAATATAGAAACTTGCAATGAAAAACGACAAACACTTTTGTGTGATATAGTGCTGCCAGCAACATTTGCTAACATGAAGGCAATGTACTTAAATATGTATTTACTGCGCTGTATATTCTTTTACATTTAATTTCCTATTTACTTTTTATGACATTTCTTTATTGTTTATTTTGTTATTATTATTTTCTAAGGTTGTGAACCGATGCAGGCATTTATCAATAGATTTTACTGACATTATGTTATTTTTTATGATAAATATGTGAGCATGTAGAATCTCATTCTAATTCCAGTTACGTTCTTTATTTTTTTTAAAGCATCAACGTACCTTTGATAAGAATATGACACTCGTAGTAGTATTAATAGTTGATAAATTAATCATACGATCTGATTTTCACTACATATTATGTTTTTACATCAAACTAAAATATTTCCTAATCATATATAAACGTAGACATCCGCTCATTACTCGCAAATAAGACTGAAAATATATTTTAGAAATATAGTTTACACTTAGATAGTTTTTTTTATGAAATTGATAAAAATATAACAATACATTGTAAAAAAAAGAGTTCGATTGTCTACAAAGCCATAATTTATGAAATATGCGCAGGAATTAACGTAGTCTTAACCTCTAAGAGATTTCCAGTAAAAACAGCTTCGTCGTGTCTCAGTACATCGAGAAACATTCTTTGTTTTAGTTGGCCTTATTTTAGCCAAAAACTTTATTTTTTTGGCTTTTGGTCTGAATCTGATACTGTTCATTTGAAAACGTCACTAAGTATAAATAATTACGTATTTTAACTTCTATGTTATTAGATAGATGTACCACAATTAAAAAAGGTTACTGGCGTAAAGTTATTGGGGCGACAAGAACTAGACAATTTCATGCAAAAGTTAATTTAAAAAGTTAATTAGTATAAAACGTATGTTGTCTTACTGCATGCAGAGCAAAGGCGAGGCCCCTCGCAGCGAGCTTAAACAGAATAATGTGCTATTTATATTTAATGCTAAGCTTTTAATAAGCTTTTATAAGTACCGGATTCCGGCTCTTGTTTAAATGAGAATCTAATAAAGTAGCTCCATACAACCCATGTGTATTCAAAACATGCAAGCAATTAAATTAATTTAATTTATAAGTCGCAATGTTTTATTCATAAATAATCCCTAATTATCTTCAAGCGTAGTCACAGATAAATATAATAAAACGAGCGAGCCTTACAGTAGTCGCATATGATATGATGTGTAATATCTGACATATCACCTTGGTATTAAACGACATTAACATATTCTAGCACTGTGAATCAGCAACTACTTCATCTGCCCTATCTGATCTTACTTTTCGTCAGAAAATTGTATGTCTTGATAGCTCAGCCGGGAACCGTTTGGTTCGGCTGATAGTCTGAGGTACTTTAGATCTATTCTCGACTCAAGTGTTTATTTTTCACTATATGTATAAAAAAAAGTAAGTGCTTCTAGCTTGAAAGCACCGCGCGCGCTCATTGGTCAAATCAAATTGCGTGCGCTTCCTCGTTTTCCTGCTTACGATTACATATTGTCTAACACTTTTCACGAAATCACTCCCATAGATATCAGGAAAGGGAGCGAAAGATATTACACATCAAAGCTTCACGTGTGTCACCAACATCGAGCCGAGTAAGTTCGCGATAAGATACCCAGCCCCATTGACCCTATTAAATAAAAGAGGACGGGGCAACCTAGAACTTCATGTAAACTACACCCGGACTAGATAAAACTACAGGAAAACATACCCACACAGCTAAATTTGCACTATCGTACACTTCATGCACCAACAACAAAAATAGAGAGACATACGCAGATAGAAGTGCAAAAGAGATAACATTCATTCTCGAATCTTGAACCGGCAATCGATTCGGGTATCGGGTAAGTTCGTCTTAGTCCGTAAACATAAAGTAATGTAAGAAACCGTCAGCAAATAAGTTTCAATGAAATAAAATAACATTAGCTTTTACCGCGGTTTTGAACACCAATGTAAAAAAAAATTGTTAAGTTTGGTAGTTTTTTGTAGTAGGTACTTAAAACAGCGGTGTTAGTGTGTGCTTGAGTAACAATATTTGAACATTTTATCGTTCAATAATACCATTTACGAAAGTTTGTTTTTATGTAACACAATCACGCTCGGACTGCTGATAAGACTATGATGAACGTTATAAAAAAACTCGATTTCTTGGCCATAAATAAAACTAGTGTCAATCGATAGGGAAAATTATAAGAAACAAAAAGTGTTCTATGAAAAATCGTGTTATACTTTAAGACCTTTTTGGGTTTATTTTTCGTCCAACTTCGCGGCAATATTAATATGTCGTGCAATTATGGGATGGCGCATGTTAGATTAGTTGTTTGTGACATTAAGTTCATCAGACCCCCTCATCCCTTCCTGACCAAGACTGAAAATCAATATTGCAACTTTATGTTCCTAACGCATGTAAAAGACGAAAAAATATTTTTATACCCAAATATGTCAGAAAATATATCAACTAGGCAGTTTATTAATACACTTTATGATTATTATATTTTTTGCTGTCTATTGACACGAACTCATGAATGGCCAAGAAATCGCATTTTTTTTTAAAATTCGCTGCTGTTTATGTATGCCAATAAGGTAATATGCTCTTTAATATAGGCAAATACATATCACCTACCCAAAAATATGGACCTACGCTTTTTAATATCTTCCTATATCCTTTGTGAGTTGTATACAACAGGAGGAGAGGTGGTTGTAGGTTGTTGTGAGGATATAGGAAGATATTAAAAAGCGTAGGTCCATATTTTTGGGTAGGTGATATGTATTTGCCTATATTAAAGAGCATATTACCTTGAACATATGTTCTGATTTGAAGTGTATTGAATATAATCAACTGTTATTGTTGGTTAGCCAATCTGGCTCTTCCCCATAGACAACTGCATATTACTAGTACTCTAGACAGACTATTGACGAACGTCGCAATTAGCGCATTTGATTATCGCCATTTTGGCGCTGTTGGCGCTGATAGCAGTACTTTGGCAGTCGTGAGCGTCCACGGAACTAATGTATTTACTACGTACGTAATTTACTTTTTTTTGTACTATTGTACGCTCAGTGGGGCGCTTTGAATTGGCACAAACGAAAGTACGGAAGAGCCTATCCATAGGGTTCAGTGCTCTTCCCTCTGTCTTCTGACAACTTGTAGCCACTTATGTTTCCACAGTTTGTCTTTAGGAAACCTATTAATAACAATTAACATATCAGTGGGTGTAGAGAAGACAAAATAAACATGTGAAGAAATATCAGGAACATGTTAGAAAGTATCTATTATGTTGACGCTTCTAATATAAACAAGGGGCAAATACCTAAAGGTAAAAAAGGAATTAAAATAAAATAATTTTAAGTGAATAAAATCAATTCTAGAATCTATGAAATTTTATTCTTCCTGACGGTACAAAGAGATCAGCAGCCCGATTCCATAACTTGGCTACAATCGGATTATCACTTTTTTCATAGCAAATTCGACTCAATCGCAAGGCATTAGTGGCTGCGATACTGAGAATTCGATTGAAGCCAAGTTATGAAATCGGGCTGCTGGGCCCTATTTCATAAAGCGACAAATTTTAATAAATCTACAAATATTAGTCGAATATGCAAAACCTACGTGTCATATAACAAAAATGTACGACATTTCTATAGTTTGACTGACAATTGTCGGTTTGATTGATATTTGTCAATGTACCATAGTTTTATGTAATAGGGCCTTGATCAAACTTTTATACGCCTTTTGTCTTGTCGCACTCTTACGAATCGTATATTTCTGTCCCTTTCTGCAAATGCCGATTTTCAAACAATATCAATCAGTAGAATTTTAAAGAAAATTATGATTTATAGTACTTACGAGTGAAAAGTAATGCAGTGCAACTTATTTTTGGTTCTTGAGCTAATTGTACACCTTATAAAAAAACAGGAAGGCATTTTTGCTGCTAATTCCGAATAATATGTGGTAAAGTACAGGCACGTGTTATACCAACGCAACTCCGATTACGACTGAGGCCAATTGTGTGCGTTGCACCTAATATACGCGGTCCATGCTGAGTAGTTGGTCCCTAGTCCTCCTTTGTTGAATAGGGTCGATGCCCAGCCCTTAATTTTTTTTCCTTTGCTTTGTCAATGGTAGCATTTCTTTCCACTTTACGCATAATTTCTAAAAAAAAAAAAATTATTGTACGATTGAAACCTATTAGCGAAGGAAGGACAAACATTTTGTATGAGCGTAAACATATCTTTTGCAAATTATATCAATGAAAACACAAAAATATGGACTTTCGAAATTTTTCTATTTTGACAACAACTCTATTTTTTTAAACAAGTTCCTACTTTTTTTCTAAAAAACTGACATGTGTGCTTCAAGAAGGTTGTGCGTCGTCTACACCTATATATTCTGTTAGCAGTTCATGGTTCAGAAAATTAATCAAAATTACACAAATGTAAAATTTCCACAAGCGTTGCGCATCTACGGGCTGGGGATACAAAAAGTCGGCTCGCGGCTCTCAGTGCTGCCACACGTACGAGCCGAGACGAGCTACGAGCAAGATTTCAAACCGGTTGGATCGCCGACGATTAGCGAGGCGGTTTTTAAGTACGCGTACGCCTGTGTGTCACCGGTAAGTGACACACAGGCGAAAAAGGTCGTCAAGCCTTAAGGCGGGCTTTTAGCACATTTGAAGGTTTTTGAACCTCTGTAAATAGACGAAAATATAAAAAATATATGAAATAAAATGTTTTATTAAATTTGAATATACACTCTAGAAATTGTAAGTGATAAAAACGTGATTGAGAATTGTTGGCTCGATAAAAAATAATTCCAAAGAGCACTCTAAATCGGTATTTAAAAAGTGTCCTGTTAAGTGATACTATCATAAAGCCATGTGAAAGTTATTCCAATAGACGTGGCTTTTTATTCTTTAGACAAACAAACAAACATATTCTAATTTCGTTCTTATTTTTTTCCAAGTAGGAAAAACAACCAAAATTTTGCATTTCGAGCACTAGTCGTCGTCTGTGTCGTTTGCAAAAATACCCCTCGCGCTTAGTACATGTATGTTCATTATAGCGTAGAGCCGTAAATAAATATTTGGCGTAGTAAAGTTATCGTATAGGTAAAAATTGTGAGTAACGTATTTTTATTCATTGATGTTGATTTATATTGTCCAAAATGGGTAAGAATAATAAAATAATTCAGATTGGAACTGAAAATTAAATTTATATATTAAATAAATATAATAGATACTTACACCTGTCTCTATCGATAATAGGTATATACTGAAAAAGTTGTAAGTAGGTAATTTTTTTTATAATAATAATTAGTAGGTTAGTATTTTGATTTTTAATTAAGTCGTTAAAAAGTTTGTTACAAAAAAATAACAAATAATACTTACCGATACATAATCAATTACCTAACTCATTTATTTACAGTATATTATTTACGTTGACGACCTACATTGTTTAGGTAAGCATGCCACAGTATAAAAAGTACAGTAGGTAAGATTTTCTGAACAGATTGTTACTTAGTTAAAATTATTTGCTCCATTACCCCAAACTAATACTTAGGTCAGTAATTCAGTATAATAGTTCGCCAATTCTTGGCCAATTGCTAGTAAAGGTATTTTTTTTTATTTGATATATAACTGAATATACACATTTCGCCATTTTTCGACCCTAAATCCAGTTTCGTCCACCTGCTGACTAGTTTTCGACCAATCACTGAAATCAAGGATAAAGTAGAAACAATATTTTGATAAACCTGCACTACACTGCTCTCGAAGTTGCTTCGACAAAGTACGGTTTGAAGTTGACCGAAGTTCGAAGTACGTGACTACTCGTGCAACTTCGCGAGGAGCTCAGTCGCCCGGCGGCGCCCACCCTCTATGCATCATGGATAATGTTCGAATGGCAGCTGCTTTTGCAATGTTTTTTTCTCGCGTAGGTATTATATCTACGTATATACTACAAAAAATAATAATTTAATAATGATGGATGATTGCAATGCACTGGAACAGAACTATTTTATTAGAATAAACAAGGCACAATAAATTTTAACATTACCTTTAATAATTTTTATCACTTGAATTTTTCGAAGTAGGCCGAGTAGTGTAGTGAGACGCTTCGTTATAGAACTTCGGGACGCTTCGAGTCCTTTGACTCGGGCGCAAAAACCGACAATAATTGGAAGTCGCCCGAGGCGAGCCAAGGTTGCACGAAGCGAACCGAAGTGCCCGTCTACACTCTCGTGTTCGCTTAACTTCGATCAACTTTGCGAGTAGTGTAGTGGGCGTTATAGACGTTGGTAATTTTAACAAGTAAAAATTGTTATAACAATACAAAAATCCCGACTGGCGTGCAGGCGTGAGGCGCGGAAAACACGACGCAAACATATGCTCGTGTTTTTGCTTTTCAGCCGCTCTAGCGGACGGACCTGCAACCAATTATTTTTTTTATTTGCAATTTTACTTACATATTATACTTTAATAGTTGCAATTGCAATATTGGACTATAGTACTAACGTGAAAAGTCTAAAATTGAAAATTTTGTAAGAAGCTTAAAAGACATTTGCTACTATTTAGGAAAAAGAATTGTATATTTTTGGAATGGTCCTTTAAAGACCTTAATTTTGATACCTCACTTTATAGGTTTGGATCATTGTATGTTCCGTATGTTCTTGACACTTTATATATTCACGTACACCTTTACGTCTACAACGGTCGTGAAACGACTCGTGAGACTACTTTGGTCCCTTTCGCTCTGTGAATCAGGCAGCGGGTGGCGTGATGACGGCGCACGTTGGCGGGAAAAAAGGGCTTGGAGGCGCGCTCAGCTCAGCGTGCAGCCAGTCTTCGTTCGGACTTCTGACCGACCACTCGTCTTAAAAGTGAAACGTTCGCGCATGAAACACAGTGATTTTATATATTTTAAATTATTTGTTAAATAGTGTGATTGTTAAGTGTTTAAAAATTATATGATCAATATTACGAACAAAGTGTTATCATTATGGAGAATAAGGATCGAGAAGGAGCCGCGTCACTGATACTGCAGTCAGCAGTATCGATTTCCGACATATAGTACTCTCATGATTAATACGAATCCAATGGATACCTCATTTATTAAAATCTATTAAGCCGTTTAGCCAAAAATTTCAGCTCCTAAGGCACGCCACTGAGTTCGGTCTTCAGCTCTCCACGTCCATTTTCTTCCAGACGCTTTTCACAAGTCGTTACTCCACCTGGCCACAGAGCTTCCTACACTACGTTTGCCTAAACATGGTCTGCACTCGAGAACTTATCTACCCCAACGGTGATCGGTTCTTCGGGAAATGTGACCTCTGAGCGCCCTTAAATTTGTGGACTAGTTTGACCATGAGTGTTCGGCTCCGTAGGTCATGACTGGTAGGACACACTAATTGAATACAAATACATTTGCCTTCAGGCAATGTGGTATGGACGACGAAAAGACCTGACAAAGCTTGCCGAATGCTGCCTAGCCCAGCTGAATTCTTCTGTTGGCTTCCTTCTCAAAGTTATTCTTACCTAATTGCAATATTTGCCCAAAATAAACATATTTTCGGCAAACTTCAAAAATAAACACCATTCACTGCAATCGGTTTTGGCTCAGAAAGATCATTCAACGTGATCTTGGTCTCAGCTATGTTCATTTTGAGAGCGATGCGTCGAGAAGCTTCATCTAAGTTGGTCAGAAAACTTTACAAGTCTTGCAGCGACTCCGTTATTAGGACTGTGTCATCTGCAAATCGTTAGTGTGAAATGTTATTGCCATTGATATTAATTCCAATCCAGCGCTTTAAACATATCTTTCAAGGCATTAGTGAACAGTGTCAGGGATATAACATCCCCCTGTCTCATTCCCCTGCGCAGTTGGATATGTTTAGACTGCTGGTTTTGTACTTGAACAATTGCCGTATAAATGGCGAGGATAACACAAAAAAAAATGCTGTGATTTGATGAGAAGAAATAAATAACATCAGCAGACCGTTGATGTGAACTCTGATTTTAGTTTCCATGCTTTTATTTCAATATAGGTACAACACGGTACACTTATGAGCGTCAACAGAGAAAACATAAAATACAAATCTATTATAAACAACAAAAATATGTATAAATTAAAGAATTAAAGTCAATTAATGCTGTAAAAATTATCTTAGAGTTTAGTACTTATGCTTCAGTCCAAATTAAGCCATGAAGCCTTGTCACACTAAAAAAACTTTAACACTATAATATGCATTTTGCATTAAAAAGTCCTTTACTTTAGTTTTAAACGCTGTCATTTTGAATTAATTGTATTTTTTTCATAAGAAGAAGCCTACGTGCAGCTGTGGACAGATATCTAGGCTGATGATGATGATGAAATCTAAAGAGAAGCAACTAAAATATTCCGATCCACTCGTTCGCACAAGCCGCCTCTCACTTACACCATGTTAATGCCGATCGGCCGCCACATTGCAGCAAGATCTAGACCTTGTTCGTCGTTTCAATTCTGTCAAGTTCTCATGAATCATCAAAAACAATGCAGTCTTTTGTGATAAAATTGTGTATCAATCACAAATTATCCACTCGCACAAATTATTCACTCCATGTGAATTATAAAAACGAACATAGTTTTAAAAAAAGGATCTGTTAAGTTTTGATAGCCTAGTTGTTTTTGGCAGTACAAGTTTATACTTGTGCCTTGTCTCATAGTTGTAACGTTGTCAGCATGTTGTAAACCTGTTTAAATGTTTCCGAGCGTACAGAATATTCAAGAGGACTGTTAAAATTTTCATTTGTAAAAAGTCGTTTCTTAGCGATTCTCTAGGGCTAAGCCTATAGATAGCCCTTACAGCTCGTTTCTGGAATAGAAAAATTCTATTGGTGTCGGTAGCATTGTCCCAGAGCAATAACCCGTACGACATTACAGAGTGAAAATATTGTGAAACCTTTTAGTTTATACACACATTAAAAATAATATGCCATATCACACTTTTTCGAATTTTAGCCGTTCTTCCAAATCCGTTCAGCTGATATAGATAACATAGTTTCAATCATAAATATGCACACAAACTTTATTAGTATGTTATTATTACAGCTATACGTTTATTAGCTGCGCCCAGTGGTTTTACCTGCGTGGAGAAATGATGATGGATGATGATGATAACATATACACAATTTCATCAAAATCCATTCAGCCATATCAGAGCTTAATGGTAACACATAGGTATACTAACAAATATGAATGTTTATATCTGAAATAAATCAAATTGAATATACATAAATGCACACAAACTTTTGAATATTTATTATAAGATTAGATTGCAATTACAATAATAATTCAGACCTAGGTACCTACATAACAATTAAACGTATTCAGTAGAAAAGCAAATTTATTTTCTCTTTTGTACCGACCCAATATAGCGAAAAGCTAAACCAGATTATACCCTAACCCGATAGATATATCTTCTGCATTTACTATACTGTGGCAGGCCTAAAAGCGCAGGGCCTCCCCACTCGCACCGTGTTTCTCGCTCGTTGCGTCTTTACGTTCGAAACATTTGCGGGGGCTGAGGAAATGTTTTCATACCTACATACTGCCCTAAAAGAGCGCCTTAAGTACGCGTACTTACTCGCATGTCTATCACCCCTAACATGCCAGGCTCGGCTCGCGCTAGCTCGCGTCATTTTGCTGAGACTTGTGTCCCACGCGTCGTATAATATAGTAGTCTCGAGTCGGATTAAGACGACTTGGCTTACGATATCACGCGGCGTTTTACTGCACCTTTACGAGACCAAACGTGGGTAGTTGGAAACAACGCCCGCAGTTCACGACGCTGATACGCATTCTCCAGTCTTCTCGTAAACACGGTCAACGCAACTTGAACCAAAAACCGTCGAGATTAATCAATATGGTATTTGATCTGTACCACTAGTACGAGTTTTTATAGTTTTCTAGAACAAAATGTAGTTTCGTCTAGTACTAGCAGCGTCTCTAGCGAAAACTGGCTGGAAGTAAACAAAATGTATGGAACTAACTACATTTCATTTTCGAAAACTATAAAAATACTTAACTAAAACATACTTAACTATAAAAATACTTAACTAAAACAGTACCCCTAGTACGAGTACTAGGGGTACTGTTTTAGTTAAGTATATAAATATTAATCCCTGCTTGACTATTTTATTATTGAAGATCGCTTTATTTTTACCCGACTACGGCAAGGAAAGGGTAATGATTTTAACAGTTATGTATGTAAGTAGATGTTCCAGCATAGCGTCGCCCCTAGTGGTCCTATTTTGACAAGCGAGGTGTAAATCGATTCGTCTTCATTTTAGAGTGTCATAGGCTATTTATTACCCGACCGTTGTCGGGTTTTAGTTTTTGAACTTATGTCTTGTTTGCATCACAATAGAAGCGAATGAGTAAACTCCTTTGTTCAGCTCTTTTCAAAGTAACCAGTTATTAAATTAAACAGCTTCAACAGTTCTTATTGTTAAGTGAAAATCATTTCATATTCAAAGTTTAAACTCGGGAAGTTTGGTACGTTGGATTATGTAAAACTTGCTTCGGCTTCTCTATCTGTATTTCCGTATGCGAATTTGTGTTGTAAACAGCAGAACAATACTCAACTTAACACAATTAAACTAGGCACCTACTTCCTCCTTATCCGTCCTTAGCCGAGTGCCCAAGTGGCCGTGTGCTCATTTTCATATAGATTTAATTACTTGGAACTTTACAAATACGAAATAAATATATAAAAGTGAAACGTTGTCTGTTTGTTTGTTTGTTTGTTTGTTTGTTTGTTTGTTTGGGGAGCTTTCATGCAAACGGCCGGTGGATAACGGCTGGACGGACTTTGATGAATGTAAGAATGTAGATAGCTTATACCCTGGAAAAAATATGGATACTTTTTATACCGGAAAATTGTATGTTTCCACGGGAAAACTGGAAAATGTAGATTACTACGCAAGGAACGCATTATGCCATCACATAATGGTCTGTGGTTGCCATGGAAATGAAATAAGTCTGTCAATAAACATCAAGAGCATTTGTGCTATACCTACTTTAGCATTGGTTTCTAATATTTTAGAAGAACATAGGATGCTTTTTTCACGATAAACAGTACTCGGCGCATACGAAGTCGCAGGCGGGAAAGCTAGTACAAAATAAATTCAGAAAATCTAGGTCTAAATAAATACTATTGTATGTTTATAACGTAAAGGTGAAGAATAGTTGAGAAGTTACATGTATGTTCGTGTGTGTGAGTGTTTCTGCGAAAACTTTAAAAAGGGAATGTAAGTACCTACAAATTATTTCTGAATGATCAGTAGCGACTGTGTTGCATTGTAATCTAGTGTGAGCATTTCCTTACTCCACTCTCATTATGACCCCGAAAAGCGTGCTAACCTTGATATTACAAATCTTTTTTGTGCGCCTGTAAATAGATGAATGAAATGCCATAGTAACTGAAATGTCTAGCATAAGCGGATTTAACGACGGCGATTTTTGTTCAACGACTTTTTACTGGTGTACTATATACAGGTGTTTAAGTTTTCTTTGTCTATTACAATTCTCTCACTCAGCCATATCTGTACATTGAGGATCATCATCACCAGTGTCAATTACTGGATATACCTACCTAGGTCTCTCCCAAAGCACGCCATTGCGCCCGATCTTCAGCTATTTAATTGCCAACTGCTGCCAGCCATTTTGCGTATATCGTTGCTCAACCTATCCGGAGGACACCCTACGCCACAGTATATCGTCGCTCAACCTATCCGGTGGACGCCCTACGCCACAGTATATCGTCGCTCAACCTATCCGTTGGACGCCCTACGCCACAGTATATTGTCACTCAACCTATCCGGAGGACGCCCTACGCCACAGTTTATCTTCGCTCAACCTATCTGGAGGATGGCCTACACTTCGTTTGCTGAGTCGTGGTCTCTACTCAAGAAAACTCAAGAACATTGAACATTGGTATTTTGAAACTAACTGGGATAGAACTATTTAACCCCTATCTTGTACCTAACTCGTACACCCTTACGAGTAATTAAACACATTGGTAATCTATATCTACACTTATAATAAAGCAGTACGTAACCAAGGTTTCTTCTTCGTGGTCTACTGGATAGTTTAACTGATTTGTCCAACAGAAGAAAAAAACCTTTTGGTAATTTTTTGGGATAAAAATCTTCTACTACTGAACAAGAATATAACATTTTTTAAATGGTGTTGCCTGTTCGCGCATCACTTAAATGGTGTTGCCTGTTCGCGCATCACTTAAATGGTGTTGTCTGTTCGCGCATCACTTAAAAACTACTAGACCGATCGGATAGCTTTTTTCAACACGCTTTTATTAGCTTCACCTGAATGTATGTAACGGCATCTTTGAAATTGTTTTTTTATTATTGGATAGTTTAGGTATGACTTAATAACTGGTGTACTTGGTATCTGAATCCGATGAGTAGAAGTCGACCAATCGATAAAAAACCATTTGTAGTCTGAACGAACTTTGAAGATGTTGGTAGTAGGTACTTTTGGTTCTGGCACAGAATAAATAAAAGTTTCGGGATCCATAAATCCCAGAAACATGACCACACGAACAAAGTCGCCGGCAGTTATTTGATATCGTAAGATCCTAACATCGTTTGTTACCTTGAAACTCGAAAACTTTTGGACTGTTTTGATTAGGTTATTGGCGTTTGGTATTATAGCTTTAGTTTGAATTCAACCTAAAATTATGTTAAGTGTTTATAGGTTGCATAGCTGTGCCAAATACTTGGCTAGCTACTACAATGACTGTTAAAAAATACACTTTCTTCATTACAAATATATTTATTAGCAATCAGGGGAAATCACTAGGCCGACATTACGCACGAAAATCGCGGGAAATGGCCGTTTTTTTAAATAAATATACGGCCTATTTTATGATTAGACCATTGTAAGACTTTTCACCAGCGTGTGATCGTCCACTGCTCGACATAGGCCTTTTCTAATGAAAGCCACAGAGCCCGATCTTCGGCTCTTCTCATCCAGTATCTGCCAGCCGCCTTCCGCAGGTCGTCACTCCACCTGGCATTGTAAGACTAAATTAAAATAATGTGGTTTATCCATTCTCTAGAGTACATAGAGTAGGTACTTTAAATAAAGTAGTTCTCTACTCTAAGTAGAGAGGAGTTAGTTATAGGTTGAAGTGACTAGTTTCGTTGGCCGTGACGACAACCATTTTTGTTTGGTAAACTAACCGTTCATTGCAAATTCACAATAACGGTTGTACTTACGTGCACTATACTCATTATGTAAATGATTTTGCTAATGAGCTGGTATCGTAGTTAACACGGACCTATCTGTTATAAATATGTAGGTATCTATAGATGTCAGAATTTTAAGTAGGTACAAATCAAATGCTGCATTCGGTTATGTTCAGTGCTAATTTGAATTATTTCGATTTGATATAATTGAAGTGTGTTGATCAAACTATTACTTATTCTGTCATCATCATCAACAGCCTGCATTAGTCTACTGCTGGACATAGGCCTCTTCTAATGCGCGCCACTGAGCCCAATCTTCGGCTCTTGTCATGTTATTGCTGCCAACTACTTAGCGTAAATCGTCGCTCCATCTGGCTAAAGGGCGTCCTACACTACGTTTACTATACGTGATCTCCACTCAAGAACTCGTCTACCCCACTGGTGATCAGTTCTTCGACTTATGTGACTGGCCCATTGCCACTTCAGTTTGCTAGTGACTTGCGTTCTCTGCAGGATCACCTCATTACAGATGCGATCCCTTAGAGAATCCCCGAGCATAGCCCGTTCCATAGCTCGCTCGCTGAGTTCAGAGACTAACTTTTAAACGCCAACCTGCAAGTAGAATAACATTTACATAGGAGCTAGTAGCTAGCTTTATACTATAGATGGTGACAATAGAATAAGGCTACGCCGGTCAATCTGGAAAGTCCGGGTATTAGCTAATGGGTGACGCAATGAGCGAGTGCCTACGAGAGCTTTCTAGAAAGCACGGGACGTGCGCGTAGGGGTATAAATATAGCGCGCATCGGCTGAGAGTCACTGCATCCTACCCCCGTAAACTAGGCGAGACGGCCAAAGCTGAGGTTCGTAGCCCCCGGGTGCCCTTGAGCTAGTTGCCAAAAATTAAACTTTAGCGAATTGCCTTCTGCGCTGGCAATTACGGCGGTGCCCCCAGCCCGGTCACAGAATAAATAATAGTTGGCCCGGCGACGCAGTCAAGGTCAGGTGAAGACGAATAGCATGAACTCTTCCTAAAAATAAAAATTAAATAAAATGTGTTGGTTATATTTCGGCTAAGCTAAGAGTGCGGATATAGTTGAGTTCAGTGATAATTGATTAGTATGTAGGTACAGTCGGGTTCAAAACTGATTTAGTGTTATTTGTTGGTTTATTATTGTGTTTTTTTTTGTAAATAAAGGTATGAATTTTTGGTTTAGTTGGCGTAAATTTATTTTATCCGATCTCCAATATAAACAATAACAACAATCAACAACGATAACAACAATCAACAACAATATACAAATGCTAGCATAATTAACGTTGACACTGACAAGGAACTTCACCAAGTGGTGGGAATCCTGAGGGAAGAGGGAACGAACTTCAGCGAGATGCGGCGTACAGGCAGCTCATTGAGAAACGTCGCGAAGATCCAGCAGTCACTTTGTCAGATCAGCGGGCTTTGAATAAGCAAATAACAAAGCTGGTAAGGTGAGACCTCTGACGCTCCAATACAAGCGCTATAGAAGAAGCGACAGAGCGAAATTGGGGGTCAAATGTCTTCGTACAACAGCTTGGTCGAAGCCATCTTACGAAGTTGACCACATCAAGTGGGAAACTTTTTGTCGTTTCTAAGCCGGAGATTGTCGAAGAAGTTGAAGATTTCTATGGCCGACTGTACGTGTTACACGCGTCGCAACCCAAACCGATATCGAGGATTCCATGGTCACTCTGGCCCGCCACTATACCAAAGAGCTGCCAGAAGTTAGCGTTGACGAAATCGAGATGGCTATGAAACAGCTCAAAAATGGAAAAGCTCTGGGTTAGGACGGAATTACTACAGAGCTCCTGAAGGCAGGAGGTTCTCCCACGCTTAAAGAGCTTCAGCGTATGTTCAATTCTGTCCTCTTCTCTGGGAGAACTTCAAAGCCATGGAACAAAAGTGAAGTGGTCGCCCTGTTTTTCAAAAGGGTGACAAGATCCTTTTCAAAAGCTATGGGCCCATTTCCTTCCTGAGCCATGTCTACAAGCTGTTTTCGAGAGTCATCACGAATTATCTTGTGCGGAGATTCGAAGAATTCCAGCCAACAGAGCAGGCTGAGTTTCTGGGAGAATACGGCACCATAGACTACTTCCATACAGTGCGGCAGATTATACAGAAGACAAAAGAGTATAATCAGCCCCTGTGCCTAGAGTTTGTGGACTATGAGAAAGCCTTTGACTCTATCGAGAGTTCTCTGTTTTGGAGTCCCTGCATCGATGCCAAGTCGACTGGCGGTATATCGGCGGTATAAGTGTTGAGATGTCTGTATGACACCGCAACAATGACCGTCCAAGTACAGAATCAGCAGACTAAGCATATCCCCCTGCGTCGAGGTGTGAGACAAGTGGACGTTATTTCTGCGATATTGTTCTCAAATGTATTGGAGAATATGTTTAAGACTCTGAACTGGAAAGGATGTGGCATTAACATTAACGGTGAGTACATCTGAGATTCGCTGATGACATTGTCATGGCAGAAACGTTGCAGGATTTGCAACAGATGTTGGACAGCCTAGCTGATTCATCTCAATGCATTGGTCTCCGGATGAAATAAAAAAAAAAGTTTGGACAAAACCTAGGATATGTTCAACGAACATATTATTCCGGAACCAATTGCTGTTAACGGAACTGCTCTCCAAGTTGTGTCCAGGAGTATGTTTATCTGGGGCAAAGCTTACAACTAGGTAAAATAAACTTCGAGAGAGAGAGACCCGCAGAAGAATACAGCTGGACTGGACAGCAATTGCAAAACTTCTTCGAGCCTTCTTGTCACCAATACCGCAAAGTTTGAAGACAAAAGTCTTCAACCAGTGTGTCCTACCTGTTATGACATACGGAGCCGAGTCGTGGACACTCACGGTACTAGTCCACCAATTTAAGGTCGCTCAGCGGGCTATGGAAAGGGCTATGCTTGGAGCTTCTCTGATTCGTATCCGGAATGAACCAAAGCTGTCGACATAGCCGTTAGGATAAGTAAGCTGACAAGGGACTGATAACCGTTGGGGTAGACGTGTTCTAGAGTGGATACCGCGACTCAGTAAACGTAGTGTAGGGCGCCCTCCAGCTAGGTGGAGAGACGATATACGCAAAGTGGCTGGCAGCGGTTGGAACAGAGGAGCCGAAGATCGGCTCAGTGGCGTGCTTTGGAAGAGGCCTATGTCCACGGGATGAGGTAACGATATGATGATGATTTCATAATCATGACCTTTTATTTTATTCTGTAACATTACCACATTTTTTTTCATGACTTGCTGTATCTTCTATTAAAACTAAACTAATTATTATGTTCACTTTCTGGAAAAGTGAACAATAATAAAGCGAAATTACTGTAAAAAAATAATACAACAGAAGCGTCCAGTGTATAAACAGTTTACAATTAAGCAATTTTCCGAGAAGAACTGATTAAATCGAACGTTTTCTGATGGTGGACACCCCCTGTTTGTTGAATATTCAAATAATTCCCGTTATTAAATTCTGCGGATCGGCTTTTAATTTTGCCAATTGTAAATGTTTTAGACAAATATTTTTTCTTTCGCTTTGTTTGGAACAAAAGGGAACGCTGTTTTGGCGCTCGTTTTTATGCAAAAATAATAAAAACATACACGAGAATAAACGGGGACAACCCTTTTGTAACTGGGACGTAAAAGGTTTTTTGATTACTCAGATAATCTCCTGTAATATCTCTTTATATCAATGCTAGAACATTATTGAATTTAAATGTTGTTCAGGTCTAGGCTTGCTCTTTTTGTGAAAGTAAGTTTTTTCAGATTCTTCTTTGCATCTTTCACTCAATTTTGAGTTAATTCCTGGGGTGATCCACTTAGAAAATGTTTATTAATGATAAGTCTGTAAAAATCCGCATATATCTCCCTTGTGAAGTTTTGACTACTCCTAAGAGTACACCCCAAAAGACCCTAAAGTCACAGCACATTCAATGCCCCGGCAACGGATCGGCACCGGAACGCTTAGCTTACGGCTGGTTGACGGCTAGGCGTCCACCCGAATACGGCAGGGTAACGCCTCGCTCACGGCAAGGCGGCCAGGTTGACGTCTAGATTTGGTGTATTCCCAGTAGTCCCGCTATGGTTGTTCCTTATGTTTTTTGTAGTTTTTTTTCCCCAGTGGTTCCATTTACTGGACTACTGGGATTTTATTAGAGTATTCCCTAGAGTCCCGTGTATCTCATAAATGATGCACAGAAGCACAAACGTGTAATTTGGTAAAAATAGGTAAATTTATACATTAAATCTTATAATTATTCTCATTTGTATGTGTGTTTTAATAAAGTTTTCAGGCTCCTTTATTTATGCATGTATTTATTTTATTTGAGCTTAAGACCCTAATTGAAAATAAATTATGCGTCCACGCATTGTTCATCTGATTAATATTTATTAATGTTAATATTTATACAAAGCCCCAAAATAATTAAAGGTCAAAAATAATGTCAGACAATTATTTTTGACCTTATTGAAATGGACTAAGTACCTTATTTTTTTACCGTTTTTTTTATTAAATGAACACAGTAAATGCCGAATCTAAATCTGATTAATGTCAATCTGATTGTGTACATAGCTCGAAAACCATTTAGACTGTATCAGTCAATTTTCGAACTTATTGACATGAAATAAGTACCTTGTGTTTTCAGCGTATTTTGACTAAATGAACACAGTAAATGCTGAATCTGACTAAATCTGACTAATATCAATAAGGGTCAAAAGCGTGTGACACTAATATGATCTTATTGATATAAAGTAAGTACCTAGATTTTAGATGCTTTTTGACTAAATGAACACCGTAGAAAATTACTTTGCATTATATTGTACTCAATCTAATAGGTAAAAGAGTGCATTGATAGTAAAAAATATGAATTGTCTGATTTTATTCCCACTAAGAATTTACTTATAAGATTAAATTCTTACAATGAAAGTTATATTCAAAAACTGATAAACTAAGAAGAGTAAAGTTTTCCTAAACTGGTGTTGATCAAATTAATAATAATTGTTTTACAATATTTTTTTACAAATACTATTCACTTTTTTTTTGAGTACCTTATTTTTCCAACACTGGGCATGGGTGAGCAGGTCGCTAGGAGCAAGTGGAGACTGCCAACCGTAGCCGTGGCGACCGTAAGACGTAAGCACAGACTACTAAATTATTATTACGCAACGCTGAGGCAAGGCGATGCCGATCCGGTGCCGGGGCGTTAAGTGTGCGATGACTCTTGTGTATATATCTATACCTTATAATAAAGCAATAAGAACGAACAAGTCTGTACGAAGAAGATAATAAAAAAAAATTATCTAGCGTACTTATAATAAGCTACTGAACAAGAATATAACATTTTTTTTTAGTTCGTGTCTGTGTTTGTTTGTATGTATGTTTGTTCGCGTATCACTTAACCTTCTCGTAGAAGGTACTTATTTTTTCAGTCAAACAACCCACGGGACTTTTCATAGTACGAAATAATTTAGATCTTGATAACTGGACAAATGTTGAAAGAATTTGAAATGAACGTTTCACCGATTTCTATAAGTACCTATCGTTAATAAATCTCTGTTATTAATATACCTATTATCTCTTGTCTGATTTTATCAGAGATTCCTCATATTTTTCCATAATATTAATTCTATTTTTATTACTTTACATATTTTAATAAAGATTTTATTCTGTCTAAAAACATTCTAAATTGTCTAGCGTCTATAAATTCAGTCTCTATCAACGACTTTTAGGTGAAACTTTTATAGGCAAGCTTGTCAACCTATTTATTATCCTGCGCTCGTACCAAAACAAAAATTAATAAAACCTTATAAACGAAACTATGGTTCAGTTGAACGGGGCTCGTACTGCCGTATGTTTCGCACTCATGCTGCATATTTATGGCTTAATCAAGCCAAGCAGCTGTTGCCTACAGGGCGTATTACCGCTGTCTCTACAACATGTCTTGGGCGTAAGTCTTGGAACAAAGCCTAGAGTTTCATATTTAACCAAACGATTTATATATCCGGCGTAAGTGTTTCCCCGTACTAGCTTAAGTTAAACAATGCCTGACTCTCAAAATTCGGAGGTTACATATGAAAAGGCTTTCTTGAGATTTCAACTTGGCTCAGACTTAGCCATTTTATGTTTGTCTAATTAAGCCTCGGGAAGCGTTGGTTAAGCGGATAATTAAATATTTATGGGAAATCAAGCTTTGTCTTTGGTAAAGGTACTTGGGGCAATAAAGGTCAAACATGTTATTTATTCAGTGGAGCAGTTAATATGACTTTTGTTGTGGACGCTTTGTTGTTTCGACTAAGAGGTTCGTAATGTCACAGTACACGCATTGTTTAGGACCTTGTGGTTCTCGAAGATCTACTCAAGTTTTGTGTTTTAGTTGCTTTCTTTATTATCATTAAATATTTATGGGAAATCAAGCTTTGTCTTCGGTAAAGTTACTTGGGGCAATAAAGGTCAAACAATTTATTTATTCAGTGGAGCAGTTAATATGACTTTTATTGTAGACGCTTTGTTGTTTCCACTAAGAGGTTCGTAATGTCACAGTACACGCATTGTTTAGGACCTTGTGGTTCTTGTGGACTCAAGCTTTGTGTTTTGGGTCCTTTCTATAGTATGTACTAGCTGCACCCGAGGCTTAGCCCGCGTGGACATTTATCTAGGTTATAAGTTATCTACGTGTTATGCCAGGACCAAACGTACCTAAATAAAAAACCTGAGTACAAACTACCGAGCTTATTCACTATGACCATTCACGCACGTAACGCGTCGTGTTACGATATGTTAGTGGAATCGTTCGGCAATTGCCGTAATGACGTCACACGTTTTCGGCAACGAATTTCGTGTGCCTCGAATAAGCACCCAGCCTTGATATCTCAATCCGATCATTAGAAGCCGAGCAATCGATAAAAACTTTTTGACGTTTGAAGGAATTTTGATCAAATGTTGATATATTGGTATCTTATGTCTCGGAATAGTAGTATTTTAAGTCATAGAGTACTTTTTACCTAGAGAAATGACCAAGCGTGCGAAGCCGCGGGCATGGAGCCAAATCGGTGCTTTTATGAGAAAAATACATATTATAACATTGTTTAGTTCAAAAAACAGTGTCATAATGTTTATTTTTCTTATTAAAGACGTGTGCGTAAAGTATGACATTACGCTACAATTTTTGAGATCAAAATCCGGTTTTTACGATATGTAGTGTAGATACGCAAATTAATGGTAGATACCTACGACACTAGCTATCTACCTAGCTATTAATGGTAGATAACTACGACACTAGCTATCTACCTAGCTATTAATGGTAGATACCTACGACACTAGCTATCTACCTAGCTATTAATGGTAGATACCTACGACACTAGCTATCTACCTAGCTATTAATGGTAGATACCTACGACACTAGCTATCTACCTAGCTATTAATGGTAGATACCTACGACACTAGCTATCTACCTAGCTATTAATGGTAGATACCTACGACACTAGCTATCTACCTAGCTATTAATGGTAGATACCTACGACACTAGCTATCTACGTAGCTATTAATGGTAGATACCTACGACACTAGCTATCTACGTAGCTATTAATGGTAGATACCTAAGACACTAGCTATCTACCTAGCTATTTATTTCGTGGACTCTATACATGTCATATAGTGAGAATGGGCGCTTCATTAAAATATTTTTGAAAGTGAATGAAGTAGGAAGCATATACAATTATTATGTTGTAATATCCCTTTTTACCCGACTACAGCAAATCAAGGGAAATGTAATGAGTTTAACAGTCTATGTATGTATGTATCTATGTTTGTGTGTATGTGGATTTTCCACCATAGCGTCGCCCCTATTGGTTTGATTTTGACAAGCGAGGTGTCAATCGATTCGTCTTCAGGTATAGCGTAGAACGATAATACTCGCGTCTACGAGGTATAGAGTGTCCGAGAGTGTCATAGGCAATTTTTTTACCCAACTACGGCAAGGCAAAGGAAGGGTTATGTGTTCAAACTAAAAACTTGGTCTGATTTTGAAAAGCGAAGTATCAATGGATTCGTCATAGGATATTTTTTACCCGACCTTACTCAGGTTTTAGTTTTTGAACTTATTTCTTGTTCTAGAAATTGAGTGGCAAAGAATAAATAAAACCTACACTTTATGGGCACTTTAAGCCTTACCCTTGTATATAAAATAATACTTGTTCTCAAAGGAATAAGGCCTTATTCATTACTAATTCATAAACAAGCCGTTTTCATACCTTTTGAGAGTGTACGTTAGTGCTTGTGTCACAGAGACCGAACATGTAGAAATATCAGCAGCTATGTTGTCATAATTGTATAACGCGGGCTTATACATCTATGTTACGGGTCTACAAATTATACAGTTTCGTGTGTGCATAGAACACGTTTCATTTCTTCCTAAAATACACCAAAATAATACACACCTCAGACGGATTCCACACCGCCAAGTCGAAAGTGAAGCGCCCAAGACAAGCCGATCCGCTCGTACGCACAAGCCTCACGCACACACTTACACCACGATATGCCGATCGGCCGCCATATCGCAGCAAGATCTTGACCTTGTTAGTCAAGTACTCACGATAAAGAAAAAACAAAGCATTTTTTTGTGATGATATTGTGTACACAAAACACCAAAAATTATCCACCCACGCACACATTTGTTTGTATGGCGGTGTGGACTCCGTATTTTTTTAATTCTTCTTGACCTCAAGCATCACTGGGGAAGTTTCCTTTGGAATAAAAAGAGGAGCTCCTTAGGCTTGCCTAGGAGGTCAAAATCTCATGATTCTATCTTTAGTAGGAGTCTAGATCCATGGGCTCATGACCTGATCAGCCACTAAGTCCCACTCTCTTTAACAAAAAAAATACTGGGACATTAACAAATACCAGAGAAAAATATATTAAAAAAATGGTTCAGTGGATTTTGATCGGGAAATGTAAGACTGATTGCTCCATAGGATTCCTAGCACATATGAGGCGGCCAATGAGAGTTGTGATGTCACACCGCACACGTGCGGCGAGTTATATTGCTTTCGATAACGCTGTAGCATCACTGGAATAAAGTCCTCATTTTTCAAGATATTTTAATAATTCTGTCACCAGGCTTCATTGCAAGCATAGTATTTGGTAAGCATAAAATACACAAGCTCAAATAAAAAAAAAATTTAACCCCCGACTTCCCACCACCACTTGGGGGCTTGCTTGGGCGCGGCTTGGGGGTTTTAGCTAAGAAGCATCTCGATCACATCAATTTTCAAACATAAAATCGTTTCATTTAATTGGTAGCTACAATCCTCACCCCTATCCCTGCCCCTACCCCCTCCCTGCCCCCTCCCCCATTATAGCTAAGAACCATATCGTTAACCTCAGCTTTCAAACATAAAAAAATACACGATACGAGTCGCACCCCCCCCATCACGTTTACCCCAGCTTTCAAACATAAAATACTATAGCTAAATCGGTCTATTTCTTTGAAAGCTACGATTCTCACCCCCCTTTTCTCACCTCCCCCTTACCCCCTCCCCATATATCTAAGAACCATCTCGATCACATCAGCTTTCGAACAGAAAAAATCGCATCAAAATCAAAATCGGTCCATTCGTTTGGGAGCTACGATGCCACAGACAGACACACACACAAACACACACAGTGATATACACCCTAAACTTATAACACCCGTCTCTTTGATCGGGGGTTAAAAAATGGAAACTTCCCCATTGTATTTGACACCTTTTGTACCTATACTCGTATTAAGTAAAAAAATACAAGTTAATTAGATATCGGAAGATCATTTTAGGTCAGGTTATTTGCACATTTCCTTCGTTCATGCAATTTTTATTTTCCCTAGATTTCCCTTTCCTTTGATGATTTGGGGACATCTCATTTGCACTTATAAATCAATCGGCAATCAAATAATTTCTGACAAGAGATATTACACAAAAAAATGCCAAGCATAAATCAAACCAACCCAGTAGACCTTGGTGCTATCTTCTCTAACGGGCGTATTTCCGAAGCACGCTACCAGATGGTGGCAAAAAGATGTTGCCTTTTGATTCAACTTTGGATAGTTAAATAACTCTTTATTATACAAAAACTTAAATGTTTGTTTGTCGTATGAGGTAGTGCTGCCCTCTGACAGAGTTTGTCAAGCCACCCGAGGGCCTCTGACATGACTTATCGACTGCTATTAATCAATAACAGCCGGGACCAACAGCTTAACGTGCCCTCCGAAGCACGGACCGATGGATAACCGCACATAACGTCATTGGCTAGGAGCCTAGGATTGAACCCGGTATCGTTGGATTCTAAGTTGCACTATTGAACCGTTAGGCTACCATCGCTATATAACTTAAATTATAGCACGTCAAAACAATGACTTTAAAATAGTACCTACAATCGGTGGCCTTATCACTAAGCAACAATCTCAACCTTAGGTTGTATAGCGAGAACATGAACAACTTTAGATCGACATATCAACGAAAAATTTCCTCTTTAAACTCAAAGTATAGTCAAAAAGCTTAAAGCAACATTATTGTTTTGGTCTATTTTGTAATGTTTTATATTTTGTCTTTTTTCTAACCTCGTTCATGAAACGTTAAGTTTTTACTTTTGACCACTATAATGATGTAGGCAAAGATGCGGTCGACATTTAGGTAGTGAGTTAGTGTTATTTAGATAGCTTCCTCATTAGTAGATTTCTGATCATTCTCGTTAGATCCAGTGCTAAGATCCATAATGGATCAATCATTGAATTAGTTTCTTCAGTAAAAGTTAGATATTTCCTAAGTCAATTTCGTAGGCTCAGTATCAGTTAATTAATCAAGTGGTCTCAATAGTTACCTCCAGCCGACAGACACGACTGCTTTTGTCACTTCATTTGCCTCACCCCACAGCCTCAGCGCTCGACTTATGTAGGCGTGATTATTCCGCCGCGACTTGCAGATGGGATCGTTACGCACAGCCGCACGCCAACGTATAAATAACTAACGTCAGAGTTCAATAATTAAACAGTGGCGTTACGAAACAAACCACATACTCGCAAATCTTTGTTTGGTAAGTAGATAGGGCTGTTAATTTAATTCTCTTGAGCAATTCTTTAAATTTCAAAGGCTGTTTGTGGTAATAAAAAAAACGCGTTGATCAAATGGATTTTCAGATGCTTGTCTGAACTGTTTTTTTGGATGGGAGTATATATAGGCAATTTTTGTGTTTCAGTCTACTAGTGCAGGAGCGATAAGCACTACCTCATCTTGTACATCAGAAGTGATCTAGGTCATCATCATCATCGTCATCATCATCATCATCATCATCATTATCTGCATCAGCTGTAAGCCGTCCACAGCTGAACAAAGACATCCCCCATAGAACGCCACCACGAACGGTTGTATCCAGCGACTCCTCCCGACGCTCCCCAGACCTTCGGTCCACCTGTGGGGTTCGTGCTAGTGCTACGCTCCATCTTCCAGTCCGTGGGCGACACTCGAAAACCTTACTTTCCCAATGGTTAAATGGAACTACTACTAATAAGAACAGTCATCTGTAGTAGTAGACCGTTAACCGATCGAAGGCCTGTCTGATTAGCTGCGCTGCGCGCTGGTTAGATCAGCACCTCATACATGGTCGAAGTCTAACACAGGTAGAATTTGCTAAAATCAACTTTAAAAACGGTTTGTATGTCGTTGGCTAATCGTTGAGCTGGGCCGATCGAGATATGCCTGGGCAGATTTTGATGATCTGCCCAGTATAAAATTGGGCAGATAGATGAGAGCAACCTATTTGTCGATTTGCCTTTCTAATCACTTGGCCTCATGAAGATATAACTGGGTGCATACTTCAACCTAACTTATCTATCAAGTTTTTAGGCACAATTACATTAAACATACCTAGTAGACAAATGTTTGTAAACAGTTTTCAGTTTTCATGTTCAACCTAACTAACCTACCTAGTTTTTAGGCGCAATTACATTAAACATACCTAGTAGTTAGCAAAGAGATAAATGTTTGTAAACAGTTTTCAGTTTTCATGTTCAACCTAACTAACCTACCTAGTTTTTAGGCGCAATTACATTAAACATACTTATTAGTTAGCAAAGAGACAAATGTTTGTAAACAGTTTTCAGTTTTCATGTTCAACCTAACTAACCTACTTAGTTTTTAGGCGTAATTACATTAAACATACCTAGTAGTTAGCAAAGAGACAAATGTTTGTAAACAGTTTTCAGTTTTCATGTTCAACCTAACTAACCTACCTAGTTTTTAGGCGCAATTACATTAAACATACTTATTAGTTAGCAAAGAGACAAATGTTTGTAAACAGTTTTCAGTTTTCATGTTCAACCTAACTAACCTACCTAGTTTTTAGGCGCAACTACATTAAACATACCTAGTAGTTAGCAAAGAGACAAATGTTTGTAAACAGTTTTCAGTTTTCATGTTCAACCTAACTAACCTACCTAGTTTTTAGGCGCAACTACACTAAACATACCTAGTAGTTAGCAAAGAGACAAATGTTTGTAAACAGTTTTCAGTTTTCATGTTCAACCTAACTAACCTACCTAGTTTTTAGGCGCAATTCTATCAAAATAAACGTTAGTCTGTTTTCACCCTACAGAATCAATTTGCCCAAGCATGCCCCGGCAAATCGGCAAACGTTATGCTTTGAACGATATGGCGGTAATTAGACAGGTAAATCAAGAAATCCAATTATATGGACGTATCGAGATCTGCCCAGGCAGATCTCGAACGGCCCAATTCAACGATTCGTTTTAGATTTTTGAGTTTCAGATATTTCAGCACTGTTGCAAGCACCATCATCACGTAGGTATTAACTCAAGTAAATGCCAGTGGCTGTTATATTTAAGACTAGCGACCCGCCCCGGCTTCGCACAGGTAGATATATAGAAAGATAAAATTAGTAGGTACTTTATTTGGACAAATAGAACAACAACAAATTCTTACACAAAATGTTTGTTTCTATGTTTTATACTGACGTATACTATTTCGTCTATAGCGTAGTCTTTATTATACTCTTTGGTCTTTAGTATTATTATGTTTAACGCAAGGAGGTTGAATTACGGTTACTATTCCGTGTAGCATAGAGCATTTCCTACGTCAATGATTATTAGATATTCTGTGATTTCGTTTCCATGCCAACGTTTCATATACAAAGACCCGTATCTCCTTATTTTGTGATCTTACGTAGTATTTATATACTCTTTGGTTTGTGATACAAAGTAATCGAGATTTTTCGCAAAATTTAATACCTCGGGTTTCATTATTGCAATTTTCGAAGGGAACTCTAATTTTTTGAAAAATAAAATCATGCTAGTGTTACTCGCTGATAATTTAGCTTTATTTATAAGAAAGAATTTTAAAAATCGGGGCTGTATTTTTTGAGTTTATCTATTACAAACAAACAAACAAACAAACAATCAAATCTTTCCTCTTTATAATATTAGTGTAGACAAACAAACAAATCTTTACTCTTTATAATATTAGTGTAGACAAACAAACAAACAAACAATAAAATCTTTCCTCTTTATAATATTAGTGTAGATGCATAATAATTTCCTTCATACAAAAATATCTAACGGTAATCATCATCACGGTCAGCTGGTACCACCTCTCTACATCATCGACCCATCTGGCCGCTGGTCTGCTCGTATTACATTTGTCTTTTTCACCACTCCTTAGTGTAGCATCCTCCTCATAATCAGCCTATATCTATTCACTGCTGGACGTAGGCCTCTCCTATGCACGCCACTGAGCTCACTCTATCTTCAGCTCCCCTCATCTATATTCTCTTCCGGCCGTCTCTCGCAGGTCGTCATTCCACTTGGCCACAGGGCGTCCTACACTCATTCAAGTAGTGTATTACATAAAGTAAATTATGTTAAGGTTAAAGTTAAACAACTATAGTTAGGCGGTTACATAACCGTAAGATACAATCCCCCCACCAACTTGTTTTGTATAGAGCCCACCGCGAGAATTCCAAGGATGAATATAAATTACGGCACATCGGGATAAATAAAATATATTCTAGTTTATCGGTTTAACATGGAAATTAGATGTATGTAAATTGTAAAGCCAGGAACCTCGTCTACTGAATGGAATTTGCTTTATAATGAGCGTTTTGACTTTTGATGCGTTAATTTATTAAACTCTCTGTTTTGGAACGTAATTAAATCTAAACAGAGTTGAAGGTAAAATGGTTGGTATTTTTTAAAATGTTCTATTTCAGTTTTATGTCTGTTATGTTTCAGTCTTACGACTGAGAAAGAAACTGGGAGAAAGACTGTATGGGTCATACGAGTACCATACCGCCATACTTATTCATCGTTGGTGATTAGGCCTTAGAGCATCAAAGTGGCCCACTGTAGGTTCATGATGATTTAATAATTCAGCCGAGTGTTTATTTTTAAATATTATTAAAAAAACGGAGATAAGTATAATATGTAAAATAAATATTTACTAAAATACAACAATTACATAGAAAAACATACATACAAATTTACATAGAAATATTTATATGTACTAAAAGCTAAAAAAAAAAAACGTGAGGTGAGTCCGTGGTCATTTCGCTAGGTTAAAAGTACTCTATGTGCTATTCCAAGACCTAAAATAAACATTTGATCAAAATTCCTTCAGCTGTTAAAAAGTTTTTTATCGATTGCTCGGCATCTAATCATTGGATTACGATACCAAGTACCCCAGGCCTTGGTCAAACCCTAAGCTATCCAACACTGACAACTGCATCGCAATCGGTCTAATAGTTTTTACGTGATGCGCGAACAAACATACAGACAAACAAACAGACAGACACGAATTTTAAAATGTTTTATTCTTGTTCAGTAGTTCAGTCCAATTTTTTAAAATTATCTTCTTAGTACAGACTTTTACGTTATTATTGCCTATAGCTGTGCCCGCAGCGTTGCTCGCGTGGTAGTTTTTCAGGGATATAATGATCCTTTGAGTTATTCCACTACCAAAAGTACCAATACCCTGTACCCTGTGTATTCAAGTACCTACCTACCTGTGTTAAAAACCTTCAGTGGCGATCCGACATGTTCGTGATAGGTTAGAAGACGAAGACGCGAGCGAAGAGTAATAACGAGAAGTAGCGAGCATAAAGCCCCATTATAGCTAAGAACAATCTTGTTTACCTCAGCTTTGAAACAAAAACCCGCAGTTAAATTGGTCCATTCGGTTTGAAAGATACGATTCTCATCCCCTCTTTTTTCCTCCTCCCTCCCATATAACAAAGAAACATGATGAACCATCTCGATCACATCCGTTTTAAAACATAAAAAACTGCATCAAATTTGGTCCATTCATTTGGGAGCTACGAACTTCACCATATTCCCCCCTCCCGTCCCCCTCCCCCCTTCATTCCCAATCCCTCCCCCCTATTATAGCTAAGACCAATCTTGCTAACATAAAAAACCGCAGCTAAATTGGTCCATTTGTTTGAGATCAACGATCCTAACCCCCATCCCCATCCCCCCCTCCTCCCTCCCATTATAGCTAAGAACCATCTCGTTTACCTCAGCTTTCAAATATAAAAAACACGCATCTAAATCGGTCCATTCGTTTGGGAGCTTTTTTATGAGGATGCCACAGACACACACACACACACACACACACACACACACACACACACACACAAAATAAACAAAGCAATGTGAGCCGAATCCGAAAACTTAACAGATTTGAATTTAGCGGTACGCTTGGTTGCAGTGAATGAAATGCTTGCGTGTTTTAAGGTCAATCAGCGCCATTTAGTTAAATTGGAGGCAGAACTTTGATTTGTTTGGTTTATGCGCTGGAGTTGTTGACCATCTCAATCACATTAGCTTTCAACCAAAAAAAATAACGAAAACACACACACATACACACACACACTCTCACACACATACAGTGATACACACACTAAACTCAGTTTGGTTACCAATAAAAACAGCCGCTAGAGGGCGCTTTTTTTGAGGGAATGTAAATTATAAATGATAATTTATTTTTACATTTCTATTTGATTCTAAATTATCCGAATTGGAATTATTGTGACCTATTTTGTTGTAACGATTTGACGGTTTACTTCAGGAAAAAAAACAATTTAAAAAAATCAAAGAAATTGTAAAAATAACGCATAAAATATGTAAATGCATAAAATATGTAAAAAAAAAACATTTCAAGAAGTGCGTGATTTCGATCCACGCACGTCTGGGTTGGCAGGCAGAAATGGTCCCGCTAAACCAGATAGTATAGTGGCGAGAGGGTCGAAATTATGATACCCTTTTAATGTTTTATTTATGTTACATTTAAATTACCATAACTTTGAATACCTATCCCGCAGGAACCCTATATTTTTTGGGGATAAAAATAATCAATAATTTTAATACATAATAATTATGTACTTTGACTGTGCCAAGTTACATCATACTCCGTCCAGTAGTTTCAGCGTAATATGTGATCTTTTAAATAACTTTCAACCCCTATCCTGCGGGAACTCATGATTTTTTCGGGATAAAAAGTATTCTAAATGTTAATCCATAACATAAGCTATGATTGTGCCAAGTTGCATCAAAATCCGTTCGGTAGTTTCAGCATGATGCGTGTTCCATGAGACGGACAGACAGACAGACATACAGACAGACAGACAGACAGACAGACAGACAGTTTAGACAGACAGACAGACAGACAAAAAAAAACCTTGAAGTTAATCGCAATTATAATTATCAAAAAATATTTAATGTACAGATTTAGCCCAGTTACTGTTTTATTATAGTATAGAAGACTAGATTTCCCGCCCGCGACTTCGTCTGCGCGTACTACAGTTTATCGCAAAAGAAAGCATGCCCTCCGAAGCATGGAAGGATGGAAAATATAAATAGTGATGTCAACAATAATAGAAAACAAAAGAATGATTGTTTCATTGGACCGTGTGGGGCTTATGGTGTTTTTTCTACAGTTTAGAAATATTGTAAGATGTTTAAAGAAAGATTTGCTATGGTCATCCAGCATCGTGTGTGGGAGCAAGCCTCACACACAATTAGGTAATAAGAGAAACTAGGTATGTTTTTGATTCAAAAAATGAGGACAGGTCGACACTTTACAGGCACTCCACACGGTATACATAATTTAATTAAATCATTTGAAATAGCTTGAATTGTAGACACAGTAGCAATTGAAAACTCCGAAGCGCCGTCACCGGAGACAAGACAGCGGGCGGAGCTTCGAGCTCCAGATTTACGAACCAACTTTACTTACCACTTAATTTATTACACAAAACTTAGTTCACGCGTAAATAATAGCCTTCAGAGCGTCTTCAAATGAGTTAGGGAACGAGTGTACCTACTAATGCTGCGGTTTGCAAGGGACCTTAAGATAAACATGTGTGGTGTACTTAATAAAATTAGGAGATGTTATACATGAAGATTGGAATTAGGGGATTAGCTTGGATAAGCTAAATTCTAAGAGTGGATTAATGATCGTTGGTGCTTGTGTTATTTAAATTATTTGAGAGGTAAGGTTTCTTAGAGATATTCAGAGGTAGTCTCCGTAAGTTAGGTAAGTTAAGATGATAAAACTTCCTTCGTTCCATACTAGTAGATGCTTTAGTTTGTCCCTTTGAAGTTTAATACTAGGGCTGCGGGAATAAACTAGGAGTTTAGTGGCTGCAGCAATCAGAATAAATTACTGACTTTATCATCAAAGCAAGGACGATGTCATTTCATCATCATCATCAGTCAAACGCATAGGCTTTCCCAGCAGCATCGTAAGGGGCCAAACCGCTTGCTGGCAAGCTTCTTGGTTATCGCAGTAGATGGTGATACCAGTACCACAAACGCATAGGCTTTCCCAGCAGCATCGTAAGGGGCCAAACCGCTTGCTGGCAAGCTTCTTGGTTATCGCAGTAGATGGTGATACCAGTACCACAAACGCATAGGCTTTCCCAGCAGCATCGTAAGGGGCCAAACCGCTTGCTGGCAAGCTTCTTGGTTATCGCAGTAGATGGTGATACCAGTACCACAAACGCATAGGCTTTCCCAGCAGCATCGTAAGGGGCCAAACCGCTTGCTGGCAAGCTTCTTGGTTATCGCAGTAGATGGTGATACCAGTACCACAAACGCATAGGCTTTCCCAGCAGCATCGTAAGGGGCCAAACCGCTTGCTGGCAAGCTTCTTGGTTATCGCAGTAGATGGTGATACCAGTACCACAAACGCATAGGCTTTCCCAGCAGCATCGTAAGGGGCCAAACCGCTTGCTGGCAAGCTTCTTGGTTATCGCAGTAGATGGTGATACCAGTACCACAAACGCATAGGCTTTCCCAGCAGCATCGTAAGGGGCCAAACCGCTTGCTGGCAAGCTTCTTGGTTATCGCAGTAGATGGTGATACCAGTACCACAAACGCATAGGCTTTCCCAGCAGCATCGTAAGGGGCCAAACCGCTTGCTGGCAAGCTTCTTGGTTATCGCAGTAGATGGTGATACCAGTACCACAAACGCATAGGCTTTCCCAGCAGCATCGTAAGGGGCCAAACCGCTTGCTGGCAAGCTTCTTGGTTATCGCAGTAGATGGTGATACCAGTACCACAAAATCAAGCATAAATTAAAAAAATATGTAACCCCCCACTCCCCACTCCCCACTCCCTATTATAGCTCAGAAACATCTCGATCACATCACTTTTCAAACATAAACACCGCATCAAAATCGGCCCATTCATTTGTGAGCTACGACCCTACCCCCATTCCCTGCTCCTATTATAGCTAAGAACCGTTTTGTTTACCTCAGCTTTGAAACATAAAAAACCGCAGCTAAATCGGTCCATTCGTTTGGAAGATACAATTCCACATTTATACATTTAAAAAAATAAAAACGTAATAAATGAACTTGAAATTAAAAAAATAGGAAAAAAACAGTAAAAAAATATCATAAAAAAAGACACAAAACAAACTTTTTTTTATTTTTTTTATTTGTACTTTTCCTCAGTAAGTATACTTGTTCTCAAAGCACCCGAGGGATGAGTAGGAGTGTATGGCTTCAATTTATCCAGCAGCCATTTGTTTTGTGGCTCATTTACACCACAGTGTGGTAACATGAGTGTTCCTCAAATCGCTTTAGGTAATCTGTACTTATAATAAAGCGGTAGGTAAGCAACAAAAAGTCTGTATCAAGAATATAATAAAAAAAAACGCCTAGGAGACTTAAAATAACTTTACTATGACTTTTTCTATTGTACAAGAATAACATGTTATTTAAAATCGTGTCTATCTGTTTGTCTATTCACGTATCATGTAAAAACCACTGAACCGATTGTGATGCGGTTTCCATTGTTAGATAGCTTAAGTTTAGTAGCAAAAATTTGTGTATCTCAATCCGATAAATAGAAGCCGAGCAATAGATAAAAAAAACTGTTTGAGGGCTGAAGAATTTCGAGTATTAGATCCTGGAATAGCCCATAAGGTTATCATAACCCAGGGACGCGGGCAAAGCTAGTTTGTAATATGGTATGAACACTGCAACTAGGCTAGTTGAAAGCTTAGTATTGGTACCTGCAACAATGGCCAAAGCATCGACAAACTTGTTTCTTTCCTCTTTCCGAAGCGTAACGATTGCTTTGTAGGAACGAGCTTGTTTGTTTTTCAGATTCGTGGACGCTCGGACGAGTTGCAGAAGTTCAACGTTGTTGCATCGACCGTTGTTCAACAGTTAGCAGAAAGAAAGAAAGAAAGAAAGAATTAAAGAAAATACATTTCATTAAGACTCACAAAAAATAACATACAAATAATTACAATAATCAAGGAATACAAAAGAAAAGAAAGTAAAAATAAAAAGTACAAAATAAAAGTGGTGCTGTAAAATTATCATACCATCAGGCTGTTTAGTTGTGATTCTTATGGCTATTCTTATGGATTATCCTATCAAATCCACTGCGTATTTTACAAAATTTTACGTCGAATGTCATATTTAATTGGCCTTCATTTTATTTGGCAGTAGCTATGCCCCGCGGCTTCACCCGCATGAGGGATGATGGTGATGATGATGATGATGATGAAAAGTATCTTATGTGTAATTCCAGGCTATAAGCTTTTTCCAATCCAAAATTTATCAAAATCCATTCAGCCGGTTGAGAGTGAAGTATGATGATGATGATGATAATGAAAAGTATCTTATGTGTTATTCCAGAGTATAAGCTATCTCCAAACCAAATTTCATTAAAATCTGTTCAACCGTTTGGGCGTGAAGGATGATGATGATGATGATGATGATGATGATGAAAAGGATCATGGTGTTAGGTTGTTAGCTATCTCCATTCTAAATTTCATCAAAATCAGTTCAGTTGTTTGAGAGTGAAGTATGACGATGTTGATGAAAAGTATCCTATGTGTTATTCCAGGTCATAAGCTATATTCATTCCAAATGTCTTCAAAATCCGTCCAGCTGTTATTGCGTTAAAACTCTCCAAACAAACAAACAGACAACGTTTCACTTTTATATATTGATGTGGATTACAACATACCCGTAGTAACATCTAAAAAAACGCCAGTAAGTGTAATTCAAAATCATTGGCAGCAGTCGTGCAGCATAGTGCTCTTTGACCATAGACAACTGACTGCATTATTACTCACGTACTTGACAGACTTGTTATTAATTTGTTTCCATGGCAACGTCATTCTATATTTTTGATAACTTGGGTTACATTTTTGCAATTTTCGTAGGGATTAGTAATTTTTTGAAAAATATTATTCTGTCTGTGTTACTCGCTCATAATGTAGCTTTCTGTAGGTGAAAGAATTGTTAAAATCGGTTCAGTATTTTTTGAGTGTATCCATTACAAACATACAATCCAATCTTTCCAGAGGAAAATAAATAAATAAATATATATACCCTGTTCCATAATCTTAGATATTTTATGTAAGCAAAGGGGACACCAGTGCAAAAAAACTGCCTGCAAATCGTGCAATCCGTAATTTGAGATAGAAATTTGTTTTACTTATTTTGAAAGAATAGTATGTGATATTCTTGAATTATTGAATTGATTTTAAGCTTTTACTTTTGCATGACAGTCATTCTAAACCAATTTAGACTGAGCAAAAATGTTTTTCGTGCTATTATTTTTCTTAAACTGGGAACACTGCAGGGATTCAAAACATTTCTACCATTTTGTTATTCGTAGGAGTGGATCATAACATCTTTTGCACGTAATCGGTTGTACGCAGTTTCGTGTGTAAGCGTAAATAGTTTCAAAACTCCTTATTTTTGTAACTAGTTAAATTTTATGACACATTTGTTACTTTGAGTTATGATTATGATTGAAAGAATGAAGTATTTTTTTTCTGTATTATGTGAATTATTAAGTGTATTATGTCAATGATGAATCAAATTGAACTTTCCTTCATACTTTTTGCAGGCTTAGGAATGGCAGCTCAATTTAATCATAATAAAATTACTTTGCTGTCAGTTTTTTTATAGATGGAATGCAGGCGTTATCTTCTTTTTGTTACGTTCGATACATTTGTTATTATTCTTGTAAAATGGAGACAGGTCTATCAACTTCAAAGCACAATTTGTCACCGGTAAAATAACGTGTTCGCAAAAGTATGAGTGTATCGGAAAAAGTGATGGTGATGAATGCCTATAAGCAGACATATAATTCGTGGTCTAAAGACAAATATTGGCCATTAGCAGACAGTGCCCAGAAAACAGCAGTATTTTTTGGGAATATCTGCAGGAACTTTGAGTAAGATTGTTACTGAGAATAAAACCAGCGATGAATTCAGTATGCCTCTGAAAATTGGGCCAATAACAAACATTATGGAAAAATTGGATGAATTTACCTTGACTGCTATAAGACAGATTGTTCATCGCTTTTTTCAAGACTCTGAGAATGAGGCTCCTACCACAGTAAAGGTGCCGCGCGAGGGCAAATCAGAGGCAAATAGAAACAAAAATATTTTTCACGAGTGAAAAATGTTTTGGGCAACTGGCATGTCACTTTGATAGTGACTTATTGTGTCATTTCTTTGTTGACATAAAATATCTAAGATTATGGAACAGGGTATATGTAGATTAGTAAAGGTGTAGGGAAAAACCAGTGTGTTACAACAGTAATTGGATGTTATTCCTTTATGTACTTCGAGTTGGGAGTATTCAAGAGAAGTTGATTGGCTTTTTCTATCTAAGCAGGTTTTTTATTAAATTTTTTGCCCCGTTAAGATTATATCTAAATTTTACTTTTAACCGTACCTTCTAAGTAGAGCAAATACTAAGAATGTGTCCAATAACTATCTCTTTAAAAGGGGAATTTACTTTGTTATTGTGTTCATTTTGTTTGCGCTCATTAATACTACACATCAGTTGGACCACGACCCCTAGTAAAGGGGTAAAGTAAAGGGGTATTGTCCAACTGGTAAGTCCAACTAGTTGGACAGACCAGTTGGACAATTGCCCCGAAACGACATTATCACTATCACATCACTAAAGTAATTCAAAGGGGTTTGTCCGTTTAAGTCTTCTAACAATATCAGTGTTGTCGAGGGCTGGACAGCCTCGACATTCACATGATGATGAAGCCTTCATTAGTCAGCTTAGAGAAATAAAATAATTATTAAATAGATCCACCATCTGGTCCCGATGGAGGTCGTTACTTCTAATGCACCGGTGCATTTACGATGATTCTGAGTACTTTATTTTTATCTAAGGAAGTGTGCTGCAATAAAGACAAGGCAATATATTGGAAATAGTACCTACTTACAAACAAACGTTTTTTTTTAAATAGTTATAGCCTTCGCCTGACAAGCGTTTTATTTTTAAATAGAAATGAGTAGTTGATAGACTCGGGCGTTACTTTGCGGAAATTCATATTTTTAATGTGAACGAAGAAAAAATATATGGCTTACTTCCGACAAACTGTAAGTCCAAATAATGATAAATGGAAATTATGTGAGTTAAAAACATATACCTACACATTGAGTATTAGACCGAGAAATACACACCAATTCTCGGTCGAATACTCAACGAGTCAACATCTCCTGAGGATGCCTCGTGAGAGGTGAAACACGTGCATTGCTGGCAGACAGTGATATATGGAAACTTTGATAGAGGTATATGTTTTTTTATCTTCTATCTATATAAAAATGAATGTGTGTATGTATGTTTGTTTGTCTGTGCGCGATGCGCTCCTTAACCAAAACTTTGGCAGGGTCTTCTGATGACGCCCGGGATGGCTAACAAAATCACCACAGTTTTGTTAGCCATCCCGGTCATCCACAGCTTAAGAGCAACAAGGCACCAGGGGAGGACAGAATAACGACAGAGCTACTGAAAGTGGGTGGAACACCGGTACTTAAAGTCCTTCAGAAGCTGTTTAGCTCAGTCATCCTTGAGGATACTACGCCAGAGGCGTGGCACAGAAACGTAGTGGTTTTGTTCTTTAAGAAAGGTGATAAAACCCTCTTGAAGAATTACATGTCCATTTCGCTGCTGAGCCACGTGTATAAGCTGTTTTCGAGAGTAGTTACAAACCGTCTTGCTCGTAGGTTTGACGACTTTCAGCCTCCCGAACAAGCTGGATTCCGGAAAGGCTTTAGCACCATAGACCACATCCATACGCTCCGGCAGATTATACAGAAGACCGAAGAGTATAATCGGTCACTATGTCTAGCGTTTGTGGACTATGAGAAAGCCTTTGATTCAGTCGAGACCTGGTCAGTGCTACAGTCATTACAGCGGTGCCAGATTGATTACCGGTACATCGAAGTGTTGAAGTGTTTGTACAGCAAGGCCACCATGACAGTTCATTTTCAGGATCAGAGCACGAATTCTATCCAGTTGCAAAAAGGGGTGAAACAAGGAGACGTTATATCTCTGAAACTGTTTACCTCTGCACTGGAAGATATATTCAAGCTTCTAAACTGGAACGGATTTGGTGTTAACATCAATGGCGAATACATCACTCACTTTGCTGATGATATAGTCATCATGGCTGAAACCCTGGAAGACCTAAGCACAATGCTCAGTGACTTCAATATTGTTTCCCAACAGGTGGGTCCTAAAATGAACATGGGCAAGTCAAATGCCCATGTCGTACCCATGCCGGTTTATGTTGGGAACGATATAATCGAAGCTGTTGATCACTACGTCTACTAAATCAGACGATCCAACTGAGTAGATCCAACTTCGACAAAAGAGGTCAACCGACTAATACAACTTGGATGGGCAGCATTTGGGAAATTACGCCATATCTTCTCGTCGCAGATACCGCAGAGCCTCAAGACGAAAGTTTATAATCAGTGCGTATTGCCAGTGATGACATATGGTACTGAGACGTGGTCGCTAACTATTGGTCTCGGACACAAGCTCAGAGTTGCACAGCGCGCAATGAAGGAGCTATGCTCGGTGTTTCACTACGTGATAAAATCCAAAATGAGGAAATCCGTAGAAGAACCGACATAGCTCTCAGAGTTTGCAAGTTGAAGTGGCAATGGGCAGGCCATATAAGCCGCAGAACCGACAACCGTTGGGGAATAAAGGTTCTCGAATGGCAACCACGAACAAGCAAGCGAAGTGTGGGGAGACCCCCCACACGATGGACCGACGACATTGTAGCCATCGCAGGAAGTCTGTGGATGGAGGTGGCACAAGATCGCTCGTCATGGCGCTCTTTTGGGGACGCCTATGTTCAGCAGTGGACTTCTAAAGGCTGACATGATGACGATGATGATGAATATTTTTTGTAGTTATTGAATCACTTGATCCAGGGAATCCTATATAAGTGTGTAAATGTAATATTTACATGAAGAATCTCAATTCTGATCAATGAATAGAATATAAAACGGTGTCAAAATAACTTTAAAATACTTACTTATGTATTGGAATAAATTAAATGTTTCTTTTTCATATACGAGGACGAGGCAGAGAATGAAAGTCACCGACATAATTTAAAGAGTGCCACACTGTAGTGGCAATGTCGATGACGATGACGATGGGGTAGACGATGGGCCAATGTTCAGCAGTGGACTTCTAAAGGCTGACATGATGATGTTATGAAATATCGTATATATTTTTTTTTAATCTTTTCTAAATACTCTTTGAAATAGGATGGGGGGGGGGGGGGGGGGGGGATTGGCAAAGCCGCGGGGTGCAGCTAGTTTTATTTATTTTCCATTTATCATTAATAACATATATAGTTTGGTGGATGTGAGCGACATATTTTTACTTCGTTCATTTTAATTTTTTATTAAAATGAACGAAGTATACTCGTACAACAATTTCGATGGGTAGGTACGTAGCTGCGTACGGATCTTCCCATACGGAGATTCTGTCTGATTGCTGGAGTGTCATTCTCAGGAAAAAATTGTAATTAGTCAAATTTAGTATCCGGTTAATCTTCTTGAGGATGTTTCTTATAAACACAAGTAATAATTTATCAAAATTCATCACTTTTATCTTATTATTATTTGACTAAAGTGTGGCGCAGTTGGTAGTTTTTTTTTTATCCAAAGCCTCGAGCTGATAATTGACAGATCCGTCCCAGAGATGGCAGCAGTACTCCATACAAGATTGGACCTATACATGATAAAAATTCAAAAGCTGTCCCGGTGTGAAGTACCGCCTAACCTTAGACATAATATAAGTTTCTTTGCAGCAACCTTAGCTTTGGATTCAATGTACGAATATAACCCAAAATTCAAGTTCGATGTGAGTTCGACACCGTAAAGCTCCAGATGGTCGCCTCTTGGTATTGTTACACTACGGAAAGATGGAGATCGGTTTAGAGGACTCTTTCAGCAGAAAACACACCTGCCTGCGTTTTAGAAGCATTAAACTTAACCAGGTTAGCCTCGAACCAATCGAACACGGCTTTTAAGGCTAAATTCAAACGGTCCAATATAGCCTCTCTCTGAAGCTGGACAGCGTCGTAGCTGGCTTGAGGATTGGAAATGTATCACTCAATTATATCACTGTCATCTGCATACCAACAGGTACCGGACTTCAGAAGGCCATTAATGAGCAGTAAAAATAGTGTATCCGAGAGAAGCAATCCCTGAGTTACACCGGCATTGATAGCTATTTGATCAGAGAAGCAGCCCTCTAGGACTACTCATTTATATATATATTATAATCGATATGATATAGATCGTTCCCTCAAAAAATCTGCTATGCAATTGCATAAGCTAACAGGTAATCCATATGAGGGAAAGTTGTTTAAAAGGCCATCGTGCCAGACCCGATCAAAATGCCAAGGGAGATGGCAAGCGCCTTACCACGCATCTCGATGGCTTCGCGGAGTACGTGAGTGGCATATACGCGAGAAGATCCCCAGTAGACCGGTTTTGGTGAAATCTCTATTGTCGGTCACTGAGGAGATCATTGCCCTCAAGGTATGCCAAGAGCCTAATGTTGATGACACGCTCCATACACTTACAGAGTAAGGACCTCCTTACTCTGTAAGTGTATCGAGATGGGGCGATAATTGGCTGGATCAGCACGACTACCCATTTTAGGTACTGGTTGTACATTGGCAAGCTTCCAACTCTTCGGAACTTTACCTGAGTTCGAGTTAGAGACAGTACAAGCGTATTAGGATGGGAGACAATTCGGGCGCACAGTTTTTCAACACAATCGCTCGAATGCCATCAGGACCACTGGCCTTGTTTACATCTAGGCCTTGAAGTGTTCTGAAAACCTCCGTCTGGCGTATGCGTATTTTGGCATAAAACCCCCGCAATGAGCAAGGCAGGAAGGTATTTTGCCATCAGCGTCTAAATGTGAAGCTTCAGCAAAAAGAGAAGCACTTAAATTCGCTTTCTCTCCAGCAGTGTGCGCCAGTGATCCATCTGGTTTCAGCAATGGTGGCAGTGAAGGGCAGCACAAGCTCATTTCGACCGACTTGGCTAGGGCCAAAAAGATAGTAGGTTATTCACTTGCCTGCTAAGCTTAGTGTCCCACGTTCAAATTTTCGCCGGGGCAAATTTGTGTTTGTATTTTTAACATTCTCACATAAATGTTTGTTCAGAGGTCTTTGGATGTTTGTGTTGTGTTTGATTTGTGTGCGACACTGGGACTCCTATATCGGGAACTCCTATAGTGTGTAAACGTCTTTTTTTAACCCCAGAACGAGAAAAAAGATGCATGTTTATAAGTTTAGGGTGTGTGTGTGCGTGTGTGAGAGGGTGTGTGTGTGTGTGTGTGTGTGTGTGTGTGTGTGTATGTCTATTTGTGGCATAGTCACTCCAAAACTAATGAACCGATTTTGATGCGTTTTTCCTATTTGAAACCTAATGTGATCGAGATGGTTCTTAGCTTAGCTTTGCTTAGCTATATCCTTCCCAAACCGAACGACGGATGACTTTCTTGAAGTTTCCTGTTTATAGTGGCATTTCCGATGTCATTTTATTTACTGAGAATTTTATTGTTTTATTTTTAGGTGTTTGTTTAATTATTTATTTTTTGTGTTTGTATTATTGTGCCACTCTGTGTTCGTGATGTCACAAATACAACAATAAAAAAAACAACAATACAACTAGATATCCCTATTTTTACGGGAAAATATACTCAATGGCCTACCTTTTTTGATTTATTTGGTGAGGCGATTCACAACAACAACTCGCTAACAAAGGCGCAGAAACTTCAATATTTAAAAAGTAAAGTGCGAGGGGAAGCTGAGCGACTCATTCAGCATCTTCACATATCAACCGAAAACTATGATACTGCATGGGAAATCCTGGTTCATAGATATAACAATAAAAATGTTCTATTTTCCAAACAAATTGAGCTATTTTTAAATCAGAACAATATTCACAAACAGACAGCATTCAAATTGAGAAAATTATATGACACAACAACGGAAAGCATTCATTCCATACATAACCTTGGCGTGGATACATCATCGTGGGATCCACTTCTAGTCCACCTACTTTGCAAAAAGTTGGACCCATAGACATACGCTGATTACAAGGAATCTCGAAAATCGCCCAGACATTTGGCAACTTTAGACGAGTTCTTAGCATTCATAGAAACCAAATTTAATGCTTTGGAGCCCATTTCTAGAAGGGAGAAAGAGGTACATCCAACTTCACAATCAAAGATTACAAAGGTTTCGTCTACACATAATTATCGTCCTTATTATCAGGCCAATAAGAACAAAAATACCAGTAATTATCAAGTCATGACATCGCATATAAAGCGGTGCCCTTTATGCAATTCTGAGCATGATTTATACCAATGTGTAAAGTTTTGTGACATGACGCCGGAGATTAAATATAATACCGTTGAGAAACTTCGATTTTGCTTAAACTGTCTATACAAGCATAATGGCAAACAATGCACTTCAACGAAGCGGTGTAAAAAGTGCAATGGCGAACACAACACAATTTTACACGAAGCGTGTGAACATTTTGCGCCCTCGAATCAAAATTTAGAATCATCAACTCTATCTGTGCTATTATCCAGCCTGGTCCATCATCGGCATCTCATTAGTCTAGCAATCAACGGAATGTATATCATATTGCCACTGAAAACAGAGAAACTCTTCTGCCGACTGCAGTCGTCCAAATTCATATGTCGGTACATTTATTACAGCTCGCGCTTTATTAGATCAAGCTGCTCAAGTGTCACTCATATCTGAGAATCTAGTTCAACGCTTAGGTTTGAAGCGTCATCATCCTTTGGGGTCAGTATCAGTATCAGGCATCGATTTATGTGAGAAAAAATGCAAGGATATTGTACAAGTTCGAGGAAAGTCCGTTTATGACGATCACAGGTTTGAAGCTGAGGCATACGTCGTGTCCAAGGTCGCCTATAACTTGCCTCAAATTTCCTTTGACCCTGAATTGTTGTCGCATCTTCAGAATTTGCCGTTAGCAGATCCACATTTCAACGTCTCCCAAAAAATTGACCTGCTTCTTCATAGTGATGTCTACTCAGAAGTTATCAGAGAAGGTCTTAAAGGTTATTAAAACGTTGGCAACTGGTCCAAGCGATGAACAACAGCTTTTGGAAGAGGTGGTCGTCCGAATACCTGCAACAACTTCATACCAGGTCAAAGTGGAGAACTCAAAGAAAGAACCTTGAGATGGACGACGTCGTTATCATTAAGGAGGATAACTAGCCACCGGGAAAATGGGCGCTAGGCCGAGTCCAAGACACCTTTCCGGGACAAGATGGAGTAGTACGCGTGGTGTCCTTAAAGACACGCAACAATATCATAAAACGGCCAGTCAGTAAACTGATCCTTTTACCTATCCGAGAAAATGATCAGAGCATAGACAAGCAGGGTCTAGATCAGCCTGATTATCAAGCATCATCGTCGACACATCAAAACCAAGGATCAATAGATCGGCTTTGAACTTGAGAAACTTCTTTATGGCAATTATGCTGATGTTTGCTGTAATCTCACCAAGCTTCCAGCAAAATTACGATCATGCACTTTACAATAAAACGACATTGGACAACACACAGGCATTATTTTTTGACAAGGTAGCAGATCTTTACTACATTAAAGATAATTGGAAACTTGTTGTGTATTATAATCTAACAACATATTGGCAAGGCATGTCAACCATCGAGAACTACATTGATCATTTGCAAAAAATATCCGGAAATCAAGTTCCGCTTTTAAGAAGTATCACGCTGCAGTTAAAGCAAGAGTTGAATGAAATTGAGTTTTACAATACCCTATTAAGGCGACAGACAAGAAGACAAAAGAGAGGATTGATCAACGGCATAGGCTACGTAGCAAACTCATTATTTGGAGTATTAGATGACACATTTGCAGAGCAATACAAGGAAGACTTAAAAAATATAGAGCAGAACGAAAATCACTTACAAGCATTACTAAAAAATCAAACATCGATCAGAGATCGATCGAGTCAGAGTACAACATTCTACGAAGAAACGAAGATATCATGACAAAACAATTTCAATTTATCAATGAACGACTAAGGAATGTATCTCTGAAAATTAGTCGCGTTCAACTTGATAATGAAAATGCTTTATATATCACATCATCAGCATTAGCAGCAAGTATCATCCTATCAAATTTAAGACACATGCAACAGACTCTAATGGACACTATCACAGACATTTATCACGGACACATCGACACGCATTTATTACTTCCGGAGCAGCTGGAACTTCAGATGAACATAATTTCGGGCCAACTACATGGGAACCTAATGCTACCCATGGACAGCGATATCACGGACTTATACAAATTACTTAAAGTATCTGCGGGAGTGATTACTGATTACCTCATCATACGTGAGCGGGCGCGGCGGCGCGATGTTATTTTGCTAGCTCGAGCGACATGCAGTCGCCTTGAGACCTTGATATGCACTGCGGGAGGAACCCGCTCTGGCCCGGTGCTCGCTGCGCTGGCGCCGGCCGTCGGGGTGGGTCGCAGGTCGCAGCGCACATGACATTGCAGTTGTAGAAGAATGCTTCGCGCGTACGACACGATACGACGTAACGATTTGACGAGGGCCAGTTGATGGTAAGTGTTTGTACATAAATATTTATTTGTTTATATATCATACATATATTTATTGTATGTAGTTTATTGATATAGATTTATAAGTGGTAGGTAAGTATAATATTATATGTTAATTAATATGTATGTATGTAATGTAACGAAGTATATAAGTATGTTATATTGGTTTGTATATATTTATATAGTGGCGTTGCTACGCCACATATCAATTAGATATGAAATTTTACAATCTAAAAGTTAAACAATCACTGTGTGACATTCAAATTATAAACGCCGCCGCTGATAAGGCCTGTTCTACAACAACAGCAACCTGTCGAGATCAGTGGATCAAGTTACATAACAATAACCAGTGGCTGTGCTCGTGCTGCGCGGAATGCCACGTCCGCATTCATTGCGCAGCTGGTATGTCGCTAGAAGATTTAAATGACACTGGAATAATATCATTACATAATGGATGCACACTAATGGGAGAGAGTTATTCTGTATACGCACACAACAATTTACACAGTAAAATGAACATTAAGCAAACTATCACGGCCCCAGAGATTTCAATGTTGAATAAAATGGTTAAGACTCATCTCTCCGAAACAGAGCCCGTCGAGCATATACCAGAGTCTGTTTGGAATAAACTGAAGGCAGAAATCCAAGAAGCTAAGGAACAGTCTTCCAACAGCTTAAGCATTCACGACATCCACCATTATTCCATGGTGTACATTATCATCACGTTGGTGGCGCTATCATCGCTTACTGGAAGCTCAGGAGCAGAGGCTGCGTACTCGTGGCGCTGCCGCAGCCGGCATGTGCCAGGCCGCAGCAGCGCCCACGCCGTCGTGACTCCTGTGTCAGTGTTAGTGGTGTTAGGGAGTGTGATGTAGTGCAAAGAGCACAAAGTGCCGAAAATGTTAATATAGGCACGTCGCCTATGCCCATCAAGGCGCGTTTCGGTATCAGTGAATCGTGAGTGAATGAATGAGAGACTTGGACTCACTTTTATTATCAATTTCCTTTTTGTACTAACACTCATACATTGTTTATCACCTTGTAACACCTAACTTTTAATTATATCATTTATCAATAATATTTCATTTCTTTTATTGATTAGCTTTATCAAATTATGTATCATCTTAGGCCTATTCGAGTGGGCAAGATGTACGAAGTACATGTAACTTTTGCTGAGCCCGCGATTCCGCGGGCGCGGCGTTTTGTATCATTTTTATTAATAAATCAGTCTTCGTTTAGCTACGGACTCGAGTGGTTTTATTTACGCCGCTCTTTATCATATCAAAACTCTTCCCGGGCTATCATCCCTTAGTGTAGGGAATTACAACCCCTACAATCTATAATTATTATTATTCTTTTATTAAGTTTTCCAACAGAATAAACACAGTAAATTAAATATAAACATGAACATAAAACAAAACATAGTGAATGTCTAAAAGGAAAACACAGAATGGAAAAATTAAATAACGCAAAAAACGCCACATGAAATGATTATATACGATAATTCTACTCTACGTGCTTAATTACCATACGCTATAATAGATATTCGGTATCAGGGAGGGATAACATAAACCGGGTGTGATAAATCACGGGAAGTGACGGAATTATGACGTATCCAAAGGCTTACGTCCAGATTAGGTGCTTATGGATGGCTTTCTAAACAGTGTGGGGGACTCGGCGGGTAAACCACAGACAATGGTATTTGTGATGTGACGAGACTTAATCAGTGGAAATGCAAGCTTCGATGCTCGAATTGTATTGTAATTATTAGAATAAGAATAAGAATAATATTTATTTGCATAAAATGTTGGTAACATAACAGATAAAATAGTTATTATTATACAGTTCCAGAAACATTTTGCTGCATTGCAACGTGCAAATATTTTAAAACATGCTAAATTCAAAATTAAATCTTCTAAGTATCTGTATAGCTAATAGAAGAATAATAGGTATGTCAATTTATAAATCATTAATGTCAAATACTTATTCTAAATAAATATCTATTCATTACAATCACAAAAAAGTCAAACAGTTATTTTATTAAATCTGAGACTGAATAAAAACATTTCTCCATTAGCCACAATTTAAGTTTTCCACAAAATCTACTGCTTGGCATTACTTTTTATTCTTGTGGAATAGAATTGTAAATGCGTCCACACATAGCATTACAGTTCTTTGAAAACATTGCAGTTTTTGGTATCTGTGACAAAACAATTCTATCCGGATTCCTTGTATTTCTCGGAAATACATCACTAGCTGTTTTAAATAAACTTGGATGTAGTTTCACAAATTTGGCTGATTCCAGAATGTACATACAGGGCAAAGGCAGTATACGAAATTGTTTAAAAAAGGGCTTGCAAGATTCCTATGGTGGTATGCCGGCTATGGCTCTAACAGACAGTATAAGACCATAGTTTAGAACGGAAGATACGTAATCATGGTACGCCGCTAGAACTGTTGAACAAGCTGAAATTTTACGCAATTTATAAAGAACATAGACAAACCTATATATTTTATTGCATACGTTGTCAATATGCGCCTTCCAGTTCAAAAATGTATTCCCAAAAGCGTTATTCCCAAAAATGTTGTTTCTGCTACCTCTGATATATGGTTATAAATTTATTCCTTGTAAGAAATTTTGAGCTCACGATGTCTACTACCATATGAACTGAATTGAATTAAATTAGTTTTAGTCAGATTAACTTGGAGGTTGTTGTCATGTTACCAATTAAGTATAGACCTTATCGTATTGTTTATGTCAATTGTATATTTATTAATGTCAATATTTTTATTGCATGTCATAATTAAAGAAATGTCGTCAGCAAACAAAGTACAAGGATTCATAGTTAGGTCAGGAAGATCATTTATGTATAAGAAAAATAAAAGTGGTCCCAGAACACTGCCTTGTGGAACACCATATTTATTAATTAGAAAAGGAAACCTATGCGCTTGAACTTCTTTATTTTTGTTGATATTTGCCACCTCGACAGATTGCTTTCTGTCTTCTAGGTCATTTTTAGCCATTTTAGTGCAGGTCCTCGAATACCATTCCTCTCCAGTTTATCTAATAGCAATTTGTGTGACACAAAATCGAAAGCCTTAGTCATGTCAAAGAATATAACAGTTACTAATTTGGCAGAGTCTAGGTTGCTCACCACCTTACTAATGAGATCAAAACACGCCAACGTTGTTGACTTACCTTTCTGGAATCCGTACCGTTTCTGTCTTAAAATGTTATGTTTCTGAACAAACCCCATCATGCGCTTATACATAGAGAATTAAAAAAAAAATTGATAGTATCGGAATGAGAGTGATGGGTCTGTAATTACTTAAACTTGATTTATCTCCTTTTTTATATGAAGGCTTGATCATAGAAACTTTTAGCTTATTAGGGAAGCATTTATCAGATGTCTTAGTATTGGAGTAATTTCTAGCGCGCAGGCTTTAAGGATTTTTGTAGCAATCTCATCAAATCCTTCAGAATTAGTGTTATTTAAAGACATAATTACTCTATGAGTTTCGTCAAGACTTAACAGAACTAAGAAGATACTAGCACACAAACGATTCCTCAAAGTAATTTTAAGTGGGTTGTACTTGTTGATGTAATTAAGTGCTCATTAAATGCTTCCGCTATATCACTTGGATAATTCAATGATACACCTCCTTTTGCAATGTTAGTGATAAATTCCATTTGCGTGGCAGCCTCAGATTCGTTTTTAATTATTTGCCAGGACGTTTTACATACATTTTTAGAAATACTTGTTATCTCAAAATTTCGATTTTTTATGGATTGATCAATGCAATATCGAAGTAGTTTTGAGTATTTTTTATAAACACTTTTAGTTGCTCCACATTTGTCTGTGTAATATTTATATCGTAGACAACGCTTTGTTTTGCAACTAACCTTTAGCCCTTTGGTTATCCATTTAGCTATACGTTTTTTATATTAGATGTTTTTATTTTATTCTTTGGAAAACACAAATTGTAGAATAGAGATATTGTATTATGAAAATTTGCAAATGCGGGTTCTTACTCATTTTTATTATATATCTCATTAAACGAAAGTCTTGACAAGCACTCTCTAAATTTCTTTATATACTCTACACTATAGTCTCTTTTATATATAAAGAACCCTGGCATCGGTACATGTATAGACGTTGTTGGAATGTTAAGCAATTGGGCGGTATTGTGGTCTGATATATCTAGGTACAATAGTTCATCAGTCGCAGATTTAACATTGCTTATGATGTGATCGATGCAAGATCGTTCGCGTGTAGGTTCATTTATATGTAGATGTAAGTTGTAATTTTTTGTGAGATAATTTAAGTTCTTTGCATCTCTGCTATTTATTTGTAGGGTATTAATATTTAAATCCACGGCTAAAATAAGTTTTTTACTATATCTAAAGGTCATTCTGTGCAACAATTTGTCAAGCTTATTCATAAATAGGTTGCAGTCAGATTTAGACGTTCTATATAAACATACAATGATCATGTGTTTTGATGGTAGCTCGATTTCACAACATTCAAAGTGCTTTTCTACAGAGCACTCATTGCAGAAAGTAACTTGTTTATATTGTAACCCTCGCTTAACCAAAAGACAAACACCCCCTCGTTTTTGTTTTCTATTTTTCGAGTACGATGAAGCTAAACTATACCCAGATATATTGACCATTTATTCGTGATCTTTAGGTATAAATGTTTCAGATTGGCATTTTATGTCGGGTGACTTTTTATTATCGGAAAGTTCTACCAAATGAATCTCCAACAAACGACTCTTACTAAATAAACCAGCTATATTTTGGTGCAGCACTCTAAGGCACGCTTCATTTCCCTTAGCAGCTAAGAAAAAACGTGCTTTTTTATTCAACTGGTTGTTGGAAGCTACAATTTCATTTTCAGTTTGCGTGCTTTGATCCATCATCAGAATTATCTTTCTATTAATATTTAAGTCTTTATTTAGTAGATTTGAAAAAATAAAGCGGTGTGGTAGGACTTTATAATTTCACTGTCAAAACTTTATCTACTAGATATGGCTCATTTTGATAATCAACTTTTTGAAATTCCGTCATGAATGTTTCATTCTACAATACTTATTCTTTGACTTTACGTGGAAGTCGATCAGCTGACAGGGGTTTTTTTAGTTTTTTTAAGACATGCATAATAATCATCCAGCAACTTCATCACTTTCGTGCTTTAGATATTTTGTCGAAGAAAAGAAGCTCAATTTCTAATTCGACAACCACAAGTACCTAGTCTAAACAAAGAAACACAAATGCACGAACACGGCAAATCCCCAGCCACAAATAAAATTAAACTCTAGAAGAACTGTGAAACAAAACAAAAATAAGTTTTTATTGATCGAACTTTTTCATTAACTACTAAACTCGCAAGAACAATACTAATAAGAGGAAAGTCTAGCGAGTTTCCTCTGCAATGAATTGTTAAGTTATATTAATTATTTCCTCCGTATTGGTGTTTTCTAGGTTTTATTACCAAAGTGGCCGCTACGTGGCGTGACTCGCAACGCTACCAAAGCACCGGAACGACAACTAACGGAACGGATAAGAAAAAATATGTTTCTTAGGTCGCATTTCTGTTACAGTGCTGCATAGGGCGGGTTCTTCACGTTCTGTATTCCGTAGACACTACGCTCTACGCACAGTCTACGCCGTAGACTGTTGCTGCTTGGTCTATAGAGCGTTCGAAAAATATTTGTCTCTGTATCAAAGTATCGAAGAGAGCTGAATCTTCTGATGAAACTCACTTATAAAACAATTTTATTTTAACAGTCTACAATATAAGCCACGTATAAAAACAAAAGGCTTAAATTATGTAGGTACTTAACGCATGGTATTCTCACCTAACTTTTGAAAATCGTGCGTGACACATTATCAGAAACGCAGGCACTTGGCGCAAATATAATTTGGCGTATCGAAGGTTAGTCATATTGTAATCCAGCTGAAAGTATATTAGCCGCTTTATAAAACAGCTAATTATATGCTATTTGGCTCCGAAAGTCATAAAAATGTTAAGTGTAAGATTCTCTAGTACCCATATAGGATAATAATTGAACTCACTTATTGTTTTTCTGTCTTACTTTAATTACTGAAGTGTCCGCTACTTGGCACGACTGACGACTAATTAACCGGAATGAAAAGTTAAGAATACAATTAGTTATAGTAAAGAGGCACAGCGGCTCAAATTGGGATAACTGCAGTGAGTCAACTACAGTTTAAAAATTACGTGACTTCTTGTTGACTTGATGGATTTCACGTTCCATATTAAAGAAATTCATAAATTGATTTAGATGTTTTTTTACCAGACTATGTCTTTATTATCCTACTAGCTGATGCCCGCGTGTTCATTTCTGTAGGTTAAAAGTACTTTTCGTGCTATTCCAGGACCTAAAATACCAATATAGCAACATTTGATCAAAATTCCTTCAGCCATCAACAATATTTTTGTCTTTTGCTCAGCTTCTACTCATCGGATTGAGTACCCCAGTTTTTAAGTCAAAACATAAGCTATCCAACAGTGAAAACCGCATTGCAATCGTTTTAAATTTTGCAAAGTTTTTAAGTGATGCGCGAACAAACATACAGACAGACAAACAGACAGACACGAATTTTTGAAATGTTATATTCTTGTTCAGTAGCTTATTTTATGTACCCTAGACTATTTATTTTTTAATTATCTTCTTTGTACAGACTTTTTCGTTCCTATTGCTTTATTATAAGTATAGATAGATTGTTGTCCACCGCTAGCTCTCCTTGACTTTTTCCCACCTTGCTTGTTGTATTTATATGCCACATGCCCGTCCAAATCCCACTTCTACCTTGTACTATTATTTATTCTGTACCTTGCTAGCACTCTTGAAACCAGCATCAGTGATGCCAGTTTTTGAGCGTCGCGTTCCGGACTCGATCAGACTTCTTCACTCCGAGTACTTCACACTAATAATATTTAATTATTAATAAATGTATGAATTTGTCTTTATATTTTGAATTTGACTCACTAAATAATTAATGACTACGACAAACACATTATTAGAACCATTCCCTTCAAGGTGGATAAATTCTTTTACAGCTTCCTTCTCAACCTTTTTTTTTGTCTCAGTAAAAAGTCAACCCACTGCAAGCCCTTCAACTATGTCAGGGCAATACCATTATACCAAACAACAAGAGCTGAGCTAATGTAAATTAGCTTCCCAAGCTAATTGCCGTGAATACGTTTAACATAAATCAACGCTTTAAAAAACATGACGCAAGATAACGTCCCAAATAATACTCTTCTAATGGAACCGTTATCGCCCTGTTTGAAAAGTTAATTGACACTTACGCTGCAAAAAATTTCATGAATATTTTGTAGGTTTGAAAGAAATACACGGGTTTTCGTCAGGGTGAAATTCGTTATGTGAAATATTATGTGTAGATTGCGAAAGGTGGCGGCTTCGAACAAAATAGTAACTAACACTATAGTCAACGTTAAGGATATTCACCGTGTAATATTTTTTTTCGATTTTCCGATTTTTCATTACTGCTGCCAGCGGCTTATGGTAAATAACTAGTTTCTGTTGTAGGCTGAATTGCATTTAACTACACTAAGCTCATCATGCAGGATGACATCACCTAAATAGTGCAGATTTTTCAGGATAGCAGCGCTAGCGTGCGACTGAATGGTTTACAAGAAACGCTAGGCTATCTAGGAGGATTTATTCTCCTACATTGACTAGGGTTTTAGGGTTTTTCCCGCTTTAGCGGGAAGGAGCTAGGCAACTGCAAACTGCAAATTGGCAGAATGCGATACGATCCCGATAAAATGGGAAGGCAAGATGCACTTCAGTTTGCTGAACTTAAGGTGTGTGTCGGAGTTTCTCTAAAGGACAGAATCCGAAATGAGGAGATCTGGCTGAGAACAAACGTAGCCGACATAGCTCAAAGAATTAGTAAGCTGAAGTGGCAATGGGCCGGTCGCATAACTCGAAGAAGCGATAACCATTGGGGTAAACGAGTTCTAGAGTAGAGATCGCGTTTAGCCAAACGTAGTATAGGGTTGAGTGACGTCTTGCGAAAGGAGGCTGGCAGCGACTGGATGAGGACAGCCGAAGATCAGGCTCAGTGGCATTCACAAGGAGAGGCCTATGTCCAGCAGTGAACAAAAACGGTCTGTTGATGAAGGTGTTAAGGCGATCCACTTAATTTGAACTTAAGTATCCCTTTGTTTCGCATCTTTGGAAAAAATTACATCCCCGTAGAGTTTCTTGGTGCTCTCTCCTCTAACGGGCGTATTTCCGAAGCACCGGTCTACCGGTCACCAATCACCGGTGAGTCTACTCAGAAGGCTATTTCCTTTTCCCGTGTAAGATTTAACTCTGTTGGCACATGAAAGGGAAATTTCCTTTATAAAACTCAAAGACTTACTTGTTTTATTTAAATTTTATTAATTTAATCTTTTTATAATATTTTATGAATATCTCTCTGTTAATTTTGACTTGTAAAAGTGCTATTATTTTGCTTATTTACAATAAAACACTTTGACTTTAACTTTTTTAATACTAGTTTACTTTGGCATAATGAGTTAGGCATAACTTTTAATGATATAATATTAATCCATCCATACCAATATATAAAAGTGAAACATTGTCTATTTGTTTGTTTGTTTGAGGAGCTTTCACGCGATAACGGCTGGACGGATTTAGATGAAATTTAGAATGGAGACAGCTTATACCCTAGATTAAAACATAGGATACTTTTTATCCCGGAAAATTTAAAGTTTCTGCGGGAAAACTGGAAATTGTTGATTACTCACTGTAAGGAACGGTTGCTGTCACAGAATGGTCTGTGGTTGCCATGGAAACGAAATAACAAGTCTGTCAATAAACATCAAGAACTATTTAGGTTGTGTCAAGGACGTCATTGCTATACCTACTTTTGCATTGGTTTTTAATATCCTAGAAGATAATAGGATGCTATTTTTCGCGATAAACAGTAGTCCGCGCGGACGTAGTCTCGGGCGGGAAAACTAGTTTTACATAAAAAGTATATAGTATTTGGCATACTGAAGGTATGCATAATAATCTTTTGGACCATATTATTTTGAACTACTATGGAGTCGCATAAAATATAATCTAGATACTATACTTTGACAGTAGGTTAAGGTGTAAGTCGCAAACATGTTTGTTTAACGTAAAATAATATATATTAAAGTTGTTTCACTCACGATAAATAATGAAACTTTTATGCTTTTAAATAATTTGCTTGTTTATCGTTATGCTAACTTTATATATGGTAAACACGATTGTGCCTAAACATGTATGCGAAATTATTATTATGCCTGCAAATTATTAGGATAAGTAAAATTATGCCAAAATTTTATACGTATCGATAGAGAACCAATTTGAACAGTGAGATTAGTAATATTATCAATTAATAGTAATAGTGTACCTATAGGTTTTCGCTTCCTACTTCATCGTAATCCTATTTACGGTAGCTTATTACTAAAGTTAGATTTACTAGGGTATCCGCGTCGAGCTTAGTAGGGTCTACATAAGATTGATTAAGATTACCTAAGACTAGATTAGGGTATTGATGAATTGCTTTCCCTTTGGTACGACGGGCGAGTGGATGACCTAAAGCAGTGCGTAGCATACTTGATCTTTGCATACTTAGTTATTTCAAGTTATTTGTGTTTACTTAGAAATAATCGATTAGTTAATATGTTGGGATTGATTAATTCTACATTTTTAGCAATTTTTTATGCATGAAACGCAAGAATCGTTCTAGACTCGTATGGATAAGTTCAGTCTAGTTTGGTCTAGTATCCAAGAATTTAACTGACTCTGGTATCAGTGTAAACATTCAAAATATTATTTAGATACCTGCTTATATAAACTGTGAAACTTTTCTTTGTACGTGTGTCAGCACACATAAGTAAATATCCTCGGAAGAACAAATAAAATGTTGATTTAAACAACACGCCTGCAGCGCTGCAAACAAGTCTCTGAACACGGATTGCCGCCCTGTGCTTGTAGCAAACATTTGTCGTGTCGTGATGTACCGGCTTATCTATTGGCGAACAACGATGCCAGTAGCAATGTCTACGATATTTTAAAAATATTATTTTAAATATTTTAACCAAGTATGCAAACTTTTCATACAAATTTAAAATGAAAACTATAGACTGGTTCGTTAACTTTGAAACAGCGTAGAATCATATCCTTAAGTTAAAGTTTGTTTACTGGAAACGACCATATCTTTTTTTAACATAAGCGATTTTTTGAACTAAAATTGGTCAAATTGAAAAGTTGGTTCTAACAATTGAAAAAATAATAAAAGCACACGTTTTTTTTTTCATTTTAATAACGTGTGTTACCTCCACGTGCCCTTATTACTGATTCTAATCGGTTCCGCATAGACCTGATTAGGGTTATTAAACGTATTGCGGAATATTGACCCATTCTTGTGAAGTGGCTATTCTTAGTGCTGCCACTGTTGTGGGCACAGGATTTCTCGCATAGATCTTTTTAAATTGTCCTAAACGTGCTCAATCGGATTAAGGTCCGGGCTGCGTGCTGGCCAATTCCTGGTACGTATCCCAAACTCTTCGCAATATTGTCGAAGTTGTGCAGCGGCGTGCGGTCGGACATTATCTTGCATTAGAGTAAACATTTTGCCTATGAATCTCATGTAAGATACCACGTGATCTTTTAAAATCTCTTTTATATAGCGATGTGCCATCAAACCCCCTGTTACCGTTTTGACGAACCATGTCAACGAACACAAGTTCCGTACGCCCGTTCTTCGATATGCCACCCCAGACCATACAAGAACCGCCTCCAAAAGGAACACGCTCCTCAATGCAACTTTGAGCATATCTCTCCCACGTCGACGATACTCTTCTGTGACCATCTGTACTGTATAGGTAAACATGTCCTACACTCATCGGTGAACAATACGGAGGCCCATTGCTCTACAGACCAATTTAGGTGTTCACGCGCAAATCTTAAGCGAGCTTGTCTGTGAGCTGCAGACAACTTTGGACCACTTTTTAATTTATGTAAATCTAAAAAGTTTGCATTAGCATCCTTATTAAAAATATTAATTTGAATGTAATCCTGAACTTTGATGCAGTTTATGTGTCCGTCAATAGTATTTCATACATTGACACAGAATACCTAATAATAGCATTGATTTAGAATAGGTAAACACTCGTCTTATTCTTCTTTCAAGTTCTCTTTAGAAATATTTTTTCCACCTATCATCGCATGTACATTTGAATTGAACGAGATGAAGTAAAGAAAGAAAGAAAAAGACAGAAAGAAAAATCGTTTATTCAACAAGTATAAAAAAAGTAGTAAATTAACATATAAATTAAACATATAAATCTAAGTGTTGAAAGGGTCATAATGCCTCAGCATAATGCCAAGCGTCTTCGACACTTGACGCTGATTTTCAGTCACGGCCCAGAGGGACCAATCACGAAAAATAGAGGAAAAAAAAAGGAAAAAAAGAGACAAAAAGAAAAAGAAAAAAAGGATGACTATGTATTCCTTGAAATTAATTAATTTTACGCTAGCTGTAATTGACATCTCGGTGATCTCGGTTTGACGACTTTTTAAATGATAAAACTACATATTATACACTATAGGCTCGGTATGATTGCTGCTTTTTTGCTATACCCTGTCAGTGTCATTTGTTGACATTTACACCATAATGCCTGTGATTTTAATTATGTATTAATTATGTACATGAACGGGGGGGGGGGGGGATGGGGTGGGGGGGTTTTTGCAAAAATTCAAAATGTTGTGTTGTAGTTTGATTTTATTCTCAATCTTGTGTTTCTTCGAGTATTGATGTGTAATATTGGTGGAATATTAACCATTAGGTGTTCGTTAACGTGCACGAGTGTAGACAAAATAATCAAACGTAGATATAACTGGCACTTTGTGAATTTTCCAAATCTCCCTCGGAAGTTTTAGTAAATGTCCACCATTTTACTGATTCGTGACTTAGACTTGACAATTAATGACTGTGACGTGACATAAATATAAAATATTAAACTTGACATTGGCGAGATTGCTAGTAGGCCAGTGCCTCCGCAGAAGCCATATAAAAAAAAAAAAAAAAACAATTATGTACATATGTTTGAAATGAATAAATTGAAATTACTTGTATCCTCCAATGCTGCGGTTGCCGAGAGCGCTCTCCCGGGTATCTCTGAAACGGCAATTCGCGGAGAGATGTGTGTTGTGTGAGCACTGTAGAGGGTAATAGGTAGAGAGGAATGTCATAGGATGCTCGTAGAGTTATGTGTCATTGGGACCGTGACATGTAGTTTTTTCGAATCATACACATAGTTGAGAATTCTCAGGTTCGTCATGCACTAATCATAATATTGTGGATATAGCCCTTTTCGTCCCTGTGCTGGATTGGATTTAGTAAAACTATTTTTCAAGCCTTTCGCATCTTTTCTCTTCTGACTGGATTCAAGTTCTAGGTTATTTTGTCTATGCCACACTTAGAGACCCAACTTTACTAAAATCATACACTTTTGTTACGGCCTGAATATGTCATTGAGATATATAGAAAATTATCGTTTTTCTCCAAATATAAGAATATAAGAAATTTGAAAATAAAATAAAGTGCTTTACTTAATGGAGTTCTGTTTGCATAAATGTAATCCGATAAGAGGTGATATGACAGTGAACTAAGGTAACCTAATTGCTCCAATGATAAGCAAGTTGAAGTGGCAATGGGCTGGTCACATTTGACGTAGAAAGAACCGATAATCGATGGGTTAGATGAGTTCTAGAGTGGAGACCGCAAATCGGCAAACGTAGTGTGGGCATCTAGATGGAGCGATGACCTGCCTAAGGTTGCTGGCAGTCATAGGATGAGAAGAGCCGGGCTCAGTGGCGCGCCTTGGGAGAGGCCTACTATGTCCAGCAGTGGATGAACACAGGCTGTTATGATCTTTAAGTAAAATATACCCATTCTAAACTAAGTAAATTCTTTTGATATGGAGCACAATTATTACAATAACTTTCAGGTAACTCTCTAAAAGGGATGGCCGTTATTCTATCAGCTTACAAAAACAAGGAAGACTCCAACTTTTACTTCGAAAGTTTTCCAACGAACAAAAATATACTTATCATTTTTATTTCTAGAAAACCTAATTTTTTCCAATAAATCGTACCTTCCGCGATACCTGTAGAAGTTTATTAAAATTCCGAATCGCGCTCGCTCGCATTGGAGAATTTCATCAAACAAAATTTAACTAAAGGCACGTAATGCTTAAGTTTCTGAAGGAGAACATTTTCTTTTCGAGGTTGATTTATGAGTCGTAAGTTAATATCTGTGTGGTGCCGAGGCAATATCTACGCTTTTTCTCGGCCTTGAAAGATGGAGAATAATAGAATTCAACTTATGTTATGCTCATTCCATTTCAAGGGCCTGAGGCAAGTTTTTCTGGCAGACAATGAGATGGCAAACGATCAGGGCCTAATAGTCTGAATTCTGCTAAGCCACGTTTTATTGAACATATACAGAATGGAGCAAAATAATAGGGCATTTAAAGTAGGTATCTTTTCCTTTATAGTTAGAAGCTACTGTTTATAGTAAACATCGCGTCAATTTTGAAGAAAGAAAGAAATGCATTTTTTGATTTTAAAATAAATAAGATGGTCTCAACTCCATTTCCCACAAGGAAAACTTTCCCAGAGTAGGTAACTTACAAATCATTATCAAATCAAATCGAAAAATTTAAATCGTAAACTCAAAAAGCTTATTCCATATATTTTCTTTTAGTGGCACTCGTCACCGCTCCATTATGAGGTCCTTGCCACAGATAATATGTGTACCGTGTCCATGCAAGCAAAAGGAACGAAACGTGTTTTAAATTCAAATTGTTTTTATAATATTTCTTCAAAATAGACCCGATGTTTCCCAAGAACAAGAACTCTTAACTCCTAATTAAAAGGTACCTTGATGACCCATTATTTTGCCCATAAATGGCCTTATACGTCTGTTGTAGACGATTTAAAATGGATCATGTTTCTGGGAAATGCACTTTCTTTGACAACAACACGACAGCAACAAGCTTCGACCACGCCTACAGATAGAGTTGCAGTCAAACTTGAAAGATATTTCACCAGCTTTGCTGTTAAACCGTTTAGCTAACAAATTACCCGACTGAAGTTGTACCCTTATTTTGTAGCCGAAATGCAATATATTATTACTAACACTTTTATAATTGTATAAATTAATATGTAATGTGTGAATTGGTTCTAAATAAAAATATTTTCTCTCTTTCTTTTATTTTTTATGAGTCTTTGCATGTTTGTTCCTTTGTGACACTATATAGAACAAAATCGTGGGCCAATTTTGATGATTCTTACGTCAATCTATGAAAAAGTACACATACTGAAAAAAAATACATCCCCGTAGAGTTTCTTGGTGTTATAACGGCATTATTTCCGAAGCACCGGTAGAGTCAGAAGAGTATTTCCTTTTCCAGTATGATATTTAACACTGTTGGCACATGAAAGGGAAAGTTCCTTTTCAAACTCGAAGCCACCCGATGATCATGTACTTAGTTTACCTAAATTTTATTGATTTGATCTATCCACACCAATACATAAAAGTGAAACTTTTACTGTTTGTTTGGTTGGAGAGCTGTCACACGATAACGGCTAGACGGATTTTGATGAAATTTAGAATGGAGATACCTTATACCCTGGAATAAAACATATTAAGTTTCTACGGGAAAACTGGAAAATGTTGATTACTCGCCGTAAGGAACGCTTGCCATGGAAACGAAATAATAACAAGTCTGTCAAAAAACATCAAGAGCGTTGGTGCTATACATTTGCATTGGTTATTAATATCCTAGAAGAATATAGGAAGCTGTTTTTTCGCGATAAACTGTAGTCTGCGTGGAGGAAGTAGCGGGCGAAAGCTATAGTCTGAGCCAGAAAGATTGACAATAAAGTGCATTGACCTTTCGGTGGTTCAAGCAGCGGTGACAAACCTTTTATGACAGGAATTAATAAAAAAAAAATATTTTTACAGGATGTAGCGTAGGTAGGTACCACCAGAATATATTAGTACCTATGTTAAGTGTATGACTTGAATTTGGAACGTTCAAATTCATATAATTCTTAGCATAGATATGGGCATTGTAAAGAGAGTTTATTCGAAAAGCAAACTGGCCAGGGCTTAGGGTTAACCACAACACAAAAATAAAAAAAGGCGCAATCTATACTTATAATAAAACTGTAACAGGTCCAATTCTGTACATTGAAGATATTCAGTAAATTTTTTTTGGGGCTGTTCTCTATTTTATACTGAAGCCAAAACTGTAACTTTTTTCATTTTTGTCTGTATGTCTGTCTTTATCTTGGCTAGGCATCATGCCGAAACTACTGAATGAATTCAAATGAAACTTGGCGTAATTTGAGTTCATATTACGAGGGTTAAGGGTTCCCGCAGGAAAGGGGTTGAAAGATTTTTATAAGAACACGTATCACGCTGAAACTACTGGACGGATTTTGATGCAACTTGGCAAAGTTATAGTTTAAATGATGATTGAGAATGAAGAATACTTTTACGAAAACTTTTTTATTTTTTTACGTTTTTTCTTTTACTTTTTCTTTTTTTCTTTTTTTTTTCCGAAAATATAAAGAGTTCCTGTTAGATAGGGGTCCAAATTCTGTAAATTAAAGAAATTTAGTAATTTTTTTTGGAATCTGTTTTATATTAGGTATTGAAGCCAAAACTGTTTTATTTTTATTTTTTTCTGTCGGTCTGTCTGTCCGTCTGTCTGTATCTTGGCATAGCATCACGCCGAAACTACTCAATGAATTCAAATGAGACTTGGTATGATTTGAGTTCATACTTCGAGGAAGGAAGGACATTGGATAGTTTTAATCCCGAAAAATTAAAGGGTTCCCCAGGATATGGGTTATTTAAAAGAAAACGTATCACGCTAAAACTACTAGACCAGATTTTGATTAAACTTGGCACAGTCATAGTTTATATGATGGGTGAAAATTAAGGATACATTTTAATCCGAAACAAATGGGGTTCCTTCGGGATATGAGTTCAAATTCTACACATATAAGACATTTTTTATATTTTTTTTATGTTTTGCAGTATTCTATATTGAAACCAAGTCTGTTTGATTTTTTAATTTTTGTCTTTCTGTCTGTCTGTATCTTGGCCGCGCATCACGCCGCTGGAACTACTGAATGAATTTAAATGAAACTTCGTATGATTTGAGTTGATACTACGAGGTAGGACATAGGATACTTTTCAAACCGAGAAAATAACGGATTCTTGCAGGATGGGGGTTGAAAGTTATTTAAAAGAACACGTACCACGCTGAAACTACTGGATGGGTTTTGATGCACAGTCATAATATAAATGATGAGTTAAAATTGAGGATACCTTTTATCCCGAAAAAATAAAGGGTTCCTGCGGGATAAGGTTCCAAAGTTATGTTAATTATGAAATAATAAATGATTCATTTTGGAGGGTATTCTATATTCGATAGTGAAGCCATAACTGTTTTTTTTTTCATTTTTGTCTATCTTTCTGTATGTATCTTGACCGCGCATCACGTCGAGGCTACTGAATTCAAATGAAACTTGGTATGATATGAGTTCATACTATGAGGTAGGACATAGGATACTTTCATCCCGAAAAATTAAAGTGGTCCCGCAGGATAGGGGTTGAAAGTTATTTGAAAGAACAAGTATCACGCTGTAACTACTGGACGGATTTTGATGCAACTTGGCACAGTCATCTATCTCTACTTATAATAAAGCAATAGGTACGAAAAAGACTGTACATAGAACTCAAATGAAAAAAATGGTCTAGGGTACCATAAAATAAGCTACGGAACATTTTTTTTATTTTAAATCACGTCTTTCTGTCTGTTTGTCTGTATTTTTGTGCATCACGTAAAAACTACTGGACCGATTGCTATGCGGTTTTCAATGTAGGATAGCTTAGAGTTTGACTTAAAAAGTGGTGTAATTGGTATTTGTAGTAGTTGTAACCTACAATAAACCTAATCTAACAAGCCCCTACCAGTAGGCAACCTAAAATAAACCTAATCTAACAAGCCCCTACCAGTAGGCAACCTAAAATAAACCTAATCTAACAAGCCCCTACCAGTAGGCAACCTAAAATAAACCTAATCTAACAAGCCCCTACCAGTAGGCAACGTTGTGTATGTGCAAATTTTAGTGACGTGTTGCTTCTACCAGACGCGCAGATATACGAGTATATGTACACCGTGACATTGAATTCAATGTTTTTCTTAAATGTATGTACTCAGTCCATGCAACAGAAAATATCTGTAGCACTAAATAAGAAAAGTAAATAACTAATAAAACATAAAACTAGGCATTATTATATTTATAAAAATTCAAACTTGTTATGCCTGCAAATATGGGTAGGTTAGGTTAGGTTAGGTTACACACTTATCATCACGCGACTGGCGGAGCACCCGCGCCGCGGCCGTGAAGCGTTTTTAGTGAAATATACATTTTTAGGTCAGTTTTTTTTTTAGTGCTATTAGACGATCCTAATTAATAGACTGAATACATGCATTTAAGAAAAATATCGAATTCAATGTCACGGTGTATATATCCTAAATCTTAAAATAAGATTAGTATAAAGTGTTTTATTGCTGTACCAACAGCAAATTAATTTGTTTAAAAGGGAGCTTTTCAGTTAGCAGTACCGTCATGAGTACAACACAACAACAACAATTGTTGTTGGGGATACAACTTTCAACAACTAGTCTCTGACAATTCAATTACGGTATTTTATCGTCAGGCTAATTGTAAAGCGTTTGCTTCGTGGTATTGTCTCGAGAGGTCGTATAATGAATCAATATTTATTTGACCGCTGTTAACATTGCTGTTTATGTTATCTTTTAATATGATATTAAGTAATTGTTATATTTGTTATTTGTTTGATACAGTATGTATTGAATACTTATGTATGTAAGATACTTATAATGATTTTTAATTGTGTACCACCGTCTATTTGTTCTTACTTTGGTATTGTCAATCCAAAGGTTGCCTGGATGAGATAGTTTAAAGCGATAAAACAGCCCATTGTATTAACTTAATCTAATAATGTTATAATTTGTTATTTTGCTTAGAGCTGGTACAGAATAATGAATTTCGTATCGTACCGTAAAGTATATTGTAGAGTACGTCCGCTCAAATTCACAAAATTAACTTTTTAAGTCAAACCACTGTCCACTTAAACATTTAAATTTAACAACAACAAAAAACATTAACAAACAACAAACATAACATGAAACAAAATACAAACAACAACAAATTAACCTTTAATTAATAAACACTTTCAAACAATTTATGTTACTGAATTTTGTTAATTTCTCACTTCATCATCTCAATAATATAATCATTAGTATACACTAACATCAGTATTTTATTTTGTCACTAGCAATTTGTTTCTGTCAGCTCTATTACCGCGTCATATTTCCTTGCTAATTGAATAGACTATAGACGCTCTTCATCTAATATCTTCAGCTTTATAACCGCAGCGTTTCTAAGCCCTGTGAGTGATATACACTCCCCAGTTCCTACCGCGGTGCGATAGATTATTGCATCACCTTGTCATTTACATCTGTGATTGTGAACATTTGCGACCCCGAAGATCCATGGTAACTATTTGAATAATGGGGTGGTAATTGAGGTGGCAAGATTTGTACAAATGGGTTTCTCACAACACATATGCATGGGAACTGTTGGTGTAGAGTTAAAAGTAACTAGCAAAGTCTATATTACAGTTACAACTATTTTTAATTAGAATGCGTTTGTAATAAAGAAAACGCGTTTTAAATTAATTGATGAAACATTTTTGAAACAGCAGTAGATAGATAGATAGATAGATTAACTCTTTATTAGACATTATATCTAAAAATATAAAATTATACCTAAAAATAATGCATAACAATGAGTGTCACAATAGGGGCGGACTTATCGCTCAGAGCCATCTCTTCCAGGCAACCGTGCACGGAGAGGAATAACGTAAGGGACGGTAGTTATCAGATAATAAATTAATAACATACCTACTCCATAAAATATATATAAATGTAATGCAATATCCAAAAATATAATAAACATACTTACTAATATCAATAAATACATATATTTTTATAGATATACCTAGACAAATAACAATAACAGAAATTGAGACGTAGTAGCTCAATTAGTGCGATAAATAAATATTTTTTCTTTTTTTTAGTAATCCTATCGGTATTCTTCACTATGGAGAGTGTGCACAAGAACTGCACAATCTGATTTCCCCATCACCTTTCCATTACTGTACGACAAGACGATCGGCAAAGCGCCATCCTTTTATTGTTAAATACCTCCCACAAGAACGAAGCTTTACGCTTCTTCATTTATTATAAGAACTTCTAAGGAGTGGAATACCCTGCCCTCGTCAGTGTTTCCGGTAAAATATAAACCTGGTGTGTTCAAATCAAGAGTGAATAGGTATCTACTAGGCAAACGTGCTACACCTTCGACCACATCATCGCTTTCCATCAGGTGAGATTGTGGTTAAACGATTGCCTAGAGTCTAGGCAAGCTTCTTTATTTTCTTCTTTTTTTATATAAAATAATATAAATAATTTAAAAAAAAAGATGTTTAAAGACGTTGAGTGAAGATGTGCGTCTAATATCTCCATGTAGGGCATTCCACAATCGAACAGCTTTAACTGAAAAGGACCAATCATGGAAATTAGTTCTGTGGATAGGTGTCCACAGAACTAATTATGGTTAACTTGATAATAATGATTTGGATTAAATGGCCCTTTGAATCTAATATCATATGTCAACTGGCGATTAGAGCCGAGCAATTGATATTTTGACGTCTGAAGAAATTTTTAACAAATGTTGGTATATTGGTATTTTAGGTCCTGGAATAGCACATTATGGTACTTTTAATCTGAAGAAATGACCACGCGTGCAAAGCAGCGGGTACAGCTAGTTGTAAATAAATGTAAATCAAGAGACAGAGTTTGGTGTTATTTTAGCAGTTCCGTATTTTATCAATTGCAAGTTGTCATAAAAATGTCGTCTAGCCACAGTACATATATAGTATCTGTAAAGACTATATATGTACTGTGGTCCAGCTATAGTGATTTGACTGCGGAGTTGCTTTAGTGTTTATTAATAATCTACGAGTACTACCGGAAAAATAAAAAGATAAATACGAAAAATTCTACTATAACGATTTTAATCAATGGAGACCAACAAAAAGAGTCAAGGCTGTATACGAATCCGTCCTTTTAGTTTATTTCAAACACTTAGCATCAACTGGAAAGCCAAGCAGCCTAATATGGTGCATTTATTAATTTTATTGTCTCGCAGAAGGTATAAAAAGTAATGAATTCACCTCGGGGAATACTTTACTCGGTGTTTTAAAGAATCATCTCATAAATAAATGAAATGATTCATTAAAAAAGTCTTAGTGTGATTAACACCATTTTCATAAAAATTACACTCTACTCTACTGTACAGAGATTATCAAATAAGACAAATAAACAAATCAAAAGTGTTCCAGTACGTACTACGTAGAATTATTAGAATAATTCTACGTAGTACGTACTGAAACACTTGTAGTATATATTACGTAGAATTGAAATAAAATAGCAGATAAAATGTTATTTTTGTGTTCGAAATTGGGAGTAACACTCCTTTGCTTTTAGCGACTGACGTGGGGACAATGCACTTTATTGCCAATCTTTTTGGCGCAGACGTTTATAATATTTTATGTATTTCTCCTTGTCCATGAGATGTTAATTTTAACTTGTAAAAGTGCTATTATTTTGCCTATTTACAATAAAATACTTTGACTTTGGTAGTCCCCCGAGGGTTGATAACCCTCAAGTTCAAGGGGACGACGCTCAGCGTCTGCTGAGCGTCGTCGCACTGCTGTCTAGCAGTGCGCAAACAGCACTTAGTTCTGTGCCGGCTCCTCCTTCAACGGGTGGCTGAGGGCTTTGTAGCTGCAAGTTTTTCGTACGAACACCTTCACAGCTGCATGGCACAGACTTCGTTCGCCGCACACTATTTACACACGTATCCTTAGGCTATGTTCAGTAAACTTTGGTTTTGAAATTAAAAATATTATAAGCAGGCGAAGGCATATATTTCATATACATTCTGTTGTTACTAAGGGTAAAATGGTAAAAAATATAGAGTTGAGCGATTCATTGAAAGACAAAGTAAGGATCACTTAAACATATTTGAAAGAATTTAAGAAAGACAGCACGGTGAAAAACTATGGAATGAGGTTTTAATTAAGATAAAAAGGATGACTTCGTCACAAATCTTTATTAATCTAACGAGTGCTACTCATGAATCTGTAATACTTCGTAAGACATGACATTAAACAAAATTCAATGAAGGGACAACCAGACGCCATATTGTAAAAATGAAAAAACATTTAACATAATTCGTCGAATTTCCCCACTGGGTATAATGGAATAGTTATTGGAAAATTATCTTTAGTGTTTTCATATCATATTTTTTAATTCGTATTACCATTTAGTATCTATAACGATTTAAAACTCGCAGTCGGGTTTTTTAATTGTACGTAAATTTTATTGTTAATCTTTTGTTTGTTGAACACAAACTCGTGGTGGTATCACTTAGCACGAAAAGTTCTCGAGTGGAGACTATGAGCTGGACGTCACTGCGCAGGACGGCCCCCACGAGGTGGACCGTGGCCTCCAGAGGGGAGGGGGGCACTGGATGCTAGCTGGGGGAGGATCGTGTTCAGCAGTTTTGTAGCATATCCAAAGTAATTAAAACAAGCTTAGTACTACATACACATTCCATGGTACGAGCAAGAAGGTTTAAAAAAAGTCGGAGTCCACACCGCTACACAAAGGAGTGAAGCATAGCAAAAGGCGGCTGCATATGTGTGCGTGAGTGGATGATTTGTGGTTGATACACAACTTCAAAAACAAAAGACTGCAATGTTTTTCCTTGAGAGCTTGACATAATTAGCACGACTAACAAGGCTGAGATCTTGTTGCGATGTGGCGGCCGATCAGCAAACCATAGTGTATGTGCGTGAGGATTGTGCGTACGAGCGGATCGGCATATCATTCTAGTGCTTCACTTTCGATTTGGCGATGTGAAATCCGTATTTTTTAAACATTTTAAAAAATACAAAATAAAAAAAGAAATATATAAATTAAAAAGCTATCTACTCGTATCCACGAGAAGATAGCTATCTCTCTCATTTTAAATTAAACAAAGTACGGCGTGCAGCTTACAGCCAGACTAACTTCCAGCCCCAGCTTAATACTAGCTTGGAACCCGAGTCAGTTATCGCCTGCAGCCAGATGTTAATTAAAAAGTACAGCCACACCGTTTGATTGACGGTACTTGTTTGTAGAAACGGAAGATTCTAGGAAACTAATTAACGTTTAAGTAATAGCACTAAGAGGTTTCTATTTTACCCGACTATGGCAAAGCAAGGGAAGGGTAATGAGTTTAACCGTCTATGTATGTATACACCGTGATATTGAATTCGATATATAATCTTATGTGCATGTATTCAGTCTATTATTTAGAATCGTTTTATAGCAATCAAATAAAAAAGAGAAGAAGTAGCCTGACCAAACAGTAATTAGCCTTAAGGGGGCCCTTCCCTTCTCCCCTTTCAGTAATCCTTATAAGTTTGTGAAATAGATGTTTTTCATTTAGAATCTCCATTACATGTGCAAGGTTTCTACTAAGATGTTTTCTTGTTGTTTACTTTCACAATTTATGAGTACATTATGTACAATTCGTACGAAAAAAGATTTTTGGAGGCTTATACTGAATTTGTATCTCCAAATTTTTATTTTTTGCTTTTGTTGAAACCTAGACACAGTGTACAAGATACCTGGTAATTCAAAAATATCAAAGTAAGATGGGTTACAACGCCATAATCACGTACGAGCATTTGTATGAAACGGGTTGGCCGCTCTTAAGCTGAAATGTCTATTTCACTAACCTATCGAACCTATCGATTTTTTCATAAATGTATGTACTCAGTCCATGCAACAGAATGTATCTGTAGCACTAAATATTAAATGTAAACAACTAATAAAACATAAAACTAGGCATTATTAAATTAGTCAAAATTTAAACTTGTTATCCCTGCGACACGTGAAAACCTATAAGTGACGATCGCGTACCTGGCGGAGCATCCGAGCAGCGGGCATGTAGCGTATTTAGTGAAATAGACGTTTCAGCTTAAGGCTAATTACTTTTTGGACAGTTACTTATATCAGTTTTTTATTAAAAGATATAAAACGATTCTAAATTAAGGACTGAATACATGCATTAGAGATAAATATCGAATTCAATTTCACGGTGTATATATGTTGATGTTCCACCATAGCGTCGCTCTTATTGGTCTGATTTTGACAAAAGAGGTATCAATTGATTCGTTTTAAGGTATAGAGTGTCATATGCTATATTTTTTTACCCGACTACGTGGAACAATCGTAGCTGCCAGATGGATGGACCGATTTTGATGTGATTTTTATGTTTGAAAACTGATGTGATCGAAATGCTTCTTAGCTATAATGGGGGAGCCCCTCTCCCCCATTCGAAGGTTATATACATTTTTAATTTGTGCTTGTCTTACTGATTTGTTCTGACGTAATTGTGTAATTTAGTTCCAAACTCACTCTTTTTTATTTGTATGAAGGTAATCCGCAATGTGTCAGATTTCTATGATTATTTTTTCCTGAAGATCTAAAATAAACTTACATTTAATTGTTTTTATTTTTAAATTAAATAATGTTCCATAAAAAACCTAAACGCCTCTGTTTGCCCGTTTAGAAGCTGACCTGGTTCGCGAATCAAGTAACCTATTTCAGAGCAGCCGCAAAGTCATTGCTTATTAATAAAGTTGAACCAGTCAATCCTCACAAACTACTCGATTAGAAACTAAATTGAAAGGGTGGTTTAATAACCAGAATCAATGCTTAAATTTCGAAGTCAAATTCACTAAGCACTCAAGTTCTGAATTCTTCAACGTTTCGGTACATTTAATCAAAGCGGCAGACCTTATGCAAATGGCTGAGACAAAGCATTATTTTTATCGGAGTCAACTACGGGGTCATTATAGATTCTTTAACAGTTACAAAGCTCGCGTGTTACTTTATTAATGACTATCTGTAACCGTGGCTTCGCACGCGTGGTCATTTATCTAGGTTAAAAGTACACTATGTGCTATTCCACGATCTAAACTTCCAATATACCAACATTTGATCGAAATTCCTTCAACCGTGTAAAAGTTTTTATCGATTGCTCGGCTTCTACTCATCGGATTGAGATAACAAGTACACCAGTTTTTAAGTCAAATCCTTAGTTACTCAACAATGAAATTGGACCGCAACGCAATCGGTACAGTAGTTTTTACATGACATGCGAACAAACATACAGACAAAAGAGAAACACGATTTAAAAAAATGTTAGATTCTTCTACAATAGCTTTTTTTATGTTTTTTTTTTTAAATTATCTTCCCCGTACAGACTTTTTGGTACTTATTGGTTTATTAAAAGTATAGATAGTGATGTAATTAAAGACTTAATTGTTAAAGATGCAAGCTATAATCAGTCAAAATATTATGATTCACAATAGACACATTGAGCGAGCACAAATATTGAGAAGACAATATGGTGGGACGACCACAGATTAAGTAGGAGTTTGTGGATGGGCAACGCAAGCTAAGAGGCAGCGGTGTTGCCATCTTTGGAGTACAGCACTGGGTTGTGTACATTATCTTAACAGATAGACCAGCTGTGCCCGCTGCTTCGCGCTCGTGGTCATTTTTATTCTTCATTTCCAAATTCCTTCAACCGTCAAAAAGTTTTTATCGATTGATATATTTTTAATCATCGGACTGAGATACTAAGTGTACTTTACTTGTAATGTAAAAGTACACCATAAGTTTTCCATCGCTCCGTGCTTCGGAGGGCACGTTAAGCTATCGGTCCCGGCTGTTATTGATTAATAGCAGTCGTTAAGCCATGTCAGAAGCCCACGGGCGGCTTGACAAACTCTGACATCAGAGGCCAGCACTACCTCATACGACAAACAAACAAACAAACAGTACACCAATTCTTAAGTCAACTCCTAAGCTATTTAATTTCCTAAGAGTGAAAAACGCATCGCAATCGGTCCAGTAGATTTTACGTTATGCGCGAACAAACAAACATACATACAGATAGACACGATTTTTTTTAATGTTAATTTTTTTTTATTTTAAGTACCTTGTTCCTTTTTTTTACATTATCTCCTTTGTTCAGACTTTTTCGTACTTATTGGTATAGATATAAACACAAAAAAATAAACGCTCTTATAAATAAACCAAACTAAAAAGTAGAAAATAAATAATAGTTTAAAAAAAACTAAAAAAATACGCTTTATATAGAAAACCAAACTAAAAAATTGAAAATAAATTTTAATAGTGTAAATAAGAAAAAAATGTTTCATTTCAAAAAAATGGTTTATTTATATGAGCGTTTTTTTTTAGGATTATTGCATTTTAATCGGTCTTTGACAGGTGTGCAAAATTTGAATGAAATCTGACCGTTTAAAGTGGGTCAAAATAGCGTCCAAAGGAGTCGGTTACAAACATACAAACATACAAGTGAAGCTAATATAAAGCGTATAAAAACTGAGAAGATATTAGTTCAAAAGCTAAAACCCGACTGTGGTCGGGTAAAAAATAGCCTATGACACTCTATATCTGAAGACTAATCGATTGACACCTCGCTTGTCAAATCGAACTAAAAGGGGCGACGTGGAAAATCCACATACCCACATACATACAGACATACATATATAATACATACATAGACTGCTAGACTCATTACCCTTCCCTTGCTTCACAGTAGTCGGGTAAAAAGCTTTGAGGCTGTATACCTAATTGTATTGTCCTCACAGCAACCTATTGGTTGGTACCAGAACCAGCATATGGAATTTCGGAAATGGACAGTAGCATTTTGTTTTCTAAATATATCTGCTGCGATCACACGATGCCTGCCTAGCGTGATGAGGTGACTATGGCCACAGTACATACATATCCGTAAGGACTATAATATATGTACTGTGTTTTATTTTAGTTTAACTAATGGGCGTTTTTAGGGTTCCTCACCTCAAAAGGAAAAAAGGAACCCTTATAGGATAACTCCGTTGTCCGTCTGTATGTCTGTTTGTCTGTCTGTCTATCTGTCTGTCTGTCTGTCTGTCTGTCTGTCTATCAGTATGTCTGACTGTCAGTCAAGACCTTTTTTAACAAACTTTTATTAGATTCACTTGTATGTATGTAACGGAATCATTGAACTCAATTTATACCCACTTTAAATGGTCAGATTAATTTAAAATTTTGCACACTTATCAGGGCCCGATGACAATACAATAATAAAAAAAAATTGTCCCATTATCCTGATCAGGATCGCCAGGCAAAACTTTTTTTTTTTATTATATTTTTAAATATTTCCAATATATAATACTATTTCAAAATTCAAACAACACGCTTTAATACCATTACACCGAACTCAAATGTAAAACAATAAATTTCAATATAAGAATAAGTGATTAACGTGAAAATTAATGTTATTGTTAAAAAAGCTTTTTAGTTTTTTTAAACTACCTATAACTTATTCTCAGGAGCGCGTGGAGGAGGTATCAAGTTAAAATTAAAATCAAATTCGCAGGTCTGCAATCCCTTGGAGCTATGAGAAAAAACTTCTAACTCAACGCAATCAAAAGATACTGCCGTTTATGCCACAAATTTTGACATTCCAAAGGGAATCAAAACCTACAGGGTAGTTCCCGTTGACCTAGAATGCTATTTGGCATGAAGCAATGTAAATCACTAGCGAAAAATCCGGAAACCGAAAATTTGTACCGAATTTTATTTTTATTTTTTTTGTATCTGTTTGTATTTGTTTTTACCTACAAGTTTGTACGGAGCCCTTGGTGCGCAAGTCTGACTCGCAATTGGCTGGTTTTTATTTTCACTTTAGCCAGTGACGCGGCGACGGCGCGGAAACCACGGACACGTACGTAACTGGCTGGCGCGCAGGTAGATTTTCATACGATCGCCGGCGCCGCCGCGACGCCCGGTGCCGCTCCGTTCGAAATAGTGGAAAAAAGTAATATGTATTGACCTCAGGTACTGTGTAGCCGCAACTAGTAGTGGGTTCTGTGGGGTTCCGTTGTCGAAGTATTAGAGAACTCGTTATCTGCCGGTAGTAGGTAGATTCTCGAGTCACGACGCCGGCAGAAAGGCCGATAACAAAACTTTTTCCGTTAAACCTGGCGATTTATAACAGGCCGGTACTTCGGTACTAGGGAATTTGATTAGCAGGAGTTTGTAGCAAGCAATGTCTCATAAAGTCGTCGAAGATGATGAATACTTTTTACACCAGTTTTTTTTATTACGGCGGGTTCGCAAGGTAAGAGGTATCGAGGTGCTTTACTTCCCAATAACTAAGGTGAGCCGTGAGAAAAGAAGTAAAGCGAAATTATGCTCGAAATTACGAGCAAATTAGTCCACCAGTTCTTGAGTACCTAATTTCAATTAGTTATCAAAGAAAATTAATGGCCACAGACTCCATTATCGACGTGGCATGGTCCGCACAAGCAATAAAAACAGACAGTTAACTTCACCAACAGCCTGCATTAGTCCACTGCTGGACATAGACTTCTCCTAATGCGCGTCACTGAGCCCGATCTTCGGCTCTTCTCATGTAACTGCAGCCAGCTACTTTGCGTAAATCGTCACTCCATCTGGCCGGAGGGCGACCTACACTACGTTCACTCCACTCCACTCAAGAACTCGTGTACCCCACCGGTTATCGGTTCTTCGACTAATGTGACCGGCCCATTGCCACTTCAGTTTGCTTATTCTTTGAGCTATGTCGGTTAACAGTTAACTTGAACATGCCATTTTATTTTTTTAGATCACTACTTTGCTAACTTAAATTTAATTGAAAACTATAGTATACTTGCTACCATGCAGTAGGAAGTAGGTAACGTTCCCAAAATCCAAAATGTCTAAGTGTACCAAAATGGCAGCATTTCCACGTTGTCACAGAATAAATAATACGTTGCTTAGCATTAATTAGTTTAGCCACAACGACTGGATACTTTGAGCAAAATAATGGCCAGGATTTTGGTCACGTGTTTCTTCAACCAGACGCCCCTATAGGTCTTTATATACTGCTATAGGCTGCTGCTCCAGATCCAAACGGGGCTCTAGCATATCAACCAAAGGCTTAAATATGTACCTACTATGAAGGGTAATTTGTATGGATTATTTAATATTATATACAACATCGATGATCATTACTACAACCGCGCCCGCTACCGGAGTACATTTTCGTATAACTCCTGAACATGTCGTATTTTAAACCATAATCTTACCCCAATAAAACTTTATATAACCTCGAGCTGTATTTCAGCTTTTTTATGGAATTGTACGAATGGCACGAAACAGGCACTGTCGAGAATTTATTCAATAAATTCGGACCTGACACCTCAAGTTTAGGAATGTCTGATTAAATCTTTGGACGTTTATTTGTAAGGTAAATTAAATCTTACAACGGGTCAATCACTTTGGAACTGAGCTGCTTTAGTAAAAATGCTAATTTGGACATTATTTTGCTCAACTTTAGAATTCGTATTTATTAAATTGACAACTTTAAAAAGATAAACTTGGTATATTATTTTCGTATTACACGTGTAATATATTTGATCAAAAAAGTGGAAGGGCGTTTTATTCTTTACCTACCCCAAAAAAGTCTTGGAATATACTTGGTAGTGAATAAATTATAGTACTAGTAAACAAGACCTTAACTTGGGCAAATATATAACAAACAGACGGTCATAAAAATATATATAAAAGAAAATTGTTCATAGCTCATTTAAAGTCATCGAGACATTTTTTTTATTTTATCGTCTTTTTATTAAGTCACTTTCTTGTTTGTCTTTCTGTCACGAAACAGGTCTGTCTGTCTATCTATCTGTCGTTCCGTGTGCAATCTTGCAACTCAAATTTCGAGAACTTTCCTATCTGCTATTCGGCTGCTGAAACTTTTAGGGTAGCTCACAACTAGATGACAATACAATCTAAAAAACATAAGGTTTTTATATTAGTTTTTAATCTGCATTTGCAGCTTGATTTTTTAACTAATTAATCGGCTATAAGAAAATAGTAGAAGATAAACAATAGGATACGAGATACGAGGCTAATAGCATACGAGAGTGTTGAACAATTTATTAATCTGATAAACCGGTTTGTTGGCCAATATTTGCAGCCGCACATGCTGGAGCGGATAATGCAACAAAGTAATTTATTGAACGTTTCATTATTTAACTAAACTGTAGAGGAAGTTTATAACATTTTAATCAGGGTTGCACGTACTGTAGTACTTTTATTTATTCTGTGGTACAGTGTCCGATTATGTCGAAGCGCCTATGTTGACTTAACCCGTGACGTGGGTGCGACGAGTTGATACACTGTAAGAGCATCGGTGGGACCCGTTTATAACAACTTTAATTAATACAGGCATAGCAGAAGGATTATTTAAAGTTTGATCATACATAATTATGGAAAACTTGTGTTTATTGATATATATGGTTATTCTAAACACTGACGAGGGCAGGGCATTCCACTCCTTTGCAGTTATTATAATAAATGATGAAGCGTAACGCTTCGTTCTTGTGCGAGGTATTTCAACCATGAAAGGGTGGCGCTTTGGTGATCGTCTAGTCGTACGGTGATGGAAAGGTGTTGGGGGAATCAGGTTGTGCAGTTCTTGTGCGCACTCTCCATAGTGCAATCTGTAGAATACCGCCAGGCTTGCTACCTCACGTCGATGCGCCAGACTTTGAAGCTTACTCTTTACCAGAGTGTCATCCCCAATGAGCCTGATAGCACGTCTCCCAATTGAATCCGAAGACTCGAGCTGATACTTGGCAGAACCGTCCCAGAGGTGGCAGCAGTACTCCATACAAGATCGGACCTGTGCTTGAGTTGATGTGTTTATGTAATATTGTTGCCACAGAATAAATAATAGTACTGCGTGTTGTTGCGTAATATTCATATATGTTAGTTTATATGGGTATCTAAACAAAAGTAGGTATAAAATTTCGTGGATTTGTTTGTTTGTATGAAAGTTTGTGCAAGTATATCTCAGAAACTACAAGTCTAATTGCAATAAAAAAATGTATTAGTTTTAATTACTTATTAAGTTAGGGAATAGTTCATCAAAATCGAGTCAGTATTAGTTTTATGGACCTAGAGGTAACTGTTTGCAGTAGATATTTCTTCTTAGCGAATGGAACTACTAAGCAATATTAACTAATAAAAAAAGCCTTCAAACAGTATACAACTTAAAATAACGACATTATATATATTTCTCGAGGCTGATACAGTCTGAATGCCTTTGTAAGTACCCACTTTAGTTGTCAGGATTCGCAAACACCTAACTTTTTTGTGATATCCTTCTATAAAGATGAAAAAAAAAAAAAAAAAGAAGAAAGTTGAGTTCTATTTAAAGTCCGTTTAAATTTGTTTAATTTTTGTTTTATTGTGCCAACATGTCATGTTTGTTTTATGCTCACGTGCCTAGATCTAATCCCCATGACATTGCTTCAATGATTTGTTTAATATATCATGTACAAATTCGCCATCGGCAAAGAAAATTATCGATGCAATTGAAATGAAGTTCATAATTCAAGGATATGGATATCATACCGTCTACCATCCTGTACTGCTTGCATGTGTTACCTGTATGTGCACCTGTATGTATGTGTGCATCCTGGCATACATACAAACATACAGGTGCATATACAGGTGCATAATTACTCTCCCTGGTGAATATTTTAGACTTTGTTGATATCTACTCGCAGCTTTGCAAGATGTTGGTTCTTTTATGCGTCAAACTTCATTAAAAGCTTCCAATCGAGTATACTTAGAGGAGGCGGCCTTTTTAGAGATTAAAGTCTATTTTGTACTCATTTATTCAAAGCTCTATTAACCGCTTTCACTTTTACAGCTTTAGAACTTTCGCCTTCACATGTCTGTTTGGGAACACTTTGTAGCACAAAATCACTTTTTTGGGTTATTACAATACAAGCCAGGATAAAAAAAGAAGATTTGCGTTTTGTGACTTTAGATATATTTAAATTAATTGTATCATTTAGGTGACACTAACGCGTACCTGTTAGACTAGCGTGTTTTACTCATAGTACCTATTAAAATAATATAAAAAAAAAACTTTTCTTTTCTGCCTAAAACGAACTTATGCCAATAAATTATATATTTTTAGAATGTGGTCATCAAGGCCTTCCACGCAATAACCATATAGTAAAAATCGAAGTTATTTATCGCATTTGAAAATGAAGCCATACTGCCGACATATTGTTTCTTTAAAAAAAACATATAATAGCCAATGTTACTAGATCCCCCCTCTAAGGATACCAACGATAGAATACATACATAGAATCTGTTCAGGCATTTAAAAGTTATGGAATAAATTAACTCACATACCTACATGCATACATACAAACATCATGATCCCTGAAAACATTACACTCCTTTTTTGGGCAGTCATGCAAAATGACAATATCAGCAGCTGGAACGGGTACAAAATCAGCAGTTTGGACTATAATATGATAAAATTTGTTTATGATAATTGTAAACACATAAATGATATAATTATTAACAGAGCGAGGCGAGGTCTTCTAATCAACGTAGATTAATTGGCATTTGTGTATGTCATATAAAGAGTGTCATATAAAGAACTTTAATTGTACCTACATTAGGGTTTGTAGTTTATGAAATAAAAATGACAAAAAAGTTAAGTAAGTAAGTAAAAAAGTAAGTCTCGTACAAATATATTCCGAGATCTCAATTCGAGGCTAACCACTTGTTCAAACACTACAGAATAACGTATGATCGGCGATGAGTTTACTACTTTTACACATATTTATTAGCATCGCATTGTAGAACCAGACTTACCAAAAGATACTATAGTTTATTCTGTGATCCAGTTATCTTTTCCAGATTCGCAGTGATGCAGTTCGATTTCATTAGGTCATGAATATACAATAAAATGCCGAATTTAATATAATAAGCGCGCAGCAGATTAATATTGTTTCTCAGTTGTCAATTAACCTGACGATGAAAATATGAAAATCTATCTACAGAATATTAATGTGCACAGTATGTCAGGTTGCCCATTTCTGTATGCTGCCATGATAACTTCTTTCAAAGACTAGAAGGACTAATTATTTAATAAGAATTGTAAGCGATGGTAGCATAACTGTTCGATAGTGCAACTACGATGCTACGATACCGGGTCCGATCCTAGGCTCCGCACCAATGAGAAAAAAAAATCGGAAAAAATGCGGAAATCTGCTCATAACTCATTTTACTATACTATAAAATTTGTAACAACTGTTTGTTTGTTTGTCGTATGAGGTAGTGCTGGCCTCTGATGTCAGAGTTTGTCAAGCCTTCCGAGGGCCTCTGACATGGTTTAAAGACCGCTATTAATCTATAACAGCTGGGACCGACAGCTTAACGTGCCCTCCGAAGCACGGAGCGATGGACAACTGGAAGAGAGCGGTTTCCAGTACAGTGCGTGATACTGTCAGTGTTGTATGTCGGGAACAATTTCGAGTTTCAAGTGACTGTGACCTAGTATCGATCGTAAAAAATGTATGAGAAAGGGGTGGATCGATGTCTGCCCCTTTGAGCCCTTTGGCGCTTGCGACGGAGCCGAAATATCGAGAACTCAAATCAAAGAAATTATATGGTGAATATCCCGTTTCTAATAATAATTCTAATGAGTTGAGGTGACTAGTGTTGTGTTCTTTGTTTTAGTTTGGTCATCAATCGCTTATATTGAAGTTTCCATCATTGTAACCGAGCTATAAATTGAAGTTAGAGCGAATAATGCCTGAATTGTAGCGCTGGCGAGGGCAACATCACAGCAACAATAATAATTTATAGTGTTTTAGTCATCCGTACACGAATGGTTATGCTCGTTTTGTAAATAATCGTACACCCTCTTGTAAATAATATACATTGTAAATAATAAACAAATAATATACAACACATTGTTACATGTGATTTTGGTTAATAATATTATAATCACTAAAATCTTTTCAACAAAGTTGAGTCACTGCATCCGAACGGTAATTTATCATGTCAATCATCTCGCACGATTGGTCATAGCCATTGACAGCGTCAAGAACTTGTTAACGAGACATTAATTACTATCAAATGGGATAGTAATGGGCACTTTATACTACTGAAATATTCAACGCGCTAGTCAGTAAAATAATATGAAAAACAACAGTAGAAAATGATTTCAATCTATTCATACTGAAATGACACTTGTGGCGCCAACATGCAAGGTTGTAGAACAACCTTGCATGTTGGCGCCACAAGTGTTTATTGTGTAGTAAATTCCTATATTTGTATCCGACTGTGTGGAGGGTATTGTGTATAACAGCCTATGTACGAATGTATGTATGTATGTATGTTTGTTTCTTTGTGGCGCTCTAGAGACCAAACGCGTGGACCGATATTGAAGATTCTTACGTCAATCGATTTGTCTTAATCTTGCGAGTGTCACTAAAGACACGACATTAATCAAAATTCAATATGGCGCCCTCCAGACGCCATATTGAAAAAAATAAAAAATGAAAGTCGAGGAACTATGTTAAGTGGGGTATCAATAATAGGTATTTGAGAATCATCTTTAGGTTTCTACTATTATTTTTATTTTGGATGACCACTTAGAAACTATAACGATTTAAAGTTGATTATCAAAACCATTCTAACTAATTTTTTTGCCTTTTGGTCGCAGTCGGGTTCTTTAGCACTTTTGATTACGTCTTGTTTATTTTCTGTAGTACTTTAATTGTAGGCATTTTCTCTTCTTAGTATTATTGCTCTTGACAGTGTAGTCCTGTTCGTCGTGAAGTCATATAGTCTGGGGCTGAAGTAGCTCGACTCACGATGTCTCGCCAAATATCTCTTCTTGGTACTCTCATGCAAGAGGCTGGCCAAAGCTAATTTGTTTTGGTCGGACCATCGCTTGGGTGACGTTCCAAGCTGTCTGGTGCTTTTTACGTTGCTTTAAACAACAAGACGCTCTTTGGAGTCATTGTTAACCCGAGATGTATCCAAAGATTTTCAGTATGCGTTTATATTGTCCCGATAGACGTAGTCGCGATAGTGCCGCCACATAAATTCATATGAAAATCCGTCCATGTTAGCTTCCTTCTACAGCACCGCTTCTCCATGTTACCTTCTTCTTTTCATATTTTAGTAGCGTCCACGTCTCTGCAGCGTACAGAAATATGGGGAAAACCATAAATAGGCCAAAAAATAGTATGGAAAATAAATTATGGGGAAAACAAGTGTATGGACGAGCCGGAACTTATTGGTTTTAGTTCTATTTTATGTTACATTTCCTCCAAATTTTCTTCAGCTTGTCCATTGCAGTTCTATAGTGATTGCAATAAGTCGTTTCACCACATCTTTATGCAACCACCATTAAACATGAAACATTAATATTTTCTACAAAACAAGTATTCAATACCAAAATTATTTTACCCAAGCCACTAAAATAAATATATACATTTTAAACTTGCAATTAATTCTCCCGGCCTCAAACATTTTACGAACTCGATAAATCTTTCAAATACTAGATTGAGAAACTTTAAACCGAACCAACCAAACCCTCTGAATAAAATATAAATTAATAGAAGTGATTACATAACACTCTGAGGGAGGCCCTTAAATGTTGGGACAGCGAAAATTCTCTCTATTCAGGACGACCCGCCAAATAAATTGTTACGATTTTTCTTTGACGCCTCTAGAACGTTTCTGTAGTCTGCGGTTTAAGTTACCAGTGAAAACGATTTCTAATCTACCTCCAAAAAGTTCTCAATTGGACTGGTTTGTGTTAAAAGCTTTTATTAACTTGCAATGTTTGTATGTATGTTTGTTTCAAGGGCGGATCCAGCGTTCGAGTCAGGGGGGGGGGGGGGGGGGATCCACACACTTCGATCAGACTGGATGGGGAAAATTTTACAATATGTTCCCTGCGGTTTCACTCGCGTAGCCTATGCCCAAAGGCAGATCCATTATTGAGATAATTATATCATAACATTTCAGGAGAAAATAAGCGTAAGAGCAGTGAGCGGGAAAAGATTGTCTGTTGTCTGTCAGTGTGGGCATTAGAACGAAACTGTGATATGTACAAAGTATGTATTTAGTGTAATATGAAAAGCCCGAGCGTTGCGAGCGCAATTTTTTTGAAGTTTTAATACTTACGCTATTAAATTAAAATATAATTCCAAAACATGTAAAAATATGCACTGATATGATTAAAACTTATGAGAGTAGAGATTGTTAGAATACTGAGTTATATCTGACAAAGTAGTAAACGAAAAAAAAACAAAGATATGATAAAACAAATATAAGTGTTTACAAACGCGGAAATATAGAGCTATATTTATTGGTGTAGAAGCTAAATAATATTTCCAAATCATAACAACAAACATTGAAAGAATGAAAAAGCGCGAGCGAAGCGAGCGCAATAATTTTGAATTGTTTTTGTACTCAAATTTAACAATCCAATTGAAACATACTTCTAAATCACATAAACTTATGCATTGAAATGATCAAAATACACTTTCAAACTAGAAAGTTCCGACCTGTTTATGCTTTTAGAACAAAACTTAATACCAAATCACATGAAAATAATGGAAATGTGGAGTCACAAGCAAGCAAAGGAAGCGCGAAATTTTACATATTTCTGTTAGTTAAATAGTTCTAAAAACATAACTCCAAATAATATTCAACTAAATATGCATTGATGTACTGTACGTGACAAAACACGCAAACGCAGCATGCATACTGTTGGCGATATTTATTTCAGTGTAGCAATAAATAAATTATAAATCATACGAAATTAACCAATTTTCTTACCAACCTGGTATAAATTCAAATAGCACGAGCGAAGAGAGCGCGAAAACATGCGGAAACTTGAAAAAAAAAACAAATAATCGCGACCGTTTAAAATTGTAAAGTTTTCTCTAGAAGAATATTTAACATAATTAAAGGATGAAGCCCCTGGCAAGATTATGAGCGTGATGGAAGCGAGCGCGAAAGTTTTTGGATATAGTTTTTTGTTTGTCGTAGGAGGTAGTACTGCCCTCTGGTATCAGAATATGTCAGGCCGACAGAGGGCTTCTGATATGGCTAAACGATGGCAATTAATCAACTAAAGCCGGGATCGACAACTTTACGTGCCATCCGAAGCATTTCCAAATTGTAAAACTAAAACATAATTTGAAATTGCACATCACGAAAACAGACCATCAAAAGCGCGAGCGCAGCGATCGCGGAAATTTTTAGTTATTTCTATCAATGTACAATACACATAAACATAATAACAAAGAATATAAAATAAAAAAATTGAACTAAAAAAAGGTAAATGGATCCGCGCTTGGTTTGTTTAGGTCAAATCTTGCAAGCTGAATTAGAACCGCTTCCTCTTACTCTACGGAGTTGAATGGTGGTTCATCATGTTGGTTCAGTTCTGATGAAAATGCATTTTTATGGTAATCATGACCTGAATTGACATTCAGAATTAGCTCCAGATAAAGGAACTCTTCAACCTTTAACAGCATAGACACGAAATGTTGTGTACGCATTTCATTATGATAGCCGGCTTTAAGTTTTACCATAATATGGTTGCTGCACTCAGGGTTGGGTCCTGACTCCTCAACGGTTAACAGCACAGACAAGAAATTATGAATACGCATTTAATTGTGATAGCCAGTTTTAAGTTTCACCATGACTTTGCTACTGCATAAAAGCTTTCCTTTTTAACCTTTTTTAATTAATTTGTTTGTATAATGTTTTTTTTATTATTGAAATGTTATCGCCCTCCATTGTAATCCCATAATCTTGAAATCGTTTTTTTGGGTATAAATGTCATATTTTGAAATTATAGCAAGACAGACTTCCAAAAACGGGGTTTCTCATTTCGAGTGTATTTTGTTGTGTGGTGTCACTACACAAACTGTGTTTTTTTTTAAATAGTTATTACTGTGTGTTCTGCCGTTTTTTACCCGAATACAGCAAAGCAAGGGAAGGGTAATGAAATGATGAATGATGATACCTAAATTCATACTGTTAAACTCATTAGAGTTTAACAGTATGAATTTAGGTATCATCATTCATCATTTCAGCCTTTAGAAGTCCAATGCTGAACATAGGAGCAAAGAGCGCCACGACAAACGGTCTTGTGCCGCCACCGACTCCCTGCGATGGCTACAATGTCGTCCGTCCAACGTGCGGGGGGTCTCCCTACACTTTGCATGCTTGTTCGTGGTTGCCATTCGAGAACCTTTAGTCCCCAGCAGTTGTCGGTTCTGCGAACTATATGGCCTGCCCATTGCCATTTCAACTTGCAAATTCTGAGAGCTATGTCGATAACCTTGGTTCTTCTACGGATTTCCTCGTTACGGATCTTATCACGTAGTAAAACTCGGAGCTTCATTGCACGCTCCGCGACTTTGATCTTGTGTATAAGACCAATAGTTAGCGACCTCGTCTCAGTGGCGTATGTCATCACAGGAAGCACGCAATGATTATAAACTTTCATCTTGAGACACTGCGGTATCTGTGACGAGAAGATATGGCGTAATTTTCCAAATGCTGCCCATCCGAGTTGTATTCGTCGGTTGACCTCTTTTGGCGAAGTTGGATCTACCCAGTTGGATCGTCTGATTTAGTAGACATAGTGATCAACAGCTTCGATAATATTGTTCCCAACAAAGACCGGCATGGTGCACATGTCGCGTGCATTTGACATGATTTTCGTCTTATCCATGTTTATTTTAAGACTCACCTGTTGGGAAACAATTTTGAGGGCACTGAGGGTTAATACCATATCCGTTCCAGTTCAGAAGCTTGAATATATCCCTTTTTGCATTTGTCAAGAACTCGTGCTCTGATCTTGGAGACGGACAGTCATGGTGGCCAAGATATACAAGCACTTCAACATTTCGATGTACCGGTAGTCAATCTGGCACCGCTGTAATGACTGTAACACTGCCCAGGTCTCGACTGAATCAAAGGCATTCTCGTAGTCCACAAACGCTAGACATAATGTATAATCTGCCGGAGCGCATGGATGTGGTCTACGGTGCTCAAGCCCTTCCTGAATCCAGCTTGTTCGGGAGGATGAAAGTCGTCGAACCAACGAGTGAGACGGTTTATAACCACTCTCAAAAACAGCTTATAGACGTGGCTCAGCAGCAAAATGGGCCTGTAATTCTTCAAGAGGGTGTTATCACCTTTCTTGAAGAACAACACCACTACGCTCTTGTGTCACGCCTCTGGTGTAGTACCTTCGACGATGACCGAGTTAAACAGCCTCTGAAGGACTTTAAGTACCGGTGTTCCACCCACTTTCAGTAGCTCTGTAGTTATTCCGTCCTCCCCTGGTGCCTTGTTGCTCTTAAACTGTTTGAGAGACAAGTGACATCCGGGATATCTTCGATATAATGTCGGGTCAAACGGGCTCTTGCATCACTAGTCGTGCTAGGAGGACTATGCGATGAGGCGTATAATTGCTCATAGAACTTCTCGAGCTCACTCAAAATATCTGGCTTTGACGAAACGATGCTGCCATTGTCGGTCTTCAGCTTCGTCAATAAGCTTTGCCCAATAGTCAGATCTCTTGCGAACACTGAAGCTCTTGTTCCGCTCTATTGCGTTCATTTTACAATTAGTATTATTATAACTCGATATATCTACTGAAGATTGCAGTCTCATATATGTATGTATGTAAATTTGTATCTATGTAAGTGGTTATGTAGATGTTCCACCATAGCGTCTCCTCTAATGGTTCGATTTTGACAAGCAAGGTATAATCGATTCGTAGTCAATTGTGGATATTTTTTGTCCGAATACGGCAAAGCAAATGAAGGGTTATGTGGTCAAACTAAAAATATGTTCCAATTTTGACAAGCGAGGTATGAATTGATTCGTATTCATCGCAAAAATGACAAAAGACCAATTTTTTCCCGACCGGGTTTTAGTTTTTGAGCTTATATTTTGTTAGTAAATCAAGACGATTTTTTGGTTCAAAAAACTATTCACATAAACAGAAAATAACTAGATGTTAGGTATTTGTATACCGCCGTTGCTTCCAAGTTGCACCACAACTAGATTTATACCCTCACTAGTTTTTGCTTGCGTCTTTACTTGTTTGGAATGTTAAGAGAAACAAATGTTGACCTTACGATACATGTATGTGTGTGTGCAAGATGTATTTTACATTCTGCTGATGCTCCATCTTATAGAAGAAATAAAACAGTCGTCTTTGAAACGGCTTCGATTATTGCGTGAAAAAGCAAGCAAGATTAGAAAAGGCTGGGTCGTTTGTCACTGAGCTGTCAGATCTCTTCAGTGTTTCTCTCTGGTTTTTCAAATCTTGTATCATTGTGTTGCTTGGCAGTTTAGTTTTAGTTCAAAGCCAAGTCCCGAACATTTTGTTTAAATTTAATTACATGGCTCACAAAAATACTACCTACTTTACGAGTACCCTAGAAGCTACTTATCAAAGTGTAGGTTTGCTTAACGATGGACAATAACCATCGCATAACAACTAGTGTTTCTGTTGACGAGAACATATTTTTTTCAAAACATATATCGTTGCACAGTAGCGCATCTACTTACCTAATTGTAAAACTAACATTAATAACCAAGGTGCTCCATCAATCCCTACCTAAAGGTGTAGAGGAGAACAGCCGGAGATCCGGACAGCTCGCAGACGAAAGCATTTTTGCCCAAGCTGAAACGGAGACGCTTCGCTGACGCTTCGCGGTCACTCGATCAATGATGTTCGTAAACGCGGGTAACTGGTGCCTAAAAATCGATTTATTGTTTGTAGACTCTGAGTTAACTAGATTTTGCATATAACTATAGTATTTTTTCTAAAGGAATTTGAATTATGGAGGGCCTCGAAACCGCATCATCCGTGCGTATGCGCGGCTCATGCACAATGGGGAAGTTCAATTTTTTTCTTTCATGCTAATAAAAATCACACAATGTTTACAATGAAGCCTGGTAGAAAAAATTACGAATTTATTCCACTTTTGCTGCAGACTGTTTGAAAGCAAAATAACTCGCGGTTCGTGTGCGGTGTGAAGTCACAAGTCTCTTTGGCCGCCTCGTTTGTACTAGGTGACTTCTAGAGCAAGGTTACGTTAGGCAAGTTTTAGAGGACAAAATCCCCTGTCTCTAGCTTTTGTTGATATCCATAGGCTCATGACCCGGTCAGCTATCAGATCCTCACACTCCGTACCTCAAAATCTTCCGGGTCATTAAGAAATACATAAGTAAAATAACTAGCTTAAAAGCTAAAAAACACGCCTGCCCTGCCAAAAAATAATTTATGTCAATAAATTATATACTAAATATAAATAAAACCTCACGAAAAAGAAGATCGGAAATACTCCAACCAGTTTCGGACTATTTTGAAGTCCTTCATCTGGGAGTGTTATGCCGACAAGCCGCGACGAGCGCTACGGACGTCAGCACGCAAAAGAAGACGCGTGCGTGGCGCGGGCAGCCCAGTGGGCGGCGATTGCGGCGCTCGCCTATGTTTGGCCTGCACTTCTACTTCGTTGTCTGTCGAGGAGTTATCACTGTCACTCACTTCCGTTAACTTTGATTGTTGGCACACTGCGCTCGTTGTGTCCCGCTCATGACCCCACATTGTGGACCCAGTGTCAGTCGCATCAAGAACTGGTCTCCACGCCGAAGGAATAATCCACCCACGATCCCGGTTAAAGTTGGAATGGCGACTAATTTCGGTAGCCTCCCGTACCTTTCGAGGAACAAAAAACAGAAACCCAATCAAAACGCAAATAATGGCCAGAGTCCGGGATGCGGGCGTGTTCCGCGACCACTGAATGATTGGTATCCATATTCTTAACGCTTCTGATGTGTTCAGCTAAGACACGTCGTGGGTGGATTATTCCTTCGGCGTGGATACCAGTTCTTGATCGGGGGATGTAAGGATTCTAACGATACCCCATACTTCAAAATCTGTTCAGGCATTTAAAAGTTATGGTGGATTAAATAAACTCACATACATACAAACATGCATGAATGCTAAAAACATAACACTGCTTTTTTTTGGGCAGTCGTGTATAAATATGGTTCAGTAGTTTTTGAGCCGTCACACTGCATGATTATCATGAAAAAAAAAAAGAAAAAAAGATTACCACCCATGTTTATTTTTTCTTTCCAATAGGCTGCAGCCAAAAGGAAATAAATTCGTAATTCGATATTCGGGCTAAGAAGAGAAAATTTAACGTTTGTTTCACCATTGCTGAAACCTGATGGATCACTAGCTCACACTGCTGGAGACAAAGCGAATTTATTTGCTTCTCTTTTTGAAGAAGCCTCGCATCTAGATGCTTCTGGCAAGACACCTTCCTGCCTTCCTCTTTGCGGGGATTTTATGCCCGAAATTCGCATTCGCCAGAAGGAGGTTCTCAGAACGCTTCGAGCTCTAGATGTGAACAAGGCCAGTGGTCCTGATGGTATTCCAACGATTGTGTTGAAAAACTGTGCGCCCGAATTGTCCCCCATCTTAACGCGTTTGTACCGCCTCTCTCTTCACTCAGGTAAAGTTCCGAAGAGCTGGAAGCTTGCTAATGTACAACCAGTACCAAAGAAGGGTAGTCGTGCTGATCCGGCCAATTATCGTCCCATCTCGATTACCTCCTTACTCTGTAAGTGTATGGAGCGTGGTCATAAACATTAGGCTCTTGGCATACCTTGAAGACAATGATCTTCTCAGTGACCGACAATATGGATTTCGCCGAAACCGGTCTACTGGGGATCTTCTTGCGTATGCCACTCACGTAATGAGCGAAGCCAAAAGAGATGCATGGTGAGGCGCTTGCCGTCTCACTTGACATATCGAAGGCATTTGAACGGGTCTGGCACGATGGCCTTTTAAACAAGGTTCCCTCATATGGTTTACCTGTTGGCTTAAGCAATTGGATAGTTGATTTCTTGAGGGAACGATCTATTCGAGTAGTCTTAGAGGGCTGCTCGTCTGATCAAATGGCTATGAATGCCGGTGTACCTCAGGGATCGGTTCTCTCGGCTACACTGTTTTTACTGCACATTAATGACCTTCTGAAGCCCGGTACCTTTGGGTATGCTGATGACAGTACTGTAGTTGAGAGATACACTTCCAATGCTCAAGCCAGCTGTGACGCTGTCCAGTTTCAGAGAGAGGCTATGGTAGACCGTTTAAATTTAGCCTTAGAAGCCGTGTCCGATTGGGACGATGCTAACCTGGTTAAGTTTAATGCTACTAAAGCGCAAGCGTGTTTGTTTTCTGCTAAAAAGAGTCCTCTATACCGATCTCCGTCTTTCCAAAGTGTAACAATACCAATAGGCGACCATTTGGAGCTTTTGAGTGTCGAACTCACATCAAACCTGAATTTTGGGTCTTATATTGAATCCAAAGCCAAGGTAGCTGCAAAAAAACTTGGTATTTTGTCTAAGGTTAGGCGGTACTTCACACCGGGACAGCTTTTGAATCTTTATCAAGCACAGGTCCGATCTTGTATGGAGTACTGCTGCCACCTCTGGGACGGTTCTGCCAAGTATCAGCTCGAGTCTTTGGATTCAATTGAGAGACGTGCTATCAGGCTCATTGGGGATGACACTCTGGTAAAGAGTAAGCTTCAAAGTCTGGCGCATCGACGTGAGGTAGCAAGCCTGGCGGTATTCTTCAGATTGCACTATGGAGAGTTTGCACAAGAACTGCACAATCTGATTCCCCCATCACCTTTCCATCACCGTACGACTAGACGATCAGCAAAACGCCACCCTTTCATGGTTGAAATACCTCGCACAAGAACGAAGCGTTACGCTTCTTCATTTATTATAAAAACTGCAAAGGAGTGGAATGCCCTGCCCTCGTCAGTGTTTCCGGTAAATTATAACCCCGGTGTGTTCAAGTCAAGAGTGAATAGGTATCTACTAGGCAAGCGTGCTCCACCTTCGACCACATCATCGCTTTCCATCAGGTGAGATCGTGGTCAAACGATTGCCTAGTCCGTAATAAAAAATAAAAAAAACACTTGGTCCACAGTGGTCGAGTCACTGTACAAGTAGAAAAACGCTTTAAGAACCGTAGACAGAGAAACTAAAACATCTTGGTATATCCATTATCAAAATTGTAGGTAGATAATAAGCCTCATTTTCCTCGTCCACTGAATAAAAAAGCTCCATTTCGTAATATGATTCCAGTTCAGTAATCTCGTGGGTGGGCCAGTAAACAAAAACTAAGATCCCGACTAAGAGGATTACACATACAGACACTCTATTTAGTAGGTACCTACCACTATCTTTAAACAGTATGACTATGTTCAGACTCGTCCACAAAAAGCAGTAGGTAAGATAGGTTGACAATGACATGAATGATTTTAGGCTCAAATGGCCTAATGCCCATTAACATTATTGGTTCAGTAACCTAAAATCATAATTATGTGACAGAATTGCGCCCACAAATAAACGTAACATAGTACCCTATTCCTTTGACAATTCACTGTATAAAGTTATCAGTATTTCTTTCTGTAGTTTCCGTATTTTTATTTGCACAAGTTTTTGTTAGGTTACAGTTTTTTAATACTTACTAACAGTTGCATTACAACTACAAATGTAGGAACTTGCAACAATAGATATTAATTTTTATAGCTTATCCAGATTAGTATTTCTTTTGGAACTTTTGATTATATTTGGAAATTTTTGTTCGTTTATAAAGTATATTTTTTCTGTTGATACTGTTAGTTCCTTTAGTATATATATTGGAAAGTCATTTAAATGCTTCTGCTCAATTAGTATATAACAACAACATAGTAGCGAGAGGCCGGCCTTGTGCTAGGTGGGCAGAAGAAATAGTGGCGGTGGCGGGCCGAAGATGGCTGGAGACTGAATAAAACAGAAAAAAGTGGAATTCCTTGGAGGAGGCTTTTACCCGAAAGGGGGGCTAACTTAATATTAGATAAAAATACTTACTATTTTTTATTGTTTAATTTTATCACTTCTTTTAATTATCTATAGGTAATTAAAAGAAATACCTATAGATAAAATAATGATGATAATGATAATGATACTGTAATTTTACGCATCACGTAAAATTACTGGACTGATTGCGATGCGGTTTTCACTGTTGGATAGCTTAGTGCTTGACATAAAAATTGGTGTAAACAATGTGATGAGAAAAAACCCAGCAATCGACAAAAAAAACATTTGACGTCTGAACGAAGTAAGGTGATTTTGGTTCTGGAATGTCCCAGGATCCTTAGATCCCAGAAAAATGACCAAGCGGGCCAAGCCGCAGGCACAGCTAGTTATTAAATATAAATTTTCAAATATTGCTAAATTAATTGATTTAAGGATGTATTTATTGTAATTGTGTTGCATGGAATGAAATAAAGCTTTATTATTATTATAACAACATAGTTTAACATTGGGCTGCAGTTCGCTGGAAGTCTATTTATTTTCGGACCCTTTATTTTCATGAACACGGTCAACCTTTTCCCAATGGATTTGCCTCAATACCACTTGCGCGGTGTTTGTATATGTATTAACGCAATTAACAGAGTATTCAGTAAGGGTCTATTTCTGAACCATTCAGGACGTTGCCTGTTCGTTGATTAGAATGGCAACGAACTACCAGTCGGTATTATTTTACAAAGTGTGGGTGTATAATTTTAAGAGCAAACAATAGGCTCACGAATTGTGTGTATTTGCAGATAATGTAGGAACATAATGGTGATATAGTTCTTAAAACAATCGCATTGGTTGCATGGACACGATATTCTTGAACAGACTAGATTAGTCATAGATAAACTTATTTTTTTGTTTATGTTAGAGAGGCTGTGTAAGCGTGATGGGTGCATCGCGACTATGTCTCAATGTACATATTCATGTAAAGCGACCGTTCGTAAAGACAGTGTAGGGAAATCATCTGTTAATCCCAAAATAAAGTATATTCTCAAGAGTTACGAATGGCGTTTATAGCTTTTGAAACATTGATAAACGAGACAAATAGGAGAATAATATATTTATGCGTCAGCTAATACAATATTATCGTTCGATGTGCAAGAGGCGACATTGAACCTTTCCCGCTTTGGTGATATTACTTAATTAGTAGGTTTACCTGATTTAGTCAATTTCATCAATTAATCAACTCGATCGAAAAGAAGGAGGTAAAAGTTAAGATAGCACCATAATATCGATAATCATAAGCACCTCCTTTCTTCGAGTGATAGTAATTCCTGATATCTTATATCGGGCTTTTCTTACAATAATGCACTCACTTATAAGCGATGGTAGCCTAAAGGTTCAATAGTGCAACTTAGAATCCAACAATATCGGGTTCGTTCGTCGGGTGGTTTATCGGGCTCTGCATTACTGAAGTTATATGCGGTTTTCCATCGCTCCGTGCTTCGGAGCACACGTTAAACTGCCGGCTGTTATTCATTAATACTCGTAGCAGTCGTTAAGCTATGTCACAGGCTTTCGGGTGGCATTACAAACTCTAACAATCAAAGGACCTACCTCATACGACAAACCAACAAACAAACTCACTTATTAACTCTATATCGCCACTGGATCGCCTCCTATGCAAGCTGACAACCTGCACTTTGTTCACTTGCCGTGCTGTGCGCTGTAGACGCGCAACGCAAGCCGCGAGTGAAGGCGTGCCGAACATATTTTATATATTCACGGATTTCAAACTTAGCCTTGGAAACATGAGTAGTAGATACCATTCCTTCCCCATAGCACCGCCAAACAGACACCACCATGTGTATCATGGTGACCCAACCCTAGTGATGTTCTGTTTACTTCTCATTGAGTATTCAGTGGTACACGATCCCTTGTTGGCAATTGGGAAATACAAAACGCTTAACAATATAATAATCACTTTTATTGTTATGGCTACCTGTGCCCGCGGCTTTGATGATCCTGTGATATTCCAGAACCAAAATCATCAAACTTCGTTAAGGTATCAAATGGTTTTTATCGATTTCCCAAATTCTACGCATCAGATCTAGATACCAATTACACCAGTTTTTAAGTCAAACCCTAAGCTATCTAAGCTAAGCTAAGTTTTTAAGTGATGCGTGAACTAACATACAAAATAACAGACAAACAGAGAGACACGATTTAAAAAAATGTTATTTTGTTGTTGACCGAACGAGCGCGAAGCGCGAGCGAAGCGTCTCTGTTTCAGTTTGGGCAAAAATTCTTTCGTATGTCCGGATGTCTGTCCAGCTGTTCTCCTCTACAGGTCGCATTTCTCAATCGATCTAGACGAAACTTGATAAACAGGATAAGCCTTTTTTTTTGTTTTTTGTAGGGTACGTCCTCCAAAAAAGGTAAAAAGAGGGCTATTGAATATCTCCGCCTTATTAAATCCGATTTCAATGGTTTTTTTATTTGGTAGTAACTTTAAGTTAGTCTCTTAAAAATTTGGTAAAGATCTGATGAGGATCTTCGGCATGATGAGCAGAATAGCTCCTCAGAATGCAGTAAATTTCTCACTTTTAGGTTTCTACCAATGGAATGAGCCCTTTACATTTGCCTTTACCTACTAGGTAGGGATTGATGGAGCACCTTGGTTATTAATGTTAATTGTACAATAAGGTTACTAGATGGCGCTACTGTGCACCGCTAGATTGATTGCAAAAAAGTTTCTACGCGCGAGGTCTACACTCACAGAGCCACTAGCTAGTTCAATAGCTTATTTTAAGACCATTTTTTTAATATCTTCATTGTATAGATTTTTAGTATAGATTATCTTTGAAAACAGGTAATAGAACGCATGTGTTTTAGAAACCAAAAACGAACAGTAATTTATACCTTCCTATTACATCACTAATAGTAGGGTGTGTCTCTGGGAATATCTATTCCCCATGACACACCTGGCGGTGTCTTTTTGGCGATGCCACGGAGAAAGGAAATGGGGAAGATCCCTCACGATTAAAATATTGGTAACAACCATCAAGCAAAGTTTTGCAAAAAAAAAAGTTTTGTTTTGTTATTTTAAAGTTTGCAAGTTGAAGTGGCAATGGGCAGGCCATATAGTTCACAGAACCGACAACCGCTGGGGAATAAAGGTTCTCGAATGGCGACCACGAACAAGCAAGCGAAGTGTGGGGAGACCTCCCACACGATGGACCGACGACATTGTAGCCATCGCAGGAAGTCGGTGGATGGAGGTGGCACAGGATCGCTCGTCATGGCGCTCTTTGGTGGAGGCCTATGTTCAGCAGTGGACTTCTAAAGGCTGACATGATGATGATGATGATGATGAACAACCATCCTCGTTGACCACGCGGCGTGAAATCGTCATATCGAGGACCTCGTGAAATGACTGCGAAGATAGTAGCGCTTTCGCCTAGTAGACCATTCGTCGACAAGTGGACGCATTGCGGCGGCGATGAGGCTAGCAAGGTTGTTGCCACTCGTATACTACAGGTATTGTGACAAAATTGTAGAACTAAAATCTTTAAGCTAAAGTTTCTTTAAAGTTTAGACAAGGAATTACTGTTATACTTTTAGGTTAAACGAAATTCCAGAGATAATTCTTTTAGCATAAGTACAAAATCTTAGCCTTATTAGGAAAGCTAGAAGATTTTCTTAACAAGCAAAGTTTAATTACTTACTTTACATAAATCCTATCTTCGTTTTCATGACAGTACTACTGACGCTTCGTGGCAGGTATTTAATTAAATCCACAGTAAAGCTAAGCCATCTAGACCTAAAATCTGGTGCTGAAGCCATCTGAACAGATAGCTTAAGACCAGGCTCTGCTTTTTAAGGGTTTTTTCCATAAATATGCTGGGTCAACCACAAACCTGATAAATGTGAAACTGAACATACATGTTTTTGAGATCTTTATCTCTATAACACTAAGACAAAAACATGATTAACAAAATTTCATTCGATACATTTTCTTATCAAAAATTACGTTATTTTCAGTAATATTTTCATTTTTCTACTCAACGGCTTAAGTTTTGTCTCTAAAATAAATCTCACACCAAGAAAATATAGTTTATCATCTAACGTTAAGACAAAATTTACCTCACAAAATTATTAGCCTGCCAATAAAATAAATAACTTTTGAGACATACGCCATTTAGTTCCGAGCTAAATTATGTGTTCAAACAGCACTCGTTATATTCAACCTTGTTACGCAGGCACCTCAGTGCTTATTACGGGTAGCGGGTGGCAGAGTGCAGGGGAGGTAGCAGGGTAGTGGGGAGTGGGAAAATGTAACCATGGAGCCAGGCCTTAACGTGGTTTTACTATTGAAAGGGAGCACATTATTTTGTTTAAAACATTTACCTCACCATCATCAACATCAGCCCGTATTCGTCCACTGCTGGACGTAGGCTTCTTCTTGTGAACGCCACTTAGCCTAATCTTCGGCTCTCCTCATCCAGTCACTACCAGCCCCCTTTCGCAAGTCGTCACTCCACCAGCCAGCGGTCGCCCTACACTACGTTTGCCTAAATGCGGTCTCCACTCGAAAATTAGTTTACCCCAACGGTTGCCAGCTCTTCGAGTTATGTCACAGAATAAATAATGTTATGTGACCGGACCATTGTCATTTCAGTTTGCTAATTGTTTAAGCTATGTCGGTTACCTTAGTACTCTGGCGGATCATCTCTTTTCATATGCTGTCCTTTAGCGAAACTCTAAGCATAGCTCTCTCTATAGCTCGCTCAGCGACTACAAATTTGAACTAACCTCACTGTGAGTGGCTAACGTTTCGGCTCCGTAGGTCATAACTGGTAGAACGCACGAGTTGAAGACTTTCGTCTTTAAGCACTTTGGTATAGACGATGAGAAGACCTGGCGGAAATTACCAAATGCTGCCCGTCCTATAACTAAATCATATAATCGGATTCCCTTTTGAAGTTGTTCCTACCTACCTAATTGCATAGCCTGCCCGAGGTAAACATATTCTAGAAACAACTTCAAGGGGGACACTGTCGTTAAACATAACCTTGGTGTTATCCTTGTTCATCCCGAGACCGATACTACTGCGAGCTAGCTTGCGGTCAGCACTTGTTTGATATCCTGCAGCGACTCCGCCATGAGGAAAATATATCATCGGCGAATCGGAGGTATATATACATATATATATATATATACTCGCCATTTATGTCATAATCAGCCTATATTCGTCCACTGCTGGAAGTAGGCCTCTCCTAGTCAACGCCACTGAGCCCAATCTTCGGCTCTCCTCATCCAGTTCCTGCCAGCCGTTTTTCGTAAGTCGTTACTCCACCTGGCTGGCGGGCGCCCTACGTTTGCCTACTCGCGGTCTCCACTCTAGAACTCGTTTATCCCAACAGTTGTCGGTTCTTCGAGAGATGTGACCAGCCCATTGCCACTTCAGCTTGCTAATTCTCTGAGCTATGTCGGTTACTGTGGTTCTCTGTCGGATTACCTCATTACGGATTTTGTCCTTCAGAGAAACTCCAAGCATGGCTCTCTCCGTAGCTCGCTGAGCGACCTTGAACTTATGGACCAGTCTCACCGTGACCCACGTTTCGGCTCTTTAGGTCATGACTCGTAGAATGCACGCATTAAAGACTTTCGTCTTGAGGCACTGTGGTATAGACGACGAGAAGACATGATGAAGTTTACCAAATGCCAGCCATCCCAGCTGAATTCTCCTGTCGGCGTCCATCACGTGACGTGTGTTCTTTACCTTTGTTATTGTTACGTGGCATGCCATGCCAAAGACCACAGAGGAACTAGCTAGCTGTCATTTCACCCGTCAATGAGACTGTCGAAGGCTAAGTTCGGATTCGCATTATGGCGTTTTGGGCGGTTTGGAGATGGCCGTTATGGTTTTTGCAGATATATGCCACTAACGATCCTTCCCAAGCCGAATGACGGATGACTTTCTTGAAGTTTCCTCTATAAAGTGGCATTTCTGAAGTCATTTTTTTTTACTGTAAATTTTATTGTTTTATTTCTAAGTATGTTCGTTTAATTATTATTTTTTGTGTTTATATTATTGTGCCACTCTGCGTTCGTGATGTCACGAATAGGTTCCGACAGAAAATCAGTGCCAAGGCCTTTGAGTTTGCCGAGTCGGGACCTGTTTGTGACAACACACAGCATTAATTTTTGTTTATTTGTCTAATTTCCTAAATATTTTTTTCTTGATAATGTTTAATGTTGTGTGTTGTCAGAAATAAATGTATTTTCTTTCTTTTCTTTCTTTCATATAGAAGTTGTTTTTAGCTAATTTCATAGTTTGCCCGAGGTAGACATATTTCTGTACAACTTCAAGAGGTACACCTTTAACACCAACATGTCTCGGGGTAATAAAGTCGTGAAACATAACTTTGGTTTTGTCCATGTTCATCCCGAGACTCACACGTCTGGAGGAGGCAGCATTTGTTCAAGAGCCTGCGGAGACTCTGCCATAAGGACAATATCATCGGCAAATCGTAGGTGTGAGATGTATTCACCACTCCAGGCGAATTTCTTCCTTTTATTCCTTCTTCCAAGGCGCTAGTGAACAGTTTCGGGGATATAACAGCCCCCTGTCTCACTCCCTACGCAGCTGGATATGCTTATTTGCTGGTTTTATACTTGAACAGACATTGTCGCAGCATTATACAATCATCTTATCACCTCAATGTATCGCCAGTCAACCTGGAATTGCTTCAGAGACTCGAGAACAGCCCAGGTTTCGATGGAGTCAAAGGCTTTCTCATAGCCCACGAAAGCAAGACACAGGGGCTGGTTATACTTGTCGATCTTCTGTATGACTTGCCGCAGTGTGGATGTGGTCTATGGTCCCGTAACCCCCCCCCGAACCCTTGCCTGTTCAGGAGGTTGAAATACATCAAGTCTTTTCGCTGGACGATTCAAGACTATCCTCGAAAACAGCTTGTAGACGTGGCTCAGAAGCGAGATGGGCCTGTAGTTTTTAAGGAGCGTTTTATTTCATTTTTTAAAAAATAAATCTACCATGATTCTATGAGGTCGTCAGAGCCTCGTTTGTTGTTCGGCAGGATGCACTGCGGGCTTTGCAGCAATAATAGGGATTATGAAAATTATGGGGATTATTAAAAGTTTCAAAATCCCCATTAATGGGGAAATCTAATGGGGATTTTGACACTGACCCGGGCAGGGGGTCTAGGTTGATTTGGGGCTTTTAGGTGGTAGTTCGATCCCTTATATCCCAAGCCATTTATGTACATAAGCAATTATAGTTATTAACAAAATGTATGGTTTAATAACAGGTTTATTTTTCAGGCAGAATTATACAGATACTGTTTAGATAATATTGCCTGGTAAATAAACATTTTCAGTACAATATAACGAAACAACTCTGATTGCATAACAGGTCACAAAGCAAATTTAGATTTAAGGTTAGATGGATGCTTTCAATTAATTTGACTAGAGTCTGCGGCATTTTGTAGGCATCACCACAGAATAACTAGCAATAGGAACATTCAACGTACTCTGCTGAACGAAAGCTTTGTTTTAATCAATTAGCTGTGTTCTAGTTGGACGAACTATGAAAAGGATTTCTTCGGAGAGAATAACGTGCTTTAGGAGTATTAGAGTTCATAGTTATTGAAATAAATGAGTTACAATATCAATGAATATTAATATATGGCTTCTTTAATGACTTCTATTTAATAACTCAAACTGTTTTCCTAATAACTAGAAAAGCGTTTTGATAATAAACATCTATTTTAGGATTATCTTACTCATTATTCCATACCAATATATAAAAGTGAAACGTTGTCTGTTTGTTTGTTTGTTTGTTTGTTTGTTTGTTTGTTTGTTTGGGGAGCTTTCACGCGATTACCGCTGGACGGATTTTGATGAAATTTGGAATGGAGATAGCTTATACCCGAGAATAAAACATAGGATACTTTTTATCCATCCATACCAATATATAAAAGTGAAATGTTGCCTGTTTGTTTGTTTGTTTGTTTGTTTGTTTGTTTGTTTGTTTGTTTGTTTGGGGAGCTTTCACGCGATTACCTCTGGACGGATTTTGATGAAATTTGGAATGGAGATAGCTTATACCCTAGAATAAAACATAAGATACTTTTATCCCGGAAAATTTCACGAATTCCGTGGAAGTTTCCACGGGAAAACTGGATCATGTTGAATACTCGCTGTAAGGAATGGTTGCCATGGAAACGAAATAACAAGTCTGTCAAACATCATAAAGATCGTTGGTGCCACAGAAGAGAGAGAGTAGTTGATGCTAGAGTAAGTAGTTGATGCTATACCAACAACAAGCCACAGAGGCCATAACCAAGAAGTCTACTTTTGCATTGGTTTTTAATATCCTAGAAGAACGTAGGATACTTTTTCTCCCGATAAACTGTAGTCAGCGCGGATGAAATCAATGCAAAAGTAGCACCAATACTATTGATGTTTTTTTACAGACTTTTTCGTTACCATAGCAACCGTTTCTTACAGCGAGTAATCAACATCTTCCAGTTTTCTTGTGGAAACTTACCATTTTCTGGGATAAAAAGTATCCTATGTTTTATTCCAGGATATAAGCTATCTTCATTCCAAACTTCATCACAATCCGTCCAAGCGTTAACGCGTGAAAGCTCCCCAAACAAACATACAAACAACGTTTCACTTTTATATATTGGTGTGGATTAAGTACCAATATGCTTTTTAAGTAATAACAATATATTATTTTAAATAACACAACACAAAAAAAGCTATGAATTCTTAACGATACCAAATGTGTTGAAAGGTAAATTTTCCAGATGTAATCAGTTTTGCATACAAAATAAACGTTGATGGAATTGCAGCCCATTCTCATTCAGGCTTCATTTAAAGCAGAATAATGCTGTGGCATGTCCTGTTGTCCATAATAAAGTACGAGTCATGGTGTCATGACCGGATTCAGGACGGGGAATCATTGAAAAGGGGCGAAGAAAGTATTTCATTACTATCGAGGTTCATCATCAGGTTGCTGCTGGACATAGGCCTCTCCCAAAGCACGCCACCTAGTTCGATATGCGGCACTTCTTTTCCAACCGAGCCACCAGGGTTGCGGACGAGGAATAGGCGAGCATTTCACTGCTAGCTTGGAGTCCATTGTATCCGCAATGGCTTGGACCGTGTGGTCCAAGCTTGTCATGCTCGCTGAGCGATCTACCGATCTGAAAGATTTTATCGCGAATCAGCTATAATGGGTGGACCTGTTTCCTTGAAATATTTTTGCATCATGGCGTTGTCCGCTGGAGGTTTGTACGTAATTAAATAATTGGGAGTCCAATTAGGTATTTATTGTTTTTGTTGTTTCCTGACCTACAGAATGTTTTAATGTATGTCGAAACTGCATAAGAGAGAAACCGCGGAAATCGACAGTACAGGATAAATCAGAGGGATAGAGCTCAGACACAGTATATGATGCTAGCAGGAACGTTAATCTCCATCCTTGCTGCGCCTCTGCATAACATCAACGATTATTTCCGGCTGCGTACAGTTACGTAAAATTAGATCAATGACCCGGAAACTTTTCACCATTTGTGTCTAATTTCCGCTCGGTTAATAACTTCGCCTTGACAAAACGCTTTGTTGCCTCGCTCGCCTGTATTTAAAGTTTCAAATCCTCGCAGAGTTCCAGGCAAATTGCTCAATTTTTGGCCGATTAAAATTTGACGATGGAAACAAGGCTTGAAACTTTTAATGTTTTTCTTGTGCATTCTTATCTGTTAACAATAAGTGATCAAAATGAAACTGAATATAAATATAATTAGGGGTCTTTTGTCATAATCACCACGCATGGCAGGTGGCTTAGTGATCGTAAGAAATGTGAAAAAATAACTGTCTATCCCTGTGCTCACAGCACCCGCAGGATAAAACGGGGCGGACATATTATTAAGCAGGACCCACATGGCTCCATAAAAAGTAACAGTACTATAATATCACATTAATATAATAATACTTATATTAAAGCATGTGTTACAATATTCCGATCGCCAGTATCGGTTCGCTGTCTTTTAACCAGACTGCGCAACGCAAAGGCTCGGTAATGTGTTTGTCAGCTTATATATATATATGTAGGTCTGTTCCTTTGTGGCATTATATAGACCAAGCGTGGACCGATTTTGACGATTCATACGTCAATTGTTTTGTCTTAATCTTTCGAGTGCTACTGAAGACATGAAATTATTCAAAATTTAATATGGCGACTACTAGACGCCATATTGTGAAAGGAAAAAAATTAAGTCGATGACTTATGTCAAATGGGGTATCATTGAATAGGTATTTGAAAATCATCTATAGATTTCTCTTATCATTTTTCATTTTGAATTACCGTTTAGGCTCTATAACGATTTAAAGGTAAGTGTGTATGTCTGTTCCTTTGTGGCACTATATAGACCAAACGCATGGTCCGATTTTGCTGATTATTACGTCAATCGATTTATATCTTGCGAGTGCTGTGACATGACATTAATCAAAATTCAATATTTATCTTAATGTTTATCATATAATTTTTCATTTGGAATGAACACTTAGGATCTATAACGATTTAAAGTTGGTTATAAAATAAATTATTATAAAAAACGAAAAACCCTACTGCGAACAAAACTAAAATGAGGCCTCTTTTAGCTAGCTTTATGTTTTTGATTTTGAAATATAAGATGCAGTCGGAGGCATGAAGAGATAGCTCGCCGCGTTGTAGCTGATCTCGTCAAAAGAGAAACGAAATGCATGATACCTCCGACTGCATCATAAATATAAGATGCAGTCGGAGGCATGAAGAGATAGCTCGCCGCGCTGTAGCTGATCCCGTCAAAAGAGAAACGAAATGCATGATGCCTCCGACTGCATCATAAATATAAGATGCAGTCGGAGGCATGAAGAGATAGCTCGCCGCGCTGTAGCTGATCCCGTCAAAAGAGAAACGAAATGCATGATGCCTCCGACTGCATCATAAATTTCAAAAACCTAAAGCTTGTTTGCCACTTTTTAGTTTTGTTCGCAGTCGGGTTTTCTGTTTTTAATAATAATTTATTTTATTCAGTTCAGAAGCCATATGTACGTATTACAACAAGCAAACATGCCGCTACATTTTACAACCCCTGTATGTTTCCATTCTGTTGAATCTACAGAGAGCTTTGACAATTAACAGTTCTACAACGTAGTAAATAAGGCTGGCTCGTGAATTTTGCAGCACAAGATACAGAGGCAGTAACTGTCAGGAATCTGCGGTTGGGGGTTGAATGGGTGCTAAATTTGTCGATGTATCTACCATGTTTACAAGGTTCCATGATTGTAGAGAACAAACCTTTGCTATGAATTTTTCACCCAGTTCCGCTTGATCTAGAACTTTTAATTTTGTGTTTCAATACTCGTGTGATTTATCGGGTTCCAGATAACAAAAAGTTCTTTGTTTATGTAAAATACTGTAAATCACTCCAATCATGTCTAGGTAGAGACTAGTAACACAGTACACATAATATATCCTTAGAATATATGTGTACTGTGCTAGTAAGGACCTGCGGATGACATTAGTTATAGATCTGCCTTGCCAATCGTTTTTCTTCCTATGCTTCTCCACTACTGGAGGTTGAGCGTCACCTCAGCGAGCCTTTTTGTTCTGCGCCAAGCGAAACTGTTGCTGAACTGAGCAGTATGTACAGAGTACTCTGCCAATGTTTAGCCACTCGAAGATTTATTAATTTATTTATAAACTAGCTGTACCCGCTGCTTCGCACGCGTGGCCATTACTCTAGGTTAAAAGAACCCAACATTTAAACAAAATTCCTTCAGCCGTCAAAATTTTTTTTTCGATTGCTCTTCATCTACTCTTCGGATTGAGATAATAAGTACACCAGTTTTTAAGTCAAACCCTAAGCTATTCAACAGTGAATACCGCATCGCAATTGGTGTAGTAGTTTTTACTTAATGCGTGAACAGACTAACAGATAAACAAAAAGACATGAATTTTAAAAAAGATTTATTTTTTTGCAGTAGCTTATAGTATTGTATAGTATATATATATATATATAATACAGTACCCTAGATCTTTTTTTAAAATATTTTCCTTGTAAAGATTTTTGGTACTTACTGCTTTATTATAAGTATAAATATTTTTATTATAGATATATATTTTTTACCCAAAAGTGAAGGGCATCATCTGCCCTTTCACATTTGGGCAGAATAATAAAAATGTGTTTTATAACATTATTTTAATGATGCATATGGTGATGGTAGCCTAAAGGTTCTATAGTGCAAATTAGAATCCAACGATACCGGGTTCAAAACCTAGGCTCCGCACCAATGACTTTTTTAAGTTATGTGCGGTTTTTCATCGCTCCGTGCTTCGGAGGGCACGTTAAGCTGTCGGTCCCGGCTGTTATTGATTAATAGCAGTCGTTAAGCCATGTCAGAGGCCCTCGGGTGGCTTGACATACTCTGACATCAGAGGCCAGTACTACCTCACACGACAAACAAACAAACAAACATGCCTATAAAATTGTACCGTGACATACATACTAACTGACTGACTGACAGACAACGCCCAGCCTAAACCGGTGGACCTAGGAACTCATATTTGTAATTTGGAGGAATATTCCTTGAGTTACTAGAGGTGAACTACGGAAGTAACTATCAACCGTAAAGCATGAATACCAAGTTCAAATAAAATATCCTATCCTGCGGGGAGGGGATCCTTTAATATACCGGTATGAAAAGTATCCAATGTCCTACCTAGTAGTATGAACTCAAATCATGCCAAGCTTCATTTGAATTCATTCAGTAGTTTCGACGTGATGCCTAGCCAAGATACAGACAGACAGACAGACAAAAAAAAAAACAAATACAGTTGTGGCTTTAGTATGGAATACAGAACAGCCTACAATTTTTTTTACAAAATATCTTCAATGTACAGAATTGGACCTGTTGCAGTTTTATTATAAGTATAGATTAATTCTTCTAAATATAACATTGCAGTACCTATAATGCGTTATATTTATCACTTAGGTACAATTGTCTTAATATTAGGTATTCTATACCTTATAATAATATAAAATAATTTGAGGTAATTAGTATATAAAATTAAATAAAATTCAATTAAAATATTAGTTGCGTGACCAGAATTTCTTTCTCCTTCCTACGCGTCCGCTGCCATGAATCATAAAGACCTGCAGTGGCCGACGTAGTCAGTGGCACAACTGTGTTACCACCAACCGCGATCATCACTGCAATGATATGTACTGTGGCAATGATCTGACCGTACCTTGCTAGCGTCCAAAAATTATACAATAATCAAATAACAAAAATATACAAACCCAATAAAAAACCAAGCTTAATTTTTGCGCAGCAATTTTTGTGGTTTGAGACCTTTTTAAACATCCCTACGGGTATTATTTCGAGCTCAATTTTTTCGTGGAACATCTGCTCATATACCTGTGTACGGGATATGAGACGGGAAGGTACTGAATTACCTTTTAACGATCTTTATAATGCGGGGCATAAACCTTGTGACTCAACATAAACGGAGACATGATAGCTACCATTACACTTTTTTCACAAAAATGAAATGAGTACTGAAATGGAAGTACTTATTCAGGTCATATGGGGTGATAACGACTGTGCAGTAAATGGAAGCACGTACACCGTGTGAAGTAATACAAGAGCTTTTTAAATACAAATTAATGACGAGACAAGATTTCAGTGCGGTGTTAATTACTATTGCATAAGTATAAAAAGGTATTACAAAATACGTCTAAGTGATGATGATGATGGTGAGGTACTCGTTGGCGCATCCGTCAACGGCGAACCTTGTTAGCTCCGGAAGTAAGAGAGCAGATGGCTTGTATGGTCAAATTTTGTTAAGTCCTTTGCAGGGCGCACAGTAGGTACAACTGACCAGTAGATTTGTTAAAAGGCTTGTGAATGTTATTTTTAAGAAGGATTTGTTAACAGAGTTGCGCCTCTCTAGTCTCTCTGCGTTATGAAAACCTTTGTGCATTTGTCAACATTCATAATATGGTTTAATTCATATCAGACCATCCCCATTTTTTTCATTGGCTACTGGTACATAAAGTCATAGAGTTCTCCGGCGAATGATGACTACTTTTGATTGCATTATTATATCAAATTGAGTTACCCTAATAATGCGTCACGCTTGCTAATCTCAAAGAATCTTCAAATTGCAAATAAATGTTATATTCTTGGCAACACCGTCGTAGAACGCATTTAGCTGTTGTATTATGAGTACCACTTTTCTGAGACATTTCATCATGAAATGCGTGTTGTACCTATACCATTTTTTTTATCAGAGATTTCCTGAAAGAAAGAAAAAGAAAGTTTTTTTTTATATATAACCAAATACATACATATTAATCGTTGTTTGCGTCTTCTGACTCTCTTCCCCAGAGACTTAAGGCTTTTCCACGCTGCATAAGCGCTTTTCGTAGCTACGGTTCACATTCAGTATTCAACAACTAATAACAAGCAAACAATAGCAACTGCATATATAAATCATGTACCGCCGACTCTCACCGCAACATTATTGCTTCTACTACATTCTTAGCTTTATTGCCTTCATAACCTTGTTAAAAGGTTATGTAATATGGATATAATGTTATTAAACCTGTGGCTTTTGCAACCGATTGGGACGTTTTTTGATTCGGTTTCGATGTTTAATTGATTTGATGACCCGATTCTGATCTCAATCTAGCATGAAATTCTTAAATTATGCTATTAATCGATTAGGATGTATTTTATTACCATGACACAGAGGGGAGTAAGTATTTAAAAAGAAATGGTCATCCATACAGCCTCTACCAAAAAAAGTCATAATGCTAGGATAAAGAAAAAAAATGGGGTTCAGAGTTGTACATTTACTTGCAGCGATGCGTGTTGGTGCGGCCTCACATTTCACTCAATCGTACGAAGTTTCAAGAAGTAGGAGGAGTAAGGAGATACATAATTGTCTCAACAGACACAACATCTCGTTGCGTCTGATCATTAGATAGCTGATGATCAGATACATCACGGGACACGGCGTCGTAACGAAAATGCGCAAAGTTACCAAACATATTTCCATATTGCGCATATAAATCAGCACTACACCATAAATACAATAACGGTACAGAGTAACATTTAACTACGCACATTTTTATAAACACACAGAGGGGTTTAATCCTTTGTGCAGACACGGACTCAAAGGATGAATAACTACGATAAAAACAGTAAGTCAACTTTTTTAAACTGCCAAATCACTATTAAAAAAAAAACCTTCGTGGGATGCCAGATGTGAAACATTGAATATGGCCGAGCTGAGGCGGAAAGAGCCGACGAGCCACAGCGGTGCGTCGCCACACCACTCGATCGCCACGCTAAGAGTCGGCATTATCCCCGTTCCGCGCTATTAGATTTTTACACATCAAAAAATGAAGGAACCACGTTCAGTCACCTTATCAAAGAAAACAGCACATTCACCTTATTCGCTATGCCCAATGACGTAAAAAAAGGCTATATGCCAAACGAAATACCTTGCAGACTTGATACTCTCTCTACGCTTGCAGAAAACATGCGACGTCATTCCGAAGATTCACAATCAATTCCACGAAGATATAGAAACCCTACGCGATACTTGTCTGAATGGTCACAGTCATAGCGAAGGGCATCCTAAAGGTGAAGATACTCTAGTTACACTGTAACCAATAGACAGGCGTGGGGCTTACCATTAGCCCCGTAGTCGGCGTTAATAATATTCTTATCCACACTTATGAATAAAAATGAAACGTTGTCTGTTTGTTTGTTTGTTTAGGGAGCTTTCACGCGATAACGGCTGGACGATTTTGATGAAATTTGGAATGGAGATAGCTTATACCCTGGAATAAAACATAGGATAATTTTTATTCCAAATATTGGTAAGTTTCCACGGATAACTGGAACATGTTGAATACTCGCTGTAAGGAACGGTTGCCATGGTTGCCATGACAAGTATGTCAAATAACATCAAGAGTATTGGTGCTATACTTTTGCATTGGTTTTTAATATTCTAGAAGAACATAGGATACTTTCTTCGTCCGCGCGGACGAAGTCGCGGGCGGGAACCCTAGTTATAAATATAAGTTCAAAAACTAAAACCCACTTATGGTCTTAGTGGACTAAAAAGTTACAAACAAGAATATTCAAAAGTTTTAGAAATTTTAAACTTTAGAACCAGGGGAGTGCGCTTTACCTACACTTGTTTAAAACTTTAGACCCAGGGGCGTGCGATTTACCTACACTTGTTTAAAACTTTAGACCCAGGGGAGTGCGCTTTACCTACACTTGTATAAATACTGATACATTTATATCGTACTCTTATGGCTCTAAAGTTTTAAATTTCTAAAACGTTTGAATATTCTTGTTTGTGACTTTTTGGTAACTAAGTGGGTTTTAGTTTTTGAATTTATATTTTCATAGTTTTTTTTTTTTTTTTTTTTTTTTTTTTTAATATTTATATTTGAAATCTGTAAATTAAGCCCTTTCATTTAATACCAAACAAGGAATCATAGAAAAAAATAATTGTTCACTTCTTTATGTCCTCTAGAGGGCGCCACATTCAATTGTATGTGACGTCACATAGCTTATAACCACCAGACGATGAAGACGCTTTCAACGATAAGTCGTTTGCCAAATTATGATGAGTAGTTTAGAAGTTAAACAGCTGAACATACATACATACATACCCACCCACCCACATACATACATACATACAAACCGGTTAAAATCATAACCCTCCTTTTTGCTTCACCGTAGTCGGGTAAAAATTGACAATCTTAGTTACTATTTATAAATATATAGTAACACGGGCAAGGGGTAAAGCGGGATGAGAGTCGGGGTAAAGGGCCGTGGGAGGGGTGACGTGTTAATGTGGTAGGATTAAAATGAGCCATCGGAAATGTAGAGGGAATGCGAAATCCGTATATGCGGCCTCCGGATATAGCGTATACTTGTCAAATGTGTATTTATGAGGTATCGATGTAACGGCAACGCTGGCTTTACGCTGAAATTAAGTTATTACTCAGTTTTGAAATATTATTACGACCTCAATCGGTTCAAAATTTATTTTTATCAATCAATATCTTTTCTCGTAAAAGCCCACGCTTAAAGCCTTATATAAACATGTTTTGTTTTGTTTTCGAACTCAGATATTTTAAATATTAGAAATACACTATAAACAAAAATAAATACAATACTATGTTATTTTTATCGTTATTTAGCCCCTTTATTATTAAGATGGTGGTGATCAAGAAAATGCTGTGTTATAAAATTGAATCCCATATTTTCGAAATGTAAGACGATCTTCTGCTCACAGAGGGCGTGGCCTCTATTTTTGAAATGTAAGACAATATTCTGCTCACAGAGGGCGTGGCCTCTATTTTTGAAATGTAAGACAGTCTTCTGCTCACAGAGGGCGTGGCCTCTATTTTTGAAATGTAAGACAGTCTTCTGCTCACAGAGGGCGTGGCTTCTATTTTTGAAATGTAAGACAATCTTCTGCTCACAGAGGGCGTGGCCTCTATTTTTGAATTTTTTACCCGACTGAGGGTCATGTGTTTGGATTGTATGTATATTTGTACGTTTCTTAGGCGCGTTCTACAGCCTGGATGGAATTTGATAAATGAGGTATCATTGGATTCGTCGTGATCACGAGAGTGCTATAAGATATATGAAGTGTCAAGAAAACCAATGTGGCGGCTTACAGCTGCCATATTGTAATTCCAGCGGAACAAAAAATTACCAAAACCTATCGAGTCAGATATCAAAATACAGGTCTTTAAAATACCATTTCAGAAATATATAATTCTTATAACTAAAGAGTAGCAATTTTCTTTTAAGCTCCTTACAAAATTTAAAATTTTTGAATATTCACTTTAATGTAAATAGTATAGTCTAATGTTGCAATAGCAACTATTAAAGTAAAGTAAAATATGTTAAAATGAACAAAATAAAAATATGTAGCTTACTTCCACCAAAACTGTAAGTCAGACAATTGATAAATTGTAAAATTAACACAAGTAAAACCCCACGCTAAACAAAACCCTACCCCAGATTGAACTAATGAAAAAAAATAAAAAATATATACAAATAATATATATAAATATATATACACACACCTCTGCACGAGGCATCACCGGGTGATGCCTCGTGCAGAGGCGAAACACGTGTCGTATTGATGTCAGACGTTTGGTATTTGGATCGAGGTATATGTTTTTCATTGTGTTTATTTATATTATATGTATATGAATATAGAAGTGTTTCGATACTTGTATTTGGGTAGGGTTTGTTTAGCTTGGGGGTTTTTTATTGTGTATATATATATTTATATAAATTATTTGTATTTTTTTTTTTTTTTTTTTTTTTCATTAGTTCAATCTGGGGTAGGGTTTTGTTTAGCGTGGGGTTTTACTTGTGTTAATTTTACCATTTATCATTTGTCTGACTTACAGTTTTGGTGGAAGTAAGCTACATATTTTTATTTTGTTCATTTTAAATATGGATTTCCGCAAAGTAACGCCTGAATCTATCAATTATAAAATATGTTAGTAAAAAAGAAACATTAAATTGATATAAATACCAGCTGCACCCCGCAGTTTCACCTGCGTCCCTCAGGAACCACACATTTTCCGGAATAAAAAGTAACCTTTGTGTTAATCCAGGTTATAAGCTACCTCAGTACCAAATTTCATTTAAATCCATTCGGCCGATTGAGCGTGAAGAAATAACAACACACATTAACCCTTACATACATACAAACTTTCGTCTTTATAATATAAGTGTCATTATTTTTGCGGGCGGTCAATCAGTCTATACTTATAATCTATACTTAGAATAAAGCAATAGGAACGAAATTGTCTGTACAAAGAAGATAATTAATAAAATCTATATATATTTTCTATACTTATAATGAAAAAAAATGGTCTAGGGTACTTACCTAAAATAAGCTACTGAACAAGAATGTTTTTTTTTAAATCGTGTCTCTCTGTTTCTTTATATGTTTGTCTATATGTTTGTTCGCGCATCACGTAAAAACTATTGGACCGATTGCAATGCGGTTTTCATTGTTGGATAGCTTTAGTGTACTTGGTATCTCAATCCTATCAGTAGAAGCCGAGCAATCAATAAAAACTTTTTGACGGCTGAAGAAATGTTGTTCAAATGTTAGTATATTGGTATTTTAGGTCTTCGAATAGTACATAGAGTACTTTTAACCTAGAAATGACCACGCGTGTGAAGCTGCGGGCATCAGCAAGTATTCAAAAATTTTGTTCGCAGTCGGGTTTTTGTATTTTTATAACAATTTTACATTTTTTTACATTTTTTTTATTACGTTGAATGACGAGACGGGCAGTTCTCTCGCCTGATGGTAAGCGTCACGCCTGTCCATAACAGGCGCAGTGCCACCCAGAACCTTGTTTGCAAAGTCTAGCGCATCACTGCACTGCGCTCGTCACCCTGAGACATTGGTCGTTAAGTCTCATTGCCCAGTAATTTCGCTGGAAACATTGCCCTCCAAACTGAAAAACAGAAATGTTTACTCACTCCTGCTTGACGGTTGAATATGTGACAAAGGTGTGGTACTTCTCCAGGCGGACTTTTGCGTAAGAGGCCTACTTCTACAAAAAATACTACAAAAAACTTGTGGTTATTTAAACTTTGACCGAAAATACACAATTAATTACTACAGTTTTTTAAACTGAATTGAATGGCTATCTTAGTTTAGTTCAAAATAAGCTACAAATAAGCCGAGAAGATACATTTGAGGCGATTTATGATGATGATATAAGATATCTTGCAAAACTGTGGTTTAAGAGAATACTAGCTGCGCCCACCGATTTCACCCGCGTGGGATATAATGATGGATGATGACGATGATGAAAAGTATGTGCCTATGTGTTAATCCAGGGTATAAGCTATCCTGGTGCCAAATTTGATCCAAATTCGTTCAGACGTTTGAACGTGAAGTATTAACAAACATAAACACTCGCGCACACCCTTCAAAAAAAAGAGCTCTGTTTGGCCTGTTTACGACAGTGGCTACACTTCTCTGATTTATAATAGGTATAAGTGTGAAGTGTTATTAGTGTGATTAATTATTATATTAGTAGCGCTTGGTCATTGTTCCGGCATAATAATAATGTTGTTTGTTTGTTTGTCGTTGAGGTAGTGCTGGCCTCTGGTGTCAGAGTTTATCAAGCCGCCCGAGGGCCTCTGACATGGCTTAACGACTGCTATTAATCAATAACAGCCGAGACGAACCAGCTTAACGTGCCCTCCGAAGCACGGAGCGATGGAAAAGCGCACATAACTCAGAAAAGTCATTGGTGCGGAGCCTAGGTTTTGAACCCGGTATCGTTGGATTCTAAATTGCACTATAGAACCGTTAGGCCACCATCGCTACTAATATACTATCCAAAAGTACCTTCCTACTTACCTGTAGAGTACAATATTATAAAAAAACGTTCAGTCGTCATAGTTTTTTATCGATTGCTCGGCTTCTACTCATTGCGATGGGATGCTTGCTTGTCATTATGAGGTGGCTGGGATGCTTGCTTGTCATTATGAGGTGGCCTCTGGTGTCAGAGTTTGTCAGGCCGCCCGAAGGCCTCACAGCCGGGACCGACAGCTTAACGTGCCCTCCGAAGCACGGAGCGATGGAAACCACACAACTTAGAAAACTAATTGGTGCGGAATCTAGAATTGAACTTGGTATCGTTGGATTCTAAGTCGCACTAGTAAACCACTAGACTGCCATTGCGATAAGATGCAAAGTACGCAAGTCGTTAGTATGTAAGTAAAATCCTAAACTGTGAATACCGCAGTTCAGTCGGTCCAGTAAATTTTAAGTGTCGCGAGAACAAAAAGACAGACACCATTTTTTTGTTATATTTTTATAATAATTTAAGTCCCCAAGACCAATTTTGCGCCCGCCCCACTTTCCGGTGTCGCTGTAGAGGTCAGTTATAGACCAACAGCATATATACCTTCTAAAAAAAAGAAAGTTTTTGGGTAAGTTTCCCATTTTCTTGATGACTGTACATTTTTCCAAACCCTGTGAATGCAGGTCATAACATCTCCAAAACTTAAGGACAATCGCCTAAGAACATTTTCCTGTAGCTTCAACGGTAATTTCGTACATAATGTTTGGATAAAGATTTTCACTATTTCTGATATATTTAGTACTAAAACCTCAATTGGTCCGGTAGATACTTATGGTAATTATAAGAAACAGGATCGATTGGCATCAAAAATAGATTTTGTGTAAAATTAAAATTTTCTTGCTGACTGTACATTTTTTCAAAAATCTGTGAATGCAGTTCGGAATATCAATATCGGTCTCGTAGGAAAGTTTCCTGTAACTATAACGGTTAAGGTACCTGCCTTTGCTGTCCCGTCTCAAAATTCCAGCCTGTATATAGATTAGTGTCATAGAAACTTCTTTATTGTGCTAGTCTACTACGATAACTCTACTAATATACAAGGAAGTTCTATGTACTTACGTTGTACTAGAATAGTATATACAACTTCCCAGACTATATATCGTAAGATAGCTGCACAAAAAGTAATCAGTCAGTGACTATACAGATAATTAATCAAAGGTTATCAGTATTTATTGCGAGGATTCAAAACGGACTGAGAGCACAGAATAAATAATAGTATGCTGAGAGCGACAGTAACTTGTACGATATTGCGTTGTATGTAGTACAAGCTGTGCCCGCGGCTTTGCTCGCGTAGTCATTTTTCAGGGATATAAGGATCCTGTGTTATTCAAAAACCAATATAACAAATTTCATAAAACGTCAAATAGTTTTTATCGATTGCACCGCTTCTACTCATCTGATTGAGATGTACCAATTACACCCGTTTTTAAGTCAAAACCATAGCTACCCAATAGTGAAAACCACATTTCAAACGGCATCTGCATCGCAGGCCATGTAGGTTTTAGGGATGCGTGACCAGACAGACCAACAGATAGAGAGACAAACAGACAGACAGATATACAGACAGACAGACAGACAGACAGACAGACAGACAGACAGACAGACAGACAGACAGACAGACAGACAGACAGACAGACAGACAGACAGACAGACAGACAGACAGACAGACAGACAGACAGACAGACAGACAGACAGACATACAGACAGACAGACAGACAGACAGACAGACAGACAGACAGACAGACAGACAGACAAACAGACAGATAGACAGACAGACAGACTGACAGTTAGACAGACAGACAGTAAGTCAGACAAATAGACGGATAAACATGTTTTTTATTAAATATATGTATATTTGTTCCGTAGTTTTGGTTATTAAATTATCTTCTTTGTTCGGACTTTTTGTTACTTGTTTACTGCTTTATTATAAGACTTATATGATACGCCACGTAGGAACATTTCGTATTATATGACTTATATGATACGCCACGTAGGAACATTTCGTATTTGCCGAAAGCAATTTTGTAGCAAGTCTGCTTGATATAAGCAAACTTTAGTAAACTTACCAGCAGCCGACTTCAAATACGTGCAGCGTCTCTAAATACCGAGGGAAACTAATTAGGTGAACAAGATTAATCTTCGTGAATTCGGGGAAAGTTATTTCTTAAAGAAAACAAATTAATTTCGGGTTAATTTAACTTCCAAACAGAATTGTGGCTACAATTATTTAGTTGTCTTTTATTAGAATATTACCTCGTTACTTAATTAATTAATCGTTGACCTATCTACATTAGTTACAGAACATCTGCCTGTTGGGCCAAACGTGTTATTATGTAAAGTTATTTTAAAAGCTTTTACTTAACTTCTAATGTTTGTATATGTATCAAAGATAATCCATACCAATATATAAGTGAAACGTTGTCTGTTTTTTTGTTTGTTTATTTATTTGGGGAGCTTTCACGCGATAACGGCTGGACGGATTTTGATGAAATTTAGAATAGAGATAGCTTATACCCTGGAATGAAACACATGAAACTTTTTATCCCGGAAAATTAAAAGTTTCCGCGGGAAAACTGGAAAATGTTGATTACTCACTGTAATTAACGTTTGCTATCACATAATGGGCTGTGGTTGCCACGGAAACGAAATAACAAGTCTGTCAAAGAACATTGAGTGCTATACCTACTTTTGCATTGGTTTTTAATATTCTAGAAGAAAATAGGATGTTTTTTTCGCGATAAACAGTAGTCTGCGCGTACGAAGTTGCGGGCGGAAAAACTAATTGTATATATATATCTTTGTTTAGGTCAAATCTTGCAAGCTGAATTAGAACAACTTCCTCTTACCCTACGGAGTTGAATTTGTACATGTTGGTTCAATACTGATGACAATGCATTTATATGGTACTCGTAAGCCTTACCTGAATTGACATCCAGGATAAGCTCCAGATAAAGGAACTCTTCAACTGTCAACAGCACAGACATGAAACGTTGTGTTCTTATTTTATTATGATAGCTGGTTTTAAGTTTTACCATAACATTGTTGCTGCTCTCAGGGTTAGGTCCTGATTAGGGAACTCCACAACAGGTAAAAGCTCAGATACGATATATCATACACGCATTTAATTGCGATAGCCCATTCTAAGTTTCACCATGACATGGCTGCTTAATAGAAGTTAATGAAACGGTTACATAACGGGGGCTATTGAAACACGAGTGTGAGTTATCACACGAGTGTTTTGTGCCGATGATCCTAGTTATGTGCCGTTTCATACACTTCTTTATCTACACTCATTCAATAGAAAGGTACCTTTAAATAAAAAACAGAATAAGACGTTTAACCAACAACAAAAACAGGAAAAAATAGGTAATAATAAATGAATAGAAATAATAAATTTTTGCCTCTAAAATCCAGTCCAGCAGTCTGCACTAAAGCGCACGCGCTGCCATAGATAATAAAAGGTCACACTGCGCTAAAGCGCACGCGCTGCCATAGATAATAAATGGCCACACATTATTAAAACCCCCTTGGTCAGGTCAAACTGTACTAGGGAAAAAATAGAAACCGTTGTTAGTCGGGGCCATTGAGTGATAATGAAAAAAAATTGCATTGTTCAAAATACACCGGTGGACTGGATTATGGCGCCATAATCTACATTACATTTAATAAGTACCTAATCAGTTTATTGTATGTTTTTGTTGATCAAAAGTTTTATCCTGATTAAAAATGTCCGACAGCAGTGTTAGTGAGGAGAATTTGACTCCACCTGACATCACGGAAACAGCAACGAACATGACGAACGAGCAAAAAACGAGCTTTAGGCCCGTTTTTTAAACTCACTCTCGTGTTTTAATAACCCTCATTATGCATCCATTTCATAAACTACTTCTTTTTACACGACTGCCCAAAAAAAGGAGTGTATTGTTTTTATGTATGTGAGTTTCTTTATTCCACCATAACTTTTAAATCCCTGAACAGATTTAGACGTATGGAGTATCGTTAGAATACTTAGGTACATTGCCCTGAGTAACATAGGCAATTTTTTATTGAAATCATTCAATATGGCGGCAGAATGGCACCATTTTCAAACTCGAAAAAAAAACGTATTTTCGTAATTTACAATATGTGTATCAAATTGAAGGTACATCCCACATTACAACAATATATAATTTATTGGCAAAAGCTCTTTGTTGGCAGGGCAGGCGTGCTTGTTAGCTTTTAAGCTAGTTATATATTTCTTGTTAGAGACGTGACGTGTCGTGCGTTAAGTATGTCATTGTGAGTTGTTAATCCGGATTTTACGTTAAGAGTGTAGACAAAAGCTTAATTTGTATAATGTTTTAATTTTACTTATTTGTACCTAATAACATAGACTAATATAATATAACTAGTACTTCTTTGTCGGTGGGTTAATATATAAGAAAGCATCTGGTTTTCTTGAAACACCACAGAATAATTAATAGATCGGATGCACGGAAGTTATCTATATACTTATAATAAATTAAAATGAAGATAATAAAAAAAAAAACAAAGTAATCAGCATAATTAAAAGTATAGTCTAGGTTACTTAAAATAATTTATATAAGCCGTTTGTTTGTTTGTATGTATGTTTGTTCGTGCATCACGCAAAAAGTGCTGGACTGATTGCGATTCGGTTTTCACTGTTGGATAGCTTACGCGATTAGGGTATGTCTTAAAAACTGGGGTTCTTGGTATTTTAATACAATGATTATATGCCGAGCAATCGATAAAAAACTATAAGACGGCTGCACAAAATTTGAAGAAAATTAGTATATTGTACTTTATAGGTACTTTTATTTCTGGAATAATACATAACGAGCTACTTTTGAATTAAATTCCCACGTGGGCAAAGCCACGGGCACAGCTAGTTAGTCATACATTATATAAAACATATTCGAGTAGTAATACATATTCGTATTTATGTATGTTTAACCGTTATCTAGTGCCCATATTACAGGGTATCTAGTTCTAGTCTAGTTTGGGGCTAGGTAATTGGTGTGCAATTGTCCGGAATATTATTATTATAATGCAATAATTTGTTTCCAGTCAAATAACTGCTTAAAATATGTTTTTCAGTCGAATACTGCTTTTTTAATGGTTTTTATGGAGTAATGTAACATCCTATATTAATATTAAGATACAAATCAAATAATTTTGTGTTTCATTTCACTGCGAATTTGTTTTAACATTAATAAAATGAGTAGTCATGCGCTCTCGCTATGGTAGCTATTACTTGTGTTGTGGATGATTGATTTACATAATCGTCATCATCATCCTTATAACCCGGAAGACATTCACTGCTTTTGTTCTTTGTTTTATTATTTACTAGCTGATGCCCGCGGCTTCACATGCGTAGTAATTTTTCTTGGTTAAAAGTACTCTATGTACTATTCTATGACCTAAAATACCAATATAGCAACATTTGATCAAAATTCCTTCATCCGTCATAAAGTTTTTACCGATTGCTCGGCTTCTACTGATGGGATAGAGATACCAAGTACACCAGTTTTTAATTCAAACCCTAAGCTATCGAACAGTGACTATAACCGCATCGCAATCGGTTTAGTAGTTTTTACGTGATGTGCGAACAAACATACAGGCGGACAAACAGACTGTAACATGTTAAATTATGACTCCAAGTTAGATTTTTGTTATAGATCCCGATTAAATAGAATGTATTGGGTACAACGCCATCTGGCGAGGAGCAGCGTCTTTTCTATTAGATCAAGATGTGTTTTCACCGTATCTGAAAGCCAAACGCCGAGTTTGTAAAAAAACGCCGAACTCCACCACGCGCGCGCCATTTTCTTCGTTGAAGGAATAATGAAAGCTTTTCTTGTTGAAGACAGATTGATAATTTCGCCTATCTAAGAATCAAGAAACAATGGTTGAATTTGCCTCTGCGAGTGAAAGGGAAAAGTTTTCATCTACTGTCTCAAAATAGATAAATTGGTTAATCCACGCAGCGACAGCTAGCGACAAGAGGCGTGAACTAGAAGGAAGGTGTAAACAATGCAGAGGCCTCTGACGGGAAGTAGCAGGGCTTTTGGAGTGTTGCTATTATAATTGGCGTTACAGGAATATTTCGGGCTCTGGATAACTTTGGACGAGGAACAGGTTGTTTAAAAATCCAGAATAGGTCGCATCTTTAAGTTGGCTTACAAATCGTAAATTCAGAGGGCAGCGATTCATATGTCGAAAATAATTTACATCTACAAATCGCTTGCGATGGTCACACCATGGAATGTTTTGACGTAATGCATATATCACATCAAAGTTCCAGAGAGATTCTTTTTTTTGTATGAACTTGTTACAAGTAAACAAAGGAAGCTGATTGGAATGTACCAGAACTGGCTGGAGAACAGTGACCTGTATAGCTAGGCCGACAAGGTCTGCTTTACGGTGCAAGTGGCAGAGTTGTTTCTAGACTTTTCTGGATGAGCGGAAGTTCGATTTCGGAGTAGAATGCTACTCGACGTGCAAACTAAAATTCGTATATATACAAGAGAGAGGCCTGTGGATTGGATTTTGAACTCAGACGTGAACTCACTTAGTTTACATAGTTGGCACGTGATTGAGATCGGCGCAGGCAGCAGAAGAACACGCAGTCTCTTGTCCAGAACAAGGCGCGGAAACCGTACTGCTCTGTTACAGGCGAAATAAGTATACGAGTGCAAAAGCCAGGTTAGTGGGATTTTCCGTGATTTCAGTATTGTACTAACGAAATATCTGTTTTGATTTTGCACCGCGTCTACCTAAGGCGGGCATCTCGTGACACATTTGAACACAAAGGAACGTGGGTTTCAGGTTAAAATCGTGCATCTACGGACGGCTGTTGCCATCACCACTGCGAGCTGCTGTGCGCGATCACCCGGGGCTCACCACCGTTCGTGGAAGAAGCCGGTTTACGAGGGACTCCAGAAGGACTCCAACGCACCACCTGTCCGGTAGAAAACACCAGGCACCGATCGTGGGAGACACTGAAACCGTTCGATAGCAGCGGAAGGCACCGTTCGTTGAGAAGCAGTAGGAGCTGATCGAGTGGAGTAAGGAGGCGTTCCGCGGCGGCACGCGAGACGACGGTACGGCGTCCCAGGAAGCCTCCAGGTTGGTCCACTCCAAATCATTTGAGTCAGCGAGCTACGGTAGTGAGGGAAGCCTTCGCCTACTTGCGTGTTAATATTCTGTTGAAAGATACTTTCTGTTTTACTTTCTGTTTTAGAGTTTAATATCCCTCTGGGAAACACAATCATACACACACACACTCTGTTTGCACAAGTCCTCTTTTAATTTAGAACATTCAAAGGCAAAGACAAGACTATTCCGTTGCGTTGTGACCAATTACATTATGAACTGCTGAGTACCGTCTCACTAAGTTATTAGTAGCCTAGGATATTGCAGTTCTATTGTAAATTCATATCATACAGGCCGAAGTTATGTACTAGAATATATATGTTTGAGGAAATTGTAATCATATTTGAGAATTTTGAGTTTTGAGTATTAAGTTAGTAGTATTTCCTATAAGATCTTGCTGTTTAGAATTATTTTGATGCAGAACAAACTAAATTAAGTGTAAAATATTTCTTTTTGAATTCCTCAGTAAAGGGGAGAGTACCAAAACTTTGATAACTCATGTGTGTTTTTCTATTTTTGTAATAAAGCCCTTTGTTATTGAATTTACCATCTTGTTTTAATTCTTCGCCTTTACCTGAGAAGGAGGTCCGTTTCCTTAGCCGGGCAAACGGTCCCTTTCAAGACTAACAGACAAACATACAAACAGACAAACAGACAAACAGACAAACAGACAAACAGACAAACAAACAGACAAACAGACAAACAGACAAACAGACAAACAGACAAACAAACAGACAAACAGACAAACAAACAGACAAACAGACAAACAGACAAACAGACAAACAGACAAACAGGCAAACAGACAAACAGACAAACAGACAAACAGACAAACAGACCGACACGAAAATATAAATATTATATTTTTTGTTCAGTAGCTTATTTTGAGTCCTCTAGACCATTTTTTCTTAAATTATTTTCTTTGTACAGATTTTTGCGTTCTAATTGCTTTATTATATGTATAGATTAATTCAATTTTAGTTGTTACCAATAAATTATTTCTATTCTAAGGGCCTATTCAGACGTACCACAATCACACCATATCGCAGCGACAAATGGTGGTAAAGCAGTGGTTACGTGTGAATAGCGTCGCTGCGGCTTCTTGCAGTTGCGTTGTGGTAATTACAAAATGTCGATGTGGTTACGTTTGCAGACAGAAAAATGTACTCCGGCTTTCCTAGAAGAAACACGCTTTGACTGAACGAACTCATGGATAACGGAGAGGAATCATTGTTGTTGTTATAGGGAGGAGGGAGCAGGCGGGACTTGTGCGCATAGTGTCGTTTCGTGAACGTAACGAGTGGTTGCGATGTGGTCGGTATCTCCCACACGGTTAAATTTGATAGCAAAATGCGGTTCGTGTGAATTAAACTATTCATTTTCAGGTCTATTCCGGTCCGATTCACTGAAGAGATCCACTTGTGGGTCAGTTCATTGAATATTTATTGTTTATTCCGGTCTGATCCCTTAATTGCGGATCGTTACAATATTTATATATTTCATTAAATTCCTATTCCGGTTGGATCCTCTTAGACTTTTATACGCTATTTGGAACTGTTTGAAAAAAAAAAATTTGATTAATTATTAAGTAATAGACATTTGTATATAAACAATTAAAAAAAAACGCCTAAAAAACTAGGTAGGTTAGTTAAGTTGAACATGAAAACTGTTTACAAACTGTCGTGGGCAAACTATGTACTATGTTTAAAAAACTGTGTATAAACATTAATCTGCTTGTAAACTACTATGGATTTGGTTATCATTGAATAAAAATGAAGAGGGATTTTGTCTTTCATATGTTTTTTTTTGATATCCTTACTATCTAAAAACTACTACGGTGGATCCGACCAGAATGGAAATAAATAGTTTGGTGGATCAGATCGGAATTTTATTTTAATAATAAATATTGGTGGATCAGTTTGGGTTATCATCATATAGACATTTCTTACTGTCGTTGGAGATATCAGACCGGAATAGACCCATTTTCATACGAATTAGCACCCGGCCACGTGTTGTCATTGTGGTGTGGTTGTGATGTGGTTGTGGTACGTGTGAAACAAGCCTTACTCTTATTTCAGTCGAGCAAACGCTATAATAATCTTCAGTTCTTGTCCACTGCTGGACGTAGGCCTCTCCTAATGCACGCTACTTAGCTTGGTCTTCAGCTCTCCTCATCAACTAAGCAAAAGCTACGAACTAGAAAATAGTGAAAATGTCTTTCATCATGGGATTCTCAGTAAAATAGTGAAAATGTCTTTCATCATGGGATTCTCAGTAAAATAATTCAATCTTGTGATACATTACGGGTGAGGACCCTAAGCATTGAATAAAATATAATAGTAGGTAGGTACTACACCCTGAGGCTTTTAACTCTGAGTAGCTAAACCTTTTGTTGTTAAATATTTACTTATTTACCGTGTCGGTTGATATTCTAACTAGACACTTGTGGACAAAAATCTTACACCGAATTCAAAATAATCAAATCTGTCTTTAAAGGTAAATAAACACCCGTCATTTCCAGGGTCTATTTGTCCGCCATATTTGTCTCTACTGACATCTGTCAAACGGAAGTGTCAAAGAATCGATGTCAGCGTGTGGACTTTTACCCATGTCACCGACAAGTAGTGTGTTTATTTATCATTATTTACCCAAACCCGATAGTAAGGAAATATGGAAATATTATTGTGCCTTTATTGACTTCAATTTGCGGTTGGGGTTTATTCTGTGGGATTAAGGTTATCGGAGAAATTAATTAATGAATTGACGTCGGATGGTGCTTGCGAGCTCTCGTTTGCTTTCATTGCCTTCAGTAATCTATAATTATGATTATTAAGCACAGTTATTACGTATTTATTCAAATTATGTGCTTCCATTGGTTTTTATTTTAAAAGAGTTCAAACGTGTGTTTATCAGGTTGTGTATAAAACAATGACTTTAGTTATATGAAATAACGGTATAATAATAATAATCTCTTGGTTGCCTGGAAGAGATTGCTGCTTAGTGATAAGGCCGCCAATTGTACTATTTTAAGGTCAATGTTGACGTTCTATAATTCAGATTTTTAAGTGTAAGAGTTATCTATCTACCTGTACCAGCTGCGCTTCACAGCTTTACCTGCGTGCAATCTTTGCCGACCCTGTTCACCCCCTTATAGGTACAGAATTTCAGTTAATCCCTCCTTTGTGCATTCAAGAATTATTTCCTCTAAAATTCAAATATTTCCACCGGTTTACGCTGTGGGTTGTCTGTCAGTCATTAGGTATGTGACAGTACTGTTTTATAAGCAGATGAGATATTAGCTATGATAATTATGATAGATTTGGTCTAAGGTTTCGTGTTCAAGGAAATTCGTTATTAATTAAATATTTGAAGAACTGTGGATATTGATACTTACTTTTTACTAGAAACTGATATACTTCGTAATTGTTTTTATCTTTGCAAGTAAGTAAAGACATAAAATGAAAGTCCTTTTCCTTGCAAAAGGAATCTAGACCTCAACAACATATCATGTGAAAATCATTACTACATCACCTTTTGTAAGGAAAATTTCTCTACTTACTGGGCTATTTGTCTCGCAATAAGCTTGAATCTTAACAAAGAGCCTCGCTAAAATGTGATGTAGCGACTATGATAGATTATTTAGTTACTTAGAGCATTTGCCGCGCAGAAAGTGCAGGGATACATCCATATATAAAAGTATGTATAAGTACAGTCGTTCCAGCACAAAGAGATTTAATTACGTTTCAGCAGTGTTCTGAAGCAAATCTAATTCTGTCTGTCAAACATTAAAACCTGTGAATCCGTAGGTATGTAGGTGTATAATAATTATACTGATTATACATTTAATTATACTGATTATAAGTGAGTTGTTGTTGTACAAGCAGATTTATTTCTTCTAGTATTTATGTTCTGCCAATGATGCGTTAGGTTATTTAGGAGTATTTTATGGAGCAAGTTTTTAATGAGCCGGCTATAAATTTAACTAGTGGCTCTGTGAGCTGTAGACTTTGCGAGCACAAACTTTTTTGCAAACAATCTAGCGGTGCACAGTTGCGCCATCTAGTTACCTTATTATAAAAATAACATTAATAATCAAGGTGCTCCATCAATCCCTACCTAGTAGGTAAAGGTGGGCGGCCTTATTGCTATATAGCAATAAGGCCGCCTATTGTACCTTTCATTTCATGGGTTTATCCAATATATTACCTTCTTCTTGGTGTGCAATAAAGTGTTGTTGTATTGTATTGTATTGTATTGTATTGTATTGTATTGTATTGTATTGTATTGTAAAGGGCTGATTCCACTGGAAGAAACCTAAAAGTGAGCAATTTACTCCATTTTAAAGGAGCTATTCTGCTCATCATGCCAAAGATCCTCATCAGATCTTCACCAACTTAAAGTTTCTACCTTTCAAATAAAAAAATAACTATCGGAATCAAATCTAATATGGCGGAGATATTCAGTATCCCCCTTTTTGCTTCTTTTTGGGGAAGTATTCACCAAAAAAAAAAAGAAGAAAAGTCGTTTAAATTTTATACCAAGTTTCGTCTAGATCGGTTGGGATGCGACTTGTAGAGGAGAACAGACGGAGAACCGGACATACTATAGCATTTTTGCACAAGATGAAACGGAGACGCTTCGCTCACGCTTCGTACTCCCTTGGTCTACTAGCGCTTTAACCAACTGTCAATGGCTTCATTATCAGGTATTAATAACATCATCATCATCAGCTCGTAATCGGCTACTGCTGCACGTAGGCCTCTCCTTGTGAACGCCACTCAGCCCAATCTTCAGCTCTTCTCATCCAGTCGCTACCAGCCGCCTTTTGCAAGTCGTCATTCCACCTGGCCGGCGGGTGCCCTACGTTTGCCTAAACGCGGTCTGCACTCTAGAAGTCGTTTACCCCAACGGTAGTCGGTTCTTCCGTGAGTGCCCGTTTAGGCTCCGTAGGTCGTAACTGGTAAAACGCACACGTTGAAGACTTTCGTCTTTAGACACTGTGGTATGAATAACATAACCTTGATGTTGTCCATGAACGGTTCTGGACATGAATGAACATAGTCGCGGCGTCATATAAACATCTCATCACCTCTATGTATCGCCAGTTCACTTGGCATCGCTGCAGCGATTTGAGAACAGTCTCGACAGAGTCGAAGGCTTTCTCATAGTCCACAAAAGCAAGACACGGGCTGGTTATACTCTTCAGTCTTCTGTATAACAGAGGGGGGGTCGAGCTTTGGACCAGAGTTTTTTTACCCGAGTATGGCGAACAAGTTAAGGGTAGGTAATGAGTTTAACAGTCGATGGCATGTATGTATGTATGTATGTATGTAAACTTAGGAAGGGTTCAAACTAAAAACTTGGACCGATTTTGACAAGCGAGGTATCAATCGATTCGTCTTTATATAAAAAGTGTCATAGGAAAAAAAACGACTACGGGAAGCACTTACTTACACGACCGTAGTCGAGTTTTAGTTTTGAACTTATGTCTTGTTTATAGCTTATGTTGATAGCTTTTAGCGATAAGACCGGCCAATGTGCCTATTTTAAAAATATTTTAGTTTATATTTGTCCTTTAATTTTGGTCTTATTTGTCCTTTAATTTTGGTCTCTTTAATAATAGTATTGAACACTTTATTAAGTGTTTATTATTATTATTATGTTGTTAGGACCCCTGTGTGTTTATAGGTAGGTACCCAAGTTTGGAACACTGAAAATCTACTGCCGTTGTACTAGAACTCGATTGAAAACATTACTTGGTAAATACTTAATTTTACTTTCTCTCTTAACTACTACCTTGCTCGCGCGTGGTAAAGCTACCACGTGCACTACCACGCGCACACTGCGCGTCGTAGTGCACGTGGGGGAGTGGGGGGGGGGGGGGGGGGGGCTACGGCCTTGTCCGTAGGATACCTATCACTTGTTCTAGGGCCTTGTTTCTTCATTTTCTGTTTCCATATATATAAGTGTCAAAATCTTGAGTTCATTCATGAAATGTTTGGCCACATCATGAAACAGATCTATTTCATGACATTATCGGTGACATCATGAAATAGTTTGGCCAGGTGAATGAATAATCAGCGTTTGACGATATGAGCAGGTAAATGCACGGCTAATTCATGATATGGTCCAACATTAGTGATCATATCGTGAAATAGAAAGCGAGGGCGGAAGCCCGACTTGGCCGTGACACGTTAGGAACACTTTTAGTATCATGAAAACCCTACATTAATGATATTTAATTATATGGCCAAAAGTGGACTGAAATATCTTTAAACGTTGATGTATCGACGATATGGGCAAACTAACCTAGCCATTTCATGAAAACATCTACAACAACAATCTAAATACAACAATCTATATGTAACTCGATTAAATTTCAACTTGATGAGTCCAGAATCCGATAGAAAGTCGTTAATATTTAGCTTGCTTTAGTTCAAATCTCGCAAGCATCTTGCAAGATTTGAACTAAACGACCACACAGCGAAATTATAAAGAGTTTATATTAATAAAAGTTATCCAATAATCATATCTAAAGCTTTCTCAATACGTCTTCCACAACCGTCACAACAATATATTCCTGCTTATATTTACTCCCACGGCCCCCACAACACAGTCACGATTATGAAAATTAATATCCGCTCTTACTTATTGATGTAATATTAAATGTACCTACCTAAATAAATGTTATCTAAGTGTAGGCGGCGAGAACCGGCAAGATTATTGAACAACTCAGCGTAAACAACAACTTATTACAATATGGTAGGTATCTACTACAAATTTCGATACCAGTTGTTTACTGGATTAAATGTCAATTCATATTATACTTTTGCTTGTACCTATTCCTTATATTTTTGGTGCTGTCACAGAATAAATAATAGTACTAAGGGCGTTTTTAGTCATAAACCTAAGTATTAAGGTAGTTTTTTCTATAAAAACATTTTTTTTTTATTTATTGTTTGTTGCAAAAAAAAAGAATAAGTTATTAAGTATTTCTTTTGTTGCATTTTCTATTTTTACGTTTTAACGTTTTTCTTTTCTTTTTTTTTCCTTTTTTTATTGCTTTGTCATTGGTTTGTGAGCTACCCTGAAAGTTTCAGCCGGATAACTAATCGGGAAGTGCTCGAAATTTGAATTTTTATTCCAGAATAGACAAAATACAAAGATACATCGATACATCGATTCATCGATTTATCGATACATACATACAAGTTTATAATAATAAAAATATATGATGGTACGGTTAGGACTAACATATATCATACGTACATCTGCGACACAAATGCTTTGCCAGTTAAGCCACCGTAACCTCGCATTCAAAACTCTTCCTTCAGTTTCTGTAATAAATAGAGAAATGGTGTGAAAAATTATGTGGATGTTTATCTATTTTTACACGACTGGCCAAATAAGGAGTGTAACGTTTTCAGGGTTCATGTATGTTTGTTGTATTATGTATGTATGAGGTTTCTTTATTCCATCATAACTTTTAAATGCCTGAACAGATTTGGATGTAAGGAGTATCGTTAGAATCCTTACATCATCCCGAGTAACAAAACATATAAAAATATTTTTTTGGAAACATACTATTTTTCGCCAGCATCGTTCCAAATTCAAATGCGCACATTCCAATAATGTTTTTTGTTTGTTTTTTTTTGTTTCTATCTCACACTGATGGAAAGCGATGATGATGAGATTCTTGTAGTTCTCGCTCATTCGACCCTTTAGATTCTCTTTTTGAACTTTCTTTCTTCTTTTCTAGACTTTATTCTTCAATTAATTGTCCGTAGCCTTTGTGAGGCTCACTGCACAATCTAAGTCGTTACGTGACGAAGTAAATGCAATTATCTATGCTTTTCTAACGTGTTGTAGAAATCTTCATAGACGCTGGATTGATCGAACATTATAATAATTAATTTTGTTACTTCGCAAATTGATTACAGTTCATATCACACAAACTAAATAATCATAGCTGATTTATAAGTTGAGAAAAGAAAATCAACTTCATCCACCCAGGGTAGTATGTGTGTTATTTTCATTAACTCATTTAATTCATATTATGGTAGGTATGTATATTATTTTTAGTAAAGTATTTATGTATTTATGTGTGTACTGGTTTATGTATAATTATTTAAATTTTTATTTAAAATTACTTATTATTATTTTGTTTATTATTTACTTTGTTTCTTTTGTATTTTTTGCTTAGTACCTACTTTGAGCCGCACGCCCTACTATTATTTCTTTTACGACCTGGATGACTGGTAGATAATGCTGTTTAGCATTAAGTCGTTCCTTGTACACTATTTTTTGTTGTGCATAACAATTAAATAAATAAATAAATAACTTCTACACAGAAAACACAATTATTATTAACTAGCCTACGGCTTTGCCCGTGTGGTCTTTCATTTAAAAGTAGCCTACACGTGTTATTCCAGCACCAAAAGTACCTACAAGTACCATATACCACATTTCTTCAAAATTCGTTCAGCCGTCCTATAGTTATTTATCGACTGCTCGGCATCTAATCATTGGATTATGATACCAACCAAGTGCCCCAGTTTTTATGCCAAGCTATTCAACACTGAAAACTGCATCGCAATCGGTCCAGTAGTTTTTACGTGATGCGCGAGAAAACATACAGAAATAAAACGTTTTTTGTTTAATTTTTGTATAGTCTATTTTAAGTTGTCAGCCTAGTTAAAGTACCCCAGACCAATTTTTTTCAATATCTTTGTCGTACAAATATTTGGGTACTTACTGCTTTATTATAAGTAAAGATAAATATAGATAGATAGAAAGAAATATTACGTAAAGCAATCGTCTTTTAGATAAGTAAACCTAATAACGTGCTTCAAAATATGCACTAAACACTCGGAAATCTAAACCCGCTGTGCGAAGCCACAATTCGTTCTTTAAAAGAATTCTCCGGGACAAAAATACGCGACTGATTTGCTGGCGGAATAGATATTTGGATCTTGGTGTGGTTGTGCTGCAAACAGATGTTCACAAAAGCTTTAATTTAATTTGTGGTTCTGAAAGACTATTATTATGAAAAATTTGTAAATGTAAACAAAGCAAATCAATACAATCAATACAAATTTATCGTAAGTTAATTTACGTAAGTTATGAGGGTAAAACTAACGAGTGTAAGTCTGGCCTTACACCATGTTATGCGGATCGGCCGTCCTAGCAAGATCTCGATCTTGTTAGTCGTGTTAATTTGTAAATTTCTCACGGAAAATCAAAAACAAGCATTCTTTTCTGATGACATTGTGTATCAACCACTAAACACCACAAGTTATTCACTCAAACACACATACGCAACCGCCATATGATTGTAGACTCTGTATTTTCTAACCTTCTTGGTGTACGTGCACACATTAAACTTGGATTTGGAAAGGTTCTTGGACTGCTGCCTGGATCACCTTGCTTAACGATATATTTTCCGCTTGATTTTCCTCAATCGCAGTTTAAAATAGAACTGTCCATACTGTCATTTTTGAATTTTAACGCTGGTTCAATAATTTGACTTTTGTGAGAGCTTAATTTATTTATTTTCGCTTGATTGGTTTCATCGACGATAACGTGCGACAAACTTTATTGTATTGTGTTTTCTTCTGCTCATTAACATTCAACCGCCCCACCTACTTCACCTTTCGCTTGATTGGTTTCATCGACGATAACGTGCGACAAACTTTATTGTATTGTGTTTTCTTCTGCTCATTAACATTCAACCGCCCTACCTACTTCACCTTTCGCTTGATTGGTTTCATCGACGATAACGTGCGACAAACTTTATTGTATTGTGTTTTCTTCTGCTCATTAACATTCAACCGCCCTACCTACTTCACCTTTCACTTGATTGGTTTCATCGACGATGACGTGCGACAAACTTTATTGTATTGTGTTTTCTTCTGCTCATTAACATTCAAACGCCCTACCTACTTCACCTTTCACTTGATTGGTTTCATCGACGATGACGTGCGACAAACTTTATTGTATTGTGTTTTCTTCTGCTCATTAACATTCAAACGCCCTACCTACTTCACCTTTCACTTGATTGGTTTCATCGACGATGACGTGCGACAAACTTTATTGTATTGTGTTTTCTTCTGCTCATTAACATTCAACCGCCCTACCTACTTCACCTTTCACTTGATTGGTTTCATCGACGATGACGTGCGACAAACTTTATTGTATTGTGTTTTCTTCTGCTCATTAACATTCAAACGCCCTACCTACTTCACCTTTCACTTGATTGGTTTCATCGACGATGACGTGCGACAAACTTTATTGTATTGTGTTTTCTTCTGCTCATTAACATTCAAACGCCCTACCTACTTCACCTTTCACTTGATTGGTTTCATCGACGATGACGTGCGACAAACTTTATTGTATTGTGTTTTCTTCTGCTCATTAACATTCAAACGCCCTACCTACTTCACCTTTCACTTGATTGGTTTCATCGACGATGACGTGCGACAAACTTTATTGTATTGTGTTTTCTTCTGCTCATTAACATTCAAACGCCCTACCTACTTCACCTTTCACTTGATTGGTTTCATCGACGATGACGTGCGACAAACTTTATTGTATTGTGTTTTCTTCTGCTCATTAACATTCAAACGCCCTACCTACTTCACCTTTCTATTGGTTGGGATCGAGTTACACTGGTCTTTTGACGAGAGAGATTCTATTCTGCTTGTCAGCAACGGCAGTCTTGATGCACATCACGTTACTTTGTAAATGTATACTTATAATAAATAAAAGATAATGACATGGAAGATAATTTGAATAAAAAAAGTCTAGGTGGTGTAAAATAAGCTACTAAACAAGAAGATAACTTTTAAACAAGTAATATTATTATGAGTTGACGACTGGTTGGTCTCGTGGCTAGAGATCCTAGGTACGAAATCGTACGGTCGTGGGTTCGAATCCTGCAAGGAGCAATCATTTGTGTGATGAGCAGAAATGTTTGTTTCCGAGTCATGGATGTAATAATCTTATCTATGTATGTTTATCCGTTGTCTAGTGCCCATAGCACAGGGTATCCTAGTTTGGGGCTAGATAATTGGTGTGGAAATGTCCAGAATAAAAAAGAAAAAAAAAAAAAAAAAAAAAAAACAATAAAGCGAACAAAATTATTGAATACGAGCTGACCGCCGCAAAAATAATCAAACTTATAAAGGCGAAAGTTTGAATGTATGCAAGGGTGTGTGTGTGTATGTTTGTTACTTTTTCACGCTTAAACGGCTGAACGGATGGTATGGGGGTAGCTTATACCCTGGATTAACACATAGGCTACTTTTATCCCGGAAAAATGTATGGTTCCTGAGGGACGCGGGTGAAACCGCGGGGCGCAGCTAGAATTTATATAAACGTAATGTTTAATTATTACTTACATATTTTAGTTTACTTTAATAGATGTAATGCCAACATTAGACTACGGTATTTACATTAACTTGAATAATCTAAAATAGAAAATTTTGTATGCAGCTTAAAAGAAAATTACAACCGTTTAGTTATAAGAATTATATATGTTTGAAATGGTTATTTAGTACCTTTATTTTGATACTTCACTCGATAGGTTTTGGTTTTTTTTCCGCTGGAAATACAGTATGACCGCTGTAACACTGCCATATTGTAAATAATTCATAAATCTTATAGCACTCTCGTGATCAAGATGAATCCAATGATACCTATACCTCATCTATCAAAATCTATCAAGTCGTTTAGGCTGTAGGACGCTCCTAAGAAACGTACAAACAAACAAACATACATACAACTCAAACACAACCTGGATGTTTGTTCGCGCATCACGTAACAACTAGTGGACCGATGAAAATACTGTTCACACTGTTGGATATGAATAGCATAGGGTTCGACTTAAAATATGGTGTACATTTTATCTTAATCCGATGAGTAGAAGCCGAGCAATAGTTAAAAATCTTTTAGATGACTGAGGAATTTTATTAAAATTTGGTGTTTTGTACTTTATAAGTATTTTCGTCCCAGAAAAATGTCAGCGCGAGAGAAAACGCGTTTTTTTATAATAATTTTTAGTCTTTTTCAACTTACAACATATAAATTGTGAGTTCCCATCGGCATGCCATCTTTTTATGAAATTATTAGCTGCACCTATTGGTTTCAACCGCTGACACCTGTCACTTTGAAATCTGTCACTTTGACATTATCACCCGCGTGAGTGATGATGATTATAAATAGATAAATGAACTCATTATAGAAACACCACATTATACAAATATATTAAGAAATTTAGTGTAACAAAATCATGTTACAATTGGCGGTCTTATCACTTAAAGCGATCTCTTTCAGACAATCGTGCATGGAGAGGAATAACGTCAACAAATTATGGACGGTGGTTTTCCTAACAATAACGTTTTACAACGTAATTACCTATATCTATTTAAATATAAATTGATGATGATGATGATGACGATGAAAATAATTCTATATGTTATTCCAGGATATAAGCAATCTCAATTCAAAATTTCATCATAATCCGTTCAGTCGTTTGAGCGTGAAAGAGTAACAAACATACATACAAACTTTCACCTTGATCATATTAGTGTAATAAATAAGGGATCACAAGATCTTGAAGCCATAGCCCTATGCGTTGCTCTGATGAGACCCTATGATGCACTACATGTAGCCGAGACAGAGGAATATAAACTAATATAATAGATAATAGATATAATAAAATAATAGATATATCAGATAGATGGCGTAGCATCTTGAGGAGGAGTAGGATGATGGCATGGGGGGTCACGGCCCTCAGACATGAGAAACACGATTGAAAGAGGGAGTGGACATAAGCGATACCTACGTTATAATGATAATAATACCTAATGAAAGTATACAAAAGCCATTTGTTCGATGAAATGAATTATTTGGTCAAGGAAATGGCATTACCTCGTCCCGAACTACATGATATTAATATATTAATGCATTTAGTATTTCATTTGAATACGCTAGTGAGCAAACACCTTTAAGGATCCTTATTTAAACCGTCCAAAATTCATGTTCAACCAACCTCTAAATTCCTTCATTTATCGATACGATGAGACACGAACACGGCTAGTAGAGAACTTTCTAGAACTGTTGTTATGAACTGCCTTATAAATAATAGCTGTTTATAACTAACCCACGTCTAACGAGTGCTTCAAGTAAACTCATGGGTAAGTTTATGTTAATCCAAGGACGCGACAAAAACAGTAAAGGTTCTCACACAGCCACATCTTTGTATAAGTTTGACTCGATGAATTTACGGCTGAAGGCTTTCGAAAAAATAAAGCCGAACAAATTTTTTTGCTCTCCTTTCATTTATCATTATTTATTCCAAAAAAGCCTAGAAATGGCTAAAAGTCATTCGTCCACAGGTCACTCATGAAAAATTATCCTATAATCTGACCATCTTTGCATTAGCATCTACGCTTCTATCCGTTCAGACCTTAAGGAACTTCAGGAAGTTCGTAAAAAACAACTGTAGTTTTTGTTGAATGTTGGTGTTCGTTTATTAAAGTCTTAGGACTTGCTCAGTTTGTGAGGAAAATTTTCAACCGTAAGTACGGTTGAAAAAAGTTGAGAAAATCCTTACTTTCGTGATTTTATCTTCTTCTCCACTATTTAAAAAAAAGAGAAGTTAAATATAACGTTCATTCGTTAATGTTAACGTTAGCAAACATTCTCGAAAAAACACCCTAACGATTTTCATGAATGTATAATATTTTAATTAGAAAAGCTACCTAGTTTGATCAGGAAATATTTGATTAGTTATTCAAAATTTTATATCGGCATTAAATTTCATTTGCCATTCGTCAATGGGATGTATGGGAGTGAAAATGATCTCAATGCTCCAAGCCAACCTCATCTGCACGCGGTCATCCTGCTGGATAACGAACGAGGCTCTGGCGACCGAAAGATGGCGGTATAACTATCCCAAAGACAAGCGTAGCCAAATGAAACAGGCCGTTGACGGGCAGCTGCATCACCGGTGCGAAAAGCTACGCCCTGCGATCGCCAACCCGCATGCCCACCGTGGCGATTATGGGCAAACCCTCTTACTATGACAGACACAACTAAAAATGTTTGAGTTATGCACAGCGAAGTGCGGGAGGTACCAGCGGACGGCACTTTGTCGTTCAGTGCCGTCGCATGGCACCGCATAGCCTTTGTTCAGCAGATTTTCTATCTGCGCGGTGTATTGGTTCGCGAAGTCTGGGCTGGCGTCTATTTTTCTCTCGATGCTCTGTAGACGTCGTTGAGCAGCGCCATAGTTCGATGGCATGGTGATGTCATTGCGCCGCCTTTGTACTCTCTGTTCGTTTTCTTGATCGTTTTTTCAAAGATCTCTGTCGCTCGTAGGTCCGCGTCGCTCACCCTCGGTCGGAGAGTGACGCCAAGCGCATCGATGCGGAAGTGCGCCTCCACCAGTTCGTGCAGGCGATGGTCGTGCTCATGTGTACGTTGATCGGGCGCGTACATGTGTAGCACACCCTCATGGTCGTATATCAGGCTGCGGGGTGCGGTTCCGTGCACCACCCAGCCAAGTCGGGTCCTCGACGCGGCCGGGTCATTTGGTCCACCGAGGCGAAGTTCACGGGATACGATGAGTTCCCAGTGGTCTGCTCCCACCAGGGCGAGAGGGTGTGCCAGGTCGTAGCACACCTCTGCCTCCACCAAGTCCCGTAGGTGTCAGTGTTGTAGAAGCGAGCTCGGGACGGTCTGCCGATGCAGCTTCAGGTCGCGTAACATCCGCGCTTTGACTTTGTATAGCGCTGTTTCCTTTGCTCCCCTCAGTGAGAGTGAGACGGTTTGGCTATCTTCTTCTCGCTGCGACATGTTAACGCCATTCAGATGTAGGGGCTGCGTAGGGCCTTCTGCGCCGATCCGTTTCGCCAACTCATGGTCGATGAGTGTGATAGTGGCGCCTTCGTCGAGCAGCGCGTAGGTGTCGACCTCCCCCCGTGGACCAGTGACAACCACGGGGCAGATCTTCAGCATCACGGTCTTCAGGCCGGCAGCGTTGGTGGGTGCTACCGACAAGACCGCTGCATTGTGGCTCGACGAATGTTTGGGTTGCGCAGCTGATCGTGCGTTAGGTCGCGCTTCTTCGTGCAGTGTTGAGTGGTGCGGGCGGTGGCATTGGTTAATGCCGCACCACTTTGCCTTGCATTGGTACCGGCGATGTTTCTTGTCGGCGCATCGGAAGCAAACGCCTTTCTCTTTGACCAGCTCCCAGCGCTTCGACGGCCCGGTAGGTTGGGCACTGATGTAGCGCATGGGCTTGGTTGCAGCTCTAGCATCGGTCAGTCTTTGCTTCTTGTTCCGCGCCTTCGTCGGTAGTGTACACGGCATTTTTCTTCTTAGTTGTCGCTGTCGGTCTCGTTTTACGGGCGGCGGAGGTTACTGCGGGTGCATAAGTGTAGCGCAGTGCCATATCCGCCTCTCGCATGAGGAAGCGAGATATCAAGACGATTTCGGGTTCTACTGATGACTGGTGTTCGTCGGCGTAGTAACACCATTGCGTCTTGATGTGCGGGCTCAGCTTTTCCAGCACCTCCCGTGCCAACATTGGGTTATAAAGGTACCCACGCTGGTCAATGCTCTGAAGCACGCAGACAACGTTCTGAATCTTGACAGCCAAGCTATTGAGATCAGTCGCTGTCGTTCCTGGCTTCGGAAATCTTCTAAACTCCTCCAGAGCTCGGTCAATGATGAGTTCTGGTCTTCCGAAGCTCTGCTCTAATGTCTTGATGATGACGTCAGCATCGGTGGCTGTGTGAAATAATGCAGCCACGGCGTCACCCTTCAGGCAACTTCTCAGCCGCTGTAGGTTCTCGGCTACCCCCGAAACTGTTCACTTATGATCTGGAAGATATGTTTAAGACGCTAGATTGGAAAGAAATGGGCATTAATATCAATTGCGAGAACTTCTCACACTTACGATTAGTTGATGATATAGTCCTACTGGCGGAGTCACTGCAAGACTTGCAAATCATGCTGACCAACCTAGATGATGCTTCACGTCGCATCGGTCTCGGAATGAACACAGATAAGACTAAGATCATGTTTAACGATCTTGTTGACCCGGAACCCATTGCAGTCTATGGTGTACCTCTTGAAGTTGTCCGAAAATATATTTACCTTGGGCAAATATTGCAGCTAGGTAGGAACAACTTTGAGAAGAAAGCCAACAGAATAATTCAGCTGGGTTGGGCAGCATTTGGCAAGGTTCGTCAAGTCTTCTCGTCGTCCATACACAGTGCCTGAAGACAAAAGTTTTCAATCAGTGTGTCCTACCAGTCATGACATACGGAGCCGAAACATAGACACTCACGGTCAAACTAGTCTACAAATTGAAGGTCGTTCAGACGTAGGTTCGTAGAGAGCTTGGTGTTTCTCTGAAGGACAAGATTCGTAATGAAGATATCCGACGGATAACGAAGGTAACCGACATAGTTCAAAGGATAAGCAAGCTAAAGTGGAAGTGGGCTGGTCACATTTCTCAAAGAACCGATAACCCTTGGGGTAGACGAGTTCTGGAGTAGAGACCACGTTTAGGCAAACGTAGTGTAGGACGCCCTGTGGCCAGGTGGAGTAATGACCTGCGAATGTATCTGGAAGAAAATGGATGAGGAGAGCTGAAGACCGAGTTCAGTAGGGTGCATTAGGAGAGGCCTACGTCCAGCAGTGGACAGATATAGGCTGATGATGATGATGATGATGATGATGATGAAGAGACTTTCTATTAAAGTGAAAAAACCTACTATAATGAAACCTTTTCTCAGAAATATTGATTCGGTTGCTGTGCTGCTGAGCAGATATTACGTTACCGTGAAAATATTATTCATCGTCAATTGCTCGAGACATTCTATTCAAATTTATGAAAATCTAGCTTTCCCGCCAGCGACTTCGTACGCGTGGATACTGTTTATCGCGAAAAAAACATGCTTTTTTTTTCTAGGATATTAAAAACAAATGCAAAAGTAGGTATAGCACCAATGCTTGTTATTTCGTTTCCATGGCAACCGTTCCTTACAGTGAGTAATCAACATTTTCCACTTTTCCTGTGGAAACTTAAAATTTTCCGGGATAAAAAGTATTCCTTTTTTTAAACCAGGGTATAAGCTTTTCTCCATTCAAAATTTCATTAAAATCCATCCAGCTGTTATCGCGTGAAAGCTCCCCAAACAAACAAACAAACAGACTTTTATATATTGGTATGGATAAGATTGATAACAATTATATATGTTGACTATCGTCGATTTAGATACTTTTTTGAAACACAGAAGTAAAAAAAATAATAAGTGTCCTATTTTTTATAAAAACCATTTCTGAGAATGTGGTGCCAATAAAATTGCAAGTAAGTGTCATCGTTGCGTTGAACATGCATGGAGAGAACCTATCTCGACTGACGGCGAAGACGCGTTCAAATCGCGTAATCTAAATGGCATGACCCGCCCTCGCGCCTCATCCCATGCCGCTAATTAGACCCAAAAACTTACTTCTGAGAGTTCAAAGTACATAAGTTCAAAAACTAAAACCCGACTTCGGTCGGGTAAATAACACCCTGTGACACTGCGATGATGACGAATCGAATGATACCCCGCTTGTCAAAATAGGACCAAGTTTTTAGTTTGAACACATAACCCTTCCTTTGTTTTGCCTTAGTCTGGAAAAGCATGTCACTCTATACATGAAGACGATACGATTACCTCGTTTGTCAAAGTCGGACCAAGTTTTTAGTTTAAACACATAACCCTTTCTTTACTTCGCCGTAAAAAGGTAAAAAAATAAATGCCTATGACACTATACCTGAAGACGAATCGACTGATACCTCATTAATCAAAATCGGACTAATAGGGGCGGCGCATGGTGAACATTCACATACCCGCATACATACATAAATACATACATACATACATACACACATTCATACATACATACATACATACATACATACATACATACATACATACATACATACATACATACATGCATACATGCATACATGCATACATGCATACATACACTGTTAAACACATTACCCTTCCCTTGCTTTGCCGTATTCGAGTAAAAAACACTCAACATCTGTGCCAATACCTATACCCGATGCTGAGACACAGTCCCAAGAGAGATAATGGTCCACATGGTGCCCAAAAGTGCATAGAATGTTGGTGAAAGACAGAGAGAGATAATGGTCCACATGGTGCCCAAAAGCGCATAGAATGTTGGTGAAAGAGAGATAATGGTTCGCATGGTGCCGAAAAGCGCATAAAATATTGGTGAAAGAGAGAGAGAGAGAGAGAGAGAGAGAGAGAGAGAGAGAGAGATAATGATCCGCATGATGCCCAAAAGCGCATAGAATGTGGGTGAAAGACACATTTGTTATGTCGTTGAACGGCTTTAGGTAACGTTTGTTTAGCATTATATCAAAAATCTATACTTATAATAAAACTGTAATATGTCAAATTCTGTACATTGAATATATTTAGTAACAAATTTTTGGGGGCTGTTCTATATTTGGTACCGAAGCCAAAACTTTTTTTTAGTTTGTCTGTCTATATGTCTGTCTGTCTGTCTGTATGTCTGTCTGTCTGTCTGTATGTCTGTCTGTATGTATGTCTGTCTGTCTGTATGTCTATCTGTCTGTATGTCTGTCTGTCTGTCTGTATGTCAGTCTGTCTGTATGTCTGTCTGTCTGTCTGTCTGTCTGTATCTTGGCTAGGCATCACGCCGAAACTACTGAATGAATTCAAATGAAACTTGTCATTATTTGAGTTCATATTGGATAATTTTCATCCCGAAAAATTAAAGTGGTCCCACAGGATAGGGGTTGAAAGTTATTTGAAAGAACACGTAATCACGCTGTAACTACTGGACGGATTTTGATGCAACTTGGCACAGTCATCTATCTATACTTATAATAAAGCAATAGATATGAAAAAGGCTGTACAAAGAAATAAAATAAAATAAATGCTCTAGGGTACCTAAGCTATTAAAATAAACAATTTTTTTGTTTTAATTCGTGTCTTTCTGTCTGTTTGTCTGTATTTGTATGCATCACGTAAAAAATACTGGACCGATTGCTATGCGGTTTTCAACGTAGGATAGCTTAGGGTTTGACTTAAAAACTGGTGCAATTGGTATTTTAATTTGGCGATTAGAAGCCGAGCAATTGATAAAAATATTTTTGCAGTCTGAAGAAATTTTGATCAAATGTTGGTATATTGGTATTTTAGGTCCTGGAATAGCACATTATGGTACTTTTAATAAAAAAAAAATGACCTCGCGTTCAAAGCAGCGGGTAGAGCTAGTATGTAATATACCTACCTAACCTAAGCAGACATTAACAAATGAATGTTCAAATTTCTACTCGATCCACTCGGCATCACAACTAACTGTTGTCGAGGGTCGGCATAAACTCGTTAAAATCCATTGCTGCCTTCGTATGAGAGTAGGGGATAACGCAATTGCTATAAATGACAACATGAGTGAACGCTGTATACTGATATTCCACTAGCTTTTGCTCGTAGCTTTTAACCAACTTTGTATCTATTATAGATACAGTGTCCATGTTTTCCAATCGAAGTTCACTTTTAAACTTGGCGTCGCGTCGCTTAGAGGAAACTTCTAAGTTTCCGTTAGATGCGATTACTAATCCTAGTGATTATCTATTTGCACTTGCAACGTTACATATCTACATAGAATCGCGTTTTGTATTATTTAAAAAAAATGTATTGATTAATATGCAAATTAAATTTATCATGGTATTTAAAATGCAGTTATAAGTATGTCTATTTATCCTTGAAAACACAACAAACATGTTTTCAAGGATAAATACGCATACTTATAGATTTATAATCATTTTTTGTTACTTTGAGTGACGAGTCGAGCAGATGCTCGCCTGATGGTAAGTGTCATGCATGCTTATAACAGTTGCAGTGCCACCCAGAACTTTGGTTGCAAAATCTTGCGCGTCACTGCACTGCGCTCGTCACCCTGAGACATTATTGGTTGTTTAGTTTCATTGCCCAGTAATTTCGCTGGAAACATTGCCCTTCAACAGAAACAGTTATGTTTACACACTACTGCTTGGCGGTTGAATATCTGATACAGGTGTGAGACTTAATTGAACACTATTAAAAAGGGAAAAGTACATTGAACTTAATCTAGTGCAATTATCGCATATTATGGGCCGCCTTATCGCATAAAGAGTTATATTATGTAAAACAATGCTATAAAACCTATAAACCTACATTGAGCAACGCGCTCTCAAATGTACCATTAAATATTTTATTCCCAAATAAGATTTTAGGAAGGAAAATGAGAAAATTAAATCGTCTCAGAAAAATACAAAGAATCGCACCGGCAATCCCGACCCAGAACCCACTTATCCACTCAATAAATTGACCGAATCCAATAGTAACTTACTGAAAAAACGGATGAATAAAAAATCTGGACGCTGAAGCTAGACGCGAATTGACCAGAAGAACTAACGAGCCACTTACAAAGATTTATAGAGATAGGCGAAGTGAACAAAAAACGGCAAACCCCGTCTGTTAGGTCGGGCGTAATGGAGGGTTCTGTTGTACGGCCTGAAAAACATGAGTGTTTAGATTGCATGCAGTTTGGTGTAGTTTCGTTGATGGGGGGATGAAGGCCGTGGCAGGAATGGCAGAAAAGTCCGACAGCTTTCAAGTTTACGTCTAGTTATTGCATGTAAACGAGACCTTTGCTGTGCAGGTAATAATATCTTTGACTGTGAACAGCAGATACAAGAGTTTGTTATGCATAAACTGGGAAGTCAAGCCGAGGTTTGGTTTATAGAGTACCACAGATGGCATTACAAGCTAATTTAAAGAAAAATACTACTAGCCTCATGCGGACAATCGATACGCATTCAATTCGATACCTTAATAATAAGTTGAAATCAATAAGTTCCTGCTTTAGGCGCTGAAAAGGTACAAAAGAAAGTACAAGCATACGTACATATGCTGCTGAAATAATTACCATGGTCAAGTAAAAAGTACAAAGCAGGACTTGAACCTGTGGTAATGAACTTACATAATTTTTATGCTTTACAAAATCCGATGCAGAAGAGTACGTGCCTCAGAGAAAATAACACTAAAGGTACGTGCATGAATCTATACAAAATGTGCCGTGACGTGAAAGAGAGAGAGAGAGAGAGAGATGATGGTCCGCATGGTGCCCAAAAGTGCATATAATGTTGGTGAAAGAGAGAGAGAGAGATAATGATCCGCATGGTGCCCAAAAGCGCATATAATGTTAGTGAAAGAGAGAGAGAGATAATGGTCCGCATGGTGCCCAAAAGCGCATAGAATGTTGGTGAAAGACACATTTAATATGTCGTTGAACAAGGTTGAACGGATCTAAGTAACGTTTGTTTAGTATTATATAAAAATCTATCTATCTTGTATCTATACTTATAATAAAGCAATAGGAACGAAAAAGTCTGTACAAAGAAGATAAGAAGAGTACGCGCCTCAGAAAAAATAACACTAAAGGTATGTGCATGAATATATACAAAACGTGCCTTAGGACAACCTGTCTGGGAATTCTACCAATTAAGAAAGCTTCCCACAAGTTTGTAATAAGAGAATATACCATTTGTGAAGGAACGCTCGAAATACCAGTTCCACCCACTCACAATGTTTATGGATAAAGGACCGCGCACATACATTACTCACTGGATAACGCTGAGTGGGTGATCCGATGTAAATAGCGGCCTTAATGAAGGGAATCGGAGTGTGAATGTGCTTCATTAAATGACTCCTGGAAATTGATGAACGTGAGCTTTGCAGAAATCATGTTGTAGGGAATTATTATTTTGAGGGCTTAGGTATAATTATGTATTATGCATTCAGGTTTTTGTTATGCAACTTAGGGTCTAGACGAACAGGTGGTTTGCCTGATGGTAAGAGCCATGCCTGTCATTACAATAATTGCAGTAGCATCCAAAATTTTGTACTACAAAATCTTGCATTGCGGTCGTCATCTAGACGTTTTGCATTTTTGTTGAATATATAGATGATCAATGGATTATCCACACTAACAATCTGCATTTGTAGAGGGTAAAAGAAACGCGGGATATTTATGTATATTGTGCAATAAAAAACATGTTTATATTGGATCAGTAATTTAGCAGGAAACATTGCCCTTCAAATGGAAAACAGTTTGCACACTACTACTTGGCGATTCAAGCTAGCATTTTTCTCTCATACAGCTCAAGTTAACAGAAGCTAAAGACATACTAATATCCTCAATCGCATGCTGTATACTTCCTAGAAATTCGCAGTTTCACCCAAGTATTAGATGAAAACAACATCATTGTCGTAGAACCAATAACCATTGGGGTAAATGAGTTCTAGAGTGGAGACCGCGAATCGGCAGACGTAGTGTAGGACGCCCTCCGGCTGGTTTCTCTGTCTACGCCGCATACCAATGCTTAACGCACGCGATAGGTACTTGTGAAGGACATTTTCTGGTGAAAGAAGGAAAAATCTCGTACGGTGGCGGTGTTGCTGCCGCAGTAGGAGCATGTGAATCCCGTCGGGAGCCTCGAACAACGGACGGCAACAAGGTTTGCGCATTTTTGAACAATATTGGCCAGTAGTATACTTGTGTATTTCACAAGGTCCCAAGTACAACCCATCAGGACTTACAGGTAAGTCCTACAAGTATAGAAAGACTGCGCGATCGCCGATAACGATCTAGGAAGGGCTGATCTTAGATTGGGAGTCAACGGGACTTCCCGGCGTCCCTTTTTCGTACAGCCCATATTAACATTAATTGGCCATTCTGTTTACAGTTACATATTTCAAAGACTGTTAATAACAGTCTGTTATTATCATTGCCCTTGTTGATGTAATTGAACAAGATTGATAGAGTACCTACCAGTAGTGTCCTTGCAGGCTTTGCCTTATTGAATCGCTATTTGTGGTTCTTAGGGGACCGTAGACAAACAAGGATCCCTTTAGTTTCGTCAAATCCGTCCGTCATTAATTAGTTTACGACAAGCTGACCAAGTTAGACCAACTTTGTGGCATGACGTGTAGAAACTACTAGACCGATTGCAATGTGGTTTTCGTAGTTGGGTAGCTTAGCTTTGGATCCTGGCTACGAACTTTAAGTCTATGCGTGTTTACTATGCATTTTGCCGGTTTTAAACACGACTACATGTATAAACATAAGAAACGGGATATATACCATGGATACTATTTATATTGAATATCCCGTTTCGTATGTTTATACATGTAGTGTTTGCGAATATGTCAGTTTAAAAAAAAAATACATCTACCCAAAAAAAGGAGTGTTAATGTTTTTAGGATTCATGTATGTTTGTTTGCTTGCATGTATGTATGTAAGTTTCTTTATTCCACCATAACTTTTTAATGCCTGAATCTTCGATGAAAAGCCTGAACAGATTAAGACGTATGGGGTAATTTTTGAATCCTTACATCCCTCCGAGTAACATTTTTTTTTTTACAAAAATCCTTATGTTTGCAGTATGGCTCCATTTTCATATGTGAAAAAACACTTCGAATTTCACAATAAGGATATCAAAGCAAGCCGTGATAAGCAAGTGTTCGCGTCGCGGTTTATGTCAGAAGAAATCTGCAGATATCGTTAGTGTCGTGTGCCGTGACAATTCTGAATTTTTACAAAACCAAATGCGGGTAGTTGGAGACAACGCTCGCGACGCTGACACCCGCTACTTCAATCTTCTCATAACCACGATCAATGCAACTTGATCGAAACGTCGAGGTAAATAAATATTAAGTTTTCAGCGCGATTAAGTCCTGTTAAAATATATAACTAAGGAAATCAAATTGAAGGCCTTTTTAAGCACATTCCGACAGTATATAATTTATTGGCATAAGTAATTTTTTGGCAGGGCGGGCGTTTTTTAGCATTTAAGCTAGTTATTTAAATTGTGGATTGGCACATCGTTTGATCTTTTCTAACCTGATGTTAGGCTACAATGTCGCACTTTTGCATTTAGAAACCAGGTGCGCCCTTTCAACCGGTGATGGTAAAGATGATGAAGAAACGTATCCTATGTGTTATTCCAGGACCAAATTTCATAAAAATCTGTTGAGCCGTTTTAGCGTTAAGACCAAACACAGACTTTCTCATTTATAATATTAGCACAGAATAAATAATAGTACTCTTAACTTATACTCTTGAGAAAAAGTAAACGCCGGCTGCTTGGTAGTTCCATTCCTTGGACAGCCGGATGATGAACCAGTATCAGGATATCTCGTCGCATCGCAGTGAAGAGGCGCTTTGACAATAATTTGAAATGATATTGAGATCATTTCATCTCTCCGAAAGGTTATAAACTATAATGATTACCATACATTTCCCAGCCTTCGCCAGCCCGGACTTTTTGTATCATCAAATCGTCGTTAGCAACCAGCTTTCCGTTGTTCATTTGGCGAATACCCGAAACCGGGAATAAGCTGAGAATTGGCATAATCATCACATTGATTACCGGAATCCCGGAATCCCGGCTGTAAAACGGACGTTGGCGGATCATTCGTTAAATCCTCCGACGTTGAGAATGCCAGGGAAAGCAGTAAAATCCTCGTAATCCATACAAAGCTTTATGGCAGGCTCGCTGGTGAACTTTTTTGTTGGCCAACAAATAGGTATGATAGTAAATAGAAAAGTATCGATATCCTCCAGTTACTGGATTATCGATACTTTTTACTATGGTAATACTTTTTCAGAAAATCAATCGATGATTATTACGCATCAATTCTGAATTGATTTAAATCTCTCATTTTACCTCTGTCTCTTTTGTTGATAAGTATAAACAAATTAAAACAAATTAAGGACTTACAATGCAGTACTATTCTTCGAGCTTTTCTTAAATTATATTTGTCAAACGGTTTCTAAAAGTCTTTATCTCACCTTTGGAATAACACAAAAAAATAAGTTGAGATCGGTATACCAACTAATAAATACAAATAATAAAGTTTTGAACAAAAAAAGCAACTCCAAATGGATTTACCAAAAAACTTCTTGAACTTGGAACTTGGGCTATACTGAAGGTCAACCAAATAAAAAAATACAATCCAAATAGATTAAGAAATTAAGGAGATATGAGTGAACATACAAAACCATTTGGAATCTCTTAGTAGAAGTCGATTTTAAACAACGAAAGAAAATTATCGACTAGTCATCCCTACTAACCAAGTCCAACAACATTTTATGTTCCAAAACATACAATATTTATGCTGATGGAACACATGTGACTGAATCGACAAGTACTGAGACGTGACGTCAGCAGTACGCTCACACTATAGTAAATATGCAAGTATTTTATGTTGATGCTATTGTTTTTTGTTGATACAGCGCTTTTTGTATAGCGCTGACTTGGTATTGCAACTTGCGTTGCTTGCAGTTTTAACCATCGGAGCTTTTTGCTGATGTTTTTAATCAAACCACTCGAGCATTTAATTGCATAAGCATTTGTATATTGAAGAGAGTTTAAAACAATTTACACACGTTTTGTATTATGGCTCCTGGGATTAAGAATATATCGGTTGGCCAAGTGGTTAGTGACCCGAGTGCGAAGTCAACCAACAGTCGCGGGTTCGAATCCCGCAAGGTGTAATTATTTGTTTGATGAGCAGAAATGTTTGTTTCCTAGTCATGGATGTAATATTCGTATCTATGTATGTTTATCTGTTGTCTAGTACCCGTAGTACAGGGTATCTTAGTTTGGGGCGAGATAATTGGTGTGAATTGACCAGAATATAATTATTATATTTAACTAGCTGTGCCCGCGGCTTTGCCCACGGGTCATTTCTCTGGGATAAAAGTGCCAAATATGTTATACCAGGACCAAAACTAGCTATCTCTAAGGTACAATATACAAATTTTCGTTCAGGCATCAAATAATTTTATAGAGATTTTTCGGATTCTGCTCACCGGGTTGAGATATCAAGTGCACGAGACTTAGGGTATGGTTTTTAAGTCATACCCTAGGCTATTCCGTGAAAACCGCATCGCATTCAGTCTAGTAGTTTTTATGTGATGCGCGAACAGATAAAAAGAGAGAAAGGAATTCAAAAAGAAAGTTCTGTATCTTGCTTTAAGTAGAACATGTTTTTATTATCTTCTTTGTACAGACTTTTTAGTACTGACTGCTTTTTTATAAGTATAGATGTTGTTTTTTTTGCAAATGAATCTCGATTATCACGTCACACTCATCATCAGCTTATATCTGTCCACTGCTGGATGTAGGCCTCTCCTAATGCATGCCACTGAGCTCAGTCTTCAGCTCTCCACATTCATTCTCTTCCGGACGCTTTTCGCAGGTCGTCACTCCACCTGGCCACAGGGCGTCCTACACTACGTTTGCCTAAACGTGGTCTCCACTCGAGAACTCGTCTACCCCAACGGTTGTCGGTTTTGGGAAATGGGACCAGCTCACTGCCATTTAGCTTGCTTATCCTTTGAGCTATGTCGGTTACCTTGATTCTATGTCGGATATATTCATTACGAATGTTGTCCTTTAGAGAAACTCCAAGCTTAGCTCTCTCCATAGCTCGCTGAGTGACTTTAAATATGTGGACTAGTTTGACCGTGAGTGTCCACGTTTCGACTCAGGACGCACTGATTGAAGACTTCTGTCTTCAGGCACTGTGGTATGGACGACGAAAAGACTTGACAAAGCTTGCCGAAAGCTGTCCAACCCAGATGAATTCTTCTGTTGGCTTCTGTCTCACTGTTGTTCTTACCTAAATGCAATATTTGCTCAAGGTTAACATATTGGTGGACAACTTCAAGAGGTACAACATTGACTGCAATCAGTTCCGAGTCAACAAGATCGTTAAACATGATCTTAGTCTTATCGATGTTTATTCTGAGACCGATGAGTCGAAAAGCATCATCTAGTTTGGTCAGCATACTTTGCAAGTCTTGCAGCGTCTCGGCCATTAGGACGATATCATCGGCAAATTGTAAGTGTGAGATGTTCTTGCTATTGATATTAATGCCCATTACTTTCCAATCCAGCGTCTTAAACATATGTTCCAAGCCATTAGTGAACAGTTTCGGGGATATATCATCTCCCTGTCTCACTCCCCTGCGCAGTTGGATAAATATGCTTAGACTGCTGGTTTTGTACTTGGACACTCATAGTCGCGGCGTCATACAGAAACCTCAGCACGACGATGTATCACCAGTCCACTTGACACCGCTACAAAGACTCCAGAACCGACCAGGCTTCAACAGAGTCAAAGGTCCACAAAAACAAGATACAGGGGCTGGTTATATTCCTCAGACTTCTGTATAACCTGCCTCACTGTGTGTATGTGGTCTTAATGGTACTAAATCCTTCGCGAAACCCAGTCCGTTCAGGAGGCTGGAATTCGTTAAGTCTTCTTGTGAGACTATTTCAGATGAGCCACGTAAGTAAGTTGTTTGCAACTTATACTCGTATAAGGTGGCTCAAGAATGAAATAGGCAGTAGTTCTTTAAAAGGGTCTTCTCTCTTTTTTTAAAGAAGAATACTACCAAACTCCTGCTCCACGCCCAAATCACGAGTTCTCCCATTGCTAAAAACGGTGCTAAATAACCCCTGAAGCTCCCGAAGAACGAGCTTTCCCCCTGCTTTAAAGAGCTCCGAAGTTATTCTGTTCTCTCCATTCTTAAGTGTTTGAGCGCCATCTCAATCTCGTCTAGGCTGACGTCAGGCAGTTCATCAGTATAGTGGCGCGTCAATATAGCGCGGGAGTCCTCTGTGCTGGGTTCGGATCTAGAAGCATGCGAGTCATACAATCGGCCATAGAAGTCTTCGATCTCAGAAAGGATCTGTGGCTTAGAGACGACGGTTGTGCCTTTATTGGTCTTAAGCTTCGTCAGACTATCATTTATTTTGTGCTAATACACTAATATTATAAATTCTAAAGTTTGTTAGTGACTGTGTATGTTTGTTGTGTTGTATTTATTGAAATGGACGAACGGATATTGATAAAATTTTATACATATGACTTTAGGTCCTAGGAGAACACAAAGGATACTTTTCATCATTCTTCCATCGTCATTGTCCACGTGGATAGCACTGCAGGTCGCAGCTAGATGGATACATACAAGGAGCATTATATGGTCATTGGATACAATATAGTAGTACTATTACTATTATTAGAATCGGGACAAAACAATGCTTTTAATTTTATCAAGATAATGTTAAAGATAGCTGGCATAATAGTAATTAACTAAAGACCATTTCAAAAACTTTGAAAACATTATTAGTTGAGTCGGGAGAAAGGTATAATCTCTGAATATTAGGGTACGAAGTGAAGTCTTTAGCTATTGAACTAAAAAATATCCTTTCTGATGATTATGTTCTTAATATAGTTCAATAAATTGAAATGGTTAAAGTTTTGTTTAGTAGTCAGTTGTTATTATTTCAGAGTAATACATAGAAATAAAGTAAGTTTATTTGCCAAATAAACTATTTTATTCTTCTTCATAAATAAGATGGTATTTAAGTTTGTTTGTTGACATGGCTGACTATTAATCAATAACAGCCGAGACTGACAGATTAACGTGCCTTCCGAAGCACGGAGCGACGGAAAACCACACATAACTTAGAAAATTATGTAAGTATGTATGCAACATGTACAACAGAAGTGAAGACGATTATTGGAAACTGATGCGAGTTGGGACGAGCAACAATAGAATGATCAAAACATGACACGTTCGGTGTAGTACACAATCGCATTGTCCGCAGTACAAAGCCTTTATTATCTATAGCAACAGGGCCAAGCGAGGAAAGGGGAGGTTGGGGTAACAATGCCAGAAATAGAAACATTATACATAAAAAAACATCATGTTCCACCGTACATCACGTTCGGGTGAAACTGTGGAAAAAATCTACATAGCCATTAAAAAAAAGTGAACTTAAACCCTTTCCAATCATTAATAGTCCTCTAGTTGTGTGGTAGTGTTCATAGGATACTTTTTATCCCTGAAAATTTTATGTTTTCACGGGAAAACTGGACAATCTTGATTATTCGCTGTAAGGAACGGTTACCATGGAAACGAAATAACAAGTCTGTCAAAAAACTTAAAGAGCATTGGTGCTGTAGTGCTATACTTACTTATGCTTTGGTTTTTAATATCCTAGAAGAACATAGGATGCTTTTTTTGTTGCGATAAACTGTGGTACGCGCGAAGTCGCGGGCGGGAAATCTAGTATATAATAATAATAATGAAAAACGAAAAGTCGGTAGGCGTAAGATGTCGTGTCTCCGTAACATCCGGGAGAGGACAGGAATTAAGATGGTGGAATAACTGTACGAAACTTAGTATACATATAGATATATAACGAATTTAATGAATTTTTTATTCTTAGGGGATTTTTGATTGGAGGATTTCCTCCAAAAAGGGGCAAAAGGTGGCTACCAAATATCTCCGCCTTATTAGATCCAATGTCGTTGGTTCTATTTTTTTATTTGAAGGGAACTTTATGTTGGTCTCATAAAAATGTGATAAAGATATAATGAGTATCTTCGGCGTGATGAGCAGAGTAGCTCCTCAAAATGCAGTAAATTGTTCACTTTTAGGTGTCTACCAGTGGAATCAGCCCTTTACCTATTAGGTAGGGATTGATGAAGCACCTTGGTTATTAATGTAAGTTTTACAAAAAGGTCACTAGATGGCACTACTATGCACCGCTAATTGTTGCAAAAAAGGTTTGTGCTCGCGAGGTCTACTGTTCGCAGAACTGCTAGTAATAATGGTATCTTTTACCCTACTACGGCGAAGCAAAAATGAGGGTTAAGATTTTAACCGGTATAATTGTATATATTGTTACGCCGGTCGATTCTTAGAAAAACAGTAGGTACTAAAATGACACACACAGGAACATTCTGCAACACACTAGTAGAGCGTAAGTACCTACAGAAGTTTCCAGAGCGCGCGGTATTTGTTGGATTAATTTATTTTTGTGGTTTTTCGAATAAAGGTGTTAATTTTTGGTGTAATTAGCGTACATTAATTTTATCCGAACCAGCTCGTAACAATTTGGTGTCAGAAGCGAGGATAAAATAATGCCGGCTACGCCAAAGCAGGAGACAGACCGCATGAGAACGAGAAGCCAACGAGAGAAGGAGGTGGACGAAAGACGGTTTGGTTCGCCATTACGAGCGCCTGGTGGTAGTGACAATCAAGAAACCACCGAGTTGGACGCCGCCGCGGCCACCGGTCCATCCGCTGGTCCATCTACAGATTCTCCGTCTTCTATAGCCCCACTCTCATTTGATCTTTCGGGCTCAATGGCATTACTCCAGGAGCAGTCTCGCAAACAGGACGAGCAGGCTCGCAAACAGGAGGAGTAGGCTCGACGCCTGGAGGAGCAGTTGCTTCGTGACAAAGAAGAGCAGACTCGCCGACAGGAAGAACAGGCTCGCTTACAGGAAGAACAGGCTCGCCGACAGGAACAACAGGCTCACCGACAGGAAGAACAGACTCTCCTCCTAAAAGACCTGCATGCAACTTTTGGTCCAGAACTCAAAGATGTAAAAGAGCAGGTACATCTTCATGAGAACCGCATCTCCATGCCTCTCCGAAACTGAGACCCAGACGCAGACGTGAAAAAAGTTTTGGGTGTCCTGAAATCTGGAAGCGAAATGTCAGCCCCTGTTGTTACTGCGTCTTCGGCGCGAGGTTTCAAAGTGCCGCCGTTTGATGGAAGCTCTTCGTGGTCGGCCTATAAGATCCAGTAGAGGCCGTTGTCAAGGCGAACGGATGGAGTAAAGCGCAGGCCATGACTGCACTCACACTGGGCCTTCATGACCAGGCCCTTATTATACTCGAGGCCCTTGGAAAGGATGTCACCTACGAACAGCTGCTTGAAGCATTGGAATCTCGCTACGGTGACGCACACCTGGAGCACGTGTTTCGTGCTCAGTTAAAGGACAGGACTCAGCGGAATAGTGAGAACGTACAACAGTGGGCTCTCGAAATTGAAAATCTGGTTCAAAAAGCGTACCAGTCCTCACCTGCACTCATCGACGGGATTTTGATCCAAACCTTTATCGATGGGATACGCGATATGGAAGTGAGGTCTGCTGTAAGACTTGGGCATCACGAATCCCTTAAGGATGCCGTGGCCCGTGGCTTTGGAGGTGGAGGCCGTCCGATAAGATCCTCGAGCTCACCGCATCAGGGAAGTTGTGACATCGCCTCCCCGTGACACTCGCCCTAAGTTTAGTCCCAGATGCTACGAGTGTGGAGAGAAGGGCCACCTGAGATTCAACTGCCCGAGACGAGTTGTTGGCAGAGAAGATCGGCCTCAGCAAGTGCGGGTGGTCAGCAACGCCACTGAACAGACCCAGGGAAACGAGTAAACGCCAGGTCCGTGGGGCGGGTGCTGGCTGGTATTGAGAAAGCCCCCAGAATTTCAATCTCGCAAGCTCACGACGAGAACAGCCTGATCATCAAGGGTGAAGTCAACGGGATACCATGTAAACTGACTTTAGACACGGGTGCTTCTCGAACCGTGATCAGTTCCAAGCTTAGAAATAGTGTTCTTGGGGACTTCTACGGGAACTGCAAGCTAATTAGACTACTAACAGCTACTGGTCAGCACATACCCATCCAAGGCGAAAAGCAGGTGGAGATGAAACTCAGTGAAAGGATTTTTCGACATAAAGTCATCGTGGCCGTCAAAGTCGATGATTGCATTCTTGGCTTGGATTTCATGAGAGAACATAATTGTGAGATCAACGTGAAGCAAGGAATTTTGAAATGCGGCAGCGAGGAAATCTTCATGGAAGGAGGAACATCGGGAAAAATCTACTGCCTTAAGAAAATAGTCCTTGCTCCCAGGTCTGAAACAATCGTGCCAGTGAGTCTGCCACGTAATCCGACGCAAAAACATCGACGCGTACTACTAGAAAAATCGGAAAATGATCAACCTTGGGTGGTGGCACGGACTTTGGTGAGGGCCACCAACACTTCAGCAGTGCGCGTATTGAACCCAACTAATGAAGAACATGTGATTAGCAAAGGGACGTGGATGAGTACCTGCGAGGAAGTAGATTGGATGCGACAGTGCCAAGAATCATCCAGTTGCGTTAAACATAATGGCGGATTGAATGTGTCGGAACTTTTCGAAGATTGCCAAAAGGATATTTCCAAAGAGGAAGTTGCGAAGGCTTTGAAGATGTTACTTCGGTACACGGACATCTTCTCTTCAAATGATGCTGACATTGGGAAGACGGGATTAGTTCGGCACAAGATAAACACAGGGAACGAATTACCGATCCGTCAAGGACCAAGGAGGCTGCCAGTTGCAAGAGAAAAGGAGGTGGAAAACATGATTGACGGGATGGTGAAGGACGGTTTAATAGAACCTTCATCCAGTCCGTGGTGCGCTCCTGTGGTGCTGGTCAAAAAGAAGGATGGCATTTTACGTTTCTGTATGGGTTATCGTCGGCTCAACGATGTCACCAAGAAGGACAGTTATCCCCTACCAAGGATCGACGACACCTTGGATACGCTGACTGGACTGGGGATGAAATGGTTTACAACGCTGGACCTGAAGAGTGGCTACTGGTAAGTGGAGATAGACCCAAAGGATAAAGAGAAAACAGCGTTTTCTACGGGGAAGGGTCTATGGCAATTTAATGTAATGCTATTTGGATTGTGCAATGCTCCTGCAACTTTTGAAAGGTTGATGGAGCTGGTACTCATTGGGTTGATTGGAGACGCATGTCTCGTTTATTTGGATGACATCATCATCGTGGGGCGCACGTTTGAAGACCACCTTCGAAACCTGGAACGTGTGATGTCAAAAATTCGGGCTGCTAATCTGAAGTTGAGTCCGAAAAAGTGCTCATTTTTCAGACGGCAAGTGAACTTTTTGGGACACGTGGTTTCACAAAAAGGGGTGCAAACTGACCCAGAGAAGATCATCGCGGTCAAGAAGTGGCCAGCTCCGAAAGACAAAACAGAAGTCAGAGCATTTCTGGGCTTGTGCTCTTATTCCCGACGGTTTGTGAAGAATTTCGCTGATGTTGCTAAGCCTTTGCACAAACTCACAGAAGGAGAAGCGGTCCTTCTGTTGGGATGAGAGCTGTGACACCGCTTTCCAAGACTTGAAGAAACGTCTGTGCGATACACTAATTCTGGGCTATCCTGACACCGAGAATGGATTCATCGTAGATACAGATGCGAGTAATACTGGTATTGGCGGTGTGTTGTCTCAACGAAAAGGAGACCAGGAAGTTGTGATTGCTTACTTCAGCAAATCCTTGTCCAAACCGGAACGTAACTACTGCGTCACGAGAAGAGAGTTACTCGCTGTGGTAAAAACACTGCAGCATTTTAGTAAATACCTGCTGGGACGCAAATTTCATCTGCGAACCGATCATGCTGCATTGAAATGGCTGCTCCAGTTCAAGAATCCTGAAGGACAAGTGGCCAGATGGGTTTAACAGCTGCAAGAGTTTGACTTCGAAACTGAGCACCGCAGTGGCAGATCTCACGGTAACACGGACGCCTTGTCAAGGAGACCTTGCCCAGAGAATTGCAAGCATTGTGTGAGGCAAGAGGCAAAAAAACGGTACCTGTCAGAATGCTGAGAACGGACCTTAGCGATGAGTGGAAGAAAGCCTTGCAGCTTGCATAATAAGAAGATGCAGACATCAAGCAAATTCTTGAGTGGGTTAAAGCCAGTGCACCTAAACCTAAATGGAGTGATGTTGCGAGAATGAGCACATCAACAAAAAGTTACTGGGCACAGTGGGACAGTTTGGCTATCCACAATGGGGCACTGTGCCGCAAATGGGAAAATGCTAGAGGAGATCACTGTCATTTACAAATGGTTGTCCCTAAAGCCAAGGTACCTGATGTTCTGCAACTCTACCATGATAGATGTTCAGGAGGTCACATGGGCGTCAAAAGAACCCTGTTAAAGATACGTGAGCGATTCTACTGGATCCATTGTCGAGATGATGTGGAAAATTGGTGCCGCAAATGCACTAGTTGTGCAGCTGTAAAAGGACCCCACACACGCAGCAGAGGGGCATTAAAACTGTATAACGTCGGGGCTCCATGGGAACGAATAGCGCTTGACATTGCGGGACCTTTCCCTGTGAGTGACAGCGGGAACAAGTATTTCATGGTCGTCATGGGTTACTTCACTAAGTGGCCGGAGGTATTCGCCATTCCAAACTAAGAAGCTACTACAGTGGCAGATAAATTGGTTCATGAAGTCTTCTGTCGTTTTGAAGTACCCCTTGAAATTCACAGCGATCAAGGGCGGCATTTTGAGTCACAAGTGTTCCAGGAGACCTGCCGAGTAATGGGTGCACATAAAACCAGAACAACTTCCTATCACCCACAATCTGATGGAATGGTAGAACCATTCAACCAGACCTTGGAGAGATATCTAGCAAAAGTGGTGGAAACCAGGCAAAGGGATTGGGACAAGCACATCCAGCCGTTTCTTTTGTCATACCGAAGTGCAGTTCATGAGAGTACAACAGTCACTCCTGCCTTCGCGAATTTTGGAAGAGAATTGCGGTTGCCTGCAGACCTGATAACTGGCATTTCACCGGATTCTCCACGCAACGTTACAGATTATGCAAATGACTTGCGCTGTAAGATGGATGAAGTTCACCAACAACTCAGAGAATCGGGACAACTAATGTCTGAAAAGATGAAGACCCGATACGACCGGAAGTTTAATAATCTGGAATTTGAAGAAGGTTCACTAATTTGGTTACATAATCCAGTGCTTAGCAAAGGGAAGTCCCCAAAGTTGCAGGCGAAATGGGCCGTCCCATTTCGCCTGCAACTTTGGGGACCATACCGCGTTTGACCAAGATAAACGACGTCACTTACCGGATTCAAAAAGGGCAGAGAAGTGCTCCTAAAATTCATGTCGATCGACTGGCCCAATATTACGGGACTAATAATACTCGGGACGAGCATGTCTTAGGAGGGGGTAGTGTTACGCCGGTCGATTCTTAGAAAAACAGTAGCTACTAAAATGACGCAATACCTACAATTAAAGGAACATTCTGGAACACACTAGTAGAGCGTAGGTAGCTACAGAAGTTTCCAGAGCGCGCGGTAGGTATATACCTACGGGCGTGGCGACATCAAAGATGCCGCCGGCCTTAAGTACCTACAGGCGCGGCGCGGCGCGGCAACTCAAAGGTGCCGCCGACCTTGAAAGTTCAAAGACCTACCGACTACCACTAGTACATACGAGTAGTTATGAGTACATTCTTGAAACTTACGTCGCGGTATAAATAGGGTGCACATCGACTGCCTGGGACAGTACTGATTTGGCTGACGAAACGAAAAGATCAAAGTGATTCGAAGCAAGTATTCAGTGATAATTGATAAGAGTGTACAGTCAAGTTAAAGAGTGTTTGAGCGTTATTTGTTGGATTAATTTCTTTTTGGGCGCCGCGCCCGTAGGTACCTTAAGCCAGCGCCGCCTTTAATGTTGCCGCGTCGCGCTGCTTCCTTATGTACCTACTGCGTGCTCTAGAAACTTCTCGTAGGAACCTACGTGCCGCTGGTGTGTTCCGGAAGGTACCTACTGATTTTCTGAGAATCGACCGGCGTAACAATACTTTTTAGAGTGTGAGTTTTCAGTAGTCAGGTTTTAGTTATTGAACTTACTTTATATTTTATTACTGTAATTTTTCCGGACTATAATGTTGTATATGGTCACCGGGTAACGCTTTTCACTGCATAAATGTTAATGATAGGCGTATTGTATTGAATCGACCTAATCCTCTCACCTGAAATCACTAATCCTAGCTACGCCCATACTCTATATGATTATACTGAAACCATTCAGGACTCTGATAATGCCACATTATTAATCGAAAACCTTTGGAATGTTCTTACAAGTTCGCGAATGAAAGTGACCTGGGGTTTTAAGAAAATTAAAGGCCGTAATCTGTCTGATGCAGCCTGAATGTTATTGAGGTCATCGTGTCCACGAGCAATTTAGATAAGTAAGGGGTAAAACTCGCTAAGCATTATGCAAGGCATATTATACTTTAAGCCATCAAAACTATATTCATTTCTGAGACAATTTAACCGCATTTTACTTGAGTAATAGTAATCTAGCTATTGCCCGCGACTTCGTTCACACAACAGTTTTCTTAGCTTCTACTAAATGGGATTGGGTGCACCATACACTATCTAGTCAGAAAATGTTAGGCGATGAGGTAATAAATAATTTTAGTTATTTTCGCTTCTAAATGTCCGGAGTGTTTATCCAACAGTGAAAACATATTTTTGTAATTGGTTTCAAGTGATGAGGTTCGAAACAAATAAAACGACAGTAGAACAGACAGATTATTTTTAATGTATTAAGAGAAAGCCTTAAGAAGCTTATTTTCAGATAAGACCTGTTTTTTTAATATTTTCAGACTTTTTTGTTAATACTTTATTAAAAGTAATAAGTAGATATATATATGTACGAGCCGTTCTTATTCATTATTATACTAGCTGTACCCGCGGCTTTGCATGCTTGGTTTCTAGAATACAAGAATCCTATGTGTTATTCCAGAACCAAATGTACCAATATCACAAACTTCGTTTAGACCTCAAATGTGTTTTTCGATTGCTCGACTTCTTATCGTTGGATTGAGATACCAAGTACACCAGTATCTTTAAGTCAAACCTTAAGCTATTAGCAGTGAAAACTGCATCGCAATCGGTTCAATAGTTTTACGTGATGCGCGAACAAACAGACATACAGACGAAAAAATAGACAGACTAAGAAACAAAAGGAGCAATAGACATGATTTAAAAAAAGTTATATTCTTGTTCAGTAGCTTGATATAATTACCTTAGACCATTTTTCTTTATTACTGATCACTAATACCTAGGAAGATATGTGGAAAGGAATGGGCATTAATATCGATGGCGGTCACATCTCACACTTAAATTTACCGATGACATCGTCCTAATGGCAAAGTCACTACAAGACTTGCAAATTATGCTGACAAACCTAGATGATGCTTCTTGGCGCATCGGTCTCGGAATGAACATAGATAAGACCAAGATCATATTCGACGATCTCATTGACCTGGAACCGATTGCAGTTAATGGTGTGCCTCTTGAAGTTGTCCAGCAATATGTTTTCCTTCGGAAAATATTGCAAATGGGTAATAACAACTTTGAGAAGGAAGCCAATAGAAGAATTCAGCTGAGTTGGGCAGCATTTGGCAAGCTTCATCAAGTTTTCTCGTCGTCCATACCACATTGCCTGAAGACAAAAGTCTTCAATCAGTGCATCCTACCAGTCATGTCCTACGGAGCCGAATCGTGGACACTCACGGTCAAACTAGTACACAAATTTAAGGTGCTTTGTAGAGAGCTTTGGAGAGAGCTATGTTTGGAGTTTCTCTGAAGGACAAGATTCGTAATGAAGATATCTGACAGAGAACCAAGGTAACCGACATAGGTCTAAGAATAAGCAAGCTAAAGTGGCATTGGGCTAGTCACATTTCCCGAAGAACCGATAACCGTTGGAGTAGACGAGTTCTCGAGTAGAGACCACGTCAAGATAAACGTGTAGTATGCACTGTGGCCAGATGGAGTGAAGAATTGCGAAAAGCGGCAGGCAGAAATAGATGAGAAGAGCTGAGGGAACCCAGCTCAATTCTTCTGTTGGCTGCCTTCCCAAAGTTGATCTTACCTAATTGCAATATTTGCCCTGGTGTGTTCAAGTCAAGAGTGAATAGGTATCTACTAGGCAAGCGTGCTACACCTTCGACGACGTCGTTGCTTTCCATCAGGTGAGATCGTGGTCAAACGATTGCCGATCGTGGTATAAACCGTTACAAAAAAAAGAAAAAAGGTAATCATATTTTCGGACAACTTTAAGAGGTACACCATTGACTGCAATCGGTTCCGGGTCAACAAAATAGTTATATATGATCTTGGTCTTATGTATGTTCATTCAGAGACAGATGCGTCGAGAAGAATCATCCAGAATTATTTGCAAGTCTTGCAGTGACTCCGCCATTAGGACTATATCATCGACAAACCGTAAGTGTGAGATGTTCTCGCCATTGATATTAATACCCATTTCTTTCCAGCGTCTTTAACATATTTTTTAAGGCATTAGTGAACAGTTTCAGTGATATAACATCTCCTTATTTCACTCCCCTGTGTAGATATGCTTCGACTGCTGGTTTTTACTTGGACACTCATAGTCGCTGCGTCATACAAAAACTTCAGCACTTCGATATATTGCCAGTCCACTTGAAAACTCTGCAAAGACTCCAGAACCACCCAGGTTTCAACGGAGTCAAAGGCCTTCTCATAGTTCACAAAAACAAGACACGGACTGGTTATAATCCTCAGACTTCTATATAACCTGCCTCATTGTGTGTATATGGTCTATAAGGTGCTAAATCCTCCGCGAAATCCAGCCTGATCCGGAGGCTGAAATTCGTCGAGTCTTCTTGCGAAACCATTTGAGATGACCCTGGAAAGTAATTTATAGATATGGCTCAAGAGTGAAATAGGTTGGTAGTTCTGTAAAAGTGTTTAATCCTCATTTTTAAAGAAGAGTACTACCAAACTCCTATTCCACGCCTCTGGAGTTCTCCCATTGCTGAAAACGGTGCTAAATAACTCCTAAAGCCCATACTACGGTATGGGTTTCCCCCCCACTTTCAAGAGTTCTGAAGTTATACCATCCTCACCGGTGGCCTTTACATTTTTAAGTTGTTCACAATCTCGTCTAGGCTGACGTCGGGCAGTCCGTCAGTGTATTGGCGGGTCAATATTGCGCGGGAATCCTCTGTGCCGGGTTTGGGTCTATAAGCATGCGATTCGTACGATCGGCCATAGAAGTATATGATTCCAGAAAGAATCCCCGGCTTAGAAACGATGGTTGTGCCATTATTGGTCTTGAGCTACGTCAGATGGTATCTACTCAATTGCTTGGCGAAGACTTTTGACCCCCGATTTTGCCCCATTGCCTTTTATATCACGCGTGTACTGTGTGCTCAACACCGGAGTCCACGTCGCACCAGTTTACTGATCTCCTTATTGAGCTCCTTTCTTTTTGACGGTGCGGCTTGCTGTTACTCTCACCGTTTGTCCATAAGACGAAGAGTCTCATCTGCGGTTTTAGACTTCGTTCCCGTACGCTGCAGCTGACAAAATTTTGTGCCTTCTAGGGATGTTGTTCTAGGGACTCCCAAAACTTTTTGGAGTTCCTCATCCATGACCTTTGTGGTTTCAAAGGAAGCGAATTGATTTTTCAAAAATTTGAACTGTTCTGATCCAACAGTCACCTAGTCGGAGCGTAGAGTTCACCAGAACTTCGGATAAGGCGGCCATCACTTCTGATATTGAACCTGCTGGCTGCCGATCGTACTATTTTTTAAATTTATTTTCATTTGTGCGTGTTTTTTTTGGTGTAATAAAGTATCATATATCTATCTCTCACTGATAAATCTCTGAATAAGTGCTTATTGTCCATCATGATGATTGATGAAGTCAATCTCATTTTTGGTCACAGTGTCGGGGCTTTGCCAAGTCCAGTTCCTCTGGGGCTGCTTCTTGAAGAATGAATTCATCAAAAAGAAGCCCTCATGTTCCAAAAACTTAACTAGCATTTGCCCCCTGTGATTCCCGTCTCCATTGCCGTGTGAACCCTATTTTCAATTCACTGCAAGTCTATACACCCACTTTGGCGTTAAAGTTTACCACGATAACGTTGTAGTGGGCCCTTGTGGTGTTACGTAGAGCCAAGGATTATGTTATCAAACCTATATTCTTCCTCATCGTCTAAGTGTGCCGAAATTGGTGATCTGTACGATCTTAAGGCTATACATTTCCTACTCTACCCTGGTCGACACACTAGATATTTCTACATCATTATCAATAAGGACCTGATTGACGAGAAACCCCATGCTACCCTGAGACTGCTCATCGCCCTCCCGAAAGTAGAACAGTTGGCCCGATTCCAGGGTAATTGTGTCCTCGCCCTCTCTTTGAACTTAACCCTAGAATACCTACCATCATATCTTTGGGTGGCCACCTGATCTTTGTAAGCTCCGTCTCAAATTGCGCCGTGTGTTCATCAAGCCTAATCGTTCGTCTGCTGTACATAACCAGGGTCAGTTGTTTTCGCTCCAGCCTCGAGGTTCGATCGCGTTTTGTTTTGAGTGGCCTACGGTTGCCTGGGCATATCCATCCATGTTCCATGTTAGGCATATTTATGCCTAACATGGAACGCTCCACGGCCCGTTGTGTGACTCGCATCTTGTGCACAGTTTCCTTGCTGAGCGTCCATGTTTCGGCATCATAATTGTGGGCAAGACACATTGTTTGTATAGACGGGTCCTTAGACATTGCGGTATTGCAGCTCATCCGAGCTGAATGCGTCTATTGATCTCCAGGTGTCTATGCTCTCTGCCAAAAGATAAATAATGTCCAAGATAAATATAGCGATTGACCATAGCTGGTGGTTCACTCCCAACCTCAATAGTTGGTGGTGCTCCACCAGAAATAGTCATCCTTCGTCTTGGACAGGTTCATCTTAAGGCACACCTTGAGAGAAGCATGCTAAAGTTTTTGCAACATCACCTGGAGATCTGGCATAGTTTCACTGATTAAAACCAGGTCATCGGCAAAAAGAAGGTACGACAAATAGACACCATTTATTGAGACACCTTTTTGTTGCCAATGGAGCAATTTAAGGACGTCCTCTGCTGTAATACCCCCAAGCTATTTACTGCTGTAAATAGCTTGGATGATATGGTGCTACCTTGACGCACGCCTCGCTTTATAGGGATGTAATTTGCATTATAACCAAAAAAAAATTTTAATCTAGATAGATAGTCCCCGTTTTAGGGCTAACGTAAAACTAATTACGTGTAACGGTGGAGCTCAAAGAATAAGATGATTAGCTCGCTTCATTAGGTAGAGGTTAGTAACTTAACAACGTCCATCTATACTTATAATAAAGCAGTGGGTATCTAAAAGTCTGTACAAAACAAATAAATAAAAACAAATGGTTTAAGGGATTTAAAATAAGCTACAACAATATAACAATTTTATAATCGCGTCAGTCTGTTTGCGTATCTATCGAAAACTATTGCACTGATTATGATACAGTTTTCACTGTTGGACAGCTTAGATTTTGACTTAAAAACTGGTGTAGTTGTATTCTCAATGCGATTAATAGAATCCGAGAAATCCGATTAATAGTATTGAAACATAAGTGGAGATCATCTTCGTAGTGTCACTTATCAACAGTTCTGACCGTAACTCACGTTTGACTACCTACTTGCTTACTCAGATTTACAAGGCAAAATTCAAAAGTAAAATAATTAAATACTGACTTTAGCCTTCATTAATTCAACTCATTGAATTTCAATCCCATCTTTGGAATTGAATATTTCAATGAAGCCGAATTATTCACCGGTTATCAAAGACCATACCGATGTTCAATCAAGAAAGTTATGCGTTTCCAGTCCTTGAAACTAAAGTCCACGTAAAGTTTGACTTAACCTTGATTCCAATATCAATTTGTCAAGTCAGTTAATACTTAGCTACAGCGAAATGTTGGTTCCGGGAAGATTATCATTATTTAAATACTAGCTGTGCCTGCGGCTTCGCTCGCGTGGTCATTTCTCTAGGTTAAAAGTACTATATGTGCTATTCCAAGACTGAATTACCTACCCATATAACAACAATTTGATAAAAAATCCTTCAGCCATCATAAAGTTTTTTATCGTTTGCTCGGCTTCTACTCATCGGTTTGAAATACCAAGTACACCAGTTTTTAAGTCTAACCCTAAGCTATCCAACTAACTAGCATCGCAATCTGTCTAGTAGTTTTTTCATGATGCGCGAACAAACATACAGACATGATTTAAAAAAAGCTACTGAAATTTTTCTTGTTCAGTAGCTTATTTTAAGTACCTTAGACCATTTTTTTCATTATCTTCTTTGAACAGACTTTGTTCAGATAGATAGATAGATAGATATAGATAGAAGGTAGACATGGGGGAGATGGAAGTGAGGTCAAAATGAGATGTCATTATGGATGAGAACATTTCAAAGCTATATTTTGTTTGAATGTTGGATTCGTTTTTTTTTTTAGTTTTAATACAAAACGTCAAACAAGACAAGTTCAAAAACTAAAACCCGGGTAAAAAATCGGGTAAAAAATCAAATCGATTTATACATTGTTTGTCAAAATCGATCATAACCCAGGCTTTCCTTCGCCGTAGCAAGGAAAAAAAGATTCATATCTTCAAAATTGTTTGATTGTCGTATGAGATAATGCTGCCCTCTAGTGTCAATTTGTCAGGCTGCGCGAGGGCCTTAGACATGGCTTAACGACTGCTATTAATCATTAAAAGCCGGAACCGACAGCTTAACGTGCCCTCCGAAGCACGGAAATTGGCTCATAACTTAGGAAAGTCATTGGTGATAGCCGAAAATAGGTCCCTGTATCGTTGGATTCTAACGCACATTATTATACTGCTAGGCTACTATCACTTAATTGCGCTTAAATTTCAACAACTAGAAATAATTCAATTTAAAGTTACTCAAACGTCTAATCGACAATTAAGACAAAATATTACTTTATATTTAACACAGAGAGTTCTATTTCAATAGTGAATTAACGTTTATTATGTCGCGTAAATCAGTTTACGCACGTATTCGAATAATTCTGGAGTCTAATATCGTCCGTAATTGGGACAAACTTTACACTGCCTCTGTAATGGGATCCTGCGAAACGAGCCTGCTCAGTAACCGTGGGACGCCAACTAAAGCCTTGCTTTACCAACATTAAATTTAATCAGTGGTTAAGTAGTGGTTATTGCATTTAAGTTTACTTTCATATTGACCTTTTTGACGATTAAAATTGATGAACTAGGAGTTTTTCTTTTGTGTATTGGGTTCGTTTTATTGTGAGCAAGCTTTCGCCCGCGACTGTGCGGACTACAGTCTATCGCGAAAAAAGCATTCTATGTATGGATATTAAAAACCAACTCAAAAGTATAGTACTCTTGAGGCTTTTTGATAGACTTGTTCTTATTTCGTTTCCAAGGCAACGTCCATTCCTTATAGCAAGTAATCGTCATTTTCCAGTTTGCCCTTGGCAACATACCATTTTCCGGTATAAAAAGTATCCTATGTTGGTTTCTATATTGTACAGTACCTATTTGCAAAGTTTCATCAAAATCGGATCAGCCGTGTTGGCTTGAAAGCTCCCCAAACAAACATACAGACAACTTTTCACTTTTATATATTGGTGAGGATATCAGTTTACTATATGAATGATTCCGGCGTCTAATGTCGTCACCGAAAGGACCCGGTAACTAAAGCATGACTAGCCAATAGTTAGTAGGCTGATTTTGAATTGAACGTATTCAATGACAAACTTTGTACAAGCATAGGGACGTTTTTCACACTTATGATAATAGTGAATTACCTTTCGTTCTTGCTTCTAATATCGCAGTAATAAGGACAAACTTCACATTGCTCTGGATCCGATAAATCAAACCTCCTCAATAATCGAGACGACGCGACCCACTAAAGCCTGGTTTAATCAGTGATTAAATTCTTTCTCTTGTCAAATGTGAATTAAAGTTTAATTTGTCGCTTAAACTGATTTACGAATTAATCCGGCGTCTAATATGAGACTTTATCAATGTAAAATGTGGGCGTACCAGAAGGAGACAAAATATCGTTTAAACTTGTTATACTGTAGGCCTTCCTTATATTGCTCTATTGTGAGAAAAAATGTATAATAATGAATGGTCTTACAAGAGTGTCTGTCACCTAATAACACCTTCATTTTACCAGCGATCTGATGCCGTATCTTCAGGCAAAGTTTACAAGACCTCATGGTTTTATCTAGGTTGGCCTTGAGTTGAACATGTCTTGGATGATCACTTATCTTGTGGAACAAGTCATAACCAACTGTTGAGGTTAAGAGTGAAAAGCTAGAGATGGTAAGACGCTTTGGACATTGTCTATCTTTTGACCATACCAGTAATCTAGACGTTAATAAAAGCATTTAGCTGGGATGGACTGCCATATGCAAACTCGACGACGAGAACCCAACCGTCTTACCCACTACACCGCACGGTATGACAACATGGACGCACACCAAGGAACTGTATTAAAGATGTAAGTCACAATAAACCACAGAGCCTAACTTTAAGGCATCAGCAGAGATCGAAATACAGAGATAAAAAAAGAACTAACCATGATAGCATGTGATCTTGTATAATTAAAGTCCAGTAGGGATGGATACTACGTCGTGACGAAAGGTCTCTGACAGATTGGTGGGTACGCGAGGGAAAGTGCAGCCGTGGAAGACCAGTGCAATGATGTGATGGGTCATGAGACTGTGGGTACGAAAACATGGCAAAGATTCACGAAGATTCGCAAAGACAGGAACTTAAATGGGTAGAAGATTATGTTCTGCAGTGGGTGGAATTCATTTCCATTTTCCTACAGGGTTCCATGAAGTCTTAAATTATACAAGACCAAACAAAAATAAGATAAAAGTTTTTTAGACAACAAAGTCAAATAACTAGCTTAAAAGCAAAAAAAAAACTGCCCTGCCAAAAAAGAGCTTTTGCTAATAAATTATATACTGTTGGAATGTGCTTATTAATTTGATACCCATATTGTAAATTTCAAAGATAATATTTTTTCGAGTTTGGTAATGAATGCCATCCTGCCGCCATATTTTATGTTTTCAAAAATATATATAGCCTATGTTACTCGGGGGGATCTAACGATACCCCATACGTCTAAATCTTTTTAGGCAATTAAAAGTTATTGTGGAATAAACAAACTCACATACAAACATACATACATACATACATACATACATACATACATACATGAATGATAATAAAAACAATACTCTTGTTTTGGGGCAGTCATGTTAAAATACACTATTTTAACACAAATGTAAAAACAAAACGTCATGTAACAAATCAGAATTCCAAAGATTCTTCACAGATCAAGGTCTCCATCCAGACGGACAAAAGGTATTCAAAAAACAAAATCCCACGACATAGTTTTCCATGAAGCACCTGCTTGAAGAGTTTGCGCGTCCTATTTACCTTGTTTACTGAACAATCCCGAGACTCCGTCGGTAAATAATTAATGAAGATCCAATTGAAAATTCAACCCTATTCTCGACATATTTGTCTCGGAAGTATCCGTGGTACGTGAGACGCGAAAGGAATCTATGATGGAAACCCTACCGCAAGGGAATGAGGGAATGACTAATGAAATTCTCCACAAACGACGCCCATTCTCTTAATGCGTTCTGTTGAGGCGCGAACACACTGGCGGCGAAAAAAACAAAAACGAATGATGGCGCATTCGCGGCTGACGGTCACGGAATGCTAACATATCATATGACCTTAGCCTCTATTTTCACCACCATATGAAAATTATTATCTAACAGATAAGTCGTGAATAAAGCTTTATATAATTCACGAATGAAATGTAACTCGGTAAGCATTCTAACTCAATTTAGGTACCTACTCGATACTAATTAAAACACGAATCATAATGCTAGTTTTCCCTCAATTATTGGTAAGCTGATACATCTATTCAGTCTTTTATGTAAAACCCGTAATATTAATTCATAGGTATCCACCTACCTGTTACCTGGTACCTTGGTAACCTGGTCCAGTATGCTGGTAGGTACCTACATTGATTATGATTTCAAAAGTTATCTAGTTATTTTTTGACAAGAGTTGGTGAAACATAGTCAGGAGTTGTAATATCTTGCCCCTATGGCATTTTGGCAGATGTGGCCTAACCAAATATTTTACGGTTTTTTTTCTTTTCAGTGAGCAAAGTGAATTCTTTGTGTGACGAGCGTGTTTTGTTGACGATATTGTTTGAAGAAAAAATATTATTATAATACGAAACATGGCAGGAACACTATTATTAGGGTTGAAACACTGAAGACGAAACTTGGTAAATGTGGGTGTTTGATAATGCATTTATCCTTTCGCTGTATGGTTATGGAATGGGCTGATAGTTATGCTGTTTATTACAGATTCTCATACTTTCAAATGAAAGTTGGTACAAAGGATGAGTTCTATGCAGTAAACATATGAAGCACGTTATATTCGTAGCTTGTAGCTTTCACCCTTTGTAGCGAAAACGTGATTTAATTCAATTAATATATACCTTTCATTCCCAAAGCCTAGACTAACTTCAGCCTAAGTCTGTCTAATTAAATATACACAAAATAATTCATGCAAATCTTCCTTGACCTGGCTTTGTCGGTCCCCCGCCTTAGGATGTTTACGGCTTTTCTCGCATCTTTGCAAAACGGAATATATAGATAGATACCTATGTTATGTCATGTAATTTCATTTGCTGCCATTTGGTTCGGCAGGCGATCTCACACCCAGTTCATAAATTTTAATGAATGTGAAAGCATTCGAACCAAAACATGTTTTGTATAAATGCAAAAAACATGATCCCGTCTAAAACATTACATAATAAATGTCAATTGAAATTAGGTTCAAAGAGATTGAAATTATTGATCAATCGAGTTGTGAAAGCCGTGAACAAAATAGTACAGTCCTTTTTAAAATCAAATAGATTTGATATTCTGAATATTTAAAAAGTTGTTTAAATAAACTAGACAGCAGTGGTCTACTATTCCCCACCCAACTTTGGCCGGTATGAAAGCACCTACCGGATAATTCACAGGTATAATAATTGAGGTCGTGAATATCCAAAGGTCGTTAATATCTGAATATTTAAGGTATCGATTGTTCCGCTCCTTCGAATTGTTAAACTGAAGAACCTAACTAAATATGTATCGTTTGTTTTGACAAGTGGTTGAATTGAATTTTCAATGTTTCTATTATTTGAAGAATTTATTACGTTACCTTCGGTGCTCCAATATACGCCTCATACAAAAGGCAATTAAGCAGGACCGAGGGTTCAAGGTTTTCGTGCAGCAAGTTAGGAGAAGTCATCTGACAAAGCTAAAAACAGCTGATGGCAAAACTGTTTTGTCACAACCAGATATTCTCATGGATTATATGGCTGATTATATACTCGAAATACATGCTTCTCTACAGAAAAACCCTCGCGAGGATTCAAGAACCATACTAACCCGCCACTACACCGATGAGCTGCCAGATGTCAGCCTGGATGAGGTGGAGATGGCCTTCAGACAACTGAAGAACGGGAAAACCCCTGGTGACGATGGTATTATCCCTGAGCTTATAAAGGCAGAAGTTACTCCAGTCCTTAGAGAGCTACAGGTTTTATTTAATTCCATCATCAACTGTGGGAGAACCCTAGAGGCGTGGAACATGATACTGTGGTGATACTATTCTTTAAGAAAAGGGATAAAACCTTGCTCAAGAATTATAGACCTATCTTATTTCTGTGTCACGTTTATTTATAAGTTGCTCTCTACGGTCATAACCAATCATCCCGCGCGTAGATTTTACGAATTCCAGCCACCCGAGTAGGCCGGGTTCCGCAGAGGATATGGCACATATACCACATTCACACAGTGCGCCAAATTATGCAGACGTCAAAAGAGTATAATCTGCCGCTGTCTGGCTTTTGAGAACTACGAAAAGGTCATTGACTCCATCGAGAACTGGTCGGTTCTGAACTCTTTGCGATGCCAAGTCGACTGGCGATATATTCAAATGTTGCGATGCCTGTATGACGCTGCTATGATGTCCGTCTAAGTCCGGACTGGCAAACTGAAAAAAAAAACAATTGCTCAGGGGATTACGATATGTCATGTCCCCTTAACTGCTTAGCAACGCAATGGAGGTTTTTTGTTTTTTTTTATTACGGTCTAGGCAATCGTTTCACTACGATCTCACCTCATGGAAAGAGATGATGTGGTCGAAGGTGTAGCACGCTTGCCTAGTAGATACCTATTCACTCTTAACTTGAACACACCAGGGTTATATATTACCGGAAACACTGACGAGGGCAGAGCATTCCACTCCATAGAAGTTCTTATAATAAATGAAGAAGCGTAACGTTTCGTTCTTGTGCGAGGTATTTCAACCATAAAAGGATGGCGCTGATTTGTTCAAGATGTTGGACTGGAATAGAATGGGCATCAACATATGCGGCGAATATATCTCACACTTGAGATTCACAGACGATATCGTCCTTATGGCGGAGTCACTGCAGGAGTTGCAACAAATGCTGACCAGCTTTGCAGATGCCTACCGACATATTGGCCTCCGCATGAATATTGAGAAAACAAAATTGATGATATATGAACACATTACACCGGAGTCAATAGTAGGCAGTAGCATGCCTCTTAAATTTGTGCCGGAGTATGCCTGTCTAGGTAAAACTCTTATTTTGGGCAGAACATCACATAGTGTCTAAAGACAAAAGTCTTTAGCCAGAGCGTCCTACCTGTAATTACATACGGAGCCGAAACATCGACACTGATTGAGATTGGTCCACTTTAAGGTCGCTCCGCGAGCTATAGAACGGGCTATGCTTAAAGTTTCTCTAAGGAATTGCATCCGAAATGAGGTGATAATCGGTGGTGTAGACGAGTTCTTGAGTGGAGACCTAAACATAATAGGCAAGCGTTGTGTAAGTGGCCCTCCAGACAGATGGAGCGACGATTTACGCAATGTAGCTGGCACCAATTAAATGAGCAGAGCTCAGTGGTGAACATTAGGAGAGGCCTATGTCCAGCAATGGACTAATGCAGATGATGATGATGATGATGATTTTGCAGTTTTATTATACATATTTGTGTACTGTGTTGTAATTGTGTATTGGTAGTACTAATATGTATATAAGGTATTCTCATATTCTGTGATATGAGGTCTATGACCTTGTCAATTACAGTGATAGCAGTTGGCGTAAGACGCCCTGTGGCCACGTGGAGTGAAGACCTTCGAAATGCGGCAGACATAAACTGCATGGGGAAAGCTGAAAACCGAGCTTAGTGCCTTGCATTAGGAGAGGCTTACGTCCTGCAGTGTACAAGTATAGGCTGATGATGATGACCTTGATGATTTTGCTTTTAGCCTGTTTTTCATTAAAAGAAATCATCAAGTTACATAAATGCAATCAATCAACCATAATTTATTGTAAACAATACATGTGGGAGTATCGTGATATCTTTACTTTTCGGTTTTCTTTTTATTTTGATTATATTCAATTTATAACGCAAACACACTATTGGCACAAAGGCAGCGATTTTCTGCATCGCCTTCTGCGTTTCCACTTCATTATACTAGGAAGTTATGTCCGGGAGGGAACTGTTCTTAGTTTTGTATTGTGAAATAAAATTTATTAAAAATTGGTGGTGTTGCCCGCGCGGTAATTTTTCTGGGATTTATGGATCCTGTGTTATTCTAATATAGCTCATAAGCTCACAAGTTCGATATGTTGTTGGAGTGACATGTCAGAGATTTGTTCGATAGTCCAGTAGAGCGACAGTCAATAGGTACAGTCTAGTAAGGAAACTGGTACGAGACGATTCATCTTTAGGTATAACAATGAGTATAATTATTTTGTGAAACCTATATGGAAAAGTAAACAAAAATATATTATTTTTGAAAAGAGAAAAATAAAATAAAAATATGTATGATACGGAATAGGAATCTAAAAGAAAATGCCTACAAGAAGAGGAAACCAAGAAACAAAAATAAACTGTTAAAAGTTAAATATGAACCTGTTAACTTATTATGAAATAGCTGAACCCGTGGTTTCGCATGCGTAGTCATTTATTATAGGTTAAAAGGACCCTATATTGGTTGGTATATTGGTGTTTCAGGACCTAAAACACCAATATACCACATTTAATTAAAATTCCTTCAGCCATTACAAAGTTTTTATAGATTGCTCAGCTTCTACTCATCTGATTGAGATACCAAGTACCCCAGTCAAACCCTAAGCTATCCAATAGTGAAAACCGCATTGCAATCGCTCCAGTAGTTTTTACGTGATGCGCGAACAAACAGACTCGATTTAAAAAAATGTTATGTTCTTGTTCTAATTTTAAATGTTATGTTAGTAGCTTATTTTAAGTACACTAGAATAGGTATTTTTTTTTATTATATTTTTTGTACAGACTTTATCGTTCTTATTGCTTAATTATAAGTAGAGATGTGCACGGAAAAACAATCGAATATCAAACGAAAACTTTAGGAAAATCATCAAAGTTACTTGAAACATGCACGTGTTTGGCAACACGGCTCTTCATAAGATGTCGGTTTGTTTCATCGCCACATGCCGCGGATCTAGAATTTATGGAAGGTGAACTTTTCTGTAAACTTTGGCAGTTTGGGACTAGTTTTACATCGGCGGGGACACCAGGAAAAGTTTCAAGTATGCACGTGATTTAAATTGAAAGTCCAGAGTGACTTACCGTAACTTACAAACAGTGAACAGGAAGACCACACTGCCTCATAAGAATTAAACTGGGTTGCATCAATGATGTTATATATAAACTGAGGTAGATACGTTGTACTCCGCTCTGCGTGGCAAAGCAAACACAAGCTAATTAGCTTGTGTCGACTTAGTTCCAGACAGAGACAGCATTCTGTCTCTGTCTGGGACAGACAGAGTGGCAACGGCGCAACACGTAAATACACGCGACTTCCGAAACATGAAAAATTAATCAAAAATGCCATCTTGTGTATTTAGGAAGCGCACTACATACACTGGGACTACTTTGAAAGGCAGGAAGGATGTGTTTTTTCATTTTTATTTACGATATTGAAAATGGAAAATAATAAATTTCATTTTACTCAAATCAACTGTTGCGTTGCTGCCGCTGCGTCACTACACGAACGAGACAAGTAGCGGGTTACGTGTAAGAGCGACAGAGAAAACGCGATAATGGCGCGCAGCGTATGATGCTAGAGGATGTTGGGGCTCACCAACGGCTGGCGATCTTCAGTCCGAGCTCCGACCCGTAAAGGCCACGGCTGAAGATCTTCAGTCGCGAATTCTAGCGGAGTTGCAACCCTATTTGTATTGGATTAGGATAGAGTATAGTATTTGTGTTACATATATTTGAAAACAACTTGAAACGAGCGATTTTAGTCCCAATCGTTTTTTTTGTGAGTTCCGTTTGTCCTAGCGAGTTCATCGACCGCGTAATGAGTCATTTTTTGAGTTGTTTTTAGTGATTTATGGCTTATAATTTTGTGTTATTACGTCTAATAATACTGTTACTGTTACTGTTGTGTACTCCTTACAGTTAATATTAAAATAATTAAGTGTTTAGTGTCCCGCGAGTGACGATTGTCACAAAGTGCCTTTTGTCACTTTGGCGGGAAAATGTTAACGTGAGTATCATTACTATATATGTATATTTTTGATAGTTTAATAGTTTTTCGATGTTTATTGTTTTAGCTATAAAATGATAATGTAATTTATTCTATATGCAATTCACAAAAAAATAAAGTTTTACGCGCGGCTTTCAAGTGTCCGGCGAACATACGGGTGTTCTCCGGGATATATAGACCTATTATTACGAAAGTATATGTTTTATCAAAAAAATGATTTTATTCTCATCTTGAATAAACACTTGTATCTATTTTGCCCCAAATTACTCCAGCTGCTAGCCGACGTGACGTCACAGGCCATCATCGGCGGTGATTAGCGATCAGACGCACACTGCAACCAGGCCCCTCTTTCCCATTGGGCACTCTGGGCACATGCCCAGGGCCCCGCGACCGATAGGGGCCCCCTACTTCCTGCCAGTTCACCAAATATATTTATTATCGAAAAACATTACTGCCCAAAAAATTGGTGTAGGTAATGTTTTAAGGGTGCATGTATGTAGGTATGTGAGTTTCTTTATTTCACCATAACTTTTAAATGCCTGAACTGATATTGATATTTATGGGTTATCGTTAGAATACTTACATCATCCCCATCTATGAAAAAAATAGGCAATAAGTTTTTGAAAAGTTCCTTTTTTCAGGGCAGTCATGTATTTTCTCAAACTTTGACGATTTACTATTTATTACGAAAAAACAAACTATAATGACTGACTACAATACCTACCTGCTTAGTAGATTTTGGATGCGCGTAGCTACAAAAATGAAACGTTGTCTGTTTGGGGAGCTTTCATGCTAAAAGGGCTCATCCTATTTTGATGAAACATTGTAAATAGGTACTGTACAATATATATAGATACCAACACAGGATACTTTTTAGCCCGGAAAATGTCACGTCAAAACTGTCGGAATTAAGTTGTCACGGGAAAACTGGGAGAGATCAATAACTCGCTGTTAGGAACGAAATGGTATGTGCCGTGGAAACGAAATAATAACAAGACTGTCAAAAATCTTCAAGAGCGTTGGTGCTATACTTTAACATTGGTTTTTAATATCCTAGATGAACATAGGATGCTTTTTTGCTATAAAATGTAGTCCACGCGGACAAAGTAGTGGGCAAAAGCTATTAATATAATATAATCCACAAAATTATCTCTTAGCATTCACAGGTTAGTGCCTAAAAAACAATATTGATTGAAGAGGTTCCTACCCTTCTAGCTTTGAGATGGACAAAATAGTTAATCACTTCTTTAAAATCTATATTTTTGAGCATATAACATTATGGACATCAGCGACAAACTGGTTAATCTCTCTTGAAGCATTGTACTTCTTAATTCATATTAATTATTTTTTTATTAAATTTTACAACTTTAATTTGGAAACGGAGCGTTCTCCACTGCAGTTAGTTACCATAATGCTTAATAAGATTCTCAATGCGATTGCTACATTTGGAAATGTGTCTTAAATTTTGTTTGCTTTCAAAAGATTATGTGATTTTAATATACTATTAGTTCTTTCATTTCCACTATGAACAATTTTCAAGTATTCTATTAAGTACGGCAGATCTACTGTAATTAGTGTATCTGGCAACGCTGAATACAGGGAAAATCCCGATCATCGGTCGGTTTATTTAAGTCGGCCGGTCACGGGTTACCTATGGATCCTGCCAGCAGATCTTAGCGTTGTCTGTTGTTGAAAACTAGAACCTTAATCCGTTAACAATTAATAATCCGAAAAAAATATATGCAAAGTATTTTTATTTAATTTATAAAAAATATATAATACATAATTAAGTATTGGTTTATTAAAGATTGCACACATTTTTTTTAATAAAAATTGGTGTAGTAAATTAATCCTTATTTCATAAATTTCCCATGGATAAGTTTCTGCACAAAAACATTTCTAATGATATATATTTTTTGTTTTCTTAATTAAATTTTCATTTGTATTTTTTTATATAAAACATGCAAATAATTGATGAAATGTTAAATTTTAAACATAACTTAAAAAAACATTTGATTCAATTTAATATGTACTTTCTCAATTAAAAAGGCTACTTCAAACTTCGTTCGCCCGTAACTCTTGATGAAAGACAAAAAAAACTATGAAATTCTATTTCACTGATAATGTTTCTATAAAACGGTGTTCTTAGTATACCGTTAAATTCTATTTTTATATATTTAAATTTATCTAAACATGCTGAAATCAGAAAACATGATTTTCGGGCGAGAATAGAGTAGCTACGCGCATCCAAAATCTAATGAGCAAGTAGGTATTGTAGTCAGTCATTATCGTTTGTTTTTTCGTAATAAATACGAAAAAATAAAATATAATAAAAATAAATCGTCAAAGTATGAGAAAATACACAGCTGCCCTGATAAAAAGGAACTTTTCAAAAAAATAATTGCCTATTTCTCTCATAGATGGGGATGATGTAAGTATTCTAACTACGAGAATACCCCATAAATATCAATATCACTTCAGGCATTTAAAAGTTATGGTGGAATAAAGAAACTTGAAAGACAATTGCTACTGCTTAGGTTTTTTAGAAGTTGTCTTTTAAACATCTTCATTTTAGTACCTCACTCGATAGGTTTTGGCAATATTTCATTCCGTCGGAAATACAATATGGCAGCTGTAAGCCGCTATATTAGTTTTCTTGACATTTCATGTATGTTATAGCAGTCTCGTGACTAAAACGAATCCGATGATACCTCATTTATCAAAATCCGTCAAGCCGTTTAGGCTGTAGGATGCGCTTAAGAAACGTACAAACAAACAAACATACATGTATGTATACAACCCAAACTCACAACTCTTCTCAGTCGGGAAAAATAAATCTAGAACTTTGTTTATCTACTTTCTTTGTATATTCTAATAAAATAATGCTCTGTCAAGATCATAGAGGCCCCATTATCCTAATGTGCCCAGGGCCTCCGATAGGTTAAAGACGGCCCTGACTGCAACCCACTGTAACTGAGAATATATGTTTATCTCTTTCTGACGACGCGGTTCTGTATATATCTGTTATCTTTTAGCCTCTTCAGTGATGCAAATATAGTTGCTAAAGTTCTATGTAAGTAACTATAGTAAAATTTCGCCGTATTTTTAGTGTTTTAAAATGGGTATGACGTCTCTATTGGTAAAATCTCATCGGGTTGCATCACATTTTTAAAAGCTTTTTAACTTCACTTGAATGTTCTATGTCCTGGAATTTTGCAATCAATATTTCACCCACTTCTAATGACACTATCGGGCTGAAATTTGGCACACACGTTTGGTTCTCGTGAAATTACATGGCTACTGCATTTTTATATTATACTTATTATCTGACAAACAGACACGTATCTATACGGTTCAAGATCGGGCTTAGGTACGAGTAAACTTAGTGTCGGATTTCAAACTTTCATTCAGACAACCTGCGTATAGAAGCTGATAATAATTTGATGTCGAGCAAAACTCTCTGTAATAATATAAAAAACCTAACTAACGGATAATTAAAACCCTTCCAATACCAGGCCATGCGATCTGTCGCATTTTACATTGTTTTTCTAAAAGAAGTTTTAAACTGATGGTCACTAACACTCTAATATTATAAAGGGGATATTTACCATGTATATCTTTTGTTTTGAATTTCCGATATTTCGGCACTGTTGCAAGCCGTTTTTTGGTAACGACACTACCAGCCGCACTACCAGGGAGGATTTTGTAGCACCATGCCTACCACTTCCTGTGATGCTCACTATAGCAGTTGACTTTTCTATATTGTCAAGAAATCAGTAGCACAAAATAAATGGTAACAGAAGAAGTAAATGCGGGTAAGTGTTAATTTCTTAGCAGATAAACCGATCTACCCTCTTCTTTCTCTTTTTTGTTATTGGCAATGTTACCACTGTTTACAATATCACTTCCAACTCGATTCATATCTCGACAAAACTCAAAACAAAAGATATACATGGTAAATATCCCACTTATAATGTTAAGTTTGGTGTTTATACACTGTATAAGTATTAAAGGGCACTTTTTTACCCAAGAGGTATGTTAGATATCTTGTAAACAACTTACAACTTGATTGAAGACGCGTTGTATCATCGTGATCAAACTATAGGGAGGTGAAGTTGCCGTGACAGGGTAAACTCTGTACCCCATTGTATTATATTCTATTCGGAGTTTTTGTTAGGTGTACCTTATATAGTAAGATTTTTGTTGTATAACAATGGATTTAGTAGATATATTTGTACATGTAGGTACTCTTCTAAGAAAAACGTTCTGAGGTAAAAACATCTAGTGAACGAACTAAAAAGAGCTATCATGTATAGAAGTAAAAATTTCTAGAAACGTTGATAAAATATTCATTGATTCGTTATGTGGAACAACATGGTAAAAAAATATCTTTTGACCAAGCGAGCGCGAAGCGCGAGCGAAGCATCTCTGTTTCGGCTTGGGTGAAAAAAAAACGTATCTCCGGATGTCAGTCCGGCTGTTCTCCTCTACAGGTCGCATTTCTCAACCGATCTAAACGAATATTGGTACACAGGTATAGCGAATTTTCAGAATATTTTAATCGTCGGGGATTTTTTGTATTACTATTATTTATTCTGTGACTGTGTTGTAGCGTGGCGTATAGTAATTCGTTTCTATTATTGTTCGTTTCAGAAAAAATACAATAATTTCTCGTATCTGCAAACCACCAGTGATCCTCCACAAACAAGATCTGCTAAACTCCGTAAGCAACAGGTAATATTGACAATTTAAAAGTAAAAAAAACTTAATACATCTACTCAAGTTATACCTAATGAGTGATAAATTTGCATGGTTCTTTTCACAGATGATTAGAAATGAAAATTATTTATTTATATTTACACATCTATCGGTATAATCTATACATATAATAAAGCAGTAAGTACTGAGTAACACAAAGTCTGTACAATGAAGCTAATATTAAAAAGTGGTTTTGTGGACTATACTGCTGAACAAGAATATAACATTTTACAAAATGGTATGGGGGGGGGGGGGGGAATTCCCCCAAAAAAGGGTTAAAACCTTGCTACTGAATATCTCAGCCCGCAGAGCCACTAGTCTTTAATGAGGTTGAACAGTGGTCTACGGCTATGAACGGACTCTTTCCCACAACAAATCGGCAGAAGGTATTGTGCGACCAAAACAAATGTGGATGTGCCATTAACTAACAAAATGCAGATTCAAGTAGTCGTAGTTTTAACGTTAAATGAGCTTATACTCGTATTAAAAAAACACCTTATGACTGTAATGTATAGCTGTAGGTAAAATTTATTTGTCACATCTGTGCAATGGTGTAAACTTAGTCTTTGTCTTAGTTCATTGACCTTCCCAGCTGACTGCTAGGGTTGAATGATAGTACATATTCGGAAAACTTTAAGTAGTTCTAATAACTCGAAATAGTTATATCTCGTAAATAAAGACAAATTCTGAATTAGCTTCTGTGTGCGTGGTTTCAGTATTGCTAGACTATTCTGTTACTCTCTACCTATTTTTTTTATTTGTGCGTGTTTGGGATACAAGTTTGTTACAAAGTATAAGCTTTTTGGTTATTATAAAGTGAAACAATTATCAAGTTCCTAAATTGTAATGATTATTTATCTGTGGTCATCATTTTGGAAGTTATTTGGATAGTTCCTTTCAGATTTACGATTTGTATTAAATTATTTTAAATTTACTACTTTATAATGTTTTTCTATGTTATGTTATTATGTTATTATGTCCATTAGTTATGTTACATGTATATCTAATGAATGTAACATTTGCGCGAGAGTTACTCAAAATATCTTCTATTTAGTGAAGGGGTTTTATGAAGTAGGTACCTTCATAAAACCCCTTCACTAAATAGAAGATAGCCTAGATAGCGAGGTACTGCCTAGCTACCACTGTCAAGCAGATCATCTATTTCTAATCCCCATATCAATCGAGGTCCATATATTCGTCCACTGCTGGACGTAGGCCTTGCCTTGTGAAAGCCACTGTGCCCGATCTTCTCGGCTCTCCTCATCCAATCACTACCAGCTGCCTTTCACAAGCGTTCCTCTGACTGGCCGGCGCGCCCACTCTACTTTGTCTATATTAATTTTATTCTGTGCCTAATCGTGGTCTCCGATCTAGAACTCGTTTACCGCAAAGTTAGATTCTTCCAGATATGTGACAGCTTCCATTTCAGCTTGATAGATAGATAAATTATTAATTGTACACGCCACAAACAAAAATAACAAAAATGAAGAAACAGTAGTAAAATAAATGTTTTTATGATTTTTTTATAGCAGTTAACGCCTGCTTAGCGTAAATATATATAATAATTTTCTAATGTTACCGTCCTCATAAGACGGGTTCAAAGAAGCTAGTGGAAAGATTTGGATGACGACGCATAGGTCTCGGTGGCCTATTTGGTCAAGGCATGTGCCGCGCTGAGGCACCGTATACGAGTTCGAATCTCGTCCGTGACCCAAATTTTTCCATTAGAAAACTATTATATATAATATATTTACGCTAAGCAGGCGTTAATTGCTATTAAAAATAATAAAAATATAAAATTGGGAGGCGTTATCTTTCAGACACGAAGTTAATCAATATTAGCCGTGTTTGGTTGGTCGTTCGTAATACTACCAATAGATAGCGTTACCGTCCCCATAAGACGGGTTCAATGAAGTTAGTGGAAAGATTTGGATGACGACGCATAGGTATCGGTGGCCGAATTGGTAAAGGCATGTGCCGCGCTGAGGCACAGTATGCGAATTCGAATCTCGACCGTGACAAAAAAAAACCATTAGAAAATTATTATATATAGTAGAAGAAGTGTTACAATGGGCTAATTGCTAATTCTTTCAGCTATGACGGTTACCTTGGTTCTCTTGCGGATCACCTCGTTTACGATTCTGACCTTAGTGATAGAGTCAGAAGGTTATTTTCTTTTGAAATTGAAATTTATCTTTTCATGTCCCGACTTCAGAGTTAAATCTCACACTTTTCCCGTGTGAGATTCAACTCTGAAGTCGGGACATAAAAGGGAAATTTTCTTTTCAAACTCAAAGCATACTTAGTTTACCTAATTTTATTGAATTTATCTATATATAATAATTTATGTTTTTCTCTTTGTTTCTGATGTTCAGTTTTGACTTTTTTTGCCTATTTACTATAAATACATTGACTTTGAGCGACTCTAGACTATTTACTACAGGACTACTTTCTAGGAATGACAAGTCGCATATAAAGTCCCAATGCTTAAAATTTCGATTCAGTGAATCATTATTGGTAACAAAAGTGACAAAGACCGAAAGACTTCAGTCTAACCACAAGGCAAACGTCGAGACTGAGAGACTTTAGTATAATATTTCACCCTTTAACTTCGTGAGCAAACAAACTTAACATAATCACTTCTAGAATGTCGGTTTGATCGTATCCTCAACAAGAGGACATACTTGGGTATGTGTAATGAAATACCCCGGGTAGAAAGGAATGTCAAATGAGAGCAAACCAAAGGGCTTGGGACACTCAAATATTATGTTTATTCTACTAAACAAACTTACACATCGGCTGGTGTTTATGCAAATGTAATGGGAATTTACTGTGAACGTGTTTCAGGAAGATGTATTAATACAGAGTTATGATAAGCACAGTTGAGACATGAAGGAGCCGTGACGTATTAAATGGTAATATGGTGTAACAAACGATCTTGGGTGTAACTAAGAATTACGTTTTTGGGTGTATATTATGAGAAGGAAATTGCATGCTAAACCTTTAGTTTGAAATAATATGGAAATTACTTTTTTAGAAGACTTCAGTTTAATACCACGCCAAATTTAAAACGAGTTATTGAATAACTTCCATGAGCTTTGACAACACGACTCTTATCTATTATTGGAAGTCAGGTAAAATTTGTTTTAGGGTCAAAATGTATCGGAATAATACTTTTTTAAAAAGATACTCACTAATGAAACTCACCTTCCTTCGAAATTGGAGTATACTCATCGATCTACATCGATGAGTATACATATAAATGTACAAAAAGTGCGTATTGATGATGACGTACTCCCACTGCTCTAAAGGTTTAAATTTCAAAAAGTGTACAATAAATTATAATTTGTTGTAAGTAGGTACCTGATTTGTGTAGTGTAGTGATTTAATATAAGTTCAAAAACTAAAACCCGACTACGGTCGGGTAAAACATAGCCTATGACACTCTTGCGACGAAGACAAATCGATGAATGAATACCTCGTTTGTCAAAATCGGACCCAGTTTTTAGTTTGAACATATAACCTTCTTTGCCTTGCCGTAGCCGGGTAAAAATAAGTATATGACACTATACGTGAAGACTACGATGAAGACGAATCGATTGATACCTCGATTGTCAAAATCGGACCAATAAGGGCGACGCTATGGTGGAACACCCATATACTCACATACACAGACTGTTAAACTTATTATCCTTCCCTTGCTTCACCGTAGTCGGGTAAAAAGGGTTACAACTAAAAAGGTTTCCTTGTTTGACGACGGAACCATAAAAATGCATCAAACACGAACAAACCGCTAAAGTTATGGAAAGGGTCATAAAACTATGAGAGATATGGTCCCGTCGGCGTTGTACGATGAAGAAATGATAAAGTAATCGCAAATCACAAAAATATCGATTCTGCTGGGAAGACTCCCAGCGAGTTCGTGATCCGACCCTTCTCACCTCTACGTGACAGCACACGTCGAAATAGTGAAAAAATGTCTACGTTAGTGGCAAAATGATGAAAATCAAAAAATTCATGCACATATAAAAAGTAAGAGCAACGCAAAGGTTTAACATTAAACATCACACTGCATCCCCTGAAAGTTGAGCAGTGGGACTAGCCAATGTACATTATTCATTAAAAAATGTGTGGAATTAGTCTAATTGAGATTAAATTAAGAAATACTTATTTTTAAAACGTTTAATGATATAAATAAAATAAATAATTAAGGTAAAGGCACCTAATTCCGAGGGGTTCTGGATTTGGCACCATATTCCGAGGTATTTAGAAAAACGACGCTTACAAGAGGTTTAATAAATAAAAATGAATTCAAAATCTTTTATTGAATAGATAATATATCGTAGATATGTTTGCGTAGATATATCACCAAAAAAATGGTTTCATGTGTAAACGGTTTGAAATAATCAGTTAATATTGCGTAAGCAGCTGGCCCGATCGCATGCTTCATACCTTTTGGACCCTGTGCACGTGAGTACTATGTTTTTTTAAATAGAGTTTTTACGTTATTTTTAAACTGTGTGTCTACTTCTTTGGGATAAACTAATGCAAAAATTATGTTTTCAATCGAAAACACTTAACTTTTGTGGATTTTTCTGAGTAAATTAGGGTAAAAATACATTTTTAATATACCGCGGCATTAGGTGCCAAATATTTTAGTCAGTTTCTTATTCCGATGTATTCCGCGGAATAGCGATTTCATAGACTTGTTTTAATTTTTGATTTTTATGTTTTTTTTTTTTATAATTAGGCATTTCTCAGTTTGGATTTGACAACTTAAATAGTACTTAAATATTAAAATCTATTTCCGAGGTACATTTTTGCGTCACATTCACTAATTATAACATGTCATAGGTGATCAATTTGAGTATTTTATTAAATCGTTGTATGGAAAAGATAAGATAGAAAATTAAAGTTCAGACACAATACAATGTTAGCAAGTATTATATCTCGTTACGACGAAATTAAAATTAATAATTTTTCTGTAAATAAAATATGCAAAAATGTTATATATTTTAGTACTCGGAATTAGGAAACGAGTTTTTGTGATATGAAACGCTATTCCGATGTACAGTTAGGTTGGGATAAGGTTCTATAAGCATGTTATCCCGCGGTATAGGAACTACTAAAATACAGCATTCAGCTTTTTTTCCACATCTCTGTACAGGTTACTATGCAGTATTCTTTAGTTCAATAATACGAAATCTAATTAAAAATAATAAAATTACTATTATTTTTTACTATAATTACACTTTTTACTTTGTACACTCGGAATTAGGGACCAAATACATCGGAATAAGAATTTTTATATCGAAATAAGGTGCCTAGGACTTTTTTCAGATTTAATTTAATTTTGAATAGAAATTTTAACCCAATAATCAAACATTTAGTCCATTTTAAAAGTAAAAACAATAAAGTTTGTGATAAAAATAACCAAACCGTCAGAAAGGTTCAGTAAATGCTTAATTTTTAACGTCCTTTCGAGTTTTGGTGAAAATACCGCGGAAATAGTTGCCTTTACCTTATAAAAATAAAAATCCGACTTCAAACAAAACGAAAAAGAGGCCAACAAGTTTTAGATTTTAGATTTTGTAATTTATGATGTAGTCGGAGGCATCATGCATTTAATTTATCCTTTGACGGGATCAACTAGAACCTGGCGAGCTACTCTTTATGCCTCCGACTGCGTCTTAGATTTCAAAATCACTCTTTGCCCGTCCTACGGTTCAGTTGTCCGGTCAACCGGACTACGGAAGTTTTCTTTTCTTTCGTAGTCCTATTGACCAGACCACGGAAGATCTAGATTAATCTTTTTGTTGGTTTGACCTTTTTGTTCAACTTATTGTCATGTCACATAAAAAAAGTTATAAGTATTTTAAGTTTGTTAACGTTATAAGTTTGTTTTTTCGTTACACGCTTGTTTTTCTGACATCCATTTGTTTTTTTAGTCTTGTTTTAGGTCATGCAAAGGCGAAAATCAAAAGGTTTTTTTAACTTATAATTCTTACTAACTGCCTTGCTACGCGTGCGCACGCGCAGAATGCGCGTGGTTGTGCGCGTGGTAGCTTTTTTGCGGGCGAGCAAGGTAGTAAAAACGAATAAAAATACACTTCAAATAGTATAAAACTAAACAGAAAGAAATATATTTATTTTTTGAGTAAGCAGGTAAATGACTAAAAATTGATATTTTTGGTAGTCGGTTAAAAACATACTTATAACATTATAAAACGTTTAATTGGTACTTCTAGCTTAGCTTTTCTGGATGATAATTAAGGGCCATACTTACGATCTTTTTTGCAGTATAGCCCGCCAAGGTCATGCATGATGCCCGATGTAAAATAGTTTCGACGTACGGCGTACGACGTAGATGGATCGTAAGTTCGATCTACTACTCGTAAGATCCCTTTACTTGACAATTAGTTGAACAAAAGGTCAAACCAACAAAAAGTTTTAATTAGATCTTCCGGTAGTCCGGTCAATCGGACTACGAAAAAAAAGAAAAATTTCTGTGGTCCGGTCACTGTACTATGGAAAATATTTCTTTTCCGTAGTCCGGTTGACCGGACAACTGCACCGTACTACGGGCAAAGAGTGTTCAAAAACAAAAATGTAAAGCTTCTTTTTAGTTTTGTTCGCAGTAGGGTTTTTGTGTTTAATAATAATTTATTTTATTTTAATCATTTTAGTTTATATTTATAAGAATTAGTGAGAATGGTTTCTAACCAAATTTAAATCGCTATAGATCCTAAATAGTATTTCAAAATGAAAAATAGTAAGAGAAACCCAAAGATGATTTTCAAATACCTATTGAATGACATAGTTCGTCGACTTTCATTTTTTCTTTTTCACAATTTGGCGTCTAGTTGTCGCCATGTTGAATTTTGATTAATGTCATGTCTGTAGTAGTACTCGCAAGATTAAGACAAATCGATTGACGTAAGAATCATCAAGATCGGACCACGCGTTTGTTCTATATAGTGCCACAAACAAAAAAACATACATACAAAGGAACAGACATACATACATACATACATAGGCTGATAAACACAATACCGGGCCTTTGCGTTGCGCAGTCTGGTAAAAAAGTACTGTAATTAGACCCATATAAGCCATAGAAATATAAATATTACTTATATTATTTATAATAAATTCTTTGCTTGTCATAAGTATCGGTGGAAAGAATAAGAAATACTCAGTAAGTGCATACTTACCTAATGTTATATACCGTTACTACCTTACAAACCGTTCAGTGTGTTGTGACCCTTAACGTCTTGATCGATGGCGTGTATCCGATTTCCTGGTATAATCTAATCACTTTGCTGGGATCGAACTATTCATTTGCGGAGAAAAACTTTTCGGGAGATTAAAGTGGAGCCATGTATGTTAGCAAGAAAGTAGTTGATTGAGAGACGTGTTGGTAGCTTCGACCACGCAACCAACACTGAGTTAGATGCGTCGAAGGTTGGTAGTAATGTGCGTTCATAGGTTCAGTGTGTAGTTTGTGGATAAATATGTTTTAGTACAGCGTTGCTATCACTCAACATGAAGCTAGTAAAAGCGAGCATATCTGATCTAAGTAGGTCTAAATTTAACAAAAACTTAGAGAATTTCAAAGGGTATTTTCATGATTATGTTATGTCATCATGAAGCAGACAATTTGTGTAGGTGGACCAATGTGGGACGACTGACGGGTAGAAATATCTAAATAATTTTATTCTTGAATAAATATATATACCAAAATTTTGTCACAGGGCTAACAAAGAGATGGTAAAGATACTACAAGGATTGAAGTTGCGTGGTAGAATTTATGGACACCTAATCGAGCATACAAACAAAACGAAGACGAGTTAATAGCCTGATCCACGTTAGAAATGCTGCAGAAAAATAGCGCACTTATACAGTCACAGCGACATCATCATAATCATCATCATCATCATCATCATCATCGTCAGCCTATACTTGTCCACTTCTAGACGTAGGCCTCTCCTAATTCACGCCACTAAGATCGGTCTTCAGACTCGACTGTAAGAGATTACAGTAACATTTCATACTTTTATAAGAACATGACTGAAACCCCTAATGTGCAAACTAATCGTGAAAACCGTGTATCAGAGTGTAGGACAAGTAACAGGGCTTTGTAATTAAATGACTGAAAACCCTAATGTGCAAACTAATCGTGAAACCTTGTATCAGAGTGTAGGACAACTGCCAGGGCTTTGTAATGAAGTGACTGAAAAGCCTTATGTGCAAACTAATCGTGAAACCTTGTGTCAGAGTGTAGGACAAGTGACAGGGCTTTAACTTCTGTAAATCGATTAGCCAAGTAAAATAATATGTACGTAACCGTGTTTTATGTGAAGACTAAAAACCAATATCATTAAAAATAATTTTACAAGCTAGTTTGCTAACTTGCTCTAGAGGAATCACGCGCATCTGCCATCGTTGCAGTTCATTCTTACCTTCAAAATCCTTAATATTTCTCTGAAGCACAACAAAATACCGTTTGACGACTAAAAGCCGTGTGACTTGTAAACGTAGGTATTTTATTACGTGCAGGAACGGGAAAATCCCGGGATCCCAGCATTGCATTCCGGAGGCGCGTGAATCATCAAGTCACTCTTCCGGGAAATTGCAATTGGTCCGATCGAGCGAACAAACATTTGTTTTATGTAGTAGGTAAATTATCTTTTCAGTTTTCTATTCGTACATCTTGTTTCAGGGCATGATAATGAACAAATATGTTTGGCTAAACTTGTATTTTCAGTTACAAAGTGTGTGGTTTGTGTACTTCAAGAAAATTATTGATATCTACATTTTACGAAAAATTGCGGTTATCCATCGTCCAGTGCCTCGGAGGACACGTTAAGCTGTTGGTCCCGGCTGTTATTGAATAATAGCAGTTGGTAAGCCATATCAGAGGCCCTCAGGCGGCCTGAAAACTCTGACACCAGAGGCCATGAGCTTATGGTAACTTGCAGCGCGTGCGGGATGATTTGAATGAGACACCGAAATAACTTAGATAACTATAATGCGTACAATTAAATTAAATACAGTAAAAAGAATGCAAGAGATTTGTAGGTACGTAGCACAACGGTGGTGTCTTGATGCGAAGTGGAAAGCGGGCGTCGCGAAACCGGGCTTCTGTCACAGAATAAATAATAGTACAAGGTTCTGTGCAGAACCGGTCTGCCGTGCAATTGTGTGTGTCGTGTAAGAGGCGCGCACACATGCCATTGCTGGAACTGCGGGCTGGGGCTCAGGAACATCGGGCTGCTTCTCCATTGGTAATGGACACAGTACCACTCTGATGATTCCGTCAGAGCCCAGATACACCTCAGTCACACGACCGAGTAGCCTTCTGTTTGGAGGCAATCTGTCGTCTTACAAGAGTACCATTTCTCCAAGTCGAAGTTCACCGCCATCCTTACGCCATTTCTGTTATTTCTGGAGTTCTGAAATGTACTCACGCGCGCACACATGCCAGGAGCCAGCACTACCACATACGACAAACAAAAAACGAAAAATTTGGTATGTCTGTAGACGCGATTCAAAGTGATTATATCTGCCTTTGTGTCGCAAATCTTCTTACCAACTGACCATTGCGATGTAATAAATATCTGCAATACGAACGATATAACAGTGACTAAGTAATTATGATAATATTTTTCATTTATCGCATCGCCAGTGGACAGTTTAACGGGGTAGTTAATATAACGGTCAACTGGTAAATTACGAGACAATTTACAAAAATTAACAGTTCAAATTCATAGGTTCAGTTTTACTTTAAATTAAGAATTTACGCAAATTTTATGTGAAATATTAAAAGGGTATATTGACAGATTATTTTGCACTAGCTGTGCCCGCGGCATTGCCTGCGTGGCAATTTTTCGTATCAGCTATTCGAAGTATCATCGAAGTAGAGTACCCATAAAGTACAATTTTACAAATTTAGTTCAGCTTTAAATCTATAAACTACTAGATGTGCCCGCGGCTTTGCTTGCGTGGTCATTTTTCTGGAATATAAGGATCCTGTGATATTCCAGAACCAAAAGTACCAAAATCATAAAACTTCGTTTAGACTTCAAATCGTTTTTATCGATTGCTCTAATTCTACTCCTCAGATTGAGGTACTAAGTACAATACTTCTTAAGTCAAACCCTAAACTATCCAACAGTGAGAACCGCATTGCAATTGATCCAGTAATCTATACGTGATGCGCGAACAAACATACGGACAAACAAACAAACAGCCAGAAACGATTTTAAAAAGTTGTTGCCTTTTTAGTAGCTTATTTTAAGTACCCTTCATTGCTTGGTATCGAATCTTCGGAATAAAACACCAAGTACCTCAGTTTTTAAGTCAAACCCTAAGCTATACAACAGTGAAAACCACATCACAATCAGCTCAGTCGTTTTTAAGTGATGTGCGAACAAATATACAGACAAACAAATTAACAAACAAACAAATAGACATACAGAAAGACACGAGTTTAAAAAAAAAACAAACAATATTTTGTACAGTAGCTTATTTTAAGTACCATAGAACATTTTTTTAACAAAATTTTTAGCGTCTTTTTCGTTCTTATTGCTTTATTATAAATACTAGCTATTACCACAGAATAAATAATAGTACAAGTACTATTACTATACATATATATATACTTACCATTTCATTTAAAAGTAGCTCACACGTGTTATTCAATGACTAAAAGTACATATATAGTACAATTATACTACATTTGTTAAAAATTCGTTCAGCCGACATATCGTTTTTTATTGATTGCCTAATCATCGAATTAAGATACCAAGTACTCCAGCCTGTAAGTCAAACCCTAAGCTATCCAACAGTGAAAACTGCATCGCAATCGGTCTAGTAATTTTTATGTGATGCGCAAATAACGATACAGACAAACTAACAAACAAAGAAACAAACAGATAAACACGAATTTAAAAAATGTTATATTCTTGTTCAGTACCTTATTTTAAGTACCCTAGAGCTTTTTTATTATCTCCTTTGTACAGACTTTTTCGTTCATTTTACTTTATTATAAGTATAGATAGATAGATGGATATAGATAGATTAATAACGCATCACGATCACTTGTTTATATCCGGTCCTCTAACTAGGATAACTAAGTAGACCATGGTTCCACAAACACACAGACTCAGCGCAAATACCCGTGGTTTATACAAATATTTGGCCTGCGCGGGAATCGAATCCATAAGCAACCTCACCCGTCACTGTCACCAACTACGCCACGGACGATTTGACACTTACTCTCATGTGCACCAATCCAAATGGGTCAGTATCCAGCCCAGAGTTGGTACAATGTACAAAGCTTTTCGTTTGGTCTACGGTACTTTATACATTAAATCATGTGGCAACACTATAAAATGACAAAGTCAATCAGGCAGAAGCTCTGAGAGTCCCAACGAAGGTAAAAAATTAAGAAATGTCTTGAGAGTCCACACAAATTTGTAACCTTTTCTACTCTGGAGCTTGGAAAACGCCAAAAGTAAACAAAAGATCTATAAATATTGTTACGAGTGGGGTTCGGATAAAATTTATTTATGCCAATTATACCAAAAATTAACACTTTAAATCAGAAAAACTATTTACTAAAAGAAATTAAACCAACAAATTACACTTAAACACCTTTTAACTCGACTGTACATACTTGTAAATTATACCAATGGAAACTCTTTATTTTGTAAAAATGTATTTCGCTTAATAAACGAATTTGTATTGTTGTATTTGTATACTGAATTCAAATTATAGCACTGAATATTCGCTTCGAATCACTTTGATCGTTTCATTCCGAATGCCAAGACAATACTGTGTAGGTAGCTGCCACCGCACTCGTAGATACCCACCGCGCGCTTCAGAAACTTCTCGTAGGCTCGCACCACTGGTGTGTTCCAGAAGGTACCTGTAGGTATCCACGCATTGCGTTATCCAGCCGCGGCTTCTCAAACATTTTGGTACCTACTGTTTTTCTAAGAATCGGCCAGCGCGCAGCAGAATAATATTATTATGTCTAATTAGAAGAATGGGAAAATGCTTATAATTTGACATATTTATCGAGTAATATATCAAATTAAACTTTGATTCATGCTGTATTGATTGATACATTAATCTTTAGTGATTATTGCAAAGAATTTCAATAATTATTCCTACTTAAAAGCGTTTAGTGTTTTTTCTGGCCTTGTCTTTCATTTCATTTATATTTGACGATAGTTCAATTTGGGTAATGTTTGTTTAGCGTGGGGTTTTACTTTTTTGCTATATTGTTATTTTGACATTTGTCATTTGTCAGTTTTGATGGAAGTAAGCTTGTGACATGTTAAATCATGACTCCAAGTTAGATTTTTGTTATAGATCTCGATAATAGAATATATTGGGTACAACGCCATCTGGCGAGGAGCAGCGTCTTTTCTATTAGATCAAGTTGTGTTTTCTCCGTATCTGAAAACCAGACGCCGAGTTTGTAAAAAACACCGAACTCCACCACGCGTGCGCCACTTTCTTCGTTAAAGGAATAATGAAAGCTTTTCTTGTTGAAGACAGATTGATAATTTCGCCTATCTAGGAATCAAGAAATAATGGTTGAATTTGCCTCTGCGAGTGAAAGGGATAAGTTTTCATCTACTGTCTCAAAATAGATAAAATGGTTAATCCACGCAGCGACAGCTAGCGACAAGAGGCGTGAACTAGAAGGAAGGTGTAAACGAAGTGGTGGTCTCTGTCGGCAAGTAGCAGGGTTTCTGAGTGTTGCTATTAATAATTGACGTTCCAGGAATATTTCGGGCTCTGGATAACTCTAGACGAGGAACGGGTTGTTTAAAAATCCAGAATAGGTCGCATCTTTAAGTTGGCTAACAAATAATAAATACAGAAGGCAGCGTTTCATATGTCGAAAATAATTTAAATCTAGAAATCGCTTACGATTGTCACACCATGGAAGGTTTTGACATAATGTCTAAATCGCATGAAAGTTCCGGAGAGATGGTTTTTTTTATATGGAATTTTTGCGAAGTAAACAACGGAACCTGACTGGAATGTACCAGAACTGGCTGGAGGACAGTGACCAGTATTACTAGGCTGACAAGGTCTGCTTTACGAAGCAAGTTGCAGAGTTCTTTCTAGAGTTTTCTGGATACCGGAAGTTCGAGTTCTCAGTAGAATGCTACTCGAAGTGCAAACCAAAGTTCGTATATATACAAGAGAGAAGCCTGTGGATTGGATTTTGATTTCGGACGTGAAACTGAATTTAGTTTACATAGTTGGCACGTAATTAAGATCGTCGCAGGCAGCAGAAAAACACGCAGTTCTCTTGTGTGAACAAAACGACCGAGGCACGCTGTCCAGAACGAAGCTGCCCTGTTACTGGCGAAATAAGTATACAAGTGCAAAAGCCAGGTTAGTGAGATTTCCCGTGATTTCAGTATTGTACTAACGAAATATCTGTTTTGATTTTGCACCGCGTCTATCTAAGGCGGGCATCTCGAGACACATTTGAACACGAAGGAACGTGGGTTTCAGGTTAAATCGTGCATCTACGGTCGGCTATTGTCGTCACCACTGCGAGCTGCTGTGCGCGATCACCCGGGGCTCACCACTCGTGGAAGAAGCCGGTCTACGAGGGACTCCAGAAGGACTCCAACGCACCACCTGTCCAGTAGAAGATACCAGGCACCGTTCGTGGTCAAGCAGTAGGAGCTGATCGAGTGGAGTAAGGAGGCGTTCCGCGGCGGCACGCGAGACTACGGTACGGCGTCCCAGGAAGCTTCCAGGTTCGTCCACTCCAAATCATTTTGAGTCAGCGAGCTACGGTAGTGAGGGAAGCCTTCGCCTTCTAACGTGCTAAGATACTGTTGAAAGATATTTTCTGTTTATTTTCTGTCTTACTTTCTGTTTACTTTCTATTTTAGAGTTTAATATCCCTCTGGGAAACACAATCTTACACACATACACTCTGTTTGCACAAGCTCTCTTTTAATTTAGAACATTCTAAGGTAAAGACAAGATTATTCCGTTGCGTTGTGACAAATACATGAACAACTGCTGAGCTCAGACTCTCTAAGTTTTACTAGCCTAGGATTCTGCTTTTCTATTGTAAATTCATATCATACAGGCCAAAGTTAAGTACTAGAATATATATGTTTGAGGAAATTGTAATCATATTTGAGAATTTTGAGTTTTGAGTATTTAGTTAGTAGTATTTCCTATTATAAGAACTTGCTGTTTATAATTATTTTGTTGCAGAACAAACTAAATTAAGTGTAAAATATTTCTTTATGAATTCCTCAGTAAAGGGAAGAGTACCAATATTTGATAACTCTTATGTGCTTTTTCTATTTTTTGTAATAAAGCCCTTTGTTATTGAATTTACCATCTTGTTTTAATTCCTCGCCTTTACCTGAGAAGGAGGTCCGTTTCTTTAGCCGGGAAACGGTCTTTTCAAGCTACATATTTTTATTTTGTTAATTTTTCATACTTATCCTCATTTTTTTTGCTTTTCAGAATCTATGGGTTTCCGCCACCCCCCTTATGGAGGAGCCCCCCTTTTCCCCCCTCCCCTAAGTACATATGTACATAACCAATTTTAAAGTTATTCCTATTCTTTTTACACCCATTTTAAAGGATTACAATACCATCTCGCTCTTAGCTCCGCTGAAAAACTTTTGATGGAAACTGTTGTTTATTTGTTACTTTCCACAGTTTTCAGTACATTAACGTTACAAAGGCTCTGTAAAAACGGGAAAGGAAGCAGCTGCTGCAGTTAAAGCATTCATTGTTAGACCATTCTGAGGCTTTTTGCGGTGTTTTGTTATTGTTTTCTTTGTTGCAAATAAGGTAAAGAAATGGAATAATTAAACTAATGATGAATAATATTTGGAAGTTAATATTAATATACATTTGAGTGAAAAGCCATGTAAATTATGTTTAGTTGATGGTCAGCACAATGTCTATTCAAAAATTTCAGTGTTACCCAGTGCCTTAGCTGGCAAACGCATATTTTATGTGCTTATGTTTTGCTGTTCACTGTTCACTCATTTTCGGTGTCTTAATTTTTAATCAATTTGAAAAAGTTCTAGAAGAATTTTATAACTATAAGCTCCAGAGATCTGAGTTTGGTGTATTTTTTACCCGACTGCACGTTTTGCAACATTTTCGAAATGGCTGATATATGTATTTTTTACGTTTTCAAACCCCAAATCTCCGCTATTTAAATAAACTGCATCGACAAAAATATACATAATTATCGAACCTGCTCACAAAATTTCACGAGAATTAGTTGAAAAATGCGACCTGCAGAGAACAGCCAGACATCCGCTGGCCAATAAAAACATTCTATGAAAATGGAGTGGTTTTGTAAAGCCAAATTGGTGCTTTGACCGAGTTATCATAATACTCGTAGATTGATGCAAAATAAAATAACCTCAATTTAGACGTTCGATTTCACACTCTATTTCTGTCCCATCAAATTAATTCAACCACGAATTCAATCGAAACGTATTCAAGTTTTAATTTATTAACAGCCGATACCGCATAGAGCGTATTTTATTCAAACGGTCGTATTTTGAGTTGCTTCCTCACTCGAGGAAATTTAATAAGACTCGGGGCTTTCCATCAGTTTATTACTTCAAATCAGTAGTCTTAACTTATAAAAAAGTACCGTGACATACCTATTGACTGACTGACTGAATGACAGACAATAACGCATAGCCTATATATTTGAAAGGAGGAAATATTCCTTGAGTATCCTACTCGTAGAGGTGCACTAAGGAAGGATCTTTTGAAATTCCATCCCTAGGGAGATGAACGAGGGTGGCTAAGTTTTCACGTGGACAAAACTGCGGGTTGCAGCTAGTTTTGGATAAAACGTATGGAGCTCAGTTAGAGTTTATGTTTGGTTAGTAGTTGCTTTTCTAACACCATTTGATGTAAATTGGATTTATATTGTCACTATCTGTCAAAAATAAGTGTAAAGCAATCAATATAATCCAGGTAAATGGGTTATAAAAACACATAGCTGTGTGTATTTATAACCTATGTGTTCGAATCGCGAAAATTTAAAAGTTACAAATAAAAATCTCTTTGGCATGCACAACTGTCATGGGCATGAATCTTACTTCTCATCAAGAGCTAAACCGTCTAGTTCATGGATGTAGAATCAGAATGGATAGAGCTATATAGCTCCGCCAACCATTCATTCACCTCGTGTCCAGTTTTGACCTCCTAGGAGGCCACAACATTGTAGCCCGTGTGCTTATAAAGTGAAATTCTACTGAAATTTCTTTGCTAAGACTAGACATTCTAGCAAAATAGTGCAACTATGTTGTGTTGTGCTATGTTTTGTCCATAAGGTGGAGTAAAGATCCGGAATTATCATTTCACAGGTATGTTTTTACCGGCTATTATTTATCTTAAATATCGAAGTTTCAAATCAAAAATGTACTTAAAATTAAGAATACATATTATTAACGACATAAAATCAACTCGTGGTGATAATTAACTGATGATTTAAAATTTGCATAGAAATTAGACCAGCGTAAAATGGACACGCTACCTTAGCTTTCCCTCCGTCCATTATGATTCTAGGTCTATGGTCTCGTTTCATTGAACTAATAAGACTTAAAAGTCTCAATAAATTGAATTAGTTGTACAATAAATTGAACTGTTAATTGTAATTATCCGGACAGATCGGTATCTAAATTATACCAATCGAATCCTCATAGAAAAAGATTACAAAAAAAGATATCGGCTTAGAATACATGTGTTCTATTACTAACAAGAAACCGTATAAAACGATATAAGCCGTATAAAAGTGTTCATTAATCAACGTCTGCGCGATTCATACACAGTCTTCTCACAACCAATATCGCGGTATATAATTAATGGTCGCATTGATTTATTATGAAAATAAATGTTTTGGGATAAACCGTATTGGTAAATGTCTATTAGACAGTAGTGAATCTTGCTCGAATGACTCAGTTTAATACACGCTCATAGATCGATGCAAAACGTTAAGAAACTCCATACGGTTTTACAAAAACAAAGTGTGTAGTAGCAAAGCCAGCATAGTAAGTTGACCAAACTGCTACGACATGAAAAAATCGATTCCGAATCGATTGGCATGTCGATGATAGTGCGAGATAGGGAAACCATTTTTACCACGCAAAAAGCCCACTGTCTGCACCCAGTATGTTCTGGCATATTATAAACAGAGTTGTAAAGTACATGACATTTAGCTTCAGTGTGTCACATCCTCATGCCGCTTGACGAAACTTCCGTACGTTACTCGTAGTGTAATTTTAAAAGTCGTGCGGATCTAAGGTACTGTTCGATATGTGTACGGGGTTGGAGACGTGCCTTTCATTGTTACCCTGTTATTTATTGTGATGGCCTTCGCATTACTGCCGACTGTATGTATTCCGTATGAGGCGTGAATATATTGTGTATACGAATTTGTTAGTATAATATGTCCGAAACCACTAACGTCGTACGCTAGAGGCGCTGTTTAAGCACGTGGTAAGATTCAAATGAGCATCAGATAGAAACAACTACAGTTATAGATTTTATCACGTCTGCTGTATTCCCGGACAGACATATCTACAGCACTTTCCGACAGGCGGTTTTTGTGAACGCGCCCTCTTATCGCGTTGTATAAGTATATACACGTTACAGGTTGACAGCTAAATTTTAATACCTACAGTACCTAGTACATACTAAATCTTATTGCTTTCTTTGAACTAAACCCGTATTACACCTGTATTTTTTATTTATAACACCATAGCAGTATACGCACCAATGCAATGTTCTAATTAACTAACTAAACTGTAAATGTTTCCATGAAATTTCTGTGAATTTCACCAGGCTGTAATTAAATAAATCAAAGCTCTACAAAATTGTATTTATAAGACATGGGGGCAAACTTCACCAACTGAGCGTGGCCCCGTGCCCGTCCGGCGCTCACAGCCGTAGCTCCGGGTGGTGTACTTCCACGCGAAGCACCCTGAACGGAGATGTCTTTGACGAGTGTGACGTCTCTCCTCACCTCCAGCCTGTTGTATCCGACCATCACATACCTATTACGGACAAACTCCGGAAGCGAGTAGGTAGCGGTTAGTAAGGGTACATGCCGTACTCCTTCAACTATAAAACACGTTTTTATTTGTTTTTATTCCACAATTTTCAAGATATAGTACTTTAGTCATCTCGTAGCATGTTGTAGTGGCGTAGAGCCGTAGAAACGTAGTGTGCAGTAGCACCGACATTATTAAAAATAATAAAATTTAATGGTCTACGACTTTTCTAATAAAATGTTAATGTTATGTACGTTCTAGTTTTACCTTGAAGGCTACCATTAAATTTATAATTCATTCATTTTCTACTGAGCTCTGATTTAAAATGAGCCAAAACATGCGCATTTAAATTGAAAGTTACTTTGAGACTTTAAATTTATTTGTGTCAAGGCAGAATACATTTTCAAGTTTAAAAAAAGATTTTAATTAGGTTCACTAGAGACGTAAAAAGTAAGATATTATAAAAAATACGAAAAAGATATACATAAATGCAATGACGATATGTAAGAGTATGTATTCCAAAAACTTTCAAGCTAAATTAGAGACCTACACACTACAGAGTCATGATCAGTCTATACTTCAACCAGATAAGTTTATTAAGTTAAATAAATAACATGTAGATCTTAACTGTATCATTATTATATCATTAATAGCTGCGCACCGCGGCCTTGCCCACGCTGACCACCTATGTCCGTTCGTTATAATTTTTGTTGTGTTCTTTGTTTATGTGAAAATAGCCTGTGTCCTTCCTCACAATGCACGCCATTTTCTTGAAGCCAACTTTCGCTTTGATCAGGTGTCTTGGAAGTGCGTATGGATGTCGAGTAGCCTGAGATTGAAGGCGAGCTTGGTTTTACTCTGGCGTTTGGTTTGCTCTCGGAGGCACGTAAGGGTGCTTGTCAACTGGCTTGCGATTGACGCCAAGTTTCATCCTAATCTGATGTCTCAGAGGCTACCTACCTCAGAGATACCTGCCGAGGGGTTTGTGAGTATACCCGATCTTGGCTTTGCTCAATCGTTTCTTGAGATCGTAGTTCAGCTTGCCGTTGAGATTGCTCTTGAAGTCTTATTTCGGTTTGATGATTCACCCAACCGCGCATTTTTATGACATGGTATGTTGTTATAATAAAACCAGATTTTGAAACGTATACAATTACATATCAAAAATTTGTAAACATTAATCTAATTAAATCAGTTGCGAGATTAATGCATGAGCAAATTCAGATTCCAAAGTATTCAAAATGCCGAAGCAACAATTAAATAGCCCATTCAATTTAAATTTAAACAAACGATAACGAACACAATACATAGCAACTCTTTGTTAAAAACAAATTGAAATCAACATTTTGAACTTTTAAAACCATTACAATTCAAATCAATTCAAATCATTTACCATACATTTCATCATAATCATCATCATCATTTCAATATCCACAACAGTTAGACCCTTAGATAGTTAGATGTTTGTACTCGGAAAATCTTGTCACCGCAATTCAGAAAATTCGTTTCGTTTATCATCGCCATCTAATTTAATTTTTGGAACCAACAAATCTTTCAAAAATTCAAAAACTAATACCCGACTACGGTTGGGTAAAAAATAGTCTTTGACACTCTTACGATGAAGACGAATCGATTGTCACCTCGATTGTCAAAATCGGACGAAGTATTTAGTTTGAACGCATAACCCTTCCTTTGCTTCAACATAGTCGGATAAAAATAGCCGATGACACTCTGTACCTGAAGACGAATCGATCGATCTCGCTTGTCTAAACACCAATAGGAGCGACAAAGCGGACCAATAGGAGCGACGCTATGATGGAACATCCACATAACCACATACACACATATATACATAGACTTTTGAATTCATAACCCTTCCTTTGCTTTGCTGTAGTCAGGTAAAAAATAATGTTAGACCCAACTTTGTACCCGGAGAATCTTGTAACCGCGATGAAGAAAATACATCACGTGTATCACCGCCATCTAGTTACATTTTTGGATGAAGGGAATCTGTCTAAAAAGCATGTTAGACCGATCTTTGTACTCGGAAAATCTTGTCACCGCGATTCAGAAAATATGTCTCGATTATCATCGCCATCTAGTTTAATTTTTGGAACGAATGAATCTGTAAAAAAATAATGTTAGACCGATCTTTGTACTAGGAGAATCTTGTCACAGCGATGAAGAAAATACATGTCGTGTATCATTGCCATCTAGTTTAATTTTCGGATTAAGGGAATCTGTCTAAAAAGAATGTTAGACCGACCTTTGTACTTGGAAAATCTTATCACCGCGATTCAAAAAATATGTCTCGATTACCATCGCCATCTAGTTTAATTTTCGAAATCAAGCGATCTGTCAAAAAATGTCAGACCCATCTTTGAACTCGGAAAATCTTGTCATCGCGTTTCAGAAAATTCGTCTCGTCTATCATCGCCATCGCCATCTAGTTTAGTTTTCGGACTTCGGGAAACTGTCAAAAAATAATTTTTGACCCATCTTTGAACTTGGAGAATTTTGTCACCGCGATTCAGAAAATAATTCTCGTATATCATTGCCATCTAGTTTAATTTTCGGAACGAAGTAATCTCTCAAAAAATAATGTAAGACTAATCTTTGTACTCGGATAATCTTGTAACCGCGATTCAGAAAATACGTCTCGATTATCATCGCCATCTAGTTTAAGTTTGTTTGAGGAGTTTTAACGCGATAACGGCTGGACGGATTTTGATGGGGAATGGAGATAGCTTATACTTTGGAATAAAACATAGGAAACTTTTTATCCCAGAAAATAGTAAGCTTCCACGGGAACACTGGAATATATTGATTACGCGCTGTAAGGAACGGTTGCCATAGAAACGAAATAACAAGTCTGACAAAAAACATCACAAGCGTTGGTGCTATAACTACTATTACATTGGTTTTTAATATCCTAGAAGAACATTGAATGCTTTTTTTCGCGACAAACTTTAGTCCGCGCAGATGAAATCGCAGGCAAGAGCTAGTATTAAATATATATATATATATATATATATATATATATATATATATATATGTTCCATTTATCTATCTATATCTATACTTATAATTAAACTGTTATAGGTAATTCTAATTATTTGTATCTTTTATTTTTGTGTGTGTTGAATAAATGTATTTTATTTATTTCTTTCAGATACAAAACTATCAAGATAACATTTAGAATTTATATTTTAGAGGATTATCTATATTCGATACTGAATCCAAAACTTTTTTAAAAACTGTCTTTCTGTGTGTCTGTATCTTGGCTGCGTATCACCCCGAAACTGAAATGAATTGAAATAAAACTTGGTATGACTTGAGTTTATACTACGAGGTAGGACATTGGATACTTTTCAACCCAAAAAATTAAAGGGATAGGGAATGAAAGTCAAAATGTGTACTTAGTTGTAATTCATTAACGCGTAGTCCGATTTCAATCAATTTTGTTTGTTTAATAGAAGGTACTTTAAAGATTGTCTCGTAAATATTTCAGTCATCAGTTTTGTAGTTAAAAAATTACAGTCATCCAACCCTCAGTATTAGGTCCAAATACCTTGAAACCCGGAATGTACAGGAAAGTTTGGCACATCTTAAGCTGGCCATGGCACTTTATCGTATGTATAGAATTAATGTATAGGCTAGGCATATATGAATAAATTCATACCAAAAACGATCATTATACACAGTATGGGCATCAGACTAAATTGTATACTCAAAGGTATGGAAGTCCAAAATAACTAGATAAATATATTTTTTAAACAATATTGATATAAACTTCATTATCGGCATGGAGGCCAAATAAGTTATTTTTGTCTGTCTGTCTCTTTGAACACGCATCACGCTGAAACTACCGGACGGATTTACAATTTGGCACAATCATAGCTGATGCTATGCATTAACATTTAGGATACATTTTATCCCGAAAAATTAAAGGCTTCCTGCAGGATAGGAATTGAAAGTTTTGTAAAAGAAACAAACGCTGAAACTACTGGACGAATATTGATGCAACTTGGCACTGTCCTAGTTTATAATTACGGATTAAAATTCAGGATAATTTTTGTCCCAAAATACTAAAGGATTGAGACAGGTTTTGAAATTTATGTAAGAGAACACACATCACGCTGAAACTACTGGACGGATTTTGATGCAACTTGGCACAGTCATAGTTTGTATTATGGATTTACTAAAATTCAAAATACTTTTTGTCCCGAAATACTAAATGTTTCCTGCGGGATAGGGGTTGAAAGTTATGTATTAATATTATTTCATTTATCGATAATGTTGCTGAAACAGATTAAATCTTGCAAATAAATGTCATTTGGCATAACAAAGACACAATTTGGATACTTTTTATATGGAAAAAAATAAAGGGTTCCTGCGGGATAGGGGTAGAAAGTTTCATTACAGTATCATTGCAACAATCGATTGTGTTGGTGACACGGATCAAATCTTAAAAATTAATGTAATAATTATGGCAAAACAATGATAGGGGTAACTTTTAGGGTTCCATACCCAAAGGCTCCAAACGGAGCCTAATTATTAGACTAAATGGATGAATGTGTTGTAATAGGCAGCCGGTTGGAATTTTCACAGAATATGTGTATGAGTATGTTATTATGGTGAATATCCTAACTGGTGTGATTATAGTGCAAACTGTAAAGTAAAACAACAAATAATAAAAACCGGTCAAGAGCAAGTCGGGCTCGCATTACGGAACCTGCAAAATGAAAGAAATGTTTTAGTAAATAAATAACAAAAATATAATTCTTGTGTTGTGGGACGGGACGGAACCCTCGGTGGGCCAGTATGACCATCACTTGATCGCTATTTTGGTGGGACGGAACGGAACCCTCGGTGGGCCAGTATGACCATCACTTGGTCGCTATTTTGTATTTTCTACAATATCGATACAATAATGAGATAAAAGTTAGTTTTTAAGTACATTAAAATCCAAAAGTGAGCTATTTGAACCCGTTTTATGACCCCATAAGACGGGTTCAAAGAAGCTAGTGGAAAAATTTAGATAGCAATGCATAGGTCACAGACGAATTGGTAGAGGCATGTGCCGCGCTGAGGTACAGTATGCCAGTTCGAATCTCCTCCGTGATCCAAATTTTTCCATCAGAAAATTATTATATACGTTTACGCTAAGCAGGCGATAACTGCTATAAGAAAACATATAATATATAAATAATTTAAAATATACATAGATAAGTAAATGAATAAAAAAGTTTGTATAAGATATAGCAACAACATAAGAAACATATAATGTAATGTCTCTGGTTGGTGTCAAGTAACTGACGAAGAAAGTGTCGTCAAAATGGAATAAAGGTAGGTACTAAGTTTTAGAGCGATTGTAGCCTAGCAGTTTACTAGTGCGACTTAGAATCCAACGATACGGGGTTCAGTTCTAGGCTCCATACCAATGACTTTTGTAAGTTGTATGCGGTTTTCCATGGCTGTGCTTCGGAGGACTCGTTAAATCGGTCCAGGCTGTAAAAACTCTAATACCAGATGCCAGGTCTACCTCATACGACAAACAAAGAAACTTAGTTTATTATTCGTTTTTACTTGTATATTATTTTTATAGTATTCTGTTGCACGTCTTTATTCTATTTATTTTTATTCCTAATTTTATAAAAGCGAACTCTGTTTCTCTGTCTATCTGTCTGTTACCTTTTCCCAACTAAACGGCTGTACCGATATTGATGAAATTACCTTGGAGAAGGACATGGGATACTATTTATCACAAACTGTAGTCCACGCGGACAGTCTTGGGAAAAAGCTAGTATTATGTAAGTTCGCGCTATCAATACGGCGCAGCGCACGACCCTACTACACTATCTGGTGATTGTTTGGTCTACTGCGGGAGCCTTTAGAAACAGTACTCATTTTATTACGCCTCACTTTTCGATGTATTTACTCTTATATATTTTATCTATACATTATTTACCCCTTTTATCTTGTAGTACATTCAACCACTCAACTTCGAAACGACATCTTTATTGCTCAGTTTATAGCCGTAGTGCAGAAACTTCGAAGTTATTTCTCCTTTAATGTGCCTTAGCTGTAGAAATATACCAGTACTTGTATCGAAATGGTATCCTGAAATGTTGGGTTAAGAGGAGTCTTGACTAGGAATCGAAATCTTTAAACTTTGAAAGGTTAATTGTATGGGAATGGGCATGGCGCGGAGAACGGGCTTTGCAAATACGTGACTAGGAGCGCCTGGCGTCTTTTCCCGTGATAAACGTATCCAAGGTGATATTCTCGTAGCATAATTATGCCAAACATCAAAAATCGTTCAGTCGTCCAATAGATTATTAACGATTGCTCGGTTTCAAAAGTACTCCAGATTTTAAGTCAAGTCCTAAGCTATTAAACAATGAAAACCGTATTTGCAATCTGTCCAGTAATTTTCACGTGATACGAGAACAAACAGATAGACAAAATGTTTAAAACCTTATTTATTCAGTAGCGTATTCTTTAGTCTCCTAGGTAGATATTTTTTTATAAAAAATTATATACAGTAATTTTCTAACCTACTGTTTTATTAAAAGTCTAGCGATGCCCTAACGGTTCTATAGTGCAATTTAGAATCCAACGATACCGGGTTCAAAACCTAGGCTTTTCTGAGTTATGTGCGGTTTTCTATCGCTCAGTGCTCCGGAGGGCACGTTAAGTTGTCGGTCCCGGCTGTTATCGATTAATAACAGTCGTTAAGCTATGTCAGAGGCCCTCGGGCGGCTTGACAAACTCTGACATCAGAGGCCAGCACTACTTTACACGACAAACAAACATTAAAGTATAAATTTATAAACATTAATAGACAGAAGACGATAGACAGATAATGATAATCATAATGATTTGTTCCTATCTATTTTCGGTTGCAATATGCTAGTTTATTTCACTGATTTTGCCAGACGTACTTGGTTACGTACCGTGGTTAAGCAAACATTCACACATATAACACATTATGAATACAGTGAATGTAGTCCACAGTATTGGATTTATTTATACAAAAAGCAACCTTAATTAAAAATAGCTCTCCGACGAAAGAACTCACCTTATTTTCTGCTCCACGTGCCTCCACGTAACACGGAGCATACAAAAGCCATTCCGCGAGTCAAAGGCAAACGACTTGACAAATCGCCGCGCGCTGCTGTGCGACAAACATGCGACAAACTATTTCATTTGTCCGGTTTATAGCTCGTAAAGTTGCGTAATAGTCGGTTACAAATGGTGTGTCTGTTGCGACGTTAATGTATGGTTTATTTTGCGGCAGTTATTAGGTATCGGCTTATTGATGGTCGTCGTTTTGTTGTCGCGACTTGAATAAGAAAGGTTTCGTTTGGTAGGCGTTTGTTTTCTGCCAGCGTCTTGCGAATTGGTTGTAACAAGGTTGTTACTTGAAAGGCTTAGAATTTATACCCGACTGAGCGGAGAGTATTGTGTTTTTCAGCCTATGTATGTCTGTTCCTTTATGGCACTATATATACCAAACGCGAGGACCGATTTTGTTGATTTTTACGTCAGTAGATTTGTCTTAATATTGCGAGTGCTACGAAAGACATGACAGTAATCAAATTCAATATGGTGACAGCCAGACGCCATATTGAAAAAAAAAAAACAATGAATTACGTTAAAGCACAGTACAAATAAGGTTAAAGTGGGGTATCATGAATAGGTAATTGAAAATCATCTTTAGGTGTCTCATAAATTTTTCATTTGTTAATTTTTCAGTACTTAGCTTATTTTAGGCCCCATATCCAATATTTATTTAGGGAGAGGAAGCTTATACCCAGCAGTGGGTGGAAACAAGCTGACGATGATGACGATGAATGCTTTATTATAAGTACATATATGATATAAAAAATATATAATATATATCGAAGAAGATAAGGTTATATTTTTAAAAAGCGCAAAACCGCTGACGGTTCTGCATTTGAGATCACTTGTCTATCGTCACTACTTGTTTCTAACTACTTGAAAGACTATCATGAAATTCACTTTTAAAAACTCACTAAGATTTACTTTAAATGAAAACGAATGGATAACTAGTTAAAACAAGCCATTCTTATTAAATATTTACAAGGGTTCGACTTACAAATAATTCAGCTCGAAAATCCAACGCAAAGTGAGCTCTCCGCTCAGTTTTCAAGCGCCTGCGCGCCGCCATGTTCCCGCCACTCAGCTCCAAGCAAAAGTCGGAACAGATGGCGTCACAAGCACTTGAATTTACTAATAAATCAGCAATAATGATAATAACTATTTACAAATCTATTTCTAAATTAATTTACAATTTATTAAAGCCTATTAACAAGCAATCAAAGCCCAGAAAAGCATTGGCTGATCATAAATAAACTTACTTCGGAACACCATCACAATTTGAAGTCAAATTAAAGAATCATTAAAATAATAATTGAAGTATTTACAAAACCATTACTTAACTTTATGTTTAAATAAGATTCTACGATTTTAGAGATAAAATAGTACGCTGAATCAGTTCATAATTATAATCAGATAAATCTTCATATAGGCTTGATTGAAGAAACTTCGCGGCGACACGGCCATACTGATACGCGATGCGTGCTCTGCGTCGCTCCAGTCCTCCGATCCTGTCTTCTTACTAAAAAATAAAATTGAATTTTTGAGGCAACATACTTCCACAGTACGCCTTATTTATTACAGGTATTGAGCTTTTTAGCATCACAGCGCTAGATACTCCCACAGTAAAGCTAGGCATTGCAGGAATTTTGATAAAAGAGCACTAGATACTTCCACAGTAAGTCTAGACATTATAGTTTATAGGCATTTAGCTGTAATAGAACATAACACAACGATACTATACACCACACAATCATATTTTTGAATATTACTGCTCACTCCTCGTGACAACAGGACAACGATGTTTGTTATAATTTGAATATCACTGCTCACTCCACGTGACAACAGGACAAAGATGTTTGTTATAATGTTTGTATGTATGTGTGTAACTCACAGTAACTGGTCAATCAACATTGAAACAGTCGAGTATGTGAAAATACTAACTTCACAGTAACTGGTCAGTAAACAAAGACAGCAGTTGAGTATGTGATAGTTAGTATTTGTGTGAAAGGAAGGATAGGTCGATGAAAGGTCGATGCTGTTATATAACAGGGGCTCTAAGGAATAATAGGATGGGTCGATGCTGTGCTCTGGGCGGCCATATTACAACGTGGTACACAGGGGACTATTTTTCTTTCAGGATAGGGTCTATTGAACAGTAACGTCAATAATATAAGGTGGCTTATTGGACGGCTCCACACGCCAATAGCATCTTTTTAACATCTTTTATTTTAATATATTTTTTTGTGTGTACGAATGTGTGCGTATGTTGATGTAATTATAAAAATATTATGGGCGGTTCTCACCGGGGTTCACTTCCATAGCTTATTTTGTAGGCTGCATGTTGCCATCAATGGCAGCAGATATGTGAGGCGTGGCGGCAGGGTGTGATGCTGCTGGAGCGGGCGGCATGATGCTGGACGGTCCAGGTTGATGGTCATCTGGAGGCGACACAGCCGCCTGGATGCCTATTCCTGGCTGCGGGGCACGCCGTAGTTGGTCATGTGCAACTTTGCGAGGTCGCCCGTGGTGACCCACGACCTTCTTTACAAGGTAGCGGTCATTTTCGAGAACCCTGTGAACTTCATAGGGCACGCTAAATTTAAGGTCTAGAGAGGTCTGGTTTCTGGGGTTATTCTTAATCAACACGAAGTCTCCTTGTTGAAAGCTATGAATTTTTGCACGTCCCTTGCCAAATCGTTCTTTGACTTTTGTAGATACTTCGGTAATTCTTTGTTGTACATGTCGTTCTAGGGCCTCGATATCGATTGATGCATTATCTAAGTTAACCAGGATTAGCAACTCTGGTGGCACGCAGTTTTGACGACGCGTAAGGAGCGTTAGTGGAGCAGTACCTGTAGTTCTGTGAACAGTGCAGTTCAGAGCAAGCTGAAGACTCTCCAATGCTGTATGCCAGTCTGGAGTTTCATAATTTTTAATCATGACGAGTCCATTCTTCAGTGTTGCCATGACTCGCTCCACTTGTCCATTTGCTCTGCTCACGCCCGGGGATATAGCATGTAAATCAATACCAAACCTGTCGCAGTAGTTTTTGTATTCGCCAAGGAACTCACGCCCGCCGTCTACAATGATTTGCCGTGGGGCTACAAAAAGGTGAATTACTTGTTTCAGAGCGGCAAGAGAGCTGTGTTGACTTTTGTCGTTAGTGTGACGAAGTAGCACATATTTTGTGTAGGCATCTACTGTGACCACGACGTACTCTTGATTGTGAGAAGTGCCAAGCTTACCAGTAATGTCCATGTGTATGACCTCGAAAGGCACTTTTGGCTTTGCAATAAGGTGTAATTGTACTTGCTCATCTTGTCAAAATGATAGGTTTCTCTAATTTTGTGCAGAGTCTTCTCCCAGCCTAGATGTTTGAGAGAAGTATGAAATGCATTTATAAGACTCCACTGGAAGGCTTTTGGCACGACAATTAGTTTTTGCGCGCCTAAGATTGGATCTAGTTTCTCATATTTGAGTACATTACCTTCGAGTTGGTAACCAGGAACATCATCTCCATTATGTACGGCATCTATAATGGACCGCAGCTGCGGTTCACATCGTTGTTCTATGTTGAGCCAGTCCAGATTGTTGGTCATGACGTTCACAGTCAGGGGGTCCGGATTTCGGCTCAGGAAATCAGCATGTTGCATTCGCTAGCCCTTCCTGTACTCTATGTCAAATTCAAAATTTCCGCGCAAAATTCAAAACGCCCACCATCTGTGTATACGGGGTAACAAATCTCGTTTATGCTTGGAGGCCTTTAGTGCGTTGCAATCCGTGACTACTTTAAACTTACGTCCGTAAAGGAAGTGCCGGAAGTGCTTGATTGCCCGGACTACTACTAGCGTCTCAAGTTCATAGGAGTGGTACCTACTTTCTATGTACGTAGTGCGCATACTAAAGTAAGCCACCACATGCTGTCGGCCGTTGATGATCTGAATAAGTATTGCTCCAAATCCGAGACTGCTGGCATCGGTGAAGAGCTCGATGGGTTCACCTTCTTGGAATATCGTGAGGACAGGTGTTGAAGTGAGGTGATGGATAATCTTCTGACGTGCCTCTTCGTGAACATGAGTCCATTGCCACTTAGTACTCTGTTTAGTTAGGTCATACAGCGGAACCATAGTTCGCGCGAAATCAGGGATAAAGCGACGGAAATATCCCGCCAAGCCATTAAATTGGCGAACTTGTTTTACAGTAGTAGGTATTGGGGCCTTCAATAAAGCTTCAGTCTTTTTGGGGCTGGGGTGAACTTGACCATTTTCTATTACATTACCGAGATATTCAATAGAGCATTTAAAGAAGAGGCACTTATCGACATTTATCGAAAATCCTGAGTCGCGTAGTGCGATAAGAATTCTTTCCAAATGTGCAAGTCCAAGAGGAAAATTATGACACTTACTTATGACGTCATCAATGTAAACTTGAGCCGCGCTATCGTTATGACCGTTATCGGCACTACCAGGACTTAGGAGCGGTCCTAAGGCACGATTTATGCATCTTTGGTACACAGATGGAGCATTGCAAAGTCCAAAGGGCATAGGTATTCGTAAAGTCCGTCTGGCGTTACAACGGCGGTTTTCTCAATAGAATCAGCGGAAATCGGTATCTGGTGGAAGCCAGAGGCCATGTCAAGACTAGAGTAGTATTGGGCTCCAGCCAGTTGATCAATTTGATCCGCGATCAGTGGGAGAGGGTAATGGTCACGTACAGTGTTGGAATTTAATTCACGATAGTCTACGCACATGCGATCGTCACCGTTTTTCTTTTTAACTAGAATGATTGGACTGGGGTAGGGAGATTTGCTTTCTCGCACAATGTTATTATCAATCAGTTCAGCAAAAAATTCCTTAACTTTTTCACGCTCAACCGGGCTCAATCTATAGGGCCTCCGCTCGACAAACTTGTCTTTATTTTTCAAGCGAATCTCTAACTCGCCCTTATTAACACTAGATTTTGCAAAACCACGCGTGAAAAGATGCGAGTACTTATTGAGCAGTATCAGCAGTTGGTTAATCTCAGATTCATCAGTCAAGTCATGATCAATGTTGTCAAATAAAGGGCTATTGGATCGCATGTGCATAACGCGGGGATAAGAACACAATTTCGCGTTGTTCTGAGTGACCATTACACTCAAACCCGTTTCGTGTAGTAAATTTATCCCTATTAAAACGTTCGACGTCATTTCGTAATCAGGCAACACATTGAACAATATCTCGACGTTGATATTATCAATAACGCAAATCACGGTCAATGTACTCATGGAGATTACCGGGAACGGGCCTATTCCTCGCAAGTAATTAACCGCCTGCTGTCTGCGCCCAGGTAATTTGTTTGCAATGGACTCGCGACTCGACACTGTCTATTGTAACGTCACCGACGCGCATACGCATAGTGTTCAAGCTGGAACGACTATTGGATATTGAATTTACATTAGAAGTTATCTGTTTTTCTCGACGGTAGCATGCGTCAAATGCATGCCCAGGTTTCTTGCAAAATAAACAAAACTTGTTATCATTTGGCTTAGAAAACGAAGTGGATGACGTCATAGGTCTCCCCTCGATTGGTTGCACATTTAAGTCGGTTTTATTTCGACAGTTATTAAAAGTATGGCCAGTTCTTTTGCAGAAACTGCAAAAAGGAGGGTAGTTGGTTTTATTGTCAAAAGAAAATCGCGAACGTTTTTGCGGTGGTTGGTTGGGATTATGTTGATTGGGACGTTTAACACGAATAGACGAGGCAACAGAGATTAATTCGGGCACTGAGGTAGCTCTGGCATTCATTAGTTCTATTCTAAGGCGTTCGTCACTTACCGTTCCAATCACCGCTTCAACAGCATCACTATTATCGAGCTTGTCCTTTGTCACGCGTCTCCACAGAATCCATGATTGTGTTAGGAATTCTGAAATGTCTTTAGTAGGGTCGTAGGAATGCTCCCTGAACCTAAGCACATACGCGAGTAACGGTTTTCGGGCTCGAACGTAGTTATAATAATTTGGCAAAGTTCTTCCCAGGTAGATGTTACGAGCCAGTTATCAGCCCATATCTTAGCACGACCTTTTAGCAAGCTTGTCACTTTCATCCGGATGTCGTAGTCACTGAGCTGATAGGTATTTTTGGCTGTAGAAATGTGATTACACCACTCACGTACCCCCACGTTACCATCAGGGTCATATGATGGTAGGAACACGTCTGTTATCTTAACCTGGTTGCTTGGCTGCTGCTGCAGTAAACGCTCACTCATATTCTGCATCATTGTCATCATGTGAAGGAAAAATTCAATTTTTACCCGCCTGCTGTGTTATCGGAACTTGACACGTGGGTGCGCTTTTTGCTGGAAGGCTCGAGGGTGTCGCGCCTTCGGTGGCGCTGGCGGTTGGTGCACTCGACGCCGCGCCGGCGCATCCGGTTCGGGCGCGTCCATGTTGCAGACTTGAGATGTCAGGATCTGAAATGTTATGACCGGGACAGAAAAGGGATCGTTTTTACGATTCCACTTCTGATATCGAAGTAGAAGATAAGGTTATATTTTTAAAAAGCGCAAAACCGCTGACCTTAGGGGCCATCGGTTCTGCATTTGAGATCACTTGTCTATCGTCACTACTTGTTTCTAACTACTTGAAAGACTATCATGAAATTCACTTTTAAAACTCACTAAGATTTACTTTAAATGAAAACGAATGGATAACTAGTTAAAACAAGCCATTCTTATTAAATATTTACAAGGGTTCGACTTACAAATAATTCAGCTCGAAAATCCAACGCAAAGTGAGCTCTCCGCTCAGTTTTCAAGCGCCTGCGCGCCGCCATGTTCCCGCCACTCAGCTCCAAGCAAAAGTCGGAACAGATGGCGTCACAAGCACTTGAATTTACTAATAAATCAGCAATAATGATAATAACTATTTACAAATCTATTTCTAAATTAATTTACAATTTATTAAAGCCTATTAACAAGCAATCAAAGCCCAGAAAAGCATTGGCTGATCATAAATAAACTTACTTCGGAACACCATCACAATTTGAAGTCAAATTAAAGAATCATTAAAATAATAATTGAAGTATTTACAAAACCATTACTTAACTTGATGTTTAAATAAGATTCTACGATTTTAGAGATAAAATAGTACGCTGAATCAGTTCATAATTATAATCAGATAAATCTTCATATAGGCTTGATTGAAGAAACTTCGCGGCGACATATATATATATATATATATATATATATATATATATATATATATATATATATATTTTCTTTTATTTATAAGCTACATGCAAAAAAGGTACTCGTTCATGGCGAAAAATTCTGATCATTTTCTACTATGTAAATGAAGTTTCTGAGGAGTTTAGCTCTTCATCCTAAATCAACACCGTTTAACATCGATCTGATTGATATTCGATATTCTCGAAATGTACTCTTCTCTCGAATAAACATTAAATAACATTACAAAGTACAAACCTTTTAGTTCTAAAATACGAATTACTTTACTTATTTATACGAACAATCAGTTTGTTACCTCCTTCAATATTTTTTTAATACTATACTGTATAATTTATGATTACAGAAACCCGACACTATGGATGACAAGTAGGCACTTTAATAGAACATTCTGGAACAAACACGAAGGGTAGTTCGTTTGACATGCGGGTGACATAAGTGGGCCGTGTTACGAAAGCTTAGTAGATAGATAGTCAAAAGTAAGTTAGTAATGTTGCCATAATGTTATGTGGGTAGTCAGTTAGAATATATATTTTACACAATAAATATAAACATAGTTATATATTTAACCGGGACTTAATCGCGCTAAAAACTTAATTTTCGATCAAGTTGCATTGATGGTGGTCACGAGAAGACTGAAGTAGCGGGTGTCAGCGTCGAGAAGGGCGAGCGTAGTCTCCAACTACCCGCACTTAGTAAAAAATAATAATAATATAACTAAATATATATCAAACTATGTGTTTCAATCGCGAAAGTTTAAAAGTTAGGAAATATAAAGATACTCAAGATAATTCACACCAAATACCTAACCTCAAAATAGGATACCGTGTACAATGGGTACAAGACAACGGATAAATATACATAAATCCGAATATAAGATCCATGACTCAGAAACAAAAATTTCTGCTGCTTTTTTTAATATATTTTTTTGATGTTTGCACCTAGCGGAAGTCGAACCCGCGACCGTTGGTTGACTTCGCCGTCAGGGTCACTATAAGGTATTCGGCCAAACGGTTGTCAAATACAATACAACAACTCTTTATTGCCACTAGTAAAATAAAGTATTAAACGTAAAGTTTAAAAAACTGAAAGATACGATTGGCGGCCTTATTACAAAGTAGCAATCTCTTCCAGGCGACTATTATTATTTACCAACATAAATAATAAAATATTCTAGGCTGACACCAATATTGCCAACTTTGATGCAACGTTAGATATGTCGTGACAATATCATAGAATTGATCATTTCATGAAATGGTTGGCCACATCTGGGCACATCATGAAATGGTTTGGTCAAATGAAAATGAAATGAAAAATGAAAAAAATGAAATGAAAAATTAATTTATTGCCACTATCATAAAAACATAATAATCCATTATATGAAAGTACAATAGAAAAAATATAAATATGCGTCCAGCTACAAACATCGACGACAATAGGGCAATTGGGTATCTTCAGGTTGTGCTGCGTTCACATTTTCATGTGTCCGCAGCGCTGTTTTTAAATGTACCCATTTTTCGGACTGAGGTATTTGCCGAAATATTAGCAATGCGGGTTACATTACAACTAGGTTAACATAATTGAAAAAAATAAACAGTGAAAAAAAACACAAAAAAAAACAAAATGCCACCGACTCAAAACAAATTCAAAACTGCGTGATGTGTAAGTACCTATGTAGAGGTGTGTGTTCGTGAGGGTGTGTGTGAGGGTGCGTATGAGTGTGTGTATGGTTGCATGAAAGTGTACAATTGTATAAATTTTCTGCCCTTTGTTTTAAAAGTGGCCTCAAAACTGTGTTTTGTCGCACTAATAGGTTTAATTTCAGTATAGTTTTAAAAGAACTAATACAATTTTTGAAATTAATTATTTATTTTATTTTTTACAAATTAATGAATGATCAGCGTTTGAGGATACTAAAATCTAAACGCACGGCTACTTCATGATATGGTCAAACATTAGTGACCAATCGTAACATAAAATGCGAAGGCGGAAGCCCGACTTGGCCGTGTAGGTTAAAAGACGAAGGCGGGACCGAAGCGTAGCAAGCACCTTCGTCTTCATGTTTTTTTAGCCTTATAAACCTTTCTGTTTGAACACTTTTGGTATCATGAAAACCCTATATTAATGATATTTAATGATATGGCCAAACGTGGATTGAAATATCATTAAACGTTGATATTTCAACATATGCTCAGTTTTAGCTGGGCATTTCATGAAATAGAATAAATTCATGCAAAGGCGATTGGTCACTTCCGAAATCTTAATAAATTCGCATGACTGGTTTCCTTTCACCGGACATTAGTATGCCTCGGACGTCGTTGTCCTGAGGTTACCGACATTAGCATTACGCGATGGACATTGTTGACATCGTCCGGGTAATGTAGTTACCGATGCCTTTTTACAATTTATTTTAAGGGTGGGTAAAGTTGATTTAGAATAAAAAGATGCTATTTATAGTCCATGAACGGTGCTGCCCTTTCTCAGCCCAAATTTTCCCACGCATTTTGAAACCATAGCGTTGAATAAAAACGTGATGAAATAACGTGACATACGTGACAATAGTTCAACTTAGAATCCAACGATACCGGGTTCGGTCCTAGGCTCCGCAACCATGACTTTTCTTAATTATGTGCGGTTTTCAATTATTGCTCCGTGCATCAGATCTATGGTCCCGTCTGTTATTGATTAATAGCAGTCATTAAGCCATGTCAGAAGCCTTTGAGCATCCTGACAAACTCTGACACCCAGAGTACAACACTACCTCATACGACAAACAAACATTAGACAACCCTTGTAGTTACTCCCCCTCCTCCAAAACATTACTCGACAAGATGACGAGTCTTGTCAACAAAAGTTTCCATAAAGTTCACACCTGGCGACCATGCATTATAAACACAAATATGAAAACGTCAATTTGAATTTAAACTCTCTGATGCTGTCGTATAACTATTTTTTAATGTAAAAGTACTTCTTGATGGTTTTTTATTCCGTCATTCTTAATCGGGTTGTTATGATGGGCAATAGCCGCCCTGGCACGATCAACCGATGTGCGTGTGTGTGTAAAGAGAAAAAAATAACGAATTTTAAACGCTTTGTTATTCCAAACTCATAGAATTTGCTGCCTTAAAATTCAACAAATATAATATTCACAAAGCGAAAACTATGTAAAAATATTCATTTCATACATATACCAGCACCCGTATAAATACATGCACATACGAAATACGAATAAAATAGAGTCCGAACTCAAAATCCTTTGTCTTTTTTTGTAAAGGAGTCGCCACCACAGTTCACACGTACGCACTTTATTCAGAAAAGGGGAATAAATGGCTGCTTGTAAAACAACATGCAAAAAAAAAGCTGGCATGTCTGCGCTCGGTGTCACACATTTAACTTAGAGACACATTTAGCTTTAGAAATACGTTTTTCGTGTTTTATTTATGCCCTACGAACAATAATAAATGAGGAAACATGGGTCTCATACAGTTACTGCTTCAATGTTGGACCCACTTACGCAGGCCATTTATCAGCAACTAGTTTTACCGCCCGCGACTTCGTCAACGCGGACTATTGTTTATCGCGAAAAAAAGCATCTAAGATATTAAAAACCAATGCAGAAAAGCACCACTCTTGACGTTTTTTGACATACTTGTTATTTCGTTTCCATGGCAACCGTTTCTTTCAGCAAGCTATCAACATTTTCTAGTTTTCCCGTGGAAATTTACAATTTTCCGAGATAAAAAGTATCCTATGTTTTATTCCAGGGTATAAGCTATCTCCATTTCAAGTTTCGTCAAAATCCGTCCAGCCGTTATCACGTGAAAGCTCCCCAAACAAACAAACAAAGAAACAGGCAACGTTTCACTTTTATATATTGGTATGGATAAAACGAAACACACTCTCTCCTCGCTAATTGCATTGGTTCGCGATTTGGCGCTCAAATTAATCGCACACGATTGGTTGAGTCAAGTTTAACCGAACGCTGCCCACCGACGCGCTTTTAGTCGATTCAAGGTCAGATATACCTACACTGAGGTGTGTGACTGGCGAGGTTAAATTTTTGGGGTTGATTTACATTTCCCTAATATTATTCATAGTTTATGTCCAAGTAAATTATTTCCCCATTGTACAGCAAATCGCTGTGCATTGGGGAGTTATATGGGAGGGGCCGGTGTGCAGCTGTGGACATTTTTCAGCAGATGATTTATATGAAAGAATGTAATCTATGACCATTCCGTAGAGGCAAAGATAAAATATAGTACACGAAAAGAAGGTTTGTGTCACAGGATAAATAATAGTACTACTTGTGTGATCGTAAAAGCGCTCGCGGCTATGTGTGGGGAGCTTTCACGCGATAATGGCTGAACGGATGTTGATGAAATTTGAAATGGAGATAGCTTACACTTTAGAATAAAACATAGGATCCACGGGAAAACTAGAAAATGTTGATTACTCGCTGTAAAGAATAGTTGCCATGGAAACAACAAGTCTGGAAACATGGAATAACAAGTCTGTCAAAAAACTTCAAGAGCATTGGTGCTATACCTACTTTTACATTGGTTTTTAATATCCTAGAAGAATATAAGAATGTTTTTTTTCGCGATAAACAGTAGTCCGCGCGGACGAAGTCGCGGGCGGGAAAGCTAGTTGCTAGATTAGTTCAAAACTAAAAGATGACTTCGGTTGGGTCAAAAATATGGGTAAAAAAATGCCTATGACGATCTATGAATGAAGGCGAATCGATTAATACCTCGCTTTTCAAAATCGGATCAAATTTTTAGTTTGAACTCATAACCCTTCCAATGGTTCTCCGTAGTCGGGTAAAAAAATAGCCTAAAACACTCTATAAATGAAGATGAATCAATTGTTAAAATCGGACTAAAATCAGACTAATAGGGTCGACGCTCTAGTGGAACGTCCGAATACGTATGTACGAATACATACATACATTCATACATACACAGAGTTTTGAACTCATTACCCTTCCCTTGCTTTGCCGTAGTCGGGTAAAAAAAGATTCGCTTCGTTATCGTCCTGTATCAAACATGTTTACTTGGATGAGATCTTTGCCTTGTGCAGGCGACCCAGGGCCGCGTTGCTCTAAGGCTTTGCCATTCCACTTGAACGGGTCAAAAATCGTGTGACATGTGTAAAGAATGCGGATGGGTGATGGGTGGATGTGGTTACCCATTACCACATAATACTAACAGTTCCTGGCTGCCTTGACGATAATACTAATACAAGCCTTATTGTGTGACAATACATCTAGAGTCAAATTACGGATATTACTAAGATATGAGATAGATACTGATGATGCTATCAAGGTGTGCTGTGGTCGATCAAGGGAATAATCCTTTTTCATTTCGCATGCTCATAAAGTGTTTGTTTATGCTGGGTGTTGGCAACATAAAACCCTTTCTGCATTTTATGCTCTAGTGCATAGAAGTGATATACTACTCTAATTCTCTATGGTCCGAGACGAGCCTAATGTTTCATGTAGTAAGTAAAAAAATAGTGTTAATAGAGGACTTCGTCTTTTTTGGACAGAATTTCGTTTTTTTGGCTGGTTCATATGATTGGGCAAACTGAACGACTATATTGAATGCTTATTTTGTGGAATTGTATAACTCAATGAAATCTGGCTAATATGAGACATTTCTGCCAGTAGGTTGATCATTAGGCCACGCCCGCAAAGCTCAAAAACATTGAAGGCTACGGTTTAGTTAGCGTACCGTAACTGACTTTCGGCAGCAGGCGTAATACCGCAGGCTTCAGGAACTAATTGCTGAATGCTTACGATTAGAATGTTTTGAGTTATTGTTCTAAAAACCTATTGAATGTAGAAATAAGGACAAGTAAAAATAATATCACACAATTAAATTATTTTATAAACTACAGCAGTTAGATTCGAAAAATATAATGAAATTTATTTACTTTTTCGAAATAAATGACTTTTAGTGTAAAAAAACACTTTTGTTTTATTTTATTTCTATATGATCAGTTCTTCTATAGTGTTAACTTTCTAAAATTAGTAAAAAACTTACGAATAATATTAATTCTAATATAGCCCCCCCCGGGAACCGGTCGGAGAGCGGGCGAGTTCCCGTGCGTAGAAACTTATTTTATGTGAATAGTTTATAGAATTAATTACATAACCTAACATTTATAGATAAAATGTTAGGTTATGTATACGAAACAATTTTTTAAGCAAATTTCTCCCCGCGTTATCGACGTCGCTGGTGACAAGAGAGCTGGCTCATTTCTCGCACAGAGAATAGCTATTGCTATTCAACGCGGAAATGCAGCTAGCGTTCTTGGAACCATGCCACATGAACACCAATTATTTTTAGATTATTAGTTTAGTTTTATGGTTTAGGTGTAGGTTTAATTATTTATGTTGGTTGTGTTGGTTTAGGTTTTTACTTTTTTATATTTGAAATGTAAAATTATATAGATAAAATAATAAAGAACCTATAAAAAATACTAACTATTAAGGAAAATATATATATATATAAACCATTATAAACCATATATATACATAAACCATTTCCCATCAATTGCGCGCGAAAATCGGCCCAGCTTGTTTACATTCTCTTCCTTTTTTCACAAAACTATTGTACAATCACAAAAACAGTAATAATATATTCCTTATAGATGTAATAACACTAATCGTGGTAAAAATAAACACTCCTCCTCCTCCTCTTCAGTCGTTCCCTTATTGTTGAGGATCGTAACTCCTTCCAAAAACATCCAGAATCTTCCTCCACGTGCTCCGATCTTCGGCCTTGTGGAGTGCAATATTGAATGGCATGTCTAAATGCTGTGATACCTGGTCAGACCAACGTTTACAAATTAAACACTAAAAACCACCAAAAACATGAACACAAAGCTTATTACGTGGTCGAACTCGGTCGATGAACTCGCCCAGACTAGTTCCCTTTTCAAACTGCCTTTAAGGTCAACTGGGGCAATTACGTCACATTTTTACTAGCACAATTTTAACACCTTATTTCACTCACGTGAAATTATTAGAAAATTCCTAAACACAAATGTATTTTAAAACTATTTGTGTGCAAGATTCATTTATTGGTTTCTTCCACAAGTTATAATATGAAGAAAGATAATATATTTTTTTTAATGAAAGAATTTAAGACGCATTTTCCCGTGGTAGGGCAAATGTGACTTTCAATAAAGTCACATTTGCCCATACACTATAAACTTCAAACTGTTTAGCTTCCAGGACTGAAATTAACATATTTTGGTTTAAATCAAATTTTATGTCAAGCACCGTTTAGTAAATCTGAAAAATACTAAATAATCAGGCTACCAGAGCGGAATTTGTATAAATGGGGAAAATGTGTACTACTTATTACAGACGCATTTACTCCTGGAGAAATCCAGATGTTCTGAAAATTTTATTTTAGAGAGCAAAGTTAGTAAAAAACCAAAGATAATTTCACAAAAATCTATGTCACTATGACCCAAGGACAACATAAAATCAAGCGATTAGTTTAAAAGTTTCATCAAAATTTAAGCAATAAATATTAAAAAGATGGTAACCAATTTTTATATTTAGATATTAATCCATACCAATATATAAAAGTGAAACATTGTCTGTTTGTTTGTTTTTTGTTTGGGGAGCTTTCACGTGATAACGTCTGGACGGATTTAAATAAAATTTGGAAAGGAGATAGCTTATACCCTAAAATAAAACATAGGATTCCTTTTATCCCGGAAATATTGAATGTTTCCGCGGGAAAACTGGAAAATGTTGATTAATCGCTGTAAGGAACAGTTATGGCAACTGTTCCTTACAGCGATGTTCCTGATCCTTACTTCTGTTCCAAACAACTTCAAGAATATTGGTGCTATGCCTACTTTTGCATTGGTTTTTAATATCCTAAAAGAACATAGGATGCTTTTTTCGCGATAAACAGTAGTACGCGTGGATGAAGTCGCGGGCGGGAAAGCTAGTACTATACAATGTGTCTGGTCACCGGTGTCGGAGACTTAAGGGGGGTTAAATATGGGGATTTTTATCGACAAATCACTATCTCGATTTTCTCTTGGCCTCTCCATACTAAAATGGCAGCCATTTTGTTTTTTTTACTTCGCAGCTCAGACGCCTACACTGATTTAATCATTGCTATCGATGTAGACGTCTTAGGAAGACGAAAGAGGTATCATTTGAAAGCTAACAATGAAGACAATCAATTTATGATACATTTTATTCAATATCTTTTTCACAAAATAACATAAGAAGATTAACAAAATAAAAATCGTATTTATTTATTGCATTTTTTTTAGTTTTTAATGTTTTTTATGAAAACTAACCTGTCAAGCTATTTTTTTTTAATTGTATTATCATAGTACAAGATATTTCCATTAAAATAAATCTTACATCCAGGTCCTAAGTTAAATATTTTCGAAGCTATGATGGTTTAAATATGACCCTTAAAAACTCTATTAATAGCACACGTCAAAGCTATGATGATTGGGATGGGAAAAGGCAAGAAAAGAACAAAGTAAAACCATTAATTATCATTTATTAATTTAATACCATCTAAACTAGGTACTACAGCCACGATTCAAAATGTCCTCCGTTTTGTTGTAGACAAGCAGTTGCCCTAATTGACACATGTTGTGTAGCTCTTTTTATCATGGCTTTGTCCGCCCTCATTACATCCCCGACTTGTAATATTTTTTCAATTAGTTCTTCTCTTGTGTTGGGCACGTTAACGTACATTTTCTGCTTTATTGTGCCCCATAAAAAATAATCTAGGGGTGTCAAATCCGGGGAACGCGGCGGCCAAGCAATCGTCCCACCTCGTCCAATCCATGTTGGATATGTGTTATTTAAGTAATTTCTCACATTTACCGCAAAGTGTGCCGGAGCTCCATCTAATTGGAGTATCATTCTTGCCCTATACGTCAATGGCAATTCGCTTAATGCGTCTTGATAGTCATTCTGCAGGAATTCCAAAAATCTTGGGCCATTTAATGTAGCGGGCAAAATAAGAGGCCCAATAAGGATATCGTCTATCATTCCAGCCCAAACATTTACCGAAAACTTGTGCTGAAAGCTACTGGGTCTCACTGCTTGCGGGTTTTCTTGGAGCCACAGGTGCTCGTTCCGATGATTTGTGTATCCAGATCTTGTAAAAGTTGCTTCATCGGTCCACATAATCCTCTTTAAAAAATTGGGATTGGATCGCGCTTCTCGTAATATCCACGAAGAAAAAACTGTCCTTCGGGCGACGTCAGGTCCAATTAAATCCTGGACTCTTCTAAAATGGAATGGATGCAATCCTTGCCGTTTTAAAATCTGCCAAACTGTCCATTTCGATAGACCGAGTCTAATCGCAATGTGACGGACACTCAGTTGTGGGTCTTGCGTTATTAAATCCAACACCTCTTCTTCCTCTCGCGGAGACACCAAACGAGTACGTTCGTTAGCGGGTCTTCTTATTCCATATTCGGAGAGATTCGAGTGCAATCTGATGAACGTGCGAGCATTCGGCGTAGGTCTATCAGGGAATCTTCTCGCATACTCTCTTACAGCAGCATTCGCGTTCCCGTCGCAAAATCCATACACAAAATGGATGTTGGCCACGTCGCGGCTTGAAAAACGACGCTCTTCCATTTCAGTTAACGAAAGTTAACTAAAATAACAAAACGAGTCCAAAACACAAAGCAGAGGTTAGAAAATAGCAACGCACAGTACTTCGGCAGATAAGAATGTAATCACAACGCTAGGCGAGGGACGACTACCTGTAATTGTATCCTGACCTGAGTAGAGCCGCAATTTTGTCTCATTCACACCCTATACATGTCTCTTTCTAACATGTTGTCAAAGAACAGCTGCCTGTCTTACGACACGCCAATTGAATGTGGGGTCTTGAGTCTATTGACGTGTGCTATTAATAGAGTTTTTAAGGTTCATATTTAAACCATCATAGCTTCGAAAATATTTAACTTAGGACCTTGATGTAAGATTTATTTTAATGGAAATATCTTGTACTATGATAATACAATTAAAAAAAAATAGCTTGACAAGTTAGTTTTCATAAAAAATTTAAAAAACTAAAAAAAATGCAATAAATAAATACGATTTTTATTTTGTTAATATTGTTATGTTATTTTGTGAAAAAGATATTGAATAAAATGTATCATAAATTGATTGACTTCATTGTTAGCTTTCAAATGATACCTCTTTTGTCTTCCTAAGACGTCTACATCGATAGCAATGATTAAATCAGTGTAGGCGTCTGAGCTGCGAAGTAAAAAAAACAAAATGGCTGCCATTTTAGTATGGAGAGGCCAAGAGAAAATCGAGATAGTGATTTGTCGATAAAAATCCCCATATTTAACCCCCCTTAAGTCTCCGACACCGGTGACCAGACACATTGTATAAAGATAAACAGTTAAATTACAGTTCAAATAAAAAAAACTTCCGATCATATTTTTTTTGTATTTGTTATTTTTACGAGATCTTTTATCCTAGAATAATGTTACAAAATAATTATATAAACAGTTTTTTATTAACCGTGGTTAACTCTAAGCTATACTTAGCTTGCATACTTGATAGTTTATCACGGAACGTCTTCTGCTGAGAAATGTATATAAACAAAAAAAAAAAAAACAAGCATCAATGAAGGTTGATGATCAATGTATTTGGGGGAAATGCGCCATATAGACGCAATATCCTCGAAACAGTAGACGCATTTACCTCAAAAATCATAGCCTAACCTCAAAATTATCAATTATCATTTGTCTGAAAGTAAAACGATTTCAATAAAAATAACTATTTGTATCGACAAGCTAATTCATATTGATTGCATGCAGTAAGTATAAAATTAGAACGGTGAACCAAGGAAAAATGCGGATTCAGCCTGATTGTAATCACTCACCTCACGCAAATCACTTTCTTGAAAATCACTTGCTTTCTTTCAAGTGGTGCACTTGAAAGAAAGCAAGTGATTTTTCAAAATCTCTGATATTTAGATTGGATGACGTACAGCGCCTTCTATCGGGTCTTCATGTAATTAATTTAGTAAAAATAATTATAAACAGATGGCAGAAGTTGTTAGATTTTGAATATTTTTTGATTAATTTCAAATGAACGCAATAGCGTCCCATAGAAGCCAAATAGCCCGGTTGACCTTACTCGAAAAAAAACTACTGACACCAAAACATTTTATTATCCAATCATATCCCTCGATTCAAGTTCTGCTCATTCATATATAACACTAATAGGATACTCAACTGTAATACCGTATAATGTTGTAAAATAACCCTTCTACAGTAGGGGTTGACCTTTAACGAAAAATACCGACCACTTCTATGCTAGTGCTTGGCCATTTAAAGGTTATACCGGTTAGTACAAAGAAGGTACTGGTAGGCATGTGCCGCAAAGAGGCACGGAATGATGCGGGTTTCGGGTGCGGGGTGCGGGTCCCGTCCGTAATCCAAATTTTTCCTTAGAAAATTAATAGATATGTAAGCTAAAATCATATAAACATATTAAATAATAGTAGTACCTGCAAGGTACTGAAGCAATATCTACAATAAAACTGTAACAGGTCCAATTCTCTACATTTTATTCTATACTGAAGCCAAAACTGTACTTTTTTTTCATTTTTGTTTGTCTGTCTGTCAGTCTTTATCTTGGCTAGGCATTACGCCAAAACTACTGAATGAATTTAAATGAAACTTGGCATGATTTGAGTTCATACTACGAGGCCGCGAGGTAGGACATTGGATACTTTTCATCTCGATAATTTAAAAGGTTCCCGCAGGATAGGGCTTGAAAGTTATTTAAAAGAACACGCATCACGCTGAAACTACTGCACGGATTTTGATGCAATTTGGAACAGTCATAGTTTCTAATGATGAGCGAAAATTGAGGATACTTTTTATACCGAAAAAATAAAGAGTTCCTGCGGAATATGGGTACGAACTCTGTACATTGAAGATATTTAGTAAATTATTTTTTGGAGGCTTTTCTATTATTCGTACTGAAGCCAAAGCTGTTTTTTTTTTAATTTTTGTCTGTTGTCTGTCTGTCTGTATCTTGGACGCGCATCACACCAAAACTACTGAATTCATTCAAATTAGACTTGGCATGATTTGAGTTCATACTACGAGGTAGGACATTAGATACTTTTCATACCGGTAAATTAAAGTAGTTGGTATTCATGTTTTACGGTTTATAGTTTCTTCCATAGTTCACCTTTATGATACTTAAGGAATATTCCTACAATTTTCAAATACTTAGGTCTACTGGCTTAGGCTGGGCTTTGTCTGTCAGTCAATCTGTAAGTCAGTCAGTAGGTATGTCACGATACTGTTTTATAGGCATGATTAAAATAATGTATTTTTATTATTCTGCCCCAAAGGGAAGGGCAAAAGAAAAAAAGGGTAAATCAACAAAAAAAAAGCAGAAGGAAAGAAAAAAAGTGAAGGGTAAATCAGCAGGTAACAATAAATCTTTAAAAGGAAGATATTAAAAAACAAATGATCTAGGGTACTAAAAATAAGCTAAAGAATAGAATAACACATTTTTTAAATTCGAGTCTGTTTGTTTTTCTGTTAGTCTGTTCACACTGATTGCGATGCAGTTCACTGTTGGATAGCTTAGGGTTTGACTTAAAAATTGGTGTACCTACTTATTATCTGAATCCGATGAGTAGAAGCCGAGCAATAGATAAAAACTTTTTGACGGCTGAAGTTATTTTGTTTAAATGTATGTATATTAGTATTTTAGGTGTTTGAATGGTAATAGAGTTCTTTTAACCTAAAGAAATGGCCACGCGTGTGAACCTGCGGGTACAGCTAGTAATAAATAATAGTAGGTACTACGCCGAAACAACAAACACGCGGGGTACTCGTAGTCTGTGAGACGAATGGTTACATAAATGTTTGGTTATTTAAAATGTATTTTTTTGGTTTCCTCGCAATTGAACTGAAAAGTAGAATGTCCCTATATCTCGTTTATAAAACAAGACATATTATATGTACTCGACTTCAATATCTAACCTCACCTACGGCTGGAGCGGATAAATGTCTAGGATAAAATGGTTTGTTTTATGCTGTACAATCTACTATTTTCCCATGATCGACATAAAACAAAGTCTCAAAACCAATGATTGTTTTATAAGTGGAAAACTTTTAAAACAATCCCAAACTTTCTCACCTCTAGATCGGGTAGATTGTACGGGTCCTAAATTGTGTCGAACTACTGTTTAACAACCTACATCTGTGACAATAAAATAAATTGATTTTTGTTTTTTTTTTACTCGTTTGAGTTTCATTTTGGACGGTTTTTAAAGTTGCGTATGTCTGAGTGAAAAAGAAGAAACCCTTATAGGACCTTACCCGTCTGTTACAGAAAATTCCGGATCTACTGAACCGATGAAGTTGAAATTTGGTAAACATATTAAGTTATTTGACCCAAACACGGAAGTGTAACGTAAATACATGAATTTTGAATATTTTTGGCAGCAAAATATGAAACAAACAAAAAGTTTTGCAAACTGTATACATGAAATGAAATATACAGTAGGAATGGCTTAATTCGACTTAAAATCTGGTGTACAACAAACACGCACTCAAATACTATCCAACAGTGAAAACTGCTTTTAAATCGGCTCAAAGTTTATTAAGTTCATTAGGATCAGTAGTTTTTACGTGATGCGCAAGCATATATACAGACAGACACACAGACACCATTTAAAAAATGTTTTTTTCTTGTTCAGTAGCTCATTTTAACATTTTCAGTCATCTAGAAGAGACATTTTGAGAAAGGGACGTTTTGCGTGCAGTAGACATTTTAGGAAAGGGACATTCGCTGACAGAGCCTATTTTTTAATTATCTTCAGTGTACAGACTTTACTTATTGACCTATTATAAGTATAGATGTTGGTTGGAAATAAATCGTGGTAAACAATGAAAATTAACTAGGAAGTTTCAATTTTGTTGGGAATAGGCCACTTCCGCGTACGTGACCTCACGTGAGATAACAATTCTTATCCTGAGGCCGTTATCTTAAGGCCGTTATAACTTAAGCATGAAACTTCAGGAGCTTCATGATCTTTTCAAATTTTGAAGCTATGTACGTTTTTCTGGCTCTGCATGACTAGTACATTTAGCCAGCGTCAAGTAAATATACAAGTTGTATGTTTTTTCACTAAATAGTGAAAATGTCGAGTCCTAGTGAGTCAGGTAGTCCAAATTCTAGTTTAAGTAAAGATTAAGTAAATTGGTGAAGCCTTACTGAAACTTCCTATACCTATAGGTAGTTTCGGAGAAAACACGAAATAGCACATTTTTATTCGTAAGTGTCATTTGCCCACACTCCTGCATTTTAACGAACACCTAATTGGTTTATATTCCAACAATATTACACATTAACACTCGAAGAAACAAGTTTGAGAAAATTCAAAGTAAAATTACATCTCAATTTCGTTTTCCCTATAAAACATATTTAGCAAGCATATTATTATAAACTCACACAAAAACACCAATATACGTAATTCCTTCAAAATACTTAAGCACCTAAGTTTACATTGTGTTTCTTTTGAGTGTTGCTTTTAGTTAAAGCACATCCAGATGAAAGATACCTCACACAGGAGCTCGTCGATAAGATAATAAACACTAACTATCAGAATGATAGTACTTAACAAAAGAGAAAACAGAGAATAACCAAAACCGAAAGCCATAATGTTAGGGTTACGACCTAATATTGTTGTCACAGGGATATTGCAGGGTTATATAAACAGGCCCCTGTGTCGGACAACGGGCGCTGTCTGCTTGTGGTTAACCCTGTCTGCTATTGATGCTCGGCTTCCTTCGTACCCTTGCATTATACTAAGTAAACAACCTTGTGAGTCCATTTCGGAACAGTAGGTAGGTACAGCAGTATGGGCAGTTGAAAATATAGCAAGCACACATGAATTACACATACACTTAGACCGAAAATTTTAGGGTTGAGGCAAAATATTGTTATTATAGATATATTGCCGGGTTACACACATATGCTCTTTTGTCCAACAACGAAGCTGTCCGATATTGATGATCTCCGAGCCTTTGCATGATAATAAATAAACATCTTTGTGAATTCATTCAGCACAGTACAATAATTGAGGGAACTAACAAAAAAAAACGACCAGCTAATATGACTTATGAGTAAGAAAATTTATTTATTTATTTATTTATTTATTTATTCATACAAAATCCACAGCCCTTAAAGCTAATACATAATACATGTAAAACTTATAATTAAACTTAAAGCCAATGAAGGATTTACCTTTTACGAATACAACTTTTTACAAAATTTTAAATGAAACGGTACCTCAAAGAAATTAATATAAAAATATATATAAGCAACAATACGAATAAAAATTGCTATTAGAAGTGTGTATGTACTTGCGTGTGAATATGTATGTGTAAGTTTGGTTACCTCCCGACAATATCCCCATACTTAACCTCATCGCGTTCCTTAATGACAAGGAGAACCTCCTGTTTGAATACAAATTTACTGGTGTGGAAAATATCAATGCCTCCGAATATTTTATTGTAGTTCCTATGCAACCGACTAACAAGTGAATTTTGGGCATAATTAGTAGTAGAATGAGAGACAGAAAAAGAAAATATGTCTACATTTTTGTGTGTGTGTCTGAAATTGCTTGCGCAGGCTTGTTTCTTTGTTCATGTGATTGTGTTTATATCTGGGTTGCATTGTAAAGCTTAATCGGACCACTCCTACTGTTTATTCATATATACTGTGATGAAATGGACTAACTTATAGTAGTATTACTGGGTATTCTGTGCTTATAGTAAGTTCACTAGGAAGTACCGGCCTGACAGATGACAGTTGGAAAATGATGGTTTTATTCCAAAGATTTTATCTAATGCTTACTGGCGTAAAATAGATCACAGGCTAATCAAATTTTGATCTAACAAAATGACACGTTTTGTTTGGTCTAGAATATGTCTATGCACGAGAAAATGAAATTGGTCAAGTATGACAAGCAGAATTCAATTTAGTTGTATAATATAACGACAGTGATGTCCAATAGTATGAAATTATTTCGTGACTCAGGAACACAATAATTATAACACTTTTGCTAAAGCATAGCTTGTTTTCTACGGGTGTGCAAACCACATTCATCAACGAAGCAAATTAATGCAGTGTTCTTAGGCTTTCACTGTTAATACATTTTCGATATTTTTATGTGAAATATTCCTTTATTCTTTATTAGCTCTGCCTCGCGGGTTGGTCCATGGTCTTTTTTCTGGGATATAAGAATAAAATTGTCCTACTAAGGTATTTCAAGACCAAATTTGTTTAGCCGTCAAATATTTTATATTATTTGCCCAGTTTTAAGTCAAAACCTAAGCTATACAACAGTGAAAACCGCATATCAATAAGTAAATTATGTTTTACATGATTCGCGAACAGACAGTTAAGTACAATTTAAAAAATGTTTTAATTGATATTTTTCAGTGTCTTACAGATCAATTTATTTGTACAGATTTTTTGTTACTATCTGCATTATTATACGAGTAACAATAGATACGTCACAAATTTTCTTACAATCTTTTTTTTTAATCTATTTTATGTAGGAAAATACAACCGTACAAAGTTTCAACTACATCAGATGCGTGCAGTGATGCGCGTATCAGATTTAGGAACATATGAGATCATTATTACTGTATATTAATCAAACCTAGGATTCCTTATGTTATCCTTGGGTTAGGTTAGGTTTTACAAGCCTACGGTTAGGCTAAACCTTTCTTAGAATATTAAATAAAGTTTTAACGCTATGGTGTTGTTATTTATTTACCTTTGAACCATATAGCAAGTGAAACTAATTCTGAACCTTACAATATACGAACAAGTTGCTATATCATAAAAGCTTGAAATTTACTCAGCAGTTAATAGCATAACCTAAGGAGTATTCATAGAAACAAGGAAATGTAATTGTTATATTTTTTTATTGATTCTACCACCAGATTCGGAATACACTACATAGAAGAACTGGCAAGAAACTATGTAGCTAATATATTTTTTATCATCATTATTTACAGTTATAATTACACATTATTATTAAATACTAACAACCTATATGTGATACTTGGTCATAGTGATATTTTATTATCTTTTTACAGTCACCATAGTTACACCTGGCACAATAATAGCATTTAAAGAAAGTGATCCCAACTTAATCATTTCGAACACAATCACATTGACCATATTGGTTATAATAACATCACATTGAACCGACAGTACCGATGTAGTATTTGTATACTCTTTGGTACCTATTTGCAAAATACTCAGTTACACACAGTAAATATGAGACAAGGAAACAGTAGCAGAACAATAAAGTAATATCAATAGTACTTAATTCGCCAGGGTCCTGCTGGTGCGACGGCCACAGTAAAAAAAAGTAAAATATTGCTAAGCCACTCGGGATCTTAAATAGGAGAATTGTGATGCGACTTTACACCATTTTCCTGCCAGTCGTCTGTCAAACAGATCGACCAATCAGGAGCCATCAATGGCGCCAGGCGTGACGGAAATGTACAATTCACTTCTGATTATATTTGGATATCCATAATAATAGTATTTTAAATATTGTGAGACAATTTTAAATCATTATAATTTTTATGAAATTATACTTAGTTATTTCAGAGCTATAACAATCTGCCATCGTTAATTAGTAAATACACAACTTTTCACAAATGATTTGGTAATTTTACTTAGAATAATGAATTAAACATTTTAAACATCATTATATAACTCTATTTTCATAAATTCGAAGTTTTTGCTTAATAAGTTATTTTATAGATTCTACCACATTATCAGTTTCGTTCAGAAACATATTTCTTATTACCACAGATTACAAACTTACCATAGATCTAAGAAAATACATTCACAAATAGATTCAATCGGTTGTTACTTTTGTCTTGACAAGCAATATGTTATGATATCGTAAGTGGTAAGGTTATTCAGTGAGAATATTAATTACATTGTTAAATATTAATTTATAATATAACACGTGCAGGCATGGAAGTGGAACAAACAAACATTACTTTTTATATAATGTACAATGCCTAAAAATAAAAGTTGTATTTTTAGGGTTAAACTCGTCCATCAAACTCTTGAGGAAAGAAAATGTTCGGCTTCGAGGAGAGCTGAAAATCGGGCTCAGTGGCGTTTACCAGGACATGCATACGTCCAGCAGTGGATGAAAATGGGCTGATGATTTTGATGTTGATGATGATGATTATTATTGACGATGATTTTACCAGCTTGTTGTAAACACATCAAGTTAAAAATAAAATATAATATCATCGTTTATGAAATGATATTCATCGGTCTATCACTAGGATTGCAAAAAATGTGTACACGTAAAGCTTTTAAGACTTTGACACTTGATGATTTGTTTGTTTGATGAAAGACATAAATCGATCTCATTCTTTGTGTGGACATCCAGAGAGAACTAAGTCCATCGGGGTTAGGGGGTGTTTTTTTTTGAAGAAGCTATTGCTGACATTAAGGTTTTGGCCAAATGGAAATTGCAGTAGTCTGGTACCTCGATCATTTATTTTTCCGATATCATAAGGTCCAAGAATGCTGGTGTTGTTGTGTTCTAGGTCCTAAATTGGCATTGAAGTCTCCTACGACCCTTGTCCAGGTGCCTCCATGTTCGTCACATACGTCATTTCGTCATAAAAATCCTCTATCTCACGTCTGCATGTGAAGAAGTAGATGCGTAAACCTATATAATAGTAAAATCTACTGACCGTCAATTTTAAATTTAAGTACAGCTCTCTACCTGAATAAGCGTTATTCAAAATCTTTGAGTTAGGTTAGGTTACTAGAATTCCAAACGTTATTGTCAGAAGTTTCACCGTAATAAGTCAAAAAAATAGAAGAATCTCCAAAATGATGTCAAAAAAATATGTTTAGTTGATTAGTCGCTTATCTGATCTGTGGTATAGTCAGAGTTGCCATTTTTCAAATCAATAAACTCACGACATGTTATCGAATCGATAAATTTTACCGAAGTTAGATCCATGATACGGAATTTTGATAAAATCGATAAACAAGAACTTTTTACCGATTATCGATCGGTAAAAAGTGCTTGTTTATCGATATTTATCGATCGTTAAGATCCATGCTCGCACTGCTGAATCGACATCCAGGATTAGCTTCATATATAGGAACTACGTACGAGTAAGTCGCCAGGCGTCGGCAGCCGCGGCTCTTAGCGGTGGCCCGTGCAAGGACCATGCTCATGCTCATGCTGGACTCATTTACTTTATAAAACACCATTGATACGCACGGACACATTCTAGTTGCCGAGAAAATTGACCTATTCAATTGCACAGGGGCTGAATTTATGAATTCAATTTTGTATCTAATATGTTACGCTTAAGATGTTTACTTACTCTAATATAAATATATATGTATCTAATATAATCTAATATAATTAAATATGTTAATCCTATAATGATAGAATAATTTTAATTAATGAATAAATAAATGATAAATATATAAATAACTTTTCAACGGTCAACACCACAGACTCGAAATGTTTGTGTACGCATTTTATTATGAAAGTCGGTTTTAAGTGTTACCACGACATGGTTGATGCACTCGGGGTTGGCTCCTAACTAGAAAACTTCTCAACGGCTAACAGCATAGACATGAAAAGTTGTATACGCATTCAATTATGATAGCCCGTTTTAAGTTTGACCGTAACTACTGCATAAAACTATTTTTTTAGATATGATTTTTAATTAACTTATTTTTCTTCCCACTACACAATAATATCACCATTGTTCACCTCACCTCATTGTTCCATTTTACAAGCAGAAAGTACCTAATTCTTGCTCAATAAACGCAGTGCAGAAAAGTGAGTAAGGATTTCCATCCATTACTGCACTGTTTTTTTTAGTTTCATGAGTTTGTATGTAATTTAAGTATGTGTATGTTCATTACTCCTTCACGCACAAACGGCTGAACAAAAATAGATGAAATTTGGAATAGAGATAGCATATAATCTGAAATAGCACTTAAGATACTTTTCATCATCATCCTACACCACTTTCAAACGGCTGGACGGAGAATGATGAAATTTGGATTGGAGATAGCTTATACTCTGGAATAACACATATGATACTACTTTTCATCATCATCACCATCATCCATCACGCGGGTGAAACCACGTGGCGCAGCTAGTATTGAATGAAGGCATTCGTTCAATAGAGATTTAAAAATAGAATGTAGTACTATTATTCAAATAGGTATGAGCGCGACGGAATCGGCGCAAAGGACACGGCCCGTTTTGCTAGTGCTTTCTGCCTAGTTATTAAAAGTTCATATTCATCAATAATTTAATGTTATTTGTATTGAAGATTACCCTATTAATAATTGCATATAAGCAACATCTCTCAAGAACTTCTACTTTTAAAGATAATGACAAGAAACTTTTTTACAAGTACACACACACACACACTGAAACAATTAGAAATAGCTATAGAGGCTCTCAGGCACTCCATTTGAATTTGTTTAAAGAAAATCTTTTGAATTATAGAGTGTTTCATTGAATAATTACTATTTTTAGATATAATCTTTACATAGCCCACTCAAAATTAATTTTTACATACTTACCTCAATTGATAGCCATCTTGTGAGCTTCGTAAGTAAATGCGTTGATAGTGAGGATACATTATACCTTCGCAAACGTTGCGTGGCTATCATGTGGCTATGCTGCAGTAGATACACCTCAATCAAATCAGTCGCATAAATATTTATCCAAAACGTGAGCAAAAATGAGTCCGTAGTAATGAACGATGGTAAAGATATATTTGTAGAAGAAATCAGTCCGGAAGAAAGGCGAAGGTTGTCGGTTTTATAATGCACTAACAAGATCAGAATTATATGGTGTACCATACACAAGAATGCAAGCGCAACGGAGTCAATGAATAACTTGTATGTCATGTAACTTGTGATAACTACTAAAACGTAGTGATTATATTCTCTTTGATAACTACAAAATGCAAAAAAGTATTCACAAGTTACATGACATAGTGTGATGTGACATATGTCTGATATTTCTCGTAGTCCGATTTTGCTAAGTGAAAAGCAAAATCGTATTGAATTATTTGTAAGAATCAAATAACAAACAAATAATCAAGTCAAAAAAAGTTGCAATTTACAATATTATTTTTAATAAACATCATGTGCATTCACTTTAATTATTGATTCATTTTTCATTTATAAGTTTATTTATCATCGTACATACATTTCGTTGAACGGAAAGTAAGACATTCAAAATGTCGTTTATTTTCAGATAGAACAATTTAATAACTTTTAATAGCAGCCCTTTAAAGCCTGGAGTTTTAGACATGCATAACACATGCCGTAATTTCTATATATTTTTTGTGAATATTAATAATGGCAGTCAAAGTACGTTCTAGGCAAAAACTGGGCATGTCCTTTATAAGTCAATGTGACTGAAAATTTTACTGCTTACATTTAGATGAAAATTTGTTATATTACTGTGTAGTGGTGGAAAAAATAATAGATAACTGACACTCGCTCAAGTGTTTTATTGCTGCACTCGTGCTATTAGAGCCCTCGCTAGAGCTCGGGCTCAAACTAACACTCGGTGCAGCAATGAGTCACTTTCCGCTCGATGCAGGTATCTACTACGAGTATTACACCATTCTCCAAATATAGTATGAAAACTATAAATAAGTACACATAAAATCTACATTAGACAAACTTTTTTTAGCTAATTAAGATTTTGATGTTACATGTAAAAATAACTTTGTATATTTCGCAACAGGTTTCGAACTCTGCTAGACAGTAATAATGCCTGTTTTTTACTCATCACAAAGCGTGAAACACTGTTTATATGACCTCACCTTTTCCTGCAGTTTTCTCATCAGTCACTCCTCAAAGTTGACTACAAAGAGGCGACACGGCGAGCGATCGACAAGTCATTAGTGCGTCAGCATCGTGAAGGCATTAATCACCATCGCGGGCGGTGTCAGCGCGCGGGCTAACAGCTAATTAATAGATGCTAGTTAAGCTACAGGGTTGTTGATACCGGGCTTAAAAGGCTACAGTTTGTCAACTTCATTCTAGATAAATATATTTCGAGCGATTTGTGGGTGGGAATGGAGAAAGCAGTGTGGAAGTGAGGTTCAGGAAAACGTAAGTAAAAGAGATCTTCTATATCTATACTGAAGGACACTTATACTGCATCAAAGTACAAGACGACTTTGAAATAAATATTTTGACCAAGTATGCAAACTTTTCATACACGTTTAAATTGAAAACTATAGATTGGTTAGTTAACTTTGAAACAACGTAAGGTAAAGGCACCTAATTCCGAGGGCTTCTGGATTTGGCACCATATTCCAAGGTATTTAAAAAAACGGCGCATACAAGGGATTTAATAAATAAAAACGAATTCAAGATCTTTTATTCATTTAATAAATAAAAATGAATTCAAGATCAAGATAATTTAAGTTTCCGTAGTTATATCACCAAAAAAGTGGTTTCATGTGTAAACGGTTTGAAATAATCAGTTAATATTGCGTAAGCAGCTGGCCCGATCGCACGCTTCATACATTTTGGACCCTGTGCATGTGAGTACCATGTTTTTTTTAAATAGAGCGTTTATCGTTATTTTTAAACTGTGTCTACTTCTTTGGGATAAACTAAGGCAAAAATTATGTTTTCAAACGAAATGAAAAAAAAACGAATTTTGTGGATTTTTCTGAGTAAATTAGGGTAAAAAGACATTTTGAATATACCGCGGCATTAGGTGCCAAATATTTTAGTCAGTTTCTTATTCCGTATGTATGCCGCGGAATAACGATTTCATAGACTTGTTTTATTTTTTGATTTTCATGGTTGTTTTTATAATTAGGCATTTCTCAGTTTGGATTTGACAACTTAAATAGTACTTAAATATTAAAATCTATTTCCGAGGTACATTTTTGCGTCACATTCACTAATTGTAACATGTCATAGGTGAGCAATTTGAGTATTTTATTAATTCATTGTATGGAAAAGATAAGATAGAAAATTTAAAGTTTATACATAATGTAAATGTTTGCAAGTATTACATCTAGTTACGACGAAATTGAAATTAACGATTTCTCTGTAAATAAAATATGCAAAAATCTTATATATTTTAGTACTCCGAATTAAGAAATGAGTTTTTGTGGTATGAAGCGCTATTCCGATGTTTAGTTAAATTGGGATAAGGTTCTATAATCATGTTATTCCGCGGTATGGGAACTACTAAAATACAGCATCCAGTTTTTTTTCCACATAATTGTACAGGTTACTATGCAGTTTTCTTTAGTTCAATAATGCAAAAACTAATTAAAAATAATAAAACTACTATTGTTTCTTACTATAATTACACATTTTACTTTGTGTATTGTACACTCGGAATTAGGGACCAAATACATCGGTATAAGGATTTTTACATCGGAATAAGGCGTGAAAAATCGGAATCCAATGTCCTACCTCGTAGTATAAACTCAAATAATACCAAGTTTCATTAAAATTCATTCAGTAGTTTTGGCGCGATGCGTGGTGTAGATACGGACAGACAAACAGTAAAAAAAAAAACAGTTTTGGCTTCAGTATCGAATATAGAGCACCCTCCGAATAAAATATTTATTACTTCATACCTAACATAACTTTGGACTCGTATCCCGCATGAACTCTTTATTTTTTCGAGATAAAAAGTACTCTCAATTTTAACCCATCATATAAACTAAGACTGTGCTAAGTTGCATTAAAATCAGTCCAGTAGTTTCAGTGTGGATAGTGTTTTTTTTAAATAACTTTCAACCCCTATCCTGCGGGAACCCTTTAATTTTTCATGATGAAAAGTATCCTGTGTCCTACCTCGTAGTATGAACTCAAATCATACCAAGTTTCATTTAAATTCATTCAGTAGTTTCAGCGTGATGCCTAACAAAGATGTAGACTGACAGACAGGCAGACAGATAGACAAAAATGAAAAATATTACAGTTTTGGCTTCAGCATCTAATATAGAGAACAGATAAAAAATACTTCAATGTACAGAATTAGATCTGTTACAGTTTTATTATATGTATAGATATAGATAATACCTACAACTTGGTCAAAATAATCATAGATATTCTCTCTGCAGCATCAGTTCCGAACAAGAAATTTCACACTCCCTTTGAACAAATGCGTTTAGCTAACATACTATTCCAGTTTGAAATTTGAAGCACCGAAGCACTGTCTTTAAAACTTTCTATCACGTCAGTTGTCTGAAATGCAACTAGATAGCTAGTAGATGCACTGCATCTATACAGTCTATACATTTTGCATCAAAGATTAGCGACTACCATCACTAAATAATAGTAAGTAAAAGTTAGTGCCCTGTAAACTAGCTCAGTTGCTTTTGTGTAGCTTACTCTAAAAGTAATCAAACGTTAAGCTCCATACTGAACTTTGTTCGTCGGAGGGATAATCCCTGTCTAGTTGTTTGTCGATTTTTTCCTAGAAACGAGTGCGCTTTTGATAGCAGAAGTAGCAAACGGCGTGCTTAAATGTAATTTCTACCTGCTTCCACACCTCACAGTTATTCAGATATCGTAAGCTTATCGTGAGACGTTAAATAGTTTGATTGAGAAACGCTGTATTTTGTCTAGATACTATCTCTAGACAAAATACAGCGTTTCTGGTCACCTGACTCACCTGGTCACATGAATGTACAGCATCATGATGACTAGAATGCACGATGAAAATCGAAATGCTACATCGATACAATCGCATAACGCCGAAAAGAATCGAGTGAGCGAAGGCTGATATCACAATAACTTGATACCTTCGATTAGTTGACTATAAATAATAATATTAATAGTTATTCGCATATCGTAAACTTATCATGCGACGTGAAAAAGTTAGAATGAGAATCGCTGTATTTTGTCTATAGATAATAGACAGAAAACCTAGACCTTGCGGGTTCGAATCCTGCAAGGTGCAATCATTTGTGTGATGAGCAGAAATGTTTGTTTACGAGTCATGGATGTAATATTCTTATCTATGTATGTTTATCCGTTATCTAGTGCCCATAGTACAGGGTATCCTAGTTTGGGGCTAGGTAATTGATGTGGAAATGTCCCGAATATATTTATTTTTAATAATAATTTTCGAATGGCGACCACGAACAAGCAAGCGAAGTGTGAGGAGACCCCCCACACGATGGACCGACGACATTGTAGCCATCGCAGGAAATCGGTGGATGGAGGTGGCACAGGATCGCTCGTCATGGCGCTCTTTGGGGGAGGCCTATGTTCAGCAGTGGACTTCTATAGGCCGACATGATGATGATGATGATTTATAATAACGTACTACCGTCTGTCACATACTCGATACAATTTTATTAAAAGCGTCACGTTGACTCGGTTGCACGATGAAATTCACTGAACAAAATGCAACATCAATAAATTTGCATAACGCCGAAATGAATCGAGTGAGCGAACGCTGATATCACAAAAAACGATAGTTTCGATTAGTTAGTTGACTAATAATAGTTATTTGTGAGACGTGAAAAAGTTGTGAATCGTTTTATTTTGTATAGAGATAGATAGATAGATAGATAATACTTTATTGCACCTAAAAATATATTATTACACATAAAACATTTCTTTAAAATAAGTACAATGATACAATGATACCGGTCTTATCGCTAAGAGCGATCTCTTCCAGACAACCTTTGGATGGACAGTAATGGAAGAACAAGGAGTAGGCGACGGTGCATTGAAATTACATTCGATTACATAGATATTTTTAATATACAATAAATTAATCACTATTTATATGATAAACTAATATATGTTATTACAATGAACTAATACATAAGCTATAGAGATAGTAAGGAACTACCGTCTGTCACATACTCGATACAATTTTATTAAAAGCATCACGATGACTCGATTGTACGATGAAAATCACTGAACGAAATGCAACATCGATCCAATCGCATAACTCCGAAAAGCATCGAGTCTGCGAACGCTCATAATACAAAAACTCGATGGCTTCAATTAGTCTACTTGTAATTAAGGAGCAGTGACCTAATTTCGCCAAAACATTATAATTAATACTCTGTGCACCGGATTAATACATAAGCACTGGGGGCTCCCCCAGGGTCGCACTGGTGTCAGGGGTTGTGAAATTAACGATAGACCAATATTAACTTGCCTTAATATGGGACCGTAAAATTAGTGCGGAATATTTTACGATCGGTCATACGTAAATAACTTTGTGACCTACATACTGCAAAAGTTTAATATTATGTAACGTTGTTTCGTTATTTCGCTCCATGAAGTTCAAAAATTGATTGTTATGTCTGAAGAGATATTAATAAATAAATAGTGACGTTAGTTTTTTCATGTTTTTTGTATTGTGGTGTTTGGATAAGAAATGTATTCATCCACTGGCTGTGCCCGCGGATTTGCCCGCATGTTTATTTCATTTAAAAGTAGCCCACACCTGTTAATCCAGGACCAAAAGTACCTACAACTTTTCATAAGTATCTCTACGGGGAAAGTGTACCTCTGAGGAATAAATCCTATAAAGTATAATATACTACATTTCTTCAAAGTTCGTTCAGCCGTGAACTAGTTTTTTATCGATTGCGCGGCATCTAATCGTCGGATTAAGATAATAAGTACACCAGTGTTTAAGTCAAACTCTAAGCTATCCAACAGTCAAAACCATATTGCAATCAGTACAGTAGTTTTAACGTGCCGCGTGAACAAACATACAGACAAACAGATAGATACAATTATTAATAAAATATTATTTTTCAGTAGCCTGTTTTAAGTACCCTAGTTCATTTTATTTTTAACTAGTTTTCCCGCCCGCGACTTCGTACGGGCGGACTACTGTTTATCGCGAAAAAAGCATCCTATTTTCTTTTAGGATATTCAAAACCAATGCAAAAGTAGGTATAGCACCACTCTAGATGTTTTTTTATAGACTTGTTATTTCGTTTCCATGGCAACCACAGACCATTCTGTGATGGCAACCGTTTCTTACAGTGAGTAATCAACATTTTCCGGTTTTCCCGTGGAAACTTACAATTTTCCGGGATTAAAAGTATTTTATGTTTTATTCCAGGGTATAAGCTATCTATATTCTAAATTTCATCAAAATCTGTCCAGCCGTTATTGCGTGAAAGCTCCCCAAACAAACAAACAGACAACGTTTCACTTTTATATATTGGTATGGATTATCTTCATTATACAGTTTTTTTGTTACTTCCTTGCTTTATTATAAGTATAGATAGATAATCAAAAGCAAAAATAAAAATCGTTTTTTGTACGTTGGCAATTTTTTAACATTTTTATGTTATTAATTTAGATATATAAAAATGAGCTCGGTCTTCAGCTCCCCTCATCCATTCTCTTCCGGCCGGCTTTCGCAGGTCGTCACTCCATCTGGCCACAGGGCGTCCTACACTACGTTTTTCTTAACGTGTTCTCCACTCGAAATCTCGTCTATCGTCTATCGTCTCGGGTATCGGTTCTTCGGGAAAAGTGACCAGCCCACAGCTACTTTAGCTTGCTTATCCTTTGAGTTATGTCGGTTACCTTGGTTCTCCGTCGGATATCTTATAACCGAATGCCTATTACGGGTCAACAGAAACATCCTTTCGTAGGCTATCAAATTGGGCTTCATTTGGACCCTTTAGGTACAGAACCCTATAAATTACCCCTATCTTTGTTTTGCCATAATATGATATCTCTTTTAAAGATTTGATCGATTCATGCAATCGATTGGTGCAATTATACTTTTACAGCAGTTTCAACCCCTATTCATTAGGAAAGCTCTATTTTTCCGGGATATAAGTTTCTTAATTACATCTTTGTTTTGCCTTATGACATTTCTTTCCAAGATTTCATCCGTTTCGCCAACACCATCGATTGGTGAAATAATATTTTTACATAACTTTCAACCCCTATCCTGCGGCAACCCTTAAATTTTTCGGGATAAAAAGTATCTTAAATGTTAATCCATAATATGAACTTTAATTGTGCCAAGTTTCATCAAAATCCGTCTGGTAGTTTCAGCGTGATGCATGTTCAAAAAGACAGACAGACTGACAAACAGACAGACAGACAGACAGACAGACAGAACTTAACTGTAGCGTGCAAAAACAAATATACTTTCAAATTATGATAAATATTTGAAAAAAGCACGCATTACTTGAATCCGTCCTCGTTGCTGTTAGTTTGCTTTGCTAATATTGGCTAAGGAGTCGTTGTTGACATGCCTTGTAGTTGGAATGTATACCTAGCTACAGCTACGAATCACTAGTCAATATAAGCTGCACAAACAAACCTTTGTGCATGCAATTCTGCAAACAATATCTATTAACACTCGCTTCCCACTGTCTGTACTCTTAGATCTTTTAAATTACGCAATGGATTTTAATGTGGTTTTCACCATCAGTTAGATTATTTTCATGAAAGGTTTATAAATATAATGTTTGTTTGTTTGTTTGTCATATGGGGTAGTGCTGGCCTCTGGTGTCAGAGTTTATCACGCCGCCCGAGGGCCTCTGACATGACTTAACGACTGCTATTAATCAATAACAGCTGGGACCGACAGCTTAACGTGCCCTCCGAAGCACGGAGCGATGGAAAACCGCACATAACTCAGAAAAGTCATTGTTGCGGAGCCTAGATTTTGAACCCGGTATCGTCGGATTCTAAATCTATAGAACCGTTAGGCCACCATAACCTAACCTAAACAAACAACATAAATATAATACGAGCATACGAGACCTGAACCACAGCTTGAACGTAGCGAGAGGGGAGGCAGCGAGCGAAGCGACGCGCTGCCGTCTTCAGAAGCGGAGTGCAGGTCGAGTGTGCCAGAATTACATTTTTCGCCTCTTTCAGTATTGTATGTTAAACATATAATTTATTTATTTATTACAGTGTATTACCAATATTTGGAATGTTTCACAATGGTTCCATGTTCATAATTTATTATCAGCCGTTCCACGTCACGTCGTTTTATTTTATATATATATATATATATATATATATATATAAATATGTTTTAATGGTTTACACCGCCATCCTCTCTCACTCCATTATTTCTTTCCATCCAAAGTTTGACGGGAAGAGATCGCTTTAAGCAATAAGTCCGTTGTTCTATAGTTATAAGATTGATTTATATGTTATAAATTTTAGAAAACTGGTGTACAATAATGTATTATTTATCTATCTATCAGGTGAGAAGACAAATCTTTATTAATTTTTCTAAATAAAATGGTAGCTACTTTTACCTCATGTCATAGGAAATTGCGTGTCATGAAAATATATCGTACATAATTATATACAAATCACAACAAAAATAACCGATAATATGAACACTTCAAAGTGAAAGCTGAATTTGATTTGCGGAAACACTATTGCCATATATAATAACCGCAAAACGGACCCAATAACCGTTGGGAACGTGCTATTGAATGGCGGTTGATATTTTTACGGCTCCCTTCAGGAGTTCAAAGGGCAAGGCGTTCGATTTAGCTTCGAGGCACAATCGCGACCTACGTGTCGAATCAGCTCAAATGACCGGAGTAAACCTTTTTTTTTGGACTGCGCCCAATGAGAGGCGAACGTATGAGTTCAGTTCACTTTTATCAGCATTCGTTGTTGCTAAGGCTTTTTATGAGCTGACATGCTGACGATTACCCATCATCCTCTAAATAAATCGGTTTTTGAAAGTTTGTTTTAATGTTATCTCAGTTTGCGAGAAAGAACCTGACGTGAAGACCTGTTTCAACTTATTAACTTAATGATTGTCTGTACTAGAAGTATAAACATTAGTATCCCGTTTCTAATGTTTATACATCTAGTGTTTGTGACCATGTTAGTTTTAAACAATATATTGTATATACTAGTCCATTCAATTAATGTTAATTTTCAAAATAAATATCTGTATCACGGTGGGTATATAAATGAGTAAAAATTCAAAATGGGACGTGCTTAATTAAATTTCCACGCTCTCATTAACGCTAATAATTTTGTGATTTGATTGATTGATGATTTGCATATTAAATGTAAGTAGGTCAACTGTATTTAGATCAGGAAAATATTTCTTTTAGTAATTTTCTTCTGATAATTTAATAATGAGATATTTTTTGCGTTATCTTTCTCGAATCTCTGTGTAGTAAAACGTGGAGTTACTATTGTTTGTAAGTATAAACCTAAATCACAGAATAAATAATAGTACAAGTACCTAAGTGAAAGAGAAACTCATTTTTATTCCCTACTTAGATGGATTTTAATTTTAATTTTCGTAGCTATTCCAAATGTTTCTTACAAATTCGTTTTTTTGTACGTTTATCATCGAATATTTGACATTAAATGCTACAGCATTAGACCATGATTCTATTAAACCACCAGCTGTTTAAACTAACGTGAAACTAGTCCACTAGCTTAACTGAAAACGATACGATTGTTAAAAGTCAATGCTTATATGAAGTCGTCATTACTTTTGATATGAATTCGTTGAACGTCTCACATTTAGTTTGGCGGGCATTCCAGTAAATATATGTTACGAAAAGTATTTCTTATGAAAGTTTCGTTCTCCTAATGTTTAAATATTACCAAAATGATAATTATATCGCTGTTAAGATCCATCTGACGACTGTATAAAAACTTGTATTTTACCCACCTCGAGATACTGGGAGAAGCGCTTAAAATAAACTGTATTTGACAGATTAAAGTGTGTTGATTGATATATTTATAACACAAAGGGCGCGCTGAGATGCCGAGACCGAAAGTCAAAAAGATAAATCGTATTTAATAAAACAGCTAGCGGTAGTAGTCCAACTTTTACACATTTTTTTTTTTTCGTACTTCTCGGTCAATCGACTTAATTGGGTACATCAGGTTCACCTTCAAAAACTTCAAAGGCGCGACACACTAATATTTATCCTTAGATAAAATAACCTTGAGTAAGCCCGGCCGTACTGAAGTACAAAGAGAAAGGTGTGTCCAATAACTCGGCCTAATAGTCCAAAACGTTTATGTTCACGAGACCGTGCAGTTCCAATCTGGAACTAATAAGCGAGGGGTCAATGTCGGCGAGATTTACTTCACTTGGAGATTTTCATTAAATTCTCTGAGGATGGAGACACTGTAGATATGTAAGGATTTAGGTTTTACAGGGCAAAACTGTTGTGATGCTAGATGTCTTTGTAGACGTTTTCTACTACGCGCGCTACGCAAAAGTCGTAGCTTATGATAATTATAACTACGTAGAGCGCTACGCAAAATTCAAAAATTGGCTAGGTCGGCAGCCACGCTTCATCATACAGAGTTGCCACGCCAGCCATTTTGAATAGTTATCGCCGTTTCACCAGGTTTTTTATGCAAATGATTGAAGAAACAAGCTGACAGAAAGAGAGATAGTAAGTGCCACCTTTGGATTGCGCAAAACCTTGCAAGGCACTGCACTGCGCTCATCACTTTGAGGTCATTAACTCTCATATGCCAAATTGCCCATTAATTTCACTGGAAGTGATGTCCTTCAAACGTATATACAGTTAAGTTTTCACACTACTGCTTGGCGGTTGAATATCTGGCAGGGATACTTCTCCAAGTGGATTCTTGTAGTCCTGCTTACTTAATAGTTTCCAACTGATATTTTCTTGAAATGGATTATTAGCCTTGATATCCACTGAACGCCCTCTCCGGAACGTAATACCTTTTTGAAATTGTCTGTTTCTAAATGCTCGCTTTAATTTGTGCCACCGACTTGACTTCTCCTTCAAAGAAGACAGGCTATTAAGGTTTCACACCCGGTCAGTTTTGTTGTGAGACTCGAATCAGTTTGACTTTGTACTATTGAATATAATATACTAATTATAATAAATGTATCTTCTATTTATCTAGCAGTGAGTAACAAAAATTCTATTATCAGTATTCTATTTATTTATGTTAGCAGTAAGTAGCAAAAAGTCTGTAAAATGAAGATAATAGAAACGAAATACTCTAGAGGACCTAAAGAAAGCTAATCAACAAGTTTTTTGAAATCGTGGCTATTTGTTTGTTCGCTTATCAAGTTAGAATTCTGGACCGATTACAATGCAGTTTTCACTCATAGCTAGCTTAGGTTTTGACTTAAAAACTGGTAAACTTCTTATCCCAATCCAAAAGCCGAGCAATAAATAAAAAACTATTTGACGGCGGAACAAATTATAATGAAATATACTCGTATCTATCTCATATACTTATAATAAAGCAATAAGTACGAAAATGTCGGTACAAAGATAATAAAAAAAACGATGGTATTTAAAATAATCTACAGAAATAGTTTTTTTTTAAATCGTGTTTTTCTGTTTGCCTGTTTGTTTATTTGTTCGCGCATCATGTAAAAACTAATGAACCGATTACGATGAAGTTTCCATTATTGGATAGCTTAGGGTTTGACTTAAAAAGTACTAGATATCTCAATTTGACGAGTAGAAACCGAGCAATCGATAAAAAACTTTTTAATGGCTGAAGGAATTTTGGTTAAATGTTGGTATATTGGTATTGGTCTTGGAATGTACTTTTAACCTAGAGAAACTCGCGTGTAAAACCGCGGGCATAGCTAGTGTAGTATATTTGTACTATTTAGGTACTGTTGGTCCTGGAATAACACGTTACTTTTTGTCCCAGAAATATAACCACGTGGCTTACAGAAGATTCAAATCTTTTTCTTGCTTACCATATATTTTTATAAAAGGTTTTTTCTCGCTGTCCTCTTTTTTTACTGTCTTGTCTCGTCACTTTACCTGCAACATGGCATGTCACGTCATTTTCCAGGTTTGCTTTTAACGTGCCATTGTAACCGCAGTTTGCGAGTATCAGCGCGTGTTCAGTGAGTACCTTGTTCCAATTCTCGCGTCACTGATATTATATCGACATCGAGCTTTCCATGGATCTCTACGAAATATCTCATCAAAATACTGCTTTAAAATTCTGCCGTAAGGCTTTTTATCCTTTGTGGCATGGCTAAAAGTGAAAAAAAATATGAAAAGTCGTGGCCACTGATAAAACCTAGATGACTTCAATGCAAACCAACAATGTTAGCACACTGTTATCCTATAGTGAAGCGTTTCTGGGATATTGATCCTCAAAGATGACGTATTAGTCATTATGCTATTTTATACAACATTTTTATTAAGTCATTTTCTTGTTTGTCATTCTGTCGTTCCGGGTGGAATCTCGCAACTGAAATTTCGAGCACTTCCCGATTAGTTATATGGCTGAAACTTTCAAAGTAGCTCACAACTCGAAAATAAAGAATTTAAAAAGAAATGGTTATTAAATTAGTTTATAATCTACATCTGTTGCTTGTTTGAGCTCCAATATCACAGAAATGCGACACTTTAGGATACTCTTGTCCAAACATTTTTTATTTACATTGAAGTCTTCTATCGATTTATTAAGGTTTGTCCCCATTTTCGTTATCAATAGATAAAGCCCGTTTTTTGTATACCATGCCAATTATCGTCATATTTTGCTTTTTTATATTGCAACTGTCGAATTCAACATTATGTATATGGCGCAAGAATCGGGGCCTTGAGATATGTAGTAATGAGTCCATTTGCCCTAATGCTGTTTTAAAGGTGTCCTTGCTCAGCATTAGACACTGAGTGGTCGAAGTAGGTACTGCAGAAATGTGTGGTAGCATTATTAGAGAGGTTTATCAAATGTGTGGTGTTTTTTCATGGATAAAAAATAAGTAAAGTAATAATTCTATGAATCTGATTGAAAGTTATTAAGCTCCCAAACAAATGGACCGATTTTGATGCGTTTTTTCTGTTTGAAAGCTGGTGCGATCGAGATGGTTCTTATCTATAATTTATGTCGAGGGCTATTTAAATTTATATATCCATACCAATATATAAAAGTGAAACTTTGTCTGTTTGTTTGTTTGTTTGTTTGTTTGTTTGTTTGGGGAGCTTTCACGCGATAACGGCCGAACGGATTTTGATGAAATTTGGAATGGCGATAGTTTATACTCTAGAATAAAACATAGGATACTTTTTATCCCGGAAAATTGTAAGTTTCCACGGGAAAACTGGAAAAATATTGATTACTTGCTCTAAGGAACGGTTGCCATGGAAACGAAATAACAAGTCTGTCATAAAACTTCAAGAGCATTTGTGCTTACCTATTTTTGCATTGGTTTTCAATATCCTAGATGAACATAGGATGCTTTTTTCCGCGATAAACAGTAGTCCGCGCGGATGAAGTCACGGGCGGGAAAGCTAGTAACATATAGTTATGTATTTGTGGTTTGCGTATAAAAATGAGGAAAAATGTGAGGGTCGGGAAATACATAAATTTTTAATATATGCTTGCTGCATGTTGTTATTTTTAAAAGACTTAAAAAAAGCGGGTAGTCATGATGATGTAATATTCATAATTATATGGTAGTATTTCTAGTATAAATGTATATGATTATCTGAACAAATATACCAAATTTCAGTTTCTTTCAATTTAGGGAATATATTAAATTTTATCAAAATCGGTTCAGTAGTTATAAAAATATGGACTGTTAACTGTTTCCAGTATGGCTTTTTTCTTAGCAAATGAAATAAGTACTTAATTTTCATAGGCCCACTTTATAACGAACTAGACAGTTAGAAATATAAAACTAATTTAAAAAACCGACTACAAATCTTATAAAATTTAAATGAAAGAATATTTTTTTTAGGTCTCTGCCACGTAAGTTCTTACATACTTAATTTCGTCGGTTCGGAAGAAAGACCTCAATCAAATTTATTTCTTTATTTTAGGTTTTATACGATTGGAATTTAGTTTTTTTAAATTAGTTTTATAACAGTCAACTGGTTTGTAGCGTAGTCATATAAATTATGCTACGTAGTTATAGGACACATTAAATAATGGTATTACATTTTATTGACGGGTGGAACACCGGAACTTAAAGTCCATCAGAAGCTGTTCAACTTCGTCATCCTAGAGGGTACTACGTCAGAGGCGTGGCACAGGATCATAGTGGTTTTGTTCTTTAAGAAAGGTGATAAAACCGTTTTGAAGAGTTATAGGTTCATTTCGCTGCTGAGCCACGTCTGTAAGCTGTTTTCGAGAGAAGTTACAAAAAAAAAAAAACTGTTACAAACCGGCTCGCTCGTAGGTTTGACGACTTTCAGCCTCCCGAACAATCTGGATTCCGGAAAGGCTTTAGCACCATAGACCACATCCATATGCTCCGGCAGATTATACGGAAGACCGAAGAGTATAATTGGTCACTATGTCTAGCGTTTGTGGATTACGAGAAAGCCTTTGATTCAGTAGAGACCTGGGCAATGCTACAGTCATTACAGCAGTGCCAGATTGATTACCGGTACATCGAAGTGTTGAAGTGTTTGTACAGTAAGGCCACCATGACAGTCCATCTTCAGTATCAGAGTACGAATTCTAACCAGGTGCAAAAAGGGGTGAGACATGGAGACGTTATTTCTCCGAAACTGTTCACCTCTGCAATTCAGCTCATATATTCAAGCTTCTGAACTGGAACGGATATGGTGTTAACATCAATGGCGAATACATCACTCACCTTCGATTTGCTGATGATATAGTCATCATGGCAGAAACCCTGGAAGACCTAAGCACAATGATCAGTGACTTCTATATTGTTTCCCAACAGGTGGGTCTTAAAATGAACATGGGCAAGACGAACATCATGTCCAATGCCCATGTCGTACCCATGCCGGTTTATGTTGGCAACGATATTATCGAAGCTGTTGATCACTATGTCTACTTAGGTCAGACGATCCAACTGGGTAGATCCAACTTCAACAAAGAGGTCAACCGAGGAATCCAACTCGGATGGTCAGCGTTAGGGAAATTACGCCATATCTTCTCGTTGCAGATACCGCAGAGCCTCAAGACGAAAGTTTAAAATCAGTGCGTGTTGCCAGTGATGACATACGGCACTGAGACGTGGTTGCTAACTATTGGTCTCATACACAAGCTCAGAGTTGCGCAGCGTGCAATAGAGAGAGCTATGCTCGGTGTTTCACTACGTGATAGAATCCGAAATGAGGAAATCTGTAGAAGAACGAAGGTTACCGACATAGCTCTCAGATTTTGCAAGTTGAAGTGGCCATATAGTTTGCAGAACCGACAACCACTGGGGAATAAAGGTTATCGAATGGCGACCACGAACAAGCAAGCGAAGTGTGGGGAGACCCCCCACACGATGGACCGACGACATTGTAGCCATCGCAGGAAGTCGGTGGATGGAGGTTGCACAAGATCGCTCGTCATGGCGCTCTTTGGGGTAGATCTATGTTCAGCAGTGGACTTCTAAAGGCTGAGATGATGATGATGATGATGATGATGAGGACTAGAGTAGCCGCCAGGTTCCAGCGCTGATGGTCTCTATTTATTTAGCTCGATGTGTAATGACGAATTTGGTCTCTTTCGTGGTATCATATCAATCAATCGTATCAAACGTTGTCAGTTTTTTATGTGGAGTTTTTTTTCTATATATGACATTTCACAACAAGACATAATCGAAAGTACTTCAAAATCCAACTGCTAACAAAGAAATAAGTGAGAATGGTTGCTAACCAAGTTTAAATAGTTAAAGATCCTAAATGGTTATTCGAAATGAAAAATTATCAAAGATACTTAAATATGATTTTCAAATATCTATTCAATGACACCCTACTCAAGATAGTTCGACTATATGGCGTCTGGTTGACGTCATATAAAATTTTAATTACAGTCATGTATTTGGTAGAAATCGCAAGATTAAGACAAATCTATTGACGTAAGAATCATCAAAACCAGTCCACGCGCTTGGTCTATATAGTGCCAAAACGAAGGAACAGACATACATACATACATACATACATACATACATACATACATACATACATAGGCTGATAAAAACATTACCCTGCTATGTATTTTTTTTTATTTCATTACCATAACATAACATTACGCAACGGCATATGTGTTGCGCAGTCTGGTAAAAAGTACTATTGCTAAGTGAAACTGGCGGATTCAATCCTTACCAAGAGCTTGAAATGTCAAGACATAGTACAAGCGGAACAGCATAACAAAACGTATTCTTAGAAAGTTATATCCCTTATAAACTAGAGATGTTCATACACCACATAAACTGTTACATCTCCATGCAGAAACACGTTCAAGGTTCCGAGGGAGTTTCTTCAAGGAAGGAAATTATTATTTTCTTCTCTTTTGCAGACACTTCAAAGGGACGCAAGTCTGTGTTGTTCAACTGAATAATAATAGAGTTTATACGCGCAAGAAATAAGCATGATAACCGTTGTAAGATATTTGGATAATATGTAAATTACGGCGTAAGTACTTGGTACTATTATTTATGTTGTGCTTGTGATAACGTACCTTTAACAGCATACATTAAATGCTTCCTATACCTTTACTAACAAGACGTAATCGAAACTTCTAAAAGACGAGACTGCGAATAAAACGAAATAGAAGCAAAAATTTAAGTGAGAAACGAGAGTGCTATTTGCAACCTTAAATTGTTATAGATCTTAAATGGTTATTCGTAATGAAACATTATTAGAGAAACCGAATGATTTGAAAATACCTAATCAATGATACCCCACTTGAGCCCAAACTCAAAGGGGTTCCATCATTTTGTTGTTGAGTTCCTGTGACTACCTTCCGGCTCCATCATCAGACCCTGGATACCACATAACACCAGAGAACTCATCAAGAAAAACCAAATGAGCCCAAACTCGAAAAGGTTCCATCATTTTGTTGTTGAGTTTCTGTGACTACCTTTCGGCTCCATCATCAGACCCTGGATACCACATAAAACCAGAAATCTCATGAAGAGAAACCAAATGAGCCCAAACTCGAAGGGATTCCATCATCTGATTGTGTAGTTCCTTTGACTATTACTACTACTACTGCTACTACTGTAGTTATTTAATTGTCATCAGAACTAAACCCATGTTCAAAACTTCAGCATCTTTGGACGGCCTTAAATTATTCAAAATTGACTTGCAATCCAGTCCTAAACATTATAACACAGTGAATTAAATTAAAGCTTGTTTAAAGCTACTAAACCAATTTTGATGAAATTTATACAGTATCACACTAGAGATCCTCTTACTCGAGTAAAAACAATCATCTAATTCGGTTTAGAAACCCCAATATATTAGAGAACATAAACGATAAAACAAATAGATTTTCTAATAAAACTACTGAACCAATTTTGATGAAGTTTATATGGGACTACACAGAAAGTTTACCTTTTCTAATAAAAAAAAAACCATCGAAATCGGTTTAGAAATCTTAGAGATAAACACAAAATTAAGGCAATATAAACACAAAATCGAATTGATTTCCTCAAAAAAAATATTTAGTCTCGAAAAACTGCTGAACCAATTTTTATACAATTTATATGGGACCACCTGGAGAGTATATACCCTTTCAAACAAAAAATAATTTTCAAAATCGGGCCGCATCGACCGACGTACATAAAAAAAAATATACATACAGTCGAACATATAACCGTCTCCTTTTCTGAAGTCGCTTAAAAAAAATAGGTAACTAGTCCTGTAATCCTATAATTTATCTATGTGCTATACTGTGTTACCGATTTTAATAAAATGAGTTATTATAATATACCAGCATTATTTTGCGAGAGTCCATATTGATGGGTTGTAAAATTGGTTACTGTATAAATTAATTACACAAATATAAATTTTAGTAAAGATAATAAGATGTTATAAAAACGAAAAATAGTAAACCGCGTCACATGACGATGGATCATATTAAAATGTAGGAAGTAAACTTTATTTCATAGCAAGCTAAAGTGGCAGTGGGCTGGTCACTTTTACTAAAGAACCGATAACCGTTGGGGTAGACTAGTTCTCGAGTGGAGACCATGTTTAGGCAAACGTAGTGCAGGACGCCCTGTGGCCAGGTAGAGTGATGACCTGCGATGATAAGCGGCTGGAAGAAAATGGATGAGGAGAGCTGAAGTCCAAGCTCACTGGCGTGCATTAGGAGAGGCCTACGTCCAGCAGTGGATAGATATAGGCTGAAGATGATGATGATGATGACGCTTATTTCGTAATGCGTGATCACTTTAAACTGAACTGACGTGTCTTATATTAAAAAGCTGTAAGTTTTCATGCTACATAACCTCAGTTATTACTGTCAGCTTCATCACTTCAATTAAATTATCAGTGAAAAGTGGTCGTATGTAACCGGTGTAACGCTAGCACGAGCCAGTAGACTAGACTACATCCACGCGTGAGAGAGACAGAAAGTCGTCTGGAGTCAAGCAAAAGAATGATTGTATCGAATTTAAGAGCCAAAACTCATTAGCAGGTCATGTCATAAGTACTTAGTAAACGTACAAGTGGGCTTACATCGTCTTTCGCAGGGTTACATTACCTGTTTAATTAACCGCAACCCCGAAAGCGGTAATTAATTCGTAACGTCGCGTCGTGCTTGTCACATAAATACCTCACACCCGCATAAGTACTAGCCCGGTTAAGTAGGGTGGCTACTTACAAGTAGCCCTTGGGGATAGTTGCAATGCAGGAGCTTCCGTGTAATAGGGGGACTATATCTACGCTTAGGTACATGTACTATAGTTAGGTATGCACGGCATTAAGAGAACCAATGAACGCCGACAACCTGGAATGAATAATAGGGAAGGGAAAGATGGAAGGGAAACATAGGAGCTGAATCTTGAATTTGGCAAGATGTCACATCTAGAAATGCTTGACAATATGGCACTCCACAAAGCCGAATTCCGGCGCAGAAAAATCTAATACATAATCGGAAGGAATCACGATCCTCAAAAATTAGGGAACAACTGAGGAGGATGAGAACCATAAGTATTTGAATCAATCAACGGACTTTAAATGAATTTACTGCGAAATCAATTTATGGTGAGCGACAAAACGGTTGTTGCAATGATCACACAATCATCTTCATAAACTTGTGTTAGTCTACTGTTAGAGTTAGACGTCTTAAAAGCACACCTTTTGCTGCTATCAAACTTGCGCAGATTGTCGCTCCATCTAGTTGGTGGGCGTCCAAGATTACGTTTGTCAATTCGTAGTCTCCTCTCAAGACCACGTCTTTAACAGTTCTGTAGCTAATATGGCCAGTCCACTACTTACATTCAGAGCTATGTTAGAAGTTATGTTCCGTATTGGATCCTTTAAAAGCAAAGCTCTTTGCATAGTCCGCTGAGGGAAATCAAAAGTAAGTGTCCGCGTCACAGCTCTGTAAGCCATTTCAAGTAGGATGCACTGACAAAGAACTTTGTATTTTTAAAGGGATGGGCAACGAGAAGACATTGTTCCTTGAATGCTGCCCAGCCTAATTGTTGTTTTCTAAAGCCTGCTTCTTGATAGTCTGTTCAAATTCTGTTGTTGTAATTTTTTCCTTTCCCTATACCTACAATGAAGTTGGGTAATGTATGTAGGTTAAGTAGGCATTTTGTTCAAGCACGGAGCAGATATGTAATACCTACTACGTATGAGTTGTTGAAACAAGTTGCCCCTGCCCCTCCCCACCCTTCTTTTCTCCCCCTCTCCTCTAAAACCCAACCAGCAACCCCTGACCCCACCCCGTCCTCTAACCCCCTCCATTAATTATCCGAGATATTATCAAATAATATCAATTTTTGAAAGGCGATAAGCTGTATTTTTACGGGCTGAAGAGAAAGGGTGAAAAAAAAGAGTAGGTAAGTATTGTGAATTTTTGCTAGCGCTTACTGCTTACTAGGTCATTGCTATTCAATGGGGTAATGTCAATGATGTTATATATAAACTGAAGGGTAATGCCAATGATGTTATATATAAACTGAGGGGTAATGCCAATGATGTTATATATAAACTGAGGGGCAATACCAATGATGTTATATATAAACTGAGGGGTAATGCCAATGATGTTATATATAAACTGAGGGGTAATGCCAATGATGTTATATATAAATTGAGGGGTAATACCAATGATGTTATATATATACTGAGGGGTAATGCCAATGATGTTATATATAAACTGAGGCGTAATGCCGTCAGGTTTTTGAAAGCGTTATACAGTTACAATTTATCATATATTATGTTATTAAGTAGTTTAAGTTTTTACTCCTAACGAAATATAAGCACAACATGTATACCATACATGTATAACATGTATGTTGAAGCTACAAACTCAGTAAAAAAATACAAAGTAAAAATACAAAAATTTCGAGGCCTACTTTTAACTTATGATAATCATAAACTTTATGACAAGAGAAAATGTTATCATAATTTGATAAAACAAAATTCAACCTAGTTTAATGTTTAGTCTATCTTCAATTTAAATAATAAACATTACAAAAAAGGTTGTTTTTCACCTAGATGTTTTTTAATAAATCTAACAATATTTTATCATATTTTTTTAAATAATATCTCAGTCCTATTCAATTGAAAGCAAAATGGTGGATTTACAAAATGTATACCAATGGCATTTTTATTCCTCTCAACATAAAATGTTTGATATCTCTTTTTTGACAGATAAAGTTGACTTGAAAATGAATGTCTTCTTAAATAAATATTTAATATTTTTCTCTAGATTCGTGTAGCTGATATATTTACTAAAGAGAGTCTCAAGGACTCTCTGTCAGACGGACCACTTCACTTAGCGTTTCTGGGCGGCGCGACCTTTGCTAAAAGACGAAGTAAAATCCACGCAGTACATTTACGGATTTTCATACAACTTCTGAGATTCCGTAGCCAGAATACTAAGCTACCCAACTATGAAAACCGCATTGCAATCGTTCTAGTAGCTCTTACGTGATACGCCAACAAAGTTGTTTTTATGGCTGGATCTTATGGAATTTTCTCAGAATAGACGTGGACATAAAATGCTATAGAATATCAGTGGCCTAGATAGCCAAGATAAATTTGCTGGTAAATTCGTATTATGCGCTAGTACTTTAGAATTTTTCTAAGCGACATGACGAAACTACAATAGTTTATTTTTTGACTATGGAACTCACAGAAGCAAAATAATATATCATTCAATTGATAAAATGCATAAAATGCAGCTATTTAAAAAACTTAAATATTTCAGCGATAAAATATAGGTCTACCATAACGGAGCTGTTTAAATTATGGACTATAATTCTCTTTTCTTATATTTCAAGATGGTAACATAAATTGCATTTCTCGAGCACATTCAAATACGCTGTGGAGTCATAATTAAATTGGGTCAAATTTTTGGTTCGCCTAATAAGTTAACACACCCCCATCCCAAGCTACATAAATCATTTGATTCTGCTAATTAGTTGATAACACCGCTCGTATTGTCAAGCTGTAAGGCTTATAATAACATGGCAAGTGATTTACTGAGGGTAGATGTACATTGTCAAGATAAATGTGACGTTCCAAGACAGTTATGACAGACGCGTCAGCGGGAACGCGTAAATTAAGATGTTTGTTTTGCATGTTGCGTAGTGCGGTTTAACTTCCCGAGTATGAAGGCCTTATAATAGACTGCTGTGGGTGTTACCTTATCTTAATCAAGCTTAATCTCCGCGCCTAGAGTATCTTCATCAACTGTGGTAGATGACGTGGCTTATATATAACCTGTGACGTCATAACTCAAAACTCAGTGAAATACTTGCCTAAAATATGTACATGGAGTTATAACTAGTCGGGTAAAAATAGTAATACATGATGTGACGAAATATATTTTTTGTGCATTTAAGGCTTCAGTGAAAATGGGTTTCATACAAAATTAGGTTAGCAGGCTTTCGATCCTTTCCCAGTATATAAAAGTGAAACGTTGTTCCTATTTTGATGAAACTTTGTAAATAGGTACTGTACAATATAGACACCAAACATTGGATACTTTTTATCCCGGAAATGGTAAGTTTCCAACAGGAAAACTGGAAAATGTCGATTACTGGCTGTAAGGAACGGTTGCCATGGAAAGCATCAAGAGCGTTGGTGCAATACTTTTACATTAGTTTTTAATATCCTAGAAGAAGTACCTTATTTCGCGATAAACTGTAGTCAGCGCGGACGAAAAAACCTCTCAGTCGGCTTGGTTTCTTCCAACATCTTGAACAATTATCGTCATATTTCAACAAATTAACACAAAACAATATATATATATATATATATATATATATTATATAAACCTTTCTCTTGAATCACTCTATCTACTGATGAAAACCGCATCAAAATCCGTTGCGTAGGTTAAGCGTTACAGATAGTCAGACGGCGGGAAGCGACTTTGTTTTATACTATGTATTTATAATAAAACAATAACAAAAGTCTGTAACATGACCAAAAATAATAAAAATGCATAGGATACGTAAAATAAGCTACAATGCACATCTATTCTAAAAGTTGCCAAAAGATCCCCAAATAAACACGACAACTTTCTTGAGAACTCATTCGGAATGTCTGCGATAGTTTAGGTCGGGAGTTTCCTCGTGGCCAAACTAGGTTATAAACTGATTGTTTATGAACTTATTTATTTTATTCACCTTTAATACCTTTTAATTTTATTTTATTCACTTATTTATTTTATTCACCTTTAAGCAAGCGATAAAAACTATTTGACGGCTGAACGAGATTACGAGTACTGTAATTATATAATAATAATACTGTGTAATAATACTGACATATAATAATACTGTACTTTGTAGATACTTTAGGTCCTGGAATATCACTTGCATCTCTACTTTAACACATAACACAAGCCATCATGTGAATATAACAAAAATAACTTTTAGAAATAGTTGTCAACGCAGGTAAATGCTGATCAATTAGTTTTCCCAAGGATTTTCTTAGTGTACTCTAGAGCAGATTAGTTGGTAAGACATAAAAATACCAGATTGAAGCTCTTGCAGTCGGCCTCAATCAATGATAAACATATTACTTACTGCTTCCGTCGACAGTCCAGTTATGAAGAATGACCAAATAATGACCGAGAACGGACATTAACCAGGACGTAAATGGACTATAATTAAACGTACTAAATCATCAGTAATCGCCAATAATTATACGCGTTTAACGCGGCACCGGGCTATCTATCATAATAATATCGGTACTAAGTTTTAAGAATCCTACTCTGAAAATTTAATTCGATAATTTCTTCGTGAATACAAACGGTTAAGAGCATAGCACCTAAAATGAAAGATGCCACTGTTGCGATCATATATATCACAACAATTGACTATGAAGCAAAATTCCTACAATGCAATGGGACTATAAACAGACAATGGCTAAGAAGCAAAATGCCATAACGTATGATGACTATAATATTAGTTTTCCTAAGTCAAAGTCAAAGAATTAATTGTAAATAGGCAAAATAATAGTACTTTTACACGTAAAAATTTACATCTCGTGAACAAGGAGAGATACATAAAATATTACAAAAGGATCAAATCAATAAAATTTAGGAATACTATGTATGCTTTGAGTTTGAAAAGGAAATAAAACCAGAATACCTACATTGTATGGTGACTATAATTCGAGTTTGTCCACTATTTGCATTTTAGGTCTTGTGATTAGTAGAAGGTTGGTTTTGGTTCCGAATTTTCATATTCGAACTCGCCGTGAGTTTAAATACGTTTAATAATACACGGGTTTTTTGCCTTATTCTATTTTACGTAACTTCCTAAAAAAATAAGAAAAAAACGAGTATATCGTTGGTGACTTTACCTATCTCGTGGAAAGATTTCTAGCCAACTAACCTACTAATAATAATTAAAAAAACACTTCATTGCACCAGAATTAAGGCATAAAAATATACATGAATTTGTTTAAAAAAAAAACAGGGACAGTGGGTGGTGTTATCACTAAAAGCGATCTCTTCCAAACAACCTTTGGATGGACAGAAATTACTAACTAAAAAAGGACGGTGGTGCAAAACAATACAATAAATGATGCAAAAAAATATATGACTACACCTACATATTTAATAAACTACATAAACCATACTTACTTATATAAGATAAATACACTCTTAACCTACATTTGAAGTGAGAAAATGGTTCCGCTGCCTGATATTAGAATGGACGTCTACCAGCTGTTGAAACATCCTTAATAACAGTTATCTCTTTCTCAATAACTCTCGCTGTCTCCCACACTGAAAAGAAGCGAGTCCAGCGAAGGAGAAAAAAATAAACCTGAATGATGACCAGATGATTACACAAAACGTTGCAACTCTCTTTCAGAGTAGGACTTCAAAGTTATTAGGTAAATGTATCACAGAATGGAATACTCGCGTAAATCTAACATAACATTCAATGTATTAGGGTAAAGTTTGTTTGGAAAATCTGTGTGAGCTCTAACTCAATACGAGTTTTGTTTGATACGTTTCCTTTGTTTGGATTTATTGTTTCATTTGTTTGGTTTTATTGTTTCTAGGGCGGACAAAATAGGCTAGGCTAAATAACCCCAATGAAATACTGTTTAAATCAGTGGCCATCACAGTATATAATATAAATTAAGTAAATCTATTATTAACATTACAATTATCTTGAAGTTGTAACATCTTTTTGTGGCTGAAGTCCAGCCCTGATAGAATAGTCCAACGTCAATGAATAGTTTTTTCCCGACTACGGCGAAGCAAGGAATGGGTAATGAAGTTAACAATCTATGTATGTATATATATATGGATGTTCCACCATAGCGTCGCCCCTATTGATCCGATTTTGACAAGCGAGGTGTCAATCGATTCGTTTTTAAGTATAGAGTGTCATAGGTTACCCAATTACGTCAAGGCAAAGGAAGGGTTATGTGTTCAAACTAAAAATTAGGTTGAATTTGACAAGCGAGATATCAATCGAATCTTGATCTCAAGAGTGTCATAGGCTATTTTTTACCCGACCGTAGTCAGATTTTAGTTTTTGAACTTATGTCTTGTTTACATGCTTGCGCTTGAGTATCTCAATCATGTTAAGTGATGATGCGGTCGATAATGGTACACGTTTGCTTAGAATTAATCTATTCTCTAGTGATTTGCAGACTCCCAGGATATAATAAAACCATTGGGATACAAAGACTCCAGCAAGAAGTTCCACTCCGTAAAGGTTCGCACCATAATAATTACTAATGGTAGCAAAACGCTTCGGTATAATTTTGTCTCCACAAATGCGGAATTTGGAAAAAATCAAAACACTTTTCCTCACCATGATCTCAGTGGGGATAGATAATACTTTATTGCACCTAAAATGATATTATTACCCATAAACAAATATACAGTGTGTGGTCTTATCACAAAAGCAATCTCTTCCATACAACCTTTGGATGGACAGTAATGGAAGAACAAGGAGAAGACGGCGGTGCATTAAGATAACTTTCTATTACATAGATACTTTTATAAAACTAGCTTAAAAGATAAAAAACACGCCTGCCGTGCCAATAATGAACTTATGCCAAGAAATTATATACTATTGGAATGTGTTTATCAAGGCCTTCAATTTGATACACATATTGAAAAATACGAAGAAAAATAATAATAAATTGCCATTGAAAATGGAGCCATACTGCCGCCATATTGAATTTTTTCAAAATTATATAGCCTATGTTACTTGGGGGGATGTAAGGATTCTAACGATACCCCATACATCTATATCTGTTCAGGCATTTCAAATTTATGGTGGAATAAAGAAACTCACATACAAACATATGAATGCTAAAAACATAACACTCCTTTTTTGGGCAGTCGTGTAAAAATACAATAAATCAATAACTATTATGTTGTTGGGATCTTTCCAAGAAATAACTATTTCGGTGCTTAGCCACTTTTACCAGAAGAGCATAAACCAGCAGAAGGACAAAAAAGAAAAAGAAAAAAAAACAGCAGACAATTTATTCAAGAAATATTGCGTATAGGCGGAATATCCATCATATGTAACACGTCATTATCATCACCAGGATGATCACTGTTAAACAGGCCTCCTTCAAAAATCGTCAGAACGATCGCTCGATGTTTGCTCCCAGAGGCTCTCTGCGACTATAACTGTCAGTCCAACTCGTGGACTGACATCCTACGCTCAGTCTTTCACTCCTTTATCCTCTACATAAACAGACTTGGCTACGATTAGGTCTCGTATCGTATCCCCGCTAATCCCACCTCGGAGTCTGAAACAAGGCCACAAGCGAGACCTACTCAACCCTATTGCTATTTCCCTCACGCGTTCCTCCGCAAAGACTATCACGGCCATCTTATTTTCCAATTTCCCAAAATAAGCTCAACAGTTCCCCCAGGAATATTGAGTGATGTTAAACTATTTCCACACGTATGAAAGGGAACCTTCAGATTATAAATTGCCAGGAGAATAGACCTGCCCTTATCAATACTGCGCCAGTGCTCCGTATGTTTTCATGTATGTATCTTTGAGTAAATCAGGTTATTAACAAACTTTTATTATTCTGGAAAGAGTTTTATGTGTAGCTAGATAAAGCATATAGGTAGGTAGTGAATGTTTTTTTTTGAGGTAGCTGGGTTCAAAGACCTTTTGTATTCGTTGTGTTTTCTTTTTAAATTCTACTGGCATTAAAAATACCCTTTATTTTCATATAGATATGATAGAAATCCATACCAATATATATAAGTGAAACGTTGTCTCTTTGTTTGTTTGTTTGGGGAGTTGGACGTATTTTGATGAAATTTGGAATAGAGATAGCTTATACCTTGTGATAAAACAGGATACTTTCATCATCATCATCATCATCATCTCTCACGAGGGTGAAACTTCGGGCGCAGCTAGTAAAATATATAGGCGCTAGAGTTATTAGGTTTTGTGTAGATCACTCAAAAACCTTTTACCAAACCTATTCTGTTTCTCGGTATCTGGAGAGTCGTCTATCTAAGTCGTCGTCTAAGTAGGAAGATTCTACTTCACTAACCTTGTCAATTTTTTATCAACCCCATTTATTTGCTTTTTGGTGCTTCTGTCTTCGCCTTTTCCGCAAAGAATTTTCTGTGACAAAATCAATTAAAACGTTGCTCGAACAATTTATTTTGTTTCATTTTGTCAAGTAGGTACTTTGTTATTGTTCAGAAATACAACAGACGCGATCAAATTGGTCCTGTAACTGAACAATTTAATTTTGTACAGATTTTTCGACTAAGCTCAACCGAATTTGATGTTTTATTCCTTAGTTATAACGTTTAGATAGATACCTACCAAATTTCACCCTGAACTTAAGTGAGATAGTTATAGAGAAATCACCATAATTAAAAAAAAAAAAAAAAAAAAACTTTGACGTTTTTTCATATATATTTATCTTTTTCTTATTTTCTTTCATTTTTATTTTCAATTTTTCTTTTTGGATTTTCACTTTTAACATTTTTAAGTTTTTTTTATTGCTTTGTCATCGGTTTGTGAGCTACTCTGAAAGTATCAGCCAGATAGCTAATCGGGAAGAGCTCGAAATTTAAATTGCAAAATTCCAGTACAGACAAAATACATACATAGATACATACATAAAAAATAAATAGTAATTCATATAGTTTCTCTGCGCATTTTACCTTTTCATTCCCTTTCACCACGATGTAACTTTGCGGACATGTTTATACACTCGGCCCATTGACATTTAAGGATCCCCAAAAGATAATTGGGCAGCCAGAACAAAGGACTGTCATTATAAAGATGAAAGAATCTGTGTCATAAATAGAAATCAAGAACGAAGATAAATGAAGATTCAGGTACCTAGAGATTCTTTCGAAACGTTTTCGTTATAAGGATTTTATTGATGCAAAATGAAGGAAAGAATAATGGATAAAACAATACGTCTTAATTGGAAAAATTAACTTCGTTAAAGAAAATCAGTGGAGCATTTTTAACTCAAAGTAGTGCGATCAATCGCAAGACCAGAAAACAGAGACGGAGTTTGTCATATCGATGAACAGCTGGCTATGGATTCGATTTCTCTAAACAATATTCAACTTCTATCACATTGGAGGCTTGTTGTATTTTGGATCGGGGTAGAGAGAAGTATAATGTATATTAATCTGAAGGAGTTAATATAGTAAAAGATGTTTTCATTTCATCTATTCGAAAACCACTGATTGGTTCCTCGAAAAGAGGGAACAAAGTACATCTTTTCTGTAAGACTTTCGGAGCGGGCAGCAATGAATTTCCGTGGCTCGTCGGCTCTTTCCGCCTCAGCTTGGCTTATATTGCCAGATAAGCCAAGCTGAGGCGGATTAGTATTGCATCACATTTTTTTTATGTGCAAAATGTAAACACATTAGTTGGGAATTGAACTCTGGTATTAACGATCGAAAGTCGAACTATGCACCAACCAAACCATCTAGATTTCTAGTATTGGGCTGAAAAATTAGTATACATCAGAGGATCAGATTAAGAGTTGTTGATTCATGGTTGAACAAAGAGAGCGCGCGGTGCAAAACGGTTGTTCGTTGTTTTAGTTTATTTTAACCACTGAACAAAGAGAAGGGTATTATAAGTTTAGGGTCTGTCTGTGGCATCATAGCTCCCAAAGGAATGGACCGATTTCGATGCGGTTTTTTCTGAATTCGATTCTATTCTGATTCGATAAAGTATCTACGCTTATTTCTTTTTCGCATAGAGGAGGATGAAAAGTAGAGTGTATCACTAGGACGCAGAATTATTTTCCTTCGGGCCACATACATTGAATTCCTCGCTACGTTCAGGATTCTACTTAAAAATTCTTCACTCCGCTCTGGATTACAAATAGTGCCCTCACCGGCAAAATATTATTTCGCTCCCTAGTTGTATAACTACTATTCATTCACTTTGGAGTCAGTACAGTTAGTAAAAACTAGCTTTCCGTAGTTACAAAATTCTTTTAAAGCTGCGAGTAAAAACGTAACGATACAAAATACATTTAAAAAACTTCCCTCAAGCTACAGACACCAGCACAAAGTTAAATGATTTAGATCACCCATCCGGGCCGGTCTTCCGCACTCCGCACACATGATTACGGCCCGCAACAAACTTTGGCGCAGTTTCTAAAATTGGATGCTAGAAATCACGAGCCCCAACATCGGATAAGGTCCGTAAAAATGGATTTATGCTCAAGAAAGTGCCTATTGTTGTAAATTCTCGCCCTCCCGGCCATCATCTGTTCACGGTTAATCGAACATCAAAATTCGGAAATGCGTAAAATCGTCGAATTTTATGACCTGCTTGCAGCTTTCGTTTTTTAGTCGCGATGAAAGGAATCCTCCAGGGTTTTATGCTGATCCTCCGATTTGACACTTCATCTGTATAAATAATCACAGAATCGCGATCAAAGGGCTTTGTCGCGATACGTGGAGAGAATCCAGCCGGCGTGATTGGTTAAATCGCGAATTATTCAAATTTGATGTTGTGAGGGATAAACAGGGTACGGCGCAATCTTGAGACTCAGTTTCAATTTAGAGGTATTCCTGTGTGAATAAGCTGGTAATGACTTTCAGCTGCGATCATGTTTGCAAAAGGACTATGTCAAGTTGGGCTTGAGTGAAAGTTGTAGCACCACAATCACGTTGAATGTTCATTATCTTTGGTTTGTAGTGGCTACTTATTTCTACTATTTATTAAAGAAGTTTGGTCAAAATATGTACGACGTTAGGTAAACTCCAAGTATAAATATTGACTGTATTACCTACAGAAGACTTCATTGGATAAGTTTGGATGCACCAATTGTACAATTTAGTCTCTAGAGTTTAGTATAACGTTCTCAGTTTTTAATCTCAGTTTCTTTTTAGAAATATTTCATGTCCTGCGATATGTTTACAGTTTTCTACTTTATTCAAATTAGGTCATGATAGGTTATTTTTTTTTAAGTAAATTTAATGTAAGTTTTCTAGTCTTTCATATCTCACTTTATATTGTGTTGACCATAATTATCGACCAAATAATACGAGTACTTCACAGGTCCTTTTTTATTTAAAAATGTTTATTCTATTAGACCATACAATATTGTAATAATTGATAAACCATTCAAATAGCTTTAATCGTTATATTATCTATACTTGAAATCATTCAGAAGAGAGTTAATAAACTATATACGAATGAACGGTGTGTAATAAACACGTTTTATTACCGAACATAAAGGTATTTATACCACAAGCTCGTTTAAAACAGAACAAATATTTTGTGAGCGCGAAATTTTGCTGCCAAGAATTTTGTATTATGTTGCTAAGACTCCCATTGTCTCGATCTGTACGAAGATTAATTTGAGAAGCTCAGTAAATTCGTACACATAGACGTAAAGACTTGTCGGAAGTGGCTTTCTAAGCATTTAACATTGTTTCCGTACAAGTTAATTTGATAAAAATAAAATTTAATCTCAATTTCAAAGTTTTTTGGTCGTTGATATATTTAAAAGTGGGAGGATTTGGTACCATTTCCTCAGACCGCATAAACTAGGCGCAACGCGCACTATTGGCCTTCTTTGGCCTTAGTTACAACCGGAGTGGCTTTTGTGCAGCACGTGTTAGCAGTGACTCTCATTTGTGCTACAGTCTGCGTATGTCTCTCTATCTTTGTTGTTAATGCGAAAGAAGTACGACGCTGGCAATGTAATTATGAGGGTGTGTTTGCCTGTAGTTGTATCTAGTCCAGTTTTAGTGTACGTGGTATTAAAGTGCCCCGTATCTTCCACTCTTTAACTAGATCTATGTTCTTGATACTTGTTCCCTCGTTTCATAACTTCATAATATGCTGCTCATCATCAGATCCTCATGAATGTGGGTATGAATAATGGCATCGAAGCTGAATATTTAAGCACAACACAACAAATTTTTAGCTGTAATAGTGCCTTCGCAAAGACTGGTTGGAGCGAAATATCTCGAGAACTTATTCCAAACAAAGCTAAGAATAATCTCGCCAACTTCAACTTTCTAATAAACGTTTTTATTGAAATTGTTTTGGTCTATCCATTTGGTAGCAACTTTGCCACTAACAGTCAAAAGGTTCAAACTTATAACACTCCTCGTTTTTCGTCAGGGGTTAAAAAAATAGAACGCAAACAATCCATCTCTTATGAAAACAAATCCATACCATTATATAAAAGTGAAACGTTGTCTGTTTGTTTGTTTGTTTGTTTGGGGAGCTTTCACGCGATAACGGCTGGACGGATTTTAATGAAACTTGGAATGGACATAGCTTATACCCTGGAATAAAACAGGAAAATTGTAAGTTTCCACGGGAAACCTGAAAAAACTGGAAAAATATTGTTTACTCGCTGTAAGAAACGTTTGCCATGGAAACGAAATACCAAGTATGTCAAAAAAACATCAAGAGTGGTGCTATACCTACTTTTGCATTGGTTTTTAATATTCTAGAAGAACATAGAATGCCTTTTTTTGCGATAAACAGTAGTCCGCGCGGACGAAGTCACGGGCGGGAAAACTAGCGTAATATAAATAGGAAAAAATAGTAGCACCGCAGTTGTCAGAATCTAATGTATAAAATGAAATAATTATCCTGATTAATTTTCTCATTTTTTCACTTACGAGTTTACAGTTTCAAGGGAGATATTTACGATTAATATTTCCAAACAATACTACCTTTCACAGCACAGGATGCTTATTCATTATGCCACATGTTTTTTTTTTTGCAGAAAACGTGTGACGTCATAACGAAAATGCCACGATCATTTCCACAAAGATAGTGTAACGCGACTCGTTACGTGACTAAATGGTGATAGCAAATAAGGGCCTCGTTTTACTCTGATTTACATGCATAATTATTATCATCTCATTAAGCGGTTCCTGTTCCTTTTGTAGTTTTCGATGTGAAATTTCTTTAAAAGCACATCGAAACATACGGGTACCAGGGCAGAAAAGTGTACCGTAACGAAAAAGTCTATATCGTCTCGCTTTTATAACTCGGTAACTTTATGTTTCAGAGATCTGATGTTGGTGTCTCTTATAAATATAGAGGGGGAGGGGGCGGAACACTCAGAGCAAAATCAGCAAAAAGGAAGTTTTTGTGATCTTTCATGCAGTATAACTTGCGATTTACATAGGGTAGCATATTGTTTCTGGTGTTGTTGGAAAGATCTCGTTAAGAATATTCAATTCAACATAAAAAAGTTTACAAAAAGTCTACTAAAAACAGGCGAATTAAAAAAAAGTGGATGGGCAAATAGTAAAAATCACAATAACGGCTGCAGCACCCATAAAGTCTGTACTAAAATAAAGATGAAGCATATAATTGAAAAAAAAAAAAGTTCTGGAGCTCAACAAAGGTACCCTAAACTCCAGCACAGAGTGAACGAGTGGGTTCCAGGACCAAATCAAACTATACGTTTCACGACAAACAAACGGCCATGCGCCCCACCCAGACGCACCCGGTTCTTCTAACACACACTTATTCGGTCAATGCGTGTATTATTAGGGTGTACATAATTATGGTGACCTACTCCAGCTCAAAAACATGGAAAATGTAAACAAGCACCTTCAAAATTAGTATTTTTTTGTAGCCGTTCTTCTTTTCCATTTTGCGTAATTGACGCCCAACCTAGATCGAAGGACACTACACTGAGTTTGTCGGTTAGAGGTACTCTACTCAAAACCATGGATAATCCCGGTTGTTAGTTCTTACATAACCGTTTTTGTCTAATCTAATTTAAAAGTCTCTTCCCAATTCTCTGTATCCTTGAACAGACCTATCAATCTTGAACGTCAGTTGCACGTCTCGACGATTTTCAAACAATTATGCTTACTTAAGTACATGTTAAGTCGTCTGCGAGTATGAGAACGGAGGTTTGCGAATGTCGACGTAATACCGGCTTTTGTGGAGGTAATGTAAGCCTAATGTTGGGTAGGAGTATTACTTTATATACCTCTAAAGATTGAAATCATTCTAAGAATGCATTTTTTTCTGGTTTTGTTCTTCGCTTCGTTTATTTTCCAGACCTCTTTTTAGAGTTGTTGACGAACAAAATAATATGTTAAAACTGGTAGAAACATCAATCGTGCGATAAAAACTATTCATTTTGATAGTTTCTATTTCTCCGTAAATCTTTTTCAGAAATCTAAATAAAGGCAAGGTATTTAAGAATAACACCTTTCGTATCTTGCTAAAATATAAGTACTTTTTGTGAATGTCTACATCATGGGGCTTCGTTTACTTTCATTTCGTTCCCATGGTTCCTTTGCTTAGAGATGTTCTGAAAGTAATTGGGTCAAATTGGTTGGCTTAATATGAATATATATTTAGGAGTAAAGGCCCCGTTTGATTGCAAATTGCTTCTGTTTTAATGAACCAATTAAAGTTTGTATTATAAATAAAAATATTTTTGTAGCCTATACTTATTAGTTCCTTTTGAATCCAGCTAGATCACTTTATCACTTGTTGACCTAAACTCCTTATTATTTATGAAATCTTTATGTTATATGAAATGATATAGATATAGTTGATAGCACATGTCCTGCTATAAATTGCGTCCCAGTTCCTGCTTTCAAGACAGTTTCAAACACCGCTACAATATTACTTCAGAATTCATAGAATCTTATTGACACGGATTAGACTGTACTTCTCCATCCACTTCTGATAATTATTCCAAGTTAAGGCTAAAGTTGTTCATTGTTTCTATAGAAATTTCGTTAACTTTTGTTCGAATATAACAAGACTAGCTGTAATTTAGTTGGAAACTGTATTTTTGTGTTTGTCGTGAAAATTTTCGTTTTTGCTCTGGAATGTGTGTGTTGACTATAACAGGATTTGACAGGACGAGGATACCAAGAATGTGCCCCTTGTGTCATGTAGCCAGATAAAAAATATATTAAGAAAAATATTGTACAAAAACACATTGTTACAAGTTTTGGAATAACGATTTCCCTCGAGGCCACAAGTTGCTTGCCAGTTTTTCTTTTCGGTAGTTGTTATTACGAACAACAGGTACGAAACCTGTTTGAATTTTACTGATAAATCGTTCTCATAATTATTATATTCGTAAATTCGTTATTTGGCATCCTTGACGTCAAACCTAATTTTGTTTGATTTCGTTTCAAATTGTTTTTTATCCGACTACGGCGAAGCAAGGGAAAGGAAATGAGTTTAACAGTCTATGCATGTATGTTTATATATATGTAAGTGGGTATGTGGATGTTCCATCATATTGGTACGATTTTGACAAGCAAGGTATCAATCGATTTGTCTTCATCGCAATAGTGTCATGGGCTATTTTTTACTCAACGGTAGTCTGGTGTTAATTTTTAAACTAATGCCCCGATGGTACTCGGATTCACTCCAAGCTATCTCCAGCCTTGCTCCTAATAAGTGAGCATGGTTGTATATTATCTGAGCAAGACAATATGTCTGTCTGTTCTATTAGCATTGAAGTATATATGTTACTAGTTGTTTAAAGTCTTTCAAGTATAAATGTAATACGAGTTTGTTTGTATTAGCCCAATCGATAGACCCTTCGAAAACACATAAGACCTTTCAAACTTTGATGAGAAAATTATTTATATGAAAATTGTTGCAATAAATAAACTTTTTACGACAATGGGAAACGTGAAGTTTTATTTCGAGGGTGCGGACTCATGGTCACACCAATTTGTCACTCAAGTGTGACCACAAGGCTTTTTTGTTGGATAACAATTCCTCGTTATAGCACCACTATTAAAAGGACCCTGCAATTCATTTTCAACATATACTAGGACACAAAGATAAAAAAATTATTAAAGCATCGCAGACAAAGATCTTTCGTCTAGTCGTTAGGGCCAAGGTTATCCACCCAGATCTTAAAATTTTGCGCATAATTTGTCTCTGAACGAATCGAATACCGTCTTATCACGAGGCTAAAAAATTATTTACAGCATTGTGGACAAAAATCTTTCGTCTAGTGGTTAGAGCCAGGCATATCCATCCAGAACTTAAAATTTTGCGTATAACCTGGCTCTGATAGAACCGGGTCACGTTTCACACCGTCTTAGCACGAGGCTAAAACATTGATTACAGCAACGTAGACAAAGATCTTTCGTGTAGTGGTTAGTGCCAGGCACATCCATAATTTTAAATTTTGCGTCTTCAAACTAAAGTATTTAATGTGAATGGGCAACATTATATCTCTTAAAAGTCAACATTATAGCACAATGACTGCTATTAATAATAAGAAACTGGGCTGGAGCAGTCCTAATAATGCCATAACTCCGAGCTTAAGTCCATAAACCAAGGAAGTTTACAAATAGTACTCTAAACCAATTTCTTTACAATGATGGGTGCAGGTTATGTTAACCGCAGCAGTAATGGCATGGTTAGGCGCTCCGTAAACTTATGTAGAGCCTTCATGCCAACTTAACGGAGTTAAATTAGTTTACACATGAGGGTTACCATGTGATAAAATAGAAACAGAGGATATTTTCTTTCACCGCTTTACTAAGACTACATATTGGTAGAGTAGTAAATTGTTACAAAAAAAAAAGAAAGTAGTAGTAGTAGTAGTAGTAGTAGTAGTAGTAGTAGTAGTAGTAGTAGTAGTAGTAGTAGTAGTAGTAGTAGTAGTAGTAGTAGTAGTAGTAGTAGTAGTAGTAGTAGTAGTAGTAGTAGTAGTAGTAGTAGTAGTAGTAGTAGTAGTAGTAGTAGTAGTAGTAGTAGTAGTAGTAGTAGTAGTAGTAGTAGTAGTAGTAGTAGTAGTAGTAGTAGTAGTAGTAGTAGTAGTAGTAGTAGTAGTAGTAGTAGTAGTAGTAGTAGTAGTAGTAGTAGTAGTAGTAGTAGTAGTAGTAGTAGTAGTAGTAGTAGTAGTAGTAGTAGTAGTAGTAGTAGTAGTAGTAGTAGTAGTAGTAGTAGTAGTAGTAGTAGTAGTAGTAGTAGTAGTAGTAGTAGTAGTAGTAGTAGTAGTAGTAGGAATAGTAGTATTAATAGTAGTAGTAGATAGATAGATAAACTCTTTATTGGACACCACAAGTACAACGAGAAATTACATCTAAAAAATAAGTATAACAATGAGTGTCACAAGAGGCCGTCTTATCACTCAGAGCGATCTCTTTCAGACAACCGTGCACGGAGAGGAATAACGACTAGTAAGGGACGGTGGTTATCAGTGCATAAATGAATAACATACCTACACTTTAAAATATATAAATGTAATGCAATATTTAAAAAAATATATATATTTATATATATATATATATATTTATTTATGTATTTATTGTTATTAGTACCTACACAAATAACAATAACAGAAATAGTATTATTATTAGTAGTAGTATTTTTGGATTACCTGAACATAGATGCCGTATACTCTGTCATTTTCCGGAAAGATGGTGTAGCTGATCTGTCGAAAATCGGTCGGGATTTTTATCTCGCTTCATCACAGTTGTATTTTCTCATTTTTCACCTACCTTGCGCCATCAACGATTATAAAACTTTTGCCGCAGTCAATTGCCAAATTTACCAATATCACACTAATATCACACCAAAATGAAAAAATATATTTAAAATAGTTTATTAGCTGCAAAAATTATACAATAACACACGTTGAACATAAAACTAAATAACTATATCACACAAATTAACCAATATCACACTAATAATATAATGCGAAAGTAGTTCTCTCTCTCTGACTGTTACCTTTTCATTACTAAACGACTAAACTGATCTTGCTAAACTTTGGTACGGAGATAGCTTGAACCCTAGGGAAGGACATACTTGTAGCATAGTTTTTTATTGCGATACATGCCCGGTGAAGCCACGCCCAACAACTCTTCTTTTCTATACCTAAAACAGTTTGTACCATGAAATACTGACTGACTGACAGAAAACACAACCAGAACTAGTGGACCTAGAGATTTGAAATATGTAGTGAATATTCCTTGAGTACCACACAAGGGGAAGGAGTTTATTTAAATTATTTTCCTGATCTCATCAATTTCCAGGGGATGAAAAGAGGTGGCAAAGATTGCGCGCAGGAAAAGCTGGTGCAGCTAGTTTTAAATAAACCATACTTAACCTGTTCACATTTTTCAAGTAACTGTGCTTTAACTGCTGTTTAAATGTCGGTGTCGGTGGCTTTCAAGGCATTACAAACCTAAAATTCCTAAAGCCATCTCAAGCAGTTCCAAGTGATGGTAGCCCTACTCATGTGATGCCACTGCGCCGATGGTTGCGAATGGAGACGACTTGTATACAGAAAGACTAAGTACTCTAACCAGGCCTCAGAGAATAATTTCACAGTTAAATGTTACGGTTATTTTGTAGCTAATGGCCGGGACGCCGTTTGTATGCAAGCGTAGTTTTAATGGTTTTGACGATATTGGATTTAGGATAGATGAAGCTTTAGTTTTGGAATGTCTTGTTTTGATAGCGGTTAGTGACAATTATCACTCTGCGTTAATGCTATGACTTATAGTGTATTTTAGAATAACTTGAGTACACCTTGAGTATACCTGTACAGTGTAATGATGCCATCATATATTATTATCATCATCATCATCAGCCTATACTTGCCCACTGCTGGACATATGCCTTTTCCTAATGCAAGCCATTGCGCCATTGAGCTCAGCCAGTAGCTCACCTCATCCATTTTAGCCACTTTTCGCAGGTCTTCACTCCACCTGGCCACAGAGCGTCCTATACACTACGTTTACCTAAACATTGTCTACACTCAAGAACTCGTCTACCCTAACGTCTATCGTTTCTTCGGGAAATGTGACCAGCCCACTGCCACTTTAGCTTGCTTATTCTTAGAGCTATGTCGGTTACCTCGGTTGATTTAATATATTATGCCATCATTATTATAACTATGTTATGTAGGTTAGGAGGTGTGTTTTTTTTTATTAATATCTAGGCAATAATTTGACCACGATCTCATCTGATGGAAAGTGATGATGTGGTCAAAGGTGTAGCACATTATATGGATTTAAATGACTTGAAACGTAACATGATCTGAAACGTTGTTATTCGTTTTTTTTTTTAATGTTTTATCCAGCGATATCTATATTTTTTGACGAATCGCCGAAAAAAGCAAATAGCAAAGTTAACTAGTCGTGGGCATTAAACTTTTTTTGTGATATTCAGAGACTTAATAAAGTGACTTACGAAAGAATCCCTAAAGCCCTGTTCAGAATAGATTTCTGCGTATTATTTAAGTAAATTAGATTTTATTGCATGTCTCTTAGGGGTTTAACCTACGGCTCGGTTTTCTTCATTAATCGCTTCTATTCACTTGACGCACTTGACAGTAATGTGCTGCAATTGTTTTTAGATGGCCTGATAGTGTCATGTTAATTGTTTCTGAATAGAATATAAATGGGAATCAACGCTTATGTTACAATTAAGATTGATTTGTATGTTGTGAAACTGAGACTAAACTCAAGTGAATACACAAAGGTCAAGTATCATCATGCCTAATAATCTTGGTCTTTGTTAATCAAAGTTTATTGTATAAATTAATTAGTTTAGTTAGCTTAAATATATTTGCGGCTGCGTTTGAAATGGGAGGTTTTCAAGGTTATTCACACTTATAAATAGTAGGTACCAAGTTTAATACCTTCTATGAAGGTTTTGAGTTTTTAATACAACTTTGGAGAGACCATGGGCACTTATTTGCTAAGGAGAGTATTTTTTTTCACATTATAGATCTAAGTATTAGCACCATGTCGCCTGATGGTGAGCGAAGGTTAAAGGTAAAACCACAGAACAGAAAAAAAAAGTGGAAGTGAATTATGAATCGTTTTTGATTATATAATTAGTTTAATTTATTATTGATTGGCTGGTTACGTCTCGTAATAGTTACATTGAATTGACAATGTATTCGTTTTTTTAACTTGTGAACGAATGCATTTTTGTTTTTTTTTTGGAACATAGAATGATTAAAAGATTTGCCATTCAGAACCTGCATTTCAGAAAGGTAAATGAACCAACAAAAAAAAGGTTATTAACCATAATGTTTCACAATCTATGCAAAACTAGCTTTCAACCGCGACTTCGTCCGCGCGGACTAGAGTTTATCACGAAAAAACATGCTTTGTTTTTTTAGGATATTTTATAAACTAATGTAATAGCTCCAACGCTCTTGATGTTATTTGACAGGCTTGTTATTATTTCGTTTCCATGGCAACCGTTCCTTTCAGAGAGTAATTAACATTTTCCAGCTTTCCCGTCGAAACTTACCATTTTCCGTAATAAAAAGTATTCTATCTTTTATTCCAGGGTATAAGTTATCTCCATTACAAATTTCACCAAAATCCGTTTAGCCGTTATCGTGTGAAAGCTCCCCAAACAAAGAAACAAATAAATAAACAAATATACAGACAGCGTGTCATTTTTATGTATTCGCGTGGATAGTCGCCTTTGGCCGTCGGATCTCCATTACAGAATTGTTTATCAGTAAGCTCCCGAATTTTGCTAAAAGTAGTGAAACTACTCAACTGAGATGTTTTCTGTAAAGTGATTTTAATGTTATTAAAGTAAGAAATACTTCGTTAAATCATGATATAGTGCTAACTAATATTATAAGAATGTTATGCCTAAAGTAATGTTGTACAAAATAATTCTAATAATAAACATCATGTTCGTATGATCCATTGAACACACATATAATATTAATTTTAGTTGTAACGGATCTCGAGATCAGATGGGAAGAAAAAAGAATGTTTTATTGAGTTGCAACAGATCTCGAGATCAGATGGGAACGCCGAGCGAGATCATTTAATTAGAAATTCTGTTATCGAGATCCGATAGGACGGGAAAAATCCTCATGGATACCGCGAGAAAGCAGTTATTTTAAGGTTATGTAAAGGCACTGAAGAAATAATAGTACTAACGTAGTAAAGGTAAGGTTAGGTTAGTCTTTTGAACATTTGCCGTGTCTTTGAGGTAAATCTTAAGATTTAACAAGTGAATGCTGGTATAACATCGAAATGCACGATGATCACAGAGCTGTTCGGACTTTTACCATTGTTCGGGATTTTAAAGTAACATATAAACATAACAGTAACTTGTATTATCTGTTCGGGCAATGAATGTCGCTGTATTACCATAAATAAAAAATATTAAAAAATAATGTAGATACAATATTCTACCTTTCCAACTCGTACGCTAGCTCGCACTATGAAAACAACCCATAGTGAACCGACCATATACCTACATGACCAATCACGTATTGATCTATAGTTCAAACCTGAAAATCAAAGATGAATGAACTACGAAAATCGATCGACTTCTCTATTAATATGAAAGTAAAATGATGTATGTCGGATGTTTCAGTGGCTTCTAGGTCACAAAAACAGTCGATCATTTCTAAATTTCGCAGAAATAAAAGAAGAAGAAAATAAACGTATTTGCGAAAATAATGAAACTAATAAATCATAGCCGTGGCTGTCTTGGCTTAGAATAAGACCCCTCCCAATCCTCCCGTGGATGTCGTAAGAGGCGACTAAGGAAATACACACCGGAAGATGAGCATGAGCAGAGCAGCATTCTCCGAGTACATATTTATTACGCTGAGGTCACCAATCCAAGCGTGGTGACTATGGCAAACCTCCCAATATAATGTCCCCGGCGGCTCCGTTTTCCTGGCACCGGTAGCAGCCATGGTAACGGCAGAGCAGGAGGTGCTATGAATGCCCGGCAGAGACCCAGCTACCAACCCCCATGATCTCTGGACCTGGCAACATACAACGCACGCACCTTGAATACCGGTATCGGGTTTCTCGTCCACAAGTCCTTCATCAACAACGTTGTGAAGATCGAAAGCGTTTCAAGCAGGGTGGCATACCTTATACTCAGAATTACCGAACGGTATTCGTTGAAGGTCATACAGGCCCAACCCTCAAAACGCCCGGATGATGAAGTGGAGGCTATGTATGACGACATTTCTAATGCCATACATGCCTCGAAAACAAACTTCACAGTGGTGATGGGGGACTTCAACGCACGGCTGGGCATGAGGAATGGCAATGAACTGAGAGTTCATTGCCATTCCTGCAGCAGTATGAATGGCGATGCCTTCCTGCTTCCTGGGGCAGTTTGAATTTGGACAGCGGAACCAAAGGGGTCAGCCATTGGCCGACTTCACGGAGAAGGAACGACTCTTTATGATGAACTCCTTTTTCAAGAAGCGCTCCTTCAGGAAATGGACGTGGTTGCACCCCGGTGGTCATAAGCACGGGATAGATTTCATTTTGACGACCAGTCAGCATATATTCAATGATGTCTCTGTGATCAACAGGGTTAAGACCGGCAGAGATCACCGCATGGTAATACGCTCATTGAATATCAACGTAAAGCTGGAGAGGTCTCATTTGATGAGATCTTCTCTTCGCCCAAGTCCATCCCAAATTCAAAACCCTGAAAGCTTTCAGTTAGAGCTCCAAAATCGCTTCCAAATCCTTACCGAATGCGATACAGTGGACGAACTAAAGAACGGGCGTGTGGAAATTGTTCACGCGGTCGTGTCGGAGTTTTTTAAGACCCACCGCAAAAATAGAACACAGAAACTCTCTGAGCATATACTCAAACTTATGGCAGAACAAGACCAGATGAGGCTGCAGGCTTTAGTGGGTATGTTGAGTTACAGTTTGCTTAATAAACGGATCTCCAAGTCGATGCGACACGATTTGCGTTCCTATAATACTACTTGTATTAAGAACGCAATAGAAGTGGAGAGAGCAAGAGATCTGTCTATTGGGCAAAGCTTGTTAACGAAGCTGAAAACCTAGTGGCAGCATCGTTTTGTCGTAGCCAGAGATTTTGAGTGAGCCCGAGAAGTTCTATGGACCATTATACACCGCATCGCATAGTCTTCCTAGCACGACTAGCGATGCAAGAGCCCGTTTCACCCGACATTATACCAAAGATATTCCGGACATTAGCCTATAGGAGATCAAAATGGCTCTCAAACAGCTTAAGAGCACCAAAGCACCAGGGGAGGATACTTAAAGTGCTTCAGAGGCTGTTTAACTCCGTCATCCTCGAGGGTATTACGCCAGAGGTGTGGCACAGGAGCGTAATGGTGTTTTTCTTTAAGAAAGGTGATAACACCCTCTTGAAGAATTATAGGCCCATTTCGCTGCTGAGTTACGTCTATAAGCTATTTTTGATAGTAGTTACAAACTGTCTCGCTCGGAGGTTGGACGACTTTCAGCCTCCGGAACAAAAAATAATTTAATTTAATTTGGATTAAAGACCTTAGCACCGTAGACCACGTACGACAACGGTAACAGATTGACTACCAGGACATCGAAGTGTTGAAGTGTATGTACAGCAAGACCACCATGACTGTCCGTCTCCAAGATTGGAGCACGAATTCTATCAAGCTGCAAAAAGGGGTGACACGGAGAGACGTTATTTGTCCGAAACTGTTCACCTCTGCACTGGAAGATATATTCAAGCTTCTGAACTGGAACGGACATGGTATTAACATCAATGGCGATATGCATCACTCACCTTCGATTTGCTGATGATATAGTCATCATGGTAGAAACCCTGGAAGACCTAAGCACAATGCTCAGTGACCTCAATATTGATTTCCAACAGGTAGGTTCTAATGAACATGGGTAAGACGAACATCATGTCAAATGCCCATGTCGCACCCACACCGGTTTATGCTGGGAACGATATTATCGAAGCTGTTGATCACTTTGTCAACTTGGGTCAGACCATACAATTGGGAAGATCCAACTTCGACAAAGAGGTATCAAACATCCAACGCATCCAACTCGGATGGGCAGCGTTCGGGAAATTGCGCCATATTTTCTCGTCACAGATACTGCATAGCCTGAAGACGAAAGTTTATAATCAGTGCGTGTTGCCAGTGATGACATACGGCACTGAGACGTGGTCACTAACTATTGGTCTCATACACAAGCTCAAGGTCACTCAGCGTGCAATGGAGAGAGCTATGGTCAGTGTTTCACTACGTGATAAGATCTGAAACGAGGAAATTCGTAGAAGAACTCACCGACATAGCTCTTAGAGTTTGCAAGTTGAAGTGGCAATGGACAGGCCATATAGTTCGCAGAACCGATAATCGCTGGGGAATAAAGGTTCGCGAATGGCGACCACGAACAAGCAAGCGAAGTGTAGGGAGGGGGTCTCCCTACACTTCGCTTGCTTGTTCGTGGTCGCCATTCGCGAACCTTTATTCCCACACGATGGACCGACGACATTGTAGCCATCGCAGGAAGTCGATGAATGGAGGTGGCACAAGATCGCTCGTCGTGATCGCTCGTCGTGGAGCTCTTTGGGGGAGGCCTATGTTCAGCAGTAGACTTCTTAAGGCTGTCATAATGATGATAACGATGATGATTGAAACATTAATTTATGTACAATAGTATAATAAGTATCCATTCAGTACCTACTATAATAATTTAAAAGTTAGTAATTATTTGCAAAACGTTCCCAACTCAGCAAATTGCTGGTCGCATCTGAAAAAGATCGTTTACATTTCTTTACTCGTGACTGTACTGAACGCACAGCCAACATTAGTTAGAGATAAACCATGATAGCATGACTCGTTACAAATAGCCGAATAACTTAAGAATAAAGAGAATAAGATGAATGATAACTTATCAGATAAGTAATGTTCAGATTCTGTGCAGCTACAAATGCATATGAAGCCAAGCCAAAACGCCTTCGTGTTGAATTGTTTAAATGGTTTGTCTTTTTTTTGTGCACGTGGCAACTTTGAAATTTGACAGCTGTCACCTAGGATTGTTCCGATTATTACAAATGAACAACTCGTTATCATTGTGAAAATGAGGCCGGAATTGCAACGGCATTCGTTACAGGAACATGATAACGGAGTTCTTGTCGCCTCTACTGCACGGCATGGTTCTGGACGACATGTGGTTTAAGCAGGATGGCGCCGCCTGCCACACCGCGCATGAAACAATCGGTTTATTGCAGGAACGATTTCCAGATCTCACTTAATTCTGATGTCAACTGGCCACCAACATCACGCGATTTCTTTCATTGAGGTTTTGTGAAATCTCGGATTTATGCGAATAAACCAGAAACAATTCCTAAGCTCAAGGCCGAGATCCAACGCATCGTTGTCGGTGCGATACCGAGCCACATCTTTGTCAAAAAGATCGTCATGAAAAGAGCAACGGAGTGAACTCAGAGCCGAGGGGGCCATTTTACGGATATTTGATTCCATACTTAATAGGTTTATATTACAATGCAATAAAAATATCACAACTCGCTCAAAACACACGTGTTTTTATTTTTACATGAAATAGTGCACTCTTATTGAGACACCCATTCCATATTGTCTAACATTTCTTTTGTGGATCTAGTTATGTTTTCGTGGTTCATACATAGGTACATTATTTTAGAAAATACTAGAAAATGAGACAGATACGGGCACTCCCAAGAGGCGCAACTAGTGACTTATAAAGTAGCTTTCACTTATATTGTAAGCCAAGCATAAAATTAATTACTATGTGGGCTTACAAATAATTGACAAAGAGTACGTTGACACCAACGTTTCTATGTATTGATAAAGCTAAAATGTAGCCATATGCTCTTTATTTATTACCTACAAGCCACACACAGTTTAGATTAGTTTTCATAGACAATAGTGTTCCCAACTAGACTAAACTACGCTAAATTTAAGTTTAGTCCTGTCAAACAGATTATTTTGTTACAAACTCACTAAATTAGCCTAAATTTAGCTTTCCGACTAAATTTAAGTTCTCCGACGGAACTAAGGGACTTGGGAGAGCGGGTGTTGTGTTGTGCACGGCCGGGTGTGGGGAAGGAGGCACCGGTGGGGGAGGGGGGATTAAGGGAAAAGTGATGGGAGGGTGAGCGGAAAGTCGGAGGAGGGTGGGGAAGATGAAAAAATGTGAGGGGTTTGTGGAGAAAGTCGGACAAGGTAGGGGAAGTGAGAGGAGTGTGGGGGAAGTGAGAGGAGTGTTGGGGAAGTGAGGGGAGGGGGAAGTTAATAAAAAGTGACGGGAAAGGAGAATAAGTTTTGAAATCTTCACTTCTTAGGTTGGGAAAATGTGAGTGCAGGATGGGGTACTAAATTACCCTTATCTCCCTTCACTTTTTTTGTCTTACCCCACCCTCCCCTAATCACCCTTACCTCCCCTTAATCCCCCCCACCCGTTCCCCGCTTTCAGCCGTGCACAATGCAACACACTCTCTCCTGCACGTTTTTTAGTTTACTTAGAATGAGAAATAGGTTTTACGAATCTCTAAACTAAATTTAGTTTTAGTGTAGTTTAGTTTTAGTGAGTGAACAACAGAATTGACACCATTGTCATCACATTTTGATGCTTAACGAGCTAAAGCGTAGGAATAATAAACTGCATAGCATTCAATAACAAATAGCTACATAGTAACGATTTGTACCGAACACTCGCGATTTTTTCACATTACGGCTCATACAAATAAATACGAAATCTAAAATCAAACAACAACAAAAAAAAACTAGATTTTCCCAATAAAACTTTTGTGATACCTCATTCCGTGATATGTCAGACGCATAGGAACACGGTGTTCATATTCGGTGACCAAGTGAAGGGTTAATAAAATCTATCAAAACTAAGCTCCTAGGAAATTTTATGAAGATCAAAAAGATAACGATTTGAAAGTTACTGTCGTAGAAACAAACATACTCAAACACACACAAACGCTGTGAAGTCCAAGTTGAAAAGAGGACCTCGCTTTGCCCCTTCAACAAGAAATTCTATAAAGGGAGTCAGGACCTTTAGAAAGATACAACTAGCTATATGTACTTATCTCAATAACGCCAATGACGAAATTTGTTTCCAAAGTTGAACATGAAAGGAGCTACTTTAATTTGTGTTAGATGTTCCTAAAAGGTTTAAAATACCATCAACATCGTAACCACTCAACGAAATTAATGGATTTGGTAAATAAGTTATTTTCTTACATCTTCTTTGAAAAAATCTAAATGGATATTGTGTTTTTCCGGCGTCAACAGCTCACCCAGATGCATAAACAAGGATGGCAAACTTTATGTTACTTATATTTGTTACTCGTATGTCTGATATCATAACAGAGCAGTAGTTTTTTTTCTATTCCACAGAGCAAAACTAACAAGTATTTACCTATAAATAATATAATTAGAAGGCAAGTCGATTTCTTCGGTCAGACGTTTTCAATTTCTAAATTGCACCCATTCTTTGTCTATTAGCCCATCAGACAACCTCCGCCTGGTTACTCCGGTACATATTGCCTTTTTCCACGGCTCATCCTTTACTGTCCACAGGCTGTGCGTCCCTGAAATTCCCTTCCAGGAACTATTAGACGCGCTCGATCGCTTAATTGCTTTAAAGTTCAAGTCAATAATTTGTACATTTCCATTGAAGCTCATTGTTTCATTGATTTTACATTATACCTGACTACGGCAAAGCAAGGGAAGGGTAATTAGCTTAATAGTCTATGTATGTATGTATGTATGTATGTATGTATTTATGTGTGTATGTATATATGTATATACGTGGATGTTCCATAATATAGCGTCGCGCCTATTGGTTCGATTTTGACAAGCGAGGTATCAATCGATTCGTCTTCATCGCATGAGTATCATAGGCTATTTTTATCCGACCATAGTCGGGTTTTAGTTTTTGAAATTATGTCTTTCTCCATACTTAAACCGATGAACGTATACTAGACATTATACTATGATTTAAGTACGAGTATACGTATATGTAGGTTTGTTAAATATGTATTGTAGTCGTATTTATCTTTGTTAGTAAGTAGTATAAGTATTTTATAGAATATGTAGATATAGTCCTTTTAATTCTTACATTGCATGATTTATCGTATTGTTTTCCACCACCGTTCTTATTTATATAGTAATTTCTGTCCATTCAAAGTTTGCTTGGAACAGATTTATATTTGTTTCTTAATTTGTTGATAAAAAATTATGTGATTTGCCCAAAATGGTGCCATTTTGAACCGAGGTAATCCTCAAGGCCTATACTTGCTTCTTCTCTTCAGAGTGTAATAGACTGGACTAATGATTCATCCATTGCTGAACATAGGTCTCTCCGGTTTCGGCTCTCTTTACCCAGTCTCTGCCAGTCGTAACTCCACCTGGCCAGCGGGTGTCCCACTACGTTGGCCTATGCGCGGTCTCCGCGTATATCTTCCTCAATGTTTGTCGGTTCTTAAAGCGATGTGATTAGCCATTGCCACTTCAGCTTGCTTATTCTTTGAGCTATGTCGATTACCTTGGTTCTCTGGCGGATCACGTCCTTGCAGATTCTGTCCTTGAGACAGACTCCGAGCATAGCTCTCCATAGCTCGCTGTGCGACAATCTGTGGACCAGTCTCATTGGGACGTGATCCACATATTATTGGACTGATGATTGCTATGATTGATCGATAGTGCCTTTATATTAGCTCGGGTCTAATTGTTATTTACATAAAAGTAATTCCTCGCATTTATAACTTGAGAAGCATTTTCAGTCACGTGGCACAAGTTACATTTAATAAGGTCGCAATCTTGTTCTGTACACTCGGATTTTGCTTTAGATTTGTGAAATGTTCATTACTTGCATGAGGAAAATATGCGTGATTTAGGGGTGCTGGTTAGAATGTATTGATGTGAAGTATTAATGTAACAAGGGACAAAACATTATTATTCTACAAAGTGACTGTCTTAAGCGAATTTTCTTTAAAATTCGGAAAAGAGTTTTTTTTTAAATAATTATTTTTTGTATACTTCCACTAATTTTATAAAGAAAAAAGATTTACATACTTGCAATGGACTAACAAATAGTACAAAGTAATAAACTGATGTTTTTAACTTTAAATAAGTCGTCTCACCATCAACTACACCATGGAAGATCGTAATTCCCTGCCAAACTGAAGCCAATAAACATTTCTCTAGTCGTTTCTCCGAAAACATCGACCGCGGCACTTTTCATTTTACTTTTGACGTAACAACCAACGCTTCAAGTTTTACATCGCCGGCTTCCACGGTAACGAAGTAATAAGTTTTTTTATGTAAATACGTAATTCCACTTGCCAGGGTTTATCGCTGAAATCTTGGATGAGCCTGGCGACATGCCAGTCGGATTTTGAGTGGGTAAAATACCTCAACCTCGTTAAATTGAGGAAGTTTCCGCCTGATGAAAGTGAGTCGGTGCGATGTACCTTACTCGTTTTAGTGAGTGTTGAAATTCATAGCGTGGACGTAAAAAGGGCTAATTACTTGAAATTTGGGTTTCAACATCAAGGCATTTGTTATTTTTTAACTATAAGTAGGTGTACTGTCACTTTGTTTTTTACCTGACTACAGCAAATAAAAGGGAAGGGTAATGACAATGAGTCTAACCGTCTCTGTATGTTTGTATGTATATACATTATATGTATGTGAGTATGTGGATGTTCCAACATAGCGTTGCCCCTATTGGTTTGATTTCATTTTACACACATTTATATTTTACAATAGTTCAATTTGGGTAGGGGTTGTTTAGCGTGGGGTTTTACTTTTATTATAATTTAATTTTACCATTTACCTTTTGTCTGACTTACAGTTTTGGCGGAAGTAAGCTACATATTTGAATTTGTAATTTTTTATATTTTTCTCATATCATGAAACTTTCTAAACAGAAAAAAATACACTTTCACATAGATTTAGTGTCATTAATGTTTTTAAAAAACCCATTGAATATCTAAAATAATTAATAAAAAATAGGTAATTACCTCCTGAAACAGAATCCATAGCAAAAACACATACTTCCACTAAAACTTCCGAGTAAGAAATTAATAAACGCAAAACATTTAATTTACATCCGATTTTGAACAAGTTCAACTTTGGACTGAGATAAGAATGACAACCCGTTTCTCAGGTACCCTGATTGCTGTGAACTTTTTCATTGTTTAGTCAGGTAGTAATTAAGGTTAGTTGCACCTAATATATGTACTGTGGTTGCACTCAATATAAGGAAAAAAATATTCTCATTGGAGTATTGTTTCTGTCGATCTTGATGTTGACGTTGTCAATGACTGTGGCTCAGACAAATGACTGTACAAATCAGGTCCGTCTATAACTCTATACGAATGCTGCCTGTTTACTTAATGTGGCCACTAAAACGAAGAAACCTCTCTCGCCTGCTGCCCGCCACTGTAGTGCACGGCCTGCGCCGTCCCACCGCACGCTCGGTGCTGTTTCCGAACCCAATATTTGTTTGAGTTGCAAATGATTTCGATACCCGTTATGACCGCATATTTTTTAAGGAAAACGTTCATAATTTGTTATTTGGGCCAAATTGACACTAACTTGATGCACCACTTCACGTCAAATTGGTCAAGAATGAAGCATGCAATTTGTGTTTACGAGACGAATAAATTGCGCTTGCGTTTGATGGCAACTCGCTTTATGACAAGCAACTATTATAACTTACTACAAAGTTGGCTTGGTTGGCTCCTGTATACTGTTGAACCTGTGATTAATACTACCTCGCATCTCGCATACAAGGCTATTGGATAAAAAATAAAACATTAATGAAGACTTATTATATATCATTTAGTGGTGTAAGTAAACGTGGCTTTAATGTACGTTTCTCTCCAGTAATGGCACTATCGTACTATTATTTATTTTGTGGTAATGTCAACTAACTTAAGAAACTAGTTAGTATGGAAGTGCTCCCCCTTTCTACTAGTTTCCTATAGCTCATACCAATATATAAAAGTGAAACGTTGTCTGTTGGTTTGGGAAGCTTTCACGCAATAAACGCTGGACGGATTTTGATGAAATTTGGAATGAGATAGCTTATACCTTAGAATAAAACATAGGATACTTTTTATCCCAGAAAATTTTGAGGAAAAAACTGGAAAATGTTGATAACTCGCTGCAAAGAACGGTTGCCATGGAAACGAAATAACAAGTCTGTCAAAAAACTTTAAGTGCATTAGTACTATACCTACTTTTGCATTAGTTTTTAATAACCTAGAAGAACATAGGATGCTTATTTTCACGATAAACAGTCGTCCGCGCGGACGAAGTCGTGGACAGGAAAGCTAGTTATTTTATAATATACCTACTCTGTTTTTTTTTACTTAATGCACACTTTTTTCAGGTCACATTTCTATTGACTGTTTGAGTTAAGGTTAAACATTCTCTAAAATATCTCAATTTAGATTCAGTATACAGCGCCACATAAATTCATGCATAATCTAAATCAGCTATTTCCAGGGCAAATGGATTGCTCGATAAATTTTCCATTCGATCGTATTTATTTAGGTTGTAGACACATTATTTTTCGTATTTCGCACGTTTACGCGCACATAGTTTCGTGATATATTCTAAGCTTATACCTATTGTTTACAATCGGTGTTTTTTACACGACTGCCCAAAAAAAAGGAGTGTATTGTTTTTAGCATTCATGTATGTTTGTTTGTTTGTATGTATGTGAGTTTATTTTTGTGAGTATAACTTTTAAACTTTTAAATGCCTGAACAGATTTAGACGTATGCGGTATCGTTAGAATCCTTTTCTATCTAATGTTAGTAGTCTCGGAAAAAAAAACAAAGTTTTGAAAAATTATAGATCTAATTAAAGACCTTGCCATCAGTTAACTATATTGGTATATAAACTAACGTGAGCGTAATTCATTATATATAAATCACTGAGCTGTTGCTGAGCACGCCCTGATTGAAGAGACTAAGCATTTCTTGAGATTTGACAAGGCTTCCGTACTAGCGAGTGAAAGATTTTTCGTGCCGCGGGAAGTACGGGAAGCCATTTAAATTAGTCGGCATCCTAATTTCAACAGGGACTGCGGCTGGGTAATACCTTCCACATGGAAACTGGTGCTAAATATAGCTTCCACCGAAAGTGAGCCGTTTCTCCGCGAGATGGACACTGTTGACAAGTGGTGCGAGGACCCTGCACTCTTTGTGTACGCCAGCGACATTAGTGATGATGGTGCGTGCGCAGGTGTGCTTTCATCTGGGCTGGGGCTCCCCCCACCTGCAGCACCTGCGACGCCAGCGCCGCTGACGCTGCGACGGCAAAAGCGACACGCGTGGCAATCCGCAGTTCGCGTAGTGCCCTCGCTGCGTGAACTCCTGAGGATGGACGTCGTTAACGTCCGAACACCGGTCGAATTTTTCGACGAAATAACTCGTGAGTGACAGTCGTAACATATCTATATACCTTGCCATCAAATTAATCATCTTAAATAGTTAAATATTCTTGGGTTTTTTGATTACTCGCTCATCAAAATTGTAAACCACAAGGACAACGAGCGCACCTGCGTACTAAAAAAACGTAGTATAAAACAATAATCTCACCAATTTACAACCTCAGATTAATGTGAAGCGCCGCCGGCTTTATTTTGGAAGCGTTCCAGCTTGGCAGCATAGTCGGCAATTTGGATACCTCGCTATTCGAAATGTTCTTTTTTATCAAAAACATCAGTGAGATTGAACTCTAGATCCCAGTTTATGCACTGCCAGCACTGTTAGAGGATTTTGCAATAGCTGGACCTAGTTTTGGAAATTCATATTTCTGAAAATGCTACTGTTTTTACTCAATGCCGCTTTTCGAATATCGATGTGTGCTTTGTTTCGTTGCAATATCCTTAAGCGGATATTGAGGATTGCTTTTCTCGTGCCCTCATCTTCGGCGTGAAGAAATTAAAATTTGGTATTTTCATCTTTGGAACTGTTAGCTGTTAGTGTGATGATACACTAACAGCTAACAGTTTGATTGTAGTGTGTGTGTGTGTGTGTGATACGTTTACTCAATAATACAAATGTCTCTAGGACCAGCTAAATAAACTTGAGCGCCTCCAAAACTTTTGTATCAGGTTCATATTTGGCCTACGTAAATATGACCATGTTTCTGAATATCGCGCTAAGCTCAAGTGGCCATTAGTCGTTGCCGGAATGCCAGAGAATCTTATCTTGAAGATACCTATCCACAGAACTAATTTCTATGATTGGTCCTTTTCAGTTGAAGCTGTTCGATTGTGGAATGCCCTAACTTGTAGATATTAGACGCTCACCTTCACTCAACGTCTTTAAACATCATTTTAAAATGTTTTATTTATCGCACTAGCTGAGCTGCTACGTCTCAATTTCTGTTATTGTTATTTGTGTATATATATATATTATATATATGTATTTATTGATATTAGTAAGTATGTTTATTATTTTTTGTATATTGCATTGCATTTAAATATTTTATTGGTTGTTCATTTATTTACTGATAACCACCGTCTCTTACGTTTTTCCTCTCCGTGCACAGTTGTCTGGAAGAGATCGCTCTGAGCAATAAGACCACCCCTTGTGACACTCATTGTTATACTTTATTTTTAGTTATAATTTCACTTGTACTTGTGTGTCCAATAAAGAGTTAATCTATCTATCTATCTATCTCTGTGAGCTGTAGACCTTGCAAGTCTGTTTTTGCATAGCTTAAAACTGAATTAATGTCACCGCGAACCTTAAAACAAAAAGCTGAGAGACATATGGGCCCCATTTCTCCACCATTTCGAAAACTAGAATAGAAAAATAAATAACCTTCTCTACTAATTTCACGAGATTCGGTTGGGAAATGCGACCTGTAGAGGAGAACAGCCGGACATTCACCGGACCTAAGAAGCATTTATGTCCAAGCTGAAATGGAGAAAATATGAAAAGATGAAAGATAACCTTATTCTCATTTTTATGTACACAAACTTATATACCTTAGTAGCTTTTATGACAGATTTCTCCAAAATATTGGAACGAACTTGATGCTGTTTTATTGGTACCTATCACCTTACGAGCTGATTCTCCGAGTTTTAATGGCATCTTAACATTCAATAGACTTACCACCAGTGTATTGATTTAAGACTAAACGTATGTACTCATGTATGTGAAGATAATGCCCGAATAGTAACGTGGCAAAATTTTATTTGACAATGTCCTATTTCACGACTTACAACTATTGATGTACTCGTATTTTACATCAATGCCAACAAGTACTGTTTCAAGTAGGCTGATCGCCAGTTAAAGTCATCAGTCACTGTACGAATGAATTTAACCAAGTGTGAGCAATACTAACCAAGAATTAATGTACTTGTTCATCTCAATCAGCCCGTGTCAGTCCACTGCTGGACATAGGCCTCTCCCAAAGCACGCCACTGAGCCCGATCTTCGGCTCTTCTCTTCCAACCACTGCCAGCCATCTTGCGTATGTCGTCGCTCCACCTAGCTGGAGGGCATCCTACATTACATCGTTTGCCGAGTCGCGTTCTCCACTCAAAGGATAGACGTGGTCATATGCCTGTTTGCCTAAACCTTACGACCACTTACTACTGTCAGAATGTATTGTTTTGTTAGGTAGGTGGCATACGACCACGGCTGTCTTTTGAACAAATTGAATGCCACTCAAGAACACTTTAACCCCAACGGTTATTAGTCATTTGACAGATATGACCAGTGGCCCAATTCCATAACTTGGCTACAATCGGATTATCACTTTTTTCATAGCAAATTCGACTCTATCGCAAGGCATTAGTGGTTGCGATACTGAGAATTCGATTGAAGCCTAGTTATGGAATCGGGCTGCAGCCCACTTCCACTTCAGCTTACGAATACTAAGGGCTTATCTACTTGCTACTTGTCTGTAATGTACTTGTTACTTCATCTGCCGGTTAGCATGTTTAATTTACGAGTTAATCTGTTTTGTGATAGGTAGAACCGCATGTTTATCAAAACTTGTTGCTAATTTATATTACAATTATTATAAAAGTTTTTTTTTGTTCTGATCAATACTCATATCAATGCAACAGTGACATTTGAACAATCCGAACATAATCATAATAAAACGAAACACTACACATTTCAATACCTCCAATACGTTAATGTTTTTGCGCATTCAATGTAAAAGTATCAAATTATTGCAAACTAGATTAAGGACTTCGTCCTTTTTACGCGACTGAGGAGCGTTATGTGTTTGGGTTGTATGTATGTTTGTTTGTTTGTTCTTAAGCGCGTTCTACAGCCTAAACGGCTTGATGGATGATGAATGAGGTATCACTGCGGATTTGTCGTTATCACGAGAGTGCTATAGGATATATTATGAAGTGCCAAGAAAACTAATATGGCGGCTTACAGCTGCCATATTGTATTTCCAAAGGAACAAAAGAAACCGAAATCTATCGAGTGATATATAAAAATGAAGGTCTTTGAAAGATAATTTAAAAAATATATAATTCAGAAACTGTAGCAATTGTCTTTTAAGCTTCTTGTTGACATTTATAGTTTTAGATTATTCAAGTTAATGTAAATACTCTAGTTTAATGTTGCAATTTCAACTATAAAAGTAAAGTAAAATATGTAAGTAAATGAGAAACAATACATTTATATAAATACTAGCTGCACCCCGCCGTTTCATCCGCGTCCCGCATGAACCGTACATTTTTCCGGGATAAAAAAGGCTAGTGCCTTTGTGTTATGTAATCCAGAGTATAAGCTATATCCATACCAAATTTCATTCAAATCCGTAGAAGTGACAAACATACACACACACCCTACTTACATACAAATTTTCAACGTTATAATATTAGTGTTATTATTATTGCGGGCGGTCAGCTCTTATTCAATAATTTTGTTCGCAGTCGGGTTTTTTGTATTTTTCTAATAATTTTACTTGTTTAATATATATCCACGATAAACAAAACTAGTTTTTAGTAAATAATACTTCATTTAAATGAATAACATTGGAAAAGAAAGAAATCAAACAGTAATTTTAACTTCTACTGACGTGAGTTGAGATGTCTGACATTTGACTATACTCACGGCGACTTTTGAACGAACATAACAAACGATTTCCATAAATCATTCAATCACTAATCACCGAGTTGTTAATCAGAACTTAGTTTTTGTTCGTGAAACTGGTAAGAGATAATCGATAGTATTACTTGCCGAGCAACGTTATTTAGGAAGTAAGTGATCAACGCTTTACTTGTAGTTCGTGAAAGCGGCCTTTATTCTAGAAAATCATTTGCATAGTACAAATTTTACGCACACCAACATTTTATTTATATTTTCTCGTAAACTGCCGTATTTTCAATAAAAAATATATAAAGTTTTTTACTTCCACATGAACGATTTTTCTGTATTCCTGGTACAGTTCACTTATTACCCGTAACGTCACATGAAGGTTAACAAGAACGGGTTGCTATTAGTTAACTCTATTAAAACAGATTCTGTTTTTAGGAAATGACGTTTAAATTACGAATCGAGGCCTACAGCACAGAATATATACACTGTTTGTTTGTTTGTGGTATGAGGTAGTGCTGGCCTCTGATGTCAGAGTTTGTCAAGCCGCCAGAGGGCCTCTGACATGGCTTAACGACTGCTATTAATCTATAACAGCCGGGACCAACAGCTTAACGTGCCCTCCGAAGCACGGAGCGATGGAAAACCGCACATAACTTAGAAAAGTCATTGGTGCGGAGCCTAGGTTTTGAACCCAGTATCGTTGGATTCTTAATTGTACTATAGAACCGTTAGGCCACCATCGCTTGTTAATATATACACTAACGCGCCTACAGTCAATCGGAGCGTTTATATAGTAATGTATGTATATGTATATATGTAGTATATGATTTCTTTATGTTTAAAATATTTTTACTCATTGTAACAATAAATTAAGACAGACTTTTAGAATTACATCCATCCGTGATATATTTTGCGCTAAAGTCAAATAGCCTACCGAACAACACTTTTAATAATCAACAATAGATTTGCCATTGCTCCATGCTTTGGAGGGAAGTTAAGCTCTCGGTCCCATGTTGCTAACAATTTATAGCTGACGTTAAGCCAATTGATAGGCGTCGTTAAGCCACTTCATGGGGCCTTTGGGCACGGTCTGACTTGTAACACACATTCTCACAACCACATTCGATATCATCATCATAATCATCATTTTATAGTGGTAGGCCTCTTACGCGAGAGTCCGCCTGGGGAAGTACCATACCTTTGTCAGTAGTGCCATTATCTATCTTGGTTTCAATCCGAATGTCAAAATCGCTATCACTAATGCGTTGCGATAGAGTCGTAATTGCTATGAAGAAAGTGACAATCTGATTGACACCAAGTTCTATAATAGGGCCACTGATGTTCAACCGCCTAGTGGTAGTATGAAAACATTTCTGTTTCGGTTTGAATGGCAAATTTTCCAGCGAAATTACTGGGCAATGAGACTTAACAAACAATGTCTCAGAGTGACGAGCGCAATGCAATGACTCGCAAGATTTTGCAACCAAAGATCTGGCTGGCACTGCAACTGATATGGGCAGGCGTGACGCTTACCATCAGGCGAGCGACCTGCCAGTATCGTCACAAAATGAAAAAAAAAGGTGAAAGTAGCTGCCCTCTAAAGCCCCCACTTATAACCAACATACCCCTCTCCATTTATTTTCATATTTGTCACTTTTTTTTAGACATCACTTTCTCGTCTGTCACTTTGACACCTGTCAGTTTTGACATCTGTAACTTCTCCAGACATTCAATTGTTTTTCTGATGTTCATTTGTTTGGCTGATGTTTGTGTATTTTTTTGAGGTAAAAAATTAACAATTTCGTTTTTTTCGTTTGTTTGTTCTTCTAAATTGTGAGGATTGCTTTGGCCGTAAACTCTCTTTGGCATCAGAAGACCCTACCAAAGTTTCATCACAATCTGATCAATGGTTTAGGAGTGCAAATAGGACAGACATACAAACATTAATTTATATATATAGACAGAAAAATAATGGAAAGTGAAGCTACCAAAGTAAACTTTTAAGTTGAACATAATTCCGTAATAATAATACGAAGGTTCTGACAAAGAAACGAAATTAGCTGACGTAACCACCAAGAATGAATAAGCCCACCCAAATGATACATAAATGCGATCAGATAAGGAGTCCATATTTGAATTCGAAGGTCAGTCCCGGGCCTCCCGGGTTTCTAATCAGGATTTGGGGTTATGGCTGAGAAGCCTTAATTTCACCTCACATATTATAGGAAGTACCGTCCAATAGGCTTCCAGCTGCGCTCTTTCAACTCAAATAAATGAAAGGTCAAAGAAATATAGTTATGATGTTAAAGTTAGGGTTGTCAACACACACGATGAAAATTAACAAAAAAATATTTTTTCATCATTTGTGTTGACAACCCTAGCTCATATTATGTATATATATAAATACAAAAGGGGACATCGATTTGGCCTTTTTGAATAAGACTTACTAAAAAATAAACGATTAGTAAAAAAACGCTTAAAATAAAATGTGGGAGCCCTATTTTCCAATTTCCTTACACGTGCAAAGTGTGAGTTGGTTTCAAAAAATATTTTTCAATATTTTCCGCCTGGACGTCAGCGTGGGCTTATTCATCACACTGTTGGAAAGTTATTTATGTCGGTCCAGTAGTATCATGCTACCAAATACAAGCGTTTTATTCTAAAAATATTATACACAGCACTGGCGATCTTCGTAGATATCTCGGACAGATTTCAAAGTAAACATCGAAAATAGATTCGCTATTAAGCTACGGAACCATTTTTAGTTAAATGTATGTGGGAGTATTTAGCTAAAACTGTCCTTTTACAAACACAGTGTTTGGGTCTTTTCAATATTTTATTGCTAGTTAATTTTTGTGCCTTCTTAATTTTGGTCAAGGTCTCTGTTATCTCAAATAATTAAAACTATCTTTTTAATTTGCTTTAACCAAGTGGTACCGAAAAAGGTATGCCAAATACCTTTTTCGGTACCACTTGGTTTCGTTTCCCAAAGACAGGTACAGAGAACACAGCAAGTTTGCATAATTGTTCATGTTGTACAATTACTTTACGAGGTCAATTTATCAATAGGAGTTTTTATGGGACAAATCTCATTCGATTCGCTTTTGACAGAATGGTCGTGGTGGTTATGTGGTAAATCTAAGGCACTTCACTATCTTTTGCCACCCCTCTTCGTGGCTATGATAAAGAGCGCCCCGGGCGCGCGACCGGGCTAAAATGTAAGTACTAACTTTCCCGCCCGCGACTTCGTCGACTAAAAAAAGCATCATGTTCTATGTTCGTCTAGGATGTTAAAATTCAATGCAAAACTAGGTAAAGCACCAACGCTCTTGATGTTTTTTGACAGACTTGTTATTTCATTTCCATGGTAACCGTTCTATACAGCGAGTAATCAACATTTTCCAGTTTTCCCGTGGAAACATACAATTTTTCGGGATAAAAAGTATCCCATGTTTTATTCCAGGGTACAAGCTACCTCCACTCCAAATTTCATCAAATCCGTCCAGCCGTTATCGCATGAAAGCTCCCCGAACAAACAGACAACGTTTCACTTTTATAAATATATAAAAGTGAAACGTTGTCTGTTTGTTTATGGATGGCGCAGTGACACAGATGACTAAATAGTTACAATAGACAAGCGTTCGGGCGCGCGCCCCGGCCGCTTTCTATATCAACTCCCTAAGTGGTCATTTTGGTGCACCCGTGCAAAGAACTGCCCAAAGCAGATTTGATTTGGCTGGCCCATCGCATGGACGACTTTCTTCGCGGTCTGGTACTTTCAACTCTGAATTTACGACTAGAGTTCTAGAGTTCTTCTAGAGTCCTGCCTCGAAACATATCCAAAAAACTTGAATGCAAGTTTAAACTAATGTTAGCAAAGAAAAGAAAGGCTCTGTTTTATGCAGAGTTATTGAAGTAGGTATAGGCCAAAACAGATCTTTTGGTCCATCGTTTGCTAGTAGAGACTAGCAAACGATGGACCAAAAGACCGGTTACAAAAAATTTAATTATTTAAATTAAATTAATTTAGTTACCTGATATTATTTTTTTATTCAATTTACAAAGTCTACAATTTTAAATTCATATTTACAACTAGGTACGCCCGCGACTTTGCGTAGTCATTTCTCTTGGTTAAAAGGAATCTACTCAAGACCTAAAATACCAATATACCAACATCTGATCAAAATTCCTTCAGCCGCCAAAAAGTTTTTATCGATTGCTCGGCTTCTACTCATCGGATTGAGATACCAAGTAAGTGAGACAACCCAGTTTTTAAGTCAACCCATAAGCTATCCAACAGTGAAAACAGCATCGCAATTGATCCATTAGTTTTTACGTGATGCGTAAACAGACATACACACAAGTTAATAAACTAACAAACAAACAGACAGAAAGACAGACACGATAATATTCATTATGATAACATCGCACGTGTTAGGTTATAACATATTGATGTTTAATCTGTCTAGTAACAACCATTTTTACAACAATAGAATAACAATGTAAGAGCTGTTGATATTCAGTTGCGGTACTGGACGAGATAATATAACTTGGTACTTACGTTTTACGTATTTAACAATGTAATGAATATTCTCACTGAATCACCTCACCACTGACGATATTATAATGTATTTATAAAATATTGCACTTCAAGACAAATGTGACTACCGATTGAATCTTTTTGTAAATAATTATGTAATTTCGTAGATCTGTGGCAAGTTTATAATATGTGATAATAACAAATTGTTTATGAAGAAAAACTGATCTGGAATCTGTTCCACAACTTATTAAGTAATAGTTTACAATTGATAATTATAGATTTATATAATGGTGTTTAAAATGCTTAGTACAATTATCCTTTAATTTTAAGTACAATTACCGAGTCATTGTATTATAACTCTGAAACATCTGTATTTATATTTCCGTTCAAATTAGAATGATTTAAAATCATGTAAACTTACGATATTGATAGAAATGCTTAAAACTAAGTACTTACCCGATTAATATTAATGTATTATTACTTAATCCGCTCTGTACATTTAAACCTATAATTGTAGTAAAAATACAACTTCTCCCGCTAAAAAATGTAATTTATGAGAATCATATAAGAATACTGTTCTGACTTTCAATATTTGTTAACATTCTGAAAAATATGTATATAAACGTCTTAATTATTTAAATGATTAACAATGTGTAAACAATACCGAGTTAACAATTATTAAATAGTTTCAATGTAATAAAATATGTACATTTCCGTCACTTCGGCGCCATCTGCAGGCTCATTCCTGCTGTTGCAATGACTACGTGACTTTGGCGGGTAGAATCTCTATAAAAAGCAGCCTCTGGGCTGAGCAGCCCTCTCTGTTCGTTTTCTGTCGTCGTTGCATCAACAAGACACCAAAAGTTAAGTACAATTAATATTACCTACACTGTTATTCTGCTACTCTGTTTCTTTGTCCCATATTCAATGTGTATAACTGTGTATTTTGCAAATAGATATTGTCGGTTCTATGGTTTTTCCCATATTGGTTATCATAACCAATGTGACTGTGTTAGAAATGATTAGGATCACTTTGTTCATGTAAAATGATTTTATTTTGTGCCTGGTGTAACTGTGGTGATTGTAAAACGATAATAGTGTCATTATGACCTAGTATCATAGAGGTTGTTAGTATGTTAGGTATTTAGTGTATGATACCTATGTTAATGATAATTGTAAAACTTATGATGAAAAAATACATTCGCCCCGTAGTTTCTTGCCAGTTCTTCTATGGTGGCCAGTTCTTCCGAATCTGGTGGTAGAATCAATAAAAAATATAACAATTCTATTTCCGAATCAATAAAAAATATAACAATTCTATTTCCTTGTTTCTATGAATAATCCTTAGATTATACCCTTTTTAGTACACATTAGGTAGGTACTAAACTGCTCAGTAATTTTCAAGCTTTTATTAAATATTCCTTAGGTTATTTATTCTGTAGCTGTAGCTACTAGGCACTATAGATACCAGCTATAGGATAAAGCAACTTGCTTTATTGTTAGGTGCAGATAAGTTTTATTTCCTATTCGACAAACCTGACCAACCGAAGGCTAACATTACAAAACTTAGGTTTTGATAATCTTAACAGTACGTATAATTATCTATACATATGTATATAAATCTCACACACGCAAGGCCAGTAAAATGATAGGCTTTGTAATGCGTACAGCTAAGCCTTTTAAACTGCTTGACTCATTCAAAATTCTCTACAATTCTCTAGTAAGAACGCAGTTAGAATACTGTTCTTCTATGTGGTCACCTATATTATAAAACTGATATTGACAAGGTTGAGTCTATTCAGAAGCGATTTTTAAGACAATTAAGCATTAGACATGGCTTGAGACGTACTCTTCCCGAATATGACAATCGTCTTAAGCATTTTAATTTTCATAATCTTGCATTCAGGCGCAAAATCACTGACCTTTGCCTACTCCATAAAATTGTTAACGGCCATCTAAGTGATGAGCTACTAATTCATTTAAATATCAACACTAATAAGCATATGTTTCGAAACCCTCGATTATTCAATATTCCAATTTCAAACAATAAAGTTTCACATAATAATCCACTTCATCGTATGTGTCATCTTTATAATGGTGTTTGTTCCGAACTCGATATTTTTCATCAAAATCTTTGCAGTTTTAAAAGTTCATTATTCAAAATTAATTTTATTTAACAGTAACTATAGTTTTGACGTTGTTTATTTTTAACTAATATTTTTAGTTAATGCTGTGTACTCTGTTTTGGTTATCAAATTTAATAAGTTGTACTTTATAATTAAGTTTTTTTTTTAAGTAGTAATTTGATAACTGCTTTTGTACCATTAAATATAAATAAATAAATAAATAACTAAATAAAAAAAACTATTCATGTTCAGTAGCTTATTTTAAGTACCCAAAACCATTTTTTTTAATTACATGCTTTTTCTTTCTTATTGCTTCATTATAAGTAACTATTTATTTTACTAGCTGAGCCCCGAGCTTTGCTCGCATGTTTGTTTTTCTGGGATATAAGGATCCTTTGATATTCCAGAACCAAAAGTACCAAAATCATCAAACTTCGTTCAGACGTCAAATGGTTGTTTATCGATTGCTCGAATTCTATTTATCAAATTGAGATACCAAGTACACCAGTTTTTAAGCAATTGGGCCAGTAGTTTTTACGTAATGCGCGAACAAACATATAGACAAACAAACAGACTAAAAGACAAACATGATTTAAAAAATGTTAAATTTTTGTTCAGTAGCCTATTTGAAGTACAATAGACTTTTTTTTGTAAATATCTTCATTGTACAGTTTTTTCGTACTTACTGCTTTATTTTATAATAAACAATAATATAACAATAATATAATAAGTACGAAAAAACTGTAAAATCGTATTTAAATTGTAATTAAATCGCGGGCAAAGCCGCGGGCACAGCTAGTACATAAGTACTAGCTGTGCCCGCGGCTTTGTCCGCGTGTTCATTTCATTTAAAAGTACATGTTATTTCAGGAACAAAAGTACCTATAAAGTACAATGTACATTTCTTCAAAGTTCGTCCAGCCGTCAAATAATTGTTTGTAACCGACTTGTCTAATGGTTAGACAAAATTTACCTAACTGCATTATTAGCCTGCCAATAAAATAAATAACATCTGAGACATACGTCATTTAGTTCCGAGCTAAATTGTGAAATTCAAACAGCGCTCGCGATATTCAACCTTGTTACGCAGGCACCTCAGTGCTTATTGCGAGTAGCGGGTGGCAGAGTATAGGAGAGGTGGCAGGGGAGTGGGAAAATGTAATCTTGGAGCCTGGCCTTAACGGCGGCAAGGGCCCGACGGATGACGTAATTCAAGGCGGCCGGCGTGGTGCGAGAGTCGTCCTGCACTGCATCGGCAGGATAGGCCATGGTGAACTAAAACACCTCCACCTCACCTCCACAGTGGCATTTGTTCTGAAGATGCCAGTCGCAAACCGATTGCTATTTAGATGAGTTGTCCCTCTTATAGTGTTAAATGGTTATTCGTTTAGGGCTGTTATCCCTAACAATACAAAGATGCACTCAGGCAAAGAAAAACTACACTACAACTCGGGTGCAATTTGATTTGTAACATCTTTCCACTCGCTTTCCTGAAATCTATGGGAGTAATTTCGCGAAAAGAGTAACAATGTGGCGCGCGCGCTCATTGGTCAACTGTTTCACTATAAAAGTATAACAAGTTCACTAATAAGCGCGTGCGGTGTTAGCATCCGTACCAATTTTGTTTGGGGAGTTTTATCGCGATTACGGCTGGACGGATATTGATGAAATTTTGTAAATAGATACTGTACAATATAGAGACCAACATAGGATACTTTTTATCCTGAAAAATGGTAAGTTTCCACGGGAAAACTGGTCGATTACTTGCTGTAAGGAACGGTTGCCATGGAAACTAAATAATAACGAGTCTGTCAAAAAGCACAAGAGCGTTGGTGCGTTGTGTTGTTTTTAATACCCTAGAAGAACAAAGGATGCTTTTTTCGCGATAAACTGTAGTCCACACGGACGAAGTCGCAGGTGAATGCTAGTATATAATAAAATAGTGCTTGAACCGAGCGATGATAAAACAGAGCTTGAATCAGATGTTACTCATCATATGCGACTACACCTCACTAGTTATTTTTTCATCAGGTCAATTAAGCACTTTTTATCCCTTTTCAATATGTGAGTAAGGAAAAGGTTAATGAAACAGCTATTACGTTAGTCCATTCCAATTTTCCTGAACATGGAGTGCGTTCACTCAAAGGATATTTTTCAATTATCCCGCTTGCGAAACTGCGCGGGCTCTATTCATAACTTTTAGTGTTTATTTATTTCTATTTTCTTGTGGAGGGTAAAGCTATGAATTGTGTTTTCGTATGTAAGTTACTATCTTGTGTTTTATCTATTTTCTCATCTCTATCGCCTATTACAATATTTGCGTCAAAATATTCTAAAATCTATTCATCTAGGTATAAGTATACAAATTCCAAAGCCTTTTGTTTAAAAATCTTGCAAGGGAACAACTTTTGTAGTCGATAATGTTTTTGTTAAAAAACTATGTACAGACACCTTTTTTTTGTGTTGGGATTCAGATTGAAACTATTAAAAAAATAAACCTTTCCACCTCTACCCATTTGTTTACAAATATTTTTAAGTGATATATCAACAGTTAGTTTTCGAAACTACGCCTTATTAGAAGTAAACATACCTACATGTTGGGTACGGTGCCAACTCTTAGTAGGAAAGAACATATTTTGGGCTATACCTAGTAATAGTGGTTAGTTAATAATTTAGATTCATGGTTACATATATAGAAAGTAGGTACTTTTGGACCACTGAAGGTTCAGAGCTCAGTATAATTTTAAAACTGCTCCCTAAATGCGTAAAGCAATGAGTATTACCGCCAGATATTAAGGTTACTGGATTTCGTAAACTACAAATTACTAAACGTAATCCCTTGCCGTTGAACTGACGAAAAGAACAAAATTAGTTCCATTCCTCCAAGCAATTTAGCCGGCAGTGATCACGCCGGGACACGAACATCCGCCTCCTGGTCTATAATTAAACTCCTGGACTACAAAAACAATAAAACAGTGTAGAGATAGTTGAAACACCAACATATCTTCATAGGAAGTTAAATGTCTTCGTTATTTATTAGTGGCTTAATTAAAATTAAATTATTTATACGTAGTATCAGTCCCAACTCTATTAGGACTAGGATTTAGAGGACTCGTTGATACCCAGATCTATCTGATCTACTGATATCAGGCAAATTTAGTTTTTTTTGTTTCACCTAAAAACAGTATGTGTGTTTGTGAGTTAATTCAAATTTGCCTCTCTCACTTACTCCGAGTACCAAGACTCCAGCTAAAATACACATAATGTATTTTTTTTCCCATAAAAGCATCAGGTTGGCTCCGCACTACAAGAGTTTTCGCCATTTATTATCTATGGTGGCGCGTGTAACACCAAATGCGCGCGAATTTACTGTGAACTCGATTTTGGCGCCATAATTTACTTTTTATTAGTACCTAACCAATTTAATGTTTTACCCATGTGTTCGATAAAAAGTTTTATCCTGATTAAAAATGACCGACAGCAGTGTTAGTGAGGAGAATTTAACTCCACTTGACATCACAGAAACAGCAACGAACATGACGAACGAGCTTTTACCAGCAAAATCAAGAAAATATGTCAAACATTTTTTTTTACATTAAAAGTAAGTTTCTATTGCATGAGTGCAGATAAAGTAGTGTATGAAACGGCACATAACTAGGTATTAAAACACTCGAATGATACTATTAAAAAACTCACCTACAGCTCGTTTTTTAAACTCACTCGTGTTTTAATAACCTTCTTTATGCAACCGTTTCATAAACTACTATTAATTAATAATAATAACAATAAAGTTTATTTACCAAAAGAACAACAATTACACATGGAAGCAAAAAGTAAAAATTTAATGATTTGGTACAATTAAAAATAAAGTTTCCAAAAAAATATATATAACAACGGCTCCACACTAGGCTCTAGGCCCGTATCGTGGAAACCGAAACCGAAATTAATCACATATCTCATCAACTGTTCTGTAAAGTTGCTCATTGATTTTGGCACCTATCGATATGTTTTAGTCTCTATACTGTTTATTAGAATAAACAAGTCTAGGACCGATCTAAAAGTTTTAATTGAAAACAATTAATATTAAAACAACGCAATAAGCCGGTCCACGAACAGCTTTGGTTGCCATTATTTTTATTTGCTTGACAATTAATTTGGTTTGTGTTAGACTGCCAATTGAAAAAAGTGGCTATCACTACCACAAGCTTTATAGTTATAGTGAAGGTTTGTCTCCGTTACAAATAGGTAACTTTAAACAAAGCGAGAGACATTGTGAAAATTGTGCATGGTATAAAACCTAGTATAAAATGGAAGAATATAGTCGCTTCCAGTAACAGGAACGGTTGGTTAAGGGCCGCAGATGTCATTTGTTTCAGTGAAAGTTCGCGCAAACCAACTGCTGAACATAGTGAACGCGTTTGGTTAGAAAACGTCGTTACAAGTTTGCAATAGTGATCGCTACAGTGCACGCCACCGCGATCGCAACGCTGGACGCGTAGGTTTGCGCGAACCTTGAACGGTGTGCTTACTGTAATACACATAATATATGAATGTGTACTGTGATTGTTTATGTCTTGCTAACGCAACCACAGCTATATGCACGCACCTTTATTCACGTGGACCGCAAAAGGTCTCTCACGGTCATGAAAGTTAAATAACTCTACCACCGTGTTCGGAATACAACATGTTCTCTAAGTAGAGAGCGCAGTTTCCTATAATGTAATGGGCAGTTACAGGATTTCTTCGCCGTTTGAAATATAGTAATGTCGCTAGGCATGTTCTTAATATAGGTATATTAATTCTGTTTCGTATTGATCTACGTATGATCAGCATCTCGCCTGAGATGACGATTTGGACGACGTGACTCTATATCTTTCTTTTTTCCCCTCTGGGTAAAAAGTATTTTAGTCCCCGAATTCTCGTGTGGCATCTGTCACGTCGTCTCGTCTGTGGCATCGTAGCTCCCAAACGAATGGACTGATTTTGTGGCGGTTTTTTCTGTTTGAAAGCTGATGTGATCGAGATGGTTCTTATCTTAGCTATAATAAGGGGCTAAGAGAGAGTGAGGGTCGTAGCTCCTAAACGAATGGTCCGATTTTGATGCAGTTTTTTATGTTTCAATGCTGATGTAATTGAGATGGTTCTTAGCTTCAATGAGAGAAAGCCCCCCCTCCCTTCTTTCTTTTGTTCCTTCGGTGATATTTTAGAAGGATGAAGTAGTCTGATATCGGAGTGGTATTTTTATAAAAACACATCCAACACCCCACCCCCCACATTACACCCTCACCCATACACCACTATTTACTATTAGATACACATATCCATATAAGTACAACTAAGCATAAAATTAAAAAAAAAAATTTTATTTATTGACTGGTCAATAAAAAAAAAAAGAAAATTTCTAAATTAAATTGTAATTTAATTGTTTACTTATGAATTATAATTAACTTCTAAATAAATTCTTACCTACTATAAAAAAATGTTCATTTAGCTTTCACATATTTTAGGAACATTAAATACATTCGGTCAAGCATTTAACTGTGTAATATTGGATTTGTTTTTGTCTATGTAATAGTTTTCTAAATTTTTATTACGCTGTTGAATTATCGACATAAAATAATATAACAAAAACTGCGATGTTTTCACCAATTTAAAATCGTTTCATGCATAGAAATAGGATCATCCTCATGGGAATTAAATTAAAAATATTTTTAAACTAATAATTTTTTGGCGATAAAAAAACAAAAACCTAGAAGATCACGTTGTCACATCGAGCAACATCAACTCCGTTTTGGTTGAATTCTCAAAATTGTGCTAATTAAAAAGCGAAGTCTTATCCTAATAAATCAGTTCAGTACTTGCCTTTATGGTAATGTAAACTATTGGAGGATATTGAATGAAACACGGTTAGCACGTGTAGAAATATTTATTACAACAGAATCGAAGACTATACACAACCTAATAAATATTATTATTATAATATAGGTACATGAAATCGTTTAACAAGAATACAGTTTTGTACATTACTTACTACAAACATTATACGATTATTCGGAAAATAAATTAGAAAATGATCGTTTACATTAGTTCAGCCGCCCGCAGCTACTATAGTAGCACGCAGCATGCGAGCGCTAAGCCGGTTTGTATTAGGGTTCAGATGACAGGAGTAAAGCGTGCGTTGGTAAAACGCGCGCATACAACTATACGAATTTAAGTCCTAAGTACAGTAGCCGCAGTGGAAGTATGTGTCTCGGAAGTTATCTGCTAGTCCTGCGCAAACTGCTATTTTTCAGGTGCCATCCCAATGTTAAAGCTTAAGACAGCATTGTATAACTGCCTCGCTCACTCGCTTACGTTTTTCGCATATTCTATCTCGCTCTTACTTTATGCTGTTTTATCCCCACAGCAGTACCTGCGCAATCGTTCACAGAGCCTAACTTCACAAACATATAGATTGGCTGCGAGTACTGTAGCCGTAGGTGTTCACATAATAACGCGCGCTTGTACTCTACACAAAAACTTAACGCGCGCTTAACGCCTGTCATCTGAACATGCCCTTAGGACAGTATATATATATTTATTTAGTTGAATGACATGAACATAATAACTAATAATAATTTTGAACCTTCAAAATATATACATTTACAACCATTTTTAAACGTTCTTGATACCTACATAATATTATGTACAAACATACCTAATGTTGAGTATTTTAATATATTTTGTGGAATGACTCCAGAAGATGGAACATGTTGCTATTAGGACTTGTATACTCGTATTATGATATTATTATACCTACAACAGCAGGATTCATAAAAATCCTAAGAATAATTAAAACCTCCATGCACAGAATTGCTATAAAACCAAGAGAGATATAACCACATTATATTATTAAATAAAATAGACCCGTCTATAATACAACCTCATCTCATTATGTGAGGTTGGATACCATGTTTCAAAGATTGCAATAAAATTATAGCGGAAAATTTTTGCAAGTTAAATAACGACTTTATACGGCGGCTTTATAAAAGTTTGATTTCAGAATGTGCTTTATATAATTTTTTACACGACTGCCCAAAAAATGAGTGTAATGTTTTTAGGATTCATGTATGTTTCTTTATTTCACCTAACTTTTAAATGCCTCAACAAATTTAGACGTATCATTAGAATCCTTACATTTAAGTTTCTTATTGGCGGCTGTATGGCTTCACTTACAAATGAGAAAAAAAACTTCGAATTTTACAATATGGGAATCAAATTGAAGGCCTTGGTTCACATTCCAACAGTATATAATTTATTGGTACAAGTTCTTTATTGGCAGGGCAGGCGAGTTTTTTAGCTTTACAGCTAATTTTAGTTGTTTTATCGATGCTGCTTAGGCTTTCTGGATAATATCTAAATGTCGCAGTCAAAATGTTTGAAAGAAGGCATTACACAAATAAGTGTCGTAAATCATGTCCCCGAAACTGTTACAAAGCAGAGGCCATCTTCGCGAAAAACTTATTTTGATTGACTTTTCAAAGGCCCTGGAACTTTAGACACTCATTTATTATTAACTTATATCCGACCAAGAAAGGGGCTGAAAGAAATAACAATTCCAGGTCCTATTTGTGTTTTTGTTCCCGAGTGTTTCCTCGTAACAACATCGTATCAACGTAATTTGATGCCGTTTCTTTGTTACGAAACGTAACGTTACGTATTTCCCATATAATGCTACTTTACATTTTACCGTAATATTACTCTCGCGAACTTTATGGCTTAGTAATAATTATGTTTATTTTAGCGGGTACTTTTATCTGGTTACTTCATGCTTGAAATGCAGGTAATGTAATGACATTTAAATTTACTTGAAGAACTCCACCTGAACCTTGTCTGATTTGTGGGGATATTAAATAGGTATATAAATTTTCTTATATATCTATACTTATAATAAAGCAATATGAACGAAAATATCTGTACAGAGAACATAATTAAAAAAATGGTTTAGAATACGTAAAATAAGCGACTGAACAAGAATATAACATTTATATAATCGTGGCTGTCTGTTTGTCTGTATGTATTTTCGTGCATCACGTAAAAACTGCTGGACTTATTGCAATTCAGTTTTCAATGTTAGATAGCTTAGGGTGTGACTTACAAACTGGGGTACTTGGTATCTTAATCCGATGATTAGAAGCATAGCAATCGATTAAAATCTTTTTGACGGCTGAATAAATTTTGATCAAACGTTGGTATTTTGGTGTATTAGTTCCTGGAGCACATATAGTACTTACTTTTATAGAAATTATCACGGAAGCGTACAGCTAGTATTCCCAATAAAATTAAGTAAACAAAACCAAAAATCAGGCTAGCAGAAATTATACTTATATACATTTGTCGTCTGTAATTCTGACAAATTACTTTTATAATTATTATTTCGGCTTATGAGTCACAAGTAGGCATATATAAACACGAACTTATATAACTGTCTATCAGCATACATCAGAACAAAACTTATTATGCAACTAGCTGTACCCGCGGCTTCACATGCGTGGTCATTTCTCTAGGTTAAGCGTACTCTATGTATACCAATAACCATTGTAATACCAATATACCAACATTTGATCAAAATACCTTCAGCCGTCAAAAAGTTTTTATCTTTTGCTCGGCTTTTACTCATCGAATTGAGATGGCAAGGACACCAGTTTTTAAGTCAAACCCTAAGCGACCTAAATAAACAAACAGACGGACAAACAGACAGACGTAATGTTTTAACAAATTATGTTCTTGTTCAGTAGCTTACTTTCAGTACCTTAGACAACTTTATTATAATATTCTTTTTACAGACTTTTTCGTTCATATTGCTTTATTATATAGATACTGATGTTTTACATTTGCTAGGTATTAGATATTTCAAGATGTAACAACAAGATATCATGTTTTCGACAATATAAAGAACTCGCTAATAGAACAAACATGATGAATCCTGAAGACGAAGATCAGATAGGTGGCTCAGGTCAAAGGCAGCGATGGCGAAAAAAAGCAAGCAGATCTATTCTCAAAGTTCCCAAAAGAGTCCCAGATAAATGCTTCAATTTTCTTTGAAAACTCGTTCGGATGTCTGCGGTCACGTAGGCATCTATGAGCATTTTTATTTCATTCACCTTTAATCCTAGTTGAAATTATCAATCTTTACAAAGAAGGCAATAAAAAAATGTGAAAATATGCTAATAAACATGTTGTTTTAATCTCGCCTTTCTATCTGTTTGTCTGTTTGTTCGTACATCACGTAAAAACTATGGCAACGATTGCGATGTGGTTTTCACTGTTAGATAGCTTTGACCTAAAAATTGGTGCACTTGATATCTCAATCCGATGAGAAGACATCTAGCAAACGGTAAAAAAAACATTTGACGTCTGAACTAAGTTTGATGATATTAATACTTTTAGTTCTGTTTTTGTTTTTTTTTCGGCAAAGCCGCGGGCATATTGAGATACCTCATCACTAAATTCTCTATTTAAATTCGCATTTGAAGAAAAGGTGCGGGTATGTTAAACGTCATGCTGTTCTTTACAATTCGCACAACAGGCACCAGAATTTAAGCTAGCTACTCCTACTTATAATAACGAAATAAACAATGCTTAAGACGAATTGAATTACGTTTAGAGTAACAATAAACTCTACACCCAGAACGTGATTAATAATAATCTCAATAAATCTGTACACAGATAAAACTAATTAACGACTAATATCACAAAGATCTTTGTTTTGTTTTTCTTCCAGTTTAAAACAGCAACGACAATAAGACTAGAGATAACCTAGGAGCAATTTTGGAGACTTTAGAGAAAGCTTTTAACCTTATCTCGTTTTGTACTGGGTGTCCGTAAGACTCCTCTATAGTTTCCATCAGTTCTTTGGGACACGGGAGCATTTCTAGAGGAATGTCTGTCAGTTTTTTGGCTTTGTTAGACTTGTACTTGAGTCGGTCATTGTAATCGTCTTTGTCGTAATAGTCGTAATTGTCATCGGCTAATATATTTTCGTTGGGCGTTTCGATCTGAATTTCATCGGGTTCCTCCATGCGCCTTTCGAGGGTCGTGTCAACGACACACGATACTTTGTCGAGGGCCTGCTTCATGGAGATGTCTCTTGTCTCGTTGCGAAGAGCGTATATCCAGGAGAGGCGACAGTCGCACTCGAGTGGGTTACCTGAGAACAAAAGATAAATTTAGACTTCATTTTTCCTCGCACAACTAAAATTGTAGCCCATCTGTGGAAACTTCGTTCCGTTCACATTTGTCACGCAATTATTGTTCATAGTTTGATTAATGTGTCAGTGGATAGAGAATGAGCTAAAACTGCAATCAAGACGTATGAATTAGTGTGTCTTGAAATGATAAAATCTTGCTTGACTGACAAACAAAGAAGACACCAGGAAAACCTTATAAAATCTTAATACAACGTTAACCCAAACAGAGACAGTTATAAACCCCGAACTTGAGAACATAACGTCTTATATAAACTCACAGATACTGTAAAACAATACAATTCCTCGCCTATTAAAACCAATATTACTTTCCAAACTAGCGCGGCTGTTGGATAATTAAGTCGATTTCGTGAAAGATAAAATTTAAGGAGCAAAACGAGTCATAGAGGACTATTATTTATTCTGTGATAAAGGCTTATGTTACAACTTGAAAACAGTATCACGATGAAATTGATTCGAAGATTGTGCTTATTGTTGTGATTTGTGCTAGGTTGTGCCTACTACGTTGTGGCTACTAGGTTGTGCCTACTAGGTTGTGCCTACTAGGTTGTGCCTACTAGGTTGTGCCTACTAGGTTGTGCCTACTAGGTTGTGCCTACTAGGTTGTGCCTACTAGGTTGTGCCTACTAGGTTGTGCCTACTAGGTTGTGCCTACTAGGTTGTGCCTACTAGGTTGTGCCTACTAGGTTGTGACTAATCAGTAGGCACGACCGTACATTGAATGACCGTACCACGGAAAGGTAACGGTATGGCAAGATATTATAGTTCAACTGGAAAAAAATGTATAGCATGATGCCATTGTGAATGGAATAAGTTAATTTGAAAACATTAAAAAAATGCTTATATGCAGTACTATCACGAGTATCATCCACGTCATGATGAAACTTAGAACGGGCTTTCATAATTAAATGCGTATACAGCATTTCGTGTTTCTATGTTGTTAACCGTTGAGGAGTTCTCTAATCAGGAGCCAACCCGGAGAGCAGCAACCATGTCATGGTGGAACTTCAAACCAGCAAGCATAATATAATGCGTACACAAAATTTCATGACAGTGCAGTTTACCGTTGAATAGTTCCTTTATCTGGAGCTTGATGTCGATTCAGGTCATGCTTATAAAATGCATTGTCATCGGAACTGAACCAACATGCCAAAATTCAACTCCGTAGGATGTGGTTCTAATTCAGCTTAGAAGATCTGACCTAAACAAACACATACATACATAAAAAAGCATCTTCATATAATGATAAAGACCAGATGGTTTAAAAGACGGATTCTACAACGCCTAATCGAAAGTGAAAATTTCGTTTGAGTTTTTTATTTTTTTTCTTACTCAAGATATGCCGAGCCGGTTGTACGCACTAGCCTCATGCTAACTCATACACCATGATATGCCGATCGTTCGCCACATTGCAGCAAGATCTTGACCTTGTTAGTCGTGTTAATTCTGTCAAGTCTTCACAGAAAATAAAAAACTTTTTGTCTTTTGTAATGATGTGTATGTGTACGAGTATCAACTACTAAATACCACAAATTATCCATTCACGCACACAAACGCAACTGCCATTTGCTATGCTTCACTCGTTTGTTTGGCGATGTAGGCTTGGTATTTTTAAACTTTCTTGGCTATCACACTAAATCACACTTAATCATCACATCACATCACACTAGTAATATAAATCAAAGCAGTGTAGCCACTGTCTAAGGCCAATCAGTGCATAGAGTTTTAAAAATAAATACTCGCGTATCGATCGGAAGAAATCGTATGCGCGATGCAGAACTCTAAACATTGGAACTGACAGTCCATACAAAACGTCATAAAATTCATAAAAACCGATTAGCGCCATCTATCTTTAGTGTATGTTTGTTACTCCTTCACGCTTAAACGGATGAACGGATTTGGATGAAATTTTGTATCAGGATTGCTTATATCCTGAAATAACACATAAGCTACTTTTCATCATCATCATCATACATCATCATAATACACGCGGATGAAACCACGGGGCGCAGCTAGTAGGTACATAATATCTAGCTTCTCTATTTTATCGCGACATTAAAACGTGGTACGGTAACTTATAAAAGCTTACGTTAATTATTATGCTGACGATGTTAAAGGCTGTCCTAAAAGAATAGTCGTAAAATATTTACAGTCTTCAGGTTTATTTAAAAGAGCTGTAAAAATTCTTACGAAAAATAGGACTCTTAGTGAGAAAATATATGAAGAGATATTTTAATGAGACAAATACGAGTAATTTCTCAATATTCTCTCACAATTGTTCAGTTTGATTCATTAATTTTGCCAGCGGCTTCCACTAACGTGGCTACAATCGATGGCTTAAAATCTTTCCAGGAATAAGACCGCACGTGCTCAGCTGGGAAGCCATTTTTCTTCCTTGGCGCGGGTTCCAACTATCTGTCCGGGGCAGGCTGCCTCCTCAGCTACTCTGATAATCCCCCGGCGCTAGCCGAATGCAAATAAAACACTTGCGAGCACAAAGGCTTTACTTTTTATTCGTTCGCTTAAAATCTTTTTAGTCGGCTTACTATACATCGGCCTATTATACAAAATGAAATGCTGTTCGTTGGTGATTGCATCACTTGAAAACGGCTGGACCGTTTTGTTTAACTTATTTTTAAAATGTTTGTCAAGGTTGAATCAGGTTTTTAAGGAAGGAAAAATTGGAAAAGTTGCCCGGATAATTGGAAAATTCAGGAAAAACTAAACGTACAGTAGTCGCAGCGGAAGTATGTGTCTCGGAAGTTGTCTGCTAGTCGCTGCGCAAACTGCTATTTTTCAGGCGCAATCCCAATGTTGAAGGTTGTATTACGGCCTCGCTCACTCGTTTACTTTTCTCGCTCTTATTTAATGCTGTTTTATCCCCACAGCAGTACCTGCGCAATCGTTCACAGAGACTAACTTCACAAACATAGATTGGCTGCGACTATTGTATGTAAGTGTAACTATTTTTTGTATGAACTCAAAATTGACTGGGATGCTTAAACCGAAATTCAAAAATAAACAACAGAAACCCAATAGACGTACTTCTTGCCTTTAGCGGGTCTCATGGCAAGTCAAAGGTAAACAAAAATAACGAACGATGGATATTCGTTCTTTTCAACATCCGCGCGTATGATGTTGAAAAGAACGAATATCACCGTGAAACTGCGCGCTGGGGGTTGGGGGTGGGGGAGGGTTTGGGGTTGTTGGTGGGGGTTTTAGAGAGGATGGGGTAACGGGGGGATAATAATATAGAAAATAATGACGTTGCGTAATGCTAGCACGAATGCTAAGTTTCAATTTTGGAAAGATCATGTATAACTTGGAATTTTCTATTATAACTTAGAACAAACTACAATTTTTCGGTTTCATCAAATACGAGTAAGGGCTTTAGAAAAACAAAATATTAATTTATATATTTAGTACTGCCCTGTGTTTTTTAAACATCATGCTGTTGTTGTAGGTAAATTATTGTTTTTTAATGGAGCATCCCTGTCTAATATCGATCCAATAAAAAAAAAACATCTCCATTCAAAGGTTGCTTAAAAGCTTAATTTGCATTCGCCGTCTGGAACAGATTGCTTCAGCATTGAATCCATGGTTGCATTTTTTGTAACCTGTCAGATAAGGATTAGAATCAAATAAACACCTGCTGGGCGAGGTGTTTATATGTTTCTATTTAGGCACCGAAACGTAAAGCAATCTGTGTCAGTAAAACTATTACATATTCTACAAAGTAATAAATAGCAATTAGTTATAATTAGTCCCTGATATAAATGTAGGTACCTACGGAGCTCAATAACGGGAGTTGGGCAATTAAATCGACGTAATTACCTATTGATTCTACCTAGTTTTGTACTTTGGCGTAATTAGTGTTGTTACACAATAACGAGTAGGTGTGTTTGTTTGTATATTTCAATAACGATAGTAGTAGCGTACTCAACTTGGTCTCCTAAATTTATAAATGTTATGTGTGTCAACGTAATTTATAAATGTTATGTGTGTCAACGTAATTTTCAAAATAAACAACAATAAATAAATGAAAACCAAACAAGAAAAAGCCATTATACCTATACCAATGATAACTTTCTATAGTGCAATTTAGAATCCAACGACACCGGATTCAAAACCTAGGCACCGCACCAATGACTTTTCTGAGTTATGTGCGGTTTTCCATCGCTCCGTGCTTCGGAGGGCACGTTTTGCTGTCGGTCCCGGCTGTTATTGATTAATAGCAGTCGTTAAGCCATGTCAGAAGCCCTCGGGCGGCTTGTCAAACTCTGACATCAGAGGCCAGCACTACCTCATACGACAAACAAACAAACAAACAAACATAATGCCGATTCTTTTTTAATGATTGTATTCTGAATCCGGTAGTTACGTCAAATATCTTTCACGAGTGCCCTCTTAGGGCCTATGTGAATAAAGATAGTAATATTTGACTTGATGTGATAAAAAGTTTTTCGCAAAACGCACGGGCTTCAACGCGAGGGCAAGCATGAATTATGTGATCGCAATGATCAGTGAATGCAATCAACGCTTTCATCATCAGCTTATATTTGTCCACTGATGGACGTAGGCCTCTCCTAATGCACGTCACTGAGCTTGGTTTTCAACTGTCCTCATCCATTTTCTATCAGCCGCTTTTCGCAGGTCGTCACTACACCTGCACACAGGGCGATTTACGCTATTTTTGCCTAGATTCGCGTTAGTGTATATATTCTGTGGCCTAGACGTGGTTTTCACTCGAGAACTTGTTAAACATGATCTTGGTATTATCTATGTTCATTCCTAGATCTATGCGTGAAGAAGTATCATCAACGCATTAGAAAAAAGAAAGAAGCAAAAATTTAAGTGAGAATTGTAGCTAATCAATTTTAAATCGTAAAAGATCCTAAATGGTCATTTAAAATGAAAAATGATCAGAGAAACCTAGAGATGATTTTTAAATACCTATTCAATGATACCCCACTTGTCATAAATGGTCAACTCTATTTTTTCACTTTTTGGCGTTTGGTATATTGAATGTTGATTACTGTTATTTTTTAAGTAGCACTCGCAAGATTAAGAAAAATTGATTGACGTAAGTATCATCAAAATCGGTCTACGCGTTTGGTCTATAATAATGCCACAAAGGAACAGACAGACATAGATAGATAGATAACTCTTTACTGTACACCACGTAGAACAATTATACTAAAATAACTAAAAACATTTACTTTTTTTTACATACATACAGACATACATACATACATACATACATACATACATACATACATACATACATACATACATACATACATAGGCTGATAAGTATAATACCTTCCGCTCAGTCGGATAATAACTAGTTTTTTCTTTTACATTTGAAAATGTAGCCATACTGCTAAAATAATATAGCCTATGTTACTCAGAGATGTAAGGATTCTAACGATACCCCATAGCTCACATACATACATACATACAAACATACATGAATCCTAAAAACACTACACTCTTTCTTTTGAGCAAAAAAAAAACAAAAGAAAACCTTTTTTTTGGGTACTTTTACAACATTGTACCTGTTATGGCTTAATAAACTTATTTACCGCCTTTTTGAGTAACTATTTTAAGCATTTACTGACTTTATATTCCCATTTAAGTATAACAAAATTGTTGAATAAAATGCATTGTTTTCGTTATTAGAACCTTCATTTAAAACCCGAGCCATTCGATTATCGAATTCTGCGATAAACTCTATCGTTTCGATTAGCTATCGAAAGTCAAGAATACGTAATAAAAAAAATACTGATTCAAATTACTGATTAATTTTGATCGGGTATAGGCAAGCTGGGATTATCCTTCACTTCTAGTTTGTCAAAAAATGCTCCAGCTCCAAGTCTCTCTAGTTCTCTAAATTTAATTAGGAACATTACTCCAAACTTGTTTTATTCCTTAGAAGTTACACAATCGCGTCCGGAATCGACCCCCTCGGCCGCAATTAAAGAAATAAACAAAGTTATCAGAAGGCAAAGATGTTAATTGAAAATGTTATTTATATCTTCACAAACAAGGTTCTAACTTTTACAATTTATTTACTTGCGAACCTATCGGGACGGAAAATGTACATGTTTATTGCGAAAAATTGCTGGCTTGTATTTGTACGGCTTATAAGATCCGTACACCCTAAATTGTATATATTAATACGATTAATTCTACCCTGTTATATACGAAACTGGCAAGAACAATGCATTAATACCAAAAATACTAAAAACACCCTTTGTATTAAAATTATACTTATAATATACAAATCCGTAGCTTTTTCCGGCAAGGTTGATGTATGACTCAGTTAAGTCGCAGGAAAATTGTAAAGAAAAACAAAAGTAAAACTCATTTGTAGCATAAATATTGGCCTCGGCGGGGACATAATCAGAACTGTGTACTGGATAAAGGTAATAAACAAACAGGTACGAATAAAAAGCTGTTTTCTCGATGGGTGTGGGGAAATTTATCGGGATCTTCCGAAATATATAGCTGCGATTCTAGCACCCGTTGAGAGTTATTTAGTGCTTCGATGTCTATGAAAAGTAAGGAATGAAGGGATTATAATAAACGTTGCTTTCACAAATATTGTTACACCTAATACGGTAAGGGTGAATTGGGTGGGACGAAAATATCATGAGAGCTGAGCACACGTTGTTAGTGACAGTTTTGTGAGCCTAAGCAATGTGGGAAAGTGTACCTACTTGGAGCCCATTGGGCTTTTAGCGATTATGTTTTAGGCCAGCTTTTAACCTTTTTAACGGCCAGTGGGTTTTCTACTTTATTATTCCTAGCTACCTACCTAAATCAACGATATTAAAACACAAATCCCAAGAATTTGAGATTGTTATTTTGTTCAATATTATTTGGAGATATTTCAAATCAAATTCCATTACAAGAAGGTTCTCAATTCAACCATTTTTTTATTTTACTCGTATCTCCGGATTCTGAAACGATTTGGATGAATACTTTTCATCAAAATACTCCAGATTCAGTGATTTTGATTTAGTAAATTAATTTAAGTATTTTTTCCAGTTTTAATGATAACTCTGATTTTATATATGACTAGTTGTGCCCCGCGGTGTCACAAGCGTGGATAATGATAATGATGATGATGGAACTTATCCTATGTATTATTCCAGGACCTAAAGTATCTATCAAATAAATAAAGAAAATACCAAACATCAAAATCCATACAGATATTTCAGCGTGATGAAGTAACAAACATACTCACACACAAACACACGATCGTTCTAATTTATAAAATTAGTGAGATCTAGTGTGTAATTAGATATTTATTTTTTGTAACTCTATTTCCAATCTAATTAAGCAATTATCGATTGACGTCATTAAAAAAACGAATTAATGATAAAACCCCATCATTGATTAACTTATCCCATTAACCATAACCACAAATCTAAAACCTAGAGACCATAAGGGACGCTTAAGACCCATTAAACTAAACTTTAATACAGCTCTTTAGGAGAATCTAATAACTATAATCGTATTTTATCAGCTTATAACTCCGGGCGTGGGCTAGATTATTATGCTTTGCTATTTTATTAGGAAGTAGCTATGCATGCCCGCGGCTTTGCCCACGTGGTCAAAATTCATGGGTTTTCTTTTTTGCGCGGAACACTAATACTATTTCAAAAATAAAAGTAGCTTATGTTACTCCTTATAACATCAGCTATATTCCAGTGAATGTCCCAACACAATCGGTCCAGCCGTTTCGGAGATTATCGGGAACAAACAGACAGATAGACAAAACCTTTAAAAACGTGTTTTTGTTATTAGTACCGTATATACTCGTACTTTCCTATGCATTTAGTAAAAAACTGTTATGTTGACATTACAAACGAACAGTTCAATTTTATTTATATGTCTAGATGTCTAGATCAAGACTAGCTTAAGCACGCGACTTCGTCCGCGCAGACTACAATTTTCGCTAATAAGTATCCCATCATCTTATGTCCTTCGGCGGGGTTCAAACTATCTCCTTGCCAAATTTGATCAAGATTTGCTCAGCCGTTTAGCCGAAAAGTTAACAAACAGACAGAGAGAGAGATAGATATCTATTTTGATAATTGGTATGGATATTCAAGATATTTACAATCTATTTTGTATAAATGAAACCAAATACATGTTAAATATCCCGAATAAGAACTTAATTTTTATTTTAGTGACCATTGCAGTTTAAAACTTTTTTGATATTTATGACACATTATAATATGATTTATATTAACAAGACGTACTTCAAACTTAAATTTAGTCAAAGTCTAGACTACAGGATCTACAGAATTGTTTAGTTTAATTAAAATACATAATTATTGTCGTGGAGCCCGAAGAGATTCTGTTGCTTCTAATAAAATTGATTCACTAGTCGTGTTTTTTTTTAAATATCAATAATTCAATAATTGAATAAACACTTCAATAATTCTGTTGTTTTTTAAAAACAAGTAGAGATATATTTTTTATATACCTACATAACTTTCTACAACTACTCATACCGTTCATTCCCGGGTGTCGACGTGTCCCAAATTTTACCATATTTCCTATTAACAACCTGCCTCAGAAACGGTCCCGACCCGCAGCAAATTAAACTGATACTTCCTTCTCATATTGAACTGATAAAGTAAGGTTTTACGGTGCCAAGCTGGTGAGATGTTAGGGCTAGTTATGTAAGCCAGGTATTTCCGATATCGTTAAGTTCATATTTATTTCGTTGGGTGTTTACATCGATATTTATCACCTACACTAATCTACACTGATATTATAAAGAGGAAAGATTTGATTGTTTGTATGTTTGTTTGTTTGTAACGGATAAACTCAATAAATACTGCAGCGATTTTAAAAATTCTTTTACCTATAAAAGCTACATTATCAGGGAGTAATATGGACGGAACTTTAATTTACAAATAAATAGAGATCTCTACGAAAATTTAAATAATGTAACCCAAGGTATCAAACATACAGAATAGAATGACATCTTGCCATGGAAACGAAATAATAATAAATCTGTCAAGGACATGAGTAATAATGCAGTTGTCTATGGTCAAAAACACCACGATTGTGCTGCCACAGATTTTGAATCAAGCTTACTGACGTATTTTTTTTAGAAGTTAAAATGGTAACGATGTGAGCGCTACCTGTGCGAAGCTGGGGCGAGTCACTAGTCAGTACACAATATGCCAAGACAAAGTAAAATGACTACAATGACAACACTTCTAATCTAGCTGAGTTGCTGGAGCTGCTGCAGCTAGCGACCATTTGTGGCGTGCTATGAGGGAGGTCCACGTTTAAGTTCAGCAGTGGCTACCTATAATAATGATGATGAATGCTTCTAAAATATACATCGAATGTCGCATATTATAGTTATACGAATCATGCATTCTTTTTAGCAATGAGGCCCCGTCTGTTGTCGAGAACTAGACCAAATAAATCTAATAGGTATTGATTTCCATAAAGAATCTTAGTATATCGTATAGTGCAAATGGGTTTATACCAAATTTCATAACAGGGTCATATTTTTTTTGTCATATGGCATCTACTATAGTGAAATAACCTACAAAATTCTTTTACTACTAATTTTATGTGTAGGTACATATTTCTGTTTAATGTTTAAAATAAACCTCTCTGCAGAAAATTACCAAGTAACGTCACCGTATAGCACTTATTTATTGCATTCTCTGGGCGACATTGAAATTTATGCGTTCACTCGTGGTCCCGTGTCTACTTGCGAAATATATGCCATTTGTACCCTTCGCCGTATAACTCCACGATCCATTCCGATTTGCTTTTGTTTAGATATCTCAAAAGACGTGGATTTTCGCAACGGGTTACAGGTTGGTGTTGTAAGTGACTATATCAAGACGTAGGATAGAAGATAAAAACAAACTTACTTATTATTCTTGAAGTAACGAACTATCCTGAAGATTTTATTCCAGGAAACCAACAGTAATCATTAGAAACAGACACTAGGTGAAAATATGTACCATGTATTCCTTTTGTTTTGAGTTCTCGCATATTTTGGTAGTGTCGCATGCAACATGATCAACGATAAACACAAGTAAAAATAAATTTTAATAGTGTAAATAAGAAAAAAATGTTTTATTTCAAAAAAATCGTGGGGTGCATGGGTCAATAGTTATAAATATTTAATTGACAGATATGAGAAGCACCCCACGCTTTTTTTTAAATAAAACATTTTTTTCTTATTTACACTATTAAATATTTTTTTCTATTTTTTAGTTTGGTTTTCTATATAAAGCGTGTTTTTTAGTTTTTTTATATACTATTATTTATTTTCTACATTTATTTATTTTCGAATTATTGTATTGTCATCGGTCTTTGATAGATGTGCAAAATTTGAATGAAATCTGACCGTTTAATGTGGGTCAAAATAGCGTCCAAAGGAGTCTGTTACAAACATACAAACATACAAGTGAAGCTAATATAAAGCGTATAATAAATACGGGTGGGTGTTTTCCTACCAGCAAACAAAATGGTCTACCCTCGTGCGTGCTCGATTTTTGTTACTGACACATTATAATACCACTTCGAACTCGATTCACATCACGACTCTTTGATTTCAGGGGTTAAAAAATCCGACCCATACGGACCCATATGGTCGGCCAGCACCATGATCACTGATAAAATAAAGTAAATACTTACTTTATTTTATCAGTGATTATGGTGCTGGCAACACTGCTAAAATATCTAGAAATCAAAACAAAAGAAACACCTATATGGTAAATGTCCCGTTTCTAATGATGAATTTAGTGTTAGGCACTGACCAAGATATTTTAAAAACTTCTATGAGTAAGACTGTAAATAAAAGTCATAGTATCCACTTGCACGTTCTTCTCTGCTGTTTTTCTGTTCTGGCATTACAACAAGTATAAATAAAAAAAAACATAAGAAATAATAAGAAGCACCTAGACACATCAGCTTCATCAGCATTAAAAAAACGCTCCATTCGTTTATGATCTACGATCGAAACTCTCCTCCCTCCATGATAACTAAGAATTATCTTAATCACACGGCTTTCAAACAGAAAAAACCGCATAAAAATCGCTCGATTTGTTTGGGAGTACAATGCCACAGACAGACACAATACACACCCTAAAACTTATAACAACTCTTTGATTTCGGGGGTTAAAAAAATCCGACCAATACAGACCCATACGGTCGGCCAGCACCATGATCACTGATAAAATAAAGTAAATACTTACTTTATTTTATCAGTGATTATGATTCTGGCAACACTGCTAAAATATCTAGAAATCAAAACAAAAGAAACACCTATATGGTAAATGTCCCGTTTCTAATGATGAATTTAGTGTTAGGCACTGACCAAGATTTTTTTAAAACTTCTATGAGTAAGACTGATTAAATTTGAAACTTCAACAGTAAATCGATGGTTAAAACTAGCAAGAAATTATACTTACCTAAGCACCAGTATTATCACTATAAGTGTGGTAAAAACCGGTTTATTTTTTCTCAGAGCTATTTCGATAAAGGTAAAGTTCGGAGCAGTAGATGTCCATTAGCAACGCCCTGTAATAGCCTCGTTGCTTTTAACTGTTTTGTTTTGAATGTAAATGAGGTAGTATTGTATGCCCATGTACTTAACGATACTGCGCCGAAAATTCTTTTATTTTTCTCCCCTCGATAAGAAAGAGCTCTTTGCCTTAAATCATGAAAGACCTCGTTTGTGTTGATAATGAATCGCTTACAACGCTTTATACGTAAAGGAAAACACTCTTCAACGCTGGGAGCTTTGATTCTAAACCCAATGTAATGGTATATTTATTCATCGACGCTGCTTTAAACATCTTTCATGTTGGTAGGAGGCCAATGTTATGATGATACGTTCAAATAATCGCAAGTGTATTCGCGCTTATAGATGACTTAGTCAAGAGCATTAGTCGCTGTAGGTAGCCCAAACAATCTGCAGCTTATACTTCCATTGGGCAATGAAATTAAACTGGAAATAGAAGGATGGATGGATAACTTGTCTTTAACTTAGACTTGAACTAAGAAGTGTAGTAGAAGACCTAAGATTTGAGGAACATTAACATGATAAGAAGCCAGTATTATTGTACATTTGTTATTTTGCATTGGTACGTGACAGTTTTCTCCAGGCATCTGCAAATGTTCAGTGAATGCTTGTAAAAGAATGACTTATGTGTATTAACCACCTAATACCATAATGACAAAGCATTATCCAATCCGGTTCGTATATTTACCCAACTAGGTAACCAAATTATCGTCGTGTTCACGCGAGTCCCTATCATTACCTTGATTATGTCACGCCTGCAAACCAAATCAGGTAAAAAGCTGTGCGATGATGTGTGAACAGAGATCAAAAATGGCCGATTTTTCTTAGGGGAATTTGAGTTGTTTACTTGAAGTAATAGACCAATTTTGTAAAGCAATTTTCGATGCAGTATTTGGGAAATATGAGTTAGATTTTGCAAAAGACATATCTTTACCTATTTTTCACATTTTTCTGCCAGCATGTGATATGAACGAGGTTTGTAGATTACACTGTTCAAAAATGTGTTAAAGGCACTACTTTATAGAAATAAATAATATATGAGGATAGTGGTAAAACTCTGTAGGTCATACAGATGGTTCGTAGGCATATTAAAGTCGTAAATAATACGAGAGAAAAGATCCAACTCACCCTCCAAATAAACTGCAGTGGAGGTAGATTTATCATTCTCGATGAACGGCCGGATCGTGTCGTAAGACATCGTCGACAGTAGATTGTCTCTTAAATCCAAAACTATTAAACCCGTTATGTGCTCTAAAATGTCTTCATAAAACGTCGTCAGCTTATTGCCTGACAGAGTTAACTTTCTGAGCTGAGCGAGCCCTCCAAATGCTCTCTCTGATACAAATTCTATGGCGTTGTTATCCAGTATCAGCTCTTTTAGCTCCCACAAATCCGTAAATGCCAAGTTTCCTATCATTGTCAACTTGTTATTCTTCAAATTCAATCTTGATAGGTTCTCCAATCCTTCCAACATCTCCCTCGTTACGACTGATATGTAATTATAATCCAAACACAACTCTATCAAATTATTCAAATGCTTGAAACACCCCTCGTGTATCAAGCTCAAGTTGTTATTCGACAAATGCAAAACATGCAGATTTGGTAAATTGAAAAACACGTCTCTCTTTAACTCCGATATTTGATTATCGTCCACACTTAAGTTGGAAAGCATCATCATCTGTGAGAAGGAATGCTTATCCAAGTTTATGATCTTATTCGATTTCAGCACTATCTGCTTAATTGTGGAAGAATTTGTGAATGCATACGGAGGAATCTGTTTTATAGTTCCAAACTGAATTGTTATATGTTTCAGTTTATCTAATCTTACGATTGCTTTGGCTGGTACAAATGTAAGAGCATCGTCTGATCTGACGTTAAAAGTGAGATGTTCAATTTCAGATTGCGATGAAAAGTTGGGCCAGATAGGATCGTCTTCAGTGATTCCACCACTAAAAACCCAGCAGTCGGCTTTTGTGGCCAGTTTGGGCTTGTTGTTGTCACAGTAGCAATGCACTTTAGATCTCCGATCTTCGATGTCGCAAACGTTGATGAACATCGGAATGTATTCGTATCGAATATGTTTCGTCGGTTCGGCCTCATATTTGCTTTCAGTGACTGTTAGTTTGACGGTCATAAATGACGCAATGAAGATCAAGTATTTGGCAATCTGATCCATAGTTGAAACGGCGTTATCACTCTGAAACAATAGAGAAAAATATTATCTTCTAGAAAACACATTTTATTTCCAGCTTAAGTTTGAAATAGCTATTCTAAAAGAAATGAATCGTTTTATAGCATTAAGCTAAGAAAGATATAAACTATCGAAGATAGAAGATAATGGCGCAGCCTCTAAGGGGAAATGTTATTTTGAAAGTCGTCATATTTTCACGTTTTATTACTCTTTTAAAGATTGTAAAATTTACGATGCTTCTTTGAGTACTATCGCAGAATATTTTCAGAAAGCACTTTGGGAATCCTTAGAAACGGTAACCATGTTATTCTAAAATGTATTTGGAGGACACATTATTCCTCCGAGGATCACCAAGCAGTTGATATATAGCTGTCGTAAATATCCCTTAACACGGTGTTTACACCACCCCAGTCACGACATGTGTAGAAATATTGTTTAATTAAAAGTTTTATCCTAATTAAAAAGCTGATTTATACCATCATGTTTTTACGTGATGTTTTGGGCCATCCCACTAACGGCTTTAGGGATTTAAAAACTACAAAGTAACTTTGGTCGAAGTTCGCAAGCGGATTAAAAGTTGAGCTCGGATTTTCACTGTTAAAACTGCATTTTTTTAAACCGACAAAAGTTTTATCACAAACAAAACGCGGAGCTTAAAAGGTCAACTGTTTTGCGACTAAAGTTCGTTAAGCATTATTAACTTTGCCTAATGGATAAAAGATTTATTAAACAACTAGGAATGAAAATCATGTTTGATTTGAGCTTAGATTACCATACTTTAAATAAATAAGTACATGGCGGAGACAGTTTAAGATATGTTTAACGATTAACCGTCTCCACCATGTACTACAAACCCGTTCCCTGCCTGTTCGCCCATTCATTTGCTCGTCCTCACTTTTCTATAGAGTATCATCATTGAAATTCAAGACTACATAATAAGGATAACTTATTATTTTAAAAATATTTTGTTATTTATTATAAAAACTTTTTATTTCACTTATTTTAAAAATAAAATGCCATGTTTTCGTATCCGACTACGAAGAAGGAGAAAAAGAAGGGTTACAAATTTAGCAACGTATTTATCAGACTATGATAAGGAGGGTTATGATTTTAGCGGATGTTCCCTACTATATTCGTGAGCAAACATTATTCAAGTGAGTGTCATACGTTGGCCGTTTCTTTTGCTAGTTATAAGCAAGCCGTTATGATGTATGCATATCCAAAGTCAGTTTTGCACTATCTTCATATCTTCTATTTTCCTACGTCCCAATTACATCTTCACAGCTAGGTACTAAATAAAACGCCAGCCCAAACCGCTAAATAACAGGAATGCCTGTGTCCCAATAACCCGAGTTATCTCCAATCTTCCCGACCCTCCTCCGGATCCCAAATTATTCATTATACAAGCCTCTTTGTGTCAGGTCGTCCCGCAAATGCCACAGAGGACAGCCGACCCGTCACGGGGAATATATAAAATATTTTATGTAAAATAAAATTTTATTAGAACAGGGTTTCTTTTGCCAGGAAACTTGTTAAATAGTTCAAATAACTGATGGCGAATTATATAGTATACACTAAACTAATATTATTAATGCGAAAGAGTGTTTGTTAATTAGTTTGTTCCTCTTTGCTGCAATACGGATTGGCGTGTTTTTTTGCATAAATTTATTCAAGAACCGGTTAGTTACACTCATCGTCATTATCAACATAAACCACGCGGGTGAAACCGTGGGGCGCAGAGTAGTATATGCAAACAAATAATTATATATGAACTTTCTGTGCCCGCAGCTTTGCCGGCGTGGATTTTTGGATCAGAAGTATCCTAATCTAGGACTAAAAGTACAATATATATCAAATTTCGTTCAGCAAGCAAATAGTTTTTAACGATTGCTGGACTTTTACACGAGTCGAGATAAATGTATACCAATTTTTAAGTCAAAACATAAGCTATCCAACAATCGCATTTAAATCGGCTCAGTAGTTTATACGTAAAGACAGATGAAAAATGTTATAAGCATTTATATTCAACTAGATCAATTATGTTTTATTATTTTCCTTGTACCTACATACTTTTTGTTACTTACTTGCTTTATTATATGTATACTATAGATAGAGTATAATATAGCAAAGATAGCGCGTATAGCTTGAAGTAGGTAAAGCTGATATGTAGTGTAACCTTCAAAGCCTTTATATTGCATACAAAATGATCTCAGCTGTCACCTCAATGATGTTATATTGGGTAAAGTATATATTTTTAGCCGTTACTATTATAGAATAGAATATTGTTGGCTCAGTTATTAGATCTCTACTGTAAAGAAATGCTGAAATATTGCTTGTCGTAAAGCCTATCGAAACAAAGGAATAAGTAGGCTTGACAGATGCTTCGTATGCGCGATACAGAATTCCATACATTAAAACTGACAATCCATACAAAACGTCATAAAATGCATTAAAATCGATTAGCGCCAATCGATTATCTTTTATCTTTAGAAGTATGTTTGTGTACGTTTTTTACTCCTTCACGCTCAAACAGCTGAACGGATTTGGATGAAATTTGGTACTTATATCCCGCGTGTATTATGTATTCACATAGACTACTTTTCGTCATCATCATAATACACGCGGGTGAAACAGCGGGGCGCAGATGGTGTTTATATATACAAAAAAATCTGTAAAAATTGTACATCTTCGCTTCAAATACGTGATTAACCTACCGTTTGAAAGATTGACAGCTAAATTAAACCGATCCTGCCTACTTTCACCCATTGACATAATCAGAGGTCCATGAAAGAGGTCGAACAAAAAGCAGCCCTCTTAAATGTTTCGAACAATTTAAGGCTCAAGGGAGTAGTCAAACAGACCTGATGTCAACCTGTCGTATCGGACGTTACGGAGAATATACCCATGTCAACCGAATCAGTACATGTACGCGCCTGAAGTGTTTGTGAGCTGTTCGGAAAAGTTTTAACCTTCGTACTTTTTGTTGTTTTATTGAGGGCAAAAAATAATAACTTTTATCAAAGAGAATTTTGTGACCTCACGACACGATACAGCTATTCCTTGTGGGGTACAAAGTACTATTATTTATTCAGTGTGGGGGAGTTACATTAATTTACAACTCAATCAACTCATTGTATACTGTATTTTTAGATATAATTTCTCGTTGTACTTCTGGTATAAAGAGTTAATCTATCTATCTATCTATCTATCTATCTATCTATCTGTTCACAATAATAAAGTTGTAATAAGGAATGTTATGAAGATATCCGACGAAGAACCAAGGTGACCGACGTATCTCTTAGGATAAGCAAGCTAAAGTGGCAGTGGGCTGGTCATATTTCCAAAATAACTTCGGCTTTACCCGCGTGGTCATTTCATTTAAAAGTAGCCCATACGTGTTATTCCAGGATCAAAAGTACCTAGCTCTGTTGATTGCTCTGCATCTAATCATCGGATTAAGATACCAAGTACCCCAGTTTTTAAGTCTAACCGTAAACTATCCAACAGTGAAACCTCATCACAATCAGTCCAGTAGTTTTTACGTGATGCACGAACAACCATACAGATAAACAAACAAACAAACAAACAAACAAACAGACAGACAGACACGATTTTAAAAAATGTTGTATGTTTGTTCAGTAGCTTATCTTAAGTACCCTAGACCATTTCCTTTTTAATTATCTTCTTTGTACAGACTTTCTTGATCTTATTGCTTTATTATAAGTATAGATAGAATAGAATAGATTATCATTATTCACATGGGCCTTAAGAAGTCACTCATGATAGTTAATTGCCTCTACCACTAGATTCAAACAATGAGGTTTGTAAAAGTGAGGGCAAATTGATGAATAGGCAATACAATGTCATTAGGTATACCTATTCATCCATCTAACAGTAGTGGCTGTAAGCAAAAATAATTTTCAAATCGAATTAAAACTTGTCCTGACTTCGTATTGGGTGATATTTCAGCCATTATTAGTTCTAACTTCGCCACTACGCTCAAATTCGAACATCTACCAATCACAGTTTGAAGGTTTCGAGACTTGTTTGTGTGCGAGAGTTTTCCTATTCTTCGTAACATGATAGATAGATAGATAGATAGATAAATTCTTTATTGCACACACCACAAACAAAATCAACAAAAAATAAAGGAACAATAGCAGAAGAAGTGTACAATGGGCGGCCTTATCGCTAAAAGCTAAATGCATATTAGCATGCTATGTTAACTAAATGGAATGTCAAACACTCAGAACGCAGGAGTTTGCCAGGTTTATAAGGAGTGTGCCAAGTTTAAGCTATGAACAAGAAGGTTTAATAAGTAGCTTAAAAGCTAAAAAAACACGCCTGTCCCGCCAAAAAAGAACTGATGCCAATAAGTTATATACTATAACAATTTTGGTTGGTTAGCTTGAAATACTACTACTTAGATGGCGTTACCGTCCCCATAAGACGGGTTCAAGAAGCTAGTGGAAAGATTGGGATGACGACGCATAGGTCTCGGTAGCCGAATTGGTAAAGGCATGTGCCGCGCTAAGGCATATACTATTGGAATGTGCTTATCAAGGCGTTCAATTTGATATCCATATTTTAAAATATGAAGAAAAAATATATTTTGCACATTTGAAAACGGAGCCATATCGAGTTTTGCCATTGCATACATACAAACATAAAAACATCTTAAAAACATTACACTCCAGTTTTGGGCAGTCGTGTAAAAAAACGGGGCCACGCCAAACAAACGAGTGAAGCATATCAAATGGCGGCTGCGTATGAGTGTGTGTGAGTGGATAATTTGTGGTGTTTTGTGGTTGATACACAATTTCATCACTAAAGACTGCACTGCTTTTTATTATTTTTGAGATTTTGTTAGAATTAACACGACTAACAAGGGCCCTGATTCGCTATGACCATGAACACAAGTAACGCGTCGCGTTACGATATCATCGTGGAACCGTTCGGCAATTATCGTAATGACGTCACACGTTTTAAGCAAGGAACTTCGTGTGGCATAGAGAATAAGCGGCAAGGTCGAAATCTTGCTGCGGCCGCCGATCGGCATAACATGGTGTAAGAGTGTGTGTGAGGCTTTATTACGAACGGATTTGCCTATCTTGGGTGCTTTACTTTCGATTAGGCAGTTTTAAACCTTCTTTGCTATGAACAAACCTTTGTGGAAATGGAGTGGCTGGTGTAGTGCAGTTAACGCTAACCACCACTGCATATCACATGGGGCGGTGTGATCGTGTCTATAAATCCTACAGCCCCTCTGATTGCATCGCTACCATCATTCGTTTCCGTTTACGTAATTTTAGACTGGCAATGTATATGTATATTTAAACGGGCTATTACCGGAAATCCTGTTTTTTAACGGCATCAAAAAAAAGGAAGTGCTTAATTTGACGTGTATTTTTTTGTATGTATAATGTACATGTAGGGGGGATGTTTTTTTATTTTAAAGGGTTGACCATCGAGATGGTCCTATATTTTCATGATAATCGGCGCAGTAGTTTTAAATATACAGTTTTTGGTTGAAATAATTTTAAATTCAGTGGATATGTCATTGTCATTACAAATCAGAATAGTAAAAAGTTAAACGTAGCATTAAGTTCTTTTAACGATTCATTTATGCTAATAAAATGAACATATTAAAAAGCTCGACTGCTACAAAACTAAGAGGCAAACAAGCTTTAGATTCATGATTTTGAAATATAAGACACAGTCTATCCCTAAAATAATACAATTACTATTACTTAATTATATGGAGTCCAAAAATTTGTTTAATAAGCCCAATTTTTATATCTATTAGACTCGATTTTTCTTGGGGACAAATAACTAGCTTAAAAGATAAAAAAATACGCCTTCCCTGCCAATAAAGAACATATGCCAAAAATTTTATACTGTCGGAATGTGCTGAACCAGGCCTTCGATTTGATACTCATATTGTAAAATTCGAAGAAAAACGTTTTTTTTTCTCATTTGAAAATGGTGTCATAGAGAAAGATAATTTTTCAAAATTCTCTTTGGGCGCTCGAGGGGGATGTAAGGATTCTAACGATACCCCATACTTCTAAATCTGTTCAGGCATACAAAAGTTTTAGTGGCATAAATAAACTAACATAAATACAAACATACATACAAACATACATACAAACATACATACAAACAAATATGAATGCTAAAAACATTACGCTCTTTTTATTTGGGCAATCGTGTAAAAATGCTTGGAGTGGTGCCCTTTTATTTTTCGAAAACCTAGTACTTCAGAACAGGCTTGTACCATTATGTTAGTATTTAATAAAATATTGTGAATCTCTCATTCACGCCTGCCAACAACTTTTGTGACATTGACATTAATTTTAATAATATTTTCTGTTTGGCAACACCAGTTTTTTGCTACTCAGAAAAAGATAGCTTATCGAATTTGCTATGGCAATCGCTAGAGATATTTTAGTGGAAAATGCTTATAAAACGCTTTGTAACGTGTTTTGATACCTTAATTGTATTCTGAGAATTATAGTATAGATACTACAACCACGGTTTTATCTTTCAATGAAATGCTGGCCCGTGCCAAGACGAGAGATTCTAGCACAATATTATTGAAAAACAAGATTGACCTAAAGCCTTTTACTCACTCTGTAAATACTTTAACAACGACCTACATAATTCAAATTAAATTAATGGGTGCAAAGTTCTAAGCCTTGTTTGTTACAATTCAAATATTCCATCCCCGCACGGTTTGCTTAAACACTTTGTTTACATTAATTTGAATGTCTCTTTAGAGACCACTCGGCAAAATGTTTATAATTAATATATCAAAGTTAAAAACATTTTTATTTGCAACCTTTCTATTTCATGTTTTTTAACCCTCGAACAAAGAGACGGGTGTTATAAGTTTAGGGTGTGCGTCACTGTGTCACTTTGTCACTGTGTCACTGTGTCACTGTGTCACTGTGTGTCTATCTTTGGCATCGTAGGTCCCAAACCAATGGACCGATTTTGATGCTTTTTTTCTGTTTGAAAGCTTATTTGATGGAGATACGAGTAGGTTTTAGCTATAATGGGGGCAAGGAAATGAGGGTTAGTATTGTAGCTCCCAAAGAAATGGACCGATTCATCTGGCCAAACCATTTCATGGTGTCAACGATAATTTCATGAAATAGAATTTATTCATGATAAGGCCAACCATTTCATGAAATGACCATATCTACGGTATCACCGCTACAGTACTCGTACAAGTCACGATAGCCGTCACATATTTCAAATTCGAGTTCAAATTCTAATTGTTTATTTGCGTAAATATGGGTAGGTATACACACATGTTTTAGTAATTATAAACAGAACGCCACATTTTACCGTAAGGTATGCAAAATTATTTAAATAACATTACTTATGTAAGCATAAAAACCTCTTAATAATGATTGCTAAAATTCTAAAACTAAAACTAGCTGTGCCCGCGGCTTTGCCTGCATAGTCATTTCATTTAAAAGTAACTCATACGTGTTATTCCAGGACCAAAAGAACCTACAAAGTACAATATACTACATTTCTTAAAAATTCATTCAGTCGTCAAATAGTTTTTTATCGATTGCTCGGCATCTAATCATCGGATTAAAATCGAAGAACCCCAGTTTTTAAATCAAACCCTAAGCTATTCAATAGTGAAAACAGCATCGCAATAGGTCTAAAAGTTTTTACATGATGCGCGAACAAACATACATACAGGCCGAGTGGCGACCTGACATGGCCGTGCTAGGTTAGAAGACGAAGGCGAAAGCGAAGCGTAGTGAGCTCTCGCCTTCGTCATCTAACCTATTATGGCCTTATCGGGTCACCACTGAAGATTGTTGATAAAATACTATGTGCGTTGCAGTAGTGTTGTGTTGTGTTGTTTTCAAAATACGCAATGCTAAACACTAAATTCAAAAGTATATCCAATGTCAGCTCTTCCAGTGACGTCATAAACGTTGGATAAAAGTTTACTTTCGAATAATACATTTTTGCTTTAATGAGAACATACCCGACGGCAACACGGTCTTCGTGTTAAAAATTATCAATATTCCATGATATAACAAACGCACAGTCGTATGTGTGTGTTTATTTGCTTGTTTTCAAACAAAACTTGACGTTTCACTTCAGGAAATTACAGCAGCCTTAAAAATATCAAGGAAAATGTAAAATAACGCATAAAATCTGTAAATGCTTATAAATATGGAGCAACATAATTCTAGAAGCGCGTGATTTCGATCCGTGGACCTCTGGATTGTGCACCTAAGCATGCTTCCACTGCGCCACTCAGCTTCGTGGGTACAATGAAGATATTTAAAAAAAAGTTCTAGGGTACTTAAAATAAGCTACTGAACAAAAATGTAACAGTAAAAAAAACTTGTCTGTCTAATTGTCTGTTTGTTTGTTTGTCTGTATGTTTATTTGCGCATCACGTAAAAACTACTGGACCGATTACGATGTGATTTTCAAAGCCTACGCTATCCAACAATGAAAACCGCGTTGTAATAAATCTAGTTGTTTTTACATAATGCGCAAACAGACAGACAGACACCATATATAAATATGTTACATTCTATTCAGTAGCTTATATAAAGTACCCTATACCATTTTTTCTTCTTCATTGTGCAGACTTTTTGTTACTTGCGTAACAAAAATGATGATGTGAGCTAAGATGCTCTCACGCGGGCAATAATTTCCGTAATTGTACACCTAGCCAAAAAGCTACTGCAGATAGAGCAACAATTTTGAGGTACACTCTGCATAACCTATTGCACTGTCAGTACAATTGCGGTAATAATTGTGGAAAAAAAATGCCCGTGTAATCCCACATTTAGAAGTCTTTGAGTTAGTGCAGGTTGAAGCACTCGGAATTAATAAGGATGAAATGGAAAACACTTTCAATTTATAATGAACAACAACAAAAATCAACAAAATTCCATTGTAATAAAATTCTCTTTCGACGGGTAAAACCATAAAAGGTTCATAAAATGAGTAAAACAAAGCTCAAATGTTACGACATAGATCTAATTAAAAGTGGAAAGATTAGGTACCAGCGCCTAGGGAGTGGACCGCATACATTAGGTGCAACGCACACCTTCCTTTGACACAATTTGTGTAGGACGTGTTAGCATTGACACTCATTCGCGCTACAGTCTGCGTATACCTCTATCTTTGTTGTTGATGCACATGAAGCTCCATACGATGTTGTAGTGGGAATGTAGTTGTATGGGTGTGTTTGCCTGTAGTTGTTTCTAGTCATGTTTATTTAATATTAAAGCGTGGCGTATCTTCTCCGCTCTAAGATATATCTTTAGTTACTGCCATACTTATGAGTTAAGCCTTACGTAAATAAAAGCCGACGCAAAATAAAGGGCCAAAGCAGATGACGAATTAAATTAATGATACTGCAAAGAAGGCCTGAAAATAACGAATGGTTTATTTGCAAGAGTCCCAACTTGTAAATATTCTGTAAAATTAATGTAAAATATTGGGATTTCAAGAAAAACCTGTCGAACTAATTTGTGTTTTGGTTGGTTATTGTAAGAAAAAAACACTTTTTGCTTTTTACCCGACTACGGCGAAGCTAAGGAAGGGTAATGAGTTTAAAAGTCTATGCATGTATGTTTATATGTGGATGTTCCACCATAGCGCCGATTTGATCCGATATTGACAAGCGATGTGTCAATCGATTCGTCTTCTAGTATGGAGTGTCATAGGTTTTTTAGCCCAACTACTGCGAAGAAAAGGAAGGGTTTTGTGTTCCAACTCAGAACTTGGTTTGAATTTGACCAGCAAGGTATCGATAGATTCATCTTCAAGTACAGTGTCATATGCTTTTTTTAACCCGACTACGGCAAGGCAAAGGATGAGTTATGTGTTCAAAATAAAAACTTGGTCCAAGTTTGACAAACGAGTTATCAATAGATTCGTCTTCATCGCAAGAGTGTCATAGGCAGTTTTATATTTTGAACTTATGTATTGTTCCCGAAATCCTCACTGGTGGTGGGTGAGTCCTATTTTAATAATCCGTCTATAGAACTTTGTTAAAAGCATTGTGATTTAATTTGGAAAGAACAGTCGCACAAAGATTCTTATCAGAGTAATTGACCACGAAATAATGAAAATTCAATATGTTACCACTATGATCAGCTCCTGCTCTCAAGTATTAACATTCAGACGGCAAACGTGGTCTGCTTATTCTGAACTCAGGTGCACATTTCCAGTCGTGCACTATCGAGGTAAATCCCTTGTTTGCTCGCATGAATGAAAAGTATTTTTGCATTTGAAGTCAAGAATGTTTAAAAAATATGGAGTCAACACTGCCAAATTGAAATTGAAGCACCCAAGATATGCCGATCCGCCACCTATCTACATGCACACACACCATGTTATGCCGGTCGACCAAGGCAAGCAGCAAGGTCTCAACATTCTTAGTCGTGTTAATTCTGTCAAGGTCTCACGAAAAATCAAATCAGGCAGATAGCTTAATCAGCAATTCGATCAACTGTCTACCCTTGTAATTGAAAGGCGCCCGTCAACTAATTGATTGATATTCAGCCGTATGATATTTAATGAACTGGCTGTGGCTGATTGCTTAGGCCCTTCATACAAAAGGGTGTGTGTGTGTGACAAAAAACTACGCAATTCTATCAAAAATATCATTATGCAAACAGACAAATGTTTATAAACAGTTTTCATATTCAACCTAACTAACCTACCTAGTTTTTAGGCGCAATTCTATCAAACATAGTTGTTTTCATACAGGCGAGTTATAGCTAAATTCACATCATTAAAGTCACTAAACTCTTCCATGGTCAATTTTTTTGCATAAAATCAATCAAACTGAGATAAACCAATAATATCCGAAAAATAAAAATAATATCCGATGAATAATATAATTATTGCTTGCCGAGACCATATTGACTATAATCTGAGTATGAGCTTCAAAGCCAGGTTGCAGAAAGTGGAACTAAATTTAACTGAATAGTTTAGGTAAGTAGTTAAACGTGAGCGATTGAAAGGCTGAATATCATTCAGGCAGTTAATTGAACGGCCGCGTTTATTAAACTGGCTCGGCAGTTAATTAAACGGTGGATTAAGCCTTCTGATTGCGATATATCAGCCATGAAACACGTGTCATACATCCTAGCAGGGACATGAATTTGTACCGACTCCAAATAAGTTTCAAACAAAGCGCCTGAATTTGTATATTTTTGTCCTAAGAAAAGCAAATTTTTAACCCCTAATTATCCACTCACGCACAAATATGCAGCCGTCATTTGCTATGCTTCACTTGTTTATTTAGCGGTGTAGACTCCGTCTTTTTTTAAACCTTCTTGTTTGTAGCAATATGAGCATCTAACAATCATCATACTTCAACGTACTAAAGAGTTTTGAAGTGGAATTCTACGAGGATTAACTTATATGTTTTCTTTTTATTACGGTCTAGACAATCGTTTGTCAACTATCTCACCTGATGAAAAACAATGTTGTGGTCCAAAGTATAGCACGCCCGCCTAGTCGAGCATACCTATTAACTCTAGACTTGAACACAGCTGTGTTATAATTTACCAAAACACTGACGAGGGCAGACCATTTTTTTGCAATTAAGAAGCGTAACGCTTCGCTCGTGTGCATTATATTTCTAATATAAAATGGTGGCAAGTATCTTTTCATACTAAACAATACTATATTATGACGAGTCAAAATCGTTTACATGCTAAGCGCAACGTCAGCTTCCTTCTAAATAAGTAATTTTAATTTATTTTTGTCAAACGCACGTTGGCAAAGCTGCGGGGCATTCTAGTTTGACAGAAAAACAAAGTCTTTATCTTTTGTAAAATTATTCAAAAAGCCATCTCTTATCAACGCATTATTTATACAATCATTAAATTTAAGCGAAACTTTCTCTCGCAAAAGAAAAAAAAACTCCAAATGTGAGCAGCTGGCAGCAGATCGCGAAATAATTCACTTTAGTACTTGGATTGTGATTCATTCAATTGTGATTCTGACGCAGACTTCAACCAACGTGGAGGGATGACAAATGACGCTGCTGTAGTAAGCTACAGCAGCGTCATTTGTCTACTATTATATTTATTTATTTGTTTTTGTACTATTATTTATTAAGACTAAGGTCTTAATAAATAATAGTACAATTCAAAGTCATGATGTCTCCGGGTGACAAGAGAGACCAGTGATGAGTCCATTTATAGTATGGCTATACTTATAAAATAGTACCGTGACATACTGATTGGCTGACAGACATCGCACAACATTAGCCTACCTATAAGATGTCAAAATTGGAAGAAATATTCCGTGAATACCCTGGGGAAATAAAAAAAGTCTCTAATCTAGGTGGGGGAGGGGGAGGAAGCCAAAGTGCAAAGTGAGAAGTGCAAAGCCGCGGAGCGCAGATATTATATCATAAATGTTTATGTTAATTTGATTATTTGTTAGGCTTTCACACCTTATCTACTCAAACGAAAATCATTAAATTTTGCACATACGTTTTCAGGGGCACAGGAAAGAACATAGGGTACATACATACATTTGATATTGATTAAGTAAAAAAATGGATGTATCGATAAAACTGATTTTATTAATTCTGTATGGGAATTGCCACTTAAATGTGTCAAAGTGACAGATTTCAACCCTATGGGTGCAATAAAGAGGGTGACGGGTGACAAAGTTTGTAAGCGGGCAAAGCTGTGGGGGTACAGCTAGTATTATATTAGCGAAAGTAACTGACTGTTACGTTACTTTTCATGGCTAAACGGCTTACCCGATCTTGACGAAATTTAGTATGGATCTCCATTTTGAACCCCGAGAAAGGACATATAATAATTTTAACACAATTATCTATAGTGTGCGTGGATGAAGTCGGAGGCAACATCTAATCTATATCTATCTATATCAATAATCTAACCGGTCTACTGGGGATCTTCTCGCGTATGCCACTCACGTACTGAGCGAAGCCATAGAGATGCATGGTGAGGCGCTTGCCGTCTCCCTTGTCATATCGAAGGCATTTGATCGGGTCTGGCACGATGGCCTTTTAAACAAGCTGCCCTCATATGGTTTACCTGTTGGCTTATGCAATTGGATAGTTGATTTCTTGAGAGAACGATCTATTCGAGTAGTCTTAGAGGGCTGCTCGTCTGATCAAAAGGCTATCAATGCCGGTGTACCTCAGGGATCGGTTCTCTCGGATACACTGTTTTTACTGCACATTAATGACCTTCTGAAGCCCGGTACCTTTGGATATGCTGATGACAGTACTGTAGTTGAGAGATACACTTCCAATGCTCAAGCCAGCAGTGACGCTGTCCAGTGTCAGAGAGAGGCTATGGTAGACCGTTTAAATTTAGCCTTAGAAGCCGTGTCTGATTGGGGCGATGCTAACCTGGTTAAGTTTAATGCTACTAAAACGCAGGCGTGTTTGTTTTCTGCTAAAAAGAGTCCTCTAAACCAATCTCCGTCTTTCCAAAGTTTAATAATACCAATAGGCGACCATTTGGAGCTTTTGGGTGTCGAACTAACATCAAACCTGAATTTTGGGTCTTATATTGAATCCAAAGCCAAGGTAGCTGCAAAAAAACTTGGTATTTTGTCTAAGGTTAGGCGGTACTTCACACCGGGATAGCTTTTGAATCTTTATCAAGCACAGGTCCGATCTTGTATGGAGTACTGCTGCCACCTCTAGGACGGTTCTGCCAAGTATCAGGTCGAGTCTTTGGATTGAATTGAGAGACGTGCTATCAGGCTCATTGGGGATGACACTCTGGTAAAGAGTAAGCATCAAAGTCTGGCGCATCGACGTGAGCTAGCAAGCCTGGCGGTATTCTACAGATTGCAAAGGGAGAGAGAGAGAGAGAGAGTGAGAGAAATACACAAGAGAGGAGGAGAGAGGAGAGTGAGAGGACACTCTCCATAGGGAGAGTGTGCACAAGAACTGCACAACCTGATTTCCCCATCACCTTTCCATCACCGTACGACTAGACGATCAGCAAAGCGCCACCCTTTCATGGTTGAAATACCTCGCACAAGAACGAAGCGTTACGCTTCTTCATTTATTATAAGAACTGCAAAGGAGTGGAATGCCCTGCCCTCGTCAGTGTTTCCGGTAAATTATAACCCCGGTGTGTTCAAGTCAAGAGTGAATAGGTATCTACTAGGCAAGCGTGCTACACCTTCGACCACATCATCGCTTTCCATCAGGTGAGATCGTGGTCAAACGATTGCCTAGTCCGTAATAAAAAAAAACAGCTATATTTACACATATGAATGTCCAGACTACAATATTGATGGACTTGGCTACAATATTGACAAATTCGATATACTTCTGTACAGGTTTTATTACATCTGTTCAAGACAAATTCAATTATTTTAAAGAGGCGATCACATTTTATAATTCTATGCTGTTTCTGTATTAAGACGGCCACCTACGACCTAATTTCATAAATGGCGCACCGCCGAACCAAACTTACTAGTTGATTTACTGCGAAACTTTGAGTGAATCCAGCGTTTTCAGCGTTTTGTTTATATTTGAACGCGAACTCGTTATATTGGATGGCACTTGTGACTTGTTTAATCGTATTTTTTGGAGATTATGAAACTTTGAGGTGATTCCCTTAATTGCTTGAGAGTTCTAATAAGTTCAGGCTAATTGTAATGGATTGCCTAGTTAGTTAGTTTTAGTTTTGTTCAAAAACTTGATCTTATTTGTCGTGAAATAAGTACTAATGTAGGTAAATGCTTCTGAGCAAATTAGGTTCACTGCTATTCAAATATCTTGAATTGATATTAAGTTATTAGTGTCATCAATACAATATTTTTAGTATTTCTTTCTATCATCCACAGTATATTTCTTCGCACGCGTGTTCTTTTCTTTAGGTTCAAAGTACCATAATGTGCTATTCCAGGACCAATATACCAACATTTGAACAAAATTTCTTCAGCCGTCAAAAATACTTTATCAATTGCTCGGCTTCTAACTCACCGGATTGAGATATTAATTACACCAGATTTAAATCAAACCCTAAGCTATCTAACAAAGAAAACCGCATTGCAATCGGTCCAGTAGTTTTAACGTGATGCGTTAACAAACAAACATACAGACAAACAGAAAGAAAGATACGATTAACAAAAAAATAATTATTCAATACCATTTTTAAGCACCCAAGAGCATTTTTTTCATTTGAATTCATTTAGTAGTAGTATTTTGGGTGCGATGCGCGGTCAAGATACGGACAAACAGACAGACAAAATTAAAACGTAAAACAGTTTGGCTTCGGTATCGAATATAGAGAACCATCCAAAAAATATTTTCTATTACTTAAATATTAACATAACTTTGGACCCATATCCCGCAGAAACCCTTTACTTTTTTCGGGATAAAACGTTTCCTCAATTTTAACACATCATATAACTAAAGACAGTGCCAAGTTGCATCCCCACCCAATTGCCAAGACCCATCCATTACATTCAGCGTGGTACGTGTTCTTTAAATAAGTTTCAACCCCTAAAATAATAACCCATAATTTTTTTCGATATGTAAAGTATCCTATGTCCTACCTCGTAGTATGAACTCAAATCATACCAAGTTTCTTTTGAATTCATCCAGTAGTTCCGGCGGCGTGATGCGCGGCTAAGATACAGACTGACAGACATACAGAACGAAATTAAAAAAGATACAGATTAGGCTTCGTAATCGAATATAGAGTAACTTCCAAAAAAAAAAAACACTATATCTATAATGTACAGAATTTGGACCCATAGCCCACAGGAACCCTTTATTTTTTCGGGACAAAATGTATCCATAATTTTCACCTATCTGATAAACTATGTCTGTGCCAAGTTGCATCAACATCCATCCAATAGTTTCAGCGTGATAAGTGTTCTTTTAAATAAGTTTCAACCCCTATCCTGCAAGAACCCATTAATTTTTCGGGATGAAAAGTATCAAATGTCCTACCTCGAAGTGTGAACTCAAATCATACCAAATTTTATTTGAATTCATCAAGTATTTTCGGGGTGGTGCGCTGCCAAGGTACAGACAGACAGATGGACAGACAGACACACAGACAAAAATAAAAAAAAAACAGTGTTGGGTTTAGTATTGGATATAGAACAGCATCCAAAAAAAATACATAATATCTTCAATTTACAGAATTTTGGACCTTATCCCGAAGGAACACTTTATTTTTCGGGATAAAAAGTATCCTCAATTTTTATTTATTATATAAACTATGCCTGTGCCAAGTTTCAACAAAATCCGTCAAGTAGTTTCAGGGTGATACGTGTTCTTTTAAATAACTTTCAACGCCTATCCTTTAATTTTTTGGGATGAAAAGTATCCTTTGTCCTACCTCGAGGTATGAACTCAAATCATACCAAATTTCAATTGAATTCATTGAGTATTTTCGGCGTAATGCACTTCCAAGGTACAGACAGACAGACGGACAGACAGACAGAAATACAAAAATTCAAAAAATACAGTTTTGGCTTTAGTATTGAATATAGAAAGGCCCCAAAAAAATTTAGAAAATATCTTTAATTTACAGAATTTGGGACATTATCGCGCAGGAACTCTTTATTTTTTCGGGATAAAAAGTATTCTCAATTTTAACCCATCATATAAAATATGACTGTGCTAAGTTGCATCAAAATCTGTCCAGTAGTTTCACAGTGCTAAGTGTTTTTTGAAATAACTTTCAAGCCCAATCCTGCGGGAACCCTTTCATTTTTCGGGATGAAAAGTAGCCTATGTCCTACCTCGCAGTATGAACTCAAATCATACCAAGTTTCATTTAAATTCATTAAGTAGTTTCGGCGTGATGCTTAGCCAAGATACAGACAAACAGACAGACAGACAGACAGACAGATAGATAGACAGACAGACAGACAGACAGACAGACAGACAAAAATGAAAAAAATACAGTTTTGGCTTCAGTATAAAATCTAGAGTAAGGTCCAAAAAAAATTTCTAAATATCTTCAATGTACAGAATTAGACCCGTTACAGTTTTATTATAAGTATATATAGATTTTGTTAAAAGTGGGTTGAGTACTGGCAATCGATCGAGAAGACGGACATTATCTGTGGGCCGGAACTGACAAGAGAAGCCTCTAAAAAAACAGAATATCGATTGGAAAAGATATATCGTCAATCAATTGCCAGGGAAGTATATTTAAGAGGATAGAGAGTGGAGATATCTGTAAATATTGGTAAATATAACAGTATTCAAGTAAGTACATCCTGTCGTTTCCTTTTTATCTATAACGCTTCGGCATAAACCGTGCCCAGAAACAGCTTCACTGTAATACTAAATCGAACCATAATATGACTCGTAATAGCTAATTACTGAGGGTTTAAGACTGATCTTACATTAGTTACTTGAATAATGTTGGAACTGTCAAACCCCAAGTCAGCTATACATAGAGACTTTCATTGTTCTGAACAAGATCATAATTATGTCAACTTATTCATACTTAAAGGGCTGATCTGAAAGCACTTTATCAATTTCTGCTCTTCTTAATTCCAACAATGCAAAACTTTTATTGTGTTCCGTGAAAATTAGTATATCTGCACAAAATGTCTCAATCTGAAGTTTCGGATAACGATCCATTTACAAAATATATTTTTTATTTAGTTTTTTCTTATTTACCTTTTTAGGCGGTGACCTGGGCGGTTCTGGAGTATTTGCAGTAGTGTCAAGTGATTTTTGTTTGACGGGGCGGCTATGAGTGTCCAAGTACTAAACCAGCAGTCAAAGAATATCCAACAGCGCAGGGAAGTGAGACAGGGATGTTAAGAGTATATCTCCAAAACTGTTTACTAAAACCTTGGAAAATATGTTTAAAACGATAGATTGTATAGGAATGGGCATTAATATCAATAGCAAGAACATCTCACACTTATGATTTTGGCGGGTCCTAATAGCGGAGTCACTTCAAGACTTGCAAAGTATGCTAACCATCCTAGTTGATGCTTTTCGACACATCGGTCTTGGAATGAACATAGATAAGACCAAGATCATGTTTATCGATCTTATTAACCCGGATCCGATTGCAGTTAGTGGTGTACCTCTTGGAGTTGTCGAACAAGAAGTTTACCTTGAGCAAATATTGCAATTAGGGAGGAACAACTTTGAGAAGGAAGCTAACAGAAGAATTCAGCTGGGTTGAGCAGCATTCGGCAAGCTTCGTCAAGTCTTCTCGTCGTTCATACCACAGTGCCTAAAGACAATAGTCTTCAATCAGTGCGTCCTACCAGTCATGACCTACGGAGCTAAAACTGGACACTCACGGTCAGACAAGTCCACAAATTTAAGGTAGCTCAGCGAGCTATGAAGACTTTCGTCTTTAGGCACTATAGTATAGACGACCAAAAGATCTGACATAGTTTACCAAAATGCTGCCCATCTCAGCTCAGTCCTCCTATCGGTTTTCCATTCGTAATTGTTCACATACTCCTGAACAACTTCAAGGGGGACACCATTAACGACGATTGGTCTCGGAGTAATAAGATCGTTAAACCAAATTTCAACTAAATTGGTCCAGTAAAATTGGAGCAAATCGTCTGTGACAGACGGACAGACGGACAGATAGAAAGACAGATACACGAGTGATCCTATAAATGTTTATGTTGTTTATGTATGTGTTTTTTTCTGCATTTCTGTACATAGATTATTCTAAACAGCTCAAAGCTTCAGTCAATTGAACTCCACTGAACTGGATCCCACAGCTGCTGCTTACTAACTGGTCAATCTGCGTTGTTTCTGCATCGATGCACACCCGAATCATCGGGCTTTGTTACTTTATCCCTGTCTTTGTGTTCTTTACGAATATAGAACAGATTAAAGTCTGTAAACCTTTTTCGTCTCTGGTGTGTACTTGGGTGACGAAAGCCAATAGGTAAAGTTAACGATAGATGCATTGGCTAGAGAATAAAAAATGCCTCTTCGGTCTAGCTCTGTATTTACCTCTTTTGCATCATAAAACACGTAAAAATCTTAATATATGTCACTGGTTTATTGTAAGAACGGATACATTACAATCTGACCGATTCTAATTGGTTTTAATACAAACAGTCAAAAAACGAACATGCACAATCTAATATTACCGACCAATCAGTGCTCAGTAGTAAAATTTATCCGATTTCTGAGTTTCTATCGCCATAGTCAAATTGTGAACCTGTCCTTGATTGGTCAGACTCTTATTTATCACCATAGATCGTTCGACTTGCGAAATATTGCTGGCAGGAACTGGATGAGGAGAGCCGAAGATCGGGCTCAGTGGCGTTCACTAGGAGAGGCCTCCATCCAGTAGAGGGCGATCATAGGCTGATGATGATTGGTCGGTAATATTCGATCCCCGTCCGGTGACGCTGTCCGTCCAGTGACGCTGTCCGTCCGGTGACGCTGTCCGTCCGGTGACGCTGTCCGTCCGGTGACGCTGTCCGTCCGGTGACGCTGTAGAGGTCAGTTATAGACCAACAGCACATATCCTTTCTAAAAAAAAAAAAAAAAAAAAAAAAAAATATTCGATCTCGCATGTCCGTTGTCATTTTTCGTTTGTTTACAATCTAACCAATTAGGATCGACATTTATCTATTCTGATATTTTTATCACTTCGTGATAATTGCCCTGGAAATTGCAACTGTGACTACGTACTAGAAGAGCCACTGTACTTCTTCATGCTGTCGCATTCAATTGCAGCGGTATAACCTCATCACCGTCGCTCGCTAGACGTTCGCTGATTGATTACTTACTTGTTGCGTTGAATTGAAAAAAAACAGTGTGTACGATCCTGCAATATTGTACAAATAGTAATTAAAATATTAATCACATCCACTATTTACTTTCACCAGCCCACGGTTTTTATCACCGCGTGTAGCGCGTGACGTTAGTTTGTCGTGTCGCCTCTAACACAACAAGCTACTCTAACACAGTAACTTTCTTGCTTCTCGTCTGAGGCCTCTGGTATTAAAGTATGTCAGGCCGTCCGAGGGCCTCTGACATGGCTTAACGACTGCTATTAATCAATAACAGCACGGGAATTACAGAGGAGCGATATAAATTCGCACATGACTTACAAAAGACGTTGATGCGAAGTCGAAGACCGACTCGGTATCGTTGGATTCTAACTCGCACTAGTAGCTGTACAGATAGGCTACCATCTCTCACATTATAAAAGTATCATGGGCTTTTTTATCGATCATTCGCATCTTCTTTAAGTAAAAAAGCCATCACGCGTTTATAAGCCTGTCAGCCTTCTAAACCAGTGATGGCTGGGCAATTATTCTTGGGACAGCTTAATTGAAACAACGAAATTGAGAAAATCGCTTCTTTTCCCACTTCGCCACACATACCCAATCTCGTTCAGCCATGTCACAGTTCAGCTATTCTCAGCACGGGCCAGCAATCTGTTCAGTTTAAATAAGGAGCAGTGCAAATGTCCCCTCGGGACGGGCTGCACAATATGCAATATAGCTAGCAGTCGGGGCAAATTGAGCGGCAACTTGGGTCACTACAAAGGAGCCAATAGAACAGAATAAATAATAGTACAACCAATAGTACGGCTATGGCCATATAATACGTTTTATCAATACAAAGTCGCTTCCCGCCGTCTGTCCATCTGTAACACTTAATCTTTAAAACTACGTAGCGGATTTTAATATTGATTTTATTGAGGTTTTCATCAACAGATACAAGATACGTATAGTTTGATATTGCTTTGTGATCACATGTTGAAATATGACTGTAAATGTTCAAAATGTCGGAAGAAATCAATACATATTGATAAGACAAAGACGCTTCCCGCCGTCTGTACCCTTAGATCTCTTAAACTACGAAACGGATTTTAAAGTGGTTTTCACTATCAGTTAGTTTTTTTTTCATGGAAGGTATATATATATATATATATATATATATATATATATATCGGGGATTCGGTCTATTCGGGGATCTAAATGGGATCTCATTGCGACTTAAAATCTGGAAGTGGATATACGTAATAGAACTAAAGTTACCAATAGTGCTCTCACTAAAATAAGCACAAATTAAAAAAAAAAAATACCCCCGACCCCCTACCCCATTATAGCTAAGAAGCATTTCGATCACGTCAGTCTTGAAACATAAAAATCGCATCAAAATCGGTCCATCCGTTTGGGAGCTATGATCCTAACCACCATGCCCCCTCCCCCAATTATAGCTAAGAACCATATCGTTTACCCCAGCTTTCAAACATAAAAAACCGCAGTTAATCGGTCCATTCGTTTGGAAGCTACGATTCTCACCCCCCCCCCTTTCTCGCCTCCCCCCCCCCCCCTCTTCCCTCCCTGCCCCATATAGCTAAGAACCATCTCGATCACATCAGCTTACAAACGGAAAAACCGCATCAAAATCAGTGCATTCGTTTGGAAGCTACGATGCTACAGACAGACACACCCTAAACTTCCTAAACGACACCGTCTCTTTGTTCAGGGGTTAAAAATAAATCTATTACGTGGGTAATCTGCAAAGTATTCTGACTGCGCACACGTCTGACGCAGCTAGAATGCTTTATCGGTCGGTACTCAACCTATTTAGGAACAATTACATTGTTGTGTTGTATTCTGAGTGAACACTATGGGCATAATACCCTCCCACACCATTAGATAAAAGTGAAACGTTGTCCATTTGTTTGTTTAAGGAGTTTTAACGCGATAAAGGCTGGACGGATTTTGATGAAACTTTGTAAATCGGTACTGTACAATAAAGAGACCAACATAGAATACTTTTTATCACTCATAATGACGATTGCTCGCTGTAAGGAACGGTTGCCATGCAAACGAAATAATAAAAATTCTGTCAAAAAAGTATCAAGAGCGTTGGTGCTATAAGTACTTTTGCATTGGTTTTTAATATCCTAGAAGAACATGGTATGCTTTTTTCTCAAGAAACAGTAGTCCGCGCGAACGAAGTCGCGGGCGTAAGGTAGTTTGTAATAAATCCTAATGCTATGGGACTGATATATTCGTTATCCAAGTCCCTAATGCAAATTAGATAAAAAAAAGTCAACACCGTTACGAGTTTCATTGTTTTCAACAATATTGTGCGGTATCGCACGCAAACCGTGCTCAAAGACCCATTAATAAAAAAAAAAATTTTACATAAAAAATTCATAGCAGACCTTGTCTTGATGACTACTAGTACTCTTACATTTGCTTTTGTTAACACATCAAAAATCTTATCGATGAACAAGTGATAATTTCTCATAATATGTTACCTAACCTTGGTATTATTACCCTACCTTGGTTATTACCCTACCTTGGTATGTAGTATGAGTATTTAATTTCTTTTGAATAGATAACATCAATGGCTTAAGTTCGGCAGAGTAAATTAATTTTGATTGATTACTTCATAGAGAACATTTCAAAATTATCATATCGGTGATTTGTCCCACTAATATTACACCTACATAATAGGTACAATTAAAATAAGCCAACTAGCTATTAGGAACAACAAAACAACAATTTAGAAACTCCACCAATTAAACTACAAATTGGTCCAATACTTAATTACTTGTATTAAAAGCAGCCATATTGTAAACGTGACCGATGTATCAAATAGATTGTTGCAGATAGTGCTGCCCATATGTATGTTTGTTTCTTAATCGATATATTGTTCTTACATCGATATAAAATGCGATAACGGAATACAAAATTAGCCAACGAGCATGCATAATTTATTTATACGAGCAGGCATTTAATTATGCAAATATGTCCGCTGCGTTCATTATTTACCTTCAGTAAAACTCCTTTATAATTTGATCTACACTCATATCGTAAAATCCTGATTATGAATTCGAAAATGGTTGCATAATGGCATACTTTATGCACGCACGTTTCTATTAAGAAAAAATATGTATATGAGCACTAGTCCAAAATAATGCTATTTTTTGTGACAGTTTAAAACCCTTATTATCTATGGCAGCGCGTGCTATAGCGCATGCGTGCACAATCACGGTACACTGCTGGATTTCGGTGCCATAATTTACTTTACATTATTAATGTTATTATTTATGTTTTTGTTGGTCAAAAATATTATTCTGAGAAAAAAAATAAAGCAGTGATATTGCGGAGGATTTGACTCCACCTGACATGGAAATAGCAACGAAAATTACGAACGATTTTTTTTACCAGCAAAATCAAGAATCTTTATTCGTTTTGTAGTTTTGTCTTTGGTGTTTTTTTAAAAGTAAGTTATTTTTAATTAAAAAAAACAAAGATGAAACTACAAAACGTATAAATATGATACTAGGTATAGAAAAACTTGCCTTCAGGTCGCTTTTTAAACTTACACTCGTTTTTTAATAAATCCTGTTATGCAACCGTTTCATAAACTACTATTAGAGTTTACCCAGCAAAATCTTTTATTTTGAAGATTTTTATTACAACAATTTGATATTTTTTACAATTAGATTTATTACAACTGAAAAGCAAGAACAGTTTGAAAATTCAAAAGTTTTAATACGTAACGGAAATTTCTCTTTCAGAATACGACTTCGCTACACTTCATACAAATTTAACTTGTGGAATAAGTTCTTAAAACTGTTAAAGTTCTAACTCGATTACGAAGTTATAAAGGAAATTATTCACAATATTCTTAACTTCGAGTGCAAATTATAATTATTCAAAATTGAAGTACGCCGTCTGTACTTCAATGTATTATTTTCTTTGTGAACAGTTGCTAGGTTCCGTTACCTTACAAAAGCTAATTAAACTGGTTTGCAAATATTAACAAATTAATTACGAGTTCGAAACTCGATTCATCGATTATGTATCAATATTTTGCCAGCATTACGGGCGGAGTTATCGATAACTTTCTCAGCCTCGAGCCGCAGAGAAACAAACAAACAGTAGGACTGTTTGAAAAACGCGGCTCTCTGTAGGTTCTCAAATTTTTGTCTTGCTCGTCCAAGTGCAGGTTTAGCGGGAGAGGTGATACGGCTCGAGATTATAATATTTTAGATAGATTGAATGATTTTTAATGTCAAAAATGGTTGGTAAGCAAAAAACTAGATCCACTTAAAATCTATGTTACAATAATATTTTATTGCGGATTTACACGTCTCCAGCATTTATTAAAATGAAGTTTGACATTTTTAGTTCCGGCACATAGTAAATAATTGTAATTCCGGCAATTTAGTTCTAACATTTTAGTGAATGTTTATACGTTACTAGCAAGCTACAGCAGAAAAAAAAACTCCATCGTGTTTCTTGCCAGTTTTTCTAGTATATAGTTGTTGTACAAATCCGGTGGTAGAGTCAGATGATGATTTTGATGATAAACAGACTAGCCCCTACTGTTACTTCCAACCGCACCAAGAGTTGGTACTTACATCGCATGTCTTTACTGCAGGATAAACCTAGTTAGTAACTATAGGTGGTGCGGGTGTGTGACGTCACAGGACTAAACTTTGTTCCCTGAGTCATCTTACTAACGGATATTGAACGGGCACGAAAATGTTGAGTTAGTATGCGGATTAGGATAAGCTTGCGTGAAAATGTGTACTTGATCAGCTATTTTTTGGGAGCCGGGTTGTGTCCATTTTGCTAACAAACGCTTTCGCCAACGGGCACATGTAAAGCTAAACGTTTTTTCGAGTTGATACACTTTGAACAGAATTTTGTATTACATTACCTTTACTGTTATTTGATGGAAGTGTAATTTAAACGGGATTTTAATAGTTACCCGTCGCGCGTCTTGTGTACAACTTTCAATTATTGTTTCATTCATTTAACAATCTTATGATGGTTTAAAGTAGAAGAAACGGCAAACAGAATGAAATTTTAGAGTTGAGAATAATATACGATAGATAGATAGATAACTCTTTATTGCACAAGAAATGAAACTGATGATACAATAATCAAGTTTTAACATAGAACAATCGGCGGCCTTATCACTAAGCAGCGATCTCTTTCAGGCAACCGTAGGCTGAATAGAGACACATAGGCTGTTACAAAGGATAGTATTGTGCAGAATTATAAAAATATACTTACATATATAATTAATAATACAAATTACATAAATATTTATTACCATATAATAATACACCTACTGTTAACATAAAATTATTATAAATATTATATTACATTCAACAGATTAACAACTTGACAAGTACAGATTCTTGACACGCTCTTTAAAAATGTGCAGTGATGTAGCTTTCCTAATAGAGACTGGTAAAGAATTCCAATGCCGGACTGCTTGTGTTGTAAATGACTTACTATAAAAAGAACTCACGTGTGCGGGAATTTTCAGTTGGAGATTTTCTGATGACATCAGATAATGGGTATTAGAGTAATGAAGAAATTCAAAACGTTCCTTAAGATAACGCGGGGAATTAGGATTAAATAAAATACTGTAGAGAACTGAGAGAATATACGATATGATAGGTGTAAATGTTACTGGTACCATTAAAGAGCTGAGTACTGTGTAAATAGACAAAACCATTTCTTCTCTTCCAAAGCCTTAGCTGAACTATATTCTACTGAGATTATTTGACTCCGAAACGGAGTGGAACTACACAAACAAATAAATACTTCCTATACTTTGTTATGTGAGTAACTAAGTTTTAATAAAAGCAGCGAATCCATCACTGTAAGTTTTCATTTAGCCGTATTACGTGTAATGGATTATGGAGTTTGTGTAACGTAGGTTATTTAAGTCCTAAATGCTTTTAACGTAAGTCGGTGTTTTATTAAATAAACGGAAACCAATAACACTGGTTCATAAGTCACGTATGACGTGGATGTTTTTGTCATCGGGAAAAACCTATTACGACGTTGTATATAATATTTCTCCATGCCATGGGTGCCTAACCAGGAGACGTCGTTGATGCAGTCCCCGAAATTGGTGGCGTGATGACCTCGATGCCTCCCAGGAGGGACGGTTTCAGTTTGCTGGGAACGAGATGTCTGAGAAGGCAGAAAAGGTGAAAGTGGCTGTATTCAAGGGAACCGATTGCAGTTGCTCTGCGCAAAAGTTGACAGATAACAAAAAGTTAACAAAAGAGTGGTCTCATCCACACCTTTTGTTATCCAACTACTTTTGCTTACCGGTTGTTGCACTAGATAACAAAAGGTGCGAATGGATATTATGGACTGACTGGAACTTAATATTTTTAAATTATCGATGTTTTTTCTCTGTATGCTAGTATAGTGAGACCTATGTTTGTGTGCGTGCGTTATATTGATCAAAAATTAAGGTTACACCAAAATTTCGTTTACTGTAAATTGTTGTTTAAATCAGAACAGCGTAAGTGTATTTTAGGAAACTCTTAATTCCATATTTTTTATTCTATTTGGGTTACTGTCAAATGAAGTAAGTACAGTCAGGTTAAAAATAAATAAGGCAACAGCGATTTTATAAAAAAATATAGATAAATAGATCATCAGCAAACTCTCGTTCAATCTAAATTGTCTTATGGTTAAATGAGAACAGTTCACTTATGATCTGTTTTTTGTTTTATAAAATTGCTGTTGCCTTATTTATTTTTTATCCTGGAGTAAAATACTTCATCAGAAAGTAACCCATATAGGATATAAAACATGGAATTATATAAAAGCTCCCCAAAATACACTTATTGTAGTGTAGGTATGGCAAGGAAAAAGTTTCCCAGATACCACTTTTGATTAGGTATAATACGAGGTTCCTCAAATGGGATGCAGCCTGTATCTTATATTATTACCAATTAACTTTTGATAATGCGAAAGTATACACTTTGCGAGAATTAGATAATTTAATTCCATAAACATAATTTAGATTCTGCATTTGTAAGGCCCTGTCCGCACCGCGATATTTCACCGCGCGATTTTTTTTCCGCAATACACATTGAATCATACGGGAGTAGCCGCACTGGCGATTAAAAATTCACGCGGGAAAAAAAATCTGTAATTTGATGCAAATTGAACGCGATGCAGTGCGGATTTAATTCCGCGCGAATTTTTTGTACAGTATAAAGTAGTATGGCTATAATATGGCCGCACTGCGAAATTAAATTCACGCGTTTCGCTTCTTCTCCCGCCCGATCGGGGGCCGCACATGAGTTACCAGATAATGACGACATTGATATAGCCAAAAGCTTCTTGATGCTTTATGTAGAAAAATCTATTCATAGGTCTCAAGACATCTTTTGATAGGTCTGTCACGCTGCCACCGCCGTAGTATCAGTTAAATAAAACTAACTAAAAAGCTAAAAAAATACGCCTGCCCTACCAAAAATGAACTTATGAATTATATACTGTTGGAATGTGCTCATTAAGGCCTTCAATTTAATACATATATTGTAAAATTAGACATTAGTATATTTTGCATTTGAAAAAATGGTGCCATACTGCCGCCACATTGTATTTTTTCAAAAAATATATAGCCTTTGTTACTCGGGAGGATGTAAGGATTCTTACCCATACGTTTAAATCTGTTCAGGCATTTCAGTTATGGTGGAATAAAGAAACTCACATATATAAAAATATACATACAAACATACATACAAAAATACATACAAAAATACATACAAACATAAATACAAAAATATATACAATCATACATACAAACATAATACAAACATACATACAAACAAACATACATGAATCCTAAAAACATTACACTCCTTTTTTTGGGTAGACATGAACTAAGTAAAATTTAAAAAAAAAAAATTAAACAGAAGGCTTTTACGACTTTTTCTTCAATGAATGTCACTTTTATATATTATTTTTAATATATTTTTATTATTATTTTTAATATATTTTTATTATTATTTTTCCTTTTTTTTATTGTTTTGTCATCGGTTTGTGAGCTACCCTGAAAGTTTCAGTAGACGTCCGTCTCAGCCGGGAACTGCATCAAACTGACAAAAATCGTGCGGAATTTTATTCGCAGTGCGTATACATTTAATGCCGATTACGGAATAAAATACGCGCGAATTAAAATCGCGCGGTGAAATATCGCGATGCGGACAGGGCCTTACGTGATTAAACCAAACACGCCTCTAGATTCCTATCTTCAAAACAAAATACGGGCACAAGGAAAGCTTCATAAGCGCTAAGCAGGTGCGTTTAAAACTACTATAAACTTCACTTTCATCTTTCCGCCAAGAAAATAATGTTCAGTAAACTTCCTCAAAGCGAGGTTTAAAACTGAGAAAACAACACCGTTTTACTGGAGGGTAAGATAGAGTCTCGGGGTCCATGAAGCTTTGGACTCGTTTATTTTTTTAATTTAGCCTGCAGGAATATCCAGCGCTGTGCCTACGAGGAAAACAGACGCTAGGAAAAACTCTGTTAATTTTATAGGACTGAAGGATAAATTTGCGAGAAAAAGTAGTTACGTTATACAATAATTATAGTGATGTAACTGTATAATTACAATACAGTGAAAATTATACATTATAAAGTTTCACGTAGAGAATTTTCATTTGGGGACCGAATCTCACGTCTGTGGGAAGTGTGTAACCCTTGACTAAAAAGGCTGAAGAGAGGCGTCGTCGAAACCACGGTTCCTCAGGGTATATAAATAGATCTATGTGATTCTTAAAACGTTCGGTGCACCCCGGGGGGCTAGTTTAGTATTTCGTCCCACGGCCCTATCGTGCCAATGGGAACAAACACTGAAAATGAAAAGCACGTAGTTTGCTGACAAACACGCGATAATTGTGATTTGTACGTTTGGTTACGTACTGTATTGTATAAAATTTGACTAAACATTTGTTAATTTTATATTAATATTACATAACTGTCCTACTTTAGAAATTAAGTGTTACTTAGTTAGGTTCCAAACTTAGGGTTTTCCCCCTTTGGACCAATGTGCGACGCCATAGTACTCTAGCTGGTTAATCCTCTCACAACGATGTTTCGACAAAAACTGCCCAGTCCAGGGCAAAATGGTGAAAAATTGTCATGGACTAAAAACTTCCAGAGTGGCGTTTTAGTAAACCAATCCCTATGATTCAAGAAGCAGAATGTCATCGCATTCTATGGGCTGATCAAATAATAATGTTATTTTTACCCAACAACCCGTCTTAAGGCACAATATTTAAAACATCGTCACGAGAGAAATACAAAGTACAGTTTGCACTATCCACTTTGGCTGACGCTCGTGACTGCCAAAGGCATGCTGCCAAGTCACTTGTGTTCTAACCCAATACTTAGTGTAGCCTATCCATCGGGCAGAATGGGATTAAACTAGGTGTCAACCGAGCTGTCCCGCTCAACCTGCACCCAGACAAAGCGCCTCAAAGTCTGTTAGCAACTCTTTCGTATCTCGCCTCGGTCTTTCACTAAATAACCATTTAACAAATTGTCAAAAGACGAAGAGACATTGTAGAAAACAACGAACTTATCTAAATAGTTTGCAAAAAACAAAAAAATGAATGTCTAAAAGTTTGCCTCTCACACGCTATTCCGAGCGTCAATTTGAACGCTAGTACTTGGAGATGTCTCGCTGCAGGCGAGCAAGCTGGGACCAGGTAGTGTGGTCTAACTTAAACGTCTAAAGCGATAAAAAAGATAATCAAAAATTTTAGTCAAGTTTATTAATAACAGCAGCTGGAAAAGACCTTGCCAAGCGTGGAGAATGTTGACAAATGAAGGCTTACCCTTTTAGGGAGGAATAGTCATTCGTTTAAATTTTATCAGGAGTAAATCCAAAGCGTAAAATAAAGATTGTTCTCATTTGAACCCATATTGAACCTGTATTTCGTTCTTAAAATCAATAATAATGCCATTCGTATAGTATTTATATTAAGATATTATATGTAGCACTATTCCTTGTATATTTCAAGAGAATAGTACATTTAGGAGTCATTTACAATTTATAACTCTCCAAGGCGTAGCAGATGTCTCGCATAGTAATTGAAAGTAGTAAAAAAATACGTTCTTGTATTTTATGTTATTACCAGTTCGTAAAAAATCAGGTCACAGTAAAGCTCTAATAAAACGTTTTATCTCCGCTTTTGCTCTAAGGGGGTGCTCTACGGCTGTGGTGCGATTAAAGAGAATCTAATGAAAAACGAACGAGTCTTTTTGTGTAGGTTGCCTTTTTGAATTAATGTTCCATGGTATAACATTATTTATAATTTATATTTAGGCTAATCTAAGGAAGCTCCGATATAACTACAATCATTGTATGCGAATTGGCTTCTAAAACTGGAGGTTCTCAAGTAGTAAATTAATCAATGGAAACTTTAACGCTGCTTTCAGTTTCTTTTAGCATACAAAATATAGATAAAAACTGGCAGAATCAACGCGAGATTAAAAAAAAAAACAGTTGCTAATACGCATATACTGAGTTTTCCGTGGCCAGCCTAAGCTACCCATCTATAAAAACCGCATTGCAATCAGTCAAGTAGTTTCTAACTATTATGCCATCAATGTTGGTCTAACTTGGTCAGCTATATATCATAAACTAATTAATTCTAGATATCCTTGATCATTTTGTTGGTAAATTCGTATTCACCAATATTTTTTTCCAAATATTTTGTAGGTTAGTTTTACTTGAGTTGCATGTATGATTCCTCGTGGTCACACTAGTGTGACAAAACGGTATGACCACGAGTCCGCCGCCGTATGCTGTGGTCACTATAGAGTTGTATATTCCGTAAACTATACCGAAAAGTATAAATTGCCAATGAAACCTTAATATATTAAAAGACTTATCCAACGAGATCCCATTCCATAGGTTAAAATAAATATTAAGAGAGCCACTCAAAAAAAAATGGCTGTGACATACAGACGGATGGACAGACGGACATGACAAATTACAAGGGTTCTTGTTTGACTACGGAACCCTAAAAAACTATTTCAAATGCTAGGCTTTTCAATACTTAGTACTTACTAATTTATCATATAATAACTTTCAACCCCTATCCTGCGGGAACCCTTAATTTTTTTGGAATGAAAGTATTCTATGTCCTACCTCTTAGTACGAACTCAAATTATACCAAGTTTCATTTGAATTCTTCAAGTAGTTTCGGCGTGATGCGAGACCAAAATACAGACAGACAAACAGAAAGACAAAAATGATAATATCTAATAATAATGATATAATATGAGAATATATTTAAATCTGAATTTAGGAAAATCTAATCATTTTATAATGTCCTGTAAATTAAAACAAGGTTTCAAAAATACTTTTCTTAGTAAATTACAAAACTAATTACGCCTAGCTTTTCTAAAAAAAACGTCTCAGTTGTTGCCATGAACTTTACAAAAATACTATTAAATCACAGTAACATAGCATTATCAATTAGAACATGAAAATGTGTTAAAATGCTTAATAAAATAATCTAAATGGTGATTGCTACACCAGTTGTGCTTCTCCCAAGCTGCACTCCGCTAAGTTTGATCTTCAACAACATTTATTAGAACACATTCTGAGTGCACGTTACTGTGTGGCTTCAGAAGGCCCATTTAGCAAGTTATCTCTAGAGGCAGGAACTGCCCAGGAGCCGACTGACTTTACGCTGCAGACACCCGGCGGTATGGCTTAAATTACAAGCGATTATTTGAGCTACTAATTTATTGTAGCAGTATAAAAGCTAATCTAATTATGTGAGTATGTAAAATAAAAGTAAAATGCCAGAGAGTGTAAATTATTTTAGCTACAATGGTTTCAAAATTCAGGAAGTAATGATAAGTGGAGGTCCCGAGGCAGATCACCCTAGTGGCATCCAAATAACTCCCATGTCTGCTCCGCAATATTTTATATTATCGGAGTTATACAGATTTCGACACAAATTTAGAAATGTTGACCAAACTAACACTACTATTCAGAGTTGTATGCACGTAGTCCAGTAGTGACCATTTTATAATCAAAATCATGTTGTAATTATTAATCAGAAAAATAAATGAATAACATAAAATTTTGTTCAAAGTAAAATATTTCCTCAAAGTTTGTAGGTCCATAAAATAAAATTTTTGGATTACAAACGTTTTCAATTTACTGTCATTAAAATACCGCTATGCTTAATTGGCCTAATCTTCTGGCAGCACAGCATACAGTGACTTCAAAGGTGGAAGGAAGGTCGACATTTTCATAGCACCGATTTTACGACGAATTTCCTAACTATAATAGTTAAGAAATTTGTCGTAAAAATGTGGTCCATCTATGCATTTTGGGTAGGATGCGATTTTATTTTATGTTCGTGAATAGAGGTCCAATATGGGTATAAAAGTAAGGTTTCTGGGTCACATTTGATCGTTATCTTAAAAATAAATTGTAAGTAGTTGTACTAACATATTTGAGTGACCATAAGTCTTACTACATTGTGAACAACTACTTTTTAATCTATACTAATATTATAAAAAATAAAGATTTGTTTTTTTTTATGTTTGAATTTTTGTATATATGTTTGTAATGGATAAACTCAAAAAATACTGAACCGATTTCAAAAATTCTTTCACCTTTAGAAAGTTACATTATCAGCAAGTAACATGATCAGTATTTTATTTTACAAAACATTAGAGTTCCCTGCGAAAGATATAATACATTATTACAATTTTGAGAGTATCGAAGATTCCTTTTCTTCCTGGTGTGCTATGAGTGCCGGTGTCCCACAGGGCGGCGTTATTTCTCCTCTCCTTTTTGCTGTTTTTATTAACACAAGGTATAAAATTATTATTGTTATATTTAGCCTGGGTCGTCCCGCTGCAGGGCAAAGGCCTTCCTCCCGCTCTTCCACATATATATATATATATATATATATATATAATATGCAATATATATATATATATATATATATATATATAATATGCAATATATATATATATATATATATAATGCAGCAACGTCCTTGGTGCTTTTTGACCATAGACGACAACTCACGAGTAATCGATATTTTTGCATATTTTTATACCTTATATATATATAATATATATATATATATATATTATATATATATATATAAGGTATAAAAATTTGCAAAAATATCGATTACTCGTGAGTTGTCGTCTATGGTCAAAAAGCACCAAGGACGTTGCTGCAAAACATGTTGAATTTCGCTTACTGGTGTATTTTTTAACAGTTACGACGGATAAATGCTAAAAGTAAGAACAATTCTACGGCGTGAGCACTACTCGTGCGAAGCCTTGGCGAGCCACGAGTAGATAATAAAGTTATGTCGATTGCCTTATGATGCATACTAAACATAATTAGGCGTTTCCATCGTTTCCTGTCTGTGACCATTTGGACTTCTATTTCGAACTTGGACGCCTTGTTCTTCATATGCTGGTCTGAACACCGCATCGAAATGTAATGATGGGATAGATGGGAAATGTGAAAGTTAATGGGATATGTGAAAGTTGTGATGATGGAATAGCTTTTTTTATTGCACTACAATAAAACAAGTGCAAAAATGGAATAGCTTCGTTATTTGTAAGCCCATTTCCATTTCATTTCAATGATTTGTTTTGAATAGCTAAAATATATTTTACAATTCGGTTTCTCTGTTCGACACCGCTGCATCTTATGTCTTGCGCCTCATTGTCCGTCACTTATCGTGCAGGCGGTTTCATTATTCACAGCAGACGTTCGACTAAACACGTTACTGCCCGTCAATGGAACTGGGAGGATAGGTGCTACTTTCTAGGTAGTTACGATGCAAGTTCTATGCTATATCGACACCCCAGCTTTGCATGGGAGGTAGGTATATACTCGTAAATGTGAAAGAAGAGGGACTTACTTTCTTATACTATTTTGCACACAGTTTACAGACTAACCTATTGCCTTAGTTCGAATTGGTTCAAGAAAAATAATATTATTTATCTGGATTCGACTAAAACGCAACCAGAAAAAAATTTTAGTAAATTGTTATTAAGTATTTGTAGGTAAAGAACTAAAAACAAGGTAAATAACTTTTTTAAGATATGCTTTTGATTTACAATACCTGCGTGGATGGTGATGATGATGACAAGGATCCTGTGTGTTGACTGACTTCCGACTTCGTCCGCGCGGACTAGTTTATCGCGAAAAAAAGCATCCTGTGTTCTTCTAGGAAATTAAAAACTAATGCAAAAGTAGAGCCGTAACGCTCTTGATGTTTTTTGTCAAATTTGTTATTTCGTTTTCATGGCAACCATTCCTTGCAGCGAGTAATCAACATTTTACCATTTTCCCGTGAAAACTTACAATTTTCTGGGATAAAGAGTATCCTATGTTTTATTCCAGGGTATAAGCTATCTCCATTCCAAATTCCATCAACATCCGTTCAGCTGTTATCGCGTTAAAACTCCCCAAACAAACAAACAACGTTTCACTTTTATATATTGGTATGGATAGATTTAAGTACCTAGGATTTATACTAAAAGCTGTACCAGATGATCAAGAAGACTCACAGGTTACGTAGGTACCTAAGTAGATACCTGCCTAAACTGTGCGGCAGTGCGGCAATAAGATTTATAGGTAGAATTTGAAATTACTATGTTGTATTGTCATGGGAACTGAATTCATGAGAGAAGTTTCATGGTACTTACATCTGTTTAAATATATAAAATAAAGTCGGATTAGTTACACCGTTTATAACTGAAGAACAGCTGGTCCGATTTTCATAATCTTTGATTTGTTTGATTCGTCTCGTCTCCGCCTCGAATAGCTGAATAATAATTAAAACACAGGAAACAATCACGAAAAAAATAACTCGAAAAATGAATTGAGGGGATTGGGGAGAGAAAAGGGCGGGGGGGGGGGGGGTAAGAAGCGGAAGGGGATAATTTGTACACATGCAAAGCCGCGGAGCGCAGCTATAATTGATAAATCCGCAAAGTGCCGAAGCAAATGAAACCGGAAACCACCTCCATTGAATATTTTCAACATCAGTGCGTCAACTTCCAACATTCAAAGCGTGCTCATTAATAAAAAGAACTCATTTCACCCATAAATTGAGGCTCTTCAAGCCTATTGGCTGTTTTCTATTCATCTTAAAATAAAGCATCCATAAAAGCTATAGGAATTTATTTTGGGCAACGACCCAAATAAATATAGGAAAACAAAAATCTTAAGTAAAACCACATTTTAAAAAACCAATAAAACAGATAGCGAGGAAGCTCGCCGCCTACTCAGACATAAAAATTAAAATTATGGAACACCGAAACAAATTACCTACAATGTTTTCTTTTACAGAAATTGTTCAAATGTCTTTGTTTAAGGCTCAAATCTCAACGAGTAGGTACAATTGGTGATGATTCTCGTTTTGTGAGTACTTTCAATTAATCTGGAGCTTTTGCCCTGGGATGGAAAAAGGTGAATCCAACAGTGGGATGACTTGGGCTAAGTTGATGATGATGATAATTATTTGGCAATAGTTGCGGACAATGAAGAAATGGACTGGGTCTATACGCGCAATATAGTTCAGATATATTGGTATCTAAGTATATTTATCTGCTATGTAGTGCCCATACTACAGGGTATCCTAGTTTGGGACTAGATTATTGGTGTGGAAATGTCTATTTATTTATTTATTTTATTTATACTCCCGTTCGACTTCTATGCATATTCAACAAAATGTTGTGTGCATTAAGATCAAAATACGTCAATTACCGATACTGACCGGGTTCATTTCATACTGCGGTATTTATGTCACCCTGTAATTACACTGTATAAGCGAAATTTTGTACAGTTTATCCCATTCTGTATGAGCGCTATACCGTATTTACCCGACTACGGCAAATCAAAAAGGATGGTTATAATTTTGATTGGTATGTATGTATGTTTGTGTTCATCTGTTCCCTCATAACTTCTAAACTACTTCTCATAATTTCACAAATTAGGTATCATTGAAAGCGTCTGCAGCATCCACTGGTTATAGGCTAGGTGACATCTCATTATAAATGAGAAACATCTCATTATATTCTCATCTGTATTATTATTATTCTCATCTTATTATCATATTCTCATCTTCTTATATTATCATTCTCATCTGAAACATCTCATTATAAATGAGATGTCACTATTGGTCTCATACAAAAGCTCAGAGTTGCGCAGCGTGCAATGGAGAGAGCTATGCTCGGTGTTTCACTACGTGATAGAATCAGAAATGAGGAAATCCGTAGAAGAAGGAAGGTTACCGACATAGCTCTCAGAGTTTGCAAGTTGAAGTGGCAATGGTCAGGCCATATAGTTCGCAGAACCGACAACCGCTGGGGAATAAAGGTTCTCGAATGGTGACCACGCACACTAAAACCCGATTATTGAAAAATCACGCTCTAAAACATATGAAGGAAGAAAATATTCTCATCTGAAATTGTTATGTACCAACTATTCAATATGTTCAAAGGATCATCATCATAAATAGATAGATAGATAACTCTTTATTGTACACCACATAGAACAAAAATACAAAAATAACTAAAACATTTATACAAAATATATGGGACAATGGGCGGTCTTATCGCTAAAAAGCGATCTCTTCCAGACAACCTTTCAAATCAATCATCATCATTATCAGCCCGCATCAGTCCACTGCTGGACATAGGCCTCTCCCAAAGCACGCCACTGACCCCGATCATCGGCTCTTCTTTTCCAACCACTGCCAGCCATCTTGCGTATGTCGTCGCTCCACCTAGCTGGAGGGCATCCTACATTACGTTTGCCGAGTCGCGTTCTCCACTCAAAGGATAGATGTGGTCATATGCCTGTTTGCCTAAACCTTACGACCACTTACTACTGTCAGAATGTATTGTTTTGTTAGGTAGGTGGCATACGACCACGGCTGTCCTTTGAACAAATTGAATAGGTTGTACATAACAATTTCAGATGAGGATATTTTCTTGTTTCATACTATTTCGAGCGTGATTTTTCAGTATTCGGGTTTTTAGCTTTGAACTTACTTTTTTTAAGGTTACTCAGATCATCCACAAAATTTCGTGCAATCTGTATTTAAACGTGAGCCCGGTAGGTTTCAAATTCAAATGACTACAGGCAACCCCTGTCCAATAAAATTTTATATTCAACAAAAAGTTGGTAAACAAATTTCCTCTCGTTTACATCGCCTACTCCCTAAGTTGAGGGTGGAATTTCCAAGACTAAAGTGTGCCAAGCAGAGAGGAAAGGCCTTGTTCTTCGTGATATTCATATTCAAACTAGGTACAAGAGGTGCGACGTTCACGAATTTTGTTTGTTTACGAGTTCCATTACGCTACTTTGTCGCTTAATTAAAATAAGGCATAAAGCTAAACAATGTTTGTTATACCATTCTTGACAGCTGCGACGACATGGCGAAGCCGAAAGCAAATTGCCCTTTAATACTTTTTAGGGATATCACCGGAAAATATGGCGCTAATTTTGTGAAATGATAAGGTTTATAATTAATGAGCTAGTTGTAGCTCGACAGAAGACAGAAGAGTGAAAACAAAGATTTGTTCAGGCTCTGATCTGTTGCATGTTGTATTTCTTATTAGCAAGAAATAAAGGATCAACTGCGACTCATACAAGTGAGCATCTCTTTTCTCCCAAGAAACATTTTCATTCTAGGCTTAGTTTATATTACACGCATTTGTTGTTTTGTTGCATGAAACAAAATAACTTTAAACCAGTAAATTTAACAATATTTTATTACAAATCGTAAATCTAAAAGGAAGTATCCAAAAATCTTTAAATAAGATGATCAAAGTTACATAATCATTACAACTTAGCAACTTGATAATTATTAAATGTTCTAATAACCAAATAGCATATAAATTCCACTTAAAATACTTGACTTTATACAACACAATAGAAGCCACACTTATTACCATTCCTAAACCTATGCCGGCTGATTCTGAATCTCAAGAACAACTGAGCTAATAATGTTAAAGAGCCAACATGCCGCCATTTTTTTGGCGGCAAATTGCTTGACTCTGATTGGCTGGTTCTCCCAGGGTTAAGGAAATAGGGGCTTCGACGAAAATACCTAGATATTTTCCAAGGTATACCAAATGTAGCATTGATGGAATTAGATGAATGATTTGACGCTCTTCAATGCAATGTGGATCCTCAGGATCACAATAAGTTGTCAATTCATTTGGTTTGACACTGTTGATAGCTGACGTATGACGTTCGCTTTAGTGAGTGGAGTATCTTTCAGGTCTTGTGCTAGCTAATCGTCACACTTACCACTATCTAGCACATCGTCACCAAGAGAGATATTGGCCAAACGCTAGATTATAAACACAAAGAAAACCTCGCATAGCCAGGTCAACCATGTTGGTGGATGTCTCATCTCCTTAACTAATCTTTTTTTAAAAGCTTTTATTTGCTTCACTTGTATGTATGTATCTAGGTACATCTGTCTGTCCTGGAATTTTGGTGCTCAAATTTCGAGCACTTCCCGTTTAGCTATCCGGCTGAAACTTTCAGGGTAGCTCACAAGTCAAAGACAATGCATTTAAAAAAATATTAGAATAATAACACTTTTTTATGTATTTATTAAACAAAATTATACATATTTATTATTATTTTATTTTGTTTTGACTGCAATCTCACTTGATAGAAAGCTAGTGGTAGTGGTGTAGCACGCATGCTAGATACCTATTCACACTAGACTAGAACACACCTGGATTAAATTATTTACCGGAAACAGATCGTGGTTCTCGTTCGTGGTTCTTGAGTTCTAGGCCATTTATCCCCGATGTCATCTATAGGGACTTCATCATTCTTGTTTCTTTCAAAGTTTTGAAGGATGTCAGAATCAGTTTAACAATTATATCAGTTTCTGTTGTAGTTTCTATAGAAGAAAAAATAAATCATAAACCCACCGGTTTACTAAAATGACGAAAGCTAAAGTGAAAAAGGTATGATATCCAATATAAAAATCGAAGTATGTTTATATTGGAAAGCTTATCTAAGAAAGTACGCCTCGATAGTACTAACTATCCGCAAGTCCTTTATTGCTCTCTCAAATGACTGACCATTATGATCCGGATATTTTAAATTCATTTTACACTGTTTCCACACAAAATTCAGCCACAAACAAGTTACCTAATAAAAAATTTACACTTTTCAACCGCCTGCTACGAGGCTTCACTTTTTCATTAATCTCTCTTTTTTCGAGTGCAGTTCACCGCAAAACAAAGAACGAACTTTTTGTGGCTTTTTAATTTCGTTACTTGTTATTAATTTTTCAAAACCGGTTGTTGGATGGGTTATCAATCTAGCGAATGCGCATATGAAACTTTAAAGGGGATTCTGTCAGGGATTAAAATTACTGAATTATTTTTATCGTCAGAATGACGATAAAAATAATACTTCGTAGTTAGTGCTCATTTTGGTATTAAATCAAAAGCGCACAGTTTTCCTATGAAAGTGTTGTATACCTATGGATGGCCGCAGCAGAAATAAATAGTCTGAATTTTACGTTTGACGTCATCCAATTAACAAATAACTGCCCAAATGTGATGTAGAACCCTACTAATCAGTACACTGGTTCACATGACAGAAAACAGGCCAACTCAGTTTTTAATGGTGCTTTTGATTTGTAAAATATTAATTATGGTAAACAATAGACATATACATTGACATAATTTTATTGATAATTTTCCGTTATAAGTCACAATACAAAAGTAAAACAAAGTTGAATTACCATCTAATAAAATAGAGCCATGTGTGATAAAAATAAAATATTATGTCACAATTATATCAATTTCATGTCCCTGAACTCTTGATAGGAGTAAAATGCCTTTTGGATGTGATGTTTTTCAATTTCGTTTTGATAACTTCTGTACTATTTGCGGTTTCAATTTTATCTCGGGTAACTTATTATAAACTTCTGGTACCGTCACGTGGATTGTCTTCGATTATTTCTTTAGATGACGTGGTACACTGGTAAGCTTATTCGCATTGCGTGTAATATTTAATGTTACCACAAAATAATGACTCGAATATTCTCCACAGAGCACTGGAAACTTTTTTCTACTAAAAATTCTAATACTTGTAAATTTCTATTGGACCGCTTGACCGAGATCTGACAAAGCAGAAGTTGATGCTGCTTCCACAACTTTACATCAACAAAAACTGTCACAAACCAGAACGTTCCATTTAAATTGTACGCTAACGCAAAATTTTGCGCTCACACAAACTGTAGTTCATCCCAACAGCCATTATCGTATAAAATATACTCCTCGTAAATAAAACCACTGTCACTGTAAACCAGATTTTACCAGATTTGCTTCACTAATTATTGCGTTGCGTTTAGCGGTTAGGTTCCCTGTTTGGCGTGTATTTAGTGTGGTGGATTTAGCGTGGTGTGCTATTTAGTGTGTTGAGTTAATTTGATTTAAATTACTTGTTGAATTCAAATGCTGTTAAGTTTATTTAGTGAACATAAGTGGATTTCGGTGTAAGGTGGTGCAATTTCAATATTATAGTAACGCATGAAGCGTGCAGCTCAAATGTACTGAAGGTAAAAAATTTGTTTCGTACAACAAAATGATAATTGTAGAGGTAGGCCTCTTACGCAAGATTCCACACGGGGAAGTACCACACCTTTTCAAATATTCAACCGTAAAGCAGTAGTGTGTAAACATTTCTGTTTGGGTTTATTTCCAGCGAAATTACCGGACAACGAGACTTAAAAACCAATGTCTCAGGATGGTGAGCGCAGTGCAGACCCTTTCAGACTCTTGAGTAGAGAGAGGTATTTAATCTCTTATATTCTCCGTTGTAAAATTGTCTGGAAGAGTTTGGTTATTTAATAGCTCAGAAAATAGGCAAGCTGAAGTGGTGCCAGCTTGCTTATTTTCCGACCCATTGGGATTGTTCACATTAGTCGTGGAACTGATAACCATTGGGTTATAACCGGATTTTGGACAGACAGTATAACCAGTTCTTGAGTGGAGACCGCGAATTGGCAAAAGTAGTTTAGTTAGACGGAGCGACAATTTGCGCAAGGCAGTCATTTGAAGAGAAGAGTCGAATATTGGGCTAAGTGGCGTACCTTGTGTCCAGCAGTGGACTAATATAGGTTGGTGATAAAGTGCAATGAAGTGTATTTGTTGTTTGCTCTACCACCTCCTACGTCAAAGTGTGGCTCAACTGTATGAGAATTTGTAAATAAATGATGAATTTTCAAAATGCATTTTGCAAGCCCTCAAATAAGAATTTACATGTTAGCATTTTCTGCGAGCAAAATTTATGCTAAACGCTGTTCTTTTGCCATGAAACAAAGTAATAACCACTTTGTAAACGCTCGAGTATGTTATTTATTTTACTTCTGATTTTCATAAGAGGAGTTTTTAAACGTGAACAGTTCAAACATCAGTAAAATTTGTTTTTATCTCTTTCTTCTTAAAATATCGGTAAAATGTATTGATCTGCAAATCTATGCGTATCCATCTATCTATATTAGTCTACGTCAGCCTACTGTTGGGTGAACTTGGGTGTAAGAGCCCTCCCTCATGTGTACGCCACTCTATCTGCTTCTGCGCTAAGCGAATTCACATTCCTTAAACACCGGAAACGGTGTAGTATTTCTAAATTACAGCAGTAAGTCCACGATATTCTTGTATATAAAACTAAATATATAATTATTTTGATTTATTTGTCGATTTCCCACACCAATTGCCTAAAAAAATTTGTTCCCATTTATGAGTAAAGTGTCCACGCGACTTGTGCGGAATTGAAAACTTATTTGCAGATTCGGTGAATTAGTCAAACCCAACGCAAACAAATCAGAAACACGTGTAAGATCTTACGCAGCGCCTTGCGGGCCCTGTGGTCTCTAAGCTAACGAAGTGGAGGATCTTGCCAACCTTTACAACTTTAACCATATTAGCCGTTTCTAACTTTCACCGCAACTTGCCTCAATCAGAACCGCCCAAAGCATTTCAAACACATTTCAGCCGAGTTTACGATATTTGACATTTGCCTAACATCCAAGCTAAAATGTACATAAACTCCAAGTGGCTACTAGTGCTCAATTAACTTCGAAACTGAAATTAATCCGTTAAATTTATTGTTTGTTCACAGCTCGTAAAGTTCAGGGCCCGTAGTTCATTGTAACAGATTGTTGGCAGCTCTCCGCAGCTCTATGAACCGGTTAATTTATAATAATTAGCTAACAAGTAAGGGTCAAGTGGTGAAAACTTGGTATTTACTTGTCATGCTCCTTAATCCTGGGGACAAAGCCCACCGGGCGTCAAATGAAATACGATATTACGTGAGCAGAAAATGTACTACGTATACCTCTTATTTTACATTTTTGTTCTTGATATTAAACATCATTTGATTTCATGGCTTTCATAGCAATTTAGTTAACTACATCCAACCTCCCAATCCCTCTCCCTATTATTAAGTTCCCACAGTTGGGATGATGTCTTCTGTGGGAGTGATACTGTATTGAAGTTACCCTTCTGTCGCTACTAAACCCAAAAATAATGAAAATATCGTCTTGCGTCCTTTTTATTACAAAGATCATATGAAAGCTACCTGTATTTTTAGTGCCGTTAAGTCTCAGACTCCAGTTTTTCTGTCTAACTCCAGTGAAATATGGCTGAAGCTGACATTGTACGAAAGTCTTGTTGGAAAAAGTCTTGTCTTTTTCCAACAAGACTTTTTCGTGTATTATCATCAACTCGTCACCAACATACTCGACTCGTACATCAAAATGAGTATCGCTTTGTAGTTGGCCTCTTTACGTAAGTCTCGTTAATTAGCCACAGAATTCGACTGAAAAGTCGGCCTTGTTGAACATTACAAAGATCCCTGAGATGCCTGACGAACAGATATATAAAATATATCAGAATTACTTATCTATATTTATAATAAAGCAGTAGGTAACACAATATCTGTAAGTACAATGAAGATAATAAAAACTAAATTGTTTCTAGGCCACTTAAAATAAGCTACTGAACAAAAATATATAATTATATTAAAAGTTTCTGTTTTTTTGATTGTTTGTTCACACATCACGTAAAAAAATCTGAACCGATTGCAATGTGGTTTGCACTGTTGGATACCTTAGAATTTGACTTTAATACTGGTATACTTGGTCTCTCAATCTAACGAATAAAAGTCGAGCAATAGATAAAAACACATTTGATGTCTGACCGAAGTTTGATGATATTGTTACTTTTGGTTTCTGGAATAGAGGTTAAAGTCAAAGTCAAAGTATTTTTATTGTAAATAGGCAAAAATAATAGCACTTTTACAATTCAAAATTAACATCTCCTTAACAAAGAGATATACATAAAACATTATAAAAAGATCAAATCAATCAAAATTTAGATAAACTAAGTATTCTTTGAGTTTGAGAAGGAAAGGATACGGCCCGTTTTGCTAGCGCTCTCTGCCTATAGTTATTAAAAGTTCATGTTCATCAATAATTTCAAGTTATTTGTGTTGAAGATTACCATCTTAATAATTGCAAATAAGCAACAGCTCTCAAGAACTTCTAGTTTTAAAAATAATGACAAGACACTTTTTTACTATTTGAAACGCATAGTTAATTGCTATAAAGGCTCTCAAAAACATATCAGACACTCCATTTGAATTGTTTTGAGAAAAACTTTTAAATTATAGAGTGTATTATTGAAAAATAACTATTTTTAGGCACAATCTTTACATAGTCCAGAGATAAGTACCTCTTGCAGTCCTCTCGTAGGTATAGGCAACTATTCCTACGAGAGGACTGCTAGAGGTGCTGCTATACCTACGAGAAGGATAATAATGGGTATACATACATATAAATCATTTTTATTTCATTTTGAAAACTAACGCTAGTGATATTCATATTAAATATAAATAAAACGGCTAAAAACTCACGAAAAAGAAGATCGGAAATACTCCGACCAGTTTCAGACTATTTTGAAGTCCTTCATCTGGGAGTGTTATGCCGACAAGCCGCGACGAGCGCTAAGAACGTCAGCAATCCCAGATGAAGGACTTCAAAATAGTCTGAAACTGGTCGGAGTATTTCCGATCTTCTTTTTCGTGAGTTTTTAGCCGTTTTATTTATTTTTAAAATCTTTTTTACTTGCTTACCTCAATCAATCTTGTGAGTTTCGTAAGTAAATGTGTTGATAGTGAGGACACATTATACCTTCGCAAACGTTGCGTGGCTATACTGCAGTTGATACACCTCATAATCAAATCAATCGTATAAATATTTATCCAATACGTGAGCAAAACTGAATCCGTTGTATCAAGCGATGGTAAAGATATATTTGTCGAAGAAATCAGTCTGGGAGAAAAACCAAGGTCGTTGGTAGTAAAATACAATAACAATATCTGAAATAAATGGTACAGTACACATGAATGCAAGCCGATGGATAACTACAAAATGCAAAAAGCTGGCGTTGTACTCGTATTCTCTTTGCAAAAAGCATTCACAAGTGACATGATATTTTGTGATGTGACAGAAGTCTGATATTTCTCATAGTCCATTTTTGCCTATTACACATTTCCTTCGCCATTGGTTTTTGCTAATGAATGTGCAAAGTCGTATTGTATTATTTGTAATAATGTTTTTTTTTTTGTAGTTTACTATATTATATATTTTTAATAAATATTATGTGCATTTACTTTAGTTATTGATACATTTGTCATTTGAAAGTTTATTTATCATCATAATCAATGTATGTAATTTCGTTATATAAAATATAAAATGTCGTTGATTTTCGGATATCATAAATTGAATAACTTTTATCCTTAGCAGCAGCCTTTTAAAGCCTGGAGTTCTAGAGATACATAACACATGCAATTTTTTTTTTTTTTCTGTTTTTTTAATATTAACAATTACCTACAGTCAAAGTACATTCTAGGCAAAAATTGGCCATGTCCTTTCCCTTTCATGTGCCAACAGAGTTAAATCTCACACAGGAAAAGGAAATACCCTTCTGACTCTACCGGTGGTTCGGAAATACGCCCGTTAGAAAAGAGAGCACCAAGAAAGTACGCGGATGTATTTTTTTCCATATTTGTTCATTCTTTATATATTTTTCTTATGTCACAATTATAACAAAACATGTAAACTACAAATATAAAAGATAAAAGTGACAAAAAGTGATCATTATATCCCAGAAAAATGAGCACGCAGGCAAAACCGTGAGAACATCCAGTAAATAAATAAACCTACTAACCTATCTGTCTATAAATCTACTAGTCTATGGTTCTGGACGTCTGTTTCCCACCCAATTGACTTTGTGCCTTTAGATCACAAGTTTTAAAGTACTAGCTGCGCCTCACAGCTTCGCCCGCGTGCAAACTTTGCACCTACTGCCAAACATAAATAAATTAAAAAACCCTCCTTGTTGCACCTCCTTGTTGTAGGGTTGACATTCACTTTGACACCTGTCACTTTGGCACTTTGGTTATTTTGACAATTCGTTCAAAGGCTAAAACCTTAGAATTTTTTGTCAAATGAGATGGTCAGAAGTGGTACTTTATTCGGAGAAAGTTCCAGCAGCTATGATATATACATCATTTAAAAGCTTTTTTACTGAGCTACATAAATATATGTAATTTATATTTTATTGAGCCTCCATTTCAGAAACAAAAGAGATAATATTTTCCATTCTATTGAGTTAGTGCGTTTTTTGTGCACTAGGGAATAAAATAAAACAGATTTCTATATTTTATATGTTTTGCTATTTCAATTATTATATTATATACCATGTGAATATAAATAATAATAATAATAAAATAACAAAACGTTCTTAACGCAATATCATCAAAAAAGAACACGTGTGAAGCTAGTAGGAAAAACTTAAGATGACTGGTCATCTGTCATCCATCAGCTGTCAGTGCCAGATCTACATACATTGTGCACTGATGAATGTCACTGTCGTCAGAAGTGTCAAATCAGAGTTGCTAGAGGTAAAGTACTAAGTGTGGCAAGTTTATTCTTTCTATGAAATGAAAAACAAAATTCAAATAAATAAAATGGATGGTTTTTTGTTTTGATTTGCTCGTCATTTTCAGAATAATATTCCCTTTCTTCACAAATATCTAATATATTGTTTAAAATTTTAAATTATTTTAGTACCAGCTTTCATACATAATCATAATAATTTATTTGCATAAAAATAAGGTAACAAGAGATGGTAAAAATAAAGTGAAGAAAGCACTCTTATTCTTGCCTTTGCAGGCGTGCAAATAGTACCTACATGGTCCTTAATCATCAAATTAAGAATAAGTATGTACAAAATACAAATCAGCTAATAACATTAATACATTCCTGTCATTTTAAAAATACTTGTTTTTTTCTATATTACGTCAAATCTATTCACTCACAAAGAAATAAATATGAGTTAGATAATATATTTACAAAAAATAATATGGTCTGTATAATAATAAAATATCAAATCTTAAATGCCATATATTCCTCTACGATATAAAAACAGCGTTCAAGTAGCCATTCATTTAACTTTTTTTTTAAATAGATTTAACTGTAAATTTTGCAATGTCAGAGGTAATTTATTATATATTTTAATAGACATGCAGTATACATTCTTGCTAAAAATATTTAAATGGCTTTGTGGTAAGTAAAGTCTATTTTTATGTCTTGTTTGCCTGGCCAAAACGTCAGCGTGTTTAAGAAAACAACCTTCATGCTGCCTTACAAATACACAAATATTCTTTATATACATGCATGGCAAAGGCAATTTTTTTAAATTTTTAAACAATTATTTACAGCTATAAGTGTACAATGCGTTACAAATGGCACGTATACATGTTTTTTGAGCTACAAATACTTCAAGTATGTCGACAGAGCTGCCCCACAATATTAGCCCATATCCGAGTACAGATGAAACGTAACCGTGATAAGCAGTAAGTGCTGCTTCACTTGAGACCGTTTGTCTTAATCTGCGTATTGCATACACACATTTATTAATTTTAGTGCAAATTTTGTTAATATAACTTTTCCAATTTAAGTGCTTATCCACAGTCAAAACTAAAAACACAGTTGAATCGACTTGTTCTATTATTTCCTTATTAAATCGAACATCCAGTTTCATTGGCTTTGCTTGATATGTCATAACCTAGATCATTTTAGATTTTTGCATATTTATTGTTAAATTGTTATCTGTAAGCCATTCTATTATGTCAAACAAAGATTTATTAATTTGATTTTCAAATTGTGAAATTTTCGCTTTAACAACCAATGTGGTGTCGTCTGCAAATAGAATGCACTGCTCTGTTGTGGCCTTCGGTAGGTCATTGATGTAACTCAGAAATAAGAGTGGTCCTAAAATACTCCCCTGAGGAACTCCGCATTTATTGATTCTAAAACAAGATCTGTAGGGTAACTTTGTGGGCTGCCTACTTGCTTTATTTATGTTTAAAATCTCCGTACATTGTTCTCGCCCTTCTTAGTAGCTATACAACCAGTTATGAGCTTTTCCTGTCAACCCGTAACTATCGAGCTTAGCCAATAATTTATAATGTTCCACAAAATCAAACGCCTTAGTCATATCTAAGAAAAAATCTACTGTTGGGCTTCTATTGGATAGGCTTTCTGTGACTGCTTTGACTAAATTAAAGCAAGCAAGGGTTGTTGAGCTCTTTTTCCGAAACCCAAACTGCTCTGAGTTTACAATATAATGTTTTGTAAAAAAAAAAACATTTTCCGAACATCTCCTTTGATTTAAAAAAAAACTTTTTTTTCCTATGTTGGTATCAAAACATTAATCCAGGATAATAAAGCTATCCTGGTACCAAATGTCATCCAAATCCGTTCAGCCACTCCAAAAGCTTCAAAATCCAAAAACCTTACAGATTTTTGATCAAATTTGATTCAAAAGCTTCAAATGCTTCAAAAGTTTAAGGAAATGTTATTTTTGCAATAGCTTGTCTTTTTTTTTTTCCCCTACCTAATTCGGCATCAAAAGTAGCCTATGTGTTAATCCAGAATATGAGCTATCCTTGTACCAAATTTCATCCAAATCCATTCAGCCATTTGAGCGTGAAGTAGCAACAAACACACACACACTGACACACACACACACATACACATACACATACACATACACATACACATACACATGCACACACAAATACCAACTTTCGCATTTATAATACAAGTGATTATGTACAAGCTTTAGATTTCGTAGTCAACATGGTTGTTGTTAATATTTAATTTCCTTTGAGGTTCTAATTTACATATTTTGTGGTATGTAGGTAAGTGACCCTTGCTTTTGCCCTTTTGTATCCCGTTTGCCATATCATTAATAGGCAATGTACCTTTGATGTGTTACAATTTCACAAAACAGACCTCAGACGTTTGTAACAGAATAAAAATATAATTTTTGAGCCTTTCAAAGGGTAGCGTTAAAAATTAAAAACTACACTTTTGATGAATTGTAGGTTCACTTCACCTTATTTTAGTATAAGACTAGCTGTGCCCGCGGCTTAGCCTGCGTGGTCATTTTATTTAAAAGTAGACCATACGTGTTATTCCAGGACCAAAAGTACCTTAAGAGTACAATAATACTATATTTCTTGAAAATTCGTTCAGCCGTCAAATAGTTTTCATCGATAGCTCGGCATCAGATTAAGATACCAATTACCTCAGTTTTAAGTCACACCCTAAGCTATCCAACAGTGAAAACCACATCGCAATCGGTTCAGTAGTTTTTACGTGTAGCGCGAGCAAACATACAGACAAAAGAACATACAGACAAACAAACAAAAAAAAAACAAAACGATTTAAAAAAATGTTATATTCATGTTTAGTAGCAAATTTTATGTACACTACACCATTTTTTTTAAATTATCTTCTTGTACAGACTTATTCGTTTTTATCTTTATTATTAGTAGTATAGTTAAGATACTTTTAAAACTTTCATCTAAACCGTTAAAAGAGGTGCTTATTAATATTTGACTCTCTCTGTCTCTCGCTTTTTTACGTTGTTCCCTTCTATACCCTTATTTCCTTCTATTCGTTTATTTCTATTCCTTATGCTTCTTTCTTTTTACCCGACTGAGGAGGGTTATGTGTTTGGGTTGTATGTATGTTTGCTTGTTTGTACGTTTCTTAAGCGCGTCCTACAGCCTAAACGGCTTGATAGATTTTGATATATGAGGTAACATTGGATTCGTCTTGATCACGAGAGTGATATAAGATATGAAGTATCAAGAAAACCAATATGGCGGCTTACAGCTGCCATATTGTATTTCCAACGCAACAAAAAATTACTAAACCCGTCGAATGAGGTATCAAAATACAGGTCTTTAAAATACCATTTTAAAAATATCTAATTCTTATAATTAAACAGTAGCAAATTTCTTTTAAGGTTCTTTCATCATTTTCAATTTTAGATGATTCTAATTAATATGAATACTAGTCTAATGTTGCAATTGCAACTTTTAAAGTAAAGTAAAATATGTAAGTAAATAATAAACAGTAAATTTATATAAATACTAGCTGCGCCCGCGGTTTCGACCGCGTCCTCCAGGACCTACATTTTACGTGATAAAAAGCCAGGTTCTACCCCTGTACCAAATTTCATCCAAATCCGTTCAGCCATTTAAGCGTGCAGAAGTTGCAAACATACAAACACACACACACACACACACACACACACACACACCCACACACACACACACACACACACACACACAGACCCTTACAAAACTTTACCCATTATAATATCAGTGTGATTATTTTTGCGGGCGGTCAGCTCGCATTTTTTTTTAAATATTTTCTTAATAATTTTACTTGTTCGTTTATTCTTTAGGATTAGGACCTTTTAGTATTATATATATGGTAATGTAATGAAACATAAGCCCGAGCCTTTTTTTTTAATTGACGTATAAATCGGTGAACATACATTAAAAAAACATGCAGTTGAACATAGAACTTTCTCCTCTTGATAGATCCTCACTAGTGCTCTCACTTGATTGCTTATATACACAATATCTACATGAATTATCACAATGTTAACAGTAGTAGTAGTAATAGTGGTAGTTTTCACAGTGTTATGCAATAGGTAACTTGTTTAAGGACAAAGTTAAATACATAGGTATATCAATCATCAAAAATCTCATAAACACTCGCTTCAACATCAAGTATCAACTGAAAAAAATATATTAAAATAATGTTAGAAACCTTCACTTATTTTCTTGTCCGATCCATCTTCCTTATTTAACTTTAAGCGAAATACCTCTTCGGCAATTTTATGCGAAGTCTCGACTCGAAACCTGTATTTTTTTATCATAGCTGCCAGGGGCAACGATGCCGACCTTCCGAATATTTTTACTTGTTATTTTGACAATAGTTTATATAGGTCAACCTTCAATTTCTGCAAACCCGTGAGAATTATTTCATACTAGTTTCGCCCGCTTTGTCCGCGCGGACTACTGTTTATCGCGAAAAAAAACATCCTATGTTCTTCTAGGATATAATTCAATGCTAAAGTAGGTATAGCACCATTCTTGATGTTATTTGACACACTGGTTATTTCGTTTCCATGGCAACCGTTTCTTATAGCTAGTAATAAACATTTTTCAAGTGTTTCCAGTTTTCCCATGGAGTCTTAAATTTTTGCGGGATAAATAGTATTCTTTGTTTTATTCCAGGGTATAAGATATATCCATTCCAAGTTTCATCAAAATCCGTCCAGCCGTTATCGCGTGAAAGCTGCCCAAACAAACAAACAAACAGACAACGTTTCACTTTTATATTTTTGGTATGGATTTAAAAGTATGTTGATCGTCTGCCTTGTCAAAAACTTATGCCAATAAATTATATATTGTTGAGATATATATATAGGGAAACAAAATTTTTGCGTGTACGACAACTATATATACTTGAGATCATCCTCAGGTTCCATAAAGTTGCTCACAAATCAGTTACTGGTTTAGATTCACGTCGATTAAGGTGGACATCCCGTGAAACTAGAACAAGGTTTGCACACAGTTTTTTTACGTATTTGGGACCCTATCTTTATAATAAATTAAATAAAGATATAAATATATATTTTTTGTCTCGAAATGAATGTAAAAATAAGGTTTCAACTTGGATTGGAGATAAGAACTATAATGAGACGTAAGAGATTTTAATCACTAATATTTGATGGTATAGTTTCATACATAAATATAAATATAGATGCATAACACATGAATTAGTATTAATATGTATGAGGATGTTTTTTTTTTTTTTTTTTTAATTATAGATATGATATAATATTGTGTTTGTCTTTGTATACTATTTACTTAGCATTATTCAAAAAATAATAGTAATATATATTATTGTTAATAAATTTACAACTCATTAGATAAATAACATTTTTGTTTCACCCGGGAAAAAATAGTCTCCCCGAGACAGGGAATCCTAGTGGGGAGGCTATGGAATAGATTATGTAATTATTTAGTTATGATTGTACCTTTACTTTATGCACAATAAATTATTATTATAATAGTCAGGGCTGATAACTATACGTGCCCTCCAAAGCACGAAGCGATGGAAAACCGCAATAACTTACAAAAGTCATTAGTCCGCACCAATGATTTATTTAAGTTATGTACGGTTTTCCAGCCTAAGACCGAACCCGGTATCGTTGGATTCTAAGCTGCAATATTAAACCGTTAGGCAATCATCGCTCTAAAAATGTAACTGATACAGTAAGGTTATAGGTTCAGTAAAGGTCAACTTGAACTTAATCAATAAACTGATTTTCAATGAGTTTTTCCTGAATTCTGATAATTCTATGTACTGTTAAAATAAGGATGCAAGGATTCTAACGATACCCAATACGTCTAAGTCTGTTCAGGTATTTAAAAGTTATGGTGGAATAAAGAAACTCACATACATACATAAATGTTAAATACAATATATTCTTTTTTTTGGACAGTCGTATAATAACGATCATAAAAAAAACACAAAGGAAGATTCAAAGCCGCACCCCACGCATTTAACCAACTGAATTAACGTGTCTGTTTCAAAAATCTAACCTCTACAAATCTCACCTTACGTCAACATTAAACATCTGTCCAAACAAGGCCGTGCTCAGAGGGAGGTTCGAATGTTTACTCGCTGTTGATTTATTACATCGCAGTAAGAACCAGGAATTAGACACAATTGCCAAGATTAATGGGGGCACAACAAGTTTTATGCTTCGGATCTTCGCTGCAGAGATTTAACACGCAACTAGCTCCTCTGGGTACAATTGTACCGAGCGCGGTTTTATTAGGTTTCTTCGTTTTAAGCACAAGTTTTAATAAAAGTCCGTGATTTTAAGTTTGAACTTCTTTGCTCTGGCACCAGAGACAAACAGTTATAAAGTCAGATAAATAGAAAAAAACAAGAGGAGGGCAAAAAGTTTTGCAGGTTTTCATAGTTATTTGTTTATTTTAGAAACAGCAAATACAATTACAGGATAAAAATTCACATTTAAAGGCATAAAAGTACAAATTAAGATAGAAGAAAATCCCGCAGGACATATTTTTACATTATTATAATAAAATGACTGTTTTTTTTGAAAATTCGATTCGTACACTTACCAACTGCAAGTAATTATAATTTATTTCTTGTTTTGATTTCATTAACTTTATAATAATGTCAGTCAAAACATGACGTAATAGTAAGGATTTTTGAAATAAATGTTAGTAAACAGGATAAAAACCGTTTTGTACTCAGTGGTCAATGATCTTGACCACTTTTGTAAAGAAAACAATATATGAAAAAATAATACAAAAAAAAATGGCAAAATAATAGAACTTTTAAAAGTCAAAACTTATCATCTCATTAACAAAAAGAAAAACAAATTATTATAAATAGATCAATTCAATTAAGTAAACTAAGTATGCTTTGAGTTTGAAAAGGAAATTTTCCTTTCATGTACCAACTCAGAGTTGAAACTCGCACAGGAAAATGAAATACCATTCAGACTATAGAGTTGCTTCAGGAATACGCCCGTTAGATAAGAGAGCACCAAGAAACTTTAATCAATCTGCATTTTTGACAGTTCTATAAAAAAACTGAATCTATAAACCCAACAAACTACTGTGGTCTGATAATTACACTAAGCAGTAAAGGGTTAAAGATACTTTATATATATACAAAATATTAAAAGAGCTCTGCGGGCTTAGGTACAAGCCCTGTGTGCTTGAGCGCTACAAATCTTCACGACTTTGAAAAGTTGAGGCAACATTTCGAGGAAACAAAATTAATTCTGTAAAATTTGATTGGAAATTCGAGAGTTCTTCGAGAGTTTCAAGAACTACCTGTAGGCTGGTAGAAGTTATGTAATGAAAGGATTCTGTATCATATACCTAGCACAGTACATATTCCGTATAATATATGTGTACTGTGTTCATAGTAAAAGCATGTTCACAATTTAAACGTTTCCTTAACTTAAACGGCAACATTATTATGTGATTAGTCATTATTGTTTGATTGAAAGGACAAATTCAGTTCAATCAGTTTAGTTCAGCACCAGAGTGGACAGACAGTCGTCTGTGGCATTTGAAAACTGATGTGATCGATATGGTTCTTAGCTGTAATGGGGAGTGGAGGGGCGTAGGGGGGAGGAGGGTTCAGTGGTTATATTAATTTCTAATTTGTGCTTGTATAGGAGTTATTATAATTATAACTGGTTATTTATTACTCTAAAAATACTTGAACTAGTGAACTACAACTACATTTGCTGAGGATGTTTTTTGGAACAAATTGCTTTGCGATAAGACCGCTCATTGTGTTATCGTTAGGTGTAAAATATATAATGTTCTATAGTGTTGTATTATTATTTTGTTATATTAGTCAAAAACTAATAAATACCTTCCATACAATTTCTCGTGCATTTTTACAAAAACAGTTCATATTGTTTCTATTATAATTTGATATATTATTATTCATATTAGAATATTATTATTGCTAGAAATAAGGTATATGGATATATAAGTACCTCATCTCTAGGACGTCAAGTTTGACTTATGTCATTTCAATCAAGCTGTACAGTACGTAGACGCGAGTATATTTGGTATACTCTTTCGACAGTACAGTGCCACAAACTTATCTGTGAATAGAGTGGTGGCGTGAGTGTTCCAGTCAATCGATAAGTAGACCAATCAAATAACAAACAATATGAACCTCAAACGTGGTGGCTGTAGTTCCTTTTTTTTGCCATTTGACAGATAAGTTGCTTTTTTTTTCAATCATTATGTTGTGTTTAGATTTCAGTGTAATGTGAGAAAAACAGAGCATTGTTTTTTTTCGTAAATATGTGTCAGATTTCAATTAAGTTATTATGAAAATATTTTATTTTAATTAAAAAATACTATCTTTCTTTAAATATTTTTAAAACTTAAATGCATCGTCAACTAGCCTGTTCTCTTAAAACTTTTTAATTTTCCACTGTACATAGGTCCCCTCAATCCTAACCAAGTACTGCCAGACACCTTGGTATATCGTCCCTCCTAGCTGCAGGGTATCCCACTACATTTGCTGAGGAACGTTTGCCTTAAGAATATACTATTTGACAAGAAAATCAACATAGACTTGCTAACTCAATAGCATTAACCATTTTACTTAAGACTATTTATTCAGCCCGTGGAAAATCTTTGTTGAACATCCAGAAATTAAATTATTTATCTAGGTGCCTTCTCTTCTTATACTGTCAAATACAAAAACGTCTTTTCTTGAGGCAAAGAGATCCTGTCGGAAACCTAATGTAATTTGCCGCCAGCCGCGCCTTTGGGTGTTTTTATTCGTTTCATCTTACAATGTAGCTCTAAAAACATAATATATTTGAAGGGTACATAGTCTGTTTGTGATGGAAATTATTCTTGCTAAGTAGTTCCTGGAAGATCTAACTAGTTCTCTTCTGTCCTTTCGTTTTTGGGCTCTGCCTAAGAGGAAATCTAAATTTCTATTACTTTCCCGTTTTTACCCGACTGCACGGAGGGTAATGTGTTTGGGTTGTTTGTTTGTACGTTTCTTAGGCGCGTCCTACACAGCCTAAATGGCTTGATGGATTTTGATAAATGAAGTATCATTGGATTCGTCTTGATCACGAGAGTGCTATAGGATATATGAATGATGTGTCAAGAAAACTAAAATGGCGTCTTACAGCTGCCATATTGTATTTCCGACGGAACAAAAATTTACCAAAACCTATCGAGTGAAGGTCTTTAAAATACCATTTCAAATATAGATAGATAGATAGATACATATATAACTCTTTATTGCATATCATTTATAAGTAAATAGTACATTGTACTTTTTATAAACTAAAATATAGAAATTGCGGTATATGTTACCGCTTACTTATCGCTTACATCAATCTCTTACAGACAACCTTTGGATGAACTAAAAAAGATTGAAAATGGTTAGATGGTGTCGACAATAAATGAAACAACTTTAAAGTAATAATTATATAGATTGAAAATGGTTAGATGGTGTCGACAATAAATGAAACAACTTTAAAGTAATAATTATATCACTAAAATAAATAATAGTAAAAGAATACTTACTAAAAATATGAATATGTAATTCGTTTAACTAAACAATTAGTACAATTAGTAGCAATTGTCTTTTAAGCTATCAACAAAATTTTAAATTTAGATTGTTCAAGTTAATGTAAATAATGTTGCAATTCAACCAAATCCGCTTAGCCGCTTACACACTCACACAAACACTCCCTGCCATACATACTTTCGCATTTATAACATTAGTGTAATTACTTTTGTATTTTTATAATATTTTTTCTTTTTGTTACGTAATACTAAAGCACACCTTATCTCCCCCACCCCAAAACAAACTAAATGTATGAATATTTGGCAAAGGTTAAAAAATAAATTTACTTAAAAGCATGTATTCCTAGTGATTTCGGATCAGGTGGTCTTCAAAGCAAAAACGCTGAATTTGAGAGCAGGTGTAAATGATACGGGCAAAGTCAACAGGGTTGCCAGAGCACGAGAAATTTGCCCTTTGTGAGCAGTGTTGGCAAAACGCGCAAACTAAGTTGAGTGCTATCAGCAGACTAACAAGATGTTGAAATACCTACGTAGTAGTTTTCGGTGTAGCGATTCAAGAATGAAGTACATTTTACGATGTTTATGTTTGAGCATTGGAATATTATCTCTCTAGAAGTTGTGGATGTAGTGTAACTAAAGTTAAAATGATAAATAAAACGGCTAAAAAAATTCACGAAAAAAAAGATTGGAAACCTTTAACAGTTTTTACCAGACTGCGTAACGCAAAGGCCCGGTAATGTGTTTATCAGCCTATGTATGTATGTCTGTTCCTTTGTGGCACTATATAGACCAAACGCGTGGTATGATTTTGATGATTATTACGACAATAGTGGTACTAAAGACATCACATTAATCAAAAATCAATATTGTGAATAAAATATGAAAGTCGACGAACTATGTCAAGTGGGTATCATTGAATAGGTATTTGAAAATCATCTTTACGTTTCTCTTATCATTTTTCATTTCGAATGACCATTTAGGATCTATTACAATTTAAATTTGCTTATTCTGAATTATTCATTAAATATAAACAAAAAAGTTGTATCTTGTATTTCTTTTTTGTCTTTTTAGTGTTGTTCGCAGTCGGGTTTTTATTTTTTATAACAATTTATTTTATTACGAAAGAATAATTTATTAAATTATAGATTTGTAATGAAAAGGTTTTAAATAACCTGAGTAATACAGTCTATGGATTAAATGCAGATAAAGTCCACGGTGTGGTTTCAACAAACTGTTGCATACGATGAGTTTTAATCAATTTGTTTAGGTATTCCTTTGTTTTTTTCATTTTTCATTTCATTCTGTGAATTCCGTCCACAATGTAACTAATGAATTTTCATCACGACGGGAGCCGAGGGTCCAACGATTCGGTCGTCAGCTCTGCACCAATTACTTATCTATGAGTAAGTTAATTTGGGTTTCCTTCGCTCCAGACTTCACAGGGCACGTTAAGCCGTTGAACCCGATTTTGAATTGGTAACAGGGTCAAGCCACGTCAGACGATCTCGTAACCTTACAAACTCTGACACTAGACGCCAGCACTACCTCATACGAAAAGTAAGCAACCGCAACCAAGCTACGTGTTGGTCTATCCGTACCCAGAAGTCTTTGAGGTAATTTTTATTAGATAACTCAGCGACGTTCCACAAGGAAGGGACAGAGTGAGCCCCGCATTTGTACAACTTGTTTGATTTACAAGAGCTAGGGTCAAGCGTGGGTATTTCTGTGTATTGTTCTTCTTAGGGTAATACGGGAATCACAATAAATTTTATTTATTTATTTAACTTTTCAGTTGTAAAGGTTGTCTCACTATATTTTTTTTGTGTCATATATTGTTTTATGTTTTTTTTTTTCGTTTATTAAAAATGGGGCGCTACACAAAAGAAGAACGCGTTATCATTACTGGATGGCATGGTTCTAGGCGACGTGTGGTTTCAGCAGGACGGCACCACCTGCCACACCGCGCATGAAACAATCGATTTATTGCAGCAACAATTTCCAGACCAAATCATGGGAATCAAGATCTTGCGATTTAACGCCGTGTCATCGATGAAATATAGCCATATCGTTGTCAAAAAGTCATCGAAAATTTCATGAAAAGAGAAATGGCTTGTCATGAGAGCCGCGGGTACTACTTGCCGGATATTTTATTCTATATGTCAAAAATAAATGCAATAAAAATGTAACATTTCGCTCCAAAAATAAGTATTTTTATTTTTGAATAAAATGTATTCAGTCATTGCACACATAAAAGAATTTACATGCATGACTACATTTTATTATGATAGCAGGTTTTCATGTTTTACTATGACATTGTTGCTGCACTCAGGGTTGGCTCGAGCAACATCTAACGATATATATATTATATATTTGAAATGTGCTAATTAAGCCCTTTCAATTGATACCCAACACGGCATCTTATATTTTTTTCATGACTTTTTGTCCTCTAGAGGGCGCCATATTCAATTTAATGAGCCTATAACAAGCGGACGATCAAGAAGCTTCCACGATACCTCATTTGTCAAATTATGTTAAGTAATTTAGCAGTTATGAGGGACTAGATAAAAATACATACATACATACATACCCACACACATTCATACCGTACAAACTCATAACCTTCGTTTTTGCGTCGCCGTAGTCAGGTAAAAACTGGACTAGATAAAACTTCAGGCAGACCTACCCACAGCATTTCCAATGTCGTGCTTCGTGTGTATCAAAAACAAAGATAGAGAGACATACGAGTACGTAGAATGTAGAGCGAATGAGATCACAATAATTGATACTGCTAACACGTGCTACACAAACGCCACTCCGATTGTGAAAGGCCAAAAATTATGTGCGTTTCACCTAATTTATGCACTCCACATCTGAGGAGCTAAGACTTACACTGCTGAACATAATCCTCTTCCATAGAAACCACTACAAGCGGTTGCTCGTAGCATGTAGCCTGCCCATTGCCACCAAGACTTAGACATCAGCATAACACTATTTCCAGCTTAATTCGAGTGAAAATAACAATAATTTGTAATTCTAATAGCTATAGCCATCGCAGGAAGTCGGTGGATGGAGGTGGCACAAGATCGCTCGTCATAGCTCTCTTTGGAGGAGAGCTATGTTCAGCAGTGGACTTCGAAAGGCGGACATGATAATAGCCATTCATTATCATGACGATGATAATGAATAGCTATTATTCTATATCTATCTATATTTATAAGAATAAGAACGAAAAAGTCTGTACAAAGAAGATATTTAAATAAAATTGGTGGTACTTAAAATAAGCTACTGAACAAGAATATACCATTTTTTTAAATCATGTCTATCTGTGTGTTTGTTTGTTTGTCTGTTTGTATTTATGTTTGTTCACTCATCACGCAAAAAATACTGGACTGATTCCGGTGCGGTTTTCACTTTTGGATAAATTAGGGCTTAAATTAAACTTACTACTTGGTAACTTGGTATGTTAACCCGATGATTAGATGCCGAGCAATCGATAAAAACTGAGAAAAAAATATTTGACGACTGAACGAATTTTGAATAAATGTAGTATACTGTACTTTATACTCGTAGGTACTTTTGGTCCTGGAATAACTCGTATGAGCCACTTTTAAATGAAATGACCACGCAGGCAAAGCTGCGGGTACAGCTAGTTAATTATAATTATCTATTAGTAATTCCTGCCTTGCCTGTACCTAGTTTTGTATTAAAATGCGACTTAAAAGTATTATGTAGATTCAAAATTAATTTCATTTTTAAATTAATGATAACGAAAGTGTCTTATTTACCAAACAGGCTGACCCCATTTTTATCGTTCCAACTATCTGTAGGAAAAATGAAAATATGATAATATTGAGCTGTATCAAAATGTAGAGGAAAATGTGTGTGAACCGCACACAGTTCCATCATATTAAAAAGGGTCGCACTATAACTCAACGTGGTCAGAACCCAAAATTTATCTCCCAAGAAACGCTATTGTTCCCTATCCCGTGTTGACCAATTTAAGGCTTTCTTCCACAGATCTCCTTCGCGTAGATTTTCAGTATCCTGTACAGGCAAACGCCATCTTTTTAATAAAATATGCTTTTACGCAGATAATACACCTACCCAACAAAATTACAGATTAATTATGTGCCACACATGTTTAACATGTTTAATGTATAATTTTGTTGGGTATATTATCTGCGAAAAAGCATTTTTTTTAAAAGCTTGCTTGTTGCCTGTACAGGATACTAAAAAGCTCGTTGATCATCTAAATCCAACAAAAACTCAAAACCTTTGAAAAAAGTGGCAACCCACCACTTAATTCATCATTGCAGTGCCTTAATTCCAACATATATGGATTACATATTAGAAAGCAACACTTAAAAAAAGTTTCAGTTCTTAATATCGCCTGTTTTAAGTAAGTAGTGTAGATTTCATAATTTTGAAGGCCAATTTAAGATATAGTAGAGTTGGTTAATCAATAGCTCAAATGATGATAGTACAAGAGGGATCTTCATTACAAATCAAAATAAATTTTAAAACGGAAGTGTTTTTACAACAATCAAGTCAAACAGTATTGTTTTCCACTGTTTTCATGTTTTTATCCTTAAAATTAAGTAAATATTTTCAGTAACTCAACGAAGCGAATTACAAAAACTTCTTAATTAAAATTAATACCCGTAAAAATATCAAACTCAGCCGAAGCAATTATAGTATCTATTAAAACTTTCTTAAACAAAGCCACTTACCCGAAAAATAACTTGAAAGTCCATAAACAAAACTGCCACCATAAAAACCGGAAAGTTCTTAATTCAAACGTAACACAGCAGACGTAACTTGGTCGAAGCGCGTTGAAACACGTTTATACCTCACGAAGGCTCAGAGACTACTGAATTTAGGACCCTCCGGAAAATTATCTGTTGCACTAAGTTCTATACATGCGCAAAGCTCTGGCACTCTCTCCACTTCGCAAACCTACCATCGCTGGGTTTGTATGCCAACTTGAAATGATTTTCAAAGATAATCTTCAATGGATGTTATATTTTGCGATGTAGTCGCGGGAAATTTTAATGCCAAGGAAATTATTTGTCGCTTTGTTTAGCGATATACGTATTACGTGAATTTAGGGACAGCGGTGTTTATGCTCTTTCGGCGCCTTTTGTTCCTTTTTTATAGAAATAATAGAGGTCATACTAAGGTTTTTTGTTCTCGCTATATTTATGGCTCAGAGGAGTCGGAGGTCAGAAGGCTATCCGGTCGAGCGAGGCAGAATATAAATGGGCTTAAAAAACGGACTAAGTAAAGTTTTTGTAGCGAGGAAGGTTTTAGTACAGCACCAAGTGTCCTTCTTATCTATAGTGTCTTGAATGTTTTCACATGTAACTCAATGGGTGTTTTTTTTAGCGTCAGAGCCTAATATGTGATGCCCTTATTCTTCTTGATAAATGATTGAATTAAATTCTCACTTCAACCTTGGTGTGAGTAGAAATTATGCGTTTATCACCTCTTATATGTTTACTTTTTTTTTAAATAAGTATGGAGCGATGGTAGCCCAACGGTTCAATAGTGCAACTTAGAATCTAACGATACCGGGGTCGATTCTAGACTCCGCAACAATGACATTTCTAAGTTATGTGCGGTTTTCCATCGGTCCGTGCTTCGGAGGGCACGTTAAGCTGTCGGTCCCGGCTGTTATTGGTTAATAGGAGTCGTTAAGCCATGACAGAGGCCCGCGGGCAACCTGATAAACTCTGACACCAGAGGCCAGCACCACTCATACGACAAACAAACAACAAACATTTAATATGTATCATTTCTTTTATTTGACCACGATCTACCCTGATGGGCCTTCCCATCGATTTGACCGAAGGGATTTCACTACTATTATTACATTTGATGTGATTTATGGAACATTAGAGGCATAACATTTGATTAATTAAACCAAAATGTCACGTTACGTGACTCCAATTACTGCATCATACATTTTAGACTGTTTTTTCTCGTGATAGATAGTTAACTCTATTGTACCAAGTGGTCCTTGTTGGTTTGGTTAGCCTACCTACTGTCTCAATGCTGGACATTATTTACGCTCTTGTACTGTTGTGTTGTGAGACAGTTATTATCAAAGGCGTTCAGCTCGTCTCGCTATCGTTTAAGTCATCAGCCGCGACACTTTATTTCCGTGCTGGGACTCCACTGTGGTTACATTGGCCCACATCACCTCAGGCATGCGGTAGATGTGGTGCTTAAAAACTAACTTGAACTAACTCTTTACAATGGGCAGTCTAATCGCTAGGCGGGGATCTCTTCCAGATTCGGTGAAAACAGCCATGTGCGAGACGGACCGCGCACGGAGGGTTCGGTGTAAACCTATAGGTATGTAAATAGTTCGTCCATCACGCGAATCGAGTCTTGTTTTTTTAAACAGTTTTTTTGTGATGTTCTACAACTATATATAAGAGCTATAAGACATATTGCTAAATTTCATGATTCTCGGTAAACGGGAAGTACTCTACAGGGTTTGATTCCCTTGCGAGGGTCAGAATAAGAGGCATAAACGGCCGTATCTTTTGATTGCGTTGACTTACTAGTTTGATTTAATCACAGCGCTAAGGGATTGCAGACCTGAGTATTTGATATCAATTTCAACTTGATATCTCCACGTGTACTTGCAAAAACGAGTCTTGACAGACAGACAGACGGACGGACGGACGGACATCAAAATGAGGCTTCCTTTTTTCGTTCGAGGTACGAAACGCTAAAAAGAAAGAAAACTTAATTTAAAAAAAGAAAATATAAGTGCCTACGTCTAAAGAACCCGACAGCTGACAAAGCTTAAAACCCAAATAAGTCGTAAACAAAATTACAGGCGTCATGGTACCTAATTTGAACGTCAAAGTAACTTGAGTCCAAACTAACGTAGAGCCTTTTCATGGGACTTACTCACAAAATAATATATTATTTTTTCACGTGTACTACGCCCGTTCAAATTAATTCTATGCTAATGTTATAATTACTGGAATTAGGGCCGCATACAGAACGCCAAATATACATTTTTCGGTATATATACCTCTTTTGGGGCCGCAATCCGGTATTATTAACATTTAGGCCTCGGCTAATCTCCCAAATACGGTAATTTTGAAAGTCGAAGCGAATGGGGCCAGCTGTTTAATTATGTTTATTCTAATTTAATTTCCGACACTCTCTCTGCACAAGGAATTAGTGGACAGTATAAATATTCTGTGGAAGTGGCCTGATTATTGAGTCATATTTTGGGATTAATTGGACATATTTTTACCCGACTATGGCAAAGCAAGGGAAGGTTAATAAGTTTAACAGTCTTTGTATGTATGTATGTATCTATGTATGTGGTTATGTGGATGTTCCACCATAGTGTCACCATAGTGTCAGCCCTTCACGTATAGAGTGTCAAAGGCTACTTTTTTACCCGATTACGGCGAATCAAAGGAAGGGTAATGTGTTCAAACTAAAAACTTGGTCCGTTTTGGCAAGTAATGTATCAATCGATTCGTCTTCATCGCAAGAGTGTCACATGTTTTTTTTTTCACTAGACCGTAGTCAGGTTTTGGTATTTTATGTCAAGTTTACGACTGTAACTTTTGAAACTTTTTTTAAACTATTTTTTGCAGTTCGCGGCGAACACAAAGTAACTATTTAAAATCACGTTAGTTTTTGAGTTCAACAAAATAAGAAACGAAAAGAATCATTGTTAAACTACAGTTATTTTCTATTCTTCAAAATTAAGATCAAATTGCAAAATGAATAGCTAGCTTTTCCTGTTAAAACGATCATAGTATCCCTTCTGTTTAATTGAGGGCGGCTGGGCGGCCGTGTCAAAAGTTTAAAACTCTTTTCCCCAGCACGTAGCAACGTTCACGGGCGCATCTCGTATTAATTGACACTTTGCCTTGTAAAACAAAAAATAATTAACAGAAAATAGGTTAAAATTTGCATTTGCGAAGTGTGAACTGTTTTTGCAAATTATAAATGAACTAGAAATGTTTCATTATTCTCGGCAAATTTCTAGACAACGTTTTATAATATTTAATAGAAAGTACGTATTCTAACTCTTTAGAATAAGTGGCAGCTACAGTTGCCGTCGTCGTAAATTACAAGATTTTCACAATTATTAACAAGCATGGAACAGCCAGTTCCTTAGAGCTTTCAAAATAAGCTGATATTGATTTTACTACGATAGACGTCTTTTTAATCTGCCTAATGGCAAAAAAAAAACAATTTATTTTAGAAGGAATTACAATTTTCATTAATCATAACTCTGGCCTTGGCGAAATCAATAGCCTAGGTTAAGGACATTTATTTATTACTAGCTTTCGCCCGCAACTTCATTCGCGCGGACTACAGTTTATCTCGATAAAATGCATCCGTTGTTCTAGGATACTAAAAACCAATGCAAAACTATAGTACCAATGCAATTGTTTTTTTTTAACAGGTTTTGTTTTTATTTCGTTTCCATGGCAACCATTTCTTTAAGAGAGTAATCAACATTTTCCTGTTTTCCTGTGGAACTTACCATATACCGGGATAAAAGGTATTCTATGTTTTATTCCAGGGTATAAACTATTTCCATTCCAAATTTCATCAAAATACCTCCAGCCGTTATCGCGTGAAAGCTCCCCAAATAAACAAGACATTGTTTCACTTTTATACATTGGTTTGGATTCACTTATTTTTATGTTTCCAGTACCCGAAACTATTACCATGAGGATAATATTAATCAAAATTTATTTATTAATACGATAAAATACACGAAACGAGTGTCCATTTATTTAATAGTTGGGTTATTTTTTTAATCATTAAGGAAGTCTTGTTGAAATAGTGCCTTGCATTTTTGATGAGGTTTATATAAAAGGGACCGAATATTTTGTCAAGCATTTTCCTATACCTTATAAGTTGGTATTGGGGTACCTGATTACTATAAGTACATATATATTATTTTTCTCGAACATACTTGGAAATGTTTGTGTTCCTGTTGTATTTTTCGAAGAAAATGGCCTAAAAACAGCAACTCCTAGGAGTTGCTGTTTTAAGGCCATTTTTTTTTATATCTAGGTATAATTTTTTTGTCACTGACAAAATGTTAAAAATTACTTACCTGCAATATTAAACTTTTTGATTGTTTAACGGTCCACGGACCGCGTCACAGCTGGCTTGAGCATTGGAAGTGTATCTCTCAACTACAGTACTGTCATCAGCATACCCAAAGGTACCGGGCTTTAGAAGGTCATTAATGTGCAGTAAAAACAGTGTAGCCGAGAGAACCGATCCCTGAGGTACACCGGCATTGATAGCCATTTGATCAGACGATCAGCCCTCTAAGACTACTCGAATATATCGTTCCCTCAAGAAATCAACTATCTAATTGCATAAGCCAACAGGTAAACCATACGAGGGAAGCTTGTTTAAAAGGCCATTGTGCCAGACCCGATCAAATGCCTTCGATATGTCAAGGGAGACGGCAAGCGCCTCACCATGCATCTCTATGGCTTCGCTCAGTACGTGAGTGGCATACGCGAGAAGATCCCCAGTAGACGAAGACGAGGTTCCGGCGAAATCCGTATTGCCGGTCACTGAAAAGATCATTGTTTTCAAGGTATGCCAAGAGCCTAATGTTTATGACACATACAGAGTAAGGAGGTTATCGAGATGGGACGATAATTGGCCGGATCAGCACGACTACTCTTTTTTGGTACTGGTTGTACATTGGCAAGCTTCCAGCTCTTCGGAACTTTACCTGAGTGAAGAGAGAGGCGGTACAAACGCGTTAAAATGGGAGACAATTCGGGCGCACAGTTTTTCAACACAATTTCTGGAATACCACCAGGACCAATGGCCTTGTTCACATCTAGAGCTCGAAGCGTTCTGAGAACCTCCTTCTGGTGAATGCGAATTTCGGGCATAAAAATCCCGCAATGAGGAAGCCAGGAAGGTGTCTTGCCAGAAGCATGAAGCATGAGAATGAAATATTCCATTGCCTGACATATTACCTCTGTAACAGCAGACGCGCAAGTCGACGGGTCTTTGGAGGTGAAACATGTTTGCCGCCAAGGGTACGATGCAAGGAATTGCCGCATCTCGTCTAAATAAATTAAATAAAAATAAAAATTATCTGAATAATAGTTTTTAAATTACCTGTGTCTAATAAATAAACAAGACATACGTTCGGAAAATAAAACCAGACTACGGTTGGGTAAGAAATACCCTATGAGACTCCAGCGATGAAGACGAATCGATTAATATCTGGTCAAAATCGAACCAAGTTTCCTTTGCTTCCCGTAGTCAGGTAATAGATAATAGTATAAATTATGACACAATACATGAAGAAAAATAGATTGTTACCTGGCTTGTCAAAATCGGACCCAATAGTGGCGCTGTGGTGGAACATCCACATATATATTATACATATAGACTGTTTAACTCATGACCTTTTCCTTGCTTCGCCGTAGCGCGGGTAAAAAGACATTCATTATGGCTGCGTGCCTCTAAAATAATAGGTACCTATAAGTCTTTCTTTTTTCCTACTCGATTTGCAACTGTTAATTTTCCGACACTCAACTGTGTGCATTTTCAGCTTTGAGTTTGGAAAACTAGACAGTCCTTGTGAAAATTATGGTAAACCTACCTGTGTACCTTTTAAAAGTTCAGAGTTTTCAGGAGCAAATATTCTACATACGCCTTGAAAAAACAAGTAAAAACTGTGAGAGGTTGACGGATAATGGATAAATGGACGGTGGAATAGTATGTGGCTACTAATAACATCGACTTCATATTAATTTGTTTTTAATATGAAGCATACGTGGTGGAGAAGTTAATCTAATTATAAAACTTAAGTTAAAGCAGCAGTTGTCGCAGCCTTGGCTTAACGGTTACAAGCCAACTTTTCGGAAGCAATTGAGAAATACGAGTACCTACCAACAAACATAAGCTTACGGTATAATTTCGAAGAGACTTGGCGTAAGTTTGGGCTTTCCAGAAGGTGAGAATATTTGTACCGTTTCTGGGTTAATAGAGATAAGTATGTGTAGATTAGATCTAGTTGAGGAACAGAACGAGAGGATGTTTTTTTATGAAGGTTTTTTTTTTTTCAAATGAATTATTTATATAATGTATCAATGAAGCCTGATATACATTGTAAGGAAGTATTTTGTAGTGGTAGGCCTCTTAAGCAAGAGGCCGCCTGGGGAAGTACTACACCTTTGTCACACATTCAACCGCCAAGCAGTAGTGTGTAAACATTTCTGTTTCAGTTTGAAGGGCAATGTTTCCAGCGAAATTACTGGGCAATGAGACAACCAATGTCTAAGGGTGACGAGAGCTGCGTAGTGATGCGCAACATTTTGCATCCAAAGTCCTGGATGGCACTGCAACAGTTATGAGCAGGCGTGACGCTTACCATCAGGCAAGCGACCTGCCCGTCTCGTCACACAAAGAAAAAAAGTATAATGGCAATTTTATTCTTATTTGTTGCTTAAATAGATTAACAAGTTATGCAAGCGTGTATTGCTTTTATACGCTTTATATTAGCTTCACTTGAATGTTTGTATGTTTGTATGTTTGTACCTTTGGACGCTATTTTGACCCACTTTAAACGGTCAGATTTTGCACACCTGTCAAAGACCGATGACAATGCAACAATTAGAAGAAAAAAAAAGTAGAATATAAATAATAGTTCAAAAAAACTAAAAAACACGCTTTGTATAGAAAACCAAACTAAAAAATAAAATAAAAAATTGAATAGTGTAAATAAGAAAAAAACGTTTTATTTAAAAAAAATACTAAAAAACACGCAAAACCAAACTAAAATATAGAAAATAAATTTTAATAGTGTAAATAAGAAAAAAAAAAAATAAAAAAAAGCGTGGGGTGCTTTTTAAGATATTATCGAAATGATGATCCTTCTTCTCATATCTGTCAATGAAATATTTACAACTATTGACGCATGCACCCCAGGTTTTTTTTTTAAATAAAACTTTTTTTTCTTATTTACACTGTTAAAATTTATTATGATGTGAATTAAAGGCTCATTACCTCATATGGCACTGATAACATAGTCCTTAAGAGCGTAAATATAAGTAAATTAGCTTTTACTCGAGACTTCCATCTGTCCGCGTGGAGTGGAGTAGTTATTAAGTCTAATGATTTTCCATGTCAAAACTTTCGCATTCAAAACAAGTGATAGTATCATTATTACTAAACCAGATCGATAACTCTGCAACCAGCTGATGATTTATACAAGTTGAAATCAGCGCTACCATACGCCGAAATCCGTCCACTAATAGATTCGGGTTTTTCAAAAACACTATTCTGGAGTTCAATGACTTTTTAATAGTCAATCCCAGTTAATTTTACGTGGCTGAGTTACAGATCACAATCAGCCTATATCTGTCCATTGTTGGACGTAGGCCTCTCCTAATGCACGCAACAGAGACGGGTCCTCGGCTCCCCTCATCCATTCTCTACCGGCTGCTTTTACCTGGCCACCGGGCGTCCTACACTACGTTTGCCTAAACGTGGTCTCTACCCCATCGGTTTTTCTGGAAATGTGACCAGCCCACTGCCACTTTAGCTTGCTTATCCTTACAGCTATGTCGTTCACCTTGGTTCTCCGTCGATATCTTCATTACGAATTTTGTCCTTCAGAGAAACTCCAAGCAGAGCTCTCTCCATAGCTCGCTGAGCGACCTTAAATTTGTTGACTAATTTAACCGGAAGTATCCACGTTTCCGCTCGTAGGTCATGACTGGTAGGATGCATTGATAGCACTGGTACTTACAGATCAGTCCAGACAAAACACAATAAGTGAGTAATACAAAACTATGTTTGTAGAATAAAACTATAACAATGAATCCTGAAGCCACACTAAAACTTTGTTCCAGCCATCCCGTTGTTTTTAGAACAATTACTGATTCGATGATCGTTTGCGAAGATTTCTGTCAGTGATTTTTCACATAAATGTAGACAGAGTTTGAAAGCTCATTATTCAGTGTTCTGTATTTTATAGTATGATGCGATTTCATTGCTTCTGTCTTTATTTACGCTATTTTCGTATTATAATTAAAGTAATGTGAACTATTTTGCTTTGTTTCATTGTATATTATTCCTCATTTACCTACTAATATACCGGCTGGGTAAACCTACCCCTTGTTTGCAAATTAAATAGCTAATCAGATACTTAGTATCTACAAACAATGTTGTTAGCGGTGTTGGAAAACCCTTTTATAATTCTAATTATGTAGTATCGGATATCTATCTTTACTCAAACAATACTAGTAATGTGGTCATTATTTCGACAAACTTCTTTGGGCAAAGTCGACCTTGCCGCGCTGCTTGAATAGGCACCAGCAAAGTTGTATGGAATTTCATTATTGTCGTGTTTTGCGGCCAGCAATTTCCTTTGAAAATCTATTATTGTCGTCTTTTGTCGTTGCACTATTATTTATTCCGTGGGTTCGTTAACCCCGAACGCGAAAAGAGAGGCGTTGTAGCTCCCAGACGAATGGACCGATTTTAATGGGTTTTTTTTCTGTTTGAAAGTTGATGTGATCGTGATTGTTGTTGTTGTTTCTGTTTCTGTTTCTGCAACTGCATCTGCTTCTGATTCTGCTTCTGTTTCTGTTACTGTTACTGTTTATTTTTCTGTTGTTGTGGTCGATGTTGTTGTCTTTGTCGTTGTCGTTGTTATTTTCGTTGTTGTTTTCGTTGCTGTTGCATTGTTTGAGTAAATTCTTATTATACTAAGCTGGTTTTATTTAAATTCCTCGCATTATTTGAGTAAAGCACTATACAAGCCTTGGGCTGCAATGACTGCCCTGCTGGCCACGCTATGATGGCCTCGAGCTTTGCTTAGTTAAGTTCTCGGCCTTCAACGTTGGTCATCATTGCAGCCCTTGCTGTCCGCGCTATAAAGACCTCGACCTTCGGTCTCGGCCTTCATTCCAGCTTGGCCATCAAGGGCTGCAATCATCATCGCTGCCAGCAACGCAGTCATTACAGACCGCGGCAGTAATGTACTATATACTTATACTTATTATAAAGTAGCAAGTAATAAAAAGTATCCATACCAATATATAAAAGTGAAACGTTATCTGTTTGTTTGTTTGTTTGGGGAGCTTTCACGTGATAACGGCTGGACGGATTTTAATGAAATTTGGAAAGAAGACAGCTTATACCCTATATTGAATGAAACATATGCTAACACATCAGATCATCATCATCATCAGCATCATCATTAAGGACATCAAAAGCTATACCTTATATCTCATGTGCTATACCTACTATTGCATTGGTTTTTAATATCCTAGAAGAACAAAGGATGCTTTTTTTCGCGATAAACAGTATTCTGCCCGGACGAAGTCGCGGGCGGGACAGCTAGTATACAATGAAAGTAATTAAAATAATATACGTATATGTAATGACAGAAAACGGTAGCGGTTTCAAGTTAAAAAAAAAAACGCTGCTTCAGCCCTATTTTTAATAGTCTATGAATAAAATGTCACATAATTGATGTTACAAACCCGTCGAGTCGCATGCGATATTCGTATCATTTATATGTCAATTCGACAATTCACACGCAGTCGAAACTATGTTAATCGAGTTTTGTGTTGGTTCCAATTTAGGCTTCGGTTCAATAAAGGAATATAGTATACGCGGTATTGGACACGCAACTAAGTATCAATGTAAAAACCTACATATCGAACGTTCGTGGTAACATGTGACCTTTACGATCGCAATGTACTTATTACGAATCTCGCCTCAACAATGCATTAAATGGTTGTCGTTAGAATTTGTTACCGCTAACAACGGAAAAGAAAAACCATCGTGAGTAAATCACCATGTCCAAGAACCGCAACATTAATTTGACTTTGATTTTAGGATAGCAACGTAATTTTTACAGTTTTAAACTCTTTTTCAAACAAAAGTTCGCCGAAAACATGATCAGCCGCGTCAGTTTTACGAAAAAAATGGTTCGAAGAATTTTTACCAATGCATTCGGCAATCGTTGATCAGATCTTTTGTCAATGAAAATCACGGCGAAAAATGTTTTCGGCCCACCTTTGGTTGGTAGTTCAGCAAAGAGTACTACGCTCATTTAAGCGATAGGTATGCAACGTCTAATTTCTATCTCACCTGATGTAAAGTGATGATAATACTAAGTGCGATTATGATGGAATATCCCGCTATGAATGACAGCACTAATTCAAAAAGGGCTAGCGAGGTGGATTATTACTGATGTTTAAGAAAAGACTTGAGTCACAGCAGTGGGTACAGTATGCAAGTACTTACTTAGTTTGTTTTAATTAGAGCGATAATAATGATGATGATGATGATGAATAACATATTAGAGCTCCTAGTGGATCTACATAACGGAATTTTTGGTAAATAAATTTAGGGTAATTCTAAAATAAACCAATCAAACCTGGTAGCATCAAATTCAGAGTGCCATAACAAATAGGTAGTTTGTAGAACCTTACTGTTTCCTCCCAATGTATCGTGAAACAAGACTAAGTTCAGTTGTACGTGCACACGAGAACAGGCTTGTTGTAGCAGAAGTGAAACTAGAACACAAGTATTTACTGCACCTGAACCGCAGAACAACACTATAGTACGAGGAAGACTCCACATTTACGAGCTATGTCGACATGTCGACACTTGAGCGCTTCCCTTTACACCCTCTGGCATCTGAAGAGAACTTCTCAATACGAAGTAAGACGACTTGAAAATTATAAGACTGTGTTCTAGTCAAAAGTTCAAACACACCGTCAACTTTGGTCAAATCCTGACAGTTTCGAACAGCTGAGGATGAATCGCCTTAAATTGTATTATATTTATTTAATCAATCCCTACTTCAACCAGGTTTCGGAAACTTTTCTAGTCATTTCTATTCAGTATTAGGTAGGTACTTATTTTTTGTGATGGCAAGGTAAATGTAAAGCTGCTTCTTATTGTCCATACTGTGCTGATTATATACTGTGTTTTACTGCTTGTTCCGATAGTTTAGGTAAGGAGTACAGGTGCCACAACAAAAGTGAAACCAACAGTCTTAACTAGAATGCACTCAAAGCAAGTGGTCGGTTAGTATCAACTTCGGTACTTGCTCAATCGAGTAAAATGAAGGATTCTTGAAAGACCCCTGAGAATGAGACTGACGGAAGACGACTGAAGGTCAGGCTCTGACGTTCCGTTTGAAGGAGCTTGGATATTATATATTTCTTCTTATTCTTAATGTATAAACTCCTCACGAACAAAACCACTATTTAAGCGTGAATTTAAAAGAAAACTGTTCTTCTGCACTACCATTCACCGTCTCACGAGTCGAATGCCGCCATGTTCTCACCAGAGAGAAAAACAACATGGCAGACCTGTGGCAGACAGCTTCGCACAGTAAGCGTTATTTAACCTCTTTGGCGGAAAAAATATTAACCCAATAACATTGAATCAGTCTTTTTTTTTTTTTTTTAATTATTATATATATTTACGCTAAGCAAGCGTTAACTGCTATAAAAAACATAAAAATAAGATGATATTGACTAGTTAGTTCGATTATAATTAAATCATATTATATTCAAAAATTGAATAGTAGATAATTATTCATAAATTTATACAGTATCCTAACACTTTTATTCACAGTTCTTGGATCGGCGCTAAAGCTACCAGCTGAGAGCAAGTGACGACCTGAGACAATGTAAAGAACTGCATTTCACCCAGTTCTAGTGGTCGCATCCATTTAAAACTTTGCAAAATATAATTCCGCTTATTCTAAGGTAATTCCGTTTATTTATATTAATACCATCGAGCTGGTCTGATGATGGAGCTGGAAGATAGGTAACGGAAGCCTTGAATATCTAATAGCCACCTGAGCATAACACGCGCCAAAGCAACGTAACTTGTACTGGAATACCGGTTATAACCGCTTTTTAACACAAAGCAACGTAACTTGTACTGGAATACCGGTTATAACCGCTTTTTAACACTCAAGTCTTTTGAGTTGTGCTCATTAGATTTGTCATAACAAGTCTCACATTTCACCTAATAATTCGAACAATTCATGCTAATGGAGCTTCCTTTTTTACCCGACTACAGCGAAGCAAGGGACGGGTACTGAGTTTAACAGTCTTTGTATCTATGTATATGGTTATGTGGATGTTCCATCAAAGCGTCACTGCTCTTGGTCTGATTTTGACAAGCGAGGTTTCTTCAATCTATCTAGTCTTCAGGTATAATGTCACAGGCTATATCTTTTTACCCGCCTACTTCTAATCAAAGGAAAGGTTATGTGTTAAAAAAAAAAACTTGCTCCAATTTGGACAAGCGAGGTATGAATCGATTTATCTTCATGTAGAGAGTATCATTGGCTATTTTTTACCCGACTATGGCAAGGTAAAGTAAGCGTTATGTGTTCAATAACGAATTCAAAAAACTTGTTCCGACTTTGACAAGCGAGTTATCAATCGATTTGACTTCGTGTATACCCAAGTTTTTTTTTTTAAATTATCTTATTTGTACAGACTATTTCGTTCCTATTGCTTTATTAGAAGTATAGATAGATACATAATAGAACTAGGCTATGCGTTTAAAAAATCTTCATCTAAGTACATCGTTTCACTTCACCTAAAACCAGCTTAGATAGTAGCGAGCAAAAAGTATTACCATGTATGAGTGTGGGAGTCGTCATTAGGGAACAACAAAAATCATATCCTACGTAAAATCACCATTACATTAGGCTCACACATCTGCACTGCGATTACGTAATGTTGATCATGACGGTTTCAAGCCGTGAAATTCAATAAAGCTTTGCGATAGAGTCGATTTTGCTATGAAAAAAGTGACAATCTGATTGAAGCCAAGTTCTGTAATTGGGCCACAGGGCCCTATTTCATAAAACTATAGTAGAATGACAAATGTCAATCGACAAATGTCAGTCAAACTACCGAAATGCGTTTCATAAAACCCGACAATTCATTCAATGAATTGTCAAAATATTACTAAATGTGTTTCATAAAACAATAGTAGTGACCGGCAGTCAACCGTTTTATGAAACGGCGGTTGCTTAAAAATTACCACGATTTGTAGAATTTTCGTGACAATTGTGACAGCCGAAGCTTTAACCATCACACTACTATGACTGGCATTGTGAAATGCAATATGACTGACAATCATCAGTCCTGTCGTGATTTTTTGTTATATGAAACGCAGGTTTGGCGTATTCGACTGACATTTGTAGTTTTATTATGAATTGTCGCTTTATGAAATAGGGCACAGATCTACATTAGGCACTAACTACTTTTCTAAGATATTTGCGGTTATTCATCGCTCCATGCTTTGGAGGCCACGTTAAGCTATAGGTCCTGCCTGTTTTTGATATATAGTGATAGTTAAGCAGTGGCCCTCGGGCGGCCCTGACAAACTGACACCAGATGCTAGCACTACCTCATACGACAAACAAACAACATTCGTTGCTTCCACAATCTATCATAACATTATTAAGTCTACCAAAATGGCAGTAAAGCATTACATATTTAACAACAAACTCAAGAATTATGTAAATCACTATCGCATATGAAGTGGGCAAGTGAGGTCTCTCCACAAGAATTAAACAATGTTAGGTGGGGCCAAAGCGAGTCGAGGACTCTCCATGCAAGTACGCCTTTGTTCGCTGGCACTGGTGATGTTTCTTTTATTAGCGGAGCAAGGCATTGCGCGTGGGCGGGAGAAACTGACGCAGAATGGTGACTACGTGTGAGAACAAGATATAAGTTCAAATACTAAAACCTGACTATGATCGGGTTAAATATAGTATGATACTCTTGCGATGAAGACGAATCGATAGATACCTCGCTTGTCAAAATCGGACCAATAGGGACGACGCTATGATAGAACATCCACATACATACATACATATATACACAGACTGTTAAACCCTTCCCTTCCCTTGCCTCGCCATAATCGGGTAAGAAGTGGATCAATGATTAGTGTAAAACACCGTTGGATTTTAGTTGACATAAGAGTTAAGACCGCTGATAATTTAGTGATTACAACCATATATTGAAATTCCTTTGGTCACAGGTTTGAATCTAGCTTTAGATTGTCTTTGTCTTAACCCAAGTTCAATCCAGAAAAGACCTGGACAAGTATGGCTCACGATTAGGAATGTGGTGTGCAGATGGTTGAATGCATAGTGATTCTCTACCACCTATCTATCTTTGCCAGACCAAGGAAGAGAAGAGGCCTATACAAGAGTCTCTTCGAGTGTTACGAAAGTTCCATTTGAATCCAAAATCGACCGGCGTACCTTGAGCAACCAAACACGACTAAACTCTAAACAGCTCTAACACCTACTAATCAACGGAATCTAAATTTATTTCAAAAAACCCCATTCATCATCGTTGAAACTTCATCACGAAATGTTTTATCTTTCTTCTTATTGGGCTTCCCAATTGAAAATCATTGTGACAATAAAAATCGGGGCATGCCTCGTGCACCTACTGGCTTCACCCACTGGTGGGTGCACGGATAATTAGGCAAAACAATAGCACTTTTACAAGTCAACAACAAGGAGAAACACATAAAATCAATAAAATTTTGGTAAACTTAGTAGGTATGCTTTGAGTTTGAAAAGAAAATTTCCCTTGCATGTGCCAACAGAGTTTCACACTGGAAAAGTAAATACTCTTCTGAATCTACCGGTGCTTTGGAAATACGCCAGTTAGAGAAGAGAGCACCAAGAAACTTTACGGAGATGTATTTTTTTCTATATTTGTTAATCATTTATATATTTTTTCAAACGTCAGTAATTATAATAAAACATATGCAAAAAAGCAAATATAAATAATAAAAGTGTCAATGAGATGTCCGACAGTCATCAAACAATCAAACTAAGAAAAATATAGTTTAAATACTATGTATGTTGTATAAAACTACGAGACGTTATGTCTTGATCTCATGGCATGCTGTAGTCATGAGACATCTCACAAAGTACTTTGAACATTTTATTCACTTAACGTAAACATCGAAATGATAACGTATTATTATCGTGGAGCTCGGAGACACCAGGCCATGCATATCTGTAATTAATATAATCATTAACATATGCTTTCTTTATTAGATTTACATTAACAAAAGTTTTAAACCTATGCATTAGTAATTGATCAATGCCGTCAGGTAACTTAATATAAAAGCGTATACAGTTCCCCATATATGAACAACTAAATTTATTTAACCGAAGTCCAGACACTTTCAGTTTATTTCCTTACAAATAATGTTTTTATTCGGAAAACAAGAAGATCATGTTTATTTTATCGTCATGTACGTATGTAATTCCATGTATTTTTAATTGTGTTTCAGAAAGCTATTAAACATATTTATTCATTTTATTAACACCTTTGGCTTTAATTAAAGGTGGGAGTGGAGCGGGTTCAAAGACTTATAAACTGACCCTTATAATATGTAGGATATCATGATATTTCATGGTTGGATAACTCTAAACTGTCGTATGAAATGAGTAATATTTAAACTCATTCCTCAATATTTGGTGAAATGAAGAATCTGACTTAAAGTTAATGGGTGCTAAAATCTTCCAAATATTCCTGGCAGCCGTGGCCGTGGCCTGTAATCTAATTACATTGAAAACAAAGGTACAACAATAGTTAGGATTCAAGCGTCATGCATATTATAAGTTTCAAAAATAAGTTTTGATAATGAATCAAACTTCACAGTGACACAGTAAAGTTTCGAATAAACTATAATAGTAACTAGTGAAATAAACATCGTGCTTTCGTTTCACAATTACTAACAAGACAAAAGGAAAAAATAACTTAATCGAAATAGAATCGAATATAGATTAGACGCCAGATCAAGTGGCAAGTAATACGTTATTAGTTGGTGAAGGAACTCCTTAATTAAATTGGCAGCTGTTGATCACAAACAGAAAGTAATAAAATTAATAAAGGCGGCATTACTAGTACGAGTAACTGACAGGTAAGTACCTACAATAGATAATGAAACGCCATGTAACATAAGTTTTATCTTCCACATCATTTATGTGGTAGCTGACAACACATTCTGAAAGAGAGCTTAAATCTGTTTAATTAAGCGATTAAGTTGCAAAGAACTTTAGTGTTTAAGTTCCGCTTTCAGCCTATGGTTCAACCCATATATCTAAAGCAGACCGGAAGTGGAGCACCTTAGAAACAGCCACACAAGATTTCTTTTGTACATAACGACGCGCCGCCACCGCCGCCGCGGTGTCACTCGAATTTACTTTAATTTTATTCCATTACCATCACAGACTCTCATATTGGAATAGCAGAACGTATAATATGTTCTACTTAAATTCAAATTAACTAATATTTAAAGAACAATACGAGGACTTATTAAACACACTATCACTATGTTACACAGTAACTTGTAATTATATTTGAGCTTTCATATTCATAGTGTTTCATCCACCCCAATTTGTATGAGTGAAAATGTTTGATTGTTTGTTTGGGGAGTTTTAACGCAATAACGGCTGAACGGATTTTGATGAAAATTGGAATGGAGATAGCATATACCCTGGAAAAAAACATGGTATACTTTTTATCCCGGAAAATGGTAAGCTTGCACGGGAAAACTGGAAAATTGTGATTACTCGCTGTAAAGAACGGTTGCCATGGAAACGAAATAATAAAACAATATCAAGAGAATTGGTGCTATATCTACTTTTACTTTGGTTTTGATTATCCTAGAAGAACATAGGATACTTTTTTGCGATAAACTGTAGTCTAGACGGACGAAGTCGTGGGCGTGTGGCAAAGTTTAGTACAAAATATTCATGATCAATGATCATGAAAAGTTTTATTTAAAAAAACAAATAACCAACAAGTAATTTTAACTAAATTAAACGGCAATTATATCTAAAAAAAAATACAAATGGATACCCAAGTCTTAGTTTACTAGCTGTATTGTGTCTATTGTATATATATAATCATCAGACACTAGACACAGAAAGTTCTTGATATAATAAATCTGAAATGTTCAATTCTATAATTGACACGAAATAATATTGGTGATTACGATCACGTTATAGCAATAGATATATCTTTTCACACGTCCTATCAAAATAACCCAACTGAAAATGTTCCAGACTAAAAGCAGACATTCGTGTGTCTGACAAGTTGTTATAACTACGTTCTACGTGAAATAACAAGATTACCAGCATCACTTAACGTTAAGTACGTGGCTATGTCTACATCGCATTAGTTTGCAATTGCGTACGATGTTCTAGCAGCTTATATTATAATCTAGCTGCGCCCGCGGTTTCACCCGCCTGGTGAAGATTGATGAAAGTATCCTATGGGTTTTTCCACGAAGTTTCTAAGTACCAAATTGCATTAAAATCCATTGAGCTTTTCAAGCGTGAAGACTAGACATACAGAAACACACACATACACACACCTTAGAACAACAATGTCATACGTCTTTTGTCACACCCAATTTCTACTATATTTAGTAAAAACGTACTAACTAGTTAATATTGTCTATGTTACAAGTAGCCTGAATGCCAATAACAGAAGTTTGCTTACTTTTCGTATGAGGTAGCGCTGGCCTTTGGTGTCAGAGTTTGTCAGGCAGTCCAAAGCCCCTGGTAACGTGCCTTCCGAAGTACGGAGTGCTGGAAACCCGCACATAACTTGGAAACGACGTAACTTTTGTGCGGAGCGAAGTATCATTGTATTCTAAGGCGTACTAGTATACCAACTAGCCACCATTGCTAGAAGGCTACTTTAAACTACGGCCTGAGGTTTTATTCAAAACGTTTCGTATACACGCAATCACAGAGCCCAGGGGCCTTACAGTTTTGTGCGGGGATTGAGACCATAGATAAGCTTAGCTTAGCTTGATGACTGGATAGTCACGAACTGTCCTCTCTATTGAAAAAGGTACATGGGTACACTTGTAAGAATGAAAAAAACGGAACCTTTATAGGATCGGATCACTCGTATGTCTGTCTGTCCGTCAGTCAATTTGCTCCGGATCTACTGGACCGTTTACGTTGAAATTTTGTACACATATGAATTTCTGTGACCCCAAACACGAAGGTGTGAGTAACCGGATTTTTTTATCTCAATAGGTTCGCGTAGCATTATTAGTTTGAAACTGTTTTATTTTCAAGTATTTGATAAGTAATGTTCCTTTATGCGGATACTAGCTGTGCCCCGCGGTTTTACCCGCGTGAGGGATGATGATGACGATCATGATGATGATGATGAATAGTTTCCTATGTGTTATTCCAGAGTTAAGCTATCTCCATTCCAAATTTCATGTAAATCCGTTCACCCGTGTGAGAACGGAGTATGATGATGATGATGATGAAAAGTATACTACGTGTTATTCCAGGGTATAAACTAGGTCCATTATAAATTTCATCAAAATTCGTTCAGTCGTTTGAGCGTGAAGGAGTAACAAATACACGCACGCACGCACACACACACACACACACACACACACACACACACACACACACACACACACACACAAAACATACAATCCAATGCATACAAACTTTCGCCTTTATATAATTTATTTTCATAGGTATACCTTTCGTGACATAAATACGCCATTAAGCGTAATTAAAAATAATTGGCAGCAGTGCTTTTTGACTTTTTGACCATAGACAACACAACAACACAACAGACTTGTTATTATATGATTTTAGCAGTAACGCCTGCTTAGCTAGAAAATATCTAATAATTTTCTAAACGAAAAATTTGAATCACGGACGAGGTTCGAACCCGCATCCGTGTTCGATGCGGGCACATGCCTTTACCAAGTTCGGCTACCGCGACAGGTACTACATGCTTAAATTTTTTACATGTTTGAACCCCGTCCGTGATTAAATTTTTTGTTTAGAAAATTATTAGATAGACTTGTTAATATTTAATTTCCATGGAAACGTCCTTACGTTCTGCATTTTCGATACCTTGAGTTGCATTAATGTAATTCTCGAAATGGTCTCTTATTTTTCGAAAATAATATACCTACTGCTTATGTTACTCGCTTATACTGTATGCTTTCCATTGGTGAATATTTTTTTATAATCGGTTCAGTTTTTTTATTATATTTAATCCATTACAAACAAACATACAAACAATCAAATCTTTCCTAGTTATAATATAAATGTAGATGTAGATATACACTCTTCTATCATTGTAAAACCAAATATTCACAAATGGCTTTGTTGAACAATTAGAACAATTCCTTTCACTCTCATTCTTCAAGAAGATAACGTCTAAAAACTTGGTGACACAAACGCATTATGCGTTTATGTCACCAACTTACCAAAGTTCGGGCCATTTTTTAATGATTAATTTGTGCAGTAGACACAAAAAGTCTTCGAAAAATTTCTACGAAAAAGCGTAGAGCTAACGCTACGAAAAAGCGTAGATCTTAATCTACGAAAACCGAAGACTACATAACAATTCTACCAAAATATGAAATCTCATAACGTAAAGGACATTGCTTTCACCAATCGAATTTAAGGTCCCTCAATTCGCACCCTATAGTCGTAAAATGCATAAATAAATTGGATCTACGAGGAAAAAACTGTGCCACTCTTGATCTTTATTGTTTTTCCAAGTGTTTATAAAAACAATTTGAACGATAAATATGATTTACTCGAAAATAAAACGTGTTGTGAAGTAATAAATGCGATGCTGAAAGTATGAATAAAATGGTGAGGGAAAGCGCGTTGCCTATGACACGTCCTTTGTGAGAATTCCCTTGCTTTGTCTAGAGCACCTTTGTCTGTCTGTCTGTCTGTTAGTTAACTGGGGGACTTATTAACTGGGCGACATGACATGCAAGATGATAATTAAAAGCTGTTTTAAATGAATCCGGGAAGTGGGCGAGACGGGAAAGTTTTGAGATTGTTTCATTCTATAATTACGGACGGAAACGGATATAATATAATTGCTGTGTCAACGGCTTTGCACGCGTTTTCATATGTCTGGGTTAAAAGTATCCTATTACAGGACCATATGCTTGCCATATGGAGGAGCTACTACTTAAAATGCAGCGTGTTAGCCTTGAGTTCAGGTGAAATATTAATTGCAGCAAGACCATGACACTGGTCTGTATAGATTTGCTTTGCCGTACTTTCGTTTCTGCTGATTCAAATCACCCCCACCGAGGGTCCATGGAACTGTACTTGATATTGTCTCATCTCCTAACGTTAGACACAGGAAAAAAAAACTTGACTTCTGGAACACTTTTAATCTAAGAGGTCCCCCGACTGCAATGACAATTTTGTTTATCTCTTGTTTTTGACTTTTTAGTACGTTTTTGACAAGGCAGTCGTGTTTGTTGATTTTTTTGATATTTTTAATATATACATTTTCGTGACAAGTTTGGAGATATGGTAATAAATTATATAATTTTTTAATGAGCTCATCACGCCCATCAAATTGATACAAATTTCCTCTATATTGTTAAATTCGAAGAAATTTTAGCACCAACGGAACTTGAACTTGCAATTTCCGTGCCTCTGTGCAGCTTGGTAAACGCATGTACCACGCAGAGACACGGATGGCAAGTTCAAGTCCCGTCCGTGATCCAAATTTTTCCTTTAGAAAAATATTTGATAGGATCAAAAGTACCTTTAAAATAAAATCCTATTGCCCCACCTCAACATATTCTCACATCGTCATGATCACATCTTGAGCATTTTCATTTGAGCCACTTTATTATGTTCCCACAACCATATTCATTTTCATTTCATACACTCTATGAAGAAAAAAATATTTTTGTTATTATTTTTAGGATATATACAAAAAAAGTAAATTTACAGATATTGAACTCAACTTAAACACCATTGCGTATTTTCTTGGGTTACTTCAGACATTGTAGATATCTTAAGCATTCGAAAAAAAAAAACTGTGTGTTTATCAAACAGTATACAAATACCAAACTATGACCCTGGCCACGTTTAATACAAGGATCTTGAGTAAGGATGATAGACTTAGCGAATTATTAGAAGAACTGGATCAAATTAAATGGGATGTAGTCGGTTTGGCCGAAGTTAGACGGAAAGGAGAAGATCTCTTAAAATTATCAAGTGGGCACCTGTTCTTCTACAGCGGACTGGAAGATTCATCTTACGGGAGTGTAGGGTTCCTGATTAATAAAAGGCTATATTCATATGTTAAACAGATTAAATCTATTTCCGCTCGAGTTTGTTATGCCATCTTGACTCTAAAAAAAAGATATGCCGTTAAAGTTATACAGGTCTACACCCCTACATCAGACCATCCCGATGGTGAAGTTGAAGCCTTTTATGAGGAAATAGAGTCAGCATATGGTGAAAACCCCTGTTATTATACACATGTAATAGGGGATTTTAATGCTAAAATTGGACCTTTACAGTCAAACGAATCGTCGGTCGGTAATTTTGGAATAGGAAGTCAAAATTCACCTTTATGCAGTGAACACCTTTTTTAAAAAACGTGCCTAAAAAAAATGGACTTGGGCAAGCCCAGACGGTCAGACTAGGAATGAAATCGACTTTATTCTTACACTACCTAAGAACAACATCACAGACGTAACTGTTTTAACAAGATTTAAAACCAGCAGCGACTACCGCTTAGTAAGAGCAACATTTGCTTTCAACTTAACAAAAGAGAGGCATAATTTAGTAAAATCACAACATCGCAAGTACGAAAGAGAGAAGTACTTCTTTCTCCAAAAGGAATTTCAACTTGAACTCGCCAACCGCTTTGAAGGCCTCGATGAGGAAAACATGGACGTGGATTCACTGAACGACACACTGACCAACATAGTATCAAACTCAACAAAAAAACATTTAGGTGGAAAAATACCAAAAGAGAAGAGACTAACACCGCATACTCTTAACCTACTAACTCAAAGAAGATAATTAAAAAACAGCAACATAAAAGAACAAAGGAAATTAGAAGCACTAAATGAAAATATTAGAAAGAAAATAAAACAGGATTTAAAGAAACACAACACACAAATAATAACAAGAACAATTAAAGAAAATAGGGCATAATGTCTTCAAAATAAAATTGCATACTCAAAAAACTGAGATAAATAGACTATTAAGTAGTACAAGTGAACTTGTTACGGATCAAGACCAGATAGAGAAAACCGTTGAAAAGTATTATACGGAATTATATGCGTCGAAAGCAGCGGAACCAGAATCGCCAGATGCTGCGGACCCTAGAACAGACCCAGTTGAACGTCTAGATGATGTCATTTTACCATCAATCACAGAAGACGAGATTGAGTTTGCTCTAGGTCTAATGAAACGCAGTAAAGCATCTGCAGAATCCATATTATATACGTGGAGATGTTACAGACTGGTGGGCTCCCTGTATTACAACCGCTAGCAAAATTCTTCAACAAAGTACTCTATCAAGGTATCACACCTAAAACGTGGAAAACTGCCACAGTTTCAATGCTGCAAAAGAAAGGGGACAGCACCAAATTGCTAAATTACCGCCCGATTAGCCACCTCTCGCAGGTTTATAAGCTATTTGCTAAGGTCCTGTGTAACAGATTATCCCGCCCTCTTGACGAATACCAACCTGTAGAACAAGCTGGCTTCCGGAGTGGATTCTTGACTATGGACCACATTCATGCTGTCAGGCAACCCATGGAGAGATGCAGAGAATATAACAGGCCCTTGTGTTTCACATTTGCTGACTACGAAAATTTTTGACAGTGTCGAACACTGGGCCGTGTTTCATTCTCTCCATCGTTTCGGCACTGACAAACGATATGTGGAAATCCTCCGGGACCTGTACAATACCGCGACAATGCAGCCATGCACAGACTCTGACATCTGAATCTAATCCAATTGGTAGGGGCGTAAAGCAAGGTGACTCTATCTCGCCCAAGTTATTTACAAGCGTTTTGGAAGACATCATAAAGACCTTGAATTGGAACGAGAATGGTGTTAATATTAACGGCCGAAACATGTCGCACCTGCGTTTTGCCGATGACCTCATCTTGGTGGCCAAGACCGCTGTGGATCTCCAACGTATGCTCATTGAACTGCATGAGGCATCTGAGAGCGTCAGTCTTAAGATGAATAAGTCTAAAGTCATGACAAAAACTTAATGTATTCGTTGATAGCTGCTCTATAGAGGTAGTCAATGAATACATCTATCTTGAACAACGTTTATCTTTTGACGGGGGCTCTCAGGTGCAGGAGATCTCTAGGCAAGTGCAACTTGGATGGGCCGGACCGCCTTTGGAAAAATTGATGACGTTCTCAAATCAAACATCCCACAATGCCTAAACAAAACAAAAAAAAAAGACCAAGACATTTAACCAATGTGTCCTCCCCATTTTAACCTATGGTGCTGAAACATGGCCGCTCACAAAAGAACAGAAGTACGCTCAGAGAGCAATGGAGCACGCCATGCTAGGCATCCGCCTGCTAGACCGTATACCGACGAAATTCGACGTCCTACTAAAGTCGAAGATGTAGGTATACGGATAGCAAAGCTTAAATGGAGATAGGCAGGACACTTGGCAAGACGGGATGATCAAAGGTGGACCAAGCAGATAACAGCCAAGACGAGCGCAGCGTTCACGAGGCAGACCACCAGCCCGATGGTCAGACGACATTGTTAGGCACTCAGGAATATACTGGATGAGACTTACACAGGACCGGCACAAATGGCGTGAAAAAGAGGAGGTCTATACCCAACAGTGGGTTGATGCGGGCGTAGAGTGTACGTGAGTAGATAGATAGATAGATAGATACGAATACTTTTTTAGATCTACTCGAACTATGTCTCAGGATCAGGAACAATCATAAGAGGCTTTTAATTTTATTTTTTTTAATAAATAGGCACGTTTGAAAAGTGGGAAAATTATGAAATAGAATGATGATATGGGAATAAATGGTATAGAATTGGCATCGTATGATCAAATGGGTTGGTTATTATGAAGAGGGAAAAATTATAAACTGGGAACAAGCAGTATAAAATCGGCATCGTATGCTCAATTGAGAAGTGATGAAGTATGATTGAATCAATATAAGTACAACAGATTTTATATCAAAATGACATTTAACGAGGAGAGTGTTAAAAATGAACGTGAATGGTAACAAGAGTAGAGGAAGACCAAAAAAGTGTGAATGGATTGTGTGAGAGATGACTACTGAGATAACGGCTGATAGAGAGAAATGGAAGAAAAGTACATGTTGTACTGACCCCACATAATAGTGGGATAAGGGAAATATGAGATTTAAAGTCAAAACCTAAACTATGCAACAGTGAATCAATCACTTTTTACTTACCACTATGACACTATTTTTTAAACCCGTTGCCGGATAATAACTGGCTGCTTGAAACCGAACCAGTTGGATATTCTCTATCCTTTGGCAGGTATAGCACTACTTGACTTAAGATATCGCGTGTGCAACAGAAAATCTTAAGCAAGAGACTGACAACTGGCATCTACAGGTATCTACAGGCCCTCTACAGTTATAATATACCTCCAGCTAAGCTGAAAAGCCGTGAAAGCTTCATGCATTCTAGAGCCTTTAAAAATTCACCAATCCAAAGCCAAAGTCCAACTGTGGCAGAATGATCACCCCATACCATCTGATTACGAACCACAAATACCACAATAAGTGACTACGAGTATACTTAAAAAAGGGGGAAAAAGAAGACTTTATGCAGTAGCCATGTAATGTCACAAGAACCAAAAGTATGTGCCAAAGGTCAATGGGCAGTTCTGACACAGCTAACGATAGTTTTCCTACAAAAACCAAATTAGTTTTAAATTGTTAAGTATTAACCTACACTTAATTTTATATTATTTTTTAAACCATGGGAGTAAAATGTTGTAGAGGAAAAAAATATAGGTAATTCGTCGTTGCGATCTGTGTGTTACTTGAGCTTCTATTGTTTTTATCGATTTTTTTCTCAGTATCTGCGTTAATGCGACATATATCATTGTTATTTATATTTATTTAAAAATGTAATATTGCCGATATTATTTACACTACCGACCTTTATTAACAATTAACTTTTTTCCATCCTAAGGTTGTCTGGAAAAGATCGCTATGAGCGATAAGACCGCATATTGTACCTATTGTTTATGTTATTTCTATTTTGTAATTTGTTTAACTGTGTGTCAATAAAGTGTTATTGTATTGTATATATTCGTAAACTAGAGACGTTTAGCTAAACATCCTACCCTATTTATTTTTTCTGTAGTTCGTGGGTATAGGTTCCATACTTAGTTGCCTAATGACCTTTCAACCCGATTAGCTTTAGTGGAAGTGGGTGTAATATTTGATTGCAAAATACCCTCCGGCCACTTGGATCCACCGCCAGGCTCCACCGGTGGGGCTAAAGATATTTTTTTCTCCCCTTGAATCCACCTGCTGAGGGATCAAAGTATAAACATAATATTAGTATGCCAACTCGATCCACCATTTAAGAGATCCAGATATAACCATTTATTAGAATACCACTTCGATACATCAAAGTGGACGGAGTGGACTTGGATCCACCGCCAAGCTACACCGGTGGAGCCAAAGTAAACAAAAAAAACAAAAATGAAAGAAATAAAGTAAGAGAAATATAAATAAATGAAGAGGAGCATTTTTTTATTTTCTTTAATTTCACTACACAAAAAAAGCTATCAAGTGAAATTAAATAAAAGCCTTTAAAAAGAACTTCCTCTTGGACATGACCAGTCTTGCCCAAATCAGCTGAGTACCGGTGTGGGGCGGTGTAGACAAAATATGAGTAATGGGGTATCACAGCTGCATCCCACGAAATATGACTACGGCGCCCTAACCCAAAACATGCAGCTTTTCCTCGAATGCCCTACGTGCATACACCTGAAGAACAAAGAAGGACTTAATGGAGACTACAGATCCAATATTTGAACCATTGACACGCTAGACAAATAAGAAGTCTGCTTTATTATATAAAGAAATACAGAGATATTGCTGACGGCCCGGAAGCTTATAAAAGTTAAAATAATGAAATCGTTAGCTCTTTGAAACGGAAAACTGGCGAGCGTTGGTGACGTTTAGATATGAGTTGTAATCAGTTCCTCCTGTTGTTCTTTGAAATATACATTAAAAAAGCAAAGAGAGATAATAACAACAGTTGGTGACTGTTTTTCATATTAAAGAGATGTTTAAGTGATAACGACAAGACATAGCCTTTATATTACCAGTTCCATTGGGCAGTACCATTAATGGTACTAGTGACACAACTTTGTATCGCTTGTACCATTAATGGTACCAGTGACACTATTTTGTATGGCTTGTACCATTAATGGTACCAGTGACACTATTTTGTATCGCTTGTACCAATAACGGTACCAGTGACACTATTTTGTATCGCTTTTACCATTAATGGTACCAGTGACACTATTTTGTATGGCTTGTACTATTAATGGTACCAGTGACACTATTTTGTATCGCTTGTACCAATAATGGTACCAGTGACACTATTTTGTATCGCTGGTACGATTAATGGTACCAGTGACACTATTTTGTATCGCTTGTACCATTAATGGTACCAGTAACACTATTTTGTATCTCTTGTACCAATAATGGTATTTGTCTGTAACTTAATGTTATTTCCCGCATTTAGATCTAGTTAAAGGGGAGAAGGTAAGACACGCTTTAATATCACGTACCTAAACAAAAACTAGACTAGATACAAATACAGGCAAACACATCCACATAGCTACATTCCCGCCGTTGAGCTTCATGTGCACTAACAACAAAGATAGAGAGATATACGCAGACTGTAACGCGGATGAGTGTCACTGCTTACACGTGCTGCACAAATGCCACTCTCACTGTGATTAAGACAAAATAAGCCAATTGTGTGCATTGCATCTAATTTATGTGGTCAACGCCCGGAAGCTGGTACCTAATCTGCCCATTTTTAATGAGATCTATGGATACAGTGATGGATTGAGAGCACGTTGACTTTAAAATTGTAATTGGTGTTTTTGTTAACAGAGCATACCTTGCAAATGCTCTTTTCTCGCCTATGTTACAATTTATTTTATAGAATGACATAAATGAGTGGATAAGGGTATAAAAACATACCTAAAACCAATGCTAATAGCAATCAGTTGTACACAATTGCTAGTACAGCTCTGATCATTACCAGCATAATGTAACATGTGACCGTACTTAACTATTCAACCGTTCACATTACTAAATCACATAGAAACCCGTAATTTAAGCGCTTAACTATTCCCAGATACAACCACATCGCTTAAACCACAATATAATCACCAACGTCTGATTTACAGCTGCAGTATTCTCGAAATCAAGTTTTGAGCGAGCAATGGATATACAAGAGGAGGAAAAGATCACGTCACTTATGGTTAAGGGAAGTTCCAAGATATGGTTCGGGCTTTCGGAATGAGGGGCATATTAACTGGAATTCCTTTCAGATTGGCTCGAGTCCGACCCACGTCAGATTGGACACTGTCATTACACATTGGATAATTTCGGATAGTCTCGCATTATACAGTCCGGGGTGGAAGTAGTAGGGTTGATAATGAAATAGCTTCGTATTGTTGTGAAACTGTTTGTTTTGGTCTTGACTAGCGAATAGCTAACGTAGTTCTTATAGTTTAGATTTAGTGCCTAAAGGCATCAGAGAAGCTTTTAACAGATTAAAAGACAAATGTGTTATCAGAGAAACGAATTCTTTCATACATTCGCCACCTGCTACAGGAGTTCTTCTCAATAGGGTGTTTTTAATTCAAAAGTTTATTCGGGTTTTGGAATGATCTTCATCGCCCATATTGATTGACAATGAACCTCAGCTTGCATATCTATAAAACTTTAACGGGTCCAATTTTGTACATTGAAGATATTTTGAAATTTCCTTTTGGAGGATACTCTTTATTCGATCCTGAAGCCAAAACTGTTTTTTTTTTTCATTTTTGTATGTCTGTCTGTCTATCTGTATCTTGGCTAGGCATCACGCCGAAACTACTGAATGAATTTAAATGAAACTTGGTATGATTTAAGTTCATACTACGAGGTAGGATATAAGATACTTTTAATCCCGAAAAATTTAAGGGTTCCCGCAGAATAGGCGTTGAAAGTTATTTAAAAGAACACGTATCACGCTGAAAGTACCGGATGGATAGTGTTGCAACTTGGCACAGACAGTCAGCTTACATAATGGGTCAAAATTGAGGATATTTTTTATCCTGAAAAATTAAAGTGTTTCCGAAATATATGGGTTGAAAGTTATTAAAAAGAACAAGTATCACGCTGAAACTACTAGACGGATTTTGTGATGCCAATTGACCCAGTCATATACCTATACTTATTATAAAGCAATAGGTACGAAAAAGGCTGTAAAAAGAAGATAAATAAAAAACATGCTCTCGGGTGCTTAGAAAGGGTATTGAAAACGAATATAATTATTATACACGAATTGAACACGAATTTCTTTAATCGTGTCGCTTTGTCTCTTTGTCTGTATATTTGTTTGTTCACGCATCAAGTAATAACTATTAGACCGATTGCAATGCGGTTTTCATTGTCAGATAGCTTAGTGTTTGATTTAAAAACTGGTGTAATTGGTATCTCAATCTAGTGAGTTAGAAGCCGAGCAATTGATAAAAGTATTTTTGACGGCTAATGAAATTTTGATCAAATGTTGGTATATTGGTCTTGGAATAGCACATCATGGTACTTTGAACCTAAATAAAAGACCACGCGTGCGAAGCCGCGGGTACAGCTAGTTATTCATATAAATGTTGTAATAACTTTAACAAAACATAAACAGAACCATCAATCCTTTCATTACATAACAAATTACTGTCAAATGCGTGACATGATGTTATTTAACAACAACAAGAAACCTCAGTTTCTAATCGGTTATCCGGAAGGGAAACATTTGCGCTGATGCACGCCGTTACGTGGATAAATAGAAGCTATTAGTTAACTTTCAATTTTCATAGAACTAGGTCAAAGTAGTGGATTACTGACATGAACCAGAGCGGGTTCTTTCGCGAACTTCGTCGTCAAGTATGTTAATGACTTTTTTAATAAGAGCGTTTCTCGGCTCTTCAAGTATGTGGAGCTTCTTCGTGCAGAGAAAAATAGATTTGTGCTCGTGTGTCGTGTCTAAACGTACTCATTGCATATGTGTATAGACGAAAAAAATAGGATTATATCTACAATTAGAGTTATGTGTAGAAAGAAATGAATTTATTATCTTAACTCAGTGAGAGAGATCGTTTTGTAGTTATAAGGCCAAAAGTTTGAATTACTTTTGAAAACGATCATTTTACCCTGAAGCTAGTTTGAGCAAATTATCGGTGTCATTATCCAAGTCTTAAGTTTTTGTATCTGAGTTACCAATGTCAACATTATTTAGTCAGATTAGGAAGAAATGATATATTTAAGTGGTCAATATTTCAACGAAGATATAAAGAATACTTTAAATGAACTATTGAAATGAATGGATACATTTTATGCTAGCTTTTCATTATACTGCTAATTCACGCTAAGCGTTGTAAACGGAATGTGCCCTGAATACTCTTATTTGTGATCTAAAGAAGCTTGCAATATATCCTCGAATAACATCCACATTCTCGCTCACGTTTCTTCGATGCTTTCACATAGTAAGTATTAAAGCTAAACTTCCACAAAGAAATTTACGCAGTAAAACGCACGTTCTACAATTACCTTAAAATAAAAAATAAAAAAACGATAATCCAAACTTTAATTACATCATTACGCGAAACACCGCGTAATATCCAACAATGGCAAGCATTAGGGTTGTCCAATGAACCGCGCGGCTTCGGGGACCGCTTGATTTCCCCGAAGGCGGGATCTGTCCAAATCTAACCCTTCTCTATAACCTGATAGGTGAACCAAACTTTAGGATGGACTTAAAATCGCTTTCTTAGATAATCTTAAGATATTTAACTTTTTAAACTGATACAGTAAATAAATAGAATCCTGGGCTTTTTCAATTGTATAACATTGAAGGTTGATAATGCAATGTTAATGTTTATTTATGTTATTATTTGTACAACTACATAAGGCTACGTTTTGATTGGTTTGAAGGCGTTTGAGCAGTTCCAAAATGTACATTTTAACAAGCCGTTTGGTTTGACCAATTTCAAGTCTTCACTTACTGAACGCTAAAGGTTATATACTAAGGGTTTTAACTGTTATTTTTGCCATTTGAGTTAAAACGAACTGCCCATAAGTGTCAAAACAAGCTATTTGTTCCCTGAAGGACCAAGGACCTGCACATATCAACGTATTAATTGCAATGCCATTCATATTAATGACAAAATCCTGCACGGCACTGTTCGTCACCGTTTTAACATTATTTTATTATTTGTTGTATTTTTATATCAAATAGGTAACGTAATGGTCACAAATCTTGACTTCTAGGTTGTCTGATATCATCGGCCCAACGCTTGAGTGGGCATCCTCGCCCTCTGGTATCAGCCCTAAGTCTCCACTCAAGGACTCGTCTCGTCCCATGAGTGGATTACGAGGCCTCCATGATGATGATGACGATGATCTTAAATTGTGCTCTGTAATTGTTCCTAATCAGCCCGTGTCCACCCACTGCTGACTACAGGCTCCTCTAGTTCACGCTAGTCCTTCCAGTCCTGTACTAATTGTTTGCCTGAAGTCATCTAGCCCTGTAAAAAAATACTTAGTTCAATATATTGTGGACAATAAAAAATTTGATATTCCAAAACCGTATAGTAAGTGGATATTTCTTTTCATCTTCCCAAATCGATCTGACCGTTTGTCGGTCTGAGAGGGACCGTTTTCCGGTGCAATTTTATCTCGTTCTCGGATTTTCGCCTTTGCTTTACTTACGGGTCTTATTGTGTATCCAAACGAAGCGAAAGATTGCGGATGCTGTGTTATGATACGAATGTGTATTTTAATCCGTGGGTTAATGAAGTGGAATGACGTGAAAAGGGAGAATACATCAGCCGTATTGAATAGACATAACAAGAAAATTTACGCACATAGAAAAAACCCGACTGAGAATGGTTGCTGACCAACTTTAAATCGTTATAAATCCTAAATAGTAATTCGAAATAAAAAATGATCACAGAAACCTACAGATGATTTTCAAATACCTATTCAATGACACCCCGCTTAACAAAGTTTGTCGTTTTTTTTCTCACCATATAGCGTCTAAGTCCCATATTGAAATTCGATTACTGTCATGTGTTTAAAAGCACTCGCAGGATTAAGACAAATCGATTGACGTAAAAAACATCAAAATCGGTCTACGCGTTTGCTCTATATAGTGTCACAAAGGAACAGACATACATACATACATACATACATACATACATACATACATACATACATACATACATACATACATACATACATACATACATACATACATACATACATACATACATACATACATACATACATACATACATACATACATACATACATACATACATAAACAATACGCTCCGCGCACTCCGGTAAAAAGGGCACTAAACGCTCGCTAATAAGTTGCAAATCACGCAACGTGCCATGAAGCGCTGCGGGGCATCACAATTACTATGTGAAACACAGTTCATAATACGGAAACCCTGGCCAAAATTGTGTGTGAAAGGCGAAGAGATTACGAATATGACAAGTAAATAAAACCCATCGTCCTACATCCCACCAGCCTTTGTACTCAGGATTATGGCATATATTCTCTTACTATCTCTATTCTTTCTCTCTCGATATCTGAAAAGTTTTATTCTGTTAAAGTGTCATGTATACTTATTATAAATAAGTAAGAAAAAGTATGTGAAAAGAATACAATAAAAAAAAGTGTAGAGTCTTAGAATAAGCTACTGATCAAGAATATACCTTTTTTTAAATGGAATCTGTCTGTTTGTCTCTGTGTCTGTTTATATATTCGCGCATCACGTTATGATTACTGGACCGATTGCGATGCGATTTTCGCTGTTGGATAGCTTAGGTTGTGAATTAGAAACTGGTTATCTTTTTTATGTAAGTGATAGTGTATAATGGGTGTAATACCGTTATTATTGTAATAAATTAAAATTGAATTTAAATAACCCAATGATTAGAAGCACAATCGATAAAAAACTATTTGATGTCTGAAATTTTTTTTATGAAATATGGTATATTGGTGCAAACAGAAAGCGTAATTCAAAATCTTTGATTGGTACCTACTTTTGGTTTTTGAATAACACATAGAATCCTTATATCCAAGAAAACTGACCACGCGGGCAACGCCGCGGGTATTGCTAGCTTAAAATGTTTTAATCGCTCAACAATGAGCATTATGAGAAAATTGAAACAAATTTTACATCAACGACTGAATCTCCAATGATACGAAAAATTGGTGCGAAGCGTCCGAACGTAGTACTTACGTAAATCCCATGTGTATTCTGAAAGTAATAAATGAGGGGAATAAATGCTATCTCCACACATTAATTTGTCCGAAGCTTACCTGAACATTTTAAATCGAGAATAAAGGTAAGTATGAGAATGTTACATTCTCTAAGGAATAAGATGGTCTACACTAATATTATAAAGAGAAAGGATTTTATTTTGTGTTTCTTTGTTTGTAATGCATAAACTCAAAAAAATCTAAGCCGATTTTAAAATGTCTGTGATCTATGGACTGTAATTAATTTTTGAACAAATTATTCTCTCTGAAAATTGCAATAATGTAATGTATCAAACATATGCCTATAAAAATTTGAATGGAACGGAATGACATGTTGCCGTGGAAACGAAATAATAACAAGTCTGTCAAAAAGCACCACGAGTGTTGCTGCCAAAGATTTTGAATTACGCTTACTGTTTATACCAATATAGCCAATATACCAAATTTCGTTTTCTTTTTAAATTGACAATGGGTATAAAAATGCTAATAGTAAGAAAAATGCCGCGGTGTGAGTGCTACCCGTGTGAAACCGGGGCAAGACACTAGTTTCAAATAAAGATGTGTCTCATCTTCCTTCAGGTAAACTTTTGAAAGTAGACAAAACTGTACTTAAAATATAATATAAGAAAATGTAAAAACTAGCTTTGGCCTGTATGTATGTTGCTATGTATGTTTCTTTGACGCGTCGTACCTACAGCCTAAACTATTTATGGATTTTGATAGATGAGGTATCATTGGATTCGACTTAATCACGCGAGTGACATAGGATATATGAAGTGTCTACAAAACTAATATGGAGGTTTAAAGCCGCCAATGGAAAAAAAAAACATAAAATTTATCGAGTGAGGTATCAAAATGAAGGTTTTCAAAAGTCCATGCCGGAAATATATAAGGGAAACGGAAAACTATAGTTTGTAAGACATAGCTTGATCCGCAAGACAGCTGTCATCGAGATCACGCGCATGAAGTTTTATATATTTATTATTTAAAATGTACCCAAAACATTGTCGTACATTATTGGTGTGACGGAAAGAGATGTTCAATTGTCATTACGACATCTTCATCACAGGTAATAAAACAATAATTATCGATCATGAAAATTTAAATAATTTGATTTGCTTATTCTTTATAAATTCATAACAAAAAGTTCTACAAACTAATTTGAATCTATTGTTGTGGTAAAACGCAAAGATTTTGAATTACGCTTATTGGCATATAATAGATTTCAAGCTAATTTAATTTTGTTGTAAAATAATGACGCGTTTTATTTGGTCTAGGTCCTTTGCTAAATACTACCTAGGTGTTATTTATGCACCCAAGTAAAACATTTACCATACATTATAAAAAAAAAAAAGTCAGCGCGGACTAAAGCTTATCGCAAAGAAGCATCCTATATTCATCTAGGATATTACAACCAATGCAAAAATACAGCACAAACGGTCTTGCTTTTTGGCAGACTTGTTATTATTTCGTTTCCACGGCAACATGCCATTCCGTTCCTCACAACGAGTAATCGACGTTTTCTCTGGGCAACTTACCGTTTCCCGGGACAAAATTATCCTATATTGGGCTATATATTGTACAGTACCTATTTACATAGTTCCACCCAAATTGGATCAGCCGTTTTGGCGTGACAGCTTCCCAAACAAAAAACAAACACGTTTCACTTTTATATATTGGTGTAGGTGACAAGTAGGATTCAATTTAGTTGTATTATATTACGACCCGGTAAAAATACTTTGAACCTTATGTCAAAGTCTATGTATACATAGGCACACAGATTAAGTAAGTAGTAATGTACAATCGTATGAAATTATTTTATGAATCAGGAAAATATTAATCCATACCAATATATATAAGTGAAACGTTGTCTGTTTGTTTGGGGAGCTTTCACGCGATAACGTCTGGACGGATTTCGATGAAATTTGCATTGGAGATAGCTTGTACCTGGAATAAAACAAAGGATACTTTTTATCCCGAAAATTGTAATTTTCCACGGGAAACTGTAAAAATGTTGATTACTTGCTGTAAGAAATGGTTGCCATGGAAACGAAACAACAAGTATGTCAAAAAACATCAAGAGCAATGGTGCTATACCTACTTTTGTATTGGTTTTTAATATCCTAGAAGAACACAGGATGCTTTTTTTCGCGATAAACAGTAGTTCGTGTGGACGTAGTTGCGGACTGGAAAGCTAGTATATCATATTTTTGCCAAAGTATGGCTTTTTTCTACGGATGTGCAATAACAAAGATCAGTACATACATCAGTCACAATCATGAATACTCAAAAAAACTCAAGAAATTATATGGCTCAAACGGTTGATCAAAAACATAGACCAATCAACGAAGACCAGGAGTCTTCTTTGATTGGTCTATGTTGTCCTGTTGTACACGTAAACAACGAGGCAGCAGTATCAAGCTGCCACTAAATCTGCCATATGATCTAAATTTGTACGTTATTCAACACACAGCATTAAATTCGTACCTTTTATTTTTGTTTGTAATTATTGTTCTTTGTTTTTCTGTATAATGTTGTGTGTTGTCATAAATAAATGTATTTTCTTTCTTTCTTTCTTTTTATTACGGAAAAAACTTCCATTTAACAAAATAATACAATTGTCAAATTGTTTTAATTCTAATACTTCATCACCATCATCATCATGTCAGCCTTCCAGTCTGAACATAGGCCTCCCCCAAAGAGCGCCATGACGAGCGATCTTGTGCCACCTCCATCCACCGATCATGCTAATACTTACACATTGGTAATTATTAGTGGAAATGACGAAAAGGGGGGTGAAATATACCCCCAAAACTTGAAAAAATTGGAGTAAATACATGATTTAATTTTAAGTGTGATTTATTTATTACTACGTATATTTCGAAATATCAAAAGAAGGTTCGGGCCACTTTAAAATAACTTTATATCTCCGGGATTGCTTTATCAATTCAAATGATTCTTTTTGGGGTTCCATACGTCCAAGCACACAAATAGGTCACAAATAGGTTCCGACAGAAAATCAGTGCCAAGGCCTTGGCCTTTGCGTTTGCTGAGTCGGGACCTGTTTGTGACAACACACAGAATTATTTTTTGTTTGTTTGTCTAATTTCCTATTTTTTGTTTTTGATAATGTTTAATGTTGTGTGTTGTCAGAAATAAATGTATTTTCTTTCTATTTTTCTTTTTGTTTCAATTAAAAAATGGGTAATGATAAGGTTGTTTGTCTCTCCGTCTGTCACAGGCAATTTTCTTTGAATCTACTAGACAGATTCAATTGAAACTTGGTACACATATAAATATCCGTGACCCAATTAAGGACATGTAATGTAAATACATTAATTTTGAAGGGGATAACTGAAGGTTACCCCCCTTCAGTTACCCCCTTCAAAAGTCATTTATATTTAAAATTAAAAAAAAAATGAATTGTTTAAGTACACCGGTATATAAGTATCTGTACCGTGTGACATATCAAATGAAAGGGCTTGATATGAGGGTCTCAATTTTTTAAATGATTTTGTTGATATCATTTTGTTGATACATAACATGGGCACTCCATAATTCTCGTAACTTCACTAAAAAATCACAATATTAAATAGTAGTAACTAGTAGTATCCGCGGCTTCGCAGGCATGGACATTTATCTACGTGTGTTATTCCAGGACCTAAAATAACAATATATACCAACATTTGATAAAAAAAACTTCAGCAGTTAAAAATATTTTTATCGATTGCTCGGCTTCTACTCGTTGGATTGAGATATCAATTAAACCAGTTTTTAAGTCAGACTCTAAGCTATCTAACAATGAAAACCACATTGCAATCGGTCCAGTAGTTTTTATGTGATGCGTGAACTTGTTCAGTAGCTTATTTTAATTATCCTAGACATTTTTTTAATATATTTTCTTTGTACAGACTTTTACATACATAATATTGCTTTATCTTAAGTACAGATAAAGAAAATAGTTGAAAATGTACCATTACCCCTTTATCTCCGAAACTAACGGGAATAAAATTTTGAAAAATATATTTAAAATAGTTCTTTACTTGAGAGTACAGTTTTTTTATTCCATGCTTAGGGGGGGTTAAAGGGGGAGGCAAAGTTTGCACGCGGAAAAAGCTACTAATATCAATTAAAATGGCTTCCTATGAGGGTAAAGATTTTTGTTATAATGTTAAAGTAAATAGTTTTTAAGTTATTTAAGAAAATAGATGAAAATCCCATCCCCTAAGGGTAGTCCGTTAAATATCAGTTTTTTTTTTTAGTTTGATGTCTTATTACATTTGTTTAATGTGCCCAATGAGATGTTATAACCATGTAGGAAGATCTCGAGAACTTGGATCATTCCTCCTTGATTCCACCGTCTTGTGTATAATAACACCCATAAGAAACGTGATGCGGTTTCCAGTCAACAAGATGTCTCGCAAAAGCCGTTTCTTGTGGTTATACCTCGAACAAATTGCTTTTGAAATTACGATTATGTTGAAGCTGATAATTCATTCGGTCTGATGGGCCAAGTTTGAGATCCGTGTGATTCAATCAGATATCTGTACCTTGGATATGTCTGTGACTGGGTTGATGGTTATTGTGCATAGTTTTGATTGAGGATTGTAATGGTTAAGTATTTATGTGACTTTGATTATATGTTTAACTAACCATAAAATATGTATAGGAGTTTAGTGGGTCCAGATCATTGTCATCTTATAGTTTTCTCCGCAATGTAAGGGAATGTTTGGGTGATTTACGACAACTTTTTTTAAACTGTCTTATATTCTAAATATTTTCCGGCCCCTGATCAAACTTCATTGCAATTTTGTTCTTTTGCGTCCAACCAAGCGAAAATGTTAAAAACTGATCACATAGATCACTGGTATAATATATATTTATGCACTAGATCCAGTATTTTATTGGCCGGAAAGAAGGTCGCTTTCTTATTTTTACCCGACTACGGCAAAGCAAGGGAAGGGTAATGAGTTTAAAATCTATGTATTAACACTACACACTTATAGTATGTGGGTGGATGTTCCACGATAGAGTCGCCCCTATTTGTCCGCTTTTGACAAGCGAGATGTCAATCAATTCGTTTTCTGCTTTCTGGTACAAAGCAAAGAGTATATAAATACCATAGAGAGTCAAGCTATTTTTTTTACCTGACCTGCAAAACATAGGAAGGGTTATGTGTTCAAACTTAAAACTTGGTCCAATTTTGACATGCGAGGTATCAATCGATACGTCACTATAACTAAAAACTTGGTCTGATTTTGACAAGCGACGTTGTGACGATGTGAAACCTCTTTCATAAATTCTTAATTCTTTCATAATCATACTTATTTGATAGTTTGTCATTATTAATTCTAAATTCAAATAACCTGTCATTTCCTAGATTGTCATCTATGCATTGGCCCAACTCTATGGTGAGGAGTTGCGATTTTGTTAAACAAGATTTCGTAATAATATAATAATAATTGTGCACCTGCATATATAGTACTATGTTTTTATTATTACCTCACGCCGATTCCTGATGGTGAAATTACTTTAATTGGAAATACCATAGTACCAAAACTGTGGGTTCGAAGTAGTGCACCTCAAAGTTATGTCAGCTGTGAGCCTATTATCTTCCTTATGAGATAAATCTACTACCCATGGCCAAATAGATGGTTCGCACTACGAGGTTTCCTCTACACCTGTTGCTTAATATTGTGAGCTAGGAGTCCCTTTGAGCTGGTAGACATCCTCGGGGGGCTCCGGCCACAACGTATCAATCGATTCGAGATCTGTGGTCACCATGTTTAGTATTTTTCTCCCGACTACGGCAAGGCAAAGGAAGGCTTATGAGTTCATACAAAAAGAAAACGTCAGATTTTGACAGCCGATGTATTAATCGATTCATCTTCTTCGTCTTCTATACTATTTATTACCCTACCATAGTTGGGTTTTAGTTTTTGAACTTATATCTTGTTAAACAAGCAAATGTATAATAAAAAAATTGCGCTGTATTTATTAAAAGGGTGCAGGATAAGAGTATCTCTTGAAAATTGGGATTGGAATATTTAAAATAGTACTAGCTATCTTTGAATCGAAACATATATTGTAGTTTGGTTCTTAGCTGTATAGAAGTTATGGTGCTGTAACGGACGGAAATACGTGGATATAATAAGGGCTTGACTACGGATATGTTTACCTTGGACAAATATTGCAATTAGGTAAGAACAACTTTGAGAAGGAAGATATGAGAGGAATTCAGCTGGGTTGGGCAGCATTCGGCAAGCTTCGTCCATACCACAGTGTCTGAAGACAAAGTCTTCAATCAGTGCGGCCCACCATTCATGACCTACGGAGCCGAAACGTGGACACTCACAATAAAATTAGTTCACAAATTTAAGGTCGCTCAGCGAGCTATGGAGAGAGCTATGCTTGGTGTTTCTCTGAAAGACATGATTCGTTATGAAGATATCCAACAGAGAACCAAGGTTGCCGACATTGCTCTAAAGGTGGGTCTACGCTAGACGAGCCGTACACGAGCGGAGCACTGTGCTTGCACTGGTGCTCCACCATTTGCGGAACATTCGACGAACACAAAAAGAGGGGAAAACGGCTAAGAAGAAGCAAGCTAAAGTGGCAGTGGGCTGGTCATATTTCTCGAAGAACCGATAACCATTGGGGTAGACGAGTTCTCGAGTGGAGACCACGTTTAGGCAAACTTAGTGAAGGTTGCCCTGTGGCCAGATGGAGTGACGACCTGCGAAAAGCGGTTAGAAGAAAATGGATGAGGAGAGCTGAAGAAAGAGCTCAGTGGCGTGCATTAGGAGAGGCCTACGTCCAGCAATGGACAAAAATAAGCTGATGATGATGATGATGGACTTCGGAATCCTAAAAAGGAAGCTGTTACTTGTTTTTGTTTTGTGTTAATTTATATAGATTGCAATCGCGGAAATTGGGACGGCGATCGCCTCTGATACCTAGATTAGAGTACATTTTGTTTTAGATATACTCTTAAAATTATGAAGAAATTGTGATTCACATTTTAATAGTCTTATCAAATCAAGAGCACTTTCGACAAACTTAATCAATTTTCTTCTAATAGTCTATAAAAATTCCATATAAAAATAAATTTAATTGTTTTTATATTTTCTCTAATTTTTCCCGAGTTTAGTGCCTACCTAATGTAATTGCCTTCCCAAAGCTAAGGGCGGGAATAAAGTTAATTGGACACAATTAAAAAACGCTGCGGGCTCAAAAAATATATCACGAGATATAAATGTGCCTAGATGTGGCAACAATGCACACTATTTTTACCGGACTTCTACAAGAGTATATAGTATATAAATATATGCATCGTTATTTTTTTAATTACCAGAAACTCTTATGCCATAATTGCAATAATTAAAACTATCTTTTGTTCTACGACATTAAAAAAACCTTACAAATGTTAAAAACAATTATATCACAGTCTGAGCTAAGCCTAGTAAAATAAAAAGGAAGAGTGCCATCAAATTAACTTCGCCTTACATTATTTAAAAAAGTTGGCAAAACAGAGCAATGGGTGATTGCTCTGTTTTGCCAACTTTTCGGACGTTTTGTATGGATATGATGATATGTGCAATTGTGCATAGGTTTCTGTATCGTGCCAGGTATATAGGAAAGGGGCATCAAGTCAACTCTGCTACAGCGGAAGTTTGTGTCTCGGAAGTTGTTTGCAAGTCGCTGCGCAAAAAGCCATTTTTCAGGCGCAATCTCAAAAAGTTAAAGGTGAGGATAGCATTGTATAAATGCCTCGCTTACTCGCTTACGTTTTTCGCATATTCTATCTCGCTCTTACTTTGTGCTGTTTTATCCTCACAACAGTATCTGCGCAATCGTTCACAGAGCCTAACTTCACAAACATAAAGTTTCGCTGCGAGTACTATACGGCCTTTGAAAGCAAAGATACTTTGTGATCTGATTGATGATATCTTGGTAACTTTCTCTGCTATTAATATATGATTTTAGGCAAGCATGTTTCAATCTTCACTACTGGGCCTTTATTCGCTATGACCACTCTGCCTCGTAACGCACCGCGTCAAGATATCTGCGTGGAATTGTTCATGTATGTTCGTAAAATGTCGTAATTTGCCGAACGATTCCACAACGCGACTCGTTACGTGTGTGAATGGTCATAGCAAATAATGGTCCTGCAGCACATCCAGCAACACCACCTTTCACCACTTCTCACCACGATAGGAAGCGCGCGCACTATCGCCCTAGTGCACGCAGCTGAACATCTTTGATCTTGCGAAAAAATATTTAGTTAAAAAAAGGTTATACAATTATATATTTCATATACTGAGGTACCTTGTTGAAAACAGTAGAGATGTCAGGAAATACAGTATAAAATTAACTTGTCTGCCTTGTGAGGTGTGGAAGAATGGGCAGCTAAATTAAAAAGGGTGTAATTTATATCGTATTTTGTTTATTTTTATTGGAGGGATATACCGAGATTTTTGCACCTCTTCCTCTTCAATTCTGGCTCCGCGCATGGACATTGTCCTCAGATTTATGTTAACGTCGGGCGCATGGTCTGGCATTTGACAGCTATTATTACCGGACCCTTTCGGAGTCCAAAGATTTGGCTCTATGTATAACCTGTATAGCAGAGTTATAGTTCCATAAAATCGCGCAGTCCATTGAAACCTAAATTGCTTTTCGTTAGGTGAAATATTACTACTGCGCTATTTTTTTCTTTGGCGTGTAATAAAGTTAGTTAGTTGTTGCTTTGCTGTATTTTGTCATACGTATGTATAAATAGAGTAAAATAATATATCTCTTTGTTTTTGAAAGTGAATAGTACTATGTTATTCTGACTTTTCTGATAACCTCAAGGGGACTTGGCAAAAGCAGGTGCTTTCTAACTTACTACACCTATTACAAGTCGGGGTAACCTAAGCCTGTGAAATAATTCAAGACATTTTGTTATTATGGTAGTGCAGAGCTACTAAAGGTGGAATATGGAAGTAAAAATTAAACAGCAAAAAGTAAAAATGTAAATCAGCGATGCGTCGATAGCCTCATTGGAAAATACGAAGAGCTATTGATAATTCATTGAACTTTTTTTAGAGGTATTACATTCTGGCTGATAGTCTTAAATTCCGGTAAACAAAAAAGCGCTTTTTTGTTTGTACAAGGCATTTTGTATACAATGCGGCACATTATGCAATTCGGATTCGAAACGTATACAGTGTGGAAAGTTTGGATCGGCCCTGGAGGGAAGGTACCCTCAATATTGAAGATAGCTAATTTTACTCAAAGGAAACATTCGCTTATTTTTAGGGTTCAAAAGGAATAAAGGCAGGGTGCCTTTATTCTTTTTGAACCCTAAAATGGGATCACTTTGTTGTCCGTCCGTCTGTCTATTTGTCAAGATCCTATTTCTTAAAAACGCATGGAGTTATCAAGTTTAAATTTATATTAAGTACTCAGGTCTGTGATTCCTTTGGAGATGTGATAAGAAAACTTGTAAGTCAACGCAATCAAAAGATACGGCCGTTTATATCGCATCGCATATTTCGACATTTTCGACACTCGCAAGGGAACCAAAACCTATAGGGTATTTCCAGTTGACCTATAATCATGAAATTTGGCAATAAGCGATGTTTTATAGCAAAAGTAAAGAGAAAAATCCGAAAATCGTAAATTTGAAGTAAAATCACATATTTTTTAAATCTTCTGTTATCGATTCTCGTGTTAGTCACACTATTTACATACCAACAAGTTTGTACCTAACAACTACCAACTTAACTCAGTACACGAGTCCAATTCACAATTGGTCGGTTTTTTTAAATAAAAGTACATTCAAACTTTTTTGAATAGTTCCTCTCCTCAGCCTGTAATAACCTAGACAATTGCGAAAATTTAACAACCTATATTTTGAGGGCAATGATCTATAGGATCGCAGTCAGTTTTTGTGTAGTTCCTCTCCTCAGCCTGGAATAACCTACACAATTGCGAAAATTTAACATCCTATATTTTTAGGGCACTGATCTCAGTCAATTTTTGAATAGTTCCTCTCCTCGGCCTGGAATAACCTACACAATTGCGAAAATTTAACATCCCATATTTTTAAGGTACTGATCGATAGGATCTCAATAATAAGGAGGAAATCTCTATAAAAACATTACAACTCAAATTAAGGGAAGATCAAGACAATAAATTCAAGGGCTAACGGACAAGGGCACCTTGCAGGCAGAAAATAATCAGTAGTTGATTTATTTTAGTTTTGCGAATCTGTGGAAGATTGAGGACTTTTAGGTTCACACAATTTTGAATATTCACCAAAATATACTACAGATACACGGTATGGTTTGCTTAGAAGAATACATTTGTGGATACAAAAAAAAATGCATCTCATTTTGAACAGTGCAATAAAATAATTTTCTATTTATGTTTATCGTTTATTTCTGTCTCCTCTAATACACACATCAACACTTCTTGTTATTGTAAAATTTTCAAATCTGATGTCGTTTTTATAGTATAGGGTACCTAGGTTCCCAGCTAGGTTTCATAATCTTCCCTTAATTGAAGATGCAAGTTTCTTAGAGAGATTTGATCTATATAATATGACTGACCTGATCCTATCGATCGGTGCCATAAAAATACAGGAATATATGCTCGCATTTGTGTCGATTTGATTCCTGGCGAAGGTAAGCAACTTTTCAAAAAAGATAAGATGTAGTTTTACCAATATAATAAGAATAAATAATAGTACGAATTTACTTCATTTGAAAAATAAATGAAAAATATTTGAGTAAAATTAGCTATCTTCAATATTGAGGGTATACTTTCCCTCCAAAACCCATCCAAACTTATAACTCTATATATACCCAAATGACTTTGGGCCACAGCATTTTTTGACAGTATACTTAAGCACTGCAAATGTACATCCAGATATTTTTAAGTCTTCGGAGTTGATTTTCCAAGTTTATGCTCAGGCAGTTTGTGAGGCTGCTAATTTCACTCCCTGCGTTAGTCTGCGTAACCTTGATTCATACAAAGTGCAGCTAATTAATTCTACTTTTAATGGAAACCTATCAAAATATAGGCCTAGGTAATTAGGACACAGATCGGAACATTAAGAGTAAGATGGTATCCCTCCTAACCATTTATCAATATTTTTTCTACTTTTAGGAGAACATTTTTAATTTTCTGATCAAAACTTGTTCTCTTATTGAGCTGAGCACATTACTGCATTCATAACAAAGTGTCGGTAGCACCTAGCCAGGTCCAGCACAGGTTTTTTGAACCGGCTTCAAGCGGAAGAGGTTCTACAATTGTTTTTTTTTGGTATGTGTTACATCCAATCTCTGGGATTTCCGAAACAATCTGGATTTTTACTTTTAGTTAAAAAGGTAGTCCTTTAGAATTTTAACGATAATTCAGTTTGTTTTAGTACATCCATTTGAAGCACGTTCGACATTTTCCATGTGAAATCTTACCTTTTTCCGGGATAAAAACTTTCCTATGTTGGTATCTATATTGGACAGTACCTATTTACAAAGTTTCATTAAAATAGCTGTTTTGGCGTGAAATCGCCGCTAAAACAATCAATTGCACATTTTGAAAACAACGCTATTTCTGCGGCTGGAACTACACTAGGACTGATAAATCCTAAAAAACTTCTTCACGCTTCCGACAGGATATAATAATGGAAGCGACTACTACTTTCTGAATTGAGTGCCAAATTTCCTCGTCAACACAAAGGACGGGGGGGGGGGGGGGGGTGCCGCTACAAAAGTTTCGACTCAGTCTCTTTCGGTTTTCATTTTTAGTCGTTTTATTTTTTATTATCCCGTTGAAGTCGACAACCCTGTGAGAGCCTGGAGCCAACAATGTAATTTTTGCTTTTATAATAAAAGCCGCGGCCTGACAAACGAAAAGTGGACTCCGAGACAAGCGCACCACCAACTTTGAACGAACTTTCTTGTTTTATTGACATTAATTTTGAAAATCGTTTCCATTTTTTGCAAAGTACTGCATGATCGTATTGTTTTATAAAAGTTTTTACCCAACTACGGCAAAGCAAAAAAGGGTAATGAAGTTAACAGTGTATGTATGTATGTATGTAGGTAGATAATTATGTATGTCCATCCACAAATATATATATATATATATATATATATATATATATATATATATGGATGTTCCACCATAGCGTCGCCCCTATTGTTCCGATTTTAACAAGCGCGGTATCAATCCATTTTGTATAGAGTGTCATAGACTTTTGTTTTGCCCGGCTATGGCAAGGCAAAGGAAGGTTTATGTGTTCAAACTAAAAACTTGATCCGATTTTGACAAGCAAGGTATCAATCTATTCACCTTCATCGAAATAGTGTTATAGGCTATATTTAACCAGACCGTATTCGGGTTTAATTTTTCAACTTATGTCTTGTTCCTTCTATTATTGTTGACGATTTAAAAAACATACATTTACATTAACATTACTATCCAGGTACTGCTAATAAAAATTTCAGATTCATTGCAGTACTTACTGAATGCCTAATGATCCTTCTCCGAAGTTTTCGGCAAACCGTACTTCGGAAAATGGGTTTATCGCTATCGATTTTTTTTCAGCATACCTTTATTCTTCATTGGATAATTTAGCATTTAGTTCTGCGCTCTGTGTTCGGTATTTTGTGCGTGTATCAAGCTTTACGCAAACTTTATTAAACTACTAGCTGTGCGTTCGACTTTACCCACGTGTTTATTTCCTTGGGTTAAAATATTCTATATATATGTTATTCCAAATATGATCAAAATTCGTTCATCCCTGAAATAGTTTTTATATTTATAAAAACTATTTCACAGCTGAACGAATTCTGCTCGACTTCAACTCCACCAGATTATAACTCAAATCCTAAGCTAACCAGTAGTGTAAATCGCATTTCAGTCGCGGCGGTCTAGTATTTATTATGTGATGCGTTACAGGCATACACTTTTTTATCTATACTTATAATAAAACTGTAACGGGTCCAATTCTGTACATTGAAGATATTTAGAACTTTTTTTTTGGACCTTACTTTAGATTCGATACTGAAGCCAAAACTGTTTTTTTTTTTCATTTTTGTCTGTCTGTCTGTCTGTCTGTATCTTGGCTAGGCATCACGCTAAAAAACTACTGAATGAATTTAAATGAAACTTGGTATGATTTGAGTTCATACTACGAGGTAGGTTATAGGATACTTTTAATCCCGAAAAATTATAGGGTTACCGCAGGATAGGCGTTGAAAATTATTTAAAAGAACTCGTAGCATGCTGAAACTATTAGACAGATGTTGATGCAACTTGGCACAGACATAGTTTATAAGATGGGTGATAATTACGGATATTTTTATCCCGAAAAAAATCCTGCGGGATACTATCATTAAATTTTTAATGTACAGAATTTGTACCACGCTAAAACTAATACGACGGGTTTTGATGCAACTTGGCGCCGTCTTAATTTATATGATAGGTTAAAATTGAGAACATGTTATATCCCGAAAAATTAAAGGGCTTCTGTGGGATATGGGTCCAAAGTTATGGTAATATTTAAGTAATAAATAATATTTTTTGGATGGTTCTCTATATTCGATACTGATGCCAAAACTGTTTTGCTTTTTATTTTTGTTTGTCTGTCTGTCTGTTTGTCCGTATCTTGACCGCGCATCGCACAGGACCTACTAAATCAAACGAAACTTGGTATGATTTTAGTTCATACTACGAGGTAGGACATTGGAAACTTTTGATTGAAGGGTTTCCGGAATATATGGGTTGAAATTTATTAAAAAGAACACGTATCACACTGAAACTACTATACGGTTTTTTTGATGCAAATTGACACAGTCATATATCTATACTTATTATAAAGCAATAGGTACGAAAAAGGCTTTAAAAAAAGAAGATGAATATTAAAATGCTCTTGGGTGCTTAAAAAGAGTATTAACATGTTTATTTTTAATCGTGTCACTGTGTCTGTTCGTTTGTTCACGCATCACGTAAAAACTATTGGATCGATTGCAATGCGGTTTTCATTGTTAGATAGCTTAGGGTTTGATTTAAAAACTGGAGTAATTGGTATCTCAATCTGGTGAGTTAGAAGCCGAGCAGTGGATAAAAGTATTTATCACGGCTACAGAAATTTTGATCAAATGTTGGTATATTGGTCCTGGAATAGCACATTATGGTACTTTGAACCTAAAGAAAAGACCACGCGTGCGAAGCCGTGGGTACAGCTAGTGTAATATATATTTGTTATAAAATTATAAGCCACCTCGACCGTTTTTTTAATATTATCTTCGCTGTGCAGACTTTTTGTTACATAGTAACTGCTTTATAATAAGTACGGATAAATACAATCCAGACAACAGTTCGGATTTCGCTTACTAAAGCCAACCTTAAAACTTAGGCTTTCCTGGCTCGTCGTTATAGTTGAAAATGTTTGTTTTCAAGCTAACATGGCGTATTTGCTTCTGAATAGGCCTCTTGTTTGCTTATCAACGCCAACCAAGGCTTTGCTGACAGAAGGCGGACGTAACGTTTGTGAGAGTCCGTTATATGGTAGGTATTTATATTTGGATATTACGATATGTCACAAACGGAGAATCATCTATCTATGCTTATAATAAAGCTGTAAGTAACATAAAGTTTGTACAATGAAGGTAATAATAAAAATGGTCTTTGGTACTTAAGCTACTGCACAAGTTTTTTTTAAATGTTTTCTGTCTGTATTTTTTGGGTAACATGTAAATTCTAACGACCGATTTTAACTGTTGGACAGCTTAGAATTTGACTTAAAACTGGTGTATTTGGTATTTCAATCCAACGAGTAGAAGCCGAGCAATCAATAAAAAAACTATTTGACGGCTGAACGAATTTTGAAGAAATGTCAATATTCTTTATTGTACTTTATAGGTAATTTCGGTCCTTCAACAACACTGGTTACTTTTAACACAGATAAATGACCACGCGGGCGAAGACGCGGTCTCATCTAGTCATATTAATATTCATCGCATGTTCAATTTGCATTATTTTATAATATAATAATAAAATAATTCAAAAATATTTTTTTTTAGATATTTTAGAAATCAAGATTTTTTGTTTTTTTTTTCGTATGATGTAGTGCTGGCCTCTGGTGTCAGATTTTGTCCGGCCGCCCTAAGGCCTCTGACATGGCTTAGCAACTGCTATTAATCAATAAAGCCGGAACCGTGACCTCCGAAGCACGGAGCAATGGAAAACCGCAAATAACTTAGAAAAGTCATTGGTGGTCAAAACAAGAAATAATGTAGAGGGAGTGGCACACATTACACGCGTTTAAGTGTTTCGCTTACAAGTTTATGCAAAAGAGTGGAACATATACCGCGGTGTCTCTATTTACCGAGACGACTAGAAGTTATAACGCAGTAGGTTACAGGTATATTCTGTACCAGCTGGTTCCGAGACATCAACATTTTCCATCACATCATAAAAAATCTCTCGCACATAGAGCTTGTCACTAAACATCCGGTAACAAAGTAGTCTAGCGGTCATAACCATTTCTCCACCATTCATTTCATTCAATGACGGCAAAAGGACGCGGAACAAAGGTTTGGGCCGCACCAGTACAGGTCCGGAAGGGATATCTTTTCATAGACAGTGGGCAAAACGGATATAACAACCGACTCTGGTGTGATCGCTGCCATTGTGTTCAAGGTTCTAAAATATTTAGGGTGCGAAAATAGCGTAAATACATACCTACGCCCAGACTTGTTGGGCAAGAATCCAATTACATAGCTCGTATAACTTAGAATTGCAAGGACAATGTGGTGCTTATCAGTCACCAACATTGAACATCCGTTTATAGGGTTCCGTACCGTACCCAAAGGGCTCAAACGGAACCCATTGTCTGAACGTCTGTCAGTCTGTCACGGGCTTGTAGAGCCTAAACGAAATAACATAGGGACTTGAAATTCACACATGAAGTGACCAAAATTGGAAAATTGAATTGAATAAAAACATGAGATTCTGTCACTATTTTTCAAATTTTTCAATTTCGAATCAACTAAATTTTACGGTTCATAAGTGTAAATGTTATGCCAAACATGAGGATTTGAAATACGCAACCCTGAATATGCGATGCACGGAGCACGATTCGCTTCTTGGCCCGTAATTAAATATCTCATATTCTCTTGTCACATGAGGAACTAATAGACTTTATTGAGATGTAAAACCAATCTCTCAGAGTGACGAGATCAGTGCTAACCTCGCAAGCTTTTGCAATGTAAAGTTACGGGTGTCACTGCAGTACACTGAGTAGCTGCTAGTCATTCCTCTGATAGTAAGCACCACGCCTGTGGTGTACAGTTTCAGGGTCACTCAAGACTTTGGACAACAACAACGAGCACGGCGCTGCACTGCGCTCGTACCCCGAGACAGTTTGTAAATCTATTGCCCTGTTATTTAACAAGGAACACAGTATAATTTGTTACTAAAGCAATATACTAAGTATTTACAGGTTTGTAAGTAGAAACTAAGTGCCCTTGAAGCCGGGAGAAGGTATGCAATGCACACTTCAGTGACTACTTGCGCAGAATAAGACACTGCTAAATGCTGCGCATAGTTTCGCAAATTTTTTGGCTCGTTGCTACATGCCGTGTCGAGTCGGCTCGACTCGTAGAATACTTTATTAATAATTTATGGTAAAACTTTGGTCACGTTCGTGTTGCTTACTTTTCTCGTTATCATAATTTTAAGGCTGTCATGTCTCTTTTCACTGAAAAAGCCTACGGCGTAGTTGAGTGAGGGACAGTTACGAATCTTCGTACATACGAGGGGAGCCGATTGACGATTCATCAGCAGCTGGAAAATGGGCCTCATTTCTTGGTGATATTCGAGGAATTTACATACTTTATACGTTAGTATAAATTACTTGGCGATAGTACCTACACAAGCATAGCTGGCTGCCCATTTCCTGAATTCCTTTTACTGATTCTCACATCACTAATCCACTAACCAAACGTGGGATGAGAAAGGGAGGACCTATTATTATACCGGGCACACACGACGGATTGAAAATGTAAATTATTGCAAAATATGAATAATTAAAATATTAAAAAAAACTATTACAGGGGTTTTTTTAATGAACATCGCTTTTTTTGTTGCTTTGAAACTTTTTACGATTTTTAGTTTTTCTTCTTTTTTTTTTGCCTTTTCTTTTTGGCGTTTTTAAATTATTTTTTTGCTTTGCCATCTCGAAGTGCTCGAAATTTGAATTACAAGATTCCAGGACAAACAAAATACATCATCGATAAATACATATATAGATACATACAAGTGAAGTTAAATAAATGCATTTAATAAATAATGGTTTCTCACAGTTAGCCGAAACCACAGAATACGTAAAGAACTGGAATTGTACGACCAAGAAAGTTTAAAAATAAATATTCTTGATACTAACGTACAGAATGACTACTCTCCGCCCCGCGCAATCTGAAGTGTCCGGGGTGTACGAAAACTACTTCATTTTTACACGACTGCCCAAAAAAAAGGAGTGTATTGTTTTTAGCATTCACGTATGTATGTATGTATGTATGTTTGTATGTAAGTTACTTTATTCCACCATAACTTATAAATGCCTTAACAGATTTAGACGTATGGTATCGTTATAATCCTTACATCCCCCCGAGTAATATAGGCTATATATATTTTTAAAACATTCAATATGGTGGCAGTATAGCACCATTTTCAAACAAGAAAAAACTTCCAAATTTAAAATATGGGTATCAAATTGATAAGCACATTCCAACAGTATCTAATTTATTGGCAAAAAAACTTTTTTGGCAGGGCAGACGTGTTTTTTTAGCTTTTAACTTGTCGGCTATTGATATCCCGTGCAGGATATTTGAGTTTATTTTTGCAATTTTTGTAAAAAAAATAAAGAGAAAAAAATAAGTATTTTTTCTATTTTTTGGTTCATTTACCTTCATCACATACAGATTTTGCGTATGGAAAATCTTTTAATCATTGTATATTAAAAAAATAGCCCAAAAACTCACTCGTCCACAAGTTAAGCTAGTTAATATAAACTTTTTTTTGTAAAATTTAGTGTCTGCACAAAATATTATTTGAACACTTATACGGACCTCATAGTGTCTTTAGTAGACAATATACTATACCACATAATAAATTATTATAGTACACTATACAAGTATACTTACAAAGAAAATGTTCCATCTTGCCATAGACGACCTATAATAGAAAGAAGTTTTACCTACAATCTACTTCAGATAACAGTTTAGTTGAACAACTGTCTACCAGTAAACTGGACCTCTAGCGACGACTTTATTATTTCTATAACATTTTACCTTCTTTTATATTTAGATGTCAAAGGCGGAGTAATAAATCTTCGGAAAGACTTGGGGTTGAATAATCTTAAGAATTTTCCTCGCGGTTATGGCATAAATAGGTGTTTGTCAATATTTCATCAGTTATCAGTGGTTACAAAAAACGGACGTGATTATTGTGATCGCGACTTTGATCCCAAGGCGCATAATTAAACGTCGAATCTTCAAAAAAATATGTTCAATGGATTTTTTGATTCCTTTAACCATGTTTCCTCAAATATACTACAAATTCAAAGTCCCCGCAGCTTTGTGGCATAAAATGAAATATTCTGTAAAATTTTACGTTTTCCTTTCTATAATTATTTTTGTGAGTACAAAAAAGCAACACAGTAATTGTTACAAAGATACATTTTTACATGACTCTTTTGTTTCATATAGTTGATAGACTCAGGCGTTACTTTGCGGAAATCCATCTTTAAAATTAACAAAATAAAAATATGTAGCTTACTTCCGCCAAAACTGTAAGTCAGACAAATTATAAATGGTAAAATTAAATTATAACAAAAGTAAAACCTCACACTAAACAAACCCTACCCAAATACAACTATCGTAATACTTATATATTGATATACATATAATATAAATATACTATAAAAAACATATACCGCGATCCAAATACCAAACGTCTGACATCGTTTTGACACGTGTTTCGCCTCTGCACGAGGCATCTTCGGGTGACGTTGACTCGTCGAGTGCTGTACGTGTCGTATTGATGTCAGACGTTTGGTATTTGGATCGAGGTATATGTATTTTATAGTATATTTATATTATATGTGTATCAATATATAAGTGTTACGATAGTTGTATTTGGGTAGGGTTTGTTTAATGTGAGGTTTTACTTTTGTTATAATTTAATTTTACCATTTACCATTTGTCTGACTTACAGTTTTGGTGGATGTAAGCTACATTTTATTTTCTTTTGATTCACTTTGTTTATTTTAGTAGGTAATTTGTTAAGAAACGACTCTAATTGGCCTCATCGTCTGATAAACCTGCCTTGTCACGACTAAATAATTTCTCTCTCTATTTTATCAAAGCATCTCTGGTGATTATCAACGCAAACAAACAACAAAAGCCACGGGTTTCGGTATTTCGTATCTAAATTGGACAATTAAAGGCCTTTTGTCATTTAATTGTTTGTCTGTCCTAAACAATGCGCCTTCGTAATCATAAATAACTGTTGGCTTCATGAACTAAACGAGGTTTTGGGTTAATAAAAGTAATATCTAAAAGTCTACTCGGCTTGCCGACTATTTTTGGGCGACAAATTAGATTGGCAGATTACTTGGAGTTGAAGAAGACCCACTAGAAGATGTTGGTACGGCTTTATGCTTATTAGGGTAAAAAAAACTCACTGTCACGTCGTACTCTATGGAATTGAGTAATTATGTCATAAAATAAATAATAGTTAATAGTTTGGGGAGTTACGGTGGCCTCCAACCTCCCATTATAGCCATTCCAAGCCATGCAAGGCGTCTGCACCTGAAATACATACTAGGTGATTATTGTTATCTATTTTATGCACTGGATAGGTCTCACCCAATTTCTTGTTACGATCCTTCATCTTCCTCGATCTCCACTTGGTCGAGTATGTCATCGCAGTCTCTCCGCACCAAAGCAAGTAGAACCAAAACTCGTAGCCACAGCCAGGTGTGGTCATTCAAAGTTCCTGGAGGCAGCATTCTCCTCTTCGTCCGGTCCATGATCTCGTTCGCGCCATCATCGGAGGTTAGCCGTGACGAGAGGCTTGTTACGGCTAACCTCTTAATATTGACCACTCTCCACAGATAATGTCATAAAATCTCTTATCAACCAACCACAGACAATTTTACCACAGACCACAGTGAAGACAGTTATAACGCTAAACAGACACGTGTCTCCATCGTGTGGCATTTGGCAGTTGACACTTCCAGTTGTTAAAGTTTTCGTTAAGTCATATTAGGTATTCTGCGACGACAGTAAGACATGTCTGTTACTCTGTGGTATTCTGTGGTTAAGTGTAGCAGTTTGATAATATTCAACTGTACTAAAGTTAAAGGAAACAATAGTAATTAGTCTAACGTCAGTAATTATTATTGAGTCAATGAATTTGTGAAGCCTTTTTTATTGGAATTTTGTGTGGGTTTCTCTAGAGGACTGTCTTGTTTCACGTTCCAGGATGTTGCACCATAGCATCGCCCCTCTTGGTGTCCGGTTTTGACAAACGAGGTATCAATCGATTCGTCTACAGGTATAGTCATAGTCTTTCTTTTTTACCGACTACGGTGAAGCAAAGGAAGGGCTATGTGTTCAAACTAAAAACTTTGTCAGATTTTGACAAGCGAGTTATCAATCGATTCGTGTTCATCGCAAGAGTGTCATACGCAATTTTTTACTCGACCGCAGACGGGTTTTATTATTTGAACTGATATCCCCACTAGAGTGTAGACTATTTCATCAGACTTGATAAATAAATCTAAACATTGTTGGCGACAAAAAAGAGATAGTTCATCAAAACACCCCTACATAACACAAGGTTTATACACCCACATAATATCCCGGCTTTGATCTCCTCGCGAATAGCACGAATTTGTCTTTTGTTGGCTCAAAGAGATTTTATTTACGTAGCGCGGTCGAGTATGCGATTCAGAGATTGTTTGTTTGTCTAATACCGCGTAACTTTCGACGTTGTTAATGCAGTATAAAATACAGGTAAGTAGGTCAATTTTGAGGATCAAATTACAAAAAGTTATCGCTTAATGCGCTTTATGTAGAAGGAAAATCTTTAGAAAAAAACGCAAGGCTTACGGAAAAAATATCTAAATTCAATTAGTCACGAATCTGCTAGATAATGGAACTGCACAGTGATGAAACTCTGTTTTTTGATATTGTTTTAAAGATACGATATGTTTGTGATAAGAATGAAAGAATAGACTGTACCTAATTTATAAAGTTGCTATAATATTTAAACAATATATAAATAATCGATAGGAGATTATTAAATGTACGAAAAGGTGGCGCTGGCGCTTGGCACCAAGCGCCTGCGTTGTCCAACTGTTGGACCACGGGAAATTTCTGTTGCCCGTTGTTCTACCTGGCCTTTGGTCATCATAAGACTTTTCACATTTTATTGCCCGTGTACCTACTGCTCGGTTTGTACCATGCCTGATATTTTTAACCCCCGAACAAAGAGACGGGTGTTATAAGTATAGGGTGTGTATCACTGTGTGTGTGTATGTGTGTGTGTGTGCGTGCGTGCGTGCGTGCGTGCATGCGTGCGTGCGTGCGTGCGCGTGTGTGTGTGTGTGTGTGTGTGTGTGTGTGTGTGTGTGTGTGTGTCTTCTGTGGCATCGTAGCTCCCGAACGAATGGATCGTTTTTTTCCGTTCGAAAGCTTATGTGATCGAGATGGTTCTTAGATATATGGGGGGGAGGTTATAAAAGGGGGGGTGAAAATTGTAGCTTCCAAACGAATGGACCGATTTTGATGCGGTTTTTTCTGTTCGAAAGCTGATGTGATCGAGATTGTTCTTAGATATATGAGGAGGGGGAGGTGGAGAGGGGGAGGGGGAGGTGAGAAAAGTGGGTGAAAATCGTAACATCCAAAGAAATGGACCAATTTAGCTGTGTTTTTTTATGTTTGAAAGCTGGGGTAAACGAAATGATTCATATCTATAATGGGGGATGGGAGGGGGGGGGGGAAGCGCGAATCGTAGCTTTCGAACGAATGGACCGATTCAGTTGCGGTTTTTTAAGTTTGAAAGCTGAGGTAAACGAGATGGTTCTTAGCTATAATGAGGAAGGGGGGGTGAAGGGGGGGGGGGGGGGAATGGGGGTAAGGACCGTAGCTCCCAAACGAATGGACCGATTTCATTCGTTTTTTTATGTTTGAAAACTGATGTGATCGAGATGGTTCCTAGCGATATGGGGGGAGGAGCTTTGGGGGGGGGAAGGAGGGGGGGGGGAGGAGGAGGGGGGGGTGAGAATCGTATTTTTCAAACGAATGTGTTTTTTGTTTGGGTGTTTTTTAAGAATTAGTAATAAAAAAAATTGATGGCGTACACACTTAAAATAACAAAACTAAACTCGCATACATTTTGTTTTTAACAGACTTTAAATTAAATAATAGTAGTAGCAAAACAAATTGCCTATGGTTCAACTAGTCGAACTATCGGATATATAAATTGATCGTGGTCCTACCAATAGGACCACGCGGTTGGACAACGGGCACCAAACGGACGCAAACGCAAGTGTGCGCGGGCGACGTGACGCTGCGGGCGCCGGAGCGAAGGCATATCGCGTGGCGTGCGGGCGTGGTGTGGCGGCGGCGGGTTGTCCCCCTCATCTAAGTTAAGTAAGTACGTACATAACACTACACTACACTAGTGCTTTTGACTTCACAATTATTTTTTTAATCTCCGCAAAATGTTTTTATGTCTATTACAATGAATACTATTTTTTTGGAATAAATAAACTATTTTAGGTTACGTATTATTATATGATAAATCAATCATCTAAATTATCATAATTTCATCAATTTTTTTTTTCACCACATAATTTATCTTAATTTGGGTATTCAAAACAGGCCGTATGGCGTTTTTGCCAGTGCCTTTATTTACACATGCGCGCGCATCACTAGCGCGGCGCGCGAGAAAACAAAACCAGCGCACCATTTTCCATAGATATTTGCTAAAGTTTTCTTTGTGTGGTTAATTAGTATAAAAAATTACGACTTCACGTAAGGAAGAAGAGTAATACGTAGATATTGACCCCGCCGGAAATACTAATCGAAGCACGAAACGCGAGAGAAAGCCTGTTGCCACCAAAATCCAGAGAGAAACGTCAACAAAAACTATTCGGTACCTTTTTGAGAATTGTTCTTTTACTAATTGTTTCAATAATTAAAAGTTAATAAACATACAAGTCTGTTTTTCCTCGCAAGTGTGTTGGAAAAGGTCGTATGAAACGCGTGTGCATTGATCATTACACACTTGGCTCCCTTATCACGCTCGCCGTATTAATTTGCATTGAATGTAATAGTAGATTACTGACACTCGCTTAAGTGACTTCTTGCTGCACTCGTGTTTTTAAAGCCCTCGCTAAAGCTTGGGCTCTAATCCAGCACTCGTTGCAGCAAGCAGTCACTTTCCGCTCGATGCAGTAATTTAGTATTACATGCAATGCAAATTGATACGTCTCGCACGAATAATCTACCTCGAGTGTAATGACCAACATAGCACACTTGTATCATAATGAACTATTATGGTGTAGGTATGTTATTCATTTATTTAATGATAACCAATGCCCCTTACCGTTATTACTCTACGTGCACGATAATCTGGATCTGAGCTATAAGACCGCCCCTTGTGACACTCATTGTTATACTGTATTTTTAGATATAATTTCTCGTTGTACTTGTGGTGTTCAATAAAGAGTTAGTATATCTATGATGACATATATATCGTCGCTGTAGTTGGAAAACTAAATAACTAACACGTTTTGCGAAATCGACTTTATTGCATTTCTATAAAGTCTATATCAAGTTGCATCTTTCTGTGTTACTAAAATTTTGATATCATGATTTATCAAAAAGTTATACGTAATTGAACATTGAATCGACAGATGGAAAAATAAAATTAGAAGGATTGAGAAAAAAGTAGCTAAGGAAAAGTAGTTAACTCTGCAATAAACAGCTAAGTGAACTTATACGTCACTTCGAGAGCGAATAAAATACATAAAGTTGTTTATTCAGTTTTCCCTCGACACATATTATGCTCCACAGTTTCGTAAAAAACAATTTAAATAAGTTATTGAATTTTTCGTGTGTCATTATTGTTATTTATAGGTGCTATTCAAATTAAATAGTACATAACTAAAATACACGTACATTTATTTAACTATCCACGAAAGTTCTCTGACTGATTACAAGTTCAAGACAAGTAGAATTAAATAAGGAATTTTGTTCAATTTTATTGAAGCAGCTGAAACACAAATTAAAAGCTAATAGCTTTTGAAAATTTTAGTGAAATGACGCGAAATGTGCGTACTTGTTTTAAGCTAATGAATCAATCAATAGAGGCGAGGTGGGGCGGGCGGGAAGGGCGGTCCTTATTAGTATGCTGGCCACCACACTGGCCATCACAATAATTATTTAATAAGACAGTTTTCCAAATCTACTTTTTAGTACAAAACGTAAACACTTCAGTGGGAATTGAACTCCGGTTTTTCATACTGGCGTCCGAGCGGTCTCACGCTAAGACAACCTGACTAACGGTATTATGACGAAAAGCAGGTATAGATAAGATGAAGATTTAGAACAGTTGACCAATGAGAACGCGCGGTGCAAAACTATGCTCGTTGTTTTAGTTTCATCTTACTAATATAAAGCTGAACAAATTCTATTCTATTATGTTTACACATCTGCCAGGCGTCTCACAACGGCTCCTGTTTGAAGTGTAAACATCTGAAGACGCGGTACGGAGTTAACGCCGACTGTTGTCGTGGCAATCGAGCATCCTGGCTACGCGGAGAGGCGGGATTCAATGCATAGTTTTAATAGAAAAAGAAAAAAAAGATACACAGAGGTGAAGTCTGTTATTGACTGGAAGGGCATAATCAATAGAGCGCGATCGACAAGGTATGACATAAATATCAGCCCATACAATGTACACGAATTAGGCTATACAGACATAATAGTCACTGGCTGGCAAAATAATAAAAAAACAAAACACCTGACCGAAATGAAAAAAAGCCAACTGTCTTTAAATGAAATCCTGGCGAATTGAGAAACAGTTTCCAAGCATAGTTCAATTTCGATATGGGTATGACGGTCCATACATGACGATGGATACGTCTTACACTACTGGACGAGCGACAAGGAGAACAAAGCATGGGGATATTGACATTGCCAAAGAGGTACTTACAATGGCATACTAGCACCTTCTTCCGATTACAGAAGCCAAGAAAAAAAACCTGCTGAATCTTTGCAGAAAGAATATTACATGCATGGTAGGCAAGTTTGCCTTCATCAAACACAACGATTGTTAATTTGCAATCCGGAAATGATTCTGAATCGAGTAATTTGTAGCCATAAAACTCTAGATTATGAGTAAATTGAGAGGTTGACTTCAAAACCAGCAGTCTAAACATATCCAACTGCGCAGGGGAGACAGAGGGATGTTATATACCCGAAACTGTTCACTAATGCCCTGGAAGATATGTTTAAGACGCTTGATTGGAAAGGAATGGACATTAATATCAATTTTGACAATATCTCACACTTACGATTTGCCGATGATATCGTCCTAATGGCGGTGTCGCTGCAAGACTTACAAAGTATGATGACCAACCTATATGATGAGTGTGAGTATTTCTTGATGCACTGGTCTCGGAATGAACATAGATAAGACCATAATCATGTTGAACGATCTTATTGACCTGGAACCTATTGCAGTCAATGGTGCACCTCTTGAAGTTGTCCAGCAATATGTTTTTTACCCTGGACTTATTGGAAATATTGCAATTAGGTAAGAACAATTTTGAGAAGAAAGCCAGCAGAAGAATTCAGCTGGCTTGGGTAGCATTTGGCAAGCTTCGTTATGTCTTCTTGTCGTCCATACCATAGTGCCTGAAGACAAAAGTCTTCAATCAGTGCTTCCTGACAGTCATGACCTACGGAGCCGAAACGTGGACACTCTCGGTTAAACTTGTCCACAAATTTAAGGTCACTCAGCGAGCTATGGAGAGAGCTATGCTTGGAGTTCCTCTGAAGGACAAGATTCGGAATGAATATATCCAAGGTGACTAAAGAAGCTAAAGTGTGCTGGTCACATTTCCAGAAGAACCGATAACCGTTGGGGTATACAAGTTTTCGAGTGGAGACCACGTTTAGGCAAACGTAGAGTAGGACGCCCTGTGGCCAGGTGGAGTGACGACCTGCGAAATGTGTCTGGAAGAAAATGAATGAGGAGAGCTGAAGATCGAGCTCAGTGGCGTGCATTAGAAGAGGCGTATTATTTTCCTTGCACACTCTTTATAGAAAGAAATGATTATTTGATGATTTTATTTAAATACCCATCCTAATTTTATTTAAATCTATATCCAAGGATAGGATTTTTATAGTAAAATATAAGTAAATAATTGTTCATTTTATAATTTGACTGTTATAGTAAAAAGCACTTATCGCTTGCTTTTTGAACCTCAATGGAGTACTTTGACGAAGGAGAACTAAACAACTAACGTGCAAAAATAAATAAGTGTATCAAATATTCAAAACCTTAGCGAGGGAAAAATAAATAGTTACTTATTTTTTTTCTTACTAACAAATGAACCAGAATGTTTTATAATTAAATTTTAAAATAGATACAGTAATAATCTATAAAATATCAAAAGATTCACATTAAAATTCTATGCAAAAAAAAGTTATCGCCAATTTTGATGCAAAAAAACAATAAATCGCGTTTTTCTCGCAATTTTGGTTTTGTTAGTTATTTAGTTTTCCAACTACAGCGACGATATACTAACATTGATAATAATTATTAAAATTACAAATGCAAAATATCGACGTGTAAACATTGTAAATTGAGTGATTGATACGGATGCTAACTTGAAGTTGAGATACTGTTTATATTTATTACGGCACCGCATCTCTTGTATTTATTTTGAAGCGGAAAGCTCCTCATTTTACAAAAACAAATACGTCAGTACGAGGTTTTTGGAATGACAAATATTTTGCATTATTTATAATTTATAACTTCCTTGTTTCACACATAACTTTTCTTTTAATGATTCACTAATAGCCTTTTCCCATTAATACTCTAACCCTAAATTTCATGCTATTACCTCTTGCGTTACTTCTCATCATGTCAGCCTTTAAAAGTCCACTGCTGAACATAGGCCTCCCTCAAAGAGCGCCATGACGAGCGATCTTGTGCCACCTCCATCCACCGATGGCTACAATGTCGTCGGTCCATCGTGTGGGGGTCTCCTCACACTTCGCTTGCTTGTTCGTGGTCGCCATTCGAGAACCTTTATTCCCCAGCGGTTGTCGGTTCTGCGAACTATATGGCCTGCCCATTGCCACTTCAACTTGCAAACTCTGAGAGCTATGTCGGTAACCTTGTTTCTTCTACGGATTTCCTCATTTCGGATTCTATCACGTAGTGCAACACCGAGCATAGCTCTCTCCATTGCACGCTGCGCAACACTGAGCTTGTGTATGAGACCAATAGTTAGCGACCACCTCTCAGAGCCGTGTGTCATCACTGGCAACATGCACTGATATATAGTGATCAATAGCTTCGATAATATCGTTCCCAACAAAATCCGGCATGGGTACGACATGGGCATTTGACATGATGTTCGTTGGCCATGCTCATTTTAAGACTCACCTGTTGGGAAACAATATTGAGGTCACTAAGCATTGTACTTACGTTTTCCAGAGTTTCTGCCATGATGACTATATCATAAGAAAATCGAAGGTGAGTGATGTGTTCGCTATTGATGTTAACACCATATCCGTTCCAGTTCAGAAGCTTGAATATATCTTCTAGTGCAGAGGTGAATAGTTTCGGAGAAATAACGTCTCCCTGTCTCACCCATTTTTGCAACTGGATAGATTTCTTGCTCTGAACCTGAAGACGAACTGTCATGGTGGCCTTGCTCTACAAACACTTCAACACTTCGATGTACCGGTAATCAATCTGGCACCGCTGTAATGACTGTAGCACTGCCCAGGTCTCGACTGATTCAAAGGCTTTCTCGTAATCCACAAACGGTAAACATAGTGGCCGAATATACTATTCGGTCTTCTGTATAATCTGCCGGAGCGCATGGATGTGGTCTACGGTGCTAAAGCCTTTCCGGAATCCAACTTTTTCGGAAGGCTGAAAGTCGTCAAACCTACAAGCGAGACGGTTTGTAACTTCTCTCGAAAACAGCTTATAGACGTGGGCCAGCAGCGAAATGGGCCTATAACTCTGCAAGAGGGTTTTATCACCTTTCTTAAAGTACAAAACCACTACGCTCCTGTGCTATGCCTCTGGCGTAGTACCCTCGAAGATGACGGAGTTTAACAGCTTCTGAGGAAGTACCACCCGCTTTCAGTAGCTCTGTCGTTATTCCGTCCTCCCCTGGTGTCTTGTTGCTCTTAAGCTGTTTGAAAGCCATTCTGATCTCGTATAGGCTGACGTCCGGGATATCTTTGGTATAATGTCTAGTCAAACGGGCTCTTGCATCGCTAGTCGTGCTAGGAAGACTACGCGATGAGGTGTATAATTGTCCATAGAACTTCTCGAGCTTACACAAAATCTCTGACTTCGACGAAACGATGCTGCCACTGTCGGTTTTCAGCTTTGTCAACAGGCTTTGCCCAATAGATAGATCTCTTGCGAGCACATTGGAGCCCTTGTTCCGCTCTATTGCGTTCTTAATACAAATGGTATTATAGGAACGCAAATCGTGTCGCATTGATTTGGAGATCTGTTTATTAAGCAAGTTGTAACTCGACATATCTACTGAAGACTGCAGCCTCATCTGGCCTCGTTCTGTCATAAGTTTGTGTGTATGCTCAGAGAGTTTCTGTGTTCTTTTTTTACGGAGGGTCTTAAATAACTCCGACCCAACTGCGGTATTTGTTTCAACCAGCCCATTGTTTAGTTCGTCCACTGTATCGCATTCGGTAAGGATTTGGAAGCGATTTTGGTGCGCCAACTGAAAGCTCCCTGGGTGTTGGATTTGGGCAGGACTTGGGTGAAGAGTAGATCTCATCAAACGAGACCTCTCCAGCTTTACGTTGATATTCAATGACCCTCTTACCATGTGGGGATCACTGCCGGTCTTAACCCTGTTGATCACAGAGACATCATTGAATATGTGCTTATTGGTCGTTAAAATGAAATCTATCTCGTGGGTATGACCACTGGGGTGCAGCCACGTCCATTTCCTGGACGGGCACTTCTTGAAAAAGGAGTTCATCATAAAGAGTCCCTCCTTCTCCATGAAGTCGGCCAATTGCTGACCCCTTTGCTTCATTGTCCAAATCCAAACTGCCCCACTTTCAGCTCATCGCCATTCCTCATGCCCAGCCGTGCATTGATGTTTCCCATCACCACTGTGAAGTGTGTTTTCGGGGCATGTATGACATTAGTAATGTCGTCATACATAGCCTCCACTTCATCGTCCGGGCGTTTCGAGTGTGGGGCGCACCTGTATGACGTTCAACGAATATATTTCGGTAATTCGGAGTATAAAGTATGCCACCCTGCTCGAAACGCTTTCCATTTTCACAAAGTTGTTGACGAGGGACTTGTGGACGAGCAACCCGATACCGTGTTGGGACTGCTGGTCGCATAGAGTAAGTTGCCGGAATTGAGGGTCGTCGTATCCTCTCCCTCTATTCGGATTTCTGATAACCCTATAATACCCAGTGCAACTTACTTACTACTTCTTCCAGCTCTATCGACTTCTCATCGGTCCTCAAGGTGCGTGCGTTATAAGTTGCCAGGTCCAAAGATCGTGGGGGTTGGTAGTTTGGTCTCTGCCGGGGATTCTTAGCACTCCCTGCTCCGCCGTTGCCATGGCTGCTAACCGGTGCCAGGAATAACGGAGCCGCCGGGGACTGGGGGCTGTCTTTGTGGTGTATCATAATGTGGGGGTTTGCCATAGTCACCATGCTTGGCAGGCAGATTGGTGACCGCAGTGTTACAAATATGTGCTCGGAGGACGCTGCTGCCCATATTCCGGTGTGTATTCCCTTAGTCGCCTCTTACGACATCCACGGGAGGATTGGGAGGGGTCTTATTCTAAGCCGAGACCACCACGGTCAGCCGAGACCACCACGGCGTTACTTCTCTCGTATCATAATTATCGTCATCTTTTTTTATTGTCCAATCTATCTATTTTAGTCTCAATGCTATCATGAAAACTCGTAATAATCCGCAAAACAAGGCAGTCGCATGCCTAACCGAGTCTGTCGTACTTTACAACAAACATTGAGTGATGGGTTGACATTTATTTCCTAAATACATCACCCCACCATTGTTGGTTTTCTTTATGAAGAGAGATAAAATATTTTCCAAAGCGGGACGGGTATTGTGGGAAATGTCGCGGGAGGGGGGCCAAGGCTTTTCTGTGGAATCAAGTATAAGCGATTAACTTTCTTCGTTAAAAAAAAACTCCGTTTAGTACAGCAAAAATTTAAAGTTTCTGTGAACGCGATAATTCGTTGGAGTGCATAGTCATTTCCCCCACTTTTGGTTTTTTAATCATTCATGTAGCCAGGTAGACTGACGACCTGCGAAAAGCAGCTGGCAGAAAATAGACGAGCAGTTGAAGACCGAGCTCAGTGGCGTGCATTACGAGAGGCCTACGTCCAGCAGTGGAAAAGTATAGGCTTATGAAAAATAATTCATGCAGTTTTCTCAAATTCTTCCCTTGACCTTTTATTACATATTCTTTGATTGATTGCTTTATGTACTGACAAATCTTACTCCATATAAAATGGAACTTGTCACACCATTTTCATAGCATTGTTAATATTGAAGTGCTATACTTAGAAACAGGATATTTACCATGGATACTATTTGTATTGAGTTCCCGATATTTCAGCACTGTTGCAAGCGCCATGATTACCGTGAAGTTACTAATCCACCCGAAGTTACCACAGTTATCCGTGATCATGGCACGTGCAACAGTGCCGAAATATCAGGAACTCAATACAAATAGTATCTATGGTACATATCCCGTTTCTAATAATTATACTGTGTTTGTGAACACGTTAGTTTTAAACCATATATTGATATACAGGAGCGTCCAGCATCCCCTAAGCAGTCTAGACTGCGTCATCGCAATAATAATAATAATAATAATATACACTTTATTACACCATATAAATAAAGAAAATATTGTTGCAATGGGCGGTCTTATCGCTAAATGCGACGACTTTTCCAGACAACCTTTGGATGGGCAGAAATTACGAAAATAAAAAAAGGACGGTGGTGCACAACAATACAATAAATCATGCAAAAATGACTATACCTACATATTTACTAAACTACATAAACCATAACCGTAACCGTACATAAGGTAAATACAACTACAATACATATTTTATAAAACTATTCATACATATACTTAAATATAATAATTAACATAATTATATCAGTTTAAATAAGGAGAAAAACAAACATTTAAGCCTTAATGCAATCTGCCTACCAATAAAAAACTGCCCATGACTTAGGGCACAATGAACATCGACACGAAAGACTAAGAAGAGGGAGATATTAGATGTAACAAACGATACAATACAACGACTTTTTATTTCACACCATAGAGAATACAGGAGTCAACAAAAACTTAAAAATTAAAAGGTACAATGGGCATTCTTGCTAAATATCAGTTTCGTCCAGGCAATTTTTGGATAGAGAGGATTAAATTGACATTAAAATTGCAAATAAGATCTAAATCATAAGGCATCGAAATCATTGTGTGCAAAGTCACAGAAAAATATATAATTATACTTATCACCATTCTTAAATGATATTATTGGTTATCTGTATTCCTATATTCCCTGGCATACGCTTCCACCTTTATCATACGCCAGCAACATTTCCAGTGAACCTCTAACAAAAGCGTCGGACGTCAGTGAATTGACGAATATTTATGTAGAATTCGCACTATATTTCACACGTTCAATACAAACCAATATTCCACCGTCACACATCATGGAGTCCTTTGAAAGCTTTCGTACATATTTTTTCAGTCACCAAAATATAAATTAAAAATTGAGGAAGAATCCACATGCCGTGGGCCAGTATGGTAAATGTTTTTCCAATCTCTCTTTCTCTCTATCTCTCTTGGAGAAGACTTAAATCCCATCAGAGTGAGTTAAGAAGGCTGATGCTGTTGATTTTCATTTCAGACACTGGTAGGATACATTTAATTAACTGCATAAAATTACTGACTAATTATCGTCCTACTTATATTAGATAGTACAAACCAACACACAAGTGGAAATTTCAGCCTATTTTGCAACTTTAAGATGTAGAATAGTGGCATTAAAGTTCAGGAAGCAGTTTTAACTTGCATAACTGCTTTCGGAAACGTCTGTAGGTACCAAATGTACCAAAAGTGGCAGTATCGGAACTAAATACCACCCTTGTCTTTAAATTAGTTTATTCTAGAACCAATTTACCACTAGCACCTTTCATAGAATTACAAAGAGCATTTGTCACTATGAAGTTTTATGAGGGTATCTCTTCTTACAGTTATACGCCGCTCAACTGCATAAAAGAGTTAATTGAAGGCAGTCGTATAAGAGTTCAAATAACCACTCTTGTTCTACTAGAAGTTCCATTATAGGATTAATAATATACTCTAATACGGACTCAAGTTCGAAAAATATAGTGGTAACTAAAGTAAAGATCTACAAAAATTCTTAAAATGGAACAAAAGCTACCTTGAGTAACACAATAGAGATCATTTGCCAAACCGCCATTTTTCAAGAAAATTGACTCATTACTTCCAAAAGAACAAGGGCTTTTTTTGCGAGAAATCTTGCACGGTCTTGAAATATCATTTCTACAGAACTAATTAATTATTTTTCTACGTTTTTTCAACATAGCATGTAACCTAGTAAAAGCCAGGTTAACAAATCAATTAAAAGAAATATTAAACTGAAACATCATTTCCTTCCTACAATGTTTTACCGGCCTTGTTGCCTGTCCTATGGGTGAAAAAAAAAAAATACAATGACATTTCCGGTTCGGACGTCAAAATTTTCAAAACAGTATACGTCCCGCCCGGTTTTTTAAACCATAGGAGGTTGAATTACGCTTACATACCACCCAGTTTTTTAAGGCAAAGGAGGTTGAATTACACTTACTGGCGTTAAACCTTTTATCAGTAAGTGTAATTCAGCCTCCTTGCGTTAAACAAAATAATACTATAGACAAAATTGTAGGTCAATATAAAACGTATAAAACCTATAAACAAAACATTTTAGCAAAGAGAATACAATGCATTATAGTTTATGGAGGACGTAAGTAAGGAATTGCTGTTAGGTTATGGTTGTTATTATTTAGTGTAGGGATTTGTTACAAAATATTTATGCAAATGTTGGACGACTGTTTCCCTGCACAGTGAAACAGCAGCAAATAAAAAAATCCTGGACTAACAATATCAGTAAATTATGCTGAATTACTAGCGATATTTTTGGCCTAAAGACGCCGTGATTTTTACTGACATAAAAATATGTATTGGAGTTCGCCATTGTTCTTTAGATGTTCTAATTATATGTTTCTTTGAAATTAACTTTGTTTTTGTCAATATGCAAACGACCAATTGCAGATAATAAACTGATGTACATCATAAAAATACGAAATCATTTTATTTGATAAATTCCAAAAACTTTAAAATATAGGTTTTGGACTTTTTCAAATAAAAATGCTATTTCAAAAGCGCTTAAAAATTACTGAAAAAGCACCATAAATATAAAAGCGTTTTTATCCACTAGTGTTTAACAAAATAATAAGGCAAACATGAATTATTTACTTAACAATAATATTTTAATGATGGCCGTTTATTACAATATTAATTATACTTCACCATTTTGACATACAATACATTCATTCATATTCGTTCACTCGTTTACAAAAGTAGCATCATAAAAGCGTTAGTGTGGCGTTAATCAACCGTTGCAGCTCTTGAGTCACAATTTTAATACTATTGTGCAGTTGTAATGTAACTAAAGGCTACATAAAAATGTGCCCAATATCGCACAAGCTGCTGCATTAGGCCTCCAGAGCACGCTCTAGCACTTCCGTCTTAACACCTTTGGACATAATCAGATTGGCTCTTAAGCCATTATGCAACTAGTTTGTGTTGGTTGGTAAGTAACATCATATCGATACTGTGTGCACCAAACTAAAGTAAAATTCAAATATGTTTTTCACTTCTTAGGGACTTTGTACGCGATATATTTTAACTTTCACTCTACTGTGTGGAGAGATGTACAAAGTCAACATTTCATACAAGTGTTCATTCAAAAACTACCATGTAGTAAGTACTATTTATTCTGTGCTACCATTTCGGATCATAACCAAACTTTGTAGATATATTAAGCTATGCTATATCAATGTTTTGAAATAAGCAATCAGAAAAATGTTACAGCTGGAAGACAGTAGGTACCTATAGGCTCAGTACATGCGCGGCTCATAAACCAGTTTTTGTACTGATTTTTGGTAACCACAGGTATCGTGCGTATTGAGCATCTATAGAAAATGATACTATAAGTATTATTATTATAATAATCCAAAAATATAGGTTTTGTTCATGAAAGTTATGTCTATCTATAATTCTACATTTGATGCGTAAAATTTCTGAAATGGGTTCATGGAAAAATATATTTTTGTCTATCTTTATGAAAAAGGATTCTAACAATGTACAAAAATTTGAAAATCGATTTTTGTTGCAATGAATAATATAGCTTGCATTTAAGTATAGTCTTTGAATATAACAAAATGAACGAAACAAAATTCACACTTTATATTTAGTTTACGTGAGATTAAGAATAACTTTATCCTTAAAACCACAAAGAACTCTCAGGGGAGGTTGAACACATTTTATTTATCTGATGAAAATAAGTGCTACTATGGTACATGTACCAAGACTGAGAAAAATACTCTTCAGAAATAGTTAGCCCCGTTTAACAGCATTTTCTCGAACTAAGTAATTTCGTCTTTGCACAATAGAAGAAAAAAGCCCCAGAAATAAGGACTTTATTTCGTAAAATGAGAACAAGCTTTATATTATAACGAAAGTGGGTGCTTTCAAAGAATTATCCTAATTTCATTGATATATGTAGTAATTTTATGCACGCGTGTGTGCATAAAATTTCATTCCCATATGGCATGAAAATTCTTTTGACTGGGCTATATCAGAAACTACTGTCACAGTACGTACATAGTCCTGGCTACGGGGTCTTGTCAGTCCATCATGTCCCCCTTGAGGGAGACAAGGAGATTTTTAGTGGTCTTGTCTCCCCTGATACTCTACTGTCGTAGACAGTAGAGAATCGAAGCATTGTTTTCGAGTTTGATGTTTACTGTGCAAGAATGAATGTATGTAGATACGTAGCTTTTGACCCAAAAAAGTCCACCAAGACCCATGGTCCAACACTCACCTACTTTGTATCTCACTCCGATGAGTAGAAGCCACGCAATTGATGAAAAACTAATTAACGGCTGAACGAAATTTGGTGAATTATCTACACTAATATTATAATGAGGAAAGATTTGATTATTTATATGTTTTTTGTCTGTAATTGATAAACTCAAAGTTCTTTCACTTATAGAAAGCTATATTATCAGAAGTCTTCTATGGTCTTAAAATAATATGGTAAATCTCTCAATATTGACAGATAATATATTAATCGCACGGAAACCTATCCACGCGAAAAACTCGCTCGTTCAACTCGCACTTGTCCGGGTTTTTAAGCGACTTCAGAAAAGGAGACGGTTTTATGTTCGACTGTATGTATGTTTTTTTTTTATGTATGTCGGTCGATATCTCCGTCAATTGCGGGCCGATTATGGAAATTCTTTTTTTTGTTGAAAGTGTATGCTCTCCAAGTAGTCCCATATAAATTGTATCAAAATTATTTCAGCAGTTTTTCGAGAATAAATAGTTTTTTGAGTAAATCCATTCATTTTGTGTTTATATTGCCTTGATTTTGTGTTCATCTCTAAAATTTCTAAACCGATTTCGATGGTTGTTTTTTTAATCAAAAGGGTAAACTTTCTCTGTAATCCCATATTATCATCATCATAGTAGTAGTAGTAGTAGCCAGAGGAACTACACAATCGGATGATGGAATCCCTTCGAGTTTGGGCTCATTTGATTTGCTTTGATGAGTTCTCTGGTGTTATGTAGTATCCATGGTCTGAAGATGGAGCTGGAAGGTAGTCACAAGAACTCAACAACAAAATGATGGAACCCTTTCGAGTTTGGGCTCATTTGGTTTGTCTTGATGAGTTCTCTGGTGTTATGTGGTTTTCAGAGTCTGATGATGGAGCCGGAAGGTAGTCACAGGAACTCAACAACAAAATTGTGGAACCCCTTTGAGTTTGGGCTCATTTGGTTTGTCTTCATAAATTCTGTGGTTTAATGAGGTATCGTGGGTCTGATGATGGAGATGGAGTCACAGCCATTACCCAACCATCAAATGATGAAACCCCTTCGAGTTTAGGCTTAATTGATTGGTCTCGATGAGTTCTCAGGTCTTAAGTGGTACTGGTGGTGTCTCGTAAAATATTGCTTAATAACAGGACACCTACATCATTACAGCATTTACAAGTTATAAATCCATTTGTTTTGGGTTTATTTTTCCTCATATCTACGAGATGTGTAACCATTTTTTTAAAGATTTCCATTTCATTCCAGTGAAATCATAGATAATATTCGTCAAAACTAATTCAGTTGTTATATAATATGCAGGTTTATTCATCCTTGGTTTTAATTTACCAACGTTTTGAGTCTAAAGTGAGTGAGTGTCTACTATTTTCTTTGGCATAATATATTCTTTCCGATGTTTGCAAAGGCCACCAAAAAAAAAAAAAAACTACTTTGTATTAAAAATGTTATTTTGAAAACAACCACTAAAAAGAATAAAATAAATACAATTGAGCCAGAACAGTATCACTTAATCGAAATTACCAACGTAATTAGAATGCAAAAATACAACATAGGATAAGAAATTTACACTCTTTTAGGCGTAAACTCAGGCTATATTTAATTGATGAGCAGAGGCAGCATGGCAATATTAATATAGACATATCGTTTATGTGATATATATACTTATTATTATTATTATTATTTTTCCTTGAAATTCATTTCTTCTCACTTATTAGTTGCACGTAATAGTAGAGGTTATTTCGCTGCTACCCACGTGCGTGGTATTCTTAATAGTCAGCGGTACTCTTACGCAATTTTGACGACACTTTCTTCGTCAGTTATTTGACACCATTCAGAGACTACATTATTTTATTCCTTTGTCGTTGCTATATTTTATATATACTTTTTTATTTATTTATCTATGTTTATTTAAATTACTTATATGTAATAATAATAATTATTATTATATATATATATATATATATATATATATATATATATATATATATATATATATATATATATATATGTATATGTATATTTATAAATGTATTCATATTTAATTTCATTTTTTATACTCTTATGTTTATTTTTTCCGCTCCCTCTGGGCTTTAGCTGAAAACCAGCGCTGCGTGCCTTCGGCAAACAGCCTAATGCCGAGTTAAGGCCCATTCATCACCACTTTAATTATCTACTTTTACCTTTTCTTTGTTTTCCTTTTCTATTGTTCCTACTTAATTTTTCTAATTATTTGTATCTTTTATTTTTGTGTGTGTTGAATAAATGTATTTTCTTTCTTTCTTTCTTTCTTTCTTTCTTTAAGAAAGATTTTTTGAAGGCGGTGTCAAACCCAGGCATCATTCTAGTAAATGATACAGTTTTTGTGGATAATTACTTTAAAAGCTTATTATTTTATATAGCACGTCAAGCCGTTTAAGACATTATCATTTTGAATAAGCTAAACCATATTAATAATAACGGCTCGGTTTGGCACCGCCTTCAAAAAACTCTTTTTTATCCTATGTTGTATTTTTGCATTATTATACGTCAGTAATTTGGAAAAAGTGATACTGTTCTGGCTCAATTGTATTTATTTTATTCTTTTTAGTGGTTGTTTACAAAATAATATTATTATTATGAAGTCGTTCTTTTTTTTATGGAAAAATGTTTGATTTTAAAGCGTAGTTTGGTTGCTGAGAATAAAAAACCTACCTAAATATACCTCCATTAACAACAGACTTTTCGGTATTTCTTTCACAAACTCCTGATCTCAGGAACGTTTGAAATTTTGACGGAACTTTGCGATTAGATAAGGAATCGTGTTAAATCCTATTGAAAAGTTTCCATTCGCTGCCGTGAAAAGATTAAGGGTGGCGCGATCTGCGAGTTTTAAGTGAGTGAAGAACAAAGAACAAACTCTCTGGAGTGTTCCTTTAGTAAGTACAAGTGTAGCGGCGGTATGTCTGACCAGCTGTTACTCACTGGTAAGAGAGAAACATCTCACGAAAGAAACAGAGTAAATATGACGTTCTCTTTACAATGGATGATATGGCCAACGTTACTTGTAAGCCAACGTCTTAGAGATGATTTTGCAAAAAGGTTATCCTGAAAAACTGTTTTTTTTTCTATACTCAATCAAATTACCATACCATTATTGCCATATAGTTCGCAGAACCGACAACCGCTGGGGAATAAAGGTTCTCGAATGGCGACCACACAAGCAAGCGAAGTGTAGGGAGACCCCCCACACGACGGACCGACGACAATGTAGCCATCACAGGGAGCCGATGGATGGAGGTTGCACAAGATCGCTCGTCATGGCGCTCTTTCTTTGTGGGAGGCCTATGTTCAGCAGTGGACTTTGAAAGGCTGAAATGATGGTGATGATGATGATGATGCATTAAATTAACGAGATTTCAGAACCGATGTCAGATCGATGGGAGCCAAGCGGTATTTTGTGCCCGTTAGAAGGTTTGGGTTGGGCACCCAAAGATACCGGGTTAGGTCCTCGACTATTGTCGGTAAATGACTTTTCTAAGTTATGTTCGGATTTCCATCGCTCCGTGCTTCGAAGGGCACGTTAAGCTGTCGTCCTGGCTTTTATTGATTGGCTTGCTTTATTCGCGTAGTAATTTAATAATAGCTCACACGTGCTATTCCAGGACCAAAAGTACCTTTAAAGTCCAATATAATACAATTCATCAAAATTCATTCATTCGTAAATTAGGTTTTTAGAGATTGCTGAGCAGCTAATCATTGGAACAAGTACCCCAATTTTTAAATCAAACGCTAGGCTATCCAACAGTGAAAAGCACATCGTAATTGGTCCAGTAGTGTTTACGTGATGCACGAACAAATAAACAGACTGACATACAGAAAGACACGATTTAATTTAAAAAAAACTTATTCATTAGCTTTTTTTAAGGACCCTAGACCCTTTTTTTCCGTCTTCTTGGTACAGACTTTTTCGCTCAAATTGCTTTATTATACAATAGATAGATAGAAGATAGATAGTAGTAGTTAAAAGCGAGGGTCTCGGAGACTCTGACAAGTTGTCACCAGAGGCCAGCACTACCTCGTATCTAAACAAGAAAGCAAGAACGGATTCAGATAGAGTTTTTGTTTTTATTTTTGAAGGGCAGATCTGCAGTGCAGTCCCATATAAATTAAAATTAAATTGGTTAAGAATTTTTTATAGTAAATCAATTTGAAGTCCATTTTTCATTCCAAGAATAAACAATTGTTATGATAGAATAACAAGTGCTCTACAAAATAGGATGCTACAAAAAAAATACTTCAAATGGATTAATAACTAAAATAAAAGTACTGATCAAAATTTGATTAAATATCTAAGGGACCAGCCTGGAGGTATACTCTATCAAATAAATGTTTTTTTCAAAATCAGTCCGCAATTGACGGAGAAATCGGTGAAAATACATAAAAAACATACTTTCGCCACGTTCTCTGTGGCTACTTAACTCTATCAGGCAGAGGCATTACTATCATCATTATCATCAGCCTATATCTGTCCACTGCTGAAAGTAGGCCTCTCCTAATGCACGCCACTGAGCTCGGTCTTCAGCTCTCCTCATCCATTTTCTGCCAGCCGCTTTACGCAGGTCGTCACTCCACCTGGTCACAGGGCGTCCTACACTACGTTTGCCTAAACGTGGTCTCCACCTTAGAACTCGTCTATCCTAACGGTTATCGGATCTTCGGGAAATGTGACCAGCCCACTGCCACTTCAGCTTGCCTATCCTTTGAGCTATGTTGGTTACCTTGGTTCTCCGTCGGATATCTTCATTACGAATCTTGTCCTTCAGAGAAACTCCAAGTATAGCTCTTTCCATAGCTCGCTGCTTTCATTCCATAGCACCTTAAATTTGTGGACTAGTTGGACCGTGAGTGTCCACGTTTCGGCACCGAAGGTCATGACTGGTAGGACGCACTGATTGAAGACCTTTGTCTTCAGGCACTGTGGTATAGACGATGAGAAGACTTGACAAAGCTTGCCGAATGCTGCCCAACCCAGCTGAATTCTTCTGTTGGCTTCCTTCTCAAAGTTGTTCTTACCCAGTTGCAATATTTGCCCAATGTAAACATATTTTGGGACATCTTCAATAGGTACACCATTAACTGCAATCGGTTCCAGGTCAATAAGATCGTTGAACATGATCTTGGTCTTATCTATGTTAATTCCAGACCGATCCGTCCAGAAGCATCATCTAGGTTGGTCAGCAAACTTTGCAAGTCATGCAGTGACTCCGCCATTAGGACGATATCATCGGCAAATCGTAAGTGTGAGTTTTTCTCGCCATCGATATTAATGCTCATTCCGTTCCAATCCAGCGTCTTAAACATATCTTCCAGGGCATTAGTGAACAGTTTTGGGGATATAACAACTCCCTGACTCACTCCCCTGTGCAGTTAGATATGTTTAGACTGCTGGTTTTGTACTTGGACACTCACAGTCATACAGAAACCTCAGCACTTCGATGTATCACCAGTCCACTAGACAACGCTGCAAATACCCCAGAACTGCCCAGGTCTCAACGGAGTCAAAGGCCTTCTCATAGTCTACAAAAGCAAGACACAGGGGCTGGTTATACTCTTCAGACTTCTGTATAACCTGCCTCACTGTGTGTATGTGGTCTATGGTGCTAAATCCTCCTCGAAATCCAGCCTGTTCAGGAGGCTGAAATTCGTCAAGTCTTGACGAATTTCAGCCTCCTGAACAGGCTGGATTTCGAGGAAGAAGTCTTCTTGCGAGACAAATTGAGATGACCCTCGAAAACAACTTATAGACGTGGCTCAAGAATGAAATAGGTCGATATTTTTTATCCCCTGTTTTAAAGAAGAGTACTACCAAGCACCTGCTCCACGCTTCTGGAGTTCTTTCACTGTTAAGAACGGTGCTAAACAACCCCTGAAGCTCTCGAAGTACGGGTCTCCCCCCTTCTTTCAAGAGCTCTGAAGTTATACCATCCTCACCGGGCGCCATCTCAATCTCGTCTAGGTTGACGTCGGGCAATTCGTCAGTATAGTGGCGGGTCAGTATTGCGCGGGCATCCTCTTTGCTGGGTTCAGGTCTAGAAGCATGCGAGACGTACTATTAGCCATAGAAGTCTTCAATCTCAGAAAAGATTTCAGGCTTAGAGACAACGGTTATGGCATTATTGGTCTTGAGCTTCGTCAGATGGGATCTACTCAATTGCTGGGCGAAGACTTTGGACCCCCGATTTTACTCACTTGCCTTTTCTATTCGACGTGTATTTGAGCATCGGAGGGCACGTCGCATCAGCTTGCTGATCTTTTTATTGAGCTTCCTTTTCTGCTTTTCTCTGACGGTGTGGCTTGCTGTTGCTCTTGTCTCTCGTCCATAAGCCGAAGAGCCTCATCCGAGATTTTAGACTTCGTGCCCGTACGTTGCAGCTGACAAAATCTAGTGCCTTCTTCCCTAAGGATTCCCAAAACTTTTTGGAGTTCCTCGTCTACGTCATTTGTGGTTTCTAAGGCAGCGAATCGATTTTCCAACTTGAGTTGAAACTGTTATTATCCAACAGCGGCCTGGACCCGATTGGGTCGGAGCGTAGACTTCACGAGACGGCATTTTTCAAGCTTGTGGTTGATATTCAAGGAACCTCGGACAAGTCGGTGATCACTACCGGTACCTTGCGATCACAAATACATCCCTGAATATGTACTTATTGTCCGTCATGATGAAGTCAATCTCATTTTTAGTCACACCATCGGGACTTTGCCAAGTCCACTTTCTCTGGGGTTGTTTTTTTGAAGAAAGAGTTCATCAAAAAGAACCCCTATTTTTCTAAATAGTGAACTACGAGTAGCATTTTCTTCCTTTGATTTCTATCTCCATAGGCGTGTGGACCTATTTTCGATTCACTGCAAGTCTGTACTCCCACTTTGGCGTTAAATTCTCCCATGATAACGTTGTAGTGGGCACTTGTGGTGTTATGTAGGGCCGAAGATATATCATCAAACATATCTTCTACTTCATCATCCGAGTGTGCTGAAGTCGGTGCGTAAACCTGAACGATCTTAAGGTTATACCTTTCGGTCAGCTTAAGAACCAGGTACGCTACCCTGGTCGACACACTGGATATTTCTACAACATTATCAATGAGAACTTTGTTGACGAGGAATCCCACGCCACCCTGAGACTGCTGATCGCCCTCTCGGAAGTGGAATAGATGGCCCAATTCCAGGGTTATTGTATCCTCCCCCTCTCTTCGGACTTCACTTAACCCTAGGATATGCCACTTTATCTTGGTAAGCTCCGTCTCAAGTGGCGCCATGTGATCGTCAAGCCTTATGGTTCGTCCGTTTACGTAGCCAGGGTCAGTTTTTTTTATTTCGGGTGGCCTACGGTAGCCCGGGGATTCTTCGCACCCCCTGCCCTGCCATTTCCTTGACCAAGGCCCTACTATTATTAATTATTCTGTGCTTAAGAGTCGTCTTACGTCTAGCGCACTTGGTAGTGCGCTAATATTATAATTACTAGCTGTACCCGCGGCTTTTCACGCGTGGTAATTTTCTTTGTTTAAAGTACTCTATATGCTATTCCAGAACCTAAATCATCGGATTAAGATACCAAGTACCCCAGTTTTTAAGTCAAACCTTAAGCTACGAGTATATAACAGTGAAAACCGCATCGCAATCGGTCCAGTAGTTTTTACGTGATGCGCGAACGAACATACAGAGAGACAATAATTAAAAAAAACTTGTTTAGTAGCTTCTTTTAAGTAACCTAGACATTTTTTTCTTTAATTATCTTCTTTGTGCAGACTTTGTCGTGCTCATTGCTTTATTATATGTGTACTCGTAGATTGAAACCAATCCTATCCTACTAATTTATAAATGCGAAAGTTTGTATGTTTGTTTACACTCAGCACTGAAAAGGCGGAACGTTTATTTTTTTGATGAAATTTCTTAAATAGATTTTGTTGTGCTTTATCATCATCATCATCCCCGTGGTTGAAACCATGGTACGTAGCCAGTCATAACATAAATATGAAATAGTGTAAAAGTTTCTTAAAACTTTTATTTCAATATACAACCAAAAGCACTTTACAGTATAGTTTAAAACCTCCAAAGCATACTTCCATTCGAAATTAGATGCATGTTTCCAAACAACTGAGGAACTATTGTACCTCAGGCATTATTGGCCTTTCTCTATTTTCTGTAACGTGTAAAATTTTCAAACTTTACAAACGGTGCGCTCTACTTTTGTAGAGTTCGTGTTGCGAGCTCTGTTTTAGGCTAGAGTTTTTGTTTGAGTGGTTTCGTGTGCTCCAAACGAAACCGACATTGGATTTTCAAGTGGTTTATTTTGTAGAGCGCTGAGTGATATTTCGTAACTGTATACCAATTATAGATAACAAGCTACAAAAAGTCACTCAGAGCTCTAAAAAATAAACTACATACTTGAAAATTGAACTTTCTTTTTTTTTCATTAGAGTACGGATCCATATTAGGTCGCCTAATTTTGGGCAATGACCGTCCACCCAGTGGGCTTCACCCACTAGTGGATGAACGGGTAATTCGCATTTACCCCACTGCACTAGAGTTGGAAACTAATAAAAGCATAATAGACATTTATGAAGAAAAAAAAACAACATGTATTATAATAAGGTAGTAAAACATTTCTAAGTGACAGATGACAGATATCAAAACGACATGTCAAAACTTCAAAGTCATACATCATCAGCCGTCAAGATTTCATCGATATCTTCATTTTGGATGACAGCTGCCAAACCTAAAAAGACTATAACTTTGAAACTATTGATCCTAGATTATTAGTTTCTTTACAGGGGTGCGTTCACTTACTACACTCGATGAAACACAGATCACCCACGCGATCAGACGAAATCGTCCACGGCGTCATCGAGTGTACACCTGGGTCACCCGAAAATAGTAAGGGAGGGGAGGAATAGTATGAAACTGTCACTTGACAGTTGTCAGTTCTATGTGGACGTCCAAAGCCTAGAGAACACTGGGTGATGGAGCTATATTCGCACGGGTGATCCGTGCATCCTCGAGCGTACTAAGTGAACGCACCCCTGAAGTGATAGAGCTCATCGATATCTTCGTTTTAACTAGATATTTTGAGGTTTGACACCTGTGTCCTTTCAATTTGACGGCTGTCATATTAAATTAAGATCTCGATGAGATCTATCCTTTATGTAAAGAAACTACTAGTCTAGGATCAATAGTTTTAGAGTTATAGCCCTTTCAAGTTTGACAGCTGTCATCCAAAACGAAGATATTGATGAGATCTATCACTTATGTAAAAAAACTACTAATCTAGAATCAATAGTTTCAGAGTTATAGCCCTTTTAAGTTTGACAGCTGTCATCCAAAATGAAGATATCGATGATATCTATCACTTCTGTAAAAAACTGCTAGTCTAAGATCATTACTTTCATAGTTATAGCCCTTTTAAGTTTGACAGCTGTCATCCAAAACCAAGACATCAATGAGATCTATCACTTCTGTAAAGAAACTACTAGTCTAGGGTCAATAGTTTCAGAATTATAGCCCTATTAAGTTTGACATGCATCTGACCACGTTGATATCGGCGTGCTCTGATTTTAGACTTCCTCTTCACTAAGCTCGTGCGAGCGATTTTATTTCAAATAATAGCTATGACGATGAAACCAATATGCATAAAATCATTTAAGGCAATGTACGATTATGCGAAAAAGGATAAGCCAAACATTTTCGGCCAAAAAAATTAGGCATTCAGTAGTTATGCAAAACAATGGGCACCCTTAAAATAATTTAAAAACATTTCAATAAAAGCTTTTATACAGAAGCCATTCATGATGAAACTTAGCGCGGGCTATCACAATTAAATGCGTGTACAAAATTTTGTGGCTTTGCAATAACTGTTGAGCAGTTCCCTAGTCAGGAGCCAACCTGGAGTGCAGCAACCATGTCATGGTAAGACTTCAAGCCGGATAGCATAATATAATACGTACACAAAATTTCGTGTGTGTGCTGTTAACCGTTGAGGAGTTCCCTAGTCAGGAGCCAAACCGAAGAGCAGCAACCATTTCATAGCAAAACTTCAAACCACCTATCAAAATAAAATGAGTACGCAAAATTTCGTGACTGTGCTGTTGATCGTTGAAGAATTCCTTTATCTGGAGTGATCCTGGATGTCCATTCAGGTCATGCTTACCATAAAAATGTTTTGTCATTGAAACTGAACCAACATGCGAAAATTCAACTCCGTAGAATAAGAGGAAAGGGTTCTAATTCAGCTTGCAAGATTTGACCTAAACAAACTAATTCAGCTTGCAAGATTTGACCTAAACAAACATAATACAGACATACAAACATTAGAAGTTAAATAAAAGCTTTTAAAAATGCTCTGAGATGGCACACCAAAAAAGAGAGACAGAATGATTCCTTGGCATAGACAACTGCATATTACTAATACCACTAGTACTCTAGACAGGCTGTTGACGAACGTCGAATTTGCGCATTTGATTACCACCATTTTGTCGCTGTTGGTGCTGATAGCAGTACATTGGCAGTAGTGATTGTCCACGGAACTAACGTATTTGTACTATTGGACGCTCGGTGGGGCGCTTTGAGTCGGCACAAACGAAAGTACTGCAGAGAAAGTAATCCGTAGAGATCAGTGTTGCTTGGGCAGAATAACTAACTCTGGCAATAGAGGTCAGAACCGACATACGTACACGCACTTACATTAAAATCTGAGAGGTATCATGCAAAAGTACAATACAAACCTACATAAATACAAATAAATCGAATCGATCCATTTCACATATCCGTTTCACGCCAGAATATTATTTAGCACAGCTATTTGGATGTATTTTATGACATTTGCTCAGATCGGTAATATCATTGGATGGTATTCAATTTCCCGAGCACGGTACCCTTCGTGAGGAACTAGTTACGGTCCCTAAAGGCGTGGCCCAACTGTAGACGAAAAGCGGGAGCCTACAATGTATATTTAAGTAATTTTTTATATATATTTTTTCCACGGTTTCTCGTGTTATATTTTTTCGGATTTAACTGTACTCGTTTGTACCTCGTAGGTACATAATGTTATAATTATAGATTATCTAATTGTGATTTCTTGCACACAAAGATCCTGTGATTCTCGCTGCCCCGTTATTTTACTCATTTAGACCTATAAATGTAAACCACGAATTCTGAAATTAAACAAATACTATTTTTGTGTTGTACAAAGTCAGTTGTAGTTTTTGTCATCATGAAGCCCGGGCGTACATACCCGGGCTTCATGATGTATGTATGCCCGTACAGACGTAACATAAGTACAGAAACTTTCGCAATTATTGAACGAGCGAGCTCGAAGCGTGAGTGAAGCGTCTCCGTTTCAGCTTGGGCAAAAAATCTGTCGTATGTGTGGATGCCTGTCCGGCTGTTCTCCTCTACAGTTCGCATTTCTCAACCGATCTAGATGAAACTTGGCATAAAGTTTTAAAGAAATTTTAGAATTTTTAGTCGTCGATGATTGTTGTTGGGGGGTACTTCCCCCTAAAAGGGCCAAAAAGGGGGCTACTGAATATCTCCGCCTTATTATATTTAATTTCGATGGTTCTTTTTTTATTTGAAAGGTTAGTAAGTTTAAGATGGTCTCCTAAAAATTTGGCTAAGATCTGATCAGGTTCTTCGGCGTGATGTGCAGAATAGCTCCTCAAAATGCAGTAAATTGCCCAGTTATAGGTTTCTTCCGGTGGAATCAGTACTTTACTTACTAGGTAGGAATTGGTGGAGCACCTTGGTTATTATTGTTTGTGATATGTAACCCTTAACTAAAAACGAAGAAACATAATAACGTTATTATACCATGGCAACAACAAAAATAACCATCTTTATTTAACAGTACCAAAGTACCTACTTTACTTATCATCATGTCAGCCTTTAGAAGTCCACTGCTGAACATAGGCCTCCCCCAAAACTTTACCTATTTATAGCATAATTTATGTTATAAATTTTGTAATCAACAAAAATCTACAATAAACAAACATAATTAACACTTATCAACAAAGGCCTAAAAAACGGGAAAATTGATTTTTTCTAAACCTAGCAATACGATACCATTATGGCATCAATCATAAGTGCAACATATTTTTCTGTAATGTTTTATTAATTACTCAATAGATCTAGGTTGTAGTGTTGTACTTACGCATGATAATCGATTTTAGTATTTCTCTTGTGCTTTTCTGAATGATTATGACATCATGTAACAGCACAAACCGTCATTACTAATGAAAAACTCGGGAGTTCCTCTTTCGTAAATAAGATGTCATGCACTGACAAGTCGGCGTGATCGCATAGCCTTTTAAAGCTATGGTTTTTCTTCACTTTGAGGGCGCTTTTTAGGTCTCTACCCTATTAATTATATGGCTTAATTATAATGCAAGCTCAAAAGAACGTAATTTTGATGTAACTATAACCATCGCTCGAAACGTTCGATAAGTAAAACTATTATGTTAAGATTGAGACTTTTTTTTTTGTAGGAATATTTTCTGTTGGTGGGGCCGGTGCGAAAGCGCCCCACCGCAAAGGAGTTTGAGACGATTTGTCGCTGACACTGTGACCAATTCCTTATATTTCTTGGGCACCATTTTATATACCTACCTAAGTAGGTCAGTATAATGATAAAGTTGTTGTCAAGAGTGATTAAACTGGCATGTAATTATTAATTACTGACCGATGCGTTACAATGTACGTTGTACACTCTATGTACATTACAATGTACAGGGTTATCACCCTCCTGATACCCAGGGGCCTTTTACGTTCCTACCCAAACTAAGCTTAGAAGGTATGTTTACTATGTAAAGGAAATCTAGAACATTTGAGTTGTTTATTGTTATATGCGAAATTTAGAGTAAAGGTTTCTACAGGTCATACGGAATAATGCTAGTCCTATTTTTAAGTCTCATTGCCCAGTATTTCCCTGGAAAAATTACCCTTCAAACCGAAATAGTGTCGAAACCGAGACACGGTTGGTGTGTTAAATCATGTCAGAGGCCCTCGGGCCTGTCAAACGACACCAGGGGCCAACACTACCTCTATTTTTCGGTTCTTTTTTAAAAGCTTTCATTTAACTTCACTTGTATGTGTCTATCTATTTAGCTATGCAACTATGTATTTTGTCTGTCCTAAAATCTTGTAATTCAAATTTCAAGCACTTCCCGATTTTTAAATTCACTTGTATGTATCTATGTAACACATAACACATGTATTATGATAACACATTATGTAAGTATGTATACAAATATTAAGTTATATAGTTGTATATAGTTATATAGTTGTTATTTCTCTATTAACTTTTTTGTTCCAAAGTAAGTCTCCATCACTGACTGCAATGTTTATTTTATATTCCTGTCCATCCAAAGGTTGCCTGTAATAAATTGCAAATAGCGATAAGGCCGCCTATTGTGCAACATTAGATTTTATATATAATTACTGTTATGTTGTTTTTTTATTGTAATGTGTTCAATAAAGAGTTATTGTATTGTATTGTATGTATTTTGTCTGTCCTGGAATCTTGCAATTCAAATTTCGAGCACTTCGTGAATAGCTATATGGCTGAAACTTTCAGGGTAGCTCACAAACCGAAGACAAAAGTGATAAAAAAAAAACATTTAAGTTACAAAGCAAAAAAAAATAGACGTTCATTAAAAAAACCCGTAATAGTTGTTATTTTTTTCTTATTCTTTTTATCCTCCAACCACCAAATTTTCTGATTTGTCTCAGAATGTTACTTATTTGGTATCCGAATAGTCACGAGCTTGAATAATACAATTATTAATTGAAGTTATTACTAAAAATGCTGACACGCTCATGCTCTGGCTGAACGCATACACGAAGCCAAAAATGCTGATAACGATTACCTATTTGTTAGCTGCAGCTGGCTAAGCGTTATTTGATCGAGTTTCTACGAACGACGTATTTTTGCCTATTGCGCAATGTGTACACATATCTATACGACCACGCAGAAGTTAATCAAGCTCTAAGTACATATCATGTCCATAAAGTGCTGATAACATTTATAACACACAAGTTACTGTCATAGAAAATGCCTGTTCAAATTCTGGGTAACAAAGCAATTTATTGTTATGAGTAGGCGTGGTACCTACCACTAAAAAACCGACGAAACCAATTAGTTCTACACAAAACATGTTTTATTTTATTATCCATCTATCTATCTATACTTATATTACAGCACTAAGTGATAAAAAGTCTGTACAAAGAAGATAATAAAAAAATGATTTTTGGGAATAAAATTAATAAGCTAATGAACATGAATAAATCATTTTTAAATGTGTCTGTCTGTCTGTCTGTATGTTCACGCATCACCTAAAAACTACTGGACTGATTAAAATGCGGTTGACTGTTGGACAGCTCAGGATTTGACTTAAAGTCTGGTGTAATTCTTGTCTCAATCTCTCGTATATTTTTTATGAAGTTTGGTATATAGAGTGGCCGAAAGATAGTAGAAAAATTCTCAGAAAAAAATTGAATTTCATTTTTCCTCCATTTGTAAACGCAGTACTGAAAAATGTAATAGAGAGAAACTAAAATATTTTTTTTCGAAATCTCTTACTCGCATACACGCATTTTTTACGCATAGTACGATCCAAAATCATAAATTTTTCAATATTAGTTTGTCTGTATCTCCGGATTTCGCGCATAAATTACGAGATGGATTTCTGTGGCGTATTTGTTGGAGCCCTTTGAAGGTTTATATCTGAATTTCATCAATGGAAAGATTATTGTCCACAAAAGTCCAAAAATGTACCTAGTTACATTTTTCGTTCTTTCTAGATAATGGTGTGGTGTGGTTTGATCTTGTGTGGTGTCGTGTGGTGTAGCGTAGTGTAGTGATGTATAGTGTGGTATGTAATGTGATGTGGTGTGGTGTGGTATCTGGTGTAGCGTGGTGAGTGATGTGAAGGTGGTGTGTGGGTCGGGTGTTTGGTCGGGGGTGTGATGTGGTATGTGATGTGATGTGATGTGGTGTGGTTTGGTGTGTAGTGTAGTACGGCGTGGTGTGGTGTCTAGTGTGGCGTGGTGAGTGATGTGAAGATGGTGTGTGGGTCGAATGTGTTGTCGGGGGTGTGATGTAGTCTGGTGTGGTATGTGATGTGATGTGATGTGATGTGGTGTGTTTGGTGTGTAGTATAGTGTAGTATGGCGTGGTTTGGTGATGTGTAGGAAGTATGTGGGTCGGGGGTGTGATATAGTGTGGTTTGGTATGAAGAAGGGTATGGTACGGTGCGTGTGGTATGCGTGTGGTATGCTTTTGTCCGTGACTGCTACTGCGTGGACCACCCCACGCAGTAGCAGTCACGGACAAAAGCAAGTCAGAAATAAACTAAATAAGTTAGATAATTTGTATATGAGTGAGAAGAAAGTAGTTATGAATGAACGGTGGATGCTGTTCCGTTCTTACTTACCTTAAAAACAACTCTTTTTTTTTGGCGGCTTAATTTTTTTTTTTTTAAATAAGCCTTTAAAAAAAGTATTTTCAAATAAAGCTTAGTACTATTTTAACAATGTATGTGCCTCAAGCGGGCCAAACCGCAGCAAAAAATACGCACTACTTACTGATAGCCTTATCGCTTACATCATGGTGTAAATATAGCAGCAGAGAAGGGGGAGTCCCCGGCATATTTACTCACTTGTAATTTTAATATATTGACCAATGACCAGTGGCACCTCATTTGATTAGGACTCTTTGAAAAGAAATAACTGATCATGGAAAATAAATATTTGTTTATATTTTTTATTGGTAAGTGTTCTCTTTTAATAATATAAACTCAGTCTCGGTAAATTTAATGTGATCATTGGTCACAAAATGTTAATTTTTATCTTTTAATCATTTTCCAAAAGGAGGAGTATTTTTTTTCGTTCTTTTTCGTTTTTTTTTTTTTCATTGTCGTATTCATATTTTTTATTGTTTAATAAACTTTCGGGAATTAAATTCATGTTTACGAGATCGAGCACAAATAAACCTTTTGGTACGTAGTACTACTATTTATTCGGTGCTTTTAGTCTCAAGTGCGTTCATTAAAATTGGTTCAGTCTGTTACAAAATACGAAAAAAAATATGTAAGTTAATATATTTGAAGTAGCTTTTTTATTTAAATAATTATTATTATTGGTTATAGGCCTGTTTTTAATCACTCAGTATAATTATTTATTTATTCTATAGTACACAAAATATATAATGTATAAATACTAGCTAATGTTCTCACATACGTCTACTATAAGTAGACGCGGTTACTATGCGGTTTTATTATTCAATTTCTTGTCGTTGAATTAATCTTGATGAGAGTTTAAAATTACCTGATAATATTGCTATGTTTATAATAGAAATGCGAATAAATATATAACAAATTTTACACGTATTTCCTACCCATTTTAAAAACTGCCAAGTTTGTGCAGAGCAGAGCTTCGACTCAAAATGTTGGCTCATTATTTCAGAAAAGTTTTATTTGTTAATTATTTTGAACAAACATACGTACATTTTGATTCAGTTCCGATGACAATGCATTTTTATGGTAAGCATGACCTGAATCCTGAACCCAGGATTAGCTCAAGATAAAGAAACTCTTCAACGATCAACAGCACAGACACGAAATTTTTGTATTCGCATTTACTATCGCATGACTACAGCATATTTTTTTATATTTTTTATTTAACTTACGTATTTTTTGTTACCTCTTTTCTTTTATCTTGCTTCAATGGTAATTTGAACATGAAATCATTCATGTCAACTTGGAACCTACTGCTTTTTCTGAGCGCAATAACTGTATGTGACGTCAACAATTTTAGGCATCAAGCTGATTATTTTACAACGCTTTTCTTTTACTAATTATTTTAGATGTGAAGTTTTTATTCAGGTTTTACTTTTTACGTTTTTATTCTAATGAAAAATATCCTGCTTTGATACCAATTGACAATAATTTAGTTATTAATATTTAAAGACAATTTTAATTAAGTACTTAATTTAAATGATTTCAAACGATAAAATGAATTTTAAACGATTCATATTAGTGACATACCTACGATACGAGTATTAATGAAAGAAAAAATATTTTAGGCGCCAACCCTAAAAAAAATGAAACCAATATTATCTATACTTATAATAAAGCAATAGGAACGAAAAAGCGTACACAAAATAAGTTACTGAACAAGAATATAACATTTAAAATCGTGTCTGCCTGTTTGTCCGTCTGTATGTTTGTTCGCGCATCACGTAAAAACTAATAAACGAATTCGATGCCATTTCCACTGTTGGATAGCTCGGGGTTTGACTTAAAAAATTGTGTACTTGGTATCACAATCCAATGAGTAGAAGCCGAGCAATCGATAAAAACTTTAAGACGGCTGAAGGAATTTTGATCAAATGTTGGTAAATTGGTATTCAGAAATAAAAAAACAGTTGAAAATACCCTTGCACGTTACAAAATTCTATGATGCATCGTTTGCTGTACAAGCTGTTAGACTATGGAACAGTCTATCAGTCCTGATACGTCAGTCTCCATCATTAAACGTATTTAAGGAACGGATAAAAATATTTTACTGATCGCAAATTGGAATAAATTAAGTTACTGTGTTCATTTACTTTGTTTGTATATATGTGTATATATATATGTATATATATATATATATATATATATATATTGTATTTTAATATATTTGTATATGTGTAGTTGTTGTTTAAGTTAGAACTAGATTAGTTGTTTAAGTTCATGTACCTTTTAGTTTTTTTTATTTTTGTTTATTATTCAGCACCACCGTCCATGACAATTAAATGTATTCCTCTCCATTCAATAAAGTGTTTATCTATCTATCTATCTATCTATTTTAGGTTTTGTGATAATACATAAAGAAATTTTACCCTAGAGAAATCAACACGCGCGTGAATCCGCGGGTACCGCTATTACTTATAATAAAGCAATATATAAGTCTGTACAAAAAGATAACTTAAAAAAGTGGTCAAGTGTGCTTAAAATAAACTAATGAACAAGAATATATCATTTTTTTAATTCGTGTCTTTCTGTTTGTTTGTTTGTCTTTATGTTTGTTCGCGCATCTCCTAAAAACTTCTGGACCGATTGCGATGCGGTTTTCACTATTGGATAACATAAGGTTTGACTTACAAACTAAGGGTACTTGGTGTCTCAATTCGATGAGTATATGCCGAGCAAACGATAAAAAACTTTTTGACAACTGTAGGAAATTTGGTCAAATGTTGGTATATTGGTATTTTAGGTCTTGGAATAGCACATAACATAATATACTTTTAACCTAAAGTTCCTAGAGAAATGACTTTCACGCGTGCGAAGCCGCGGGCACAGCTAGTAGTAAGTATAAATTAAAAAAATAAGCTTTCATGAGTTTTTTTTTAATGCGATATCACTTTTTATGAAGTTTTTTTTTTCCTTTTTTTCATTTTGTGAACTGAAAGTTTCTGCCGGATAGCTAATCGGAAAGTGCTCGAAATTTGAACTACGATATTCCAGGACAGACAGAAATACATATATACATACATACATATAAACATACAAGTGAGGTTAAATAAAAGCTTTTAAATAAAAGTGAAACGTTGTCTGTTTGTTTGTTTGTTTGTTTGTTTGTTTGTTTGTTTGTTTGTTTGTGGAGCTTTCTCGCAAAAATGGTTATTACGGTTTTGATTAAACTTTGTATATAGGTATAATATACAGACCATCATAGGATACTTTTTATCCGGAAAAATTGTAAGTTTCCCAGGGAAAAATGGAAAATGTCGATTACTTGCTGTAAGAAACGGTTGCCATGGAAATGAAATAATAAAAAGTCTGTCAAAAAGCATCCAGAACTTTGGTGATATACCAACTTTTGCTCGTTTTTATCCTAGAAGAACATAAACTATTTTTTTTGCAATTAACTGTTTTCCGCGCAGACGAAGTCGCGGGCGAAAGCTAGTTTTTTTTTATTACGGACTAGGCAATCGTTTGACCACGATCTCACCTGATGGAAAGCGATGATGTGGTCGAAGGTGTAGCACGCTTGCCTAGTAGATACCTATTCACTCTCGACTTGAACACACCGGGGTTATAATTTACCGGAAACACTGACGAGGGCAGGGCATTATAATATAGGTTGGTACTTGGTACTCGGTAAAAAAGTTACTCAAAGTTCTTTAAATCATATTTTTGTACAGTTTACAACTATTAAGTACCGAAAGCGATTCAAATATAACGAATTATACCTACTTAGTATGGATCCAATCACACACTTTATTTTTTGCAGGTTTGGTTGCACCAACTGCTTGGACGAAACATGCACAGTTCTACAGGAAAGACTACGTCTATGTCAAACAATTTGACGCTTTCTACAAGTTACATTGGAGCCTCGCTGGAAAGGATTGGAATTCAGCTTTCGCCACCTGCGAAAATGAAGGAGCCTCACTTTTTTACGTATGTTCTCCAGGAGAGTATAAAGTACCCAAGTTGCTGATCAATTTTCTCTTTACTAAACCACCCAATGTTACTGACGTATTCATTGGTACGCATGATGAGTTCAAACTTGGCGAATTTTTAGCCGATGACGGTAAAACGAGCAATCCAGTGATGGTATTTATTTACATTATTTATAACTATAACGGCTATCACTCACGGGTTATTTTGTAAAAAAACTCAACTTTGCGCAGAGAGATATCGATGATTATCCAACACTCATCAACAGCCTGCATTAGTCCACTGCTGGACTTAGGCATCTCCTTATTCACGCCACTGAGCCCGATCTTTGGATCTTCTGATGTCAACATTGCATATCGTCACACCTTCAGGCCGGAGGTCGTCCTATACCACGTTTACCTGGTCTCCACTCGCTTACCCCGTAACTATTGATTTGTTGCCATATTGTGACCGGGTAGGAGCCATTTCAGTTGGCTAATTCTTTGAGGAATAGTGGTGACTTTCGTTCTCTGGTGGATCACTTTGTTTTGGATGCGAGCTTTAAAGAAACGCCGAGCGTAGCCCGTTCCATGCTCGCTGAGTTACTTTGAATTTGTTGACCAGTCTCACAATGTTGCCCATTATTCAATGCCAAGTCCACATTCTGTTTCCGTACGTCATTATGGGTAGTTTATGTATATATTTAGGCATTGTGGAATGGGTGACGAGAAGACATGGCGAATTTTCCCAAATGCTGCCTACCCCAGCAGAATCCGCCTATCGGCTTCCCTCTCAAACTTGTTTCTGTCCTACATAAGAGTTTGCTCTAAATATTAGACATATCCAGTTTTACCAGTCATGATCTACGGAGCCGAAACGTGGACACTCACGTCAGACTAGTCCACAAATTTATTTACCTACGAAAAGAGACTGGAAGAAAATGGAAGAGGAGAACTGAAGTCTGAGTTCAGTGGCGTACATTAGGAGAGGCCTACGTCCAGCAGACAGATATATGACAGATATAAGCTGATGATGGTGAATGATTAGACATAATTACTTAGGCATGCCACTGACAATCACCATAACCATAACACAACACAACGATAACGACAACTGCACGACGAACTTCATTACCTATTAAACATATGGCATTCTTTTTTGGCCAAGTGACAAAAATAACGGTTAAAAAATTGCGTATAAAAACGCTAAAAACATTGGCTAAAAATTTTGGACATGTGTGTGGGTGAAATTAGCGTTTTGAAATGTAGTTATTTGATCACTATTTGTTTTGCATTAACATAGTTTAGAATTACATAGGAAATGCCACTTTATATCGTAGGGTTCGTTTGTCGTCCGGTTACGGAAGATCGTTAGTGGCAAAAGTTGGCCAAACCTGACGGTTTGTTAATAATTTACATTTCGAAACTGCCAAAAATGCCCTGGTACAACCACAATGAATTCTTGAAGCCTACTAGTCATCCTTTAACCCCTTGATAGAACGGCTTATATTTTCTTTTAGGCAATGTCGCGCCAAATATTTCTACACCAACTGATACGCATGAAGAACTGTCAACTGATGAGAAGCGCTGCAACTTGATGAACATAGACACGGGCAAGTTTAGGGTAGATGATTGCTTCAAGTATGGTGCGCCGGCGATGTTCGTATGTAAGAAAGTGGACGAGTCCTGTCCGACCATCGATCCAAGTAAGAAAGATTTTTAATCAGGTCTATCAGGTTTAAGGTCTAGTTTAAAAAAGAACATTATACAGTTCTCGGTATTTTCTTTCTGTTAATACAGCACAAGCATTTATTATAGTTTATTTCCATAATATAATAAATTTCAGACCGACCAAATAGAATGAATGGTTCTCAATGCATACCTACACCTAGCAGGTTTTTATGCAAGTAAACAAAATAAAATAGGATATATTTTAGTTCTGGCATAGAATAACTAATAAATAGCGATAAGGCCGCCTATTGTACAACAGTAGATTTTATGTATCATTACTGTTATGTTGTTTTTCATTGTAATGTGTTCAATAAAGAGTTATTGTATTGTATTGCATTGTAGTACAAGTTTAGATTTCAAAAATGTTACAGAGTACAAAGAAATTATTTAAAAAAAAACTCATTATACAAATAATTTGAAGATTAGATAAGTCACTTCATATAAAACTAGCACAGATAAAAATACCTACGCAAACCGTAAATCAAAGTGGGTCTTACTTTTGTCTGAGAAAGATATTACAATGGACCACTTGATATCAAATTTGTAAGGTATGTTGGGGTTAGTTCGGATAGATTTTGCAGTTCTCGAACGACTTTTGAATTTTGGAAATATTTTGATTTTGGTTATGTTTACTAACAAGTGAATAATTTTATACGAATTAAGAAAGGTTATGTTTTAAGTACACGTTTAATTCAGCTCAATTTCATAAACAGTTATTGATCTATAGGAAGTTTTAAACGTGTTTTTCGGATTATGCAGGGTGAAGATAGTACTACAGCTAAAACCCATTCTTAACGTACGCTTAAAGTTCATAGAGCGATAGAGTCTGGTCTTTACCGTGATTAAACATATGACGAGTATTCCGTAGAATCTATTGTTGATTTTCCAGAGTTTTTAAAAGTGTTGCAAGTTCGGTCTTACCTCCGTATATAAGTAACAAAATAATTATTCTTAAATTTCTCTGAGTTCAATCTTCCCCTTATGGAAAAATCGGGTTAAAATTTATGGATACATAATAATCTATGTATACATAATTCATAAACAAAGCCTATAAATAACAATTGACATAGGAACAGTAAGCCAAAAAACTTATTATACTGGGGAATACTCACTCCTATATCGGGATGTAATCAAGGGAAAGTCCGGCTGTGATAAGCGGTCGTCTTTTTAATAACTCATCACATATATTTCTAACTGCTCTTTTTTTCTCTCCTTAGACTAACCGGGCACTGATCCGTAGTACATTACAAAATGTCGTCACTGACTGTGTTGTCCTCATGTCATGTTATGTCAGGAATATTGAAAATTTAAGCAGTGCTTTATGAAGAAACGTACATCCCCCGATCCGATGTTACCCCAACATACCTTACATCTCACTCACAATTGCTAGGGCTGATGCGTTTTAAAATAAAAGGCCGTTCACGAAATATTCTAGAGGTCTAAAAATCTTTAGTGTAGCCTATGAGTTTTTGAAGTTAATTAATTTAAGAATACTATAATTATATGGTACTCTTGAGCCTTTTATCTAGTGTATAGGCATAAAAAATCTAGAGCTCCTTATAGGTAGTATTTCGTGAACGGGTAGCGCATTCATTTATACACCTACCTTTATTTATATGTGTATCTCTGAATATCACGAACAAAGTTAATTATGATAATAACTGATTTTAAACTTTCAGGTTACATATACGTCAAAGAGTTTTCAAAATGCTACAAAGTAAACGTAAGGCCGCAAACATGGCGGGATGCGATGCGTACTTGCTACATGGAAGGAGGCCTGTTGGCTGTCATTGAACACTCGTATGATGGGGATGGAATCAAACGATTGATTGAAAATGATGTTAATTATTTTATTGGATTTCGGAAAATGTTTGGATCATCTGATTTCTACACTGTGAAAGGTATGTTCAGATCCCGTAGACATCTTATACTTATAAAAAAGCAGTAAGTGACAAAAAGTTTGTACATTGAAGATAATTAAAATAAATGGTTAAGAGGACTTAAAATAAGCTATGTACTGAACAAGTTTTTTTTTATTGTGTCTGTCTGTATGTTTGTCTGTCTGTTCACGCATCACGTTAAAACTACTGGACTAATTGAATGCGGTCATTGATTGAAAGCTTAGGTTTTGACTTGAAATCTGTTGACTTTTGTATATCAATCCGATGAGTAGAAACCGAACAATCGATAAAAACTATTGAACTGTTAAACGGACTTAAAATTAAATATAGGATATTGTACTATACAGGTTGTAGTTTTCCATCCCCGCCATATTCGCAGAGTCGATTGTAATAGGTATACCTTAATTAACTAACAATACTATTTAATTCCTACATTTAACTGGAGGTGGAATTTTTAATTAAATATTTTATTGATAAATCGTAGTAGGCCCAACTTTGTTTTGGAGTAGAACCCCACGACACACACACATGTATGGTAGGTATGTGTGCGCGCTCTTATAGACGCGCCGGGCGCCGCCGCCGCCCGCGCCACAGAATAAATAGCGAACCTTTAATTATTAGTTGGTATAAATAAACTTAATGCAAGTGAGAATGTATCATCAACGTTGACATTAGTTAGGAATTTCCGGCGTGGTAAAAAAATTGGAATCAGCTTATTTACAGTTCGATTGGAATGTAAAAAATTATGAACAAGTTTACAATTTACGTTACCTTGATACTCTTCAGTATCCTCCTTCATTTTCAATGCACAATTGAGCACGATGTCTTAATGTTTTGTGTAATTTTTTTAACACGTTCACATTGAATTAACACCTGGAATTGCTCTGTGTGGCACCTAGAAACACGACGCGTGGGCGTGGGCAAAAAAAAAACAAATGAACCATCTCCCTGAGTTCGACATTAGAAAATTGCTCCATTTTAGCATCGAGCGTATTGCGGCGAGCGTGAGTGATCGAACAGTTGAGTGCTCGGGCATTACTTCTTTATTCTGTGGCTCGGGCAACGACCGGGGCAATGACCCGCGCCAGCCTTGGGGCGCTGCCGCGCCGCACGCCGCGCGTAGTGTGCGTGAAACAGGCAATACACGGGACAAGGCTTCATTAGTGTGTGTGGACGCAAGCTCTCGCCACACTGGGTGATTTCAAATTAGGATCGCGTACACATATCGCTTTTTATAAACTTTTTTTACTTATTTTTAATTCATTTTTTTTTGTACTTCTTTTATTAATGATTCGTGTTCTGTAAGTGGAGTATACCTACCTCTGCAAATATGGCGGGGATGCATAACTACAACCTGTATAGGTACGATTGGTACTGGAATAATACATAGATTACTTTTATCGAAGAACAATGAACACTCGGGCAAAGTCGCGGGCTCGCTAGTATCGTAGTCGCTAGATGGTGTCTTCTACCAAAATATTTTGAGCCAAAGTTTTTTTTACGTTACTTTTACCATCAGGCGAATGACCTGCTCTTTTCATCACAGAGTAGTATAAAGAAGAATAATGAGTAACACGATTTTACCAATATATTTCAGGTGAGATATATAACAGCGATTACTTCACATCTTGGTACAGAAGTCAGGACAACGTTGACCATGACTGTGGTGTCCTGAGGAGGAACTCGAATTATAATGAAGTAACAAGAAACCATATGGAAGCCTGGGATTGTTCCGATGCCCTGCCGTTCATATGCGAGATGGAGTTAAAAGGAGACAGACAGCAGCACGAGATTAATGACAAAATATCCCCCTGAAACTAAACTGCATATGACAGGAACACTTCTTCAAAAACCAGGAAATCTATTTGTTAATGGTTAGTTTTTAAAATGTAATAAATATGTAACTCTTTATAGCCACGACTTTTATTGCAATATTTTTTCAGTCAACTAATACCGTTATTATTTAAAAAGTAATAGCTTGCATAGGAACAAAAAAAAACAATACCTAAGTAGTTACTATAATATCTAAGATTACTCTTTTTAAGGCATATTGCCAGTCGTTTTACGCGAGTAGCGTATGGGTCCGTTATACGCAGAGGGCCTACAGCGCCCTGCGGGTCCAATATAATCATGGATTCAGGGTGTTGAGCCTGCCTCGGTTTTGCAGTGCGTCTGGAATGTTCGCAGAGGCACGCACTGATGATTTTTACGCGATCATAAGAAAGAAGGCGGCATCTCTCTTACGCAGAACTCGAGGCAGTGTTAATAGCATTCTGAATACCATTGCTGAACAAACTGATTGTCCATTACAAGCACATTTAATACAGTTGTTATTAGGTATTAAAAAGTGAGTTTAGGTCAGTGTACTTTTAATTTTTGTGTGAAGTTTATATTATTTTATAAAAAAAAAGTTGGTGTACTATGGACATGTACGTCTGAAATAAAGATTTATTATTATATTATTATTAATATCATTCCGAAGTTTAAATTATACTGTAATGAAAATGTTATAAATACACTAGCAATAATTCATTGTTAGTTATTGTCAAAAGAACTTGATATAATCGTAGTAAAAATAGTTATTATACTAATATAACTGATTGTGCCGCGGCATTACCCGCGTGAACATTTTTCCAGGGAAAAGTATCTTATGTGTTATTCCAGGACCAAAAGTAGCTATAAAGTCATAGATCTAGATAAAGAGGTCAGATACGGCACGCTTTAATATCACGTAAGCAACAAGTAACATTATAATAAAAAAACGCGACTGCGAACAAAATTATTGAATACAAGCTAACCGCCCGCAAAAATAATCACACTAACATTATAAAACGTGAAAGTTTGTATGTATGTAAAGGTGTGTGTGTATATGTGTGTGGTGTGTGTGTGTATGTGCATTTTTGTTAAATGAAGCTTCGCTTGCTTAAAAAAAAAAACTCGAATTCTCTTCTTCCATTTAAGCGTGAAGTGGCTTAGATGGCGGAACGGATTTGGATAAAATTTAGTATGGAGGTAGCTTTTACCCTGGATTAACACATAGGCTACTTTTTATCCCGTAAAAAGCACAATTCCTGAGGGAAGTGGATGAAACCATGGGGTGCAGCTATTATTGATAGAAAATTAATGTTATAATTGCAACATTAGACTAGTGTATAATACATAAACTTGAATAATCTAAAATTGAAATTTTTATAAGAAGCTTAAAAGACAATCGCTACGGTTTACTAAGAAGAATTTTATATTTTTGATCTGGTACTTTAATGACCTTTATTTTGTTACCCCGCTCGATAGGTTTTGGTCTTTTTTTGTTCCGTTGGAAATACAATATTATGTCAGCTGTAAGCAGCCATATTAGTTTTCTTGATACTTCATAAATCCTATAGCACTCTTGTGATCAAGACAAATTCATTGATACCTCATTTATCAAAATTTATGAAGCCGTTTAGGCTGTAGGATGCTCCTGAGAAACGTACAAACAAACAAACATACAGACAACCCAAACACATAACACTCCGTGCAGTCGGGTAAAAATTGGATTAGATACTACTAAAGGCAAATACATCTACACAGCTACATTCCCATCTGGTGCTACGTGTGCATCAACAGCAAAGCTAGCGACATACACACACTGCAGCGCGAATAAGAGTCACAAACACGTGCTACACAAACGCCACTCTGATTGTGACTACGGTCAATGAAGGCTAATTTGTGCATTGCACCTAATTTATGCGGTCCACGCCTGGGAACTGGTACCTAATCTGCCCACTTTTAATTAGATCTATGTATAAAGTACAATAAACCAAATTTCTTTCAGCCGTCGAATAGTTTTTATCGATTGCTCGGCTTATTCATCGGATTGGGATACAATATGCACCAGTTTTTAGGTTAAAACCTAAGCTATCTAAAAGTGATAACCACATTTCAATCGGTCCAGTAGTTTTTACCTGATGCACGAGCATACAGACATACAGACACCATTTAATAAAATGTTTTATTCTTGTTTAGTACCTTATTTTAAGTAGCCGTAGACCAATATTTATTTTATACATATTTTTTTGTACAGATTTGTTACTTACGGCTTTATTATAGGTATACACAAGTATTTATTTTGCCATTTGCCATCCGATAACGTAGTTGGTAGTTATTATTTAATCTGTGGGTGTGTGATAAAAGGGGTAAGGGGACTTACTGCGGTCGCTGGTGTCGGTGGTTCTCAAGGGCACTTAATTTTGAGTTTTTATCTTGCTAACTTCTCCGAGGTAGCTTTTCGGAGGGATGCGTACTCGCGGCGCGGCGGGCGATCGAGATTTATTTTTGCGGGGTAAGGAAGGATTGAGGTATGGATTGCGAATGAATGAGTAATAATGAGTGAATGAGTGTGTGGTGTTACTATTATTAAAACAGCTGAGAGGTATATATAATATAAATAAGTAATATTTGGCGCAGATAGTAGGTACGTACGACAGAGAAACAAATCAAAATAAGGCCAGAAAAATCACTTCAAAAATACTTCATTATTTTTCCCAACAAACCGTAAAATGTGTTTAAGCAAGCGACAATAAATAGAAGTTAATGATATCATAAAAACAATTTATTTTTCTCGTGAGCGTCTCATCCCATCAAATAAACGTTATTATATCACGTGTGTTTGTCGCGTCTCCTTATTTATATAACAACAAGGTTGAAAATCATCTAAAATAAATCTGTCAGGAATATTTGAGAGTAATTTCTGGTGTCGTTATGGACTTGGTTTCCGTATCTCTAACGCCATTGTGTTGGGTTTTGAGCTTCTCACAAAACATTTTTTCTCTACCGAGTGGAGTAGTAAAAACCTCGACAAAGTAGAAAAAGTAAATTATCTATTATACCGCTGTGTTAACTCAAAGAAGCAGTGTTTTGAGTGAGTAAAAGCTCGGACGGATTTGAGTGCGAGCGTACACTACTCAGAAAATGAAAGGTTTTTTAAAAGGCATATTTACGTTACAAGATTTAATACTACGAACAATGGGTTCCGTCCCATATAGGTTTGTATGGGATAGAAGAAGTCGATCGTATTGCGAAGGAGGCCGAATGTTTTTGTTTTCAACCGACTTCAAGAAGAGGTTCTCAATTCGACCCGTATGCTTTTTTCTGTATGTATGTTACGCGATATCTCCGGAAATTGTGGATCAATTTGTTTTTTTTTAATAGATTCTCTATTCCTCAGGGGTAGTCCCATTTAAATTTCATGAAAATATTCTACCTCTAAGGGTGGAAAATTAGGGTATGGCTTAATTTTATTAACTTTTACCCACTTTATGACGTATCTCTATCAAATGTGGGTCGATTTTGAAGTACTTTTTTATAGATTAAGATATACTTTAGGAATGGTCCCATATATATATATATATATATATAAATTGGTGAAGATCGATGAAGACCTTCGGAGATACAAAGGAACTCCTCAATGGATAACTGCTAGTCACTTGCGATTGCTGTAATCGCATGTTCATGTATTGTTCACGCCATTTAAAATAGGGAAATAAAATAAACATAAAAAAAAGTAAAAAATTACTTCAATATGAATAAAATTATCATAAGTGGGAAACAGTTAAGGAAGTCAGTGCCGAATTTTCTTAAATCTAACCATAGAAGTACACAACTTTGAAGTCGGTTTTAACTTTTTTATATGTGTTATTGTTGGTTGTATATATCTATACTTATAATAAAACTGTAACGGGTCCAATTCTGTACATTGGAGATATTTAGAAAACTTTTTTTTGGACCTTACTTTAGATTCGATACTGAAGCTAAAACTGTATTTTTTTTAAAAATTGTCTGTCTGTCTGTCTGTCTGTCTGTCTGTCTGTATGTCTGTATCTTGGCTAGGCATCACGCCGAAACTACTGAATGAATTTAAATGAAACTTGGTATGATTTGAGTTCATACTACGAGGTAGGACACAGGTTACTTTTCATCCCGAAAAATGAAAGGGCTCCGGCAGGATTGGGGTTGAAAGTTATTTCAAAAAACACTTACCACTCTGAAACTACGGGATGGATTTTGATGCAACTTGGTACAGTCATAGTTTATATGATGGGTTAAAATTGAGAATACTTTTTATCCGGAAAAAATAAAGAGTTCCTGCGGGATAGTGTCCCAAATTCTGTAAATTAAAGATATTTCGTAAAATTTTTTTTGGGCCCGTTCTTTATTCAATACTAAAGCCAAAACTGTATATTTTTTATTTTTGTCCGCCCGTCTGTCTGTCCGTCTGTCTGTACCTTGGAAGTGCATCATGCCGAAAATACTCAATGAATTCAAATGAAATTTGGTATGATTTGAGTTCATACTTTCAGATAGGACATACCAACAAACATACCATCCCGAAAAATTAAAGGGTTCCTGCAGGATAGGCGTTGAAAGTTATTTAAAAGATCACGTATCACGCTAATAAAACTTGACAGATTTTGTTGAAACATGGCATAGTCAGTATACTTAATAAAACTGTAACGGGTCCAATTCTGTACATTGAAGATATTTTGAAATTTTCTTTTGGAGGAACACACACACTAAGCACTAAGCTCAAGTGGCTTCCAACACGCCTCCGCCGGAATACTCATATACTCTATATTCTTTATACAGTTTTGTTTAATCCCTCCTCCCCGCGATATCCTATGGAACGTTTTAATTTCCTGTCTGATTCTAACAAGTTGTCACTCAGGTCATCAGAAAATTTAGCTTTGATGATCCCTCTACATAGAAGCTCTTTTTATGGCAGTTCATTTACCATCCAAGCAGTTCGCCTATGGAACGCTCTGCCAGTTACTATAAGGCGAGCCCAGTCACTCCCTGTTTTTAAACTTCAAGTAAAGAAGTTTTATCTCTCTAATTAATATTTATCACTTCTTGCTATTTTGTTGTTATTCTGTTGTGAGTTCACTGTATATTATTTTTATTATGTTTGTATATATTTTGTAAATGTATATGTAGTAAATGTAATTTATTATAATGTATATACTATGTATATGGATATATATTTATGTATATATATATATATATATATATATATATACTGTACTATATATTTACATTTTTATGTTTAGGTATATTGGAATATATGTGTATACATGTTTATTCATTGTATTCAGTTTTTATTATTTATTTATTATATTATAATGCGCCACCGTCTTTGCCGTTTATTCATTCCTTTCCATCCAAAGGTTGTCTGGAAGAGATCGCTTTTTAGCGATAAGACCGCCCATTGTCCCATATATTTTGTATAAATGTTTTAGTTATTATTGTATTTTTGTTCTATGTGGTGTACAATAAAGAGTTATCTATCTATCTATCTATCTATCTATACTGTATATTCGATACTGAAGCATTTTTTCATTTTTGTCTGTCTGTCTGTCTGTCTGTATCTTGGCTAGGCATCACGCTTAAACTACTGAATGAATTTAAATGAAACTGGGTATGATTTGAGTTCATACTACAAGGTAGGTTATAGGACACTTTTAATCCTGAAAAATTAAAGGGTTCCCGCAGGATAGGCGTTGAAAGTTATTTAAAAGAACACGTATCACGCCGAAACTACTGGACGGATTTTGTTGCAACTTGGCACAGTTATAGTTTATATAATGGGTCAAAATTGAGAATACTTTTTATACCGAAAAAATAAAGAGTTCCTGCGGGATAACGTCGCAAATTTTGTAAATTGAAGATATTTTGTAAATTTTTTTGAAGGCTGTTCTATATTCAATACTAAAGCCAAAACTGTATCTTTGTATTTGTTGTCTGTTTGTCTGTCTGTCCATCTGTCTGTCTGTCTGTACCTTGGCAGCATATCATGCCGAAAATACTCACTGAATTCAAATGAAATTTGGTACGATTTGAGTTTATACTTCGAGGTAGGACACTGGATACTTTTCATCCCGAAAAATTAAAGAGTTCCTGCAGGATAGGCGTTGTAAGTTATTTAAAATAGTACACGTATCACGCTGAAACTACAGACGGATTTTGTTGCAACTTGGCACAGTCATAGTTTATATAATGGGTAAAAATAGAAGATAATATAAATTCCAAAAAAATAAAGGGTTCCTGCGGGATAATGTCCCAAATTCTGTAAATTAAGGATATCGTGTAATTTTGTTTGGAGGCCGTTCTATATTCAATATTAGAGACAAAACTGTATTTTGTATTTTTGACTATCTGTCCGTTTGCCCGTCTGTCTGTCTGTAGCTTGGCAGCGCATCACGCCGAAAATACTCACTGAATTCAAATGAAATTTGGTATTATTTGAGTTCATACTACGAGGTAGGACATAGGATACTTAACATCCCTAAAAACTAATGGGTTCTCGCAGGACAGGGGGTTAAAAATTATTTAAAAGTACTCTTAGCATGCTGAAACTATTGGACGGATGTTGATGCAACTTGGCACTGACATAGTTTATAAGATGGGTGATAATTATGGATATTTTTTATCCCGAAAAAATAAAGAGTTCCTGCGGGATATGGGTCCAAATTCTGTACATTAAAAATATAGTGAATTCTTTTTTAGAGTTCTCTCTATGTTCTATAATGAAGCCTAAAAAACTGTATGTTGGTAATGATAATGTAACTTGGTATGATTTGAGTTCATACTACGAGGTTGGACATAGAATACCTACTATACATCCCGAAAAATTTGATGCGTTCTCGCAGGATAGGGGTTGAAACTTATTTAAAAGAACACGTACCACGCTAAAACTAATAAGACCGGTTTTGATGCAACTTGGAACCGTCTTAATTTATATGATAGGTTAAAATTGATTTATTAAAAAGAACACGTATCACGCTGAAACTACTATACGGATTTTTTGATGCAAATTGACACAGTCATATGTCTATACTTATAATAAAGCAATAGGTACGAAAAAGGCTTTAAAAAAGAAGATAAATATTAAAATGCTCTTGGGTGCTTAAAAAGGGTATTAACATGTTTATTTTTAATCGTGTCACTGTGTCTGTTTGTTTGTTCACGCATCACGTAAAAACTATTGGACCGATTGCAATGCGGTTTTCATTGTTTGATGGTATGATTTGAGTTCGTACTACGAGGTAGGACATAGGCTACTTTACATATAGAAAAATTTACGGGTTATTATTTAGGGGTTGAAACTTATTTAAAAGAACACGTACCACGCTGAAAGTAATGGACGGGTTTTGATGCAACTTGGCACTGTCTTAAGTTATATGATGAGTTAAAATTAAGGACACGTTTTATCTCGAAAAAGTAAAGGGTTTCTGCGGGATATGGGTCCAAAGTTATGTTAATATTTAAGTAATAAAAAATATTATTTGGATGGTTCTCTATATTCGATACTGAAGCCAAACTGTTTTTCTTTTTAATTTTGTCTGTCTGTTTGTCCGTATCTTGACCGCGCATCGCACCCAAACTACTACATGAATTCAAATGAAAAAAATGCTCTTGGTTGCTTAAAAAAGGTATTGAATAATATATTTTTTTGTTAGTCGTGTCTTTCTTTCTGTTTGTCTGTATGTTTGTTTGTTCACGCATCACATAAAACTACTGAACCGATTGCAATGCGGTTTTCATTGTTAGATAGCTTAGGGTTTGATTTAAATCTGGTGTAATTGATATCTCAATCCGGTGAGTAAGAAGCCAAGCAATTGATAAAGTATTTTTGACGGCTGAAGAAATTTTGTTCAAATGTTGGTATATTAGTCCTGGAATAGCACATTATGGTACTTTGAACCTAAAGATGCGAACACGCGTGCGAAGCCGCGGGTACAGCTAGTATATATATATGTATATAAATTGACAACGTACCATACGTTGATCTGATTGAAACAATATATAGGTAATCGTCCCGCAGATCTAATTTCGAACGCAACCAGAACATGCTCAGTTTTGACAATAGACAAAACCGAGGTAGTATGACTACTTCTGTGGTAGTCTGTGGTAGTCACGTTTTGGTTTGGCCTAATAATTATTTTGTGGTTTGGCTTGATTCTTTCGTTCAACCGTAGTATCTCTTTGGTATCTCTGAGTAGTCTGTGCGTTCAACGGCTGTTTAAATCGCTGAAAGCATATCTCATCTAAATTGCACAAAATTACTTCAAAATATTTTTTTAAATACTTTTGAATCAAGTGTAGTGAAGGAAAACCCCAATATATGTCTTGTAACCATAGAATTAAGTAAATATATATGTCTATGCGTGTAACTTATAAATTGCTTCTTGTACCTATCGGCCATCAGCCGTATTGTTCCGGAGTATTTTTATTGTATGTTATTCTTGCATCCCCGCCTGATGGATCATAATATTTAGCTATAATTCCTTACTGTGCCGCTAACGGCCCAAGCTTTGATAATGCAAACCTAAATTGTAATATCACCCGGTACTATTTTAAATTTGGTAACGGTAATATTTCCTGATTTTGTACATTTTTAACTTTTCTTGTAGTAAGAACATTTAGCAAGTCATTGCGAAGGTTAATACGGTCAAACTATGCGTGTTGCTTGCATTTAGTCAGACTACGTCGGTAACTCATGTACCGTTTTTTTTTTACCGCTTTAATAGTCTCGCGATTTCATGATAATTTACATCCAACTAGTGAAATATATGTCAACTATGCTTCTTACGTGCTTTTTTATTATATTTATCAACTTATGTCCCACCCTTTGGTCTTTCACACTTATACTGTTCTTTTAACTTTTAATTTTAATGTCAATCTTTTGTACAATACTGGCTGCCACATCTACTTTCTTTGTGTTTAAATAAGAGAAGCCTTTTTTGGCATTGTGGACCCTAAGGAATGCACGGCAGCCAGACCTACTGAACCTGGAACTAAGGCGTCTACTTTGACCTTTCCAGGGTTTTTTTTTGATACCTAGAGATATAAACCTCCACCAGAGCACGGCCACAGATCAGCGGACAACTGTCCCTCGGGAGCTGCTCTGCTGCTCCTCTACTGCTGCTCTACGATTGCTGCACCTATATGGCTGCTGACCACGGCTGCATCTTCATCACTACCGCACCCGTACTACCGCTGCACCCTCCACACCGTGGAACGCCTTTCCGCGCACGCCTCCAAAGCTAAGTCCCAAGCCGAGGGATAATTTACAAACACCACTACCTCCTCGAACTCACTTCCTGAGACCATACCTATTCTCTCGGATTATACTGGTAGTACTATACTTTCTTCCTTTTTTTACTCCTACCGCCACTTCATAGGCTTCTCACTTCATAGGCAGGTAGGCTTCTCACTTCATAGGCAGGTTGGCTTCTCACTTCATAGGCAGGTAGGCTTCTCACTTCATAGGCAGGTAGGCTTCTCACTTCATAGGCAGGTAGGCTTCTCACTTCATAGGCAGCTAGGCTTCTCATTTATTTCTTCTATCTTAACTGCCAGGTGAAGGCAAGCTAATTAATAATTATAGATTAAACGAACTTACCTGTAAGTGAAGTTCTATCATAATTATGTGAGGTGTTTCGTTCGAAGAGATTAGTTATACACTTGTAGTCCCACACACAATGTCGCCATCAATGCACTTAATACAGAGAGAGAAAAAAAAATGTAGGTAGACCGACATCTTTACAAGTTCACAGCATTGGTTTCTTCATTTAGTTTAGAGTCAAGACAACATGATATTTCACAATTTTGAGGGTTATGTTAGATAGCTACATAGGGCGGGATGCTAATCTCTTCGAACGAAACACCTCACATAATTATGATAGAACTTCACTTACAGGTAAGTTCATTTAATCTATAATTGTGCTTCTATGTTTCGTTCTCGAGATTAGTTATACACTTGTAGATATTGAGAGTTAATTGGATTGTGAAATATCCAAATATAATAGCAAAAGAAAAGAACTTCAAAAAGTGTACCTGTGTGTGTAAATTACCTGTTAACTTTAATCCAAAACAAAACTATTATTCAATATCAAGTTATAACTAAATTTACATTTATATGTACTGATATTATAATGACACAATGGCCATACAATTTTATTCATTATCTTCATAATAATATACTCCTTGCGAAATTGTGTCTATCAGAATCAGTTGAAACTGTCCTGTTATAGAACTTGGCAAAAGTTGTAGATGTGCCAGTCCAACCGGCAGTTTTTCTTATGAGATCAATATTAATACCTAGTTTATGAGTTCGCAAAGTACTATGCGCAGAAAATTGTGTAATATTGACTCCACTATCATTTAAAGTACTCATTATCCACCTACTTAGTGTTTGGGTTGAAACTTTATTATGTGGCTTTTTTGTGCTAATGAAAAGAGTCGTTTGATTATTTCGTAAAGATTTGGTTACAGGTAAATAGTCCGATAATAATTTAGCTGGGCATATTTCGGATCTGTCTCGAAAGTATGGAAGCACAAGAATTGGTTGATTTGAATTTGGACGTGATGTTTTTATTAAATCAGGAATCTTAATAGAAATTTCATGAGGTGAATTGCAAATGTTCTGAATCTTAATTTTTGAAAGAGTTGGCACTCTATGTGCAGTTACAAGTGCAAGCAGAGTAATCGATTTTTTGGTAATTTTCTCTAATGAAAGGTTTTCATTAGGCATCCAATTAGCTAAAGTTTCTATAACTAATGAGTTATCCCAGGTTGAGTCATATTTAGGTAAGGGTGGTCGAAGTCTAAATAACCCTTTAAAAAATCGTTTTACACGATCATCTTCTCCGATTTGAGGTCCTAAAATCAAAGAAAATGCAGATCTGCAACTGTTTAGAGTGCTATATTGGGCACCCGATTGAAAAAGATCAGTTAAGAAGAAGATAACAATTGGTATTGAGGCCTGATACATATCTGTGCTGTTTTGTTTACAAAACTTATACCATTTCTTCAAACAAGTGTCATATTGTTTAATGGAATTTTCCGGAAGAGACGCCATCATTATATGAATAGATGTAGGAGGAATACTTCTTCTCAGCAGAGATTACCGCATAATACTCCGGCAACCAGGGTAATCCTCTGGTGGATATGACGGTTGCTGGAATGAGAGATAATTAATTCTTCAGAGGAGTGCAGCATCAACGGCTTACACTCCAGAAGTTTATTAAATAGGGGGTACCATGGCTGTGATGGCCACGATGGAACTACGAGTATACACCTAGCTCTGTCAATGATAATCTTTCTCAAAACTTTGAGAATGACTGAGAAAGGAGGGAACCCGTAAAAGTACAATTTTGACCAACTGATAGACAATGCGTTAATAGTATAGGCATCAGGATCTTTGTGCCACGAAACATATTTAGGATTTTTTTATTTACGCAGCTTGCAAACATATCAATGTCAGGTGAGTCAAAAGTTTTAATAATTTGTTGAAAGGCAAGATTTGATAATTCAAATTCAATGTCAGGATGAGTACGTCTCGATTCGGCATCCACGATGCTATTCTCGACAGATGGGATATAGAGAGCAGAAACAACAATATTTCGTGCTTCGCACCATTGCCTTTGTCTTTGGTAAGTTTTGTCAAATGGAGGAATTGTATTCCTCCCATGCGATTTATATAAGAAATTGCTGTCGTACTATCAATTCGTAAGATTATTTGACAATCGAATAAGTTTTTTGCAAAAATTTTTAGTCCAATGAAAGCCGCCATTCTAAATAATTGATGTGTAGCTTTCTTTCATCCTGACTCCAGCTACCACTTACTGTTTTTCCCGCACAAGCTACGCCCCATCCCGTAGTTGAAGCATCAGAATGAATTTCCATATTATATTCGTCAAACCTTAGTTTATTTACCGAGTTACTAATAGACTGTATCCACCAGTCAAAATCTGGACCTAATGTGGTTGGTGAATTTTTGAATTTTTCATAATTATCATCTCCTTTTAGATTAAAAAAATTGCATCTTTCAAATCCCTGCGTGTAAAGCCAGCTATATTCAATGGCTGGGCAAGCGGATGTTAAAAGTCCTACTAAGCGCGCAAATTCTGGTATTTGACATCTTTTAAGTTGTTTAAATTTTAGCAATTCCATTTTAATTTTCATTCGTTTCTCTAAAGGTAAACTACGAGTAATTTCCATAGTTTCAGAATTTGTTACAAATCCTAAAAATCTACATGAATTACTCGGAATCAAACAGCTTTTAGATTCGTTTATAATAAAACCTAGAGAACAAAGGAGTTTCTTTGTGACGTCAATATTTTCTACACAGTCACTGTAACTATGTGATATAAGACATAAGTCATCAAGATATATTGTTGAGAGATTACGAGCATATCGTAATAATTCGACAACTGGTTTCATTATTTTCGTAAAAACATAAGGTGCAGTATTGAGACCAAACGGCAGAACATTAAATTCATATAAACTATCTTTCCATTTGAATCTGAGGTACTTTCTTGAGTCATTGAGATTTTTTAATAAAAATATGCATCCTTGAGTCAGACAATTGTTGACATAAAACAACCTTTAATAAAAATATGCATCCTTGAGCCAGACAATTGTTGACATAAAACAACCTTTAAAAACAACTTTTATCATTGTTCGAAAGTCTTCTAATTTAAAGTGCTGTGTGTCAATAAATTTGTTCAAATTTTTTAAATTTAGAATAAGCCGTTTTTTGCCGTTTGGTTTTGGTACTAAAAAAATACTGCATATGAATTGTCCATCACAGGGCTCACAATTTGAAACTGCACGTATAGATAGTAAACTATCTATAGTCTGATCGAAGTCACATAATTCAGAATGCGAATAAGTATGAGACTGCGGTTCATTATACTGATAACGAGCGCGTGAGAAAGGGATTTCATAACCTCTTATCCATGACAAAACAGTTTGGTCCGTTGTTATTTGTGACCATTGGTAGTAAAATTCAGAGAGCCTGCCGGCATAATTTACCGTATTGTCTAGCGGCGGCCGCGACTGGTGGTCGGACGTGATCTCTCGATGAGGGCACGTGCTGTTGTCTCGGAGGTGCAGGCTCCTTCGCTCTCAGAGGCCCCGTCGGTCTGCGGTTCGGGACCGGCGCTTTCCAGTTTAAATTTTTGATGGGTGGCTGGGGTTTTGGTCTGTTCGCGGCACTCTTGTATGGTGCGAATGGCTTGAGTTCAGTTCCTGACTTATTAATTGCCTTAGCTGTTTTTAATGTATCTGCAAGCTCTTGTCCGAAAAGTAAACTATCAATCTTAGTCAATTGTATCTGATCTTTTAATTCCTTTTTTAGTACTGCTAGGATGAAATTACGTCTGGTAACATAGTCATTATGCTGAGAATCACACAGTATGCGTCCTGAATCGATTAATAGCTTTAATATAGTCGTATCTTTTGTGTCTCTAGATAAAAGTATGGTAATATCTTCACTCAGACATGTAATAGCACTACAAACCTGTTTTTGTTTGACCTGTATGGCCTTGTCTCGCTTAACAATAATTTCAGTGACAGCAGCTTTTATCTCGGGATTAAGCAATGGAGCGTCTATCATTTTGCAGTTGGCTGGAGGCATATGAGATTCTAGGAGTTCCTTGCGGAGTTCCTTTGTCAAGCCAGAAGAGGCTATGAACTCAAAGCGAATGGCCAAATCTTTTTGGATATCCTTACCAAAAGGTGCAGTGGTTGAAGGATCTGCTCCCAAAATTTCAAGCATAAATTCTTCCATTTCTTGTGTCTGCTGATGTTCCATCTCAATATCGCGAGAGTGATCGGTCACCAGTGGAGGTTGCTCCAGTATCACATCAGGCGTTTCTGACGTCAGCAGCAAATCCAAGCATGACGCGCTTGTTGACAATCCTGGGCCGTATAAAAGGTTCCCCGTTATGCCCACCGGCCGGATAGGATCCTCCGATTCTATAATTTTGTCATGAGTAATATTGTGCGTAATTTTTCGTAGGTGGGTAGATAACTTAACACTGATAATCTATTAGACAGGTAATAGAAAAATCGTACATATTATACCGCGGGTAGGATGAACTCAGGCGTTACATCGTGAACCCGAGTTTAATGAGGATAAGCCACAATTCATACATTGCAACGTTAATCCCTGTTATCATCGGTAGGCAAATCGTTGAAACGTGTACCGTCGACGTGTATAGACAGGCTATAAAAACCTTAGTACCGTTAGTGATTTAACGTGAAATTAGTAGGCACAATTGTAACACAATTTACCTTGAGGTTCGGTAGACAATTGCACAGAATCCGAGGATGATGATGATCTGCGGCGTTGACCTTTTAACAATTTTCTTTCCAGTTACTTTATTTTCTTCTTAATATAATCCAACGATTCCATATCGTTGCGTTTTCTCTTCGGCATCGTAAAAATAAAAGTTCAATAACTGAATAAATAATTTAAGGTGCAAAGTGGCGGAGCACTGAAGTGTGAATGAAGAAACCAATGCTGTGAACTTGTAAAGATGTCGGTCTACCTACATTTTTTTTTCTCTCTCTGTACTAAGTGCATTTATGGCGACATTGTGTGTGGAACTGCAAGTGTATAACTAATCTCGAGAACGAAACACAGAAGCATAAGTTTATATAAAAGGGTTAAATTAGGTATTAAGCGTAGAGAATAACATCGTAATGTATGTATAAGAAAGCCCATGAGGGTGGCATGTCATTTGATAAAACCGTCTATAAAAAACAATATTTTTTGAAATGTTTTATGTACGTACAAAAAAAGTTTTGTTATGGTGATCCTATGAACATTGCAGAACATCAAAATGGGGTCTTAAAGCTTTCTGATGTTCTATGGAAATAGAACTAACTAGAATTAGAATTGTCGAAGAACGGACAACCGCTGGGGTAAACGGGTTCCTGAGTGGAAACCATGGCTTGGAAAACGTAGTGTAGGACGCCCACCGGCCAGGTGGAGTGAGGACCTGTGAAAGACGGCCTGCAAAAACTGGATGAGAGAAGCCGAAGACCGGGCTCTGTGGCGTTCATTGGGAGAAGCCTATGTCCAGCAGTGGACGGATACGGGCTGATGATGATGATGATGATGTATATAGAAATGCACTTAATGTTGGCGTAATCATCAAATGCATCTATAGTACGGCTTCGCACGTGAGGACATTTCTCTAGATTAAAAGTACTCATGTGCTATCCCAGGACCTAAACTACTAATATACCAACATTTGTTCGAAATTCCTTCAGCCGGACTATCTACGGGATACTTGATATCTCAATCCGATGATTGAGATATCAAGTACCCCCATTTTTAACCCATTTTTTGCCTAACCCTAAGCTATTTAACAGTGAAACCGCATCTCAAGAATAAACATACAGACTTACAAACAGACAGACTCGATTTAAAAAAATAATAGTTTAAAAAACTAAAAAACACGCTTTATATTGAAAACCTAACTATTTTTTTATTTTTTTAATAATTTTGAATTAAATAAAAAAAATAAAAAAACAATAAAATCGTTGGGTGCATGGGCATTTGCATGTGCATTTCATTGACAGATATGAGAAGAAGGATTATCATTTCGATAATATCTTAAAAAGCACCCCACGCTTTTTTTTAAATAAAACATTTTTTTCTTATTTAATTCAAAATTATTAAAATTTATTTTCTATTTTTTTAGCTTGGTTTTCTATATAAAGTGTGTTTTTTTAGTTTTTTAAACTATTATTTATTTTCTACTTTTTAAAAAAGTTTGGTTTATTTATACCTTTTTTTTTTTAATTATTGCATTGTCATCGGTCTTTGATAGGTGTGCAAAATTTGAATGAAATCTGACTGCCTAAAGTGGGTCAAAATAGCGTCCAAAGGAGTCGGTTACAAACATACAAACATACAAGTGAAGCTAATATAAAGCGTATAAAAATGTTATATTCTTGTTCAGTAGCTTATTTTCAGGAACCTAGTTTTTTTTATTATTTTCTATATTTATTTCGTTCCTATTGATTTATTATAAGTATACACAGATATAAGATATATTAAAGTGAACCTACTGTATTATCTTCTTTATTTATTTCGTTCCTATTGATTTATTATAAGTATACACAGATATAAGATATATTAAAGTGAACCTACTTTATTATCTTCTTTATTTATTTCGTTCCTATTGATTTATTATAAGTATACACAGATATAAAATATATTAAAGTGAACCTACTTTTAGAGTAAAATATAGACATGCAACCCATATTGACATCTTTGTAAGTACCATATTTTAGCATTAAAGAACTGTACCATTGTATCACGGAAAAACGTCGTTCTATAGACGAATATTTTGTAAGCATGGTTACAAACTCTTGCCCAAAGGTATCCTTTTCACTCATGATTTGAAAGACCTAACTACCTGTTCTAGGACAACAAACCCGGAAAACAACCAGATCTTAATCCCCGAGGTACCCCAAGGCAAGATATTAGAATCGCAAAACAACCGGCACCGAACCGAACGCGACGAGAATGCCCCGAGGATTAAGAATTTGACTTTAAAATTGAGGTGATAAGCCAGTGCTTACTCGCAGCCTGGAACATCGGTTTTCAATAAGTAACCCGGAGATGTTATTTTAGGGGCCGGAATTGTAAGGGATGGTCCACTTTTGGACGTATTATGGTGCATTTTTGGAAATTTTGTTGCTATATGCTAACAATTATACAATTTGGTTTACCGCGGTCTGACTCTGCACCTGAGTTGATATTTCTATGTATAACTTATGAAATGAACACCGTTTTGTTTACTTTTTAATTGACTTCCGACATGAGGAAGTTCCTAATTCGACAGCATTTTTTGTGTCTATGTTCACGCATATTTTATTTCTGTTTTTTTTTTATCTACACTCATATTGTAAAATCCGGATTATGAACTCAAAAATGGTGGCCCACTTCAGCGTTATATTTTCAATGACACATGAAACTTTGGAACATGCGTGTTTTTGTGAGCCACGGCCTAGAAAGGGTTTGACAAAGAAGGCGCGGGTAGGCAACCTATTGCCGTAGGGCAGGGTAGGGCATTTTGCTGCCCACTGTCCGCACTCTATGTAGACATTATCTTCTCGTCCGCACGCTGATCGCGTCTGCCATTGATTTCAATTCATTTAGGGTTCTGAAATACAACAAAAAGAGAGTTAAGCGAAGAAGTATATATTTCTATTTAACATTATCTAGTCCTTGTAAATGTGCCCTTACCAAAACACCCATGATATTCCCTACGGAAGTTAGCAGTTTGTCAGAAAATAGATCCCTTTTACGGGCAAAGCGGATTGCACGACTTGAGCCACGAAAACGATCACGCACCACTGGCTTTAGCCCTTAGTAAATCTTAATTAGGTAGACCTCCACTAAATGAGCCGCTGGTTCTGTTGGTTTAATTATTTTTTCATTATTTTACACGTAAATTCATACTAGACTATCTTTCATTTCAGAAATTTCTATCCGTATTGCGTTTTCTCTTAGCCACGCAGGATTTTTCCTAGACTTAAAACTTCGTACTTCCTTCAGTACCAAATTCATATTGACTTTCAGATTATTATTATCGTAACTAATTACAGTAGGTACATACCACGAAACTAACTATACTCTTCGGTATCTTCTTATTTCCAAAATATAAGTACCTAAGGACCATTAATTACCATACAAAATCTTGCGCTTTGATTTAACTCGTAGATACGCGTTGGCCCATACGGACCAAGCGTATTTTTTTTGCAAGCATGCTAAAGCGGCAGTAGGTTGGTCACATTTCCCAAAGAACCGATAACCGTTGGGGTAGAAGCGTTCTCGAGTGGAGACCACGTTTAGGCCAATGTAGCGTAGGACGCCCTGTGGCCAGGTGGAGTGAAGACCGGCGGAAAGCGTCTGAAAAAAAAGTAGAGACAGAGAGCTGAGACCAAGATCAGTGGCGGGCATTAAAAGAGACCTACTGCCAGCATGTTGATCATGATCATGCCAAATTGTTATCCTGATATTTGAATAAAATATAGAAGATTAACAAAGATTGCCGAAGCGCATAGTGAGAGGTTCTAGAGTGGAGACCGTAGTGTAGGTCGCCCGCCGGCCAGGTTGAGTGACGACTTGCGAAAAACGGCTGGCAGGAACTGGATGAGGAGAACCGAAGATCGGGCACAGTGGCGTTCACTAGGAGAGTCCAACGTCCAGCAGTGGACGAGCATAGGCTGATAATATACAGTATATAAAAGACTACAAAGTGCAAAAAATGATACTTTCGATCTATTCCATTGTTTCTGACGGCTTATAATATAAGTGTTCGCTGTTATTTTTCTGAAATCTTTTCCTATCTTGGCTCTGTTTATTTTTAAACTTCGACATTCCCTGCGAGCCGTAACAGCCTGTTTTCCCTGAGGGATCGCTGTTGGTACTAAGCTATTCCACCGCGCTTTGACCTTACATCTCTCGGTACCTACCAGACCTTAGGCGCACCAAACGGTTATGAGCTCCAATGAATTTTAAATGGAGATAGGGCTGAGGAACAGTCCGACAGAAGGATTCGCTAAGTTACCCGTTTGGAATGGGTCTGTATTGTTACAAAGTTTTCTTGATCTTGTGATGAAAACGTTTTTTTATTATAATAAAAAGCTAGCAATTTATGTTACAGTTGCATGGTCAACGATGGAACAATTGGAGCACGTTTGCTAACAAGATATAATAAAACCCGACTATGGTTGTGTAAAAAATATCCTATGATACTCTTGCGATGAAGACGAATCGATTGATACCTCGCTTGTCAAAATCCATCAATTTGTCAGACCAAGTTATTAGTTTGAACACATAACTCTTCCTATGCTTCGCCGTAGTCGGGTAAAAAAAATGCCTATGACACTATAAATTAAGACGAATTTATTGACACCTCGCTGGTTAAAAATCAAGCCGAGTTTTTATTTTTGTACACACAGCCCTTACTTAACCCTAATACATGATATAATATACATAATAACATTTATTGACAGTATAAAAAGATTACAAAAATACATTTGATCAATAGGCTCCCCACTAGGATTTCCTGTCTCGGGGGGTCAATTTCTCTTCCAAACGTAATTTTTAATTTATTTAATTATTTTTGTGTGCATGTGTGAGTGTATATATTTATTATGAACCCTATCAGATGAAGAAAAAATACTACTATGTTTGATACATATTGAGATTCTTAATATCAAAAGGAAAAAGTTGTTTGTCTGTCTGTTTTTCTGTCTGTCAAGACCCTTTTTCTCAGGAACGCGTGGAAGTATCAAGTTGAAATTAATATCAAATACTCATGTCAGCAATCTGTTGGAGCTGTGTAAAAAACAAACTTCGAAGTTAGTGCAATCAAAAGATACGGCTGATTATGTCGTGTTTTGAGACTCGCAAGGGAATCAAAAAAAGGGTACTTCCTGTTGACCTAACATAAAGCACAAGTAGAGGAAAAAATTCTAAACCCGTAAATTTGTAGTTAAATAGGTACTGACTTTATTTTTTAAATCTTCTATTTTCGATTCCCTTGACGGATTTACATATCTACAACACGGAACCCTCGGTGCGCGAGTCCGACTCGCTCTTGGCCGTTTTTTTTTTAGTTTTTTCCCATAATGTAGATAAAAAAACTGAAGGAAGAATTTGGAATGCGAGGTATCGGTTACGTTGTTTTAATAGGCAAAAGCGTCCCGTCCCGTTCCAGTCCGGTCCGTAAGTAAAAAAAAAACTATTTTGGTTTGAGATGCGAAAATCTTCCAATTAGGCCCCGTAATCGGTATTACATAAAACATATCGAAACGAAAACCCCCTCCATTTGCGAAGTTATTAAAAAAATATTCCTAAGTGTCCCAAACACATGTGTCGAGGTTTAGAGTGACACCCAAATAGTATGTCTAACTTGAATTACTCTTACGTGGTGTCATTATACGAGTCACTCATTGGTAGAAGTTAGGAACGCCTGTAAAAAAGGCCAACCTAGATCCTGAGATTCGCCTTCGTAATAAAACTTCCAGCTCATGATACGCCATCGATGTCGACGGCATAATTTACTAGGACATTTTAATAGTCCATTAATTCCAAGGACAAAAGTTTATCTCAGCACCAAACCACGCAATAAACTATTGATCGACATTATCGGACCACTTCACATAAGCTGTTACCACAGTTTAAAGTCACGAACCACTATCTCCGATTACCAGCGAAAAGACTAAATAAATTGGCCCTAAATATCGCATCCCCCATCTATTAAAACGGTAAAACGGGTTAGGTAGTTAGAAAGTAGTAGTTAGCGTCCGGAGGGCGTTCAATAGATTCCAGTAAGTGGACCGTTACTTCCACACCAATATCCGGTCTTAGCCGGAAAAAAACGGATTAAAAAAGGCTACGTTAATGGGTGGAGCCGTGAAAAGTGATGCAATTACGGTAAATTGATTCTTTCCTTTGTTCTATATGGTTTGATATATTGTAAGTGGCCTCCTATCTGGGGCCCAAATCTTGATACCTTGAGATCATCGCAAAGTTATTTCGGACGTTTTACCCTAAACCCAAATACACTCGTGAGCAATGAAATCGACTCAGCTCCTAAGCGCGAAATCAAAGGTGTTTTTTTCCTATGTTATTGTTATTTAATTTTATAATTAAATCGATTATTTGAAAGTTGGATTATATGAAGGTCTTCATGGAAAAATAATCTGACACTTCTTACTGAAAATACGTGCAGTTACAATTAATGCTTGAAAATATTGCTCTCATAAGTTTTTCGCCGAGAGAGCCCGTAAATTATTTTTTATAATCAATATTCAATTTATATAACCATTTTTATTGTTTTTGCATTTATATAAATGTTTTTTTTCTTCAAAGATTTTCCTATAGCTTGCTTTCAAATTTATAAAAAAACTCGTATATTTTTAAGTATCGTATCTGAAAAAATACTCAACAGATTTTCACGAAAATTATGAAATAATAAAGGTGAGATTGTAAACTTTCATTGTCTATAGTTTTTATTGTATGTTACGTATTTTTAGAATTAGAGAAACACGATTGCGCGCATAAGGTTTTGAGTCGATTTCATTGCTCGCGAGTGTACATAGCGAGCAGAGCCGTATATATAGGAAATTCAATTTAACTAAATAAAAAAATCTAGCCCTCATCAATACACTTATAATAAAACAGTGCTTTGGGGGGCACGTTATGCGGTCGGTCTGTTATTAATTAATACGAGTAGCAGTCGTTAAACCATGACAGAGGCCCTCGGGCGGTCTGAAAAACTGACCCCAGACTACCTCATACTACAACAAACAACAGCATTATGTAAGAAAAATTCTGTACAATGAAGATAATTTAAAGAAAAAATGATAGTTAAAATAAACATAAGAAGTTTTTTTTTGGTTTGGCTCTTTTTTCACGTATTTCGTTAAAAATAGGACCAATTGAGTTGTGGTTTTCACTGTTGGTCAGCTTAGGTTTTGACTTAAAATCTGATGTACTTTGTGACTCAATCCGACTAGTAGAAGCTGAGCAATATATAAAAACCTATTTGACGGCTGAACGAATTTTGAAGATATGTAGTATATTGTATTTAATAGGTACTTTTAGTCCTGAAATAACATAAAAGTTAGTTTTAAGATGAATGGCCACGCGGGCAAAGCCAGCCACTTAGTTCATAATTATATTACAGTCTTGTGTATACAGAGTCTGTTATGAGATTTCAGGAATCAATTTATCTAAATTCTAAACAGACTTCAGACAAATGGTTTGTCCAACTTTGAACACTTAGTTTTGACTCTGGCTGGTACACGTTTGCTATGTTTTTCTTTACGTAGATTTCATTTATCTTATCAGCTTGCAGTGGATTTAACATATTTATACATTTTAAATTCGGATTAGGAAATCAATTACAAAGGCTGTCGCTAAGTGGAGTGACAATTTGAGAAAAACGGCTGGCAGACACTGGCAGAGAGCTGAAGACCGCATAAATAACACTCAAGCGCCAAAATAGAACTGGGAAAGCGGTTTAAACCGGATTTTATGCTTACTTAGGAATTGCTCTTATTCTCGTTTTTTTTTTTACCTGTAACTGCATTCGAAGATAGAATATATTCTCATATTATTATGCATCCAAGATAATTTAAACCCATTGTTTGTATTCCCAGCAAAGGCCAAACAACAACCCTTGCCCGGGCAAGGGCGCAGATCCGGGCAGTATATCACCCGGCCACCTGGTTAATAACCGGATCATACCGGTCTATAACTCTGAACTGACAGTTTGAGGTAAAAGCGTGTAATTAATTCAGACCGCGTCCGAGGTAGCTGCAGTGAGGACCCGTGTGGAATGCAGTCGCGGGAAGGGATTAGTGTGGACATGTTGTTATAGACTCACTAGACTACTTTAGAGTGTGAAAGACGCAGTTCTGTTTGACAATCATCATCATCATCATCAGCCTAAACTCGTCCACTGCTGGACATATGCCTCTCCTAATGCGCGCCACTGGGCCGATCTTCGGCTCTTCTCATGTAATTGCTGCCAGCTACTTTACCCAGGTCGTTGCTCCAGCTAGCCGGAGGGCGTCATACACTACGTTTGCGACGTGGTAGGCGAGTTCTTGAGTCTCAAGAACTCGCCTGCCCCATCGGTAATTAAACCTCCTTTGGTTTAAAAATCGGGTGGGAAGTATACTGTGTTGACGATTTTGACGCCCGAACCGGAAATGTCATTGTATTATCTTCTTATTTTTCACCCCTTGGGCAGGCAACAATGCCGGTAAAAAATTGTAGGATGGAAATGAAGTTTCAATTGAATGTTATTTTTTTATTTAACCTTTAATCTTTGGCTTTTACTAGCTTACATGCTTTGTGGAAAACCGTAGAAAAATCATTAATTAAGATCTGTAGAAATTATATTTCAAGACGCTGCAAAATTTATCACATAAAGTTTCGCCATTGTTCTTTATGATATACGCCACCGTCAGATCAGTACTTAATTATGCCACGTTCAATTGGACCAATCAGCGTCCAAGATTCGCTTGTCATCTTGCTTAGTTTCAATATGGCGGATTCTGTGTTAGGCAAGACAGCAACAAATAAATAAAAACATATGTTTTTTTTGTGATAATAATGAATCTGGCTAGTAGAAAATATTGTCAATAATGCCAATTTGTAGACATAATTTTTTTAAATGACCCTTTAACTATAAATCAAGATTTTTATTAATAATGTTACACTAATTTTACTATACGTACACTGCATTGCAAAATTATTGGATAATGTTTTAGTGTAGCCCAAAATAATCAAACTGAAACGTATTGTTGTGGAAATTCTGTTTAGCTCATCTGTCCGTCTGTCCGTCCATCTGTCCGTACGTCTGTTCGTCCGTCTTTACGCCCATCTGTCCGTACGTCTGCCTATCCGTTTGCTGGAAACTTCACTTAACGAAATAAGATACCTAAGCAACAAAAAAACTGACTCATAGTTAGTAAATCTTTGGCCAAAAATGATAATCGTATTTATAGTTACCTACTAAAAATAACTTTATTCGGGAGGGACACCAAAGCTTGCAAAAGAAGGCATTTTTTTAAATTTACCTTCAATATTACTTATCGGAAAAAGTTTTTTTTTTTTTGAGAGTTATTTTAATTGTTACCGTTTTAGAGAAAACAATTACATATAAATATACAAGAATATATTGTCGGTACAACGGATCTCTTTAAAACATTTCAAAACGAATAACATACTAAGTATTTTTGCAAGTACTATCCCATTATTATTAACTTGCATTGTAAATATGTCGTTTAGCGTAATAAAGCATAAACGAGCTGAGCAAGTTGTTGCTGTCATAATGTTGATTTTATGTCAACAACCAAAGTTATCATATCATGTTTATCATTTTGATGTCAACAGAAATTTATTTCGTTCATAAAACTACTAGCTTTCCCGCCCGTTACTTCGTCCGCACGGACTACAGTTTATAGCATCATTCTTCTAGGATATTAAAAAAAAAACAATGCAAAAGTAGGTACAGCACCATCGCTCTTGATGTTTTTTGACAGACTTGTTATTTCGTTTCCTCGGCAACCGTTCTTTACAGCGAGTAATCAACATTTTCCAGATTTCCCGTGGAAACTTAAAAAATTCTGGGATAAAAAGTATTTTTTGTTTTATTCCAGGGTATAAGCTATCTCCATTCCAAATTTCATTAAAATCTGTCCAGATGTTATCGCGTAAAAGCTCCCCAAACAAACAAACAGACAAAGTTTCACTTTTATATATTGGTATGGATTATTATTCGGTACCTTCTATTATTTTTTGTAGTCAGTTCCGAATAACTTTAATGTTGAAGTTCGAAAGTATTTTTATAAGTTATTGGTTGAGAAACGTTTTTCGTCATTTCCCACAACTTTGCAAATAAGCGCATGACATTATGTCATAATTAAGCATTATAGTGATGATAGCACTAAAATAGGATCAGTGCTTTTCATTAAATCCATTTTCAGTTCATTTTTCATTCCTACAATTATTATTATTGCGTCAGCTGAGCGTAAAGAATAAAATATTTTATTTGTTTTTAAGCCAGGACCTGCAGAATGTCATAAAATTTTAATACTTTGCCAGTAAAACGTTGTCACTCAATAAAGGCGGTCTAGATATTGCGTGAATTTTCATAAAGGAAGTGCAAGCTATTTATGGAATCATATTTACATTCTAGCTCGGATCCTATATTCTAAAAAATGAAAGAGAGGTGTTAATAAAAGTATGACTAGTCTGAGTTGTGACTTACCCGTGGCACAACTGCTTGGCACTACCAATTGTGTCATAGGAATTGCTATTCCCTTAGGTACTACCAGTTGTGCCAAAGGGAAATATATTATACCAATGACACAACCAAAAAATGACAGTAGTGCCATGGGGAATTGCTATTCCCTTAAGCACTACCAGTTGTGCCAAAGGGAAATACATTATACCAATGACACAACCAAACGATGACAGTAGTGCCTTGGGGAACTGCTATTTTCTTAAGCACTAACAGTTGTGAAAAAGGGAAGTTTAAAATACGAGACAAAATACGGAACAAACTCACGAAAACCCTCTCTTAGGAATTCTGGCGATGGACTCGTGGTCACACTGTTTTAAGAATGCATTTTCCCATTAGTACCACCGGGGTACTAAGCAGTGGTACTACTGCGAACAAACCCAATTTAAAGTTGTCACCTACCGATTAAGAAAATTTATCTATACTTATAATAAAGCAATAGGAATGAAAAAGTCTGTACAAAGAAGATAATTAAAAATGAAATGGTCTAGGGTACATAAAATAAGCTACTGAACAAGGATATAACATTTTAAAAATTCGTGTCTGTCTGTTTATCTGTTTGCCTGTCTGAATGTTTGTTCGCGCATCACGTATAAACTACTGGATCGATTGCGATGCAGTTTTCACTGTTCGATAGCTTATGTTTTGACTTAAAAACTAGGGTACAATTCGATCATCCGATCATGATCTCAATCCGATGAGTAGAAGCCGAGCAATCGATAAAAATAGTTTTGACGGCTGAAGGAATTTTGATCAAATGTTGGTATATTGGTATTTTAGGTCCTGGAATAGCACAAACAGTACTTTCAACATACAAAAATGACCACGCGTGCGAAGCCGCGGGCATCAGCTTATATAAAATAAAAAATCGTTTTACTTCAAATCGGCAACCGGACTGCACATTGTTATGGGAGAAGAATCTGGTTCCTAAAACACAGTTTATAACTAGTTCGGGAACTAGAAAGGTTACCGTGTATTCTTTTTGAGCCAATAAAATATATGAAACGTCCCCGTAACGCTATCCATCCGCCAGATAGACGGGTTGAAAAAACTAAGGGACAGATTTGGATTATGATGCAGTGGTCACGGTGGCCGAATTGTTTAGAGGCATGTGCAGTGCAGAGAGAGACGTATGCGGGTTCGAATCCCGTCCGAAATCCATATTTTTTTACAAAATTATTAGATTTTGTATGTTAACAAAAGAGGTTTTTTTCGTAACATCCAAAGTTTAGGTGTCAGTAACGTATCACCAATCTGCCAAGCATTTGAAGGTGCCTATAAAACACTTTTATTAAATAATTAAAGCAGTCAGTAATCCATAAACGCCAACTGTGAAAAAAATGTTAACGAATGTTTACATTGCAATTGTTACTAATAGAATTAAATAACTACATTGAAAGGACCGTTTGCCCGGCTAAGGAAACGGACCTCCTTCTCAGGTAAAGGCGAGGAATTAAAACAAGATGGTAAATTCAATAACAAAGGGCTTTATTACAAAAAATAGAAAAAGCACACATGAGTTATCAAATATTGGTACTCTCCCCTTTACTGAGGAATTCAAAAAGAAATATTTTACACTTAATTTAGTTTGTTCTGCATCAAAATAATTCTAAACAGCAAGATCTTATAATAGGAAATACTACTAACTTAATACTCAAAACTCAATTTTTTTAAATATGATTACAATTTCCCCAAACATATAAATTTAGTACATAACTTCGGCCCGTATGATATGAATTTACAATAATACTGGAGAATCCTAGGCTACTAATACTTAGAGAGTCTGTGCTCAGCAGATTAACATGTATTGGTCACAACGCAACGGAATAATCTTGTCTTTGCCTTAGAATATCCTAAATTAAAAGAGAACTTGTGCAAACAGAGTGTGTGTGCGTAAGATTGTGTTTCCCAGAGGGATATTAAACTCTAAAACAGAAAGTAAACAGAAACTAAGACAGAAAGTATCTTTCAACAATATATTAACACGTTAGAAGGCGAAGGCTTCCCTCGCTACCGTAGCTCGCTGACTCAAAATGATTTGGAGTGGACCAACCTGGAAGCTTCCTGGGACGCCGTGCCGTAGTCTCGCGTGCCGCCGCGGAACGCCTCCTTACTCCACTCGATCAGCTCCTACTGCTTCTCCACGAACGGTGCCTGGTATCTTCTACTGGACAGGTGGTGCGTTGGAGTCCTTCTGGAGTCCCTCGTAGACCGGCTTCTTCCACGAACGGTGGTGAGCTCCGGGTGATTGCGCACAGCAGCTCGCAGTGGTGACGACAATAGCCGACCGTAGATGCACGATTTTAACCTGGCTTTTGCACTCGTATACTTATTTCGCCTGTAACAGCTTCGTTCTGGACAGCGTGCCTCGGTCGTTTTGTTCACACAAGAGAACTGCGTGTTTTTCTGCTGCCTGCGTCGATCTCAATTACGTGCCAACTATGTAAACTAAATTCAGTTTTACGTCCAAAATCAAAATCCCATCCACAGGCTTCTCTCTTGTATATATACGAACTTTGGTTTGCACTTCGAGTAACATTCTACTCAGACCTCGAACTTCCGGTATCCAGAAAACTCTAGAATAACTCTGCAACTTGCTTCGTAAAGCAGACCTTGTCGACCTAGCTATACAGGTCACTGTCCTCCAGCCAGTTCTGGTACATTCCAATCAGGATCCGTTGTTTACTTCAAAAAACTTCATATAAAAAAAACCATATCTCCGGAACTTTCATGCGATTTAGACATTATGTCAAAAGTTAAACCTTCCATGGTGTGACCATCGCAAGCGATTTCTAGATGTAAATTATTTTTGACATATGAAACGCTGCCTTCTGAATTTACGATTTGTTAGCCAACTTAAAGATGCGACCTATTCTGGATTTTTAAACAACCCGTTCCTCGTCCAAAGTTATCCAGAGCCCGAAATATTCCTGGAACGTCAATTAATAATAGCAACACTCAGAAGCCCTGCTACTTGCCGTCAGAGGCCACCGCTTCGTTTACACCTTCCTTCTAGTTCACGCCTCTAGTAGCTAGCTGTCGCTGCGTGGATTAACCATTTTATCTATTTTGAGACAGTAGATGAAAATTTTTCCCTTTCACTCGCAGAGGCAAATTCAACCATTATTTCTTGATTCTTAGATAAGCGAAATTATCAATCTGTCTTCAACAAGAAAAGCTTTCATTATTCCTTCAACGAAGAAAGTGGCGCACGCGTGGTGGATTTCGGCGTTTTTTACAAACTCGGCGTCTGGTTTTCAGATACGGAGAAAACACAACTTGATCTAATAGAAAAGACGCTGCTCCTCGCCAGATGGCGTTGTACCCAATACATTCTATTTAATCGAGATCAATAACAAAATCTTACTTGGAGTCATGATTTAACATGTCACAACATTATAAGCTAAAAAAAAACACGCCTGCCTGGCAAAAAAGAACTTTTGCTAATAAATTATATACTATATATATGTATATATATGTTGGAATGTGCTTATCAATGCCTATAATTGTATACCCATTTTGTAAAACACGCCGTTTTTTTTTTCGAATTTGAAAATGCAGCCTTAACGCCGCCATATTGAATGTTTTCAAAAAATGCATAGCCTATGTTACTCGGGGGATGAATGTTATTTATCGCCATATTGAATGTTTTCAAAAAATGCATAGCCTATGTTACTCGGGGGATGTAATGTTATTTATTTGACATAATTTTAAAGTATTGTACTTAAATATTATTATTATTATTGTGTTATATTGCTAAGTAATCTATATTTACCGAATCGTAATAGAAATAATTATAAACAACTTTTTGTACATTATTATCATGTAACTGACCTGTATTTTTTAATATCAATAAATTACTATGACTATGTAAGGAATCTAACGATACACCATACGTCTAAATCTGTTCAGGCATTTAAAAGTTATGGTGGAATAAAGAAACTCGCATACATACATACATACTTACGTGAATGCTAAAAACAATACACTCTTTTTTTTGAGCAGTAGTGTAAAATGACACATCATGAAATTCAAAATACATTCGTTTTATGTAAGTAAAGAAATATTATATACTAGGCAATTTCAATGTTCCAACAAGAGAATACGATAGTTTAAATGTCTCTGACTCCAAAGCGGTATGTTTGTTGCTGGGCTCTAACAAAATGTTTAACAAGGCATTCAAAAATTAAAACCCAACTACAGTCAAGTAAAACTAGCCTATGACACTCTTGCAATGAAGATGAATCGATTGATACCTCGCTTGTCAAAATCGGACCAAGTTTTAATTTCAACACATAACCTTTCCTTTGCCTTGCCGCAGTCAGGTAAGAAAAATAACTTTTGACACTCTATACATGAAGACAAATCGATCGACACATCGCTTGTCAAAATCGAACCAATAGGGGCGACGCTATGGTTGAACATCCATATACCCGCTAACTCGTACATAGATACATACAAACAGACATACATAGACTGTAGGGTAAAAAAGATAGTGCGAAATTACAAACCTTGCAGAAATTCATTAATAACAACAAATGCTATAAAGTCGTCTAATAAAAGCTTAAGAAAACAATTTAAAGAAGCAATGGCTTCGCTACCCCTCAGTTCAACTGTATAATATTTGAGCCATCTGACTCAGATCGCTCTCTTTTTCTGTATGGGACAGTTATTATACTCTTTATCTTAGGGTTTGTCAGGCCGCCTTGCTCTGACATGGCTTACCGATCAATAACAGCCGGGACATGCCCTCCGAAGCACGGAGCGATGGAAAACCGCACATAAATCAGTCATTGGTCGGAGCCGAGGAATGAACATTACTGCACTACATTATATCGCTAGGCTACCATCGACGTTTTAAATTGTGAAATAGTAGCCAATACATTTAATTTGTGGAAATACGCATCCATGAAATTCTCTATATTTATCATAATTACTTCTACTGTCTCATTCGCAATAATTTTTCGCTAAATTAAGGTTGCTGAGCCAACAATACAATTATGAAGGCTCAACAGTCAGACTCTAAAATTATTCAATTCATAAATGATGGTATTAAGTTCCTAAAAGTGTCACTAGATGGCCGCTCGAAAGCTGCATCACGCAAACGATTGGTTCTTGAACAATAAGATTTCAATTTTAAGAGTTGCAACTGATTTGGCATTCCTAACCAATATCGTATATTCCTGACCAATATACGACGGTACTAATCGTTCAGAGTAGTTCTGTTTTCGGATTTTGCAAATAAATACCTGTTGTATTACTACCAGCAAAGAGTATATAAATACAAAGAGTGTATAAATACAAGAAAGTAGTACCGACGGTAGTACCACCACATACCTAGCGGCAACGGTGAACGAAACGTGGCGGGGATCTTGGCACAGTCAGTTTACGGGATAAAAAGTATTCAACATTTTAATTTTTAACACATTAAATAAACTTTGACTGTGCCAATATCCCCGCCACGTTTCGTTAACCGCTAGACTTACGTGCCGCTAGGTATAAGTCGCGACTTTTAAGGATTCTGTACAAGGCTTTAATTTATTAACTTTTTCTTGTTGATTTCACTAGTTTTATTTTCTGTCTGAAGACAAGGATGAATGTCAATTTTGAATTCCATGCGTGCATTGCGTGCGACACATGTTCGAAAACTTTCAATTTCAATTAGGCATTAAACAAGTACAGACCGTCATGGCTTTTGTTCGATTCGAACCGAAAAGACGCGACGTCAAAGTTAGGGATTTTCGATGGTTCCTCATCGAACATCCACGTAAGTCCCTACGTCTAGAGAGATGTACCTACTAAAGCTTAGGTAATGGTTATGTTTTTCTATACATTTTACTGGCAGAAAAGGAATTCAAAACAAATTCTAAATGGTCCCAAGCGATCCAATTCCGCGAGTTTGCGGCGAAAATCATAAAATTCAATTCACAACTCTCCTCAGTCACCCGAGGGAGTCACTCAAACAAAGCTTCTGAATATGAATACATTTAAAAAAATAGGATTTCAGGGCTTTTGCGTGAATTTTCAAGGAGAACGTTGAGATAACGTGGAGCAGGATAAGTACTTATACTTTGGTACCTTGTAATAATTATGAATTGGTCTCAAGGTGGGTCTTAGTAACCCACTTAAAAAAAATTAAGGTTCTCAAGTTGATGTGTATATACGTAATATTGATAAAAACGCGTAAATATTCATATATGTTATTCAATATGGGTGACTTCGCATATGTGAGTATCTGAAAAAATAAAACAAATTTCGCGAATGTATGTATGTATGTTTGTCCACGTATTTCTCGGAAACTACAAGTCTGATTGCAATAATAATTGTTGTGATAGTTTAAGTATCTTTCAAATTAGGGAATAGTTAGAGTTTAATCAAAATCAGCTAAGCAATTTAAAAGATATGGACTGTTAACTTTTTCCAGTATGGCTTTTTTCTTAGCGATCGGAATAAGTACTACATTTTCTTAGCCCTATTTTAACAAAACTAAAAAGTAAGAAATACTAACTAATTAAAAAAATAATTAAACCAACTTGTAATCGTATAAAAATTTTAGGTCAATGTCAGGTATATGCCTACTTACTTTGCGCGTAGCACAGACTTATTTATTTCTTTTAAGTTTTATACGATTTGAAGTCGTTTTTTTTTAATTAGGTTATAGACTCGTATACTGCCTCATGATATAAAATCAAGCTCATTCTTACATTGTAATCCTGTGATGAGCAAACGATTTTTTCGCCTTTTTTCGCCACGGTTTATGCCAGAAGAAACTTATAATCCTTATACAAGTGTGTCCCTACAATCCTGTAATGCAAGTAGTTGGAGACCACGCTCGCTCTATTCGGTATTGGTTTTCCTCTTTATCTGGATTTTTTATGATCAAGAATTTAAATAATTTTCTAATGGATAAATTTGGATCACGGACTAGATTCGAACTAGCATACTGTGCCTCTGTGCGGCACATGCCTCTACCAATTCAGCTACCGTGACCTATGCATCGCCATCCAAATTTTTCCATGATGGCGTTACCGTCCCCATAAGATGGTTTCAAATAAGCTAAAGAAAAATATGGATCGCGATGCGTAGGTCACGGTAGCCGAATTAGTAAAGGCATGTGCCGCGCAGAGACACAGTATGCGAGTTCGAATCTCGTCCGTGATCCAATTTTTTCTATTAGAAAATTATTATATGTTTACGCTAGCAGGCGTAAATTTTTTTTTTTAATATTTCTAGGCGTTTTGATCAAGTTGTAGCGTGTTAAATCATGACTCGGAGTTTTGTTATAATCCCGATTAAATAGAATATATTGGGTACAACGCCATCTGGCGAGGAGGGGCGTCTTCTCTCTGAGATCGCATATAATGCCGGCGTAAGCAAGACCTATTTGTAAAAGCGCCATCTAACGGATCGAGGTGCGTTTTCTCCACAAGTGGAAACCAGCTCCAAGTTTAGTAAGCAACGCCGAACTACCGTCTGCTGCGTTTCGTAGTCGGCCAGTCGATAAATGATCAAATGCGAAGTTTACTAAAGATTGAATGATAATTTGGCCTACTTAAAAATCCATGGAAAATGGAGGAATCTGGCTCCGCATGTGGAAAGGCATGACTCAAAATGTCGGGAAGTAGCGCAACTTTTGGTGTTACCCTTATAATAAACTTTGCAGGATTATTTTCAGGCCCTGGATAGCTTCAAACAAAGGGCAAAATATTTGGAATATCCGGCATAAGCCGTATCTTTGAGTTGGCGAACAAATCAGAAATTCAGAGGGCAGCGATTCATATGTCAAAAATAATTTACACATACAAATCGCTTGCGATGGTCACACCATGGAATGTTTTGACGGGTCGAGTAGAACACAAAAAAAAACCAGTTCATTTATAAATTTTTTTATATGGAGTTGAGATAAAAAACAAGTTAATCACGGCGGAATTTGACTGGATTGCACCGGAGCTTGCTGAAGGACTGTGGCCTGTATAGCTAGGCCGACAGGGTCTGAATTGCGATGCAAGCTGCAGTGTTGTTTCCAGAAGATGCTGGAACCCGGATGTTGTGTTTTGTGGTGCAGAATTCGTATAAATACGAAGAGGAAGGCCTGCAGGGAGCATTTCCAATACGGACAGTGAATTAGTTTGTTTCACATAGTTTGCACGTGATTGAGATCGGCGCAGGCAGCAGCGGGCACGCAGTCTTTTTGTGTGAACGGAGCGACCGAGATACGCAGTGAGGAGCGTCCAGAACGAAGCGCGGAAACCGTGCCTACTTGGTAACCGGCGAAATAAGTATACGAGAGCAAAAGCCAGGAAGTAGTCGAGCATTGACGGACGACCGCTGCCGTTATCACTGCAAGCTACTGTGCGCCTATCTCCGAGGGTCACCAGCCGATCTCCGGCGCACCATCTGTCCCGTGGAAGGCACCGAACGTGAGAGACACCAGACGCCGACTGTGGGAGACGCAGAAACCGTTCGAGAGGAGCGGAAGGCACCATTTGTGGAGAGCACGAGGAGCTGAACGAGTGGAGTAAAGGAGGCGATCCGCGGCGGCACGCGAGTCGACAGTCGGCGACCCGGGAAGTTTCCAGGTTGGTCCGTCCCAAATCATTTCGAGTCAGCAAGCTGCGGTAGTGAAGGGAGCCTTCGCCTTGTTGCGTGTTAGGATATAGTTTGAAAGATACTTTCTGTTTCAAAGTTTCACATCCCTCTGGGAAACACAACCTTACACACACTCACACACACTCCTGTTTGTACTTTTGATTTTGATTTAGAACGTTCTTAGGCATAGACAACAGTATTCCGTTGCGTTGTGACCAGAATATGATAAACTGCTGACCACTCTCTCTTTAAGTTTTTACTAGCCTAGGTTTCTGCAGTTCTAATGTAAATTCATATCGGACAGGCCGAACTTATGTTCTATTTATGTAAGAGAATGTTGTAATCATATTTGAGTATTTAAATCTTATAATAAGAATAGCTGCAGAACAAACTACGTTAAGTGAAAAATACTTCTATTTAGAATTCCTCAGTAAAGGGGAGAGAACCAAGCTTTGATAACATATGTGTATATTTTTTACTGTAATAAAGCAGTTTGTTATTAAATTAACCATCTTATTTAAATTACCTCGCCTTTACCTGAGAAGGAGGACCGTAACCTTAGCCAGGCAACGGTCTTTTAAAGTTGCATTGATCGTGGTGACGAGAAGACTGAAATTGCGGGTGTCAGCGTCGAGAAGGACGTGCGTTGTCTGAATCAAGCACACACACAACGATCGCAGATTTATTTATATCCCAATTTCAACCGAGAAAATCTTGGCGTCTTTTTACGCCACGGTTTATGCCAGAAGAAACTGATAATCCCCTTAGACAAGTGTGTCCCTACAATCCTGTAATGCAAGTAGTTGGAGATCACGCTCACTATTTCGGTATTGATTTTGCTCTTTCTGTTTTCTCGTGACCACGACCAATGCAACTTGATCGAAACGTTGCGCGACGAGGTATATAAATTTGATTTTTTCACCTTGTTATTTCCCATTTGAATTTAATACTGTGTTCTTATTGCGAAAGTTTAAAAATTACCTCAGTTTTCAATAGGTTTTAATCTAATTTAATGAGCATCCACTGACTCTCTTTTAATGGGAATGGATTTTAAACAAGGATTTATGAGTATTTGAGGTCGTTTTTTTATTTACTACTTAAGTCCCCATATTAATTATTTCGATTTTCCAACTAGTATATAATCTATAAATATATCTAGTTATAATGTTCAGTAGTTGTTAGTTAATAAAGGCACCTGCCCTGTAAACAAAAATGTACATTAACACGCTACATCAATGAAAACCGCAAAAGAAAATTGTAAACAAAACACGCAAGAGCTCAGAGACAATATTTTTATAGTACAAGGTGATTTTAACAAAACTGCCCTGTGACATAACGAAAAGCTCTAATTTTCGTCATTTGAATACGGAACTCTGAAACCACGAAGATTACTGCGACAGCAGTGGATGTCAGCTCACTCAAAAAGTTAATCCCGAATAAGGCAAATTGACATTACACGTGCCAAAAGTATCAAGATTCAACTTCGAACCACTCCGTGATCGCACGCGTTCAACCTTTTGTCTTCGCGGAAATCCTCGAAACTTTGCGCAGTAAAACTTTAAAGCGTATCAAAATTTAAAGCTTATTTATGTACAGATACAATTCAAATTTTATATCGGAAGTTGCCACGAATTACGGTGCTATTCGATTTCTTTTCTTGCAGACTATTCCAATCTGTTTTACGAGCGGGGTCGAGAGAGGTTCGGCGTTTCTTTTGAGCTTCCGACACGAGATTGTTCCAACTGTTGACACATTTTTGTTGATTATGAACCTTTTTGGCTGTAAACCGAACATTAAATGAACAGAAATGGCATGTTTGATGTAAAACACTGATCTTTACTCACTTTCATTAAAGAAAATACTGAAGGGAATCTGGAAGTATCCAGATTAAATCATATGATTTAAAGGTTGATTCTAAACAATACATATAGTTATAGGAGGGAAGATACAGCATGCTTTAATATGACGTAAACAAAAACTGATCTAGTTACAACTACAGGCAAACACAGATACATTCCCACCGTCGAGCTTCATGTGCATCAACAACAAAGATAGAGAGGCATACGCAGACTGTAGCGCGAATGAGAGACACTGCTTACACGTGCCACACAAACGTCATTTCGATTGTGACTAAGGCCAAAGAATCGTATGTGTTGCACCTTATTTATGTGGTCCACGCCCAGGAACTGGTATCCTATCTTACTTTTAAATATATCTATGTTTAGAATACATCCCTTGGAGATTCATAGTTTTAAAAGTATTACAACTGTATTACAATTGTATTAAAACTGTATAACAATTGTATTAAAATATATTAAAACCGTATTAAAACTGTATTACAATTGTATTAAAACTGTATTACAATTGTATTAAAACTGTATTACAATTGTATTAAAACTGTATTACAATTGTATTAAAACTGTATTAAAACAGAAAAAATACAGTTTTAGGAAGATATTAGAAGTATAAACAGTAGAAATGGGACATTTTCCATAGATATTATTTGTATTGAGTTCCCGATATTTCGGCACATATCCCGTTTCTAATTTTTATACTTCTAGTGTGTGTGACCATTTTAGTTTTAAACCATATATAGAAAGTTATTGTCAGAAACTGACGTATTGTAAGGCCAAAGCTAGTCGATATTAGTAACAAATATAATGCTTAGGATCGGTACGTGTGAAAACGTCCAAAGGCGATAGGTAGTATCAATGAAGCTTAAGTGTTTATATGAATATCGCCTGGCCTTCGGCTGGGTTCTTTTGCCTATGTTTTCAATGAAGTGGATATTGGTTAAATGGGAAGCGATAGGGAAACGTAGGGATATTGTGTTTTGGTTAGTTCTAATATGCTGAGTAAGCCTTGAGGGGTTAACGAGAAGGGTCAGCATTGTTATGACTATCTAGTTTTATAAGAAGCTTGTAAACGAGGTATGTGTTAGGAGAAAGGACTAAATAAAGCTGGCTAGTTTGACATTCAGAGTCAAAACGTGGACACTGACTGTGAGACTGGTCCACAAATTTCAGGTCGCTCAGCGAGCTATGGAACGGGCTATGCTCGGGATTTCTCTAAAGGATCGCATCCGAAACAAGGTGATTCGGCAGAGAACGAAAGTCACCGTCATAGCTCAAAGAATTAGCAAACTGAAGTGGCAATGAGCCGGTCACATCAGTCAAAGAACCGATAACCAGTGGGGTAGACGAGCTCTTGAGTGGAGACCACTTATAGGCAAACGTAGTGTAGGATGCCCTCCTGCCTGATGGACTGACGATTTACTCCAAGTAGGTGGCAGCAATTACATGAGCAAAGCCGAAGATCGGGCTCAGTGGCGCGCATTAGGAGAGGTCCATGTCCAGCAGTGGACTATCATATCATAGTGGATATCATACAACTGGTAGGCGTAGATTATTCTTATTCAATGCCTTGGAGTTGTAGGATCAAGAAATGATCATTATTTCTCATTTTCTGCATGCAGGCATATACATATATAAAACACGTATGATACAGGTTATTTAATTATGTTCAACTGGCGTCTAATAACGTCGGAAAATGCCCCAACCAGGTTGTTTCGGATGGTGTTAATGTCCTTCTTCTGAGAGTTTGAGATTAGACATCGCGCCCAGCGCCGCGGGCGTTCACACGCAACTGCAGCAGTTTCGGAAGCTGGTCCAGGCAATTTTCCGACGGTATTAGCCATGAGTTATTAGTGTTGAACATAATTAAATATGAATTACACTCACGATATTTTTCTAACTCAGATAGCAAACTCATATAGGGTAAACTCAACTGTAAAACCATATTTAAAGGGACTTTTTGACATAATTTCAGCTTGAAAACTGGTTTGTAATTAGGACTATGTAATTGTTTGTTTAATAAGTATTTGTTTATCATTATGTGTGTTAAAAGATAGATGCTAAAAATACTAGCGAAAAAACCTCAAATTTATATGAAGAAGAAATACAAGAAGGTAATTTATTACAAGGCAATTAAATACTTTTACATCAAAGCATGCAAATAGTTGTCAGTTTATTTATCAATCAATGAAATGGTACAACTAACGCTTTGAGGGAATTACTCTTTAAGCCTCACCCCCTCCAAAGGCGTTAAAAAAAATAGTTATACGCTTTTTATGTCATAAAATCAGATTTCCCCATTTCTGCACTCGTCCTAACATAAACCGACGACAATGTTTACTTTATTAGTTTTTTATTGAAGAAATATTTGCAATAAAATCTCGAGCAAATAGTGTGGACATTACGATGGTAGCTTTTAGTGCGAATAAACTTTATGATTCTTCTCGATTTGTACTTATCTGGGAATGCGATGGAAACGATTCCGACTTTGGTAGATTACTGTAATGGAGTCTGGGAATAAAATGTAATGTGACGAACTTGTTCTCAATATATAAAGTTAATATATTTTTCTCTGCTATTCTGTTCTATGAGTAAAACTGAACTCTACGTTTTGTTGATGTATTTAGTACAGTTTTCCTAGATAAGTGGTTCTGAGGCGAATGCTACATTGTAATCCAGATTGTGATTCGTCAAAATATTAATTAATATCATGATCGTGATAAATATTGATCGTAAAGCCTTTTCCTAGAGATTTTGAAATAATAATCACATAATCTTGAAATACTCTGAAATGCCCATCATTTCAGAGTATTATATTTTTAGCAAATTTTTTTTTTTTTTATTTAGTAGTGGTTTTAATGTTCATGTTAGTTTGTATCCTTCAATCACTCAAACATGGGTAACAATATTTGAAAATTAAATTGCTCCAAACACTCTAAAACAGTTTGTATCGCTGTTATTTATATATGTTTTTAACTGCAAGACTCTAAATGAGTTTATTTTAAAACATAAGGCGCTTCTTTTGTATAATCTTTTGTCTTTTAAAAGACTCAAAGGGAGCGCTCGTGAATAAACCGTAGTGTAATGGTAACCACAGTTACCGCTTGTACTGAGATATACATTAGTGATAGGTAAAGTCTACCTGCCTGTGACCGACAACAATACAAAGTACTCGAAACATCAGAAAATAAATTAAAGTGTGTAACTCAATTGCGAAAATTTTAGAAATCAACCATTTAATATTAAAATTGTATGTGTCTGGATGTGCCTATTTATTGAACCCTATAGACAACGCTTCCCACGCTAACATCCAGCAACTCAGTTAAACAGAAACCCGGACATAAATCAATACAGTGAATGGTATGGTTACCACACTTCTGCAACCGCATTGAACTTTAACATGCAATGCGAACTGTACAGTAGCTGGTAAGGTTTTGGCACACTAGAAGCTGTATGTGAGTTCTGGGCAAGATCAACCATGATGAGTACAAGTAGAAAAAAATATTACAATTTTACACATTTAGCGATAAAAAATTTGGCTTGAAGAAAAAAGTGAGTCATGACAAACTATAGAAGTTATTTTTTAATGCAGATCCACCAAAACTATACTACAACTATACTATATCTCCATTGCCAACTCAGCCACAAGATTTGATAGTAAGTTGAAATTCAAATTCAAATTATTTTATTGAAAAGAAGTTTCTAAAATCCATTAATTTGATTTTAGGATGTTCCACATAGCTGACTAGGACGTGTAATCCGTCTATCTTAGGAAACTAGGTGTGAATTTAATATTTAAGACGCCAGTGAATTTCGGTGCTTGAATCGGTATTGTGTTGTACTTATACAAGTACTAGGTAAGAGAATTCCGGTATATTTGAATTAGATCAATTCTTCGAGATTTCAAAGAAATATATTTTATTTAAGTCAGACTAGACCAGCGTTTAACTACGATCTCACTTGATAGGAAGTGGTGATGTACAAGAATGTTTAAAAAAAATACGGATTCCACACTGTCAAATCAAAAGTGAAGCACCCAAGATATGCCAATTTACTCTTACACTCATGCCTTACGCACATACTTACATCATGTTGCGCCGATCTACCGCCACATCGCACCAAGATAATCTTGTTACTCGTGTTAATTCTCTCAAATTCAAACGAAATAACAAAAACAATTCAATTTTAGTGATAAAATTGTGTGTCAACTTCAAAACACCACAAGTTATCCACTCATTACTATGCTTCACTCGTTTATTTGGTGGTGTCTCTGTCGCGGTGTACTCTAAGGCGATGGGTAGGCAGCGAATATATATTTATATACTCCGTACACTCGTCAACTCTGATCACTGATCACGTTCGACTCTCTAACATTACGTATGTCACAGAATAAATAATAGACATGTTTTTGGGGCTACCCCCAATAGCCTCCAACCTCCCTTTATAGCCATCCCATGCCTCGCAAGATCTGGTCTGCATCTGAAATTAATCTGTCAGAGTCTAATAGCTTAACTGCTATGTTTCTAATGATCAATCTCCATCAGCATCTGTTTCTTCTCGCCAGCAGGCTATCGCGTTCCTCTCGTGCATTATCTTGTTCTAAAGGTTATCTTAATAAGCTTTCATGAGATTTATTGGGTGAAGTGATGAGTCGACTTATTTTTCTTTTAATTTCTCTAGGAGTTATCCTAAAAAAAAAAAGTGACATGCTCTCTGTTCGCTCTCTTTGGCCTCGTCTTTGAGCGGTTGATCGATAAGTTTGCCCCCGGGTATCTGGTCCATGGAACGCCCGCAGGGACCCCAAGTACACGTACCGTACTTGAATTTCTTTCTAGTTTTGTGATTGAATATTTTAATATGTAAAAAGAAACCAATTCGTTGTGAATGAAATAGGAAGTGTTCAATAAAAAAACATGTGTGTTTTTTTAATTAGTAGATTTAATAAAAAAAATACACTTATAAATTTGATACAGAAAAGTATTTGCGCCTCGACTGAGACGTACGAAAAGCTTTATTGTTAAATTTAATAGTATAAAAAAATCCGCATTCGGATAGTTTAATTAAAAATACTTTTGGGAAACATGGACAAAGAGGATACCGTACTCGCAATGTATCACCCCAAAAGCGAATACCTACCTATTAAAAAAATAAACAAATTATGTACTAGGTTACAATATTTTTTTATAGTCTAACCTTTCAGAGTTTGCAGGTAATTTATAAAATTTTATCTCTGGATGCGTTATTGAAGAATTCAAACAACCAAAAACAGCACAATATAGTCTATTCGTGCTCTTTGCCATATTAAGTTAGTACTTGTACTTATTTCAGTAAAATATTCACAAATCGCACGCTTACTGCTTAAAAAAAACACACCGTTCGTTCGTCACTGCGGCCACGACATTACCGAGCCACACCGAGCTGCGGCGCATTCGCGACTGGCTGTGTACCGAGTGGGTACCGACACGAGGCGCGTAGGTATAACTCACTTTCCGGCCGCTTGTATGAAGATAGAATACTGTATAGATAACATTACCGTGTCTTTGTAGTTTGTGGTGCATATCAAGACGTGCACCTACAACGCCACAGACCATCCTTCTACAGACCACTACCACAGACAATCTTACCACAGTAATGTCATGACGCGAAACTGACACGTCATAATCGTGTGTTAGTTGACAGCTGACACCTCCAGAATTCCACGATAGAACTCGCGCCGCGCGACAGTGCGCCATCCAATCTTGCGCAAGTCCATGCTAAAAATTTAACAAAAACACTGAAGATGTTCATTTGCTGTTCATCTAAAAAACGTTCTGTTATACGACGGTTATAGGAGGTCTTTTTAAAAAAGATTATTTATAATTAAATCCATTTATTAGGATTAGGATAGATAAAATAGACAAACAATTAATAGAGACGACCTTAGGACAACCAGTCGCCAAGAATATCAAACCGAGACTGCCGTTGGAAGGCAGGTCTCTTACCAAGCTAGGAATGATAGGGATGCTGATTCGGCAAGCTGTCAGCACTATTGCTTACAGGTCGCGGATATAACATCTCCCCCTTAAGAGGATACTTTGGGGATGTTTCTTACCAAAGTTCCAAGATATTAGACATGACTCCTAGTTGGTGCCACTTGACTCAATTCTACATCAGGGTCTTGTTCCTCTGTCCTCTTGAAGGAGGATTGAAATGGTAAGACAGATTTAAGATTGAATTGAAAGGGCTGGTTGTCACGAGGTTTACAAAAACGTCTTAAGGTTAAATAAAAAGAATACAAAAAGATTACACACAAAATGAAAATAATTAAAGAAGAGTAGTGTGTTCCGTATCTCACAATATGTGGGTTGTTATCAATTTTCTCTAAGTTATCCAATACTGAGTTTAGTGCAATTTTACTAGATTTTAACTCATCTAAATCAATATTTTGTAAGTGAGTAGGTGACACATCCTCTATAAGATTATTAAACTTTACAATGTTGCAACAAGAATCATTAATTAGGTTGAAGTTAGGTATGCTATTAACAGGTGACGTAATATTTAAAACATATTTAGGTGTAAGTGTGGTACTTTTACAATGAGCAATACATTTATTAGGTAAAGTAAGTATTCCGGTAGCTAAAATAGTTGTTTCATAAAGTTTTGAGTTTAAACAATCTATAGAAATCCTGTTAGGTTCTGATTGTACATATATCCACTTATTATTTACTAATGGTTTCCATATGTCTAATCTTCCATATATGAATTTGGTGTCACACTGTCTGGGTACTGTCTTAATCACCTTAGATAAGAGTTCACTCTCGCAGGTGGGAATAGCGTCGGCTGTATAAACATTCGTGATGTCACAGATATAAGTACTCGGGCTTACAATTTTGCATTCACTTAAATCGTCGAAATTGCAATATTGGGATCTGTCTTTGGTCATTGCGATGAACTTACTACTAGGTATAATTAAACTGAATTTATTCGGTTCTGTAATGTTATAAGGTGTAGGTAGAGCGATATTATGGAATAACGTGTATTCCTTAGTACTAACTAATGGTACTTGCAAAACAAACATTAACTTATAATCTATATAATAGCAAATTAATTCGGAGACACTTAAAATGTAATGCATGTTGTTCATATCTAAAACTATAGGTAGCTGTAGGTTTCTAGATAGGTGCCTGTAGTTATCGGCAAGCTCTCGGTGTAATTGTAATGATGTCATGATTGCTGGGTGCAGAATGTTTTTATTACTAAATAGGATAGCGTTAGTTACGTCTTCTAGTTGAAAGGATAAAGTAAGTATTGACGTTTCTAAACTGTTAAAAATCTGACTTGTTTCAAAGAGTACATGTAATCCATTTGTATGTGCAGAAATGTTTTTAAGGTTCAGGGAGAGTTTGTCGATAGCTTCATTCAGATTAATTTCATTATCCTTAATTTTGCTCAAAGTTTTATTGTAGGATGTTATAACTGAGGTCGTAACCAAAATATTTTCCTTCAACAACGAGGCTACATGCTTTTCGTTACTTTGTATGTATTCTATGGCATCGTTATACTTTAGTGCGTCATTCTCGTCTAGAGTGCCAAAGATCTGCTTGAGTACGGTTCCTATACCTCCGATCCAGGCCCGTTTGGCACGGCTATCTACTAGATGTGAAATCGAATCGAATTCGGTGCTCAGATCTTGGTATCGCGCTATCAAGGGTTGTAGCCTGTTATGACATATAGAGTCAATCTCCACTATTCGCGTTTGGTTACATAAGTATCTAGTAGTCTTGAGGGCTGCCTCGATATTTCAAATATGTGGACCGAAATGTGAAATATCTAATGGTATCAAGATTTTAAGATAACCGTTACTAGCCTTTAGAGTACCTAAGTAATCAAAGTAGAGGCCCGAGCTCGATGTTATCGGTTGGAGGTATTCCTCATACGATTGGCCCCGTACCGAAGCCCTGCAAGTTAATAATAAAGGTGAGAAATAAGTTGAGGTAAGTGTACTTATTTGAACATTTTCTAAAATACAGTGTAAAATAATAATGTAAATAGAGGTGTAAAATATGTAAATAAGGTGTAAACTATTTATGTCCTATATACTTTCCTACATACTAAATTACTAACTATACTACATTTATGTTATAGGCTACGGGTTCCCGACATCGGCAGGTTTCACCTGATCGTAATGGTGAGTCACATGTCGTCGGTTTATTAGTAGGGTGAGTGTATTATTTCCATTAATCTTCACCACTTTATAGGGTCCCTTCCAGATAGGAGAGAGAGCCTTTCGTAATCTCAGATGATTTTTGAGGTAAACGTAATCGCCGACTTTATACGAGATTGGGCGAGTATGGGTGTCGTAATAATTTTTTGAATTTTCTTTAGATTTCCTGATGTACTCGATTGCTTTTTCTCGAGAGTACTTCAATCGGTTCTGTAGCATTTGAACATAATCGGAATATGTGGCTCCAAGAGACTCGTCATAGACAGAGTTAGGTATGTATGGTTTATTGCCAAACATTAATTCGTAGGGCGTAAAATGCGTTGTGGTATGGACAGACGTATTGTAGGCTAACATGGCCGTGTACACATAGCGAGGCCAGTTGGTTTGTTCTGCGTTTGTATAAGGTTTGAGATACTCTTTAAGGGTAGAGTGGCTTCTCTCCAGGGCTCCCTGGGTTTGTGGATGATAAGGAGAAGACCACAGGTTTTTGATTTTTAGGAAGGCACATGTTTCCTTGAATAAACTTGACGTGAAGTTGGTGCCTTGATCGGTGAGAATTATCTTAGGGATTCCAAATATGGATATGTAGTGGAGGAGGCATTCACTTGTCTCCTCCGCCGTAACACTGCGCATAGGATATGCAGATGAGAACTTAGTAAGGTCATCTTGGAATGTTAAAATGAATTTTAATTTTGCAGGACCTGCCTCGGGAAGCGGACCAACGACATCGATGGAGAGACGCTGGCCAGGTTCAGAAGAAGTGCTGGTAATTTGCATGGGTGCACGATTGACCTTCCTAAGTGCTTTATTCTCTTGACAGGATCTGCATTGCTTTACGTAACATTCTATGTCGCTTCGCATTCCTTTCCAGTAATACGTTTGCTTGAGTCTGCTATACATACGGGTTGACCCTAGGTGACCCGCTATGGGGATATTGTGGTTTTCGTATAAGATCTTTTTGATTTCAGATGGAACAGGATATATAATGTTGTTATGGTAGACGTTGACTTTAATTCCGGTGTGATGAAAAAGGTAAGTCAGGATGTTATATATTTTTATGAACGAGTGCTTCTCGAAAGGATTCTTCAGGTCAGGTATGCCAATCTCATTTATACCTCCTATGGTTACTAACTCGTTTCTTATTCTCTTTAGGGATTCAAATATTTCAGGATATGATTCTTGGTCAAAATGATGGACCTTATAGTATGATAGAAAATATATTTTGTTATTTAAATCAAGTTTCTCAAATAGGCAGAGTTCTTTTTCAGAGTCGCATACGTTAGCACGTACTTGAGGATCGCTCAGAGCTTCTGGGATGTATGGATTAGATTCCTCTAGATCAATAGAGGTAGGGACTAAGATAACTTTCGCAGGACATTTCATGAGGCTTTCATTGCGTTCTACGATTTCCGTATTGAATACTATGGCCTTTCCTGATATTACTTCTAGGAAAGTGGGGTAATCATCAGGAGGTGCATCTGGATTTGCACTCGTGGATGGCATCGGGTCAAGTTGAGATGGGGGAGCAAGCGAAGATGGGAGTTCTTGTACAGACTCTGGTAGGTTGGCCTCATTCTCAATTTGATCTCTTAAGATATTAGGGATATTGTCGGGTAAATCAATATCAGGTAAGGGAAGAATATCTTCATAAGGGTCGACAAAATCTGGATTTTGAAAGAGGGCCTCGTCAGGATTAAATGAAGGTGGAGATGTCAAGAGATCCATAAGATCTTCGTCTAGCACTCGATTAGATATACCTTCATTATTGGAATTGGATGTTGTAAGTTCCTCAAGTTGGACAGGGTTAACAGGGAACCGAGATAGGGCATCGGCATTTGTGTTGATTTTACCTTTCTTATGTCGGATTTCGTATTCGAATTCTTCGAGCTTTAGGCGCCATCTAACAAGTCTCGAACCCGGATCTTTACAATTGAATAGCCATTGTAATGGTCTGTGATCGGATAATATCACAATCTTGTGACCATAAAGGTAAGGTCTGAACACCTTTGTTCCGAAGACAATGGCCAAACATTATTTCTCAGTCACACTATAATTGGTCTCAGCCTTATTAAGTGTACGGGACGCATAGGCAATGGGACGGTCTTGGCCTACTGGGCCCTGGGATAATATCGCAGATATTGCGTAATTCGACGCGTCACATGTTAGATTAAAGGGCAGTGAATAATCAGGATAGGCAAGAACTGGAGCGGATACAAGTCTTTCTTTCAGAGCTTCGAAAGCGAGTTGTTGTTCGTTCTGCCATACGAAAGGTACATATTTCTTCAGAAGAGACGTTAAAGGTTTCGCTAGTTTCGCGAAATCGGATATGAAACGTCTGTAGTAGGATACTAGGCCTAGAAACGACTTAATGTCCCTTGGTGATTTAGGGACGGGATATTTGGTCACGGCTTTTGTCTTGTCAGGGTTTGTTTTGACGCCATCTTCGCTGATGATGTGCCCTAAATAGGCAACTTCCTTTCGGAGAAATTCACACTTCTCAGGCTGTAGTTTGAGTTGGAATTTTCGAAGTTTGTCGAAGACAGCTTCGAGGTTCGAGATGTGCGAGGAGAGGTCAAATGAATAGATGACTATGTCATCAAGATACACAAAGCACCTGGTGCCTTGGAGCCCTGTAAGACAAGTGTTCATGAGCCTTTGAAACGTAGAAGGAGCGTTTTTTAGACCAAACGGCATCCTTGTGAATTGGAAATTACCTTGTGGTACTGAAAATGCCGTTTTAGGTGCGTCTTCGGGTGATATAAGGATCTTATGGAAGCCTGACGCAAGATCTAAGGTAGTAAAGTATTTACTTTTGCCTAATTGGTCTAGGATTTCCGATATTTGGGGAATAGGGTATATTTCTCCGATAGTGATGTCGTTCAATTTTCGATAATCGATTACTATCCGCCATTTCCGATTACCCTGTAAGTCGGCCTTTTTGGGGACTATCCATATTGGGGAACTCCACGGGGAAGATGATGGTTTGATGATCTTATCATCGAGCATTTTGTTGATCTGTGTTTCGACCTCTTTCTTGTGGAATTCTGGGAAACGATAGGATTTGGTATGGATAGGAATATCACTACTTGTTTTGATTTCGTGATTCAAGACATTGGTATGTGACAATTGGTCATCAGCTAGGTGAAAAATATCGGAGTATTGGGAACAAAGTTCTAAGAGGGCGTCGGATTCCTCTCGGTTCAGATGTTCAGATCTCAAAGATTTAAGGACAGCAGAGGTACGATCAGACGTATTATGTGAATCAGTATTAAGTTGGATGGCACATGAATTTAGGGGTTCCAGCTTAAGATTCAGGTTAGAATTGATGGTTACAGGTGATTCGGATGTATTAACAATCGACAAATTTACACGTTTATTTTTCTTCACCTTCACAAGGCAATTGGATACTAATACGTCATCTGATAAATGTTGGTTCAAAATGATACCCTCGTTAATATCGGGATTCTGTACTGAACATTCAACAACGGTTTCCGTGCGAGGTGGAATCTCATAGAAAGGATTGAAGAAGTGTAACTTAACATTTAGTTTACCTATCTTCAGTACGTCTGTCGTGTAGTCGATTTTACAACCAAAGGCTGTAAGAAAGTCTGACCCTATGATGCCATCATAAGGTAGGCTAATGTCTTTAATTACATGGAACTTATAAGATGCAGTCTTGTTCTCGGATAGCTTGAGTTTTAGTTGGAAGTGGCCCTCAGTTGGGGTTGGTTCATCTCCAGGGTCTATACCCTTGAGTTTGATGGGTTCTCTGACCAGTCTTTGATTAGTACGGATACAGGATTGTTTTAATAAACATATAGCAGAACCAGAGTCCACTAGAAGTGTCAAAGGAATGTCGGATATTTGTGACTCCAAGAGTGTATGTGGTAGCAACCTTTTGGTTGTGTCAAGGTTTACTTCATACACCTTGGTCAAGGATTCTTTGGAATTAGGACTGTCGGTTTGGGGCTCACTACCCTGTCGGTTAGTCTTGATATTAAGATGTCGACTGTCAGTTTGGGGCTGGTTACCCTGTCGGTTAGTCGGAATATTGAGATGTTGACTGTCAGTTTGGGGCTGGTTACCCTGTCGGTTAGTCGGAATATTAAGATGTCGACTGTCAGTTTGGGGCTGGTTACCCTGTTGGTTAGTCGGGATATTGAGATGTTGACTGTCAGTTTGGGGCTGGTTACCCTGTCGGTTAGTCGGAATATTAAGATGTCGACTGTCAGTTTGGGGCTGGTTACCCTGTTGGTTAGTCGGGATATTACGATGTCGACTGTCAGTTTGGGGCTGGTTACCCTGTCGGTTAGTCGGGATATTACGGGTGCCGTTACCTACTGATTGTCTCGAGCGGCACCGTCGCGAGACGAAACTTCGTTTAAATCATCTTCATCTTCGAATGTTTCCGAATTTTCATTTTCGGATGTTTCGCGGATATGGTTTACTTTGTTACCACGGAAACCGTTATTGTTTTGTTGTTGACCCGGCCTATTAAATTTATTGTTATAAAACTCGCGTCTTTTACAATCTTTTATATCATGACCGGCACTCTTACAATAACGACAGAATAGGGCGTCATTACCGGTCTTTGTCTGGTTTGCATTGGATGAGTTGGACGAGTTGGACGAGTTGGACCATGCGTTTGGCTTTGAAGGACCTGGTTTAGGCTTCGCGGAGAATTTGGTTTCCGTTGGAGGACGTTTGTAAAGACTCTGTTGGATACGTTCTTCAGAGATTGCCATGTTAGTGGCTTCGTTCAAGTTTTTAGGAGACCTACATCTCACAATGTTGGAAATCCTAGGGTGAAGACCCATGAGGAAATGATGGAGAGCAAGGTCTTCCATTGCCGCACAACGACCTGGCAATTCCTTTGCTTTAGTGTTAGAAAGGGTGATTTCCGTAAGTAATTGCGAGAGGTAGGTTTCTACGCGAAGTGAAAATTGGTTCACATTGTCTTGCGGGCCTTGTCTGCTCTCCTGCAAGTCGGTCAGGAGGTGAGCGTAGTGTTTACGCTCACTGAACTGAGTTTTGAGAAATTCTCTGAGCTGATCCCAGGATGTGAATTCTTTGATCGAGCAGGCAAGCTCCGCTTTTCCACTTAATTGGCTAATGATATACTTGAACAGGATAGGCTTCTGTGATTCCGAGGCCAATCCGTATGCATTATTACAGTTGATAATAAAGGAGTTTACTGTTTCTCGACTGCCATCATAAGATTTGATGAATTTAAAAAGGGTGTTAAGGTCGAGCTCAGCCATTGTAGCAGCCGCGACTGCGGATCTTGTGAGTCGTGGGGAGCTGACGGGTGACTTAAGTTCACCAGGAGAAACAAGTTCTGGGATAGTTACAGTTAGTTCACTATCCTCTCCCTTGACCACTTTTTGCATATTAGGATAATGAAATCAATCGAAAAAGTTTAATGTGTACATGTACAATAGAAAGGATTTAATTTTCCTACTTACTGAACCCTAAATTATAAGCAATGACCAAAGACTCACAGTACAAATAATGCGTAGGCGACGGCGACCGATTCCGCGAACTGCATTCCGGAGTGATAAGGCGATGCAATCCGGCGAGGCGACGGCGACGATTCTTGACTCGATGTTAAGTCAATAAATTAAATTATTGACCACGGAACTCGATGCGGGATACCACGGCGTGATGCAGGACGTCAGAGGATGCAGGTTGCAGATGATCGATGATGATGATCACGACGTAAGTATTTCCAGGAATCAACTCTCGCAGTTGCAGCAGCCGTTCGCCGGCAGCCGAAGGTAAGTAGCTTTAGTCCAGGATAGTTATAAGTTTCACTTTCAGGATTCAATAGTTCGTGCAGAACACTCACAATGATTAGATATGTCCGCACTAGAATTCACACGTAGATGATATTGAAGTGAAAATGTACTTCCACTTAACATTCACGATATTGCAGGATAGTTGTAGAATTGAGTCCGGTTGATCTTAAACTTCTTCTAAACGTTAAGGACACTTTATAAACGTTTTAAGGACACTGGGGATTTTCGAATCCCACCGCTGCCACCAAATGTTATACGACGGTTATAGGAGGTCTTTTTAAAAAAGATTATTTATAATTAAATCCATTTATTAGGATTAGGATAGATAAAATAGACAAACAATTAATAGAGACGACATTAGGACAACCAGTCGCCAAGAATATCAAACCGAGACTGCCGTTGGAAGGCAGGTCTCTTACCAAGCTAGGAATGATAGGGATGCTGATTCGGCAAGCTGTCAGCACTATTGCTTACAGGTCGCGGATATAACAGTTCGCAAAAGCTCATCTAAGAACAATTGAGGGTTATGGGTCAGAAGAAAACGAGGACTGCAGACACAACCACCTACCATAGACAACAGATGTGACATCGCTCTTACAACACCCTTCCTCGATGTAACATCACAAGCTTCTTGGTAACAACACAAAAAATACAGAACCCTTTATCTAATGGAAACCTGAAAACTCAACATAACATCTTTTCAACAAAAAACAATAAAACTTACTGAACGTATTATCTCATCTTAAGTAGTGTACACAAATCCTGTTCAAAACAAATTATTTCTCATATCCACAAACTTCACCTACATAATGGTTTAGTACATATATCAGCTACTTGCTTCTCACTCTCTATATACTTAAGCAACACGATTTTCTTTTCAACTTTGTCTCTAATAAAATGGCACTTTAAATCTATATGTTTTAATATCTTATGGTTCTCTGGGTTTTTGGCTACATGAATGACAGACTGATTATCTTCGAACATAAAACTACTTTGTCACACTTTAAATTAATTTCTGTTAGCAAATGTTTTATCCAGCACCCCTCAGAGATTCCCCTTGCTAGAGATACATACTCAGCTTCGTTTGAAGATAACACTACACACTGCTGCTTATTTGATGACCAAGAAACTGTACAACCATATACCTTCATAATATATCCTGAAGTTGACTTACGGTGTCCCTCCTGGTCTCCTCCCTAATCTGCATCAGAATACCCAATCAGAGCTTCATCTGAACCTTTCCTATAAACTAATTTAAGACCGAAAGTCCCTTTTATGTACCTTAAAATTCTTTTTAAACTCTTCCATACTTCCTCATTCGCATATGCCTGAAACCGGCTCAAATAGCTCAAGGAATAACAAATGTAAGGACGAGTACCTAACATGGCGTACATTAAGCTACCAATCAGCTTTCTGCATCTTCTCGTTAACTCTTCATCAGCTTTATCACTCCTCTCAATTTTCATTCCAGGCTCCATAGGTGTTGACACTGGTTTGCAGTCTTCCATTTTATACTTCTTTAAAATATCTTTCAGATAGTCTTCCTGGTCAATTTCTATTGAGTCATCCTTCTTCCTTATGTTTATTCCTAAGTACTTAGAAACTCCATTCATGTCTTTCATATTAAAATTCTTCTTTAGCACTTCTTTCATCTTCTCAATTTCTAAACTGTTTCTTGAAATTAAAAGTATGCCATTGACATAAAGCAACACATAGAACTGTATGTCCTTCTTGAAATATAAACAGTAATCACACTTACTTTGAATAAACCCTTCCTGCATCATTAACATATGGAACCTCTCATTCCAATATTTTGGCGACTTCTTAAGTCCACATAATAATCTTTCCAGTTTTAGCACCACACCATCCTTTTTCATTCCTTTTGGCTTCTCTAAATAGACTCCTTCCTCAATTCTTCCATACTAGAAAGCACTCTTCACATCCATTTGTTGTATGTCTAAACAATATTTGTTTGCTATAGCTAACAATATACGTAATGTTGGTAACTTCGCTACTGGAGCATATATTTCTGAATGATCTAGCCTATCTTCTTGCTTGAAACCTCTTGCTACAATCTTGCTTTATAAATCTCATTGTCTCCATCCTTCTTGATCTTAAAAACCCACTTACTATCAATTGTCTTCTTACCTTTAGGTAAATTTGTCTCTTTCCATATACTATTTTGCTTCAGTGCCTTTAACACCATTTGTATTGCCTTCTGCCACTTATTTCTATCTTCTCCATTCACTGCCTCTTCATAACTCAACTCCTCTTCTCCTTGTGCCACCAGTCCTACATCATAATCACTCATCCATGCGGGGTCCTTCATTCTTCTTCCTCTGCTAGTCCTTTCATTTTCTAACCCTCCTTCTTCTTCTGGACTAAACCAGTCCTCTTCAACACGCTCTTCTTCTATTTCCGCATCACCTTCAGATCTCTCAGTTTCTGGTCTCTCTTCAATTCCTATTTCTTCATCTGGTACTTTTTCTCTTTCCCCTTCTTCCACTAAATGTCCCTCTTCTTCTTCTTCACTTTCTGGTTCCATCTTTTGAACTGTTTGTTGTATCTCTTCTTCTTCTTCTTTCCTTACCGTTTGGACAAATATCACATCCCTGTGCGTTTCTACACATCCTATATCTTCAAACCACACCCTGTATCCTTTTGTTGTAGTACCATAGCCAATGAAGATACCCAATTTACCTTTCGGGTCCCACTTGCGCCTTTTGTGTTTAGGAATGTGAGCATAAACCTCCGTTTCAAATATTCTGAGAATATTTATATCAAAAGTACTTTTACAGAACAGTTCATATGGTGTTTTTCCCTTTTGGTTACTAGAACCAGTCCTATTTATCGTAAAGACTGCATTATTCACTGCTTCCGCCCAAAACTTCTTGCTCACCCCTGCATTTATTATCATAGTCTTGGCAGATTCCACAATTGTTCTCATCTCTCTTTCTATCCTTCCATTTTGCTCTGGCGTATAAGCTACAGTGGTGTCATGCACAATTCCCTTATGTTTGAATAATTCTTCTACATCCCTATTAATAAATTCACCACCCCCGTCTGACCTTAACCGTCTCACCCTATATCCATGATGATTTTTAACAAGCTCCAGGAACTCCGCAATTCTGTCTTTGGTCTCGTACTTATTTTTGAGAAAATACACAAACCTGTAGTTACTATAGTCGTCCTTCAGTAACAGGAAATAAGAAGACTTACCCAGCGAACTTACCTCAATTGGACCACACAAGTCTGCATGAATCAGCTCCCCCGACTCTATGCTCGACTATTGCTGTTAGGAAAGAGTAACCTATGCTGCTTTCCTAGAATGCAAGATGTACACTGATCAGTCTGCCCTTCATATTTTATATTGTTTTTGTGTAATATTTCTTTTACGTGCTTAAAATTTTGATGAGCCAATCTTTCATGCCATATAGACAAACTTACTAAGGCAATTGCACTCCCATTATTATTATTCTCAAAGTTACTTTCTATTTTAAAATCCATTATATATAGACTGCCTAATCGTTTTACTAAAGCTACTACATGTCCTTTATTTATGAATTTACATTGTTTTTCTCCTGATAATACTGTATGGCCATGGTCTACTGCGCTAGTTAAAGAAAAAAAATTTGCATGTAAATTAGGAACATACAAGACGTTATACATCACAGAAAGCACATAATCTGATCCATTATAAGCTAAAAAATGTATGTTCCCCTATTCCTTTAACATTTAATGCTTTCCCGTCCCCAATTATTACTTGTTTTTCAATATTTCTCAAATTACAAAGACATTTTCTATTATAAGTCATATGTTCACTGGCCCCTGAATCCATAATAAAATTTAGTTGATTTTTATTTGCACATAATGGTTCCTGTACTACGAAAGCACTCTTACATACCTTATCTTTGTTATCAATAGATGTACTACAGTCTTTAGCTAGGTGATCCATCTGATTACACTGATAACACTTTATTTGGTTACACACAGCTGCCAAATGTCCCATCTTTTTACAGCGAAAACACTTTCTTTGTTTACAGTCACGCTTGTAGTGTCCAACTTTGCCACACACAAAACACTTCCGTGCACTTATATCATCTGCTGCAGATCCAGTAGGTTTGCTTCTTGACATAAAAGCTGATGTAGTTGGATTAAGCTCATGCTGTGTACTGCGTTCTTCTTCAATGAACAGTCTCGAGGTCAACTCTTTCATGTTTTGCTGACTTTCAGGTACTGACTCCCACGCACTCACAAAGTGACGGTATTTTTCAGGTAACGACATAAGTGTCTTTGTGACAATCATCCTATCTAATGGAACCTCCCCCATAGTTCGCAGTTGGTTTGCAATTTCCTCTAATTTAGATATAAACATCATGATTGGCTCCTCAAAAGTAAGACTAAATAATCTTTGTTGCACAAGGTGAACGCTCACCTGTGATGAGGGCCCATAGAGAGTAATCAATTTTTCCCACATCTGTCTACTCGTTGTACACGACGAAATATACGACATAACTTTCTCATCAAGTCTTGTCACTATTATTTCTTGCGCCTTATTATCTCTGTCCTGCCATTTTTCTAGATCATTCTCTGACGCTGTTTCTCCTCCGGTTACTACTCCATACAGTTTCTTCGACTTCAGAATAACTGACATCTGGAATTTCCAAGCCGGCCAGTTTTTTCCATTCAACACAACATATTTGTGATCAATCCGCCTTTCCATTGTAAATTATTTTACAGCAGCACTTCGCATTCACCGCCGTCGTGGCTGATCTTCAATTTTGTTTTTTTCAGAAACAAAAGCCGGTCGCCCCTCACACCGCAATTCAGCCAAATATTTTCTGCAATTGCTTTACCGCCTAGTCAATCGAGTTCCCTGGGCCCATAACCAATTGGGGGTTATGGGTCAGAAGAAAACGAGGACTGCAGAAGGAAGAATATTTTATTTAAATTAGTCTCCAATACCACCCGCTTTTCATTTTTCACACGACACGTCTACTACAGACCACAGAGTACTTTGAATATACTTTGAATATACCGGAGATAGAGTGAACATTCAGCCGATGTCGCTTGCAGCGACATCGGCGAGTGACAGAATTACTAATTGACACGTGACGAACTTAATATTATCTATGTCATCTAGCTATCTAGTATATTCATTTAAAGCTATACCTACTTACGTCTACATAAGCTCTCTATACCTACATAAAAGGGGCAAATAAATAAAACAATATCAGCTAAAATTATCTTTATTTCTTTCGTTTTCTATAATAATTGACACATTCTTTTTGAATTACATCTTCTTCACAATAATCGATCCTGCTACCATTCAATAATTTATTACATTCTTTACACCAGCTATAAATAAATAAATTACATGACATTTCTTCAATGCACTTGACTGCCTCTTTTTTGTGATTGGAACATGTTATAAAATCATATTCACAATGAATAGCCAAAATTGTTTTCATATAAGTTTTGATTTCCTTAATCTCACATTTTTTTCTTAGAATGTTAATGATTATATCTTGTATGGTGGAGAAAGCTCTAACTAGTTTTTCTGTGGGGTATATTAAATATTTTTTATTAATTCCTCGATCTTTGCAAGATATATATGATTCCTCATCTGCACTTTTTGTGTTATAAAAACAATCTTTACATTGTTGACAGTTTTTAAATATTTTATCTTTCGTTTTTTTCACCACATACCCTGATACATATTCTAATGAGGCCCATATTTTAGGGTTATTTTTTTTTAATTCAAAATCCACCTTCATTACATCTAAACTTAAATCTTCCATATCAATTTCAATTACCGCTGGAGAGGTGGACTGAGGCAACGTTTTAAAAAACAATTTCCTTATAGATTTAAACATGGTACAATTGTCCTTTTCACAATTTGCACCAGGGGAGTGCCTTCCACTTAAATTGTTCACTAATAGTGCTGCAAATGCCGCTTCAAAACCAGCACCGTTTGGATTTGTATTTCTGCATGCATGGCTTCGTACACATCCAAAAAAGTTTTCGAGAGGGTCCTGGTTGAAATGCCGAAGCCATATTGATTTAATGTTATATTGGTTGAATAATATATTTTTTAGGTATTCCAAGTTTTCTAATGTCTTAATCCAATTTGTAATGGAAGGCACTACCGTCTCTTTGCCAGTAGCACTAACATACATCATTGATTTAAGTACAGGTTTTGCATTGTTCCATACTTCCTGGTGGGTTGAGTTTGGTGTGAGAGGGCCAAGCAATGGTTTGCCTGGTCTTTTTTTTTCATTTTGGTAGCTGCCGTTGACAGAGTCGAATAACTCGTCAAAAAATAGAAGTACTGAGGCAGTGTCTTTACACTCATCTTTTAATATTCCTATTTCTGAAAAAGGAAAAGAGGGAAAAAGGGTTACTTAGGTATACACTTAATCAATACATACACATATAAATACAATTGGTATAAAATTTACCGAGTGAGGCTTAAGGTATCCAAGGAAGTATTCAGTTGTCTGTTGGCTTAAGTCAAATATATTGTGAAAATAGCAGGCCCAGGGGAAAAACCTGGATGAGTATGGCATAGGATTGTGATAAGTAAGAATAAAGGGAGACCTAAGCTTATCTATTACCCATAGCGTGTGACACTAGGCTACAGATGACACTGATATTAGGTTAATAAATAAATAACAAAAAACGGGACAATTCCAGACCAATTATCTAGACCCAAAGTAGGATACCCTGTGCTATGGGCACAAAATAACGGATAAACATACATACTCGTAGATACAAATATTACATCCATGACTCGGAAACAACATTTTTGGCTCATCACACAAATGATTGCATCTGGCAGGATTCGAACCCACGACCGTTTTATTTCGTACCTAGGGTCACTAGCCAATAGATCAAATGGTTGTAACAAAAATAGAACAAAAAATAAAACAGAAAATAGTACTAGCAGAAATAAGTTGATCTTTACAAAATGACTCACTTGCTAAGTATCCCATAGCCACTGCTGTTGATTTACTCAGTACCTGTGCTGCACATTGCACTTTCATTTTTTTTGGATTTATATGGCACTCTGTCAACTTCGGTAGCATTCTGAATCCTTCAAATGATGGATCTTCTTTAAGAAGCATTTCTAAGTGGTCCCATTTGGCTTTTTTCATCTGATTATTAATACTACATTTTAAGTTTTTTGTTACTAAGTTATTTCGGATCCCCTTAAGTAAATGTGGTGGGTCATACAGGGGTACTACTTCCTCCCCATCAACTTCAAACACGTTCCTCTTCAGTTCTTGATTCTTTCTTAAATAGTCAGCCTTTGTGTTTTGAATTAACTTATTAATGGCACTCAAATTTGTAGAACCTTGGTCGCATACTGTGGCCAATACTTTAAAACCAACTGAGTGCAGCTCCTTTATAAAATCTTTTATTTGATTTGCAAGATCGATTGCCGTTGTGGTTCCAGAACAAAATGTGTATGCAATTGGTTGCTTATAATTGTACTGAATACCTCGTATCATAAATACCAATGCATGATCTGCGATTTTCTTCGTTACACTCTTGCCATTATTGACAAACCCCAACATGGTGTCGGACCTTCTTTTATAATCAAAATGAGGTGCCAGTGCCATCTCATCAAACATTAAAATGCAGTCTTTGATTTATTTTCATCTTCTTAGCCCTCTTTCTTAGCTCACCAAAAATGTTATGATTTATTCCAGGCTTTAAAGCTGCTCGTGCTATCATCCTATTTAGTGAGAGAGGCGCAGGCAACACGAAAATGTTTCGTAGCCATTTGTAGGCTCTTGGTCCCTGTTTATACAGTGCCAGTGCCATTATTTTTTCTTCTTTTGAAGATATCCTTAATGATAGCCGACCTCCAGTAGGAAATTGCAAGATTATTGTTACACAAGTAATGGAAACTTACCAGCCAGGTGCAATGTTGGTACAGAATTGTACGTCAATTTGTTGCTTCTGTTGGTTGTTATTATATATTGTCGTAGAAAATGATGTTGGCAAACTCTGCGGTTTTTGAATATCACTTCATTACTGAGTGATAAAATGTCACCACCAATATTATACAACCAAGTACGGAATCTGTCTGGTTCTTTGATTGGGTTCGGGAATTTGTACAGCACATATTCCGGTCCTATAATACAAAACGTATATCATATTAGTTTGCTATCAATTTGAAGGATATTTCAAAAACAAACTGTTGATGGTATGGTGTACTTACGCGATTTATCGCAATTTTTCGCACAGCATTTCTTTTCAGACATGATAATTTCGTCGTTATCCAATCGCAAGCAAATAAGTCCGGGAGAATAGCTGAGGTAGGTCTTCGTAATGAGGGTATCGGGGTCCAAAAATAAGCAAATAAGTCAGCAGTAAAAGAAATCCACGAGCAAAATCTACGAAAAATATCTTCGATCCAAAGAAAGAGAATGAAAATATTTGAAATGTTGATTGAAAGCACATCGACTGTGACATTTAAACATTTAATTACCAGTATAAAAATTTCAACAATAATACTAGCAATAAAATTAACCATTTGATTATAGCGCCATCGTGTGCCGAGTGATGTAATAACATTTACTTGCATATAACGGTAATTTTGTTAGAAGTGAAAGAACCGTGCTACAGACTACACAACCACCTACCATAGACAACAGATGTGACATCGCTTTTACAACAAGAACGAGCGAGACTTATAATTAGTTATGATTGTAGTCAATCATTGAACATTTAAAACAATCTAAAAGGTATGGTGGGGTTAATTTCCACAATCTATACTTATATTAAAGCAAAAGGTATGAAAAAGTCAGTACGAAGAAGATAAAAAAAAGTGTAGGGTCCCTAACATACTAGTAAGCTACTGAACAAGAATATAACATTTTTAAAATTCGTGTTTGTCTGTTTGTTTGTTCGCGATTCACGAAAATACTACTGGATTGATTAGGATATAATTTTGTTCAATCACTGTGGTATAGCTTAGGGTTTGACTTAAAAACTGGTGACTTGGTATCTCAATCCGATGAGTAGAAGCCGAGCAATCGATAAAAAACTATTTGAAAAACTATTTGACGGCTTAAGGAATTTTGATCAAATGTTGGTACACTGATATTTTAGGTCTTGGAATAGCACATAGAGTATTATTGCTCTAGAGAAACTACCACGTGTGCGAGACCGCGGGCACAGCTAGTAGGTAATAAATTACCTGGGTGACAATTCATGCTTGATGGACAAAATCTTTGTGCAGTTTTCGACTTTTTATCGCATGAAAACATAGTTTGACAGATATCGGATATTGGCTAGAGTTTGACATAATCACCCGTTAAGTGGGTTGGGGATGTAAGGGGTTACGGGACCATGGACCACATCCACACAGTGCGGCAGGTTATACAGAAGACTGAAGAGTATAACCAGCCCCTGTGTCTTGTTTTTGTGGACTATGAGAAAGTCTTTGACTCTGTCGAATCCTGGGCTGTTCTCGAATCCCTGCAGCGATGCCAAGTGGATACATCGAGGTGATGAGGTGCTTATATGATGCCACGACTATGTCTGTTCATGTCCAGAACCGGCAGACTAAACCTATCCAGCTGCGCAAGGGAGTGAGACAGGGGGATGTCATATCCCCGAAACTGTTCACTAATTCCCTGGAAGATATGTTTAAGACTCTTGCACTGGGCAGAAAAGGGCATTAACATAAATGCCGATTACATCTCACACCTCCGTTTTGCTGATGATATTGTCCTTATAGCGGAGTCGCTGCAGGATCTCAAGCAAATGCTGGCCAACCTAGTTAACGCCTCTAGTCGTATCGGTCTCTGGTTGAACATGGATAAAACCAAGGTCATGTTTAACGACCTTATTACCCCGCAAGCGATCGTCGTTAGCGGTGTCCCTCTTGAAGTTGTTCAGAAATATGTTTACCTCGGGCAGACTATGCAATTGGGTAGGATTAACGAAAAGGAAGCCGATAGGATGATTCAGCTGGGATGGGTAGCATTTGGTATACTACGTCAAGTCTTTTCGTCGTCCATACCACAGTGCCTAAAGACGAAAGTCTTTAACGCGTGTGTTCTGCCAGTTATGACCTACGGAGGCGAAACGTGGACACTCACGGTGGGACTGGTCCACAAATTTAAAGTCGCTCAGTGAGCTATGGAGAGAGCTATGCTCTGAGTTTCTCTAAAGGACATAATCCGAAATGAGGAAATCCGCAGGAGAACTAAGGTAACCGACATAGCTCAAAGAATTAGCAAGCTGAAGTGGCAATGGGCCGGTCACATAACTCGAAGAACCGACAACCGTTGGGTAAACGAGTCCTAGAGTGGAAACAGCGTTTAGGCAAACGTAGTGTAGGGTGCCCGCCGGCTAGGTGGAGTGACGACTTGCGAAAGGCGGTCGGTAGCGACTCGATGAGGAGAGCCGAAGATCGGGCTCAGTGGCGTTCACAAGGAGAGGCCTACATCCACCAGTGGACAAATACGGGCTGATGATGACCCGTTAAACGACGATGTGTTTTTTAAACTAGTGACGTTTTCATTCTAGGTCGTTCTTCTTCGCCAGATAGTAAGCGACATGCCGGATCAAAGCATTAGCCCTCCTGATAATGATATTCCTACATACAACATTATAAGTTTGTTTTTACTCTACTGTTCTTGTTATATCTGTTTAATATATTCATCTGCCCAATTCATATGCTAACGCTGACGGTAACATTCAACGTAATAAGATTATGTAGCGCTACAACATGATGCTACTACAGAAAGCTACGTCAGCGTAGCACGGCTCGTAGCACCCGCTCCGAGTTTGACGTCTCCCTTCCTCCGGAAGTGCTGCGAAGTGCTACGTAAGAACTCTGAATATGATAATTTTACGACAAGGGGTTTTTTATGTGAGTATTTGTTGATATATTACACTAATATATTTATATTCATATTCTTCATCCAGAAATGACACGATGTTTGAAATATGAGTAAATATGATGTAGGTAAGTTATTATTTTTATGGCAAGTGCTTTTAGTAACTAACAACAAACTATTACAATATATAACCAGCTAATTAATAACTAAAACATTCAGACAACCTACAATCCATAACCTAAGCTATCCAACAGTTAAAACCGCATCGCAATCGGTCCAGCAGTTTTTACGTGATGCGCGAACATACAGACACCATTTGAAAAAACTTTCTTTAGCTTATTTTAAGTACATTAGACCATTTTACCAGTCATTTTCTTATTTGTCGTTCCATGTGGAATCTTGCTACTCAAATTTCGAACACTTCCCGATTAGTTATCTGACTGAAACTTTCAGGGTAGCTCACAGCTCGATGATAATGCATTAGAAAAAACAATTAAAATAACCTGGTTTTTAGATATTTTTTTAATCTACATGCATATGTAGATATAAAAAAATACACATCATATCATAGTATATCAGCATTGATAGTGTTTTAAATTATCTTCTTTATACGGACCTTTTGTGACCTACTGCTTTATTCTAAGTATAGATTATATATATAATACATGTCATTTCTTAAGAGCAACAAGGTCACACTTATAATAAAACAAAACACAATATCTAATATATATACATATATACTTATAATAAAGAAATAAGAACAAAAAGTCTTTACACAGAAGATAATTAAAAAAAGGGTCTACGGTACTTAAAATAAGCTACTGAACAAGAATATAACATTTTTAAAATTCGTGTCGATCTGTTTATCTGTCTGTATGTTTGTTCGTGCATCACGTAAAAACTACTAGACCGATTGCAATGCCGTTTTCACTGTTGGATAGTTTAGGGTTTGACTTAAAAACTAGGGAATATGGTATCACAATCCGATGAGTAGAAGCCGAGCAATCGGTAAAAATAACTTTGAAGGCAGAAGGAATTTTGATCAAGTGTTGGTATATTGGTATTTTAGGTCCTAAATAACACATAATATAGTATTTGTAACCTAGAGAAATGACCACGCGTGCAAAGCCACGGGCATCAGCTAGTTACCTAATAATTTAATCCTAACCTGCCAACGACCTTCTCTCCACAAATAAATATTTCATTTACAATTTCTCTGTATATAATAATATTTTTTACCTGAAGTGTTACCAGAAGCTACTCCGCAATTTTTAATTGGAGTGAAGCAAATGATTATTCATGGACACGTCCGTCCGTCTCTCTGTAAACTGGAGAGGGTACGAGAACCCTCTTTATAGCGTGTTTTTAAACAAAATACAGGTAACAAGGGCAGAGTCGGTGGCGAGCCGTTTATGGAAATTAATTGTGTAATTAATTGTGATGACGAATATTAACTGTTTAGGTTATTTTTAGCGGGCAATTGTTATTAATTAGAGAATTCAGATAATAATTATTTTAATTAAAATTGATGCACAGCTTAACCTTAAAGCGTTTTTCAGATATTTAGGCGCAACATGTAAAATAGCGTGATTGATTTTAATCTTCCAAAAATGGCCGCCCTAAACTTTAAAAGTCCCTTTTTAACTCAGTCAAACATAAACCCCGAGATTTTGCAAGCGTTTTTTTGCAATCCGGTACTTTGAGCTCGAACTTTCGTTTTCACCACAATAAGCCATGACAAGGCACTTTGTTGAAAGAGGCTTTTATCGCACTCTTGCTTTGTAATCAATGTACGGATCAGCCGCGTACTTGATATAGGGGGTTAAATCGAAATATTGTCTACATAATAAAATAAGTTTTCGAGAAAAAGATCCCGATACTTCAAAAATACTGGAGATATGAATGAACAAAAAAGCTTCTTCTTTTCTTCTTTGTTTGGTTGCTTGCTTGTCGTATGAAACAAGGCTGGCCTCTGGTGTCAGAGTTAATAAGGACGCTTTAGGGCCTCTAACATCGCTTAACAACTGCTAACAGTTGGGACTCGAATTTAATAAGAAAAGCTTTTAACCTTGCTTCCTATGGCACTACTACCCTTGCGGGTCTCCATTATACAATTATAATGTTTGGAAAAGGTAATCATTTTGCCCCTTTAGTATTATTTACCTGATTCTCACCCCGACTGTCCTTTTTCAAGATTCCGTTTACTAATAAATCAATGTTACTTTTTTCGCCTTCGATACAAAGCTTGTCGGTACAAAGAGGAAACAATACTGTTCAAAAATTCTATTATCTCGATGTTGCTTCGGATCTTACCTTACAATATAAATACCAATAGCATGGTTTCATTCAGTTTTGCTACAACATAGGTATTGGAATGTAGGTTTATATGTTGGATACCTATGAATTGTTGTATATGTCCCCGGTTTTTCGTAAGAATCGTTAGATTAAAATCTGAAGGATTCAAATCGTTTTACTACAAACAGACAAAAAATTGTGAACGAATATGCGCGATCGAAAATCACTGACCAATCAGTGTTTCACACTTAATCCGATATCTGCGATTCTATCGCCTCCGTCTAATTGTGAACCTGCATTGGTTGGTCAGACTCGTGTTTATCATCATAGAGTTACAAATTAAAGAATCTGTCAATTGCAAATGATCTTGAGATCATTCACACTAAGATGACTTCAAGAACTAAAATTGATCATGTATTAGTAAATGGGCTCTCACAAGAACTTTCGCATCGTCGTCATCTTGCAAACTTCTGGCTCCGCGTTTTGGTATTCGACCCGGTGGTAAGACAAGGTCGGACGACGTGGGAGTTGGAGTGCTCCGATTACTTTTTGTGAGCTTTTATTTAATTTGTGACAAACTTAGACCGACCAATCAGGAAAAGGTTTACAATTTAACACGTGATAGTATCTGTAAAATTGAAAAACTGCACACTGATTGGTGCATCAGCTAGCGAATAGTATGTCCGTTCACAATTTTTCATTTGTTTACAGTCTAACGATTTAAGATTCGGTAAATTGTAATCTAACGGTTTTTACAATCTATCGGTGACATTATACATCCAGAATTAGATGTCTAGGGCCCTTGTTCACAATGACCATTCAAATACGTAACGCGTCGCGTTATGATATCTACGTGGAAATTTTGTGAATTGTCGTTTTGAGAACGTTATGACGTCATATGTTTTCTGCAAGGAATTTCGTGTGGCATAGCAAGTAAACGCCAAGTACTAAGACACCCACGTTCGTAGAAGTATTTACTATTTACCAAAATTCTTTTTGTGATCCTAGGATGTTACTGATCTGCTCCTGGTGGGGTACGCTTTAGCCAACAAAAAACTTTCCAACTGCTAATACTCTATTTTTCAATAATATTTTATAATAAGATATAGATACGTTATTATTCGAGTTTTATAACTTGAGTTTAGGCAACTATCAGCTTTATACTATAACTTTTAATTAAGACCAGGCTCTCCTTTTTAAGGGTTTTTTTTCCATAAATATGCTGGGTCAACCACAAACCTGATAAATGTGAAACAGGGGAGACACGAGTCAGTCACAAAAAAAGACAAAAACATGATTAACAGAATTTCATTCGATACATTTTCTTATCAAAAATTACGTTATTTTTGGTAATATTTACATTTTTCTACCCAACGGCTTAAGTTTTATCTCTAAAATGAATCTCACAGCAAGAAAATATAGTTTATTATCTAATGCTTAGACAAAATTTACCTAACTAAATTATTAGCCTGCCAATAAAATAAATAACTTTGAGACATACGTCATTTAGTGCCGAGCTAAATTGTGTGTTCAAACAGCGCTCGCGATATTCAACCTTGTTACGCAGGCACTTCAGTTCTTATTGCGGGTAGCAGGTGGTGGAGTGTAGAGGAGGTGGCAGGGGAGTGGAGAGTGGGAAAATGTAACCTTGGAGCCTGGCCTTAACGGTTACTAATTGCAGTAACAATAGGCGTAGTTTTGCAGTTTGCAGTTTAGGCGTTGGCGTTTGCCGCGATTTCATATAAACTTTCGCATGAGAGTCAAACATGTGGACAAAACGATACGTAGAACAAGATGACGGATGGTGGGGGATGAAGTCACTCTACGCGTTGTAGTTGCCGGTTGCGGAAACCAGCAACTTGACAAAACTGGTACGAATTTATCAGTTGCTAGTTAGAATTTAGAATTGATTTTGTCACCGATTGCAGCAACCGAAAACTGTTGCAATCAGCAAAATTCGAAACTAGATTTGCTACGTCTACGCAATTTCTCAAAATTATATGAAAATCGTAAAAAAGCTAGTTGTGAGTTGCCGGTTGACTAACTGGGAGCTCAAAGTTGCTAGGTGTGCTGAGGGTTTCAGTCCGGCTGTACATAATTTGAAATTAGACTATTTGTGTTCCCTACCACAGAATAACTAATATTATCTTTAAGTTCTACCCGAAAGCAATGAAAGTTACTCAATATTTTTAAATCAGGACGGTTTTTTGTGCTCCTATTTACCAATATTTTCACTATACGGTCGCGTAAACCTATGCGTAAACCCCTTTTTTTTTAAGTTTTGATAACCTGAAAATTCATTTGATCGCATTTATAACAGTTGTCTTGACACACGAGCCTTCGGAAAAAAAACTTCATTTTCACATGCAAAATATTAATAATAAAAGAAACAGAAACATTCCCCAATTTTTGAAGAATAAAAAGGCTAAAAATTATTTTTTGACAAACTTTACATAAAAATATATTATTAAAAATAAATTTACATAGATATTTTTTGTATTGGTCGATAGCGAAGAAAGAGTATTACATACTCGCGTCTACGGTCGATAGTTATAATAGTCTATGGAATGAGTTCGTTACTTAGAGAAACAAAAGAATAGAGGTAGCCCTAAAACAGAAAGGTTGTGTACTCTAGCTCAACTTTTCATCCATATGACCCTTCAGTTTGTCAGTATAAGACACGTACGATTGTCAAGCATCCATTTTGATAGGTTGTACAATTTTTTGCAACTCTAGTGATGGACCGATGAATATCATAATATATTAGGTATTCATAAACGATTATATATTATCTATACTTTGATGCGGTTATAAAAAACAAACTTGCTCTCCACTCTTAAACTCGTTTACCCCAACGATTGTCGATTCATAGAGTAATATGACCGGCCCATTTCCACTTCAGCTTGCTAATTATATGAGCTATATCGGTAAGCTTGGTTCCCTGGCGGATAATCTCATTTCGGATTCGAACCTGTAAAGTATGGGTACAATCCTGAAACAAATATTTAGCTCCCTAGACCAGAATAATGGGCTGCGATATGATGAGGCAATTGAATCTTTGCAATATAACGAAAAACCGTTAAATTCACTATTAAATGAAAATATTGTAGGTACTACTTCAATATTAATATCTGATAACAATACTTACCTCCTCAATAAAGCTATCGACAAGCTCAAACTTAACATGAAAAATATTTCCGAAATCACTAATGGATTACAGATACTTGCAATTATTAATAAAATATTTGACATTTTAGAAACATCAATACTGACATTGTCAGTTCAATTGGAAGATGTAACTAATGCCATATTATCATAGTAATCAAAACATTCTGCACCCCTCAATTATGACACCAAAGCAATTAAACCAAGAGCTTGCCGATAACTACAGATATTTGCCCAGTTACCTTGAATTGTCCGTACTTTTAGACATTAAATTCTGTACACCTTATCATAAGCATTTCTAAGTTAGTTTATTATTATGCTAATTATAAGATTATATTTGTACTACAAGTGCCACTGGTCAACACTAGAGAGTAGGTACTGTTCCACGATATTGCACTTCCCACGCCATACAAACATAAATAACCAAATTCATTCAGCCTGATCGTGCCTGATAATAAATACATAGCAATGACCAAAGACAAATCCTATTATTGCATTTTTGATAATCTGGAAATCTGTGAGCCCGGCAAACTTTATCTGTGACCTCGAAAAAGTGTATTCTACCGACGCGAAACCAATATGTGAAAGTGAACTTTTAGCCAAAGTAATAAGTGAAAAACCAGTGTGTGAAACGAAAACTTTATTAGGAAATCTAGACATTTGGAAACCGCTGACCAACAATAAGTGGATTTATGTACAATCAGAACCAAACTAAATTTCAATTGACTGTCTTAATTCAAGTTATATGAAACAAAATCTGGGAATCTTTGTATTCCCAGAGATTGTATAGGATATTGCAAAAGTACTAAATTAATACCAACAAAATACGGTAGTTTTTGAAATATTAGCTCTCCTATTAATAGAATTCGAGACTTTAACCTAATCAACGATACTTGTTGTGACCTAGTTCGGCTTAATAATGTAGTAAATAATATGTCTTCTGTTCATTTACATGATATTGGTTTAGACGAATTTAACTCTGGAAATATAATAAAACTAAAGTCTCTCCTAAACAATTTAAATACTTTGGAACACCCGCAAACAAGTCCGCACATCTTAAAATTGTAATATTAATTTTGATTTTTATATTCTTAAGATATTTCATTACTGAGAAAATGGCATCAAAAATCTGGCATCAACCGCCCTTTCCAATTTAAATTCAGTATTGATAAGCCGTCTTCTCAATTTACAACAAACATCACATACAGACAAGACCCTGAAATAGAATTAACCAGCCCCGTCGCCTCACTTAGAACTAGAGTTCAACAGAGACTTTGATTCAACCTCATAGTCTCCTCTAAAAGAGTGCGGTGTTACATCCCAACCTTGTTAGCCCTAGTGCTTCAGACCATCTAGACTGCTCAGCAATCTTGCTAGTTAATGCTCCATTCAATTATAGTTAAAATCAGTCTGACTCAACCTACCATCCAGAGCGGTTGCCTATAGAAATTACAAAAGAAATACTGAATAAAAAAAAAATTTGTTTAAGTTTAAGTTAAACAGTTTGTTTTAAAAAACCGTTTCCAAAAATCCATATGACAACTCGCATGGTGACTGAACGTTTTGTTTGGCCAAATGTTAATGCGGAATATCGTAGATGGGTTCGCTCTTGCCCAGACTGTCAACGTTGTAAGGTGACTAAACATGTCGTGTTTGGCAATTTTAATGGGCCATCTGGAAGGCTTAAGGTTTGGCCAAAGAACTCGATAATTTCTGAGGAAGTAGCAGATAGTCTTGTGAATGAATCGGTATCTCGTTACGGCGTTTCTAGTGATTTGACAACCGACCAGGGACGTCAGTATGAATCAGCTCTTTTTCAGCCCTTTTTGAATGTTTGCCCTATTAAAAGGATTTGTACCACAGCCACGAGGCGGTCCTAGGGTTTGTTCCACTAGCCCAGGGACCAAACCTCAGTGGACAATATAAAAGAACAGGAACAATTAGGAGCACTCAGAGATGTTCATAAACAGTAGCATCACCTTCATGGACACGTTGTAGCAGAAGATGACCATGAACAGAGATAGCTGGCCTATTAGCAACGCTTGCAGGACTCTGCAAGCCAAGCCGGTCTTTCCTTACTGAACACGAACACGCCCCAAGCTAGAAGTCAGCATTTTGGTGGGCATTCTATCGGCCGCTATTTTAGGTAGGTGGTATTTACGCAGTAACTAAAACTGCGAGATATACTCGTAGGTAGATAAAATAATGATTGATTTGCCACTTTTTATCAGATATTTTGTGAAAAACATGGACGTGAGCCCAATGCATGAATGACAATATCGGAATGACAGGTTATTTGAATTTAGAATTAATATAGACAAACTATCAAATGAGTATGATTATGATGAAAGAGGTTTGACATCATTGACTAGTTATCATCCACGCGTTAATGGCATGATAGAGCAGATGCATCGTCAACTTAAAGGGTCTTTAATGTGTAATTCACACGTCGTTGAATTACACATTACCCACACACACACACACATCACCCTTTAAGTAGCAACAGCACTTCCACTTGTTCTTCTCAGTATGAAGACAGCGCTCAAAGAGGACATTAACGCTTTTTCCGCTGAACTCGTTTATGGAAAGACTCTTCGTTTGCCTTGTGAATTTATTTTGGCACCAGATGTTCCTATTAGTACGGATGTTGCAGTTTTTTTCTGTGAACTCAGAAGCCACATGGAAGCATTGCGTGCTGTTCCTGCTTTGCATCACTCGCAACCGTCGATTTTAGTTTTCAAAGAGTTTTTTTAGGGCACCCCCCTACGAAGACATATAAAACGTGTGGCAATAACACGTCCAACCTTTTGGTTATGTAGTCCAAACATCCGTAACGTAAAGTAACGTCCGTAGTGTTGTCTATGTTTGTTTATTTTACACGACAAGTTTGTTGTATTAGTGTTTATTGTCAAGACGGCGAAAAATATTATATCTAGAGATATAGTTTTTTACCTCTGAAGATGTATGCGATATTATCTCACTGTAAATAACTAACCTTTCTTCAGCATTAAAGAAATTTTATACGTAATATATTATTCTGAAACTATACATATCAGGTACACCGGAGTTTTACTCTCCCGTTTGTATTATATATAACATCATTGTTTGTATTCATTCAAACTATAATAATTAGCAATAAAGAGGGTATGTCACTAAATTTGCTCCCATAAACACTGTGGCACGATAACTCATGTGGTGGTTGTCCGCACGGGATGCCAATCAAGCACAAGATTTATTAAAAGTTTTTAATATATTATAAATATAATAGTTTTCAGTTTCATTGTTTACCAACCATACTTTTAATGTACATATGTATTTACAATAAAAAGACTTTGACTTTTGCTAACACATGGATTTTTGCTATCTGAATAAAACAATTAGAATTTGAAACTTATTTAGATGTGTAAAATTTATAATTTATGTGTCGATATGTAATGTTTTTTATAAGATTGAATTCTAGTTAAACTACAACTTATTGTTTTAGTTATAACACAAGGGTTGGCAGTGTTTAAAAAAAATTGCAAAATAAAAACACCCGTTTAAAACATTTCGTTTTAAACATGTTTAAAAGAAACAATAATCAAAGCCAAATGAAAACAAAAAACCCTAGTCATGTCCACCCTGAAGTTTTAACTTGAACTTGGGGATTAAAAACTTCAAAGTGGACAAACTACACAAACAAGACCAAGACAAAATAGAAAACAGTTTTGTCAGTCCATATTTCAGTAATTTTGGTGATTTATTAAAAACACACAAGTACCTACCTACATATCCAAGTTAAAACCATTTGACTAATTAAAAGTGTCCAATACAATGTTTAAAACAAGTTTCAAACACTTCCATTAACATTCTATTTTCACAAATGAATAATTGATTTCAAGCATGTTATTTTTGTTTGTTAAATGAAAAAATAAGTTATTTCATACATATAAAAAATACTGTTCGCCAATCCTGTATGAGACATCAATTTGATTAGTTTTACCATTTTCAGGTTTAAAATATTTTCAAAATTAACGTAAAACAAAAATAATTCACATAATATCATTATATTATTCAATATTTTGTTCATAATATAAAAACAATCAACCAAGTATAATTTATCATCGTTTTGTTAAAGTAAATTACAAAGCTGATGACACTGATTCTCTCAATTCCAGTCTTCTTTGTGCGGGTACGAAAAATGCCATCAATGCCAAAATGAAAATTTGAGCACAAACTTTAAGTTTCTAGCTACATAGTGCCCGGGATTCTTTCACAACGAGAGCTCAGAGCTCCTTGTCTTGGGAACAGCTGCAACAAATTCTACTTACTAAAGCTACGAACCGTCTCGGCAACTCCAGCTTTCAAATAAATAAACTGAATGCATTGTATAGTCTAATAATTACGGATCTCTAATAGTATTATCTTATACAAAAAATTTGGTATAATTTAAAATTATAGGAAATAACAAAACTGTCAAACATTGTCATGATTCATTTAATAAAATTCATAATGAAATGACTAAATGTTAAAACACGAAATGACTATCTATCAGCTTCTATAATGTATGTATATTATGTGGGCCGATCCCGGCGGCACTGCAATGCCGGGCCGACCCGTGACGGGAGTGGAGCGAGCCCCGAACATCCCGTCGAATTAAAAAAATCTGTTTAATATACTGGTCCCTCAATGAGGGAACTTTCAGATATTAAGCTGAAAAGAACAGATACTACACTTTGATCTTAGCCAAAAGGCCGAGAAGCGATACAGTTGAGCGCCGCTTTCAAACCTCCGGCTTGTTCGCGGAGAATCTTGTCACCGCGATTCAGAAAGTTTGGCTCGTTTGTGATTGCCATCTAGTATTTAGCTTTGGAACTATTCGTAACCCCCCACCAAATTGCGTTGCTCAACTCGACATGAGTCAAGCGAGCAACGCGACGCGGCCAGTCGGCGGGGCACGGTAGCTCCTCGCCTTCATACAACATCTGCGTCTGCGCATGACACTACGTGTACGTGTAACGTGTATGTGAGTCACGTTATAGAGAAGATAATCACTATTTGTTATTTAATACAATGACGATTGTTTGTTATCAATGGTCGGTACTATTATTTATTCTGTGTCAATATCATCACGATGTAAAGGCCAAATAGCTAATTTAAATTTTGTGTTTCAACTAAAGCATTCATTTTTGAAAGATGTTTTTTTATGGGAATGGGTTCTACCATATATAAACAACAATTATTTTTACTAGCTTTGCCCACGTGGTCATTTCTCTGGTTAAGTAACTGATGTGTTATTCCAGTAAGTACCAAAAGTATCTATAAAGTACAATATACTCGTACATTTCATAAAAATTAGTTCATCCGTCAAATAGTTTTTTATATATTGCTTGACTTTTACTAATCGAATTGAGATACCAAGTACACCAGTTTTTAAGTGAAAACCTAAACTATCCAACAGTGAAAACCGTATTGCAATCAGTACAGTAATTTTTACGTGATGCACGAACATACTGAAACCATGTTTAAAAGTGTTACATTCATGTCCAGTAGCTTATTTTAAGTACCCATGACCATTTTTTTAAATATCTTCTTTGTACAGACTTTTTGTTCCTGAGTGATTAAAATAAATTAAAAGGTTAAAAGAATTAAAAGGTAAGAATGTTTGCACTAATCTCTGTATTTATGTATCTGTGAGTAGTTCCTCAATATTTCACTAGATAGGTTTCTAAAAATAAGTGCCACCAAATTCGAGGAAAATAAGTATAATGTACAAAATTATATATATATATATATATAAAAAAAGGGTTTTTTGAGTTTTTTTAATGTTTTGCCACTTAAATTTAAAGTTCCTTTCTTGTTTTTTTTATTATTTTTTGCTTTTTCATCGATTTGTGAACCAAACGACCAAACCTTTCCTCGGAAAGTAAGCTCGTTAAACTCGTCTCGTTCTTCCTCATCAAGTGCATTTTTTGTGCTTGCCTAAAAATATACAGGTAATAATGAATACTGAAGATTCTTACGAAATACTGACAGCAACAATATTACTAATAATCAATCCAACCATAAATTGCATCTATTGATACAACGCTTATGCTTACATCTTCAAAGGGTCGATTCTGCGAATGTCCGTAATTGCAAAAGGTACGATTGCTCGAATGGTCAAAACTGCGAAGGTTTATTCATGCAAAGGGTCTTTTGCTCGAATATTCTTCTTTAATTCTATTTTTATCTGTTCTGTAAGTTTATTGCTAGCAGAAGTAGTCATTTCTTTCAAGTCAGGACTCACTTGGTGGCAATAGAGTTAAAGCAAGGAGGAACCTGGTGTACAGTAATAGTTAAGGTGCTATATTATGCTGTCTACTTACAATAAATACTTTGATTTATAAAAATCTGTACCCATAAAACAGTACCGTGACATACCTGCTGACTGACTGACTGACAGACAACGCACTGCGTATATCAGAACTGAAACTGAGACACTGACACTGACTGAAACTGTGGGCTTTCTTTCGGTCTTATTAAGAAGACAAGGTCCCAATAAGGCCGTGCTCTAGAGTTAAATTGTGATTTATTTTATATTTTTTATATTTAAATAAACTATGTTTGGTCCAATAAATTTTGTCAGTTATGCCGGTTTTATTCCCGGTTAGAGTAAGCCAGTTTTCAAAAAAGTGTGGATGCAGTTTTACTACCTCTTAATAAGTACATTATAATAGTAAGAAAAAAAACACGATTTCTGAGTCAAAAAAAAAACTAAAAAGTTGTATGCCAATTAATTATATCCTATTGGAATGTGCTCATCAATGCCTTCAATTTGATACTCATATTGTAAAATACGAAGTTTTTTTTCGCATTTGAAAATGGAGCCATGTTGCCACCATATTGTTTATTTTTTCAATGGCTTGTGTTACTTGAGGGAGGAGGGATATTAGGATTCTAATGATATTGCATACATCTAAATCTGTTCAGGCATTTAAAAGTTAAGACATAAATAACATATATATTATGTTTGTTATGGAATAAATAAATCTACATTCATTAAGACATACAAATATACATGAACCCTGAAAACATTACACTCCTTTTTTGGGCAGTCATGCAAAAATAAGCGAGTTTTTCCTTTGAGTAAAATTTTCTAGCTTCAATATTGAGGGTACTTTCCGCCAGGTCCCGTTCAAACTTTTCCCTTCGCAGCAATAAGCCTTCGCATTATTGACCATTCGTGCAAAAGTACCTTTGAAATATTGACCATTCGCAAAAACCACCCTTCGAGGATGTAAGTATTCGATTAAAACACTTCGAGGTCGCGGCTTACCCATAGTACTACCATTTAAAGGTTTTTTTTTGCCGTGGTACTACCAGACAAATTGGTAGTACGAGTAAATATTTTTTTCCCAGGAATAGACATTCGCAATAACGGCATTCAAAGTTGACTACATATCCTTGTTATACAATATCCTATTACAGCCAGTAACAGGCAGTTAGCGGAGGCCCTTGAACAAACAAGCAGTAACCCCGCGGGGCACGAGGCCCACTTGATAAGCGGTTGCAGCGTATTTTAAAGTAAAATCACCGATGGCAAGATATTCAAAGCGCCTCGTCGAGGCTGCTCTGACTTGCAAATCGTTTCACCCTGTTGTGAACAGCGCATGCTATGTAACATGCAGGGACCTGCTTTAACTTCTAAGTCCATTATTTTATTATTACTAGCTGTGTCCGCGTGATTTTTTTTCTGTGGAAAAGGTGTCCTATGTGATATTCCAGGACCAAAAGTTCCTATAACGTACAATATACCAAATTTCATTCAGCCGTCTAATAGTTTTTATCAGTTGCTACGCTTCTACTCATCTGATTGTCATACAAAGTACACTAGATTTTAAATCAAACCCTAAACTATCCAACAGTGAAAACTGCATCGCAATCGGTTCAGTAGTTTTTACGTGATGATTGTGAACAGCGCATGATATGTGTTACATCCCTATTGCAGGGACCTGCTTCAACTTCGAAGTACATTATTAAATTATTACTAGCGGTGCCTGCGGTTTTATATGTGTGTTTTTTTCTATGGAAAAAGTGATATTACACGACCGAAAGTTCCTATAAAGTACAATACACTAAATTTCGTTCCGCAGTCAAACAGTTTTTATCGATTGCTCCGCTTCTACTCGTGGGATTGAAGTACCAATTACATCATTTTTTATGCAAAACCCAAAGCTACCATAGAAAACTGCATTTCAATCGGTCTAGTAGGTTTTACGTGATGTGCGAACAGAGAAACAGACTGACACGATTTAAAAAAATGATAATCTTCTTGTTCAGAAGCTTTTTTTAAGTCCACTAGACCATTCGTTTTATTATCATTGTTATACAGACTTTCGTTACCTACTTATTGCTTTATTATAAGTTTAGATAGAGTAAAGATCATCTAGTAATTTGTTTTTTGTGAATAAAACTTGTTATTGAAAAGTAAACACGTATATAAAACGCAATTGAAGACTAAACGGACTAAAATGTATGACTAGATTCGTCTTCACAGTAGTTTGAAGACGAAACTAGTCATAAATTTTTGTCCGTTTAGTCTTGAATTGCGTTTTTATTGATATTCAATTATCTTAGATTCACGTAATCTTTAAATGTTTTTAAAGTTTCTTACACGATCAATGTGACTGTCAGATAATGCTCTTAGCATTCCTATGTCTAATCTATACACTAAATTTGTGCCTGAAGTATTCATTACATAAATCAAAACCGTACGCTTGCAACTAAATGCGTACGTATGTAAGCATGTCCAGTCAGCATTCCTAAGAATATGCAGCCAATATGCTAAGAGACATACCCCCTTACTTATAAAAAGTTATGCAATGATTAAGTAATGATTAGTAAAACTGCGCAGTACAATATTGTACTGCGCGGAATTCTTAATCATTGCATAACCATTGCATTTTTTATAAGTAAGGGGGTTAATTAACAATTTATGGAGATATTAAACCAAAAAAGATGCCTACGCTGCGTTATTCTCCTCCAATTTTCATCTAAATCTATTTTTTAATATTCTTCAAGTGTTTCAGGGACCTCAGCAGTAATCTAATGAAGGGCACGCTTTACCGACCTAATTCAATTTATTTGTAAAAAGTCCAGTGGAAATTACTTTGTAATTGAATATATTTAATTAGGAGGCAATTTGTTTTAGCTTAGTTTCAATTGTCTTTCTCTTAAAAGTTTGCTCTAAATATTGTGTTTGCACGGACCTTTGTACAATAATTTAATAATCACTTTTATTGTCTACTAAAAAAACCTTTTAATTTTTGAGTTTTTCAATTAAGTAAGTAATTGAGAACATTGTTACTATATAAGGCTTCAAGAAAAATATAGTTACTCCGAATGACTAAAGACATGTTAGCAAGAAGAGGCAGTTCAGTTCAGTTTATTGCGATGAAAAGTACCGTAAATCTTTCCCCAAACTATTTCATCGAGATCTGTTTAGCCATTTAGTCCTGAAAAGGTAACACAGACGCACAAAGAGATAGTTACTTACGCTGTTATAATATTAGTATGAATTTCGTTTATGGTCAGTACTAGGACAGTTTCAAACTTAAAATGAGCTTAGATTTGTGTCGATTTCAATGGAGTTGAAGATCTCTCATGATTTAATGTTTCAGCACTGATTCAAGGCGAATGAGTGGCAAATGGTTTGCTTGATTGGTCCACACGCTTGTATTTTCCTAAACGTGTAATTATTACAAAAGAAGGATCATTAAGTGCTATTCGACATTAAACTCTAAGACCGAATCCAAAACACTGAGATTTAATCAACGCTCTGGGGCGCGATTTTTGAGTATCACCGAGTGATTAAATATCACCGAAATGATAAAAAGTCACCGATTTCCCAAAAGTCGTATTTTTGAATTTCACTGGGTGATAAAAAATATCATACGTATGATTTCGTTTACGAGTGCCTCCCACCACTCGTTTTGAAATCACCCGGTGATATTTTTGCAATTTCGTTCATAGTTTTTATATTCAACTACTTTTCGTGTGTTGTATTTCCTAAAATACGAACAACGAATGAGATAATACTAGCAGCAAGGCTAGTAGCAATACTAAAGATGACTCGTCAGATGAAGATACTGGGACTAAAGTTATGCTATTTATGAAGAGGCGTTCTCAATGTCCGCTAAGACATTGCCACAGACATTGCTTCTCAAATCTACTAGCTTTCGAGGACGTGTGGCTTTTTTCCGTGATAATAGGACAAGCGGCTTCCCTTCTCTATAGAAACAAAGGTAAGTCAATGTTTTATTGTCTTCTCCTATTAGCTAGTACTAGCAGCCAACACCCAGTTGTAGACCTGTAGACACAGATTACCATAAATACTTACCTAGGTAGGTATCTTCTATTCTACTAGGTTAGGTGGTATCAGTAGGTAGATACCCACAATACAGGGGTAGCCTATATGTAACCCTATTTTGTTAGTTTAGTAACTATTCATTTATATTTTTTTCTGATAAGTGGATAATTATAAAGCCTTGGTAACAAGTGCCAATTCCTGTGCCATAAAGTCATTCCGAAGAAAAAGTATGTCTTCAAAAGTGCCCATGCAATACAATATTGTCAAGAACAGTTCCGGAGTGCTCTAATTGAGGAGAATGCATATATAAATAAAGTTGTTATGCTTCATAACATTAAAAAGAATGTATACCACATCCAGTGGTGGTTGTTTTAGAAGGGGTTGTTGGGAATCTATAGGTAATCTGAGGACTGATGTTCTATACGAGTTGATTTTAGCCTCTATGATGTGTCCCTGTGTGTGGAAGACCAAGAGTCAGTGACTTACCTATCTGCAATCTCTTTGTGCATTGATTGTTTGAAATTACAATAAAGAAATAAAACATCATTTGATTTTTAATTTTAATAGTAGATACTTTATAGAAACGTATACATATTTATGTCACAATTTACAAAATAATTGCCATGTCGGCAGCTTCATAATAGGTGCACTCATTCTAATCCCGTCGGTGCTGTAAGTGCATAGGGAATTCAGGAAATGGGCAGCAGCATTTTTCTGTAAGTATCAACATGTACTGCAGTCACCGCGCTGCCTCCAAACGTGGTGATTATGGTAAATCGGGGAGGCCCATGTTCTGCAGTGGATTGTAGTCAGTTGCATTGGTGAATTATTGCTGGTTGCTGGATTTGGTCATCTTCAACTAAAACAAGTTTTATATGTTCAATTATATAGTAGATTTATGTCACTACAGAAGAGCTGTGGTAGTCAAGTTGTAATATGTGCACTTTGAAATTTAACAACATCAGGTTTCATCCATGTTAAGTGTGCATTTGCCATCAATGCATGCTTCAGAGGGAACGTTAAGCCGTTGTTGGAACCGATCAAGCGCCATTACAGGCCAAAATATTATACAACAACGATGGGCTATAATGTATTTCTACCCTATCTTGCAGTGATGGAGATATTATGACTTCAAAATCTGTCCCTCTACTCCGATAAACTGAAATAACCAACTAGTTATGCAGAATGGAACCTGATGAAGCATTTATTGATGTAGTTGACATCCGCATGTTTTGGAAGATATACATGTCCAAATGTGCTTGGTAGCAATGATTAGCTAAGTCAAAGGACTATCTGACTAGCTAAATATAATGGTAAAACAATTGTTACAAATTTACATAATTGGTAGGTAGTAAAAATGATAATTACCTCCTCTCCTTTTAATCTTGCTCGCACTTTGTAATATGTTCCTTGACTTTGTATACATGCTTTCTTGCTGCATGCAGCAGAACGCACAATGAACAACAAAGATGAACAAGGACATAAGATAATCCTTCAAATGTAAAAATAGACTGAACCAATTTTGATAAAATTTAAATGATACTTGACTAGAAAAAAAAGTTTTATCCATATCAATTTAAGATGTCCATCTTTTAAGGAAGTCATTTATAAAAAACTTTTAGTCGAATTCAAAACCTCCGCTTCAAGTTACGCTTACTTGCGTAACTCCTTATGTACCTACATCTTACTGCCATCTTTTAACTATGTCAAAAAAATTCATTTTCAAGTCCCTAGAAGACATTTTTCTTAGCGTTCCCGAAGCCATTATCTAGATGGCAGTACATCTGCCGAAGTACAAAATACATTTTTTAAATTACCTTTGAAAGCTTTGAATAGTGACATCTAGCGAAGTAGCCGAACAATATCATGCGCTATCTCAAGGTTTTATTATCTGATACGTATATTAAGTGTAGCGTAATGTGTTAAGTGATGATTCAGTGACTAGTTGATAGATGGCAGTGTAAAGACTATATATGTACTGTGCCTGCAAGTTATTTTTATCAAAGCTCGATTTTGTTTAGCTACCAGTATAAAGTGCTGAAATAATTATTCATATTACTTTTTCCTACTTTATTAGGTACTAGCTTTGCCCATGGCATTGCCCGAGTTGTAATTTCTTTAGGTTAAAAGTAACCTATTCCAGTAGATACAAAATATCGTTCAGACGTCAAATAGTTTTTTTTTTATGGTTTGCTCTGATTTTACTTATTCGGATTGACATATTAAGGGATCATTCTCGTTAGATCCAGTTCTAAGATCCATACTGGATCTATCGAGATATTTTTTTGTCTTTAGATCCCATTTTGAAATTATGGATCTATCGAGAACTTTTTTTCTCAGTAGATCCATTGTACACTAGTTTTTAAACCAAATAACTACGCTACGCAACACTGAAAACTGCGTAGCAATTGGACTATTATGTAGTTATTACGTGATGCGCAAACGGACAAAAAGACAGTTTTTTTTTATTTATGTTCCTTTCCTGTAGCTTATTTAAACCATTTTTACGGCAAAGTTAGAGAAGGGTAATGAGTTTAAAAGTCTATAGATGAATGTATGTGTGTATGTATGTGGATGTTTAACCATGGCATCTCCCCTATTGGTCAGATTTTGACAAGCGAGGTATCAATCGATTCGTCTTCATTAATAGTGTCAAAGGCAATTTTTTTTCCCGGCTTCTGCGAAGCAAAGGAAGGGTTATGTGTTCAAACTGAAAACTTGGTCTGATTTTGACAAACTAGGTATCAATCCTGTCTTAAGAATGTCAAGCTATTTTTTACCCGACCGAAGACGGGTTTCAGTTTTTGCATTTATGTCTTGTCTTATAATATTAATTGTTTATGTTACATATTGCTTTCTTAAGTACTTACTAGGTGTATGCGGTGATTCTGGCTTATGATTACATTACGTGCTATTCCAGGACCTAAAATACCAATACTCAAAATTCCTTCAGCCGCTACATAGTTTTTCATCGATTGCTGGGCTTCTACTTATCGGATTGAGATACCAAGTACATCAGTTTGTAAGTCTAAAACTAAGCTTTTCAAAAGTGAACAGTTTTAACGAGTTGCGATTTAAAAAAAATTGAAGTGTATAGTTTTTTTTTTTTTTTTTTTACATTTTGTTACTTAATTAAAGTATAAAGTATATAGATAGATATTTTAGATGGCAGCGATAGAGCAGGGACATAGTTATAATTGAGACAAATAAATTAGGTACATTAGTAACTTGAGCACGACTTCTGACATAAACAAGCACAAATTTTAAATGTATATAACCCGTGAAATAGAAATCTATAATTCTATAACTCTAGTTACGCAACGCCCCGCCATTTTATTTCATTTTTTAGCTTTTAAAAAATAAAATAAAATGGATTGTAAATAAAATACTAAATCATTTTTTTTTATATTTTTATTTCACGTTTTTAGTTTATTTTTTCATTGAATTATTTCTAAAGTGTTCTACTTGTCAAGCCCTTTCTTTGACACCCATTTTGAGGGAATTGAAAACATAAGTAATCACATAAATTGTGGTGACTGTTATCTTGGCTTCGGAATTTTCATGGTGTGATATTAGGAGGGAATTGAAAAAAAAATAGCCATCTCGCGACGCCTATAGAGTTTTAAACATAAAAAGGGAAACAACGATCAACGCTTTGCACCACGCGCTCTCATAGGTCAACTGTTCAGCAACTCTTCTTCTTCTTCTTCGTCTTCTCCTTCTTCTTTATTCTTTATGTGATGACTTATAACTCGAATATAGCCGAGCTGAGGCTGAAAGAGCCGACGAGCCACGAGCGGCACCACTGGCGTCGCGGAACGCTCGCGTCGCAGATGGCTCGCATCGCGGAACCGCTCGCGTCGCCTATTTGCCACGTCAACAGTCGGCGTTACCCCAATACAGCACCATTAGATTTTTACACATAAAAATGAATCCGTAATTTTGTGGTAGTGGCCATCTTGGATTTACAATTATACATAATTGTGTTGTCATCAGATCGGGTGTACCAATATCAGATCCATCGGTCAACAGGAAGGGGGTAAAATTTCGATTTCAATTTCAGTTCAGTTACTAGATTTGACCCAAACAAACAAACAAAAATCAAAAAACAGGTCAAGCTAAATAAATCGTTTAAAAACTGCATCAAAATCGGTCCATGGGAGCTACGATCCTCACCCCTTCTCCCCCCACTATTATAGTAGAGAATCATCTCGATCACATCAGCTTTCAAATAGAAAAAAACGCATCATAACCGGTCCATTCGTTTGGGAGCTACGATGCCACAAACAGACACAATGATACATACATACATACACATCCTAAACTTATAACACCCTTATTTTTGAGTTCGGGGGTTAAAAAGTAATTATTATCACGGCTTATTTCAGCTCAATATTCTAACCAGCTGAGCATTTTTCTGTGTATTGACTTTCAAATAATATTGCCTTATTTACGTGATGTTTGTGGAGCAATAATAAAAGCCTAGGAGGATACTTTAGTAATATTTGGTCTGAGGTACTTTTGGCTAAAATTCGGTTTAGTAAAATAATTATATAGTTTTGTTTAGTTGTGACGTAGATATGGCTTTTAACTCAGCATAACATCAGGAAATAGAAAATGCGAGTGGGTTGAGTAAAAGGCTGGTAGATTTTTATTTTTAATTAATATTATAATAATATAGGAATTAAACTGCAAATAAATCCTATTATAGCTGTTTTTTTACCTTATTTAATGACTGTGAGAGGATTTAATTTAAACTTAAATTACTTTCTATATAACTTATGTAGGTACTTACAGTTTATTAAATACGTAATCTTAGATATAATACCGTTATAAGCAACATAGTACAGCCTACGTTTCTATTCGCGTCGTTAGTTTTAGAATCTTCTTCAATTCTACTAGAATCTTTCCTTGCCTCTTGAATACTTCTGTGTGTTTTTATTTTGTCAGGCTTCCCTTCATCTGAAGCCATATTTTCATAAATTTTGCTCTCTGGCTTTGCAGACACTGTTGCTAATCTGGTCGTGGTGAATGAACCCGCTTCATTTTGTTCTCGTTTGTTTTTATCTGATTTAATTATTTCATTGGTATTAGTTGTGGTATGTTTTATTTCAAAATCCGATGGATCTTGGTTTGTCACCTCATTCTCTGTAGTAGAATCCATAGTAATTAGACTAGCATTTTCTTTGGTTAGTGCAGTTGTCTTAGCATTCGTTGTTGATGTAGGGGACAAATCTTTGTTGCAATGTAATAAGTCTCTAATATCAACAAAAAACAGTTTGCCATTAAGTTGTGTTTCGTCATAGTACTCGTATTCTTCGCCTTGCACTTTAGGGTTATCTTCTTCCGCGTCTTGTTGAGTGTTCTTTTCAGATTCTTCATTCTTAAGCCACGCTTCCCTAAGATTTGCGTCAGGCATGCATTTGAGGTTTTCAACAGCAGTCTTGAGGTGCTTGTTTAGAGTCTTGTTCATAAGAGACATAAACCAGTCTAAACGGCAGTCACATGGGAAGTCGTTATCTGAAACATAAAATAAGTTAATTAAAATACATAAAAAAAAACCTTTAAAGCAGTTGCCGTGTCATAGTGCAACTTCAAAGCGGCTATCATAATAAAAGGTGTGCACGACATTTCGTGTTTGTGCTGTTAACCATTGAAGAGTTTATATGGAGCTAATCCTGTATGTTGATTAAGGTCATGCTTACCATAAAAATGCATTGTCATTGGAAATGAATCAACATGTAAAAATTCAACTCCATAGGATAAGAGGAAGGGGTTCTATTTCAGCTTGCAAGATTTAACCTTAACAAACATTGATACATACTACGAGTAACATACAAACATTGCAAGTTAAATAATACTTTTAATAAAGAGTATGTTGTTATGTATCACCATTTAGGTAATCCTTCTCACAAATTACTGGCATCATTGTAGGATTTCATTAATTGCATTGTAAGTTAATCTGATAAGGATATTGTAATTTTTACAAAATATAACTTCCAAGACAAATTATCGTTCCCATTGTTTCCAAAAATTAACATAGTAAAGTCAGTGAACGATTAGTAGAAATATAAAAACCTAAAAATATGTAAGTACAGAATTAATCGTTCTCTTTATACCTTCAACATCCAAACTGCTACTGTTGCCGTAGAAGTTGTTTAGAATAGGTGCCATAACAGTGCCTTTCAATTCCTTGATTTGATTTCCCTTCAAACTCAGTGATATCAGAGAGCCTAAGCCTTCGAAAACTTTATCACTACTTATGTCTATCAGTTTATTACGTGCCACAGACAGTGATATAAGCTTGCTAAGACCATTGAATGCCTTGTCGTCAAGCATCTGAATTTTATTCCCTTCTAAGTTTAAAGACTTCAAATTTTCAAGTGCTTGGAACGTGTTGTCACCAATCACTTCTAGACTATTGCCGCTCAGATCTAGTTTTTCTAATTTCTTTAAACCCTCAAATACGGCGAAATTCAAACTGAAAACTTTGTTTCTATCAATCTCCAATTCTCTTAAATTAATCAAATTAACGAAAGCTCTGTCATGTATTATACTTATTTGATTGTTAGTCAAATACAGCTTCTCTAATGCTGGTAAATCGACAAATATATTTCTATTGATTTCGGCTATATTATTTGAATCCAAGCTGATGACTTTCAAGTCTTTGTGATGAATGAATGCGTAAGGATCTAATACTGCAATCTGATTATCTCTCATTGATATATCTTCAAGTGAACTGAGATTTGCAAATGCAAATGCTCCTACTGTATTTATTATTCCATATTTTATGTCTAATTTCAGAAGCGCGGTCGTCAGTTTTATTGCTTCAGTGGGAACATAGTTTAATGGGATTCCTCTTGTATTTGTGAAGACAATTTTGTGAACATTCTTGAGCGCTTTGAATGCATTCCAGGTACTATCATCGATGGTAACAGCTTGTTTTGTCAAATAGCAGTCAGCGCTTCGTATATTCAGTGGTTCTTTTTTGTCTTTGATGCAATAGCATTGTACTTTGTTTGTGCTGTTGTAGTCTAAATCGCAGATGTCGGTCGGTATGTCACGTTTCTCATGATGTAGCACCTTGGCGTCAACCACGATGGACGCGGTGCACGCGAGGGTCACGATCTTCCAGAAGGCCATGATTGTTTTCTGAAATGGGAAAATAATACTTGTTAAATAAATTGTATATATTAAAATGTGTTTTTTTTAGAATTTTAGCTTTGTTTGTGTACATCGTTTGACATTTACCATAAATGTAATATATTTTCCATTTTATGGATATCCTAGAACTGGAATTACTTGATAACTTAGGAACCTAATTATATTGTTTAAAGTTCCGTGGTAATTATTCCATTTCTAATGTTTATACTATTAGGTACCTACATAATTTTTTGAAGTACTTTTATATATTTTATCTAAACTCATATCGTAAAATCCGCATTATGTACTCAAAAATGGTGGCATAATGAAAGGGTTAATATGGGCACGTGAGATCATGTGGGTACAGTGAATCTTAGCGATATCTGGCCGGTATATATATATATATAGATATATCTATATATATATATATATATATATATATATATATATACAAGGTATACAAAGTTAATCTCTGTTAACAAAATGTAGTTACTTCAACTCTCTATTGAGTAGTAAAAAAAATACATTCGATCGGGTTCATAGTCGAGTAGCTCTTGAAAAAAAGTGATCCACTGTTACCACATTGATACTACTTTAGACATGGCACGTCGCTAATAAGAAAAAAAAACATTATAACACTGTTTTTCAATTAAACAAGGTTATAATATATATTTTTATTAAAAATAGAAGCACCGATTTGGCTCCGTCGTCGTCGGGTTTTTGCCATTTGTTATCTATGGTGTCACGTGCGTATTCGCGCAAATTCGCCGTGAACCAGATATTGGAAGATTATCGCCAAAATTTACTCCACATTAGTACCTAACCAATTAAATGTGCTTTTGTTAATAAAAAGTTTTGTCCTGATTAAAAATGTCCGACAGCATTTAGTGAGGAATATTTGACTCCACCTGACATCACGTAAACAGCAACGAACATGACGCACGAGCAAACCAAACCAGCAAAATCAAGAAAATAGTACGACAAATATTTTTTCATTAAAAGTTCCTATTGCATGAGTGTAGATAAATAAGTGTATGAAACGGCACATAAATAGGTATTATAACACACAACACACAATAAACAATACTATTACACACAATATTTTTTTCTCGTAACTACTCTTGTGTTTTAATAGCCCTCATTATGCAACCGTTTCATAAACTATTATTATACTTTTCTTTTTATTTATATCTAACTAATTTACTCATTGTGACTTGATAAGCTTAATTTTTTCGTTGTACTGTGGCATACAATCTATCCTTTTTTTTTTTAATCTATCCGACATTAAAAATATTTCAGCTTATTCCAAGTTCTTGTTGCTTGATTGTTCTTGTTTCCATGAACAATCAATGATTGTTCTTGCGTGCGCACGCGTCGCATGTTACGCGTGCGCACGCGCAGTATGCGCGTGGTCGTGCGCGTGGTAGCTTTTTCGCGCGCGAGCAACGTAGTAGTTAATAATTTGGTAGGTACATACCTACTTATGAACTGGTAGGTAAACCATGTTTGAGGTATAGACGTGCTAGTCTGACTCACATCCCTTGAATGTCCAACATGAGACGTTTTCCAGAATAATGACTTCATCTTTTAGCAAATAAGTAAAAAAATGCTTAATAAATTATTCAATAATTATTAGAACCACAATTATTGTTTGAATGTTTTATAGTTAAGAGGATAAGGCACCCACGCGGCTTCTACAGCTTTTGCCTTACATTTTCCGTGAAATTAGAGTTTTGGGAGAAAACGTTTCTACCGTACTGAACCATAACCAAATCCAAAAATTCATACTAAATAAACTACGTTATAAACGTTATAGCTTTTTATTGTTACTTTAAGAATTTAAATTATATATCGTTTTTTTCTCGTAAAGTTCGCCTATTACTGATTATATGATATATAATAATAAATTTAAACAAACAAAAACTTTAAACGTCGTTTATTCTGTGATTAATTAAAAAAAGACCAGAATTATATATTACATTTGGTTATGGTTTAGTACGGTAGAAATGTTTTCTCCCAAAACACAAATTTCACGGAAAATGTAAGACAAACCTGCAGAAGCCGCGTGGGTGCCCTATTCTCATAAGTAGGTATATTTGTAATTGGTATGTGTAATTTTTATATCGTGTACAAATAACTATTATATTCTTTCAACCAAGTTTATGCGAAATTCAATGTCATGCAATTATTTGTTCACCTGTAACTTCAATTGCACTTGAACCAACTCAAATTCGTATTCATTTTATGTTGAATACCGCTATCGTATTCTAGAACATCATCGGATACAGGCAGCAGAAAACTAAAGCTTTGTTCATACACCGTCGGACAGATTTAAAAACTGTTTGTTTTTTTTTGATTGATCGTTCATGTAACTGGGTCATTAAACTCTGCTGATGTGTAGGTATTTTTACTGCCTACATCACCTACATTGCAGGATAAAAGACAATAGATTGACGGGCAACCGAGAGAGACGAAATTACGAGAATATAATGAAAATGCAATGTTTGTGTCGGTAAGTGTACTATGCTTTTTAGGATTCCATATGTCTAAATGAAAAAGTAACCATTACATAGGATCACACATCTGTGTCTGCCTGTCCCTCTGTCAGAGCTATTCTGCTCCGTATCTACTAGACCGATTAAGTTTTCTGTGACCCCACGGACGTAACGTAAAAAAGGTTAAAATATGGTTGTCACATTTGGAGCCAAATTCAAAAATTCAAAAACTAATTCATATCACATAAAAGGGCTTGCTGTGAGGGTCTCTTATATATTTTTAAAATTATATATATAAATAGTTCTAAAGTAATTTACGGAAAATATATGAAAATTAACAATTTACCTCCGAAACTACTAAGCTATATTGAAAAAAATACAGGAAATAGTTCTTTACTTATATATTTAAGGAAAACCTGTAAGATGTATATGATCTTAAAATAACATAATAAATCTCCCATGCTAGTTCGACTCGCACTTGTCTGGTATTTTATCAAGTAATTTAAAAACTGGATATTTGCCATGTAATTTATCGTTATCGTCTTCCGCAACGTATATGTTATAATATATTAATATATTTGACCCTATAGATAAACTACAAATATAAATAGGTAGGTTGACTATATTTTAAATTATCATTATGTTCTAACTCGAGTTTGTACAAATATAAATCTGAATCTGTCAATCAATCGTCTTTTTGCTCAAATAATGCCCTAACTGCGGTATTTTTCTTATTACTGTAACATCACTACACAACTACTAAAGACATTGTGAACAGACTTTCAATAAAAAAACAAATTTACCAGTACCTTAAATGCTAACGAAATAACAGGTTGTCATGAACCGGGAGCAAGTACTCTCAAATTATAGCATCAATCACGTCAATCCCTCATTTATCTAGTACACGTACACTAAATAGGCTAGATAAACTCTGCTGGCTAATCCCAAAGGAGACAAATCGTTCAGGCAGGTGGCTTAACTTCCTCCTACATTTTTTACTTCGCGATCGTGGCCTGAGTCATTTTTCAAACGGGATTTCGTTCAAACGCCAGGTGGCAGGCAACTTTGTTGAAATCAGAAATCGAATTTCTATTTGTTATTTTATAGAATTCAATTCGTAAAAGGAATTGGGTTGTACGTCGCGCGTCGGTCTGGGACAGGAAATTGCTTTGGGTTCGCATGCAACGACATTATATGGGAATAGATTTTACGTTTTTTTATTGATACAATAGATGGTGTATTCCCACTGTCCCCATTGGCCGTTTCCCCATTAATGGGGACAGTGGGAATTTAATAAAATAATTAAAAGTAGTTCCTGTTGTGGTCATTACCCTTTCCCCATCAATAGGGACAGTGGGAATTGAATAAAAATGTAAAAATAGTTCCCGTTGTCCCCATTAACCGACCCCATTAATGGGGAAAGAGAGAAGTCTGTAATTTTATTCCGTTGTCCCCATTGCCCGGAGGTCCGGACGACATCAGACACTAACACTTACAGTTTTAAGTGTTAGTGTCTGATTAAGAGGAACGAAAAAATAAACAGTTTTTTCATAATCATTTATTTCTATATGTTTCTACAATATAACACTGAAATTAAACATTTCAACTATGTTACATTAATTAACTGGGTTGGACTCACAATTAACAAGGTAAATAAATGTTTTCACAATTAAAAGTCATGCAACCAACAGAATAATATTAAAGAGCTAATGTTTCAGATCAGTACTAAAGTTGTTTAGTTCGTGGTCTTTATTACTTCTCTTAGGTTTAGCGTTAAGTTTTCTAATACTTAAACTACTAGTACACAATTAAAATAACAAAAAAAGTGCTTTAAAAAATATCACATATAAAATAACAGAATTAAAATATCAAAATGATTTATATTATCACAGAATCAGATATTATTCATAATGGGGGAAAGTTGAACCAAAAAAATAAACTAAAAATTACTATTATTTCAACGAATTGCTTTTTTTTTCTAACCAAGTACTTACTCTACAAATAAAAAATATCGCATTAATTTCAGCTTTCATACTACTACTTTTATAAAACACCGCAACTAAAATACCAGAATCAATATACGTTAAACATTTAGTTGCTGTTAACCGCTGAGGAGTTCCCTAGTCAGGATCTTACCCTGAGTGCAGCAACCGTGTCTTCGTAAACCTTAAAACCAGCTATCATAATGCAATGCGTACACAAAATTTCGTGCCTGTGCTCTTCTGGATCCATCTTCTGGACATTTACAGCCGTATTCACAAACAATACGTGCCTAAGTAAAGAAGCGACACTATGCAAAGTAAGCCATTTCACTATGCGTTCGTCATTGCGAGCCTTCTAATTCACAAACGATACTTAGTCGACGCTTTACTATGAGAACGCAGTGCATCCAATACTGCGTTCTGATTGGTCCGTGTAATATTATGTTCATTCTTCTATTTGGCAGGTGTGCTGATGACATTATAATCTCTATCTTTACACATAATAAAGCAATAAGAACGAAAAAGTCTGTACAAAGAAGATAATTGAAAAAAAAGTCTAGGATACCTAAAATAAGCTACTGAACAAGAATATAACATTGTTTAAATTCGTGTCTGTCTGTTTGTTTGTCTGTTTATCTGTATGTTTGTTCACATATCACGTAAAAACTACTGGACCGATTGCGAAGTGGTTTTCATTGTTGGGTAGCTTAGGTTTTGACTTAAATCCGATGAGAGCAGTCGATAAAAACTTTTTGACGGCTGAAGGAATTTTGATCAAATGTTTGATAATAAAAAAAAAAAAAAAAAAAAGTTTGTTTGTTTGATATTGTAATTTTAGGTCTTGGAATAGTACATATGAGTACTTTTAACCCAGAGAAATGACCACGCGTGCTAAGCCGCGGGTATAGCTAGTGACATATATTTTGTTAATTTGTGGTCGTTATTACTCGAAATTGTTTGCCAACAATTTCAAACAGAATGTTTTTGGTAAAATTCATGTTTTAGTACTATAAAATTTCTGCATAATATTTTTGTGCGAGGTGAATGTGGCAAGTATCTATGGACATATCTACATCAGTTAAATCTAAGGATTTATCTATTAATATATCAACCGCCAAGTGGTACGTAGGATTTATAGATAAATACTAATCACAAACCTACACTATTGAATTCTATTTTCATGCCCTTTCATTACTATTGCAAATAAAACCTAACTTTTTTGGCAGCTTGACACTATGCGTTGCTTATAACAGCTCGCTAGCTACTTTACGTATGCGCTGCTTCAAGTGAACGCACAGTGTTGTTCGGCACTCAAGTGTCGTTTATGAATAGGATTGTAGGACCCTGTGCGTTCGTGAGCACTGTGAGATCTCATAGTAACGTTTGTGAATACGGGTGTTAGATGTCTTCGATAAAAACTCATTGGCATCGGAACTTAAACAACATACAAAAATTCAATTCCGTAGTCTAGGAGGAAGTGGTTCTATTTCAGCTTGCAAGATCTTACCTAAACAGACATAAATACATACAAACATTGCAAGTTAAAAGCTTTTAAAAACTTTACTACACTTTTATTTTATTTTCCTTTAACTGGAGACCATGGCACGGTAAAATTTAAAACCGGCTATCATAATGCAATGCGTACACAAAATTCGTGTCTGTGTTGTTGACAGTTGAAGAGATCCTTTATTTGGAGCTTATTCTAGATGTCTCGGATAAAACTCATTGGCATCGGAACTTAAACAACATATAAAAATTCAATTCCGTAGTATAAGTTCCGTAGGAAGTGGTTCTATTTCAGCTTGCAAGATCTTACCTAAACAGACATAAATACATACAAACATTGCAAGTTAAAAGCTTTTAAAAACTTTACTACACTTTTATTTTATTTTCCTTTAACTGGAGAACATGTCACGGTAAAATTTAAAACCGGCTATCATAATGCAATGCGTACACAAAATTCGTGTCTGTGTTGTTGACAGTTGAAGAGATCCTTTATTTGGAGCTTATCCTAGATGTCTCGGATAAAACTCATTGTCATCGGAACTTAATCAACATGTAAAAATTCAACTCCATAGGATAAGAGGAAGTGGTTCTAATTCACTTGAGTGTTAAAAAGCGGTTATAACCGGTATTCCAGTACAAGTTACGTTGCTTTAGCGCGTGTTATGCTCACTACCTCTATTATGAGTTCAATCAAACGCTCAAATCTGTACTCGCTATCAAGTATCGTAACATTTTTGTATGAAATCCAGCGCAGCGCAACTAGCAGAACTATTTGACACTATTAATCTATAGCTCTATTAAGAGTTCGGCTAACTCTACTTCAATAGAAATAGACAATACGTGAAGAACTGTAGATTTTACGCCGTCATGCTGGCGCCTTCTTAGCGTTTGTCTTTTTCTAAATATATGAAAAAGACAGAGAAAAAACAGGGGCTAGCAAACGCATTGTCATTTTGGTTCACCCGAATCCAGCTAGATGGCGTTGTAAGAGCCTTCATCGAGCAAGCGATTGTGTTTTTCATTTTAGAGTAAACAGATTTCTTTTTTTTGTTTGTTTGAATATATGTTTAAAGCAAAAAATCAGATCTGTTTAGATAAAGTAAAATACGATTATAGTTACAAAAATATAATGGTTTAACTCAAAAAATACTGAACCGATTTAAAACATTCTTTCACATATATAAAGCTACATTATCAACTAGTAACATGGGTGTATATATTTTATTTTACAAAATATTATCAATCCCTACTAAAATTGTAATAATGTAACCCAGCTCCACTCACTCACGATGACAAATGCCAGTGAGTGACATAACTACTGCAGCAGCGTTAACTGACGATAGCCATTATAGAAATAGTGACCCATAATACCAAAAACATGTAAACTGACAATCCGTCTCACGAAAGAAGTAGCGGCGATAAGAGGAACTAACGTTGAACGCTTATTTTTTTCGCTTTTACAAGGAAACTAGCGCCTAGCGCCGCGTCTGTGAGACTTTTTTCGTAAGTTGGACTCTTACCACTGTATTGTCTTACCGGTCAGTCACGTAGATATATTTGCTTGAGTTGTAACGTCAAGAGCGTTTACTATTGCAGCTCGTAATAGTGGTACAGGTGGCTAAACAGACATAAATGCATACAAAAATTGCAAGTTAAAAGCTTTTAAAAACTTTACTACACTTTAATTTTATTTTCCTTTAACTGCAGACCATGTCACGGTAAAATTTAAAACCGGCAATAATAATAATAATTTTATAATGCAATGCGTACACAAAATTCGTGTCTGTGCTGTTGACAGTTGAAGAGATCCTTTATTTGGATCTTATTCTAGATGTCTCGGATAAAAACTCATTGTCATCGGAACTTAAACAACATATAAAAATTCAATTCCGTAGTATAAGAGGAAGTGGTTCTATTTCAACTTGCAAGATCTTACCTAAGCAGACATAAATACATACAAACATTGCAAGTTAAAAGCTTTTAAAAACTTTACTACACTTTTATTTTATTTTCCTTTAACTGGAGACCATGTCACGGTAAAATTTAAAACCGGCTATCATAATGCAATGCGTACACAAAATTCGTGTCAGTGCTGTTGACAGTTGAAGAGATCCTTTATTTGGAGCTTATTCTAGATGTCTCGGATAAAACTAATTGTCATCGGAACTTAATCAACATGTAAAAATTCAACTCCGTAGAATAAAAAGGAAGGGTTCTAATTCAGCTTGCAAGATTTTACCTAAACAAACATAAATACATTGCAAGTTAAAAGCTTTTAAAAAGTGTACAACACTTTTATTTTATTTTCTGTATATTATCCATCTTTACCACCAGGCTATTTTTGTATTTTTTCTTTACCAGGTGCTCCGCTAATCTGTATGTTCCTTTAAGCCTTTTCTTATTTATTTCTTTCTTTCTTTCTTTCTTATGTAGGTACTTACCTATATCCACAACTTAAATGACCTCAATACTAAAATTAGATCATATGGATGAAGTCACCAATGTCCATCGTGTTTTATTGTATGAGACATAAATATTCCAAACCAAGATTGAAAGCACTCACGCCCACTCTTTTATGTGGGCTACTCAATGGAACAACAAATTATGCTCATTATGGGCTATAAATTATTGAAAACAGATCACAATGAAGACATTAGATTACGGGTGGTCTGTACTTGTAGATGTCACTTTGTAATCCTAGTGCTATTATATATTCTGTGATCCAACTTCCGTATGCTATTAGTCTGTCTAAGTACTTACGCAAGTTTGTTATCACTAAGCTCAGTAACGGCTGAATGTATTTTGATGAAACTTTGTATGAAGATACTGGGTCCTGATGTCATCACTTTTTATATTGTTATACATTTCATTATTATTGATTATTATAATAATCAATTATTATTGTTACCGTTCAGTCCACCGCCGGTCACCGCTCTAGATGAATTTTGTGTAGTTTTGCAATCATCTGCTAATTTGCGGTTTATAAATATGATTATTTTAATAATCTATTCATTTAGGTTCAAGCAACAATACAAAACTAATTTTACATGTAAACTCGCTGACGTGTTGCGCGAGGTGTCATATAGCTGACCGCAAAATTGCCGTACCTATCGTAACAAGACACCCTTCGAACAAAATTCCACTTTCAGGTCGATAGATAGTAAGTCAGTACTCCCGCAATAGGCGAATTAAAATTCATATTATGGCGAGACTCCAGCCGCTCGACCCTCACGGAAAACTTAACATGAACTCTTCAGTCATGTCCGAGGATTCCGAGGGTAACCGATTCTAACCTCCGTTCTGCACCTATGACATACGTCATAAATGGTGTCAGAAAACGTCGTGAGGAGACGACATGTCCTTAGAACCTCTAAGTTCATGGATATTTTACATTACCTAACCCGCATTGGCCCAGTGTGGAGGATATTCCAACCTCTCTCTCACTGCAAGAGGCCTGTGGCCCAGCTGTGGGACTGATGAAACAATTATCGGCTTATCTTACAAATCAGCTGATTGACAACTATGCAAAGTGGAGATATGTTCAGCAGGACTTATCCACTGGACGAACGCATGTAATCATCTCGTGCTCCTTTCAATCGGCTGGTGGTGGTTATTCTACCATCGTCATACAGGTAGCCGGTTGTAAAACCCATGCCAAAACTAGCAATTTGCTAGTTTCGGTTTAATAAGGAACCGGGCCTTATAAAAGAAGAAAACAAGCCATAAATAAAATAAATAAAATCTCTTGCTCTGTCAAAAAATAACTTATAGCAATATATTAAATATTGTTCGAATGTGCTCATCAAGGCCTTCAATTTGATACCCATATTGTAAAAATCGTGTATCTTTGATTGATTTTTTACAAAAATAATTATAGCCTATGTTACTCGGGATGATGTGAGGATTCTAACGATACCTCATACGGCATACCTACATCCAAATCTGTAAAGACTCTCACATAGTTACAAACATACATGAATCCTTGTTTGATTGTTTGTAGTCGTGTAATTATGAATAGATTAAAAAATTTGTAAACAAAACTAAACAATCTGTCGGTCCGACTAAAAGCTCTATAAATTCAAGTCTGTGTTATAACATTTGAAACTTAACGAATATTATAACGAAACTTATATTTATAACGCGTTCTAACTTTGCCCACTCGTAGCTAAGGTTTGAAATTAGCTGAAAATGAACTCGTTAGTTCCACCTGCTACAAGGCGAAATTGCTTTAACACTATATCAATAACTAGGTATGCCCGCGGGATTGCCCGCGTGGCCATTTCTCTGGTCAAAAGTAACCTATGTGTTATTCCGAGACCAAAAAGTACAATATGCTACATTCATAAAAATTTGTTTAGCCATTAAGTAGTTTTTTTATCGATTGCTCGGCTTCTACTCTTCGGATTGAGATATAAAGTACACCGGATTTTAAGTCAAACCTTAAGCTATCCAACAGTGAAAAAAACATCGCAATCCATCCATGGATAATAGTAACAATAGTAATGTCTATGTATCCATCAGACGAAACTGCATATGAAAAAATAGTTATATTCTTGTTCAGTAGCTTATTTTAAGTCCCTTGTACCATTTGTTTTAATTATCTTGTATGTACAGACATTTTGTTAATTACTGCTTCAAACAAGCTACTGAACAATATTTTAAGTCCCTTGTACCATTTGTTTTAATTATCTTCTATGTACAGACATTTTGTTAATCACTGCTTTAAACAAGCTACTGAACAATATTTTAAGTCCCTTGTACCATTTGTTTTAATTATCTTCTATGTACAGACATTTTGTTAATTACTGCTTCAAACAAGCTACTGAACAATATTTTAAGTCCCTTGTACCATTTGTTTTAATTATCTTGTATGTACAGACATTTTGTTAATTACTGCTTCAAACAAGCTACTGAACAATATTTTAAGTCCCTTGTACCATTTGTTTTAATTATCTTCTATGTACAGACATTTTGTTCGTGTCGTGCTGCACGAAAAAGATACTGCACTGATTACAATGCTATTGGATAGCTTATATTTCGACTTAAAAACTGGGGTACTTGTTATCTTAATCCAATGATAAGAAGCCGAGCAATCGTTAAAAAACTATCTGCAGGCTGAACGAAATTTTGTACCTTAACTTTTTTTTTTTTGTTTTTTTTTGGTACTTTGGGTCCTGGATTAACACATAAGTTACTTTTAACCTAGAGAAAAAACACGCCCGCAAAGCTAGTACTTATAGTAACAAAAAAGTCTGTTCAATGGAGATGCTAAAAAATAATGGTCTAGTGGACTTAAAATAAGCTACTGAACATGAATATAACATATTTTTTTACTGTTTGACTGTTAGTTTGCGCATCATGTAAAAATTTACTAGACTGATTGCGATGCGGGCTTCACTGATGAATAGCATTAGAGTTTTACTTAAAACTGGAGTTCTTTGTATCTCAATCCGATGAGCAGAAGCCGAGCGATCGATAAAAACTATTTGACGGCTGAACACATTTTGTTGAAGTTTGGTATATTTCGTACTGTACAGGCACTTTTATTCCAGAAAAGTTACGACATGGACAAAGCCATGGGCACAGCTAGTACATTGATAAATCGCGATAACCTGATGTCTAGAAATAAAAATAATGCCTCTATCAATGTACCTACTATCACCAAAAAGACAGAAATAATAAACTATAAGAAATAAATTATCATTTATTTACCATTTTATCATTTACCAAGGCTCGCTTGCAGTCTTGTAGATGATTATCATGGTTTATCTCTACATGGAAGGGTTCTTTTTGCTAGCGACTTCAAGACTACCTATCTATCTACACTTCTACACTAATATTATAAAGAGGGAATATTTGATTGTTTGTATGTTTGTAATGGATAAACTCAACAAATACACAACCGTTTTAAAAACTCTTTCACTCATAGAAAGCTACATATCAGCGAGTATCAGCAGTATTTTATCAAAAAGTTAGACTTCCCTACGAAAATTGCAATAATGTAACGAAAGGTATACGAGGTATTACGAATTTGCCATTCTAGAAAATATGACGATTTACTCGCTGTAACTCTGTAAGGAACGGAATTACATGTTGACGTGGAAACGAAATAATAACAGCTCTGTCAAAAACTTCCAAACTACTAAAAAAACTGCCAAAGATTTTGAATTACGCTTATTGTTATGTTTTTAGAAGTTTCGATTCGACTTGTATAAACTTCCTAAAAGTATGAAAAATGCATCAGTGTGAGCGCTACCCGTGCGAAGCAGGGGCGAGGTATTAGTTATTATAACTATCGATATACGTAAGGAAATTCATAAAAATACAGGTATGCCCTTAGTTTATTGTCAACTAGTTGTGCCCGTGGCTTTGCCCGCGTATCCATTGCATTTAAAAGTAGCTCATACGTGTTATTCCAGGACCAAAACTACCTCTAGAGTACAATATATTACATTTCTTCAAAATAAGCTCAAATGTCAAAAATATTTTTATTGATTGCTCGGCTACTCATCGGTATCTGTAAAAACCGCATCGCAATGCGTCCAGTAGTTTTAACGTGATGCGCGAACAAACATACAAACAAACAATCAGACACGATTTTATAAAAAAAAACAGTAGCCTTATATTAAGTAAACTAGACATGTTTTGTTAAATTATCTTCTTTTTGCAGACTATTTTGTACCTTTATTATAAGTACTAAGATAAATAGATATATATTCAATGTTGTATTTATTGTTTTTCGCTAGAACTGGATTGGTAGAAATTGCACCAACCCCTATCACAATAACATCGAGTTAATCAGTAACCCTGGATAAAAATGAATGAAGTCAGAGTAATTACAAAGTAGATTAGTACACAAGTAAGTCATAACGCTACACTGAGTATACCTACTGGTAATGAACGTACAATACCTAAGTACCTATATTATCTTGTGGCCGTATAGCTAATGGAAATACCATGTAGATTCTGTAAAGGCAGTTCATGAGCATGCATAAAATAATGTTGTATGACTTGTATGGCACTTCAAAATTTCAGGTTTACTCTACACCGTCAAACAAACGAGTGAAGCATAGCAAATGGCGACTGCGTGTGTGTGGGTGGGTGGATAATTTGTGTTTTGTGGTTGATATACAAATGGCGACTGCGTGTGTGTGTGTGAGTGTGTGTGTGTGTGTGTGTGGGTGGATAATTTGTGTTTTGTGGTTGATATACAAATGGCGACTGCGTGTGTGTGTGTGTGTGTGGGTGGATAATTTGTGTTTTTTGGTTGATATACAAATGGCGACTGCGTGTGTGTGTGGGTGGATAATTTGTGTTTTGTGGTTGATATACAAATGGCGACTGCATGTGTGTGTGTGGGTGGATATTTGTGGTTGATATACAAATGGCGACTGCGTGTGTGGGTGGGTAGATAATTTGTGTTTTGTGGTTGATATACAAATGGCGACTGCGTGTGTGTGTGTGTGTGTGTGTGTGTGTGTGTGTGGGTGGATAATTTGTGTTTTGTGGTTGATATACAAATGGCGACTGCGTGTGTGTGTGTGGGTGGATAATTTGTGTTTTGTGGTTGATATACAATTTCATCACAATAAACAACAAATACATAATTTCAAAAAATTAAATCCGACTACGTTCGGGTAAAAAATAGCCATTCACTGACATTCACGCGATGAACACGAATCGGTTAATAACTTGCTTGTCAAAATAGCACCAAGTTTTTAGTTTGAACACATAACCCTTCCTTTACTTTGCTATAGTCGGGTAAACATGGAAAATAAACCCTATAAGTAATAATTTATCAATGTTCTTGGTGTTACAACTTATTGCAAGACATAAGAATCTACTGTCATAGATAGTTAAAGAGGGAATATAGTGCACGCTTTAATATCGCGTAAACAAAAACGGCTATAGTTACAACTACGGACAAACAAACTCATACAGTTATAAAACACACACAGCTACAAACATTCTCGCTGTCGTGCTTCGTGTGCGTCAACATCGAAGATAGAGACATACGCAGATTTTGGCGCGGCTGAGAATCACAAGCACCAAATTATGTGCGTTGCGCCTTGCACCTGATTGATGCGGTCCACGCCCAAAGAGCTGATCCTACCTAATCTTCCCACTTTGAATTAGATATATGCCTACTTTGGTTATTTTGGCTAACTAAAGTGGTTTTTAAAAGCTTTTATTTAACTTCACTTGTATGTATCTATGTATGTATGTATCTATGTATGTATTTATATATGTATCTATGTATTTCTGTTTGTCCTGGAATCTTGCAATTCAAATTTCGAGCACTTCCCGGTTAGCTATCCGCCTGAAATTTTCAGGGTAGCTCACAAACCGTTGCTCACAAATGGCAAAGAATTGAAAAAAAATAAAAAATTACTTCAAATAGTAAAAAGTAACAAAGAAACATTTTTTTATTTTTTTATTTATACATATGATCTTCTTCGTCAGATAAAGCATTAATCAAATTCAGTTTGCCATGGCGAGGATTGACATTACTATTCTGTGTATATTTTAACTGGACATCATAAATCCAGCTTCGAACAGAAACATCTTCCCACACATTGTAAACGAGCCGGTTAAAAGTTGCAGCAAGGACTAAAAACCCTATATCAATCTGTACCGCTAATCACGTTTTCACGCGGACGGTATTTAAAATTTCGGTATCGTAGATAAATAGGTACCGTAGGAATATTTGTAGGACAACGCGTTTAAGTAAACGTAGTGTAGGGCGCCCGACGACATGCAAATGACGGCTGTAGCGAGTGAATTAGAAGAGCCGAAGATTGGGATCAGTGGCGTTCACTGGAGAGGCTTACGTTTGGATGTAAGCCTCTCCAGTGAACGCTACTGATCGCCAGTCCAGTGAACGCTAGTGGATGAATACGCGCTGATGATGATGATGTAGGTAGGTAATGTGTATAGAAGGGCAAGTACAAGCATAGAATGAATAATAGAACAAAAAAACATATATTTACTTTATGAGTTGTGACAAAATCTGTTCGATGTGTTTGTGTGTGTATCTGTTCTGTGTGTTGTGTGCGTGGAAATTAATGTTATAAATTAATTAAAAAAGTTTTTAAAATTGAACCTTTTATTCAATAGCCATGTTATGGTTTAACAAAATAAAATCATAATAAAAGGCGTACAAAAAATTTCGTGTCTGTGCTGTTGACCGTTGAAGAGTTCCTTTACCTGGAGGACATGTCATGGTATAATATTTTAAAAAAACATCTGCTTGGGATAAGAGGAAGTAGTTCTTATTCATCTTGCAGGATTTGACCTAAAATAAACATATATACATACCTACATACACACAAACATTGCAAGTTAAAAAAGCTTTTAAAAAGCGCTCTGTTTTATTTTTATGATGGAAAGCTGTAAAATGTAGTTGAAGCTGAAACACACAGGCTTGTTAAAAGTAACTATTTTTGAATTCGAAATCCGGTACCTAAACAACTAAAAACGAAATTGTTTTTCGGTCCTTGCACTCTAACGATAAAATATTGTTTACCAGACCCAAATAGGCCAAGTTGCCATTTTGGACTTGGCATTAATCACTCTTCCGATTTTGTGGGATGATGAACTCATGTTTGCATTTCCGTGTGTTAAAAAGCTTAAGTCAACGGACGCTATGACGGACCTAAATAGGCAGATCTAAAAAAATATTAAAAATATATTGATTTTGTAGCTTGCTTGTTTGCGTGTTGAATGAGGTATAGCTGCTCTGGTGTCAGAGTTTGTCAGGCCGGCCTCGGGTGGCCTGACAAACATCAAAAGCCTGACAAAAATCAAAACACGAGCACTAGCCACGGGTAGCTAATATTTGTACACGATACAAATATTAGCTACCCGTGGCTAGTCGCTAGTCCATACCAATATATAAAAGTGAAACGTTGTCTATTTGTTTTATTTTGTTTGGGGAGTTTTCACACGATAACGGCTGGACGGATTTTGATGAAATTTGGAATGGAGATACACCCTAGAATAAAATGTAGAATACATTTTATCCCGGAAAATTGTAAGTTTCCACGGGAAAACTGAAAAATGTTGATTACTCGCTGTAAGAAAGGATTGCCATGGAAACGAAATAACATATGTGTAAAAAAATATCAAGAGCATTGGTGCTATACATACTTTTGTATTGCTTTTTAATATTCTAGAAGAACATAGGATGTTTTTTTTCGCGATGAACAGTAGTCCGCGCGGACGAAGTTGCGGACGGGAAAACTAGTATTAAATAAGCGTAGTCTAACCCCATTCCTACAAAAAGAAACGAGTCATATTTCCAACGTCTCGTTACTTTTTGACGTTTTTTGTATGGCGTTAATATCGAAAGCCTACGGATAGTAAGCGGTAACGATTCGTTTTAAGATTTAGCAACCGGCCAAGTCAATCCCATGTCTAGCTAATAACACTTGCTTGTCAATTTCAGCGCCTGACGGAAATCCAATCACGGCGCTAGAGAATATGTACACTTTTAGCTGTCTGCAAGGGTGTGCATGTTGTATAAAACTAGTAAATTGCTTCCCGAGCACAGTTGGGATTCCCGACTTTCCTGTTTTTTTTCCTATAGGGCAATTTCGAGACCTCTTTAGCCTACTACCTTGATTTTCATCAAGATATTTACAGTCATTTTTGAGCAAGATGTGGTTATGTGGATGCTCCACCATAACGTCGCTCCTATTAGTCCGATTTTGACAAGCGAGGAGTCAATCGATGCGTCTTCAGCTACAGAGTATCATATTTTTTTACCCAACTACGGTGAAGCAAAGGAAGGGTTTTGTGCTAAAAACTAAAAACTTGTTCCGATTTTGGCAAGCGAGGTGTCAATTGAATCGTCTTCATCACAAGATTGTCATAGACTATTTTTCACGCAACCGTACCTAGTCGGGTTTTAGTTTTTGAACTTCTATCTTGTTGATGCATTACTTGGCTAAGCTAAAATGCTTTAGCAACTTTGATATAGCTCATCTTTATTAAAGGTTCCGTATTTATAAGATACATGCGGAGAGTGTACGAAATACCTAAACACCGTGAGATGGGAATGTAATTAAACCATAATTATGTACTTTGTTAGTAGGGCTCGTAAACATCATACTCTATCTCCCTTCCACTATCGAAATACAAGGCATACGGAAATAGAGCATCGTAGTTACAGTACGGCCGATAAGTCGTAGCCACTTATCGCGCCTGTACTTTGTGCAAATGGCTGCGCAATGAACATTTTTTGGAATCGAATGGCGGATTCTTCAATGTTTTTATTTTGTGTACTTGTTTTTTGCCATAAATAAAGCTATGTCTATGTCTATGTCTATGTCTATGAATGAGGTGCATCTCTAGCCTAGACCACTGCCCCGTGCATGTCGCCTCATTCCGCCATTCGGTTCTTAGAAATGATTATTGTGCAGCTATTTGCACGAAGTACAGAGTGGCCACGACTTATCGGCCGTACTGTATTATAACAATCTCACACGTAACGCGTCGCGTTGTGGAATCGTTCGGCAAATAACGAACAATCCCGCGCGGGCGGTGCGTTACGTGGCCGAGTAGTGGTCATAGCGAATAAGGGCCCAGGTGAGATCTCTGTCAAATGCTTGTCTATACTTTTTTGCAATCGCTACGATAATCATACTCGTTTTTATAATTTTACTAAAAGTGGATGTCTGTGATTATTGCCCGCACTTGCACTGTATGTCATACAAAGGATGTCTTGAAGCGATTGCGTTTAGCGATAAATCCGCCCATTGTACAATAGGAATTATTATTATTATTCATTTAAGTTTTAGTCTTAGGTTTTAGTATGTTTACAATATTAAATATATTCATAATTTTTTTATAAAAAATACCATAAAATCTAAACCTAGGTTACCAGCGATAGCAGAGCAGGGCCTAAACTTCCGGTTGTTAGGGCTGTTATTGTATCTAACTTCTTACTTATAATAAAGCAGTTTGTAACAAAAAGTCTGTTCAATGAGGATAATTACATAAAATAGGCTACAGTACCAGAATATATCATTTTTGATTGGTGTCAGTCTATCTATTTGTCTATTCCCGCATCACTTAAGGCCTCCTCACATCTAAGAAAAATCAGCTCGCTTACTCCTTGACATTCGCTAGTGATGTGGTACATCTGAACCTAATTAATAGGTGAAAAGCAGATGCAAGAACACGTTTTTAATTTAAAAACTCATGTAAATACCTCTTAGCAATCGCGAGGTATGCGGATTGAAAATAAATTTTAATACGTTGCAATATGGTATAATATTCCATCTGACTTATTTGGCTTGTTTTGCACTAAGTTTCTACATATTTTTGATAGATAGAAAAATAAATTTTAACTCGTGGTAATACAGTTCATTTTCAATTATTTGATAACTCATTTAGTGAAATAAAATCTGAGAAAATTTGAAAAATTTTAGATCGATTTTCTAAGCCGCACTTACTGATATTTCCCATTATAAAATAGATCTTATTAGTATATTAGCAAAGCATATTTTAATGAAAATAGTTTATTGAAAATAGCGTAAGTTTCAACAACATGTATCATATACATCACGCGATATCTAGACCTATTTTATGTGAGTCATTATAAAAAGAAAGCCTTGAAACTGCAGGTATTTGCTAAGTTCCTTCCTAGGTTTGACGTTTAAAAATCAGAAAGAAAAATAAATCCTATACTATGGTAATACAGTTTATTCTCAATTGTTTAACACCACAAAAAGTAAAATCCAATTGGCAAAATTTTAGATCGATTTTCTAAGCCGCACTTACTGATATTTCCCATTAGAAAATAGATCTTATTAGTATATTAGCAAAGCATATTTTAAAAATAGCACAAAAGCAGTAATTTTTAGGTCGAATTTAGCAATTTCTTCGGCATGCATTGTTCGTTTTGTTTAATCCGTTCATAAAATTATCAGCACGAGGCGCGCAATGTTTACGTTAGTTTATTGAAAATAGCGTAAGTTTCAACAACATGTATCATATACATCACGCGATATCTAGACCTATTTTATGTGAGTCATTATAAAAAGAAAGCCTTGAAACTGCACGTATTTGCTAACTTCCTTCCTAGGTTTGACGTTTAAAAATCAGAAAGAAAAATACATCCTATACTATGGTAATACTCATAATAATACTAATATTCTCAATTGTTTAACACCACAAAAAGTAAAATCCAAATTGTGAAATTTTAGATCGATTTTCTTAGCCGCACTTACTGATATTTCTCATTAGAATATAGATCTTATCAGTATATTATCAAAGCATATCTTTTAATAGCACAAAATTGCCAAAAGCTAGGTTGCAGTTAGCCAATTGTCAGATGACTCTTTTCTTAAATCCGCTCAAGAAATTATTAGCACGAGGGGAGTAATGTTTAGGTTACATAATTCAAATTGACACCGATATTTTATAATCTACTGTTTCATTGCGCTATTAATACAAGTAGCTTGTGAAAGATATTTAATAAATCGAGCAATGGAAAATTTGGAAAACTTCCCTACGTCAATACTTTGACATAAGTAAGTAAACGCCCATTTTATGTCATCAAGCTCCGCCTTCAAATATTTTGAATTACGCTGACTGGCCCTGACGCTCCGCCTTTCTTATAGTTTTGAGCCAATCATACCAAATGAAACCTTATGGGCGGTCTTATTTGGTATAATTGGCTCAACGTCATCGACACATAAAAAGAACACATGGAAAAATAAATCATATACTATGGTTATACAGTTTATTATCGATCATTTCATACCAAATTACGTGAAATCAAATTTTTGAAAATATTCGCATCCACTTTCTCAAATAAAATACCGTCATTTGTCATTCAAAAAAATAACTTATCACATTACATTAAATCACAATTTTCAAATAGCACAAATAAATGGTTATTTTTAAATATTTTGCTAAGAAAACCTACAAAACCTTTCAGATGAACGGCACTTATTGATGTCAATTGTAACCAGCATCAGTTGGGGTGACGGCAATAGAATGTTAACTTATGTAAAGATAAACAATAATAAGCTACATATTCTTCTACACTAATCAACTTCAACACATATATTTTAAAGAGGAAAAATTTGATTGCTTGCATGTTTGTTTGTTGGTTTTAATGTATAAACTCTAAATATCCTAAAATGATTTTAAAAATTCTTAAATTTATAAAATGCTTCATTACTAGCGAGTAACATGGGCAATATTTCATCATTCAAAAAATTAGAGATCCCTACGAAAATTGCAATAATGTAACTCAAGGTATCAAAACTATGCAAAAATGAAGATTACTTGCTGTATAAGGAACGTAATGACATGTTGCCGTGGGAAATAAATAATAACAAGTCTGTCAAGTACGTGAGCAGGCAATAGTCTTTCGTTTAAACTCACTACTGCAAATGATTTTGAATTACACTCATTGCTGGGTTTTTTTTAAATTACGACATATAAATGCTAAAAGTGAGAAAATTCCGCGGTGTGAGCGCTTACCGTGTAAAGCCGGGGCGAGTCACTAGTAAACCTATAAAACAGGACCGTGATGTACCTGATGACTGACTTACTGATTGACAGACAACGCAGAGTCTCAACCGGTGGATCTAGAGATTTGAAATTTGGAGGATAAATTTTCTGAGTATCCAAGAGGTGTATTCAGCTCAGCTCTATGATGTACCGAATATATATTGTTTGTCAAAAGACGGAGTTTAACGTGGCAGGACGCACAGAGGATAATCAGAAAATGTTTTTGTGATCTTTAATTCGGTATAACTCACGATCATGCACCTAGACAAAGCACCAACCGCTTTTATATTATTAAATTATGATGATGACACTTTGTAAATATAGTCTTAAACAAGTGCTGCACAAAAAACTATGGTACAAAAAAAAACAACTTCAATTGGATTAACTAATAACTAAAATCACTAATCTAATTTTGATTCAATTTAAACATTACTACTACTACTACTACTAATACTATACTGGAAGTCTTGTTTCTCAAGTAAAAACCATCATCTAATTCGGTTCAGAAATCCTTATATATAAGAGAACATAAACTATAAAACAAATAGATTTTCTAATTAAAAGAACTGAACTAATTTTGATGAAGTTCATATGGGACTACACTGAAAGTTTACTCTTTTGAATATAACAACAACAAAATCAAAAATCCAAAGCGGTTTAGAAATCTTAAAGAGGCAATATAAACACAAAATCAAATGGATTTACTAAAAAAAACACAATTTATTGTCGAACAACTACTGAACCAATTTTGATAAAATTTATATGAAATCACTTGGAGAGTATAAAAACAAAGGTTTCAAACAATGTTTTTTTTTTGGTAAGCAAATAAATCGGTGTACATACATAAAAAAAAACATACACGGTCTCTTTTTGTGAAGTCGATTATAAAAACACATGTTTAATAATATTTGAAAATTCATCTTTAAAGCGGTGAACGGGGATGGCAAAGTTTATATGAAGAAACATATTTGTTGATAGTAGAGTACGGATTTAAAAGAAATTTGATATAATATATTGCAAGGAATATCACGCTAAGAGGCGGAACCTAGCAGCTGGTGGTGAAAGCAGATGGCATGAAAAGATGGCGGGAGTGAAACGCCACTATTCCGTCGGCAGTCAAAGGTGTTCAATTATCTCTCAATTGCGATCCTTAAATTCCCCTTATTTAATTTCTAAAAGTGTTTCATGTGTAATAAATTTGTTTTGTGAAGTATAATTGACTGAGCGAGCGCAAAGTGCGAGCGAAACATTGTTTCAGCTTGGGTATAAATGCGTTCGTATGTCTGCTCGGATCTCTGTTCTCCTCAACAGGTCGCATTTCTCAATCGATCTAGATGAAACTTAGAATACAGGTTTGATGAGATTTTAGAATTATTTAAAATATTTAGCATTTTTGATTTACTTCCCCCAAAAAAGAGCAAAAAAGGAGCAAATGAATATTTTCTTCTTATATGATCCGATTTCGATAAGATTTTGGTGAAATTTGGAATGGAGATAGCTTTATACCCTGGAATAACACATATGATACTTTTTATGCCGAAAAATAGTAAGTTTCTACGGGAAAACTGGAAATTTTCGATTACTTGCTGTAAGGAACGGTTGCCATGGAAACAAATAAAAAGTCTGTCAAAAAGCATAAACAGCGTTGGTAGCAAAGGGAATACAATACGTAGGTGGTTTTCTTTTCCATTGTTTTTCAATATCCTTCATGAACCAGGATGCTTTAATCGCGATTAAATTGATTTTTAATTGATTAAATTGTATCCCATGCAGACGACGTCGCGGGCGGGTCGCTAGTTTTAAAATATTTCCAGACACGCGAAGAGTTCGCGGTTTGCCCATCAACTCGCAGCTACTCTGTCGACGGCATTGTGCCGTTCGTCTGAAAGAGCCCTGTGGCATCATCAAGGTCGAATCAAGTCGGACCATGTTTTCTTCACATTGCCACTGCCACTCACTTGGTGTCTAAAGATACTTGTACACTACCTTATTATTGTGTAATATTAGTTATTGTATCTAACAATATATTATTATGGACTTTGTGTCGTACAAGGTAGGTAGATAGATAGATAGATAGATAGATAGATAATACTTTATTGTACACCAGTTTCCAAAAAAATACTACAAATAGGAACAATCTTATAACTAAAGTAGTCAAAAAAAAAATAAAGAAATAATTGAGTGAGTGAGACAAGCAACAGCCCTATAGGTGAACAGATGGTGAGCATGCCCCAGGATGATTATGACAATGATGAAATTAAACTGAATTTGTTGTAGTTATATTACTTAGATGATGTTGCTATAATAATTACTATCATCATCATCATCATCATCAATGTCAGCTTCATCATCCCAATGCAGGGCATCAACCATCTCCCTCTGATACTATCATCTCTGCTTTCAGACAATCTTTGCCAAGGTCATGTCAAATTTAGCTCGACCCCTCGTTGTTGCACTGGTCTTCTACGGCTGCGATTTTCCATGCGGGGCCACCAATCTATCAGTGACCTACTTCACCTGCCATCAATGTAAAATGCCAAGAGTCTTTCTCATCGCCACTTGAGGCTTATGTACTTATGTCTTCCACCTTGGTTTTTCTATGGATCTCCGTCTTTCACACTCAGTCGCTCAATGTGAGCTTAGAAACAGTACCTACTTATAAGAAATCACATGGTGCAGTATTGGACCTACTTACCTAGAGCAAAATAGAGTTCTGTTCAAAATTGAAACAGTGATATCACTTTCAGATATCGCTACAAAAAAGAGCAGCGGGAAAAATATTTTAACCAGTTCTACAAAATAATTGTTCAGTTGGTTTTTTCCGTAACAGTTCCAACGTGTCCTTTTAAAATACCTCCATAACTGTTATTTTGGACTGTTTCTATAAATATTCCTCAATCCTACATTGCAGTAGTACCACATCACTGCTTAGCAAGGTGGTGCAGGATGAATAATTCACATTCACAGAATAATTGCATTAGCTCTTTAAAATTGTAAGGCCGGCTTTAAAAACTACTGGACTGATTGCAATGCGGTTCATTGTTGTATAGCTTAGAATTTGACTTAAAATTTAGTGTACTTTGTGTCTTAATACGATGACTCATCGATGAGTATTAGCCGAACAATAGATGCAAAACGAAGTCTGAACGAAATGTAATAAAAATTGGTATATTGGCGCTTATAGTTCTGGAATAACTCATAAGATCCTTATATCCTAGAAATTTACCAAGCGGGCAAAACCGCATGCATAGATAGTTAATAATTATAATATAAAAATGATGAAGATGTTGAGTTGTTATTCCTAAAAAGCTTTTAGTATACAATGTTCATCAGCGTCAAATCGATCAACCCTAGTTTCAGAACTGATATACAGATACCCTCTAGCTCATATTTAGATAGATACATACTAGCTGCGCCCAGCGGTTCCAACCGTGTAAATGATGATGATGATAGATGATTATGATGATGATAAAAAGTTCTATGTGTTATTTCAGGACCTAAAGTATCTGCATACCAAATTTCATCCAAATTCGTTCAGCCGTATGAGCGTGATGGCAGCCGTTTGAGCGTGAAGGAGTTACAAACATACACATACACACGCACATACAAACATACATAAAAACTTACGCCTTTATAATATGAGTGTGAAACACCACCCACATTTAGTCTACATAATGAAACTGTGAGCATAATATTCTAATCTGAGATGCCGTCTGCCTGACTGCCTTGTAGAGCTAGATAACTAAGGTAGCCTAGAGCTCGCTAACGTGGGTAACCTAGAGCTCTCTAAATTAGGTATTCTAGAGCTTGAAACTTATGTACCTGGAACTTGTAGCTTAGGTAACCTAGTAGCAGATGCAGTGAAATGGTTAAATTATTAGAACGTTGCTGAAAGCAATTTGAATATAGATGATTTCTAAATCATCTATATTCAAATTCACCGATGTTCAGACTCTACATTTATAATAACACTAGCTGTGCTCGCGGCTTTTCGCGCTCGGTAATTTATCTGGAATTGGATCCTATGTGATATTCCAGAACCAAAAGCACCAAAACCATCAAACTTCGTTCAGACGTCAAATGGTTTTTACCGATAGCTCGACTTCTACTCATCGGTTTGGGATACCAAGTACAAGAGTTCAGTCAAACCCTAAGCTATCCAACAGTGAAAACAGCATCGCAATCGATCCAGTATTTTTACGTGATGCGCAAACAAACATACAAACAGACAGACAAACAGCCAGACACGATTTAAAAAAATGTTATGTTATTGTTTGGTAGCTTATTTTAAGTCTAGACCTTTTTTTATTATCTTCTTTGTACATACTTTTTGGTACTTACTGCTTTATTATAAGTATAGATAGATGTCCCGTCATTTCTGGATTTGAATTTGTTTATGTTTATCAAGAGATTATGATATTTCAAGTATCTAGAACTAACAATATTAATTATCTTTATAGTTCTATGTTTGAGGTATCTGGTTTGCCGAGCATTGTTTGGTTTCGGGAAAATACGAATTTTCCCGAAGATGTGACCGATTATATTAAAATCAATCTGTTTAAAAGCTTTTATTTAACTTGCAATGTTTCTATGTATATGTATGTTTATTTAGGTCAAATCTTGCAAGCTCAATTAGACCCACTTCCTCTTAACCTACGGACTTAAATTTTTAGATGTTGGTTCAGTTCCGATGACTATACATTTTTATGGCAAGCAAGATGCTATAGGTAAAGGAACTTTTCAACGTTTAACAGCACAGACACGAAATTTTGTGTACGCATTTTATTTTGATAGCCACTTTTAATTTTTACCATGACATGGTTGCTACACTCAGGGTTGGATCCTGACTTGAGAACTCCTCAATGTTTAACAAAATAGACACGAAATTTTGTACACGCATTTAATGTGATAGCCCGTTCTATGTTTCACCATGACATGGCTACTGCATAAAAGCATTATTGAAACGTTTTTTAATTAACTTATTTCATAAAATCTTTGAATGGACAGAGTCGCATGGAAACTTAAGTTAAGAACATACAGACAAATACACAACTACGTTAAAACTAAATAATCTATACCTACAATAATACGACATATTCATGCAAATTCAACGCCTACCTAGCTCTATCTAGCTCTAGGTTACCTGCAGATGCATTGAAATCGATTCATTATGTACATTATGTACGACCCGTGCCGAAAGCTACTTGCAAGTCTTGCAACTCTGCTGTAATATTTCATATTCTATGTGCATTCAATTGGGCCATCCAATATATTTTTACCGTTTCGATTTTTGACAATATAGTAAAATAAGAACCACGCGAACGTAACAGCGTAAAAAAGGTTGCAACTTCAGGCTAACAGTTACGACTAAATATTCAGTGATAAAACCGGTTCTTTAAACTTATACGTAAGGAAGTAAGAGCAATCTATAAAATAATGTATATCAACGTTAAAAAAAAAACGATGCACAACAAAAGAAAGGCTAATATTTAAAAAAAAATGCGCAATATTAAACATAAAAAACACCAAAAACAAAACCTAAAGCAAATGTACCCAAAAATTAAACGTTCCTGTAAATAATTAACTTACTTTTCAACTAATTCCCAAAACTCCGTTTCAACTCGCGTTCAACATCCAAGCGGCACCATTAAAATATTAAATAACCACCGAAACAAACACTTAACTTCATCGTACGAAATATATATATTTTTGTGGAACCCTGCGCAGACGTGTTTACTTCACGAAAGACGGGCGCGGACTGAAAGCGCAAGGAACCAGGGAACTACAAAGTCCGAAAACGAACTCACTGGGCCCAGTAACTCATCAGCATTAAAATGGCAATTAATGATCTAATTATGTGACATCAATAACAATTGTTTGTCGAACAATTATTATGATAGACACTGCAAATAGATTGTGTTTAATATAAGACGGTTCTGTTTTGTATAGTGACTGATTGTATGATGTTTTGGTTAGGTTAGAGAAATAGTTAATCAATATTTGATTAGTATAATAAGACTCAATATTTATAAGCGCAATTACGTAATCTTACAAGTCTATGTGTATGTAAGTATATTTGTAGCCACTCAGCACTCAGCTCCGTAACGGCTGAAAGGATTTTGATGAAACTTGGTGTACATGCTATTATTTATTCTGTGGTATACGTATTGGTATACTTTAGGTCCTAGAATAAAACAAAATACTTTTAATTAAAGGAAAGTCCTAGGAGCAGCCATAGATAAATAATCCCTGTAATATTATTTATCTATGGCGCAGTTAACAAAATTAAATACTGTTTTCATATGTAAAATATAGAAAAATCTAAATTGACTGGTGTCGCTGAAAAAAAACAGTTTTTAGGATTTAGGTTGAATATTTGTAGTTTACTCGTTGTCACACCAAGCAGTGTGACCTCGAGTCAAAAAATAATTCCTCGACGTCACACTAGTGTGACAAAACGGTGTGGTCACGAGTCCGTCGTCTATAGATCCTCAAAGAGCCCTGCATTAATATAGATAATAGACGGCAAAATGCTGGAAATATTGTTTGAAAAAAAATCCGATGCTGTATAATTAGAAAGGAGATGTCGTTTATTACTAGGCTTAAGTATACTAAACACATAACATAAATATTAAATGAACAAAAAAAAGTTACAGAAAAGAATAACAGAAAAAAACCCAGAAATAAATAGAATGCGAACTTTAAAAAATATAACGCCATTCTTATAATTGAAAGCGATGTATTCACTTTTACCTAGAAGACACTAAAGACCTCAGAGAGTTATAATTTCTCTTAGCTAAAGACACTAATTGTATTATTATCATCAATGATGTTATATATGATAGTAATGTCTGTAAAATGATACACAGTTTGATCACGTTATTTATGATGTGATGCTACATACATAAAATGTCTGACGTTTGTTACCTTTTCACGATTAAACGGCTGAACCGATCTTGAAGACATTTGGTACGGATATAGTTCGAACCCTAAACCCTTTTATCGTGATAAACTGTTGTGCACGCAGACGAGTTTACATTATGAGAGATGAGTTAGAGTTAGTTAGAGAGATGAGTTTACATTATGCGCAAAGTGAATCAATTCATATGAATTGATTCACTTTGCGCATAATGTAAACTCATAGCATTTACGAAATTCACTGCAGCACTAGATTTAACGATCATTTTAGAATAGCTTAACATTTTGTTGAAAACATAAGGCCCTCGTAAAACTGAACAGCTTGGGGTAAGTGCAATAAGTTGAGAGGGTGGATGGTATGGAACCTATTATTGAACCAGTTAGGTACGTGGTCAACTCGAGTGCACGATACGTTGACCAGGCTTTTGGAGACTGCAGGAATTTATAAGTTTTGTTTGAGCTATTTTTGCTGCATATTTAGATGGATTTTAGTTTTGGATAAAACGAAAACCTTTGTTTTATTCGTGTCCATTTTCAGTATCGCAATGCTGATTTTCTTTGGAAACACTACACCAAAATCAATTATTTTTACTGGTTTGCTTGTCGTATGAGGTATGGCTGGCCTCTTGTGTCAGAGTTTGTCAGGATGCCCGTGGGCTTCGGACATAGCTTAAAGACTGCTATTAATCAATAACAGCCGAGACCGACAACTTAACGTGCCCTCCGAAGCACAGAGCGATGGAAAACCACACATACATTAGAAAAGTTTGGGCTCCCAGTACCGAACCCGGTACCGTGGATTCTAAGTCGCACTAGTCTACCGCTAGGCTGCCATCGCTAATTTCTCAATGCTAAATAATACCTTTGGTAAGATCCGGTCTAAACCCGTGTTTTCATATCTCTTTACCTGGAACATAAGTGACGTATCTAGAAATAGTATTTTTCCAGTGTTGAGCACAATGTGCCACGATAGCATACTAAACTGGGTGTCTGGGTTGTAATATCAACATTTATTTGAGTTCCAGTTGTTGGAACGTATTCAGCTCATGATGGCAAAGACTTGCCTCGTTTAGAGACTCGATTATTACTGTAATACGACGAAGCGTGTATGTAAGTATGCATGTATGTGGGTATGTGGATGTTCCACCATAGGAGTCGCCGATGGTCCGATGACGACAAGCGAGGTATCATTCCATTCGTCTTCAGGTACAAATATTAATCGATATACCTACTTCTTTTCATATGGTTCTTTTTTTACCCAACTACGGCTAAGCAAAGGAAGGTTACGTGTTCAAACTAAAACTTGGTCTGGTTTTGACAAGCGAGATAACAATTGATTCCTCTTCATCGCAAGATTTTCAAAGGCATATTTTTACACGACTGTAGTCGGGTTTTAGTTTTGAACTTATATAATATTTAAACCTTTTTTCAACCGCATTGAAATAGTATGCAAATGTCACTATGCTATTTTTAACCGACTACAAAAAAGGAGGTGGTACTCAATTCGAACCGTATGTTTTTTTTGTTCGTTTCCTCAGAACTCCGTGATTTGTGAACCGATTTCGTTTTTTTTTGTTTTTGATATACTTCCAGATTAGTCCCATAGAAGTTTTATCAAAATCGGTTCAGTAATTTTTTAACCAGTTTCAATAATAAGAAAAATTTGGTTCGAGCGTTCGCGAAGTACGAGCGTTTGAAGTCGGTTGTTCACGTTTTTGTCAAAAAATAATTATTAGAAAGTTTTATTTTCCCAGGCATGCGAGGCTCAAAAACCAACGAAACTGAAAACTTTGAAACCAAATTTCTGAGTGGCACTGCATATGTTATGACCGGAAGTGACGCTTACCATCAAATGAGTAACATGCTTCTCTCGTCACTCACATGTAAAATAACTAAAAAGAAGAAAGCATGAATACCTACATAATGCTCTTCCCAAGAAGCGACGGAAATACTTGTCGTACGAGATAAGACCACAATCAGCTCAAATGAGAGAGAAAAAAAGAGTTAAATACAAATTCCTAAATAGTAGGCGCAATACGATACGATACGATACGAAATACTTTATTGTATACCAAAACAAAGAACAAACAATATCAAAACTTAAATAAGGTAATACAATTGGCGGTCTTATTGGTCTTCGCAATACGCTCACTTAGCTTCATTTTCGTTCATGCTTTGACAATCGGTCGAGCTACGGCCCATGCGAGGCCGTAGGTGTCTTTTGCCTCTATATATTATAGTAGTCGTTAGTGACCCTGACTGTAAAGTCAACCAATGGTTGCAGTTTCGAATCCCGCAAGGTGCAACCATTTGTGTGATGAGCAGAAATGTTTGTTTCCGAGTCATGGATGTAATATTCGTATCTATGTATGTTTATCCGTTGTTTAGTACCTATAGTACACGGTATTCTAGTTTGGGGCTAGGTAATTGGTGTGAATTGTCCCGAAAACATATTTATTTATTTATATCTGTGAATAAAACTCATATCAATGGTCACAGTATCCATTGGAGCATCGTTTTCTTTATTGGCGCTCCCGATAGTGCGTCGTAAAGCGGGCTCACCTCTCGCATGATAGATGAGAGCAAACTCATTCCCACATTTTGTTGTGGGAGATGAAATGAAATGACAGGGTCGTACTTACACTATGTTTATGCCGATCGGCCGCCACTACGCTAATTCTTTCAAGTACTCGCGGAAAATCAAAAACAATGCAGTCTCTGATAAAATTGGGTGAAATTGTGTATTAAACACAAAACAACAATTTATCCACTCACGAACACATACGCAGCCGCCATGCTTCACCGCATTTATTTTGCGGTGTAGGCTCCGTCCTTTTGTATACCTTAATAAAGTATCTTTACTTTATTAAGGTATACTTTATTAAGGTGTAAATTAAGTTTCTATCAATTTGATAGAGCAAAGTGCCTAATGGTGATCAATATTATACTTTGTGCAAAATTTGTCGTATATATTTCAATTAGAACAATGGGTAGGTGAAATTATTGACTGAATAACCGAAGATATTCACATAAGAATTCTTGGACAAGAGTTTTTCTTTTTGGTTCTTCAATGGTTTTTTTCCTGGTCTTGCGCAATTAACTATTGTATATTTGGTTGATGGTATTCTCCAAGGCCATTGATAAATAATATTCCAAGATCTACATTTATTTTATTAGACGCACACCTTCGCTCAACGTTTTTAAATATCGTGTTAAATGCTCTATTTATCACTCTAGATGAGCTGCTACATCTTAATCCTGTTATTATTATGTATGTAGGTATGTATTTAATATACATAAATACATACCTACCTACTACTATTTATTAGTATTTATGTTTATTATTTTATATAATTGTATGTATCTACTAGGTTTATATCTTTTATTCAAATTTTCTATTCTGTATTCCCAATTAATTTCATTAATATTTTGTAATTTTTAAGTGCTTTTTATGGTTTATGTATTTATTTATTGGTTGAAACCACCGTCCCTATTACCTCCGTTACTCCTTTCCGTGCACGGTTGTCTGGAAGAGATCGCTCTGAGCGATAAGAACGCCCATTGTGCCACTTTATTATTAATGTTGTTTTCTTAGTTGTAAGATTTTTATTTGTGTGGTTCAATAAAGAGTTATCTATCTATCTATTTATCATATTCGGTTAACATTTAGTATCATCAGTAATTATTATAATAATGATGGTGAAATATGGCATTTTATGCAATAAATTAAAACTGTACTTTCGAAAAATCACTTTGACTACCTAGTCTATATACTTATTAAAGCCTAAATAAAGAAACACTTATAAACTCTGTAGTCAATAGACATTAAACAAATGTTAAACTTTAAAGTTACACGTTGCCACTCTATTCCTGGTCGACATCGTAATTCGTAGTTCAAAGATATAACATACAACGTAATGTAAACACAGCTGCCGTGAACAATATTCAATAACAAATATTGTTAGACGGATGAGGAACACTCGGCGTCAAAGCTGGACTGGCTAGAATTTATCATTGTTACAATATCGCCTCCGATGAAGCGAAACAAGAAAAAAATAAGCGGTGAAAACCATTAGACGGCTGAACAATTTTTATGAAATTTGATAATAGTAGGTATATTATAATACAAGTGTGCTATGTTGGTCATTACACTCGTTACACTCAATACACTTTAGCGCGGGCTCTAAAACTCAAGTGCAGCAAGAAGTCACTTAAGCGAGTGTCAGTAATCTAGTATTACATTTAATGCAAATTGAACGGCGAGCGCGATAAGGGAGTCGAGTGTGTAATGATCAATGCACACGTGTTTCATACGATGCTTTTCAAAACATTTGCAAAAAAAAACATACATGTATTGTTAGTAACTTTTAATTATTGAAATAATTAGTTAATGTACGATTTTCAAAATGATAACATACAGTTTTTCTCTCTAGGTTTTGGTGGCAACGGGCTATCACTCGCGTTTCGTAGTGCCTCGATTAGTATTGCCGGCGGGGTCAAATCTACGTATTGCTCTTCTTCCCTACGTGAAAATGACATTTTTGATAGTTATTAGCCACACAACGAAAACGTTAACAAATATTTATGGAAAATGGCACGCAGGGTTTTTTTTCCCGCGCGCTGCTCTAGAGATGCGCGCGCATGTGTAAATAAACTGATATACAGCCTGTACAAGTAAAATTATTATTAAATACAAAAAACCCGACTGCGAACAAAATTACTGAATATGAGCTGACCGCCCGCAAAAATAATCACAAAATATTATAAAGGCGAAAGTTTGTATGTATGTAAGGATGTTCGTGTGTGTATCTGTCTGTTCCTTCTTCACGCTTAAACGGCTGAACGGATTTGGATAAAATTAGTTAAGGAGGTTGCTTATACCCTGGATACATAGGCTACTTTTCATATCGTAAAAATGCACATGGGTGAAACCGCAGGGCGCAGCTAGTATTGATATTGTAATGTTCATTTTTTATTTAGGTACATATTATACTTTACTGCAACATTAGGCTATAGTGTAATACATTAACTTGAATAATTTAAATTGAAAATTTTGTAAGAAGCTCAAAAGGCAGTTGCTACTGTTTAGTTATAAGAATTACATACTTTTAAAGACCTTCATTTTTATATCCCACTCGATAGGTTTTGTTCCGTTTGGAAATGCAATATGGCAGCTGTAAGCCGCCATATTAGTTTTCTTGACATTTCATATATTCTATAGCAATCTCGTGATCAAGACAAATCTAATGATACCTCATTTATCAAAATCCGTCAAGCCGTTTAGGCTGTAGGACGCGCCTAAGAAACGTACAAAGAAACATATATACAACCCAAACACATTACCCAACAAAAAATAATATAATAAACACAAAACAATGTTTTGAATACGCAAGTTAAGGTAATATGTAGTAAAAAAAAATGAACAAAATAAAAATATGTAGCTTACTTCCGCCAAAAAAGCTACATATTTTTATTTTGTTCATTTTAAATATGGATTTCCGCAAAGTAACGCCTGAATCTATCAATTGTAATATGTAGCGAAAATTATATAATTTGATGAAATGATGATGATTTTGATTATTGATTTATCATATATATGTAACCTAAAATTGTTTATTTATTTAGAAAAAACTATAAGAAATTTTATACAAAATAACACAATGCGCAGATTGAAAAAAATATGTAAAGTAAAAAGCACTAGTGTGGTATAGTAGTCGCAGCGGATCTTTGTTGGTTGTGAAGTTAAGCTCTGTGAACGATTGCACAGGTACTGCTGTGAGGATAAAACAGCATAAAGTAAGAGTGATATGGAATATGCGAAAAACGTAATCGAGTCAGTTATACAATTCTGTCTTCACCTTCAACATTGGGATTGCGCCTGAAAAATAGCAGCTTGCGCAGCAACTTGCAGACAACTTCCGAGCCTTTCGCCAAACTTTCGCTGCAAATACTGTAAAGTGAAGTAAAAAACACTAGAGTGTAATAAGTTGAATTATGAGCCTAAATGTGTTGCCATAAGAGTCACTTTAAGAGCAAGTGTGAAAAATATAATATCTATTGGATACCTACGTTTAACCCAGAAAAATTACAAAGGAGCATATTATTTGATAATTACATTATAATATATTATTTGTTAATGTAAACAATGTTTACACTAACACAAAGGAATAATGTTAACAATGTTTACATTATTAATGTTAACAATGTTTACATTATTAATGTTAACAATGTTTACAAAATTATGTAAACCAACTGTGCAACTGTAAGTGAAAATATTCAAACGTATGTTTCGTCAATGGACATCCAAAATTGTTTTGATTGCTATTGTAACAGTAGCACCACACAACATTGTCACTTCGCTACACAGTGAACTTCATTGATGTTGGATTCTCTGATGTCTCAAGAAGATTCTCTGATATACGTGTTAAGTTTTTCTATCAGTTTCAAAAACATCCGGTGGTCTTTCTCAAGGGAAGTGAGGAACGGTCGAGAACGTGCCTTGCCTCGTATTTTCAAAATAATACTTTAGAACTATGATTTATAGCATAGTGATAGCTAAAAAGATGACTTGACTCCTTTGTCTAGTTTTCGCAATTATGCCAATGTCTGTTTCATGCTATATTAATGTTCTATACGTGTTCTAAGAATATGCCATTGTCTGTTTCATGCTATATTAATGTTTTGTACGTGTTCTAAGAATATGCCAATGTCTGTTTCATGCTATATTAATGTTCTGTACGTGTTCTAAGAATATGGTCGGAGATCCTAGCACGAACAGGGAATTAAAAAAAAACGTTACTAGTTACATATATTTTTAGATTTTTTATTATTATGCGCCCTAATAATAGGTAGTACCTACCAGGTTCTACATATTATATACAAGTCCTTATGAAAAATAGGGTTGTAGACACCTTGAGGTCCGTGCCAACACGGCACAGTTTTTGTGCTTCGCTATCACGGACATACGGCACGGAAACCTAGGCTAAACTAAACATTTTGGTTTCTGAAATTAGGTACATCGTCTATTCTCTTTTAGGGTTATCTAACCAGTAAGGTGTTGCCATAACGCAATTTGTCCAATGCTTGTAAAAGCTTTCAGTGAGCTTTTTAACTCGTAGTTTTTTGAATAGCAAGAGCATATAGAAGAGAAATAGAGATCTTAAAATAAGCTCGCCAAAATGAAGTCTGTATGAACTTTGCGTGGAAAGATATACGTTGCTCCGCCAAAACAAACGCACGATCCGGTACTACAAACCCTGAATATTAAAAGGACGTAGCTGTAAGTATTGTTCTTATATACTGAAAATACTTAAAAATGCTAAATCAAGGAAAACAAATGTGCAATTATATTTAATGTGTCTTTTTCAAAAATAATATAATTAATTGGTATGTGACGTTGATTAATCCTTTTGGCACCGCGCATGCTAGCGCACATTACGTTAATGTTATCGAGTGAGCGGTACTCGAAAGGTTAAACAGCACTGTATGATGGCTCATATCTATCTTGACATGCGGCTCAACAAAGGAAATGTAGACGAGGATGATAGTAAAATACCTAAGCTTTTAAATCTGCAGAAAACTGCGAAGAAAAAGTTGTATAACCCACTAATTACTAGTGGCTCTGACTAACTACTAGTTGACCTCGCGCGTACTTTTTTGCAAATAACCTAGCGGTGCACAGTAGCGCCATCTAGTTACCTTTTTGTACATCTAACATTCATTAATAACTAAGGTGCCCCATCAATCCCTAATCTAATTAGGTTAAGGGGTAAAGGGCTGATTCCACTGGTAGAAATCTAAAAGTGAGAAATTTACTGCATTTTTATTTTATGAGATTAACTTAAAGTTTTTACTTTTCAAATAAAAAAAGAACCATCGAAATCAAATTTAATAACACGAGATATTGAATACAACAGCCCCCTTTTTACCCTTTATTCGGGGAAGTACCACCCTAATCAAAAATCCCCGACGGTTAAAAAAATCTAAAAATTCGTTATACCAAGTTTCGTTTAGATCAGTAGAGAAATGCGACCTGTAGAGGAGAACAGAGATCCGGACAGACGGACATCCGGACATACAAAAGCATTTTTGTCCTAGCTGAAACGAAGATGCTTCGCTCCCGATTCGCGCTCGGTCGGTTGAAAATAGGATTCACAACTATCGGATTTTTATAACTTTTTTCATATTTTTTCATTTCTTTAGTTGCACTTCTTTGTTTTGGTCAGTCGCCAAATGATATAATAAATCTAATTATTAATCATTATTTTATTGAAAATAGGATTCACAACTATCGGATTTTTATAACTTTTTTCATATTTTTTCATTTCTTTAGTTGCACTTCTTTGTTTTGGTCAGTCGCCAAATGATAATTATATCATTTGGCGACTGACCAAAACAAAGAAGTGCAACTAAAGAAATGAAAAAATATGAAAAAAGTTATAAAAATCCGATAGTTGTGAATCCTATTTAGTCGCCAAATGATAATTATGATATAATTATCATTTGGCGACTGACCAAAACAAAGAAGTGCAACTAAAGAAATGAAAAAATATGAAAAAAGTTATAAAAATCCGATAGTTGTGAATCCTATTTTCAATAAAATAATGATTAATGATTAGATTTATTTATTGACGGTTCTTATATTTAGAACACATTAATTCGAATTCACAATTACTTAGTTGTCTAAAATATGGGACCCTGACAGTTCTAAAAAAGAACTGATCTCGTCGTGATCTCGTGATTTATTTTTATTTTTTCCAGCCCTTTTCTAGAAATCCAGTACAAATAAATACGTGTACCTTCCTTTGTACAGTAATTAAAAGGGCATGACCTCTCTCATGCCAACACAAACGAAACCTTTGTAACTTCTCTCTTTTGTGTCAGTGACAAAAGACTAAACTCATAGAAAATATCCATAACAAAAAAATAAAACAAAATTGGTTATATTTACATTCAAAACGCGTTATTTACATACGTTTATGAGACAAAAGCCTTATCAAGCCTTATAACTCCATAAGGCTTGAGCCTCACTACATTCATCCACATTAAGGGCCGTTTTAATAAACCGACCTCAACTCTGAGAGCGCTATTGAGAGCGATCTCAAGATGCTAATCTAATTAATAAACATATCTTAATTAAGCTGTTGATTGAGTTGTCGTAATCAGCTGATTTAGTGTTTAATAATAAATCAATCTCGACTCTCAAGGGCGCACTTGCGATGTGCTTTGAGATGCAGAATGTTGAGTGCAGTCGATCCGTGACTTGAGAGCGTAATTGCCAGTTGCTAGAATCAAGGATTTCGAAAATATTATGTCAGAAGTTGATAATTATAATTATATTAACCATCATTATAAGAATAATTTTATATTCCTGTGTGAATAAACAAATTTATTTAGCATGATTGCGAAAAGATCCGAAGATTTGGTAGATATCAGAACCTGGCGAGGACTCGCTCAAGTCTCAAAAGATCCGAAATCGTAACCAAAGGATACGCGCTGGAAATACTGCATGGCTAATAAACGAACTTTTATTTTCATAAATTATAGGTATTCATTGATGAATTGCGTTAAGTTCTAAAATAGATAGTGTAACTTTGAAAATATAGACATATATTATGGCTTACCATCCTTTCTACAAAAAAAACTAAATTAAGGTTATGATAATTATATAGAAAATAAACATTACATTTAATATAGTCGCATTTAATTTAATTCAACTACATCGAAGTAATAAATATTAACCTTACGCTATATCTTATTTGAGCAAAAACCGAAATTTCAATAAAGAAAATAAATAGTTCATACGTAGTTCATTCAATCTTGCTCTCAAGTTCTGGTTCGTGACGTAGCATCTTGAGATGCGGTTCTTGAAAGCGACATGATCTGAGATGCTCTTGAAATGTCTTTATTAATCAGCGACGATTTAAGATGCTGATCACAACTTCAGAGCGTATCAGTTGATATCGCACTTGAGTGCTCAACCAAGAGCGATTTATTAATTCGGGCCTTAATAATAAATTTCAAAAGGAAAAACTTGGATCACAAACGGAACTCAAACCCTTCATACGTTTAGTCGTGTTGGCTTTTTAGTTTAGTAAAGTTGCCAATAGATGACGTTACCGTCCCCGTAAGACGGTGTAAAAGCTAAAGGAAATTTTGGACAACGGTTTAGACACGGTGGCTGAACTGGCAAAGGCTTGAGCCGTAATAAGGCACGGATGATGCGGGTTCGACACAGATCCAAATTATTCCTTTAGAAAATTATTAGACATGTTCTCGCTAAGCAGGCTAAAATCATAAAAAATATTCACCCACAAAAGAATAATTTAAAAAAGACAGATTCCACACCGCCTAATCGAAAGTGAAGCACCCAAGATTCACTACTTTGTTTGGCGGTGTTTACTCCGTCTTTTTTTAAACTTTCTTGCATGCACATTATTATCAATTCATCAGCATTATTATTCATAATCATCAGCCAATATTCGTTCACTGTTGGACACATGCCTCACCTAGTGAAAGCCTCAGTCGCGCCCGATCTTCGGCTATTCTCATCTAGTCACTGCCAGCAGCCTTTCTCCACCAAGTTAGTATGACTTCACCCTTACGGTACAGAGGTACCTGCCATCGCCATTAGCGACCTAAACAAGGAGCCGCGGCTGTGTGTTTTTAATTATGATTAATTTGTTTGACCAAACATTTTATTCGGAAAGCCAACAAAGACCGTAACGAGAAAATCACGGGAATCCATTTTTTTCGTGCGCCCTTGTTTTAGGGATTTACATATATATGTTTTGTCTTTTATAAAGTCTTGATTTGACCTTCGATGTTATTAGTATTAATTTATACATACCATATAGCTTGTTCATGAGTAGGTACTAGGTAGGTACATACAAATGTCTGCAAAATTTAACCAATTGTATTATTTATTTGTTAGGTAATGGGCTTCTAAATGAGGAGGTTCACAATTCAACAGTTTTTTCTATGATTGAATTTTACCTGATAATTTGTCCAGGGTGCCCAAAACAAATTCATGAAAATATTATGCTATTTTTTTCCCAAAAAATATATTTATTGCTCATTATCATAAATGTCAATGCACTAACGCAACGCATCTCTACTTGCCCTTATATTGTTTACCTTTAATAACCATGCGGAAGCGGCAAAACCAAAACAAGCTAACTTGTCAATGAAAATCAAAATGGTGGCTGGTATCCACCATATTATTTTTTCTGAAACGTTAGTGCCATTCATACTCAAGGGACATAGGTATAGGTCGCGTCATGTAAAAAGAACGCTGCCAGTTAGGCTGCGCATTTGGCGATTTATCGGTCTATTTGGTGGCTAATTCTTTAAATTTGGTGGTCCATTTGGTCACGGTAATGATAACATTACAGTGATTTGGTAGCGAAAGGCTAATTAATATTTAGTTAAAACAATAGGCCACTTTTGTGCGTGAATGTACCCATGCGTAAACACACCCTCTCATCTTTCTTCCAGCGTATCTATCCATACCAATATATAAAAGTGAAACGTTGTCTGTTTGTCTGTTTGTTTGTTTGGGGAGCTTTCACGCGATAACGGCTGGACGGATTTTGATGAAATTTGAAATGGAGATAGCTTATGCCCTGGAATAAAACATGGGATACTTTTTATCCCGGAAAATTGTAAGTTTCCACGGAAAAACTGGAAAATGTTGATAGCTCGCAGTAAGGACTGGTTGCCATGGAAACTAAATAACAAGTCTGTGTAAAACTTAAAGAGCATTGGTGCTATACCTACATTTGAATTGGTTTTTAATATCCTAGAAAAAGATAGGATGCTTTTTTTCGCAATAAACAGTAATCCGCGCGGACGAAGTTGCGGGCGGGAAAGCTAGTATACCGATATTTCTCATACATAAGCCGACCGGTTGGTCTAGTGGCGAGTGACTCTAACTACGAAATCAAATTGTTGCAGGTTTGAACCCCGCTAGGTGCAATCATTTGTGTGAAGACTAGAAATATTTGTTTCCGAGTCATGGATGTAATGTAATATTACGCGGTTTCTCTGTTATCTAGTGCCCATAGTACAGGGTATCCTAGTTTGGGCCAAGGCAAGTAATTGGTGTGAATTGACCCAAATATATGTTTATTATTATATATTATTATTATATTATAAGCAGACATAGCATAGGTATATAAATATTTCTGGCACCCACTGACATTTATGAGTATACATTGATAAGTTAATAAAAGCTCTTGTTATCACAATTCTAAAAGTGAACAATGTACGCGTTATATACTGTTAATTTCCAACGAAATATTAATTTAATGGAATTCACTATGATAATAACTTTATTTGTTAGTCTCTATTGCAGGAGCAACTTCTATAACTATGTAATGAATACAATGATAACGTCCAATAAAATAAAAGTGTCTACTGGTCTAGGGAAAGATCTATGCTTGAAGTGTATCTAAGGGATCAAATGCTAAACTAGCAGATCAAGCAGATAAGAGCTTGGCAGAGAACCAAGTTCACCGACATATCTCTGAGAATTAGCAAGCTAAAGTAACAGTGGGCTGGTCTTAGCCGCAGAACCAATAACCGTTATAAACCTGTTCTCGAGTGGAGACAGCGAATTGGTAAACGAAGTGTAAGATGCCCACCAGCTAAATGGAGCGACGATCTGCGCAAGGCTTTTGGCAGAAAATGATTGCGAAGATAACGGCAGTGGACGAAAACATGATGATAATAAATGATAAAATGACTAAACCCATAATAATAACAATATGACTGTTATAGTTGCTAGGGCCCCAGAGAATGACTTCATTATCACTTAAATGAAGCCCTACAACCTAATTTAGATAACAAAGATAATATTAACCCGCAATTGTTGACCAAAACATTTTTTATAATTTGACACCCGCATGTTATTACTTAACAAATGATAAACTGCGTAGGTTTAATTGGTTTAACTATTCCGTCACAATGGCCGCCCATTCCCACTTATTTTTGTAATAGCCCAGTCAAATTAGGTTTTTACCTCGGAATGTGAGATAATATGCTGGAAACTTGAATAAACCGTTATTTTGGCTTATTATTCTCAAAAGTCTCATAAAATCTTGTGTCTGCGTCTTAAGTTATTCAAGGTCAAAGGTCGCAAAAATCCTTTTTAGTTCATATCTTAAAAAGTACAAATCACAGCGGGATGGTGCTGGAAATAAAATTGTTCAGGGTCCCTACAATAATTTAAAAAAATGACCGCCTAGCAAAAAAAAAATTGCCATAGAATATAGATAATTTCCGTACTAAAGTTCACATTTGCATAGGAAAACCAATAAACATCACAGAAACAAATTAATGTCAGAAGTGAAATGAATATCAGAAAAACAACTGAATGTCGGGAGAAATGACAGGGTGTCAAAGTGACAGTTTGTAGCGAAAGGGTGTTGGAGGAGTGGGGGGAAGTTGGGAAAGTAAGTTGGAAAAGTTGGTTTCTTACCCAATCTGGGAAAATTGGGTAAGGGTGGGGAAAATGTGTGGGATGGTGAGGGAAGGGTGGAGAAGGTGAGGAACTTTGTGGGAAGGTGGGGGAAGGGGAATGTCTGTATGTATAAAAAAATTGTATGTCTGAGCTCTGCGCGTTCTCCGCGCTCTATTTCAATAACATTCCCCACCTTCCCCATCTTTCCCCCACTTTCCCTCACACTCCTTTCCGCCCTTATCCAATGCTCCCAGACCTTTCTCCACTTTCCCCTACTCTTCTCCACCTTTTTCCTACAAACTGACACTCTGACACCTGTCACTTCCCTCGACATCCTATTGTGTTCCTGATATTAATTTCATTTCTGGCATCCATTTGTTTTTCTTACGTTAATTTGTTTTTCTATGCAAGTGTAAACTTTAGTATGGGAACTATCTATTCGTTTTTTTTGCACGGCGGCCATTTTTTTAATGAGACCCTGAATGAACCAAGTGCCCTGAACAATTTCAGCTGCAGTACCATCCCGCAGCGATTTGTGCTTTATAAAATAATATTTAAAAAAACGATATTTGCGGCCCTTGACCTTGAGTAACTGAAGACGCAGACACGAGATTTTATAAGACTGTTGACATAACATTTAGAGTGCTAAGATAAAGGTTTATACAAGTTTCCAGCTTATTAGCTTACATTTCGAGGTTGACCCTTTTTTTTCGCTTATTTGACTGGGCTATTGTAAGTTAATATCGTATTTATTATTACATTCAATCTTTCTTGCAGTTTTATGTAGATGTGAAGAAGATCAATCGATACTTGCGATTTTTTTATTTTTTTTCCGTATATATATATAATTTACTCGATGCGACCTGCGGCTTTGCCCGGGTAGACATTGATAAAAAGTATCCTATATGTCAAGACCGAAGATCCATTTACCAATTTTCTGATTGCTTGTGTCAAGTTCCCATTTGCCAGTATAAATGTATTTTATATTGGTCTCGGTACTGCACAGTACCTACCTATTTACAAAATTTGATCAAACTCTATTCAGTTTTTGCTGTGAAAGCGAGTAATTGACATATTTCCGATAGTAACCCTGTCCCTGTGTTAGTCTCTGTTATGGACAGTACCTAAATACAAATTGTCATCACAATCTGTCTAGCCGTTTTGGCGAGGCAACTCCCCAAACAACAAACAGTACAACAAACCCACAATTTTAAACTTTTATAATATGAGGTTATATAAAAAGGGCTAGTTTTCCTCCCCAAGCAATTTGAATGGCTGAAACAGTTTTTGGACATCTTACGTGTTAAATATATTTTGTAATGTTTTTCACACGACTTTCATGCATTTTTGATGACATTTTGAATGTTAATCTCACCAAGATCATGTTTCCACCCATTTCCTGTGGTAATTAAATTATATATTACAAAAAAAACACATTTTTCCATTAGAAAATTATTATATATATTTACGCTAAGCAGGCGTTAACTGCTATAAAAAAAACATAAAAATATGTATATTCCTAACATATCTGACAAAAAATACATATTATAGGTTAATTATGGTGGTATGTACAGTCACGAGCAATGAAATGTAAACTCCAAGCATAGCTCTCTCCATTGCTCGCTGTGTGACTTTAAATTTGTGGTCCAGCTTCACTGTGAGCGTCCACGTTTCGGCTCCGAGTCATAACCGGTAGGACGCACGCGTTGAAGACTTTCGTCATAAAGCACTGAGGTATGGACGACGAAAAGACCTGACGTAGTTTACCAAATACTGCTCATCCCAGCTAAATCCTCCTATCGGCTTACCTTTCGAAGTTGTTCTTACCCAATTGCATAGTCTACCCGAGGTAAACATATTCCTGAACAACTTCAGAGAGGACACCTTTAACGACGACCGACTAACTTATGTGTTAGGTGATAATCTGCCTAATTAAGTAGATGAAGATTTGTTATAATTTAATTTGTCATCTTATATGTTTAAATTATTGTGATCTACACCAATATATAAAAGTGAAACGTTGTCTGTTTGTTTTTTGTTTGTTTGAGGAGTTTTACCGCTAAAACGGCTGGACGGATTTTAATGAAATTTGGAAAGGAGATAGCTTATACACTGGAATAAAACATTCATTTATTTTGACACAATTGAATGGTTACATAATTTTGAAAATAATTATTTGTGACTGTACTGAAACTTTTGTGAGTAAGCATGACACTTAGGTACCATTACGAAAAACGTTCTCTTCGCGTTACTCAACATAGAATAAAAACAATACACTCCTTTTTTCAGTCGTGTAAAAATGAAGATACATAAATCGGCAGTAGTAGTAGCATTTTGCTTGCTTGCTTGTCGTGTGATGTAGTGCTGGCTGGCCTCTGGTGTCAGAGGCCGCCCCAGGTCCGCTAACGTTGCTTAACGACTGCTATTAATCAATAACAGCCGGAACTGACAGCTTAACGTGCCCTCCGAAGCACAGAGCGACGGAAAACCGCACTTAAATTAGAAAAGTAATTTGTTCTGATTCGGAGCGAACCCGGTATCGTTGGATTCTAAGTTCAGTAGTAAACCGTTAGGCTACCGTTGCTCTCACTAATAATGCTAATTAGTACTATTATTTATTCTGTGGCAATAGATAAAGGATGTGCTGTGATAGAGGTTATGTAAATGTATGCAAAATGTTTACTTCCCCTCGTACATGAACTCCTTATATTGTTGATAGACTTACAAGCACCCACGCGCTGAAGTTTGTAAGAACATGAGGTGCTCATGTTTTGAAGAAGCCTTAAAAGTCTCCCTGAAATGTAGAGCAAAATGATTGGAGTATGGAAGAATGTTTAAAAAAAAGATGGAGCCCACTCCGCCAAACGAACGAGTGAAGCTTAGCAAATCGCGGCTGCGTATGTGTGCGTAAAGGGATAATTTGTGGTGTTTTATGATTGATACACAATTTTATCACAAAAGACTGCATTGTTTTTTAATGTGTAATCATCTAAATGGGGCGGTACGGGGGTAACACAGAGTGTGAGGCCTGTTATAAGGTGCCAAATGCAAATACTCCAGATGGAAATTGAACTCCGCTACTACAGACTTGCAGCCGAACGGTTTCCCGTTGCACCAACTAGATTTATGGCATTAGGCCGAAAAATAAGCATATAGATCAGGTTGCTGATTCACAGTAGATCGATGAGAGCGTACGTTGCAAGACATTGTTCGTAGTTTTCGACATTTTATTTTTTATGTTTACATATCTGCCAGGCGTCCCGCGACGGCTATTTTATTTTTACTCTTAACTTGACAGTATTAACGCGACTAACAAGGTCGAGATCTTGCTAAGATGTGGAGCCCGATTGGCATAAATTGGTGAAAGTGTGTACGGGGTTGTGTATACGAGCGTCATACTTTGGGTGCTTCACTTTCAATTTGGAGATGTGGAAACCGTATTTTTAAAATATTCTTTGGTGTATGTATACTTTCGATTACGTAGACTTACTCTACTTGTATTGTTGTTGAATCTTAGGTTTAGGTTTACAGTAAAGAGCTATGAAATGTAAAATTATATGTAGCTATAATATATGGTTACCGACATGTGCCCAGAGTATTGTTCAAAATTATGTAATCATTGCATTGTATCTTATTTTTCTTCAGAACGTGATACAAAATGTGAACCTGTAAACCTATCACCATCATCATCGGCCAGATGACTTTCCCTGCTGAACAAAGGGCCACATAGGACCATAGAACGCCAAAACGTTCAGTTGATCGCTGTTTGCATAATGTCGTCCGCCTGCGTATTCCAGACCGTGGTCACAGTTCGAGAACCTTTCTTCTAAAATGAACGAAGAAAAACTATGTAACTTAGTAAGTCAAACTAATGATAAAAGGAAAAATTAAAATAGGTTCAAAACCTAAAACACGACAACGGTCACAGAATAAATAATAGTTGTCGTTTAAATAATCTATGACACTCTATATATGAAGACGAATCGGTTGATCATACCTCGCTTATCAAAATGGGACCAATAGGGGCGTCGTCGCTATGGTGGAAAATCCTCATAATTATATACTTGCACATGCATACTACCTAAGGTTGTCTGGAAGAAATCGCTGCTTACTGATAAGGCCACCAATTGTAAAATTCAAGGCTGATGTTGATATAATTTAAGATTTTTAGTGCAATAAAGAGTTATCTATCTTTCTATCTATCTATCAACCTATATACAAATATATATTTATATTATATAGATTGATAAACTCATAACCCTTCCCTTGCTTCACTGTACTCGGGTGATAAAACATATATAAATAACCCTTGATAACCAATCCATTATCAAAATTGAACTAACGTTAAATAAAATGATATGGCTTGTTAACTTAACTGCCTATTTTACTACCTACCCAATATATGAAACCCAACTATATCTATCTATATCTATATAAATATACTTATAATAAAGCAATGACAACGAAAAAGTCTGTACTATAAAGAAGATAATTTAAAAAAAAATGTCTTGTTTACTTTAAATAAGCTACTGAATAAGAATATTACATTTTTTAAATTAGTGTCTGTCTGTTTGTGTGTTTATTAGTTTGTTTATCTGTATGTTTGTTCGCGCATCACGTAAAAACTACTAGACCGATTGCGATGCGATTTCCACTGTTGGATAGTTTAGGGTATGACCTAAAAACTGGGGTCCTTAGTATCTCAATCCGATGAGCAGAAGCCGAGCAATCGATAAAAATCTGTTTGATGGCTGAAGGAATTTTGATCAATGGTATATTGATATTTTAGGTCCTGGAATAGCACATAGAGTACTTTTAACCCAGAGCCGAAAAGCCGTTTGCACAGCTAGTAAACAATAAAACACATATACCTCTATCCAAATTTCCATGTACCTCTGTCTGCCAGCAATACGACACGTGTTTCGGCTCTGCACGAGGCATCATCAAGAGATGTTGACTCGTTGAGTGCTAGACCGAGAGCACTCGGCGAGTAAACATCTCCACAGTTTTGATAAAGGGTTGGTTAACGTGTATTTTTATTTTTCCAATTATCAATTATTATAAGTTTAGTCCGTTTCATACCATTTAGGCATATACGAAAAAGATTTCCTACATTACATTGGCAGAGTCGTGGTCTCCACTCAAGAACACGTCTACCCCAACGGTTACGGTCCTTCGGCAAATATGACCAGCCCACTGCCACTTCAGCTTGCTAATCCCTCCGGCTTGTAGGAGCTAAGTGGAGCGACGATATACGCAAGATGGCTGGCGGTAGTTTGAAAGGAAGAGCCAAAGATTGGGCTCAATGGCGTGCTTTGGGAGCGGATTTTCTGTTATGTGATGATGATGATGATGTGTAAGAATTAAATTTTATTCGATAAACATATTGAGGTAACCAGTAGAAACGAAGCAATAAACCCTAATGGAACATAACTAGAGTGAACGACATAACAGTAACACAGTGTCCAATTATAACTAGTAGTAAAAAAAAAAAAAAAAAAAAAAAAAAAAATGAAATAGATACTACTACAGGCAAACATACCCACACAGTTACAATCCCACCGTCATCGTGATTCATGTGCATCAACTAAAAAAGCTCTTGTGCAAGTTCGTCGACCCAACAGATAAGTACGAACATACTCGTCCGTTCATCTCCACTTTATCTAATACAAAGTTAAGGGCAATATTCTAATGATTTATTTTTAGTTGGCGACAAGTGTAGCTGGCGGTGGAGAGGTTAAATTTAGTTCTAGGGGTTAGTGTTATAAATGGTTGGGCGGGTTAATTTAAGTTTGGAGTAGGTATGTATATAGCTTTTGTAGTTATATAACAGCGCTGTTTCACCCGCGTGGACTAACGATAATGCAACCTTCTGTTATTCAAGGATCTATCTCATACATACCAAGTTTCATCAAAATCCATTCAGCCGAATCTTCTCTTGAAAAATAAAACAGTTCTGAAGATTTAAGTTTCTCGTTTTAATATTTTGCATTGTCTTCGGGTATTTTATGCATATTTTTTACATAAGATGGTTTTTATAGAAAATTATATTATATTAGTATTATATTAGTGGTAGCTCTCGTTACACTTTACAAAAAAAATACTGTTCTGACGAGCGCTTGCTTTGAGCATGTAATTATTTATTTCTGAAAACTGCAACTTTGCAGACGATGCTCAAATCATAAACTAAATCGACAGACTAAACACTACTACATACAAGCCCAAAACGATAGTTTCTTGTTGAAACGATGAATCTGACGTGTCCAAAACAAGTCTTATTGGATAAAATACCATTCTATAAAAATAAATTCTACCTCAGCCTAGTACCCATAAGTAACACAAAGGGCCCATTGCAAAAAATGATATTTTTTCGGCAATCCATTACTGGCATGCGCTGTGCAAACGATTGCCCCATAAAGCTTGTGAGTAACGCTCCGCGTGATAATATGGGCAACTAGTTTCAGTCGGGACTGAGCTTGCTTGGACAGAAATACGACACCGCAATGCTACAAGTGTACAAGTTTGATTGAAATATTTTGTTTGTGTGTTTCGCGTCGCGGATCTCTGTGAAAGTGTGAAAATGCAGTTTCGCCAGTAATTATTTTCTTTCAACGAATATCTGTTCCCTTTTTAGAGTTACGTACCTCAAAAGAAACCCTTATAGGATTATTTTGTTGTAAGTTCGTCCGATCTGTCAAGATCTTTTTTCTCAGGAACGCGTGAAGGTATCACGTTGAAATTAATATCAAATACTCATAAATTCAATGCCTTGGAGCTGTGAAAAAAACAAACATTTAAGTCAACGTTATCACAGGATACGGCCGTTTATGACGCATATTTCGAAATTTTCAATACTCGGGACGGAATCAAAACCTACAGGGTAATTCCCGTTGACCTAGAATCATGAATTATAGCACAACTAAAGTCAAAAATCTGGAAACTGTAAATTTGTAGACATAATACAAAAAAAACCTGAGGCTCGATTCGCGTGATGTACGAACTATTTACGTACCTACAAGTCTGTACGGAACCCTCAGTGCGCGTGTCCGACTCACACTTAGCCGTTTTTTTTTTTTAAATTTCATTGAGACACTGGACATATTGCCCTTTAAACTAAAACACAGATTTTTTTACACACTACTGCTTAGCGGTTCAACATCTGACAAAGCTTCCAGACATAAGCTTCAGCATTGCTTAAAATAATTATAATAAGAATCGTACGTTTTAGTAACTTGTATTCAAACTCTAAAATGATACCCAAAGGGATGGTTTGAGTGAAGTAATCGAGGGCTACACCTTCGAAGGGCTAATAAACGCTGCAACAAGCACAAATTAAAAAAAAAACCTCCCCCCCCCCCCCACACACACACTAAACTTATAGCACCCGTCTCTTTGTTTGAGGGTTAAAAAATATAACTCCTAGTAAAACTGTAGCACATACAGAAACAAATGCCTGCTGCAAATTACATTGCGTATACACAGTTACACACAGTAGCTTGATTTCTAATTTAACGCAGCATGACATCATTTCTTATGCAGCAGCGGTTGACTTGACTCAGACAGCTGGTCGCGCCATGATTTCCACTATACCTATTCCACTCACATGCACTGTAGCTAGTGTTAGTTATTCTGTGGCGTAGCGTCAGAACCGCAAATATACGATGAGTAGGAGCACAGAATGGTAAGAGCTCTTCAAGGCCGTGATGATTCATATTCTGTAACGAATTGTTTGTATTATAATAATTTGTCTATATCTACCGTTGTAACACGACATTGTGCTTCTGTACTATCCTTTTATCTACACTCAAATAGTAAAATCCGGATTATGAACTCAAAAATGGTGGCATAATGACATACATTACGCACGGCACGTCTCTACTAATTTCTTTTTTTTACATAATAACACTATTTTTTGAACTAAACGATATTATAATATATTTTTTCCCATAAAAGCTTCGGTTGGCTTCGCACCTACGAGGGTTTTCGTCATTTATAATCTACGGCGGCGCGTGCTAGACCGCAGGCGCGCGGATTCACTGTGGACTGGATTTTGGCGCCATAATTTACTTTTCATTATTATCATAATTTATTTTATTTACTTTTAATTTAATGTGTTTTTGTTGATCAAAAGTTGTATCCTGATTACAAATGTCCGACAGCAGTGTTAGTGAGGAGAATTTGACTCCACCTTACATCACGGAAACAGCAACAAGCCTGACGAACGAGCCTTTACCAGAAAAGCTCGTTCATCATGCTTTTTTTACCAGTATTTTTTTCAATAAATGTAATTTCCTTTTGCTTAAAGAATGAATGAAACGGCACATAACTAGTTATTATGCAACCGTTTGATAAACTACTATTAATTTATTACGTAGATGTTTATTGGATTATCGACGAAGCAAGCCGTCGTCGGGTTTGCAGTTAGGAAATCTTCATGTCGTAGAAACTTAACATACAAGACTCTCTCAAACAGTGCTTCAGTATCGGGTGGTATTATGATAGTTACTTTATCTGTTCCTAATACATTTTGTTTAAGAATGGTTGCTATCTTAAAAACAGCTGCGGTTATTGCACTGTGATAAAAATAGGGCGCATTGCGTTTTGAAGTGCGATTTGTATTAGACGCTAGTGATGTTACATACACCTGTGTTAATGCCTCCTACGCTTAAACGTTATCTAGGTATCATATAATAGCTGTGCCCGTGGCTTTGCCAGCGTATACATTTCATTTAAAAGTAGCCCAGACGTGTTATACCAGGACCAAAAGTACCTACCTATAAAGTACAATATACATTTCTTCAAAATTCGTTCTGTCAAATAGATTTTTATCGATTGCTCGGCTCTCTGATCATCGTATTAAGGTACCAAGTACCCCAGTTTTTAAATCAAACCCTAAGCTAACCAATAGTGAAAACCACATCGCAATCGGTCCAGTAGTTTTTACGTGATGCGTGAACATACATACAGACAAACAGACAGACACGATTTAAATAAATGTTATACTCTCGCTTTTTTATTATCATTGTACAGTTTTTTTGGAACTTCTTTATTATAAGTATATATGGATAGAGATGTATACAGGTACTGTCAACGATATCATTCGTTCAATGTTAATTGTACGTGCACATGTAAAGAGGTTGGTACAGCGCGGTAACAATAAGAATCGGGCCTAAGATCAATTATTTTGATCATCAAGCGTTGGGAATATCGTCAATATAACGCAGCCGCTGTAGAAAGGTTGCAAGAAATATTATCGCGTTGAATAATTGTGATATTATTCATAAAATATATATATATATATATATATACTTATAATAAAGCAATATGAACGAAAGTCTGTACAATGAAGATAATTAAAAAAGAAATGGTCTAGAGTACATAAAATAAGCTACTGAACAAGAACATAACATTTAAAAAAATCGTGTCTGTGTGTTTGTCTGTTTATCTGTTTGTCTATCTGTTTGTCTATCTGTTTGTCTATCTGTATGTTCGCGCAACACGTAAAAACTACTGGACCGATTGCGATGCGGTTTTCACTGTAGCTTATAATTTGACTTAAAAACTGGGGTACTTTAAATCTCAATCCGATGTGTAGAAGACGAGCAATCGATAAAAATATGTTTGACGGCTGAAGGTGATGATTGAGGAGGTGGTGATGATGATTTTTATCAAATGTTGGTATTGGTATTTTAGGTCCTGGAATAGCGCAAAGAGTACTTTTAACCTAAAGAAATGACCACGCGTACGAAGCCGCGGGCATCGGCTAGTCGTCAATATAACGCAGCCGCTGTAGAAATAATGCAAGAAATATTATCGCATTGAATAATTGTGATAATATATATCGTATACGGCCTGTCTAGGAGAGGATTGAGTTCATTGAACCAGGTTTATTCCCAGTAGTTCGGTTCGATTGATTAGTAGTGGAGCAAACGCGATGTGAAATTTTAAACAAATATTGTTTTGCATGGACAAAGCATCAAAAGCCATGTGTCTTGACTTGGCCCAAACTAATGTAGGTCTAAGATATGAAGGGCCAAAGTTTGCCAGACAAGAAAGCGGTCAACTCTTTATCTCTAGTAAACAAGAACTATCATTTTTATAGCTGATTTATTATGCAATTATACTTAATAATAATAATTACTTTGTACGATCAGAAGTACTTACCCACGGTATCACAGTTAAAGGGCGAAGGTCTGTCTGCCAGAGAGATTGTCATAATTTTATTTATTTATATCGATACATGGTGATTTTATGACTCCCTTTGATCGATCTTGTGATTTGATTATGATAATATGAAATTCTCAAGCGATGTCCGATTCGTGCATTTAACAGTCACGGCTCTTATTGAATGTGGTTTTTTTTTGTTTATAAAAAAATGACGACAACCAGACACCATATTGTGAAAAAGAAAGCTAGAATCCAATATAATTTTACTGTTGGTTTTTATTTTGCAACAATTTCCTAAACAAACGGGTTTGTAAAATATACGGCGGACATTATGTTATAATAATAATTGTATGTTCGTAGCATTATGTAGACTAGATACTAGACGTTTGACGACCGCGACGTGCAATGCAACGCATAGTACAACAACAACTTATACTAAGTTCCCGAACACAAATAACAGACAACACACAAAGCTGCCAACTGGAAATGGGATTGGGCTGCAGTCATGTGAGCTGTATGTCCAACAAATTTGGGCAAAACATCTCTTCGCGCGCGGCAGGCCTCGACGGAGGTGGTGGCACGACCTTGCCATGATTATTTTATGAAAGACTGGACTAATTTCGTTCAGAACCACAAAACGTGGATAAAACGAAAGGAAGTCTTTGTCCAACAACTGTGTGCTAGATGCAAAATAATATATCGGCACGTATCAAAGACTATCAACAAGCTATCGAAGGAAGTGCCTGATCATAAAACTATGAATATTTTAATATTGATGTCGGTGAGCACCCCTCTGCCATTGAAGAGTCTCGGCTTATTTTGGACATGGATTATAATAAAAGTGAAACTACTTCAAACGTATGTATAGTTGTATACGGATACTATTATTATAAGCAATATGATTCTGGGGTACTCATTTTTAAACTGATATCACTAAAGAATCGAATTCCGACTGATACTAATCTAATGAATAGAACTTAATTAGGCATAACGCAAATCGTCCGTTTCGGAAACCTATGTAGAAACACGAAAAATATGTCAGAGAGTTATTTTATTGACCTTCGATCGCTCAGTAAATTTTAAACATTACATACATGACATAGAATACATGCAAGTCGCAGATATGGAATATAGCTAAATCTATCTACCTTCTATATTGTCTATCTTCTAGCTAGAAGATAATTAAAAAAGAAATGGTCGAGGGTACATAAAATAAGCTACTGAACAAGAATATAACATTTATTTAAATTCGTGTCTGTCTGGTTGTCTGTATGTTTGTTTGCGCATCACGTAAAAACGACTGGACCGATTGCAATGCGGTTCACTGTTGAATAGCTTAGAGTTTGACTTAAAACTGGTGTACTTGGTATCTCAATGCGTTAAGAAGCCGAGCAATCGATAAAAACTTTATGACGGCTGAAGGAAGTTTAAAATATTGGTATTTTAGGTCTTGAAATAATAATAGAGTACTTTTTACCTCCTAAATGCATTTTGTCACGTATGAGCCAAAAACTGCATACCCCGATACATTTTGTCACAAATGTGGAATTTTTGAAAACGCTCCGATGCACTTGGTTACGTACTGCGGCAGCCAGTTTAAATTTAATTTTGCGTTTTTTACCCATTCTGAGTGTTTTATTCGTTCAAGGGATATTTTTCCAATATGGTAAAATACCCAATAAGTACCAATAACCTTAGTAGGATGAATAATAAACAAATAAAACAGACCTGTTTTTTGTTTTTTTTTTTAAACCGGTTTTCATAAAGATATTCTGGTCACTTTTTCTACTAAACTGTGTTGATATTTTAATTTTATTAGATAAATTCATGTTATATTTAATTATAACATAATAACAGGGTGTCATCGATCTTATTTCCAAGATACTTTTTTTTTCCAGAAATGCTCCCCATTTTTGCTTTCATCATTTTCCCGCGGTGCCCTCTCCTTACATACTAAATTCATAACTCATTGGTTCGGTTTGTCACTGGCTACCACAGCCAATCACAGGCCGAGTTTTGTACGATTGCGCCAAACCATTGAGCAAGGATTGGAAAATAAGTCTGACGCGACCACAACAGCAACAATATTTCGAGCCAATTTGCCCGAAGTAACTATTACTTATTCTGTGTTCCTATGTATACATAGACTTTGACATAAGGTTCAAAGTACTTTAACCGGGTAGAGAAATGACCACGCGTGCGAAGCCGCGGGTACAGCTAGTACTTATAATAAAGCAATAAGTAAGAAAATTCTGTACAAAGATACAATTAAAGGAAAATTGTCTAGAGTACTTAAAATAAGGTACTGAACAAGAATATAATATTTTAATGTCTGTATGTTTGTTTGTTCGCGCATCTCGTATACTGTCCCGATTGTGATGTGGTTTTCAGTGTTGGATAGCTCAGGTGTTGACTTAAAAACTGGTGTACTGGTTTTATTGGTATCTTAATCCGATGATTAGAAGACGAGCAATCGATGAAAAACTATCTGACAAAGATAATAGACCACGCGAGCAAAGCCGCGGGTACATAAAGTTATCGAAATAAAAATTGTTTAATTTTCATATTCACTTTCGGTATATTAAGTCCGGTGTAGATTCAATCTTTCGAAAGCTTTATAAATACTTTATTATTTACAACACTTTGCATGTATATAGAGCTTTTCTCAAGGCATTAGTTAGTTATTATTTTATTTCTTGAACTAATTTCACCAAAGTTAAAACAAACGAAAGATAGTGTGTATTTCTTGGTAGATATTCAAATAATTTTATTTGAACAACTGCCAAGCCAATTAACCAGTCATCATCGCGAGGATTAGCTTTTGACTTTTGTTTAATTAGAAAATATATGGAGTGAGAAATATATAACTTTGATAACCCTACTAGACAGTAGACAGTAGTTTATCAACTAAAAATATAACAGAGTCTTTCAATGTGTTGAAGACAATGAACTCTTACACATTTTCCTTGTTTCTCGAGAAGTCTGAGAAGCATAACTTGGGTCTGAATGCTATACTTTAGAGTGACTATAGGTATCGCCTACATATATGTCAGTGTTAAACTGTTAAAGTTTTCGTGAGTTTCACGCACTTAAGGTTACCGACATAGCTCTGAGAGTTAGCAAGCTGAATTGGCAGTGGGCTGGCCATATTAGCCGCAAAACCGATAACCCTTAGGGTAAACGTGTTCTCGAGTAGAGACCGCGAATTAGCAAACGTAGTGTAGGACGCCCACCGGCTAGATGGAGCGACGATCTGCGCAAGGTTGCTGCGAAAGTGGATGCGAAGAGCCGCAGATCGGGCCAAATGGCGTGCATTAGGAGAGGCCTATGCCCAGCAATGGACAAACACAAGCGGATGATGATGATGATGATGATGATGGTTAATAACCGTCTAGGACACGTTTTAGTGTTAAAATATTGTCTTAGCTTTCTAGCGTTTCCCACGTTTTTCGCCAGGAATATACTTACGCTGTGAGATTGCGACGCTAACCAATTCTGCGAACACGATCATATTGGAATATCGTGTTAAATGTCATGATCGATCAAATTGGTTCTGAAATCTCTGGCTTCTGAATCTTGGCTGAATATACAAAAAACGTACTTTAGAAAACTTCCTCTTTTTACCCGAGTACGGCAAAGCAAGAGAAGGAATGAGGTTCACAGTCTATGTATGTGGGTATGTGGATGTTCCATCATAGTGTCACCACTATTGGTCCGACTTTGACAAGCGACGTATCAATCGATTTGTCTTCATTTATTGAGTGTCATAGGCCCTTTTTTTACCCGACTACGGTGAAGCAAAGGAAGGTCGATTCGACTTCATCGCAATAGGCTATTTTTACCCGACCCTAGTTGGATTTTAGTTTTTGAACTTATGTCTTATTAGAAGTAGGTGTAAAGTACGAGAGCACTGCACTAGCGCTGCGACTAGTTCAGTGAAAAATATTTTTAAAATGTTGTAAAATTAAGAGATTGTCTCATCTTTACCACGGTGTAGTGGAACATCGTAAAAACACTTCGGCCCAAACGACTGTAGCCCAATTATTTATGTCCCACTAAGTGTTAATGAATTATCAGTGAGATAGTCGACATTAAACTTGGTACAGCTGATATCTAAATCTGTAGCTGTGAGATCATGGCGCTCATCAGTATTGGGAAGATAATTTAGGGTTGTCAGTTAGTCCATGAGGTCATTTAGAGTTTCCTTCAATTTATATTCGATCGTTCCTATAAGTTCCGTGAATGAAGTTCCCAGAATGCAGTACAAAGTAAAGAAGACACATTTAGAAATAAATGTGGTGCCGAAATAATAGTATTAAGGCGGGGTACGCTCTCAAATGTTTGTCCTGCTCGATCAGGTGCAGTGTGAGCGGGAGAGGTGATGCAGCTCGGGAGTCGGTTTTAGATAAATGTTGAGCTTTTCTATCGAAATCTCTATATATAAAACTCAATTAAAAAAGTGATCGGTTATTTGTTAAGATTAATAGGGAAGCTAAATAACTATGCAAAAAAAAGTTGCTGTCGCTGAAAATTACTAGAACAACGATGCAACAAGTTATCTTCATGTGGTAATTCGTGTTTTTATCTGAGTTAAAAAAAAAGTTCTGTTCAGTAACTTTTTTAATGTACTCATTGTATACTTTTTCCCATAGTATTTTTTGGTTCCCGCCTTAATTAAATTTACGGAACATTTTGTTGTCAGTCAAATGATTGTATTTCACTCAAATAACTGTGTAAATGGTAACAAATTGCAGACATCTCTATAAACCATAACATTATTGCAATCTATCTATCAGAAAAACAATTCAATTCCATAGTAGAAGGGGGCGGGGGGGAGGGGGGAGGGGGGAGGGGGGTTATTTTTTGTTCTTATTAGTTAGTTTGTCTATATGTAGTAGGTATTTCGCTAGTGTTTTATTAACTTTTTTGTTTCTAACGATTTAGCTTATACAATGTCACTAAGTACATGTTACTATCATGAGTTTTTCAGCTGCGATCTATGGCAGCTTAGATAACCGTTAAAGATAATGATATGAAGATGTGTTCTTATCAATCTAGAGAGTTTTAAACTTCATTAAGTTTTTTTTTATCTATTTATTTTAAGTTGTTTATTTTTTTAAAGTTGCTTCAACTTCATGAAAATCAATGTTTTTTATTTTCATACACTTTGTTAGGAGAGACAAAATCAAGATATAGATTTTCATGAACTTGTTATCAGTTATCACATTTAATCGATTTTAGACCGAAAAAAACAGTTTTCATAAATCCTAGAAACCTCTAAATGGATTTCTAGCGGTAATCACAGCAGCCATAGATAATTATCACTGTTAAAAAACTCAACTGGGCCCTTATTGGCTATTACTATTCACATACTTAACGCGCCGCGTCAAGATATCTGCGTGGAATTGTTCGTGTATGTTCGTGAACAGTCGTAATTTGCATGTGAGAAGTTTGTGTACCCTTCTTCGCAAAATCATATATTTAATGGGCTTATACAGGTATAAGCCGATTAAATATATGATTTTAATAAAACTTGATGTTTTCTAATGTCTCACATAATGTAACAGAACACACTTACAGTTTTGTTTCTCCAACATGTCAACCCTATCCAAGCAGAATGATTGAGCCACAATACAACAAGTGATACTATTAAATTAATAATACCTAAGTTATGGACATATAAATAGTGGCGCGTCTTTGTTTCGTAATAATATACCACTGTTTATATTTTTCTCAGAATGTCTTTTCAATTGTGCCTTGCAGATAGGTTTCTGACAATGAGTATGTTTGTCACGCGTTATATTGAACTGTTGCCGTAAAAATAGGTGAAGTAAATAAATTATATATTAATAGCTTTTATAGGAAACTAAACGTACATTTGCTGATGTCAACATTTATGTCATAGTCGCTGTATTCGTCCACTGCGACATCGGCCACTCCCAATGAACGCTACAGAGCCCGTAATTCGGCTCTCCTCATCCAGTTTCTGCCAGCAGCCTTTTACTGGTCGTCGCTCCATCTAGCCGACGACGGGTGATTTAAGTACTATCAGAGTCGCGGTCTCCACTCAAAGACTCGTCTAACCCAGTTGTCAACCTTGACAAAACTTGACCAGCCAGCTTCGGGAATGGTGGTAACTTTGGTTATTCTATTGACCGCTAGTAAAATAATACTTATTCCGTATCTAGAGTAAAGTACTAAGAGTAGTTAATTATATAGTTTGAGAATTACATTATATAGTGAAGCCAGTGGTTACATTTCAATTAAAATAGGTATACAAATAATGCTACCAATTTCTTATATCAGATAAATAATATGTTTAAAAGCATGCAATGCAAAGCATAATTAATGTAACAGCACAGCCAACAAACTGCAACTGTGTTGTCCCATTCTCAAATCATCATCGTTGTTCATAGTATTGTCGTTTTTCATCTGCGTCCCGGTTACGGAAGTCCTAATACAACCAGTTTCAATGAGATTTTCATTATATACTTTCATAATCGGTAAGTGACAGGTTATATATTGCTGACTATCGATTAACTAGCTTAAAAGCTAAAAAACCACGCCTGCCCTGCAAAAAAAAAGAACTGATGCTTAAATATATATATACTGTTAGAATTTGCTTATCAAGACCTTCAATATGATACCCATATTGTAAAATTCTAAGTTTTGTTTCCTCATTTGAAAATGGAGCTACCGCCACAAATAATATTTTCAAAAAAAAAATAAAAAAAAATGTATATATATATATATATATATATCCCTGGTTACCGGGGAGATGTAAAGATTCTAACGATACCCCATACGTCTAAATCCGTTCAGGCATTTAAAAGTTATGATGGAATAAAGAAACTCTCATACATACATACATACATACAAACATACATACATGAATCCTAAAAACATACTCTTTTTTTGGGCAGTTGTGTAAAAAGGCATAAAAGTGAAAAGTGGGGCAAGACAAGTTGCGTAAACCCATTAAACTAATTAGTAATACTTATAAAATACTTATTTTGAAAGTAATGCTGGAGACTCAGCCGTAGCCCGTAACGCATACGGGATAATAGTTTATTTATTTATAAAAGAAAATATGCGGTCGCTGAGCTTTCCAACAACACATGGACAGTACGGACTGCCTCGCAATCTCTAATCTCCTCACTTCAGGCACTCGTGTTTCATTAATATCATCTCAAAGACCGCAGCACAGACAGAATAAATAATAATACACAGACCCAGAATGTATTTTTCTAGGTCTGTGGCCAAATTGTATTTTTTTGGTGAAATCGGCGCCAGCATGCGTGTCTTAAAAAACATTCATGGTCCTTTATAACTACATATGATGATCACAGAAGAAATGATTCTTCTTCCCAAGCAAGTTGACATTGATGATGATAATTATGACAATCACTTTTTGCAGTTGGTTAAGATAAAGTAATGTATGTACCTACCTAAAGCATTAAGTATCTCTCTATTGAATTGCTATTATAAAAGTGAAACGAAATAACAAATCTGTCAAACAACATCAAGAGCATTGGTGCTATACCTACTTTTGCATTAGTTTTTAATACCCTAGAAGAAAATTGGATGTTTTTTTCGCGATAAACAGTAGTCCGCGCGTACGAAGTCGCGGGCGGGAAAACTAGTTTATGATAAAAACAAAATATATAATACTTTATCTACTATTAGAAAACTAAAATGAATATTCGGGCCTATGCAGCGGTTTTTGGAAGTCTATAGAGTGAGCGCCGGCTCTCACACTAATTGCGACAGTGTATAAAGTCCGACCATTCACATTATACATAATGGTCGATGAATGAAATGATAAACAAATTAGTTGCAAAGAAACTTGGTATTTTGTTTGAGGTTAGACGGTACTTCACACTGGGACAGCTTTTGAATTTGTATGGAGTACTTTGCCACCTCTGGGACGGTTCTGCCAAGTATCAGATTGAGTATTTGGATTCAATTGATTAAGTACTATGAGGAACATTGGGAATGGCACTCTGGTAAAGACTAAACTTCAAAGAAACAAAAAAAAAACAAAAACTTTCTGGCGCATCGACGTAGTAGCAAGCCTGTCGGTATTCTACAGATTGCACTATGGAGAGTGTGCACAAGAACTGTACAAGCTGATTCCCACCCCACATCACCTTTCCATCACCGTACGACTAGACGATCGGCAAAGCGCCACCCTTATATGGTTGAAATACCTTGCACAAGAACGAAGCGTTACGCTTCTTCATTTATTATAAGGAGTGGAATGCGCTGCCCTCGTCGGTGTTTCCGGTAAAATATAACCCATGTGTGTTCAAGTCAAGAGTGAATCTACTAGGCAAGCGTACTTCACCTTCGACCACATCATCGCTTTCCATCAGGTGAGATCGTGGTCAAACGATTGCATAGTCCGTAAACCATTGATTTTATGAGTTTTTTTATTATGCTATTCATAATTAATATAGCACATAAATGATAGCAGTAAGTAGGTATCTAAAACTTATGAGATAAGACAATAAAGGTCAAATTCAAGTTTATCGGTAAGTACAGAGAAGACCTCACGGATTTTAGTAGACTTCATTATTTTCAATCAAAATATTAGAAACTTGTTACAGACACATTACCACCATAGTACCACATTTAAAAAGATTTAAATCCACTATAAACGTTCTACATAATTTTACGATGCTTCTAACAGTTGCGGTGTCACAACAAATTTTACGATTTGTGAGAAAACGTATTAATATTAAATTTAGTTGAGCGTATCTGTACTGGAATGAAAATAGTTTGTGACGAATACAATACAATATAAATAGTACTACTCGTTGTTCTTATGTGAGCACTTCGCCTTATTACAGTTCTTGTTCTCAGTTTGCTAAAGTTCGGCTCACACGATGTAGCAGTCGCTGAACAAATTTAAAAAAAAACACTGTCCCGTATTGGGATAAGGTTTATAAATGAGTTTATCTACACTCATATCGTAAAATCCGGATGATGTACTCAAAAATTGTGGCATAATGACATACATTACGCAAGGCACGTCTATAACAAGAAAAAAAAATATAACACTGTTTTTTGAACTAAACAATGTTATAATATATTTTTTGCCCATAAAAGCACCGGTTTGACTCCGCACTATGAGGGTTTTCGCTATTTATTAACTATGGTGGCGCGTGAATTCGCTGTTGACTTACTTTACATTAGTATGTACCTAACCAATTTTATGTTTTTTTTCTGTTGATCAAATAATTATCCTGATTAAAAATGTGACAAAGATGTGTTAGAAGTTGAGAATTTGACTCCATCTGAAATCACGGAACTGCAACGAACATGACGAACGAGCTTTACCAGCAAAATCAAGAAAATAATACGACATATTTTTTTTTCAAAAAAAAAGTACCTACATGTTAAATACTACTACATTTTACTTGCAGTCGCGGCAGCACCTTTCTTGGTATTTGGTGTTCTGGCTTTTTTCCGCAACTAAGCCAACCATCGCCCCCTTTTGCGTGATACGGGCGGCGAGAGCTATTTCAGCCACCCGATGTCCCTCAGGAAGGCCAGCAGCTGACGTATTCCGGCGCAGGCTTCTCTCAGTGTCAGAGATGTTCCCAGGAACTGTTCCCTTTGTGGCGCCAAGCTTCTTCTTCTGCCCCCATGCATCCTCTGCACAAGGGGCTGTCTGGTACACCTATTCTGTAAAGGTGTTTGTTAAGAGGACCAGTGACCATTCTCACCACTTGTCGGAGACTGTCCAGTTTAACGTCCAGAAATGTTCGGGAGTATCTCGGATTTAGCTCCGGGAAAGCCTCCCTTGACTGTATATATTCCTTTATACTCGCCCATAGTTCCTGGCGTAATTTGTTTGTTCTGTAACGGATCCAGGCTCGAATTTGACTGAAAGGCAATTAAATCATTGGCTCGGGCCCTATAAGACGCATGCCCGAACCTTTCCTTGCCAGTTCGTCAGCTGCATCGTTCTCCCTGGATCCGCTGTTTCCCTTTATCCATTGGAGTGTAAGGTAATTATGTTTACTGACCTCCTCCAGAAGTTGGTGACACTGGATAGTTAGCCCGAGGAGTTTTCATACCTTTGAAGTGCTTTTAAGACTGCGGCGCTGTCTGAGAGTATTCTGATTTTATCTTCAGTTAGCAAGGAGCAGCGCAGGGAGGCGCAGTATCGCTGTTGCTGCCTGGACATTCCTACACATTATACCTACACATCCTGGATCCTGGATTATACCTACACATTTCGCTTGGAAAATAGAATTATGGGTACCTAGGGCAGCACCAGCTATGTGAAGTGATTGATCAAATCCAGCTCATTTATGTTTAAAAGGTGCCAACAAAAATCACTTCATGTAAACCGAGCATTATTCCTCATTCTTGTCGTGTGTATCCTAGTGTTAAATATCCATTCGTTTGAGTGTTTTTGTAGCATATGGTGTTTCGTAACATTCGTGTTAGCGCTTTCGGATGCTTTGTGTACGTTGGCTTTTTGGACAACGATTAGCACGTGCTTGTTCTTTCAAAATTGGAATTGTAAAGATGGTATTGAGAAATGTTTGTATTGAGTGCCCACGTGGTACAACTATAGAACACACACACAGAGGCGGTGGCGAACGTGGTTGCGGTAGCGAATATAAAATTCAAACTTAAAAACAACTGACTATTTTTTATGATTTTAGGAGCTAACGTCTGATTATATATGATAATTGCCGCATGTGCCGCGCAGAGGCACGGAATGCGAGTTCGAATCACATCGGTGATCAAAATTTTCCATTAGAATAATTATCATATAACAAATGTTTAGCTTAAAACTTAAAACTATTTACTGTAGGTAGGTAAAAAACTTTTATCTCTCATTGTCTCCATCATAAGATGTCCTGGAAAACTCGCTGTTTAACGATAAAACTGCCAATTGTACTCTGATATTTATAATTTTCATCCTTGGGTGTATTATTTTATAGTGTGCAGTAAAGTTATGGGAGAGACCTTTATCCAGCAATGAAGGAATACAGGTTGATGACGATGATTATAAATAAAGTGTGTTTGTCTCACGATCAAAGAGGTAAAATCGGAGAATACCACAAATAGACCAAATAAATAAAAAAGTAATTATATATTGAGGTTGAAAGGAAATTTGGTTGCAATATTTTTCCAATTCGGAGTTGAATCTCGTACTGACAGGATTTGCCTGTAGATGGCAAGTAGACCAGGGGTGGCTAGATTTAGGGGCGGTCAATAAAAAAAAACCTGACTCAAATTGCTTAATGTTCCACGTCTAGAGAAATACATGACAAACTTGACATCCCTATTAAGCACGGGGACGTAGTAACGGACAAGAGCTGGTAAACTAATATATTTTAGATCAGTATTGGAACAGAGAAGGAGCGGCTGGTGCTACACGGCCTAGGGCGGCCAAGACTGCTAGTCCAGCTCGGTGTACTTGAAAAGGAAATACCTAACTTTCTGACTCTACTAGTGCTTGGGAATTGAGAAAACTAAGTTAGCACCATAAAACTGTACGGGAACTTATATTTTCGTTTGTGATATTTTTGAAATGACAAAATATTTGAAATGTTGGAAGACCTCCACTGATGAACATCGCTCCCCCCAGGGAAAACGCTCAATACCATAAGGGTTTGCCATAAGCACCAAACTTGGCAGGCATCTTGGATCGCATTTGCATTGTTGATGATCTGATAATTTGCAGAAAACTAAACCAATGGTGAGCAGTCACCTACTTCTGCTCATAAAAAGGAATACGTAGTCATCTCCGAATGCCGTTATTGCAAAGGTCTATTCCTCGAAGTCTATTCATCGAATACTTACATCCTCGTAGGGTCGTTTCTGGGAATGGTCAAAATTGCGAAGGTACGTTTTCTCGAATGGTTAATACTGCGAAGGCTTATTGCGGCCACTAGTACTTTTTGTTCGTTTTGCTGATACTTTTTGTTGTTTTTGTACGTATAATCTAAAAGCTAACCGGTAAAGACAAGTAAACATAATAAAGTATTAACTCGTTTATTAGAATATTCGAGCAAAAGACTCCTCGCAGTTTTGACCATTCAAGCGAACATACTTTTCGCAACTTTCAACATTCGCAGAAACATCCCTTCCAGGATGAAAGTCTTGTATTCGATGAATAGATTTCGAAGAATATACCTTCATAATAACGTAATTCTAAATGTAACTCGTATCCCTCATAAAAATATACTGATTTGGTACTTGAACACCCAAACAGTTCTGAGAATCTTTTCAAATGCATAACCAAATCTCACGTTGAGCGCTTCCTTCCTATGACTATTAAAAACATTGATTGAATACATAACTAACATAACGAATGTGCAACGTCCAAATAAAATAATGGATTGATGAACTATTCGTGGGCTGCATTTTGTATTTATGTGTCGTAGATGCTTTATTTGGGTGGTAATGCATTCGCGAATATTTATTAAGTGACTAGCTTTCCCGCCCGCGACTTTGTCCGCGCGGACTACTGTATATCGCGAGAAAAAGCATCCTATGTTCTTCTAGGATATTAAAAACTAGGGATGTAACGATACCGATACCGATACCGATATATCGGCCGATATAATCGGCAGGCCGATATATCGGCATCGCCGATACAACACGGCCGATATCAACCAGTTCTAAAAGTGCGCGAAACGAACGACGCGTGCGACGTTGCCGCTCTTAGGTCGCGTCGTCTCAGCGGTCGCTTCGGCTGGCCGACGCGCTGTCCCCCGCCCCAGCCCCGGCCCCAGTGCTTGCTTAGCTTTGGTTGAGAAATGTCATGTTTCGCGCTATATTTACGTAATTTCATCGCTTTTATTTCGTAATTCATTCTATTTAATTATTGACACTGACTAGTGAAGACTGTATAGTGTTTTATTTTATATAAAAGAAAATGGCAACGCCATTAAAACGTACAAGTTCCATCTGGAATCATTTTCAAATAAAACAGGATGATGATACAAAAGCAACTTGTTTATACTGCAATGTCAGCGTTTCTCGTGGTAGTAAGGCAGTTTCATCGAAGGGCTTCACGACATCTAACATGTGGACACACGTGAAGCGTTACCATGAAAAGGAGTTGAAAAACGACACCCCATCTACCTCGAAGACTGAGGCCGGTCCGCCACTCAAAAAACAAGCTACTTTGGAACACATTCTGGACAAAAATATTTTGTATGATACTGATGACCCCAGAGCAAAAGCGATCACGCAAACGATAGCTGAACAAATATGTGTAGACATGGAGCCGTTCGATATAGTAAATAAACAGGGGTTTCAACGCACCATTAAGCAGTTGTGCCCGAAACACAAAATAGTTTCCCGTCCACATATGTCTGAAAATGTGATACCAGACATTTACTGTCGTGTGAAAACGATAATAAAAGAACTTTTGCAAGAACTTCCGCACGTAATTGTAACGACTGACCTATGGACTAGCGACGCTTCTTCATTCGTGAACGACTTTATAAGTCTGACTGCTCATGGAGTGAATAACAATTTTGAGCTAAAGAACTATTGCCTAGCAGTATTTCCTTTTGAAGGCGAAAGACATAGCGGTGAAAACATAGCTGAAAACTTACGTCAGTTATTTCAAGATTGGACTATCGACGAACAGGTACGAGCTGTAGTAACAGATAATGCACCGAATATGGGACTTGCTGTAACACAAGTGGGTGTGGAACGTATTAGATGTATGGCACACTCTTTACAATTAGTGCTGAAGGATGCGTTTTCAGGAGAAGAGAAAATAAATGAAATTATTACAAAGGCGAGGTCTATAATTGGTCACTTCAGTCATTCTACGTCAGGTCGTAAAATCCTTACTGAAATGCAGAAATCTCATAATGTTCCTTGTCATGTGCTCATCCAGGATGTCAGCACTCGCTGGGATTCTACCCTTCACGCGCTTAGGAGACTTCTTGAGCAGCGAGTTGCAGTTCAAGCATCTTTACCCCATGTGAAATGTAGAACTGAATTGGCTACAGAAGAGTGGGGACTAATGGAACAGGTAGTCTTAGTCTTGACTTATTTTGAAGAAGCTACAAAGTCAATTAGTCAAGAGTCTGCTTGCTTGTCTGACGCCATACCGCTGATCAACAGTTTGCGAAAAGTCTTAGAACGTATCAAGAACACCACGGCCATGGATGATAATGCTTATAGCCCTGAATATAATGCTTTTGTACTGAATTTGATAGCTGGGGTCAATGATAGATTTGATTATTTAGAGAGTGATGAAACATTTATTTTAGCAACAGCACTAGATCCGCGCTATAAATTGCGTACCTTCAATCTGCAATCTACAAGCATGAATGCGAGAAGAAATCTAATTTCATTAATTACAAATGATACATACAGAGAGAGTCCTAATTCTATAGAGTTGCCGCAACAAAATCAAAATGAGATTTTCTCGGGTATCTGGTCTGCTTGTGACAGTTTGATAAAAGAAGCAGAAGACGACGAGCCTTTATTAAACATGTCCATTCAGCCTGAACAAGAAGAGGTAGAATCTTATTTAAGATTTCAAAATATTCCAATCAAACAAGATCCAAGGATCTATTGGCGCCAGGAAGACAAATATCCTAAATTAAAAAAGCTTGCACAAAAATACTTGTCTTATCCAATGAGCTCAGTTGCTTCAGAACGGCTCTTCTCAACTGCAGGCCTGATACAAAATGACTTGCGGAACAGATTATCTGCGGATAATTTGAATAAACTTTGTTTTTTAACAAAAATCTACCAAAAGTAAACTTTAATTACTGACTTTATGTATCTTTTTTAATAACTATGTGATTGATTTTGTTTGAAACCAATAAATGTTTTTTTTTTCATTTGCTTTACTGAATTTTATTAATTAAGTATTTTTCCTTCACAGTCTTTAGGACCTAAATACATACATAATAATATGGTAAAGTTATATGATTATTTACGGGATATTTACCGTGGTAAGGTTGTGGAATGAGCTCCCGATATTTCGGCGCAGTTACATGCACCATGTTCACGGGAAGACTGAAGATATCACACGGTAAATATCCCGTAAATAATAATATAACTTTAGTGAACAACCGTGATAGTTTAAAACAGTGTTTTAATAATATGGTGTTTCATATATATGAAATAACTTTGAAGGGAGATAGTTGTATGTTGTTGTTGTTGTTCTAGAATGTGGTGTCAATATCTTAATAACTTCCTTCAAATTTGTTTAACATACATGAAGCACTTATCTACTAAGCCATCAATATCGGTATCTGTATCGGCATCGCCGATTATTTTCGTTTATAATCGGTATCGGTATCGTATCGGGAAAAACATGTATCGTTACATCCCTATTAAAAACCAATGCAATACATATATCTCAATGTGCAAAAGTAGGTATAGCACCAATGTCTTAATGTTTTTTAAACAGACTTGTTATTTCGTTTCCATGGCAACCGTTCCTTACAGAGAATAATCAACTATTTCCAGTTTTCCAGTGAAAACTTACAATTTTCCGGGATTAAAAGTATCTTATGTTTTATTCTACGGTATAAGCTATCTCCATTCCAAATTTCATCAAAATCCGTCCAGTCAATATCACGTGAAAGCTTCCCAAACAAAGAAACATACAAACAAACAAACAAACAGACAACGTTTCACTTTTATATATTGGTATGGATGACTCAGTATGCCAAGATGTAACCAGAGGGGCTAATTCGTCATGGCATGTATTTAGTTGTGCTAAAATAGCATGGTAGTCTTTTATAATGCTGCAAGACCTGTCTACATATAAATTTTACTGTTTTTTTTACCTATCCGATCCCACAAAACTGGTCTCACTGAATATGTCTAATATGTTTACACATTTAAGTATCATAAATATACATAAACTAGCTGCAACCCGCGGCTTTGCCCACGTCGAAGAAAAGGTAACAAAACTATGTCCTTCCTCATGAGTCATGGATACAAACTATTTATTTAAATTTCGTCAATATCGGTTCCGCCGTTTAGTCTTTAAATGATAAAAAAAACTGAGATACAGAGTTACTTACATCATTCATCAACATCATCATCAACAGTCTGCATTGGTCCACTGCTGGACATACGCCTCTCCTAATGCGCGCCACTGAGCCCGATCTTCGGCTCTTCTCATGTAACTGCTGACAGCTTCTTTACGTAAATCGTCTGTCCATCTGACCGGAGGGCGACCTACACTACGTTTGTCTCCACTCAGGAACTCGTCTAACACACCGGTTATAAATTTTTCGACTAATGTGATGTGTGAGTTTCTCTCGCATGCATAATATTAGTACGGATTGTATTTTAACGGCGGCCCCTAATATTAGTATGGTTTGTATTATAACGGCGGCCCCTAATATTAGTATGGTTTGTATTATAACGGCGGCCCCTAATATTAGTACGGTTTGTATTATAACGGCGGCCCCTAATATTAGTACGGTTTGTATTATAACGGCGGCCCCTAATATTAGTACGGTTTGTATTATAACGGCGGCCCCTAAAAATGTACAGTAAAAAGTAAAACAGTCCTTTATTTTCTAACCTCACTAAAAAAACGACAGGTACTTCAATTTGGAAATGACACGATAAAACACGTTAATGATATGATACTGACTGGATATGAAAGGATCTATCCATAAAAAAACAGCCGCAGATAATTAGTAAACAAAGACACGAACAAAAACTTTTGACCCATTAGTTTTAAATATTTAACCAAAGCTGTAGATACACTCCTACAACAGAATACGTAATAGTACTACCTCCAACACAATTTTAAATGAAATATAAAACCAACGTACGGAAAAAATAGTGTCGATATATCTAAATCCTCACAAAATTAGTCACTGCAATGATAATGAATAACAGCAAACGCACTGCCGCAATCATAATTATTATTATTGAATAATAGGTAGATGAATCATTGCTAGATTTAATGCTAATAATATACTGTTTTGAATATAATTTATACTTTTGCATCTAAAGCGCTCATTAAAAGAGACATCTATAGTTACTTTCAACATAACGTATTCAAATACAATAGGATAGGACGTACTTTATTCCTAAATAGCACCGATCGTCGTGCTATCGTAAAACACGAGCAATGCAAGCGGTCTTATCGAATTTAGACAAACTGAGGTTAGGTGAGTGTGCTTGACAGAAATAGGTACCGTTATAAAATACTTGCAGTATTCTTAATTGGTACAAGAAGTTAGTGTATACCAAACAGGTTTATTTGTATAGCTCCTCCAATTTGCTGTAGCAAGACTGTCCAACTTTACACTGTCCAGAAATACAAAGACTCCTTAAAAATGTAGGACCTGCTTTAGTAATTTCTCCGTGTTAAGTGCCGTCTAGGGAATTTGCTGTCGCGCAGCCGTGGCGTTAAATGTGTGCATTAGCTCTGTGAATTAGTAAACAACTTGTTCTAGGGCATTTTGTTGATGTCAAGTTTAAAAGTTTTCAATGTAACTAAGCCACCAGCACCTATCTAGATGTGTACGAACCTAGTACGAACGTTTCTAAGTTATCTTGTAACCAGGCAAAGGCACAGTAAATAATTTAGGCGTGAACATTGCCAATGTCTTTGCGTTCTTTCCACTTGAATCCCCACTTTGGAACCCCTGAGGGGTCCACTGATACTCACCATTTCACTTGGTCCCCCAACCAATTTCTTGGTCCAAGAATAATTTATGTTGTCTAACAGCTTAAATCGAAAGATAGGAGTGAACTTCACCAATGTTTATGTTGTCTAACAGCTTAAATCGAGAGATAGGAGTGAATTTCACCAATTTCTATGTTGTCTGACAGCTTAAATCGAGAGATAGGAGTGAACTTCACCAATGTCTATGTTGTGTGACAGTTTAAATAGAGAGATAGGAGTGAACTTTACCAAAGTCTATTTTGCCTGACAGCTTCAATCGAGAGTTAGGGCTGTACTTTGCAAATGTATGTGTTTCCCTAAAACTTGAATCGAGAGTGAACTTAAAGTAAAGTGTATCACAATCTAGGCTGCATAGTAGGTATATCATCAATGTCATCATGTTATAAAAACATAATTTTATAGTGAGGGGTAACTTAGATCAGCATGCATAAAATTGACTAAGTTAGAGATGACAAAATAGTATGTTTGGACTTTCTATTGCAAACATAGAAAATTAAATTTCTAATTTTTTTTTTTTTTACTAGCTTTCGCCCGCGATTTTGTCCTAGTTTATCGCGAAAAAACATCCGACGTTCTTCTAAGATATTAAAAACCAATACAAAATTAGGTATAGCACCATCGCTCATGATGATTGTGAAAGTCTTGTTATTTCGTTTCCATGGCAACCGTTCCTTATAGCGAGTATGCTACATTTTTTCAGTTTTCTGGTGGAAACTTACCATTTTCCGGGATAAAAATTATCCATTGTTTTATTACAGGGTATAAGAAATCTACATTCCAAATTTCATCAAAACCCGTCCAGCCCTTATCGTGTTAAAAACTCCCCAAACAAACAAACAAACGTTTCCACTTTTATATATTGGTGTGGATATATTGGGTTTTAATATTATTAAGTAAGCATAGTACAGACAGACCATAATTATGTGAAGGATTTATTACACATATTATTATGCCTGAATGTGCCTGAACCTCCGAAACTATCTAAGGCAAAGACGTCAAACTAACAATAATTATAACCCCTTAATTAGAAATTATTATCAACCCAAGTGAGTGAACAAAATGTTAGTCTTTTTTTATTAAATATCTAATTAATTATTATCTCTTATCTTTTAAGTTTGAAGAAACTTCTAAAAAACAGATTTACTTGCGTTTGAACTCTATCTAGAATGTACTCTCTCAACTCTATCTCACCTTGCAGTCTATGGTAATGGGCTCTTCCTAGAAGTAACCTAAATAATATACTCGTACTTGAAGAAATCCAGGCTTTCTAAAAACACTGACTTAGTCAAGAAGTTCCACTCCGAATTACTAAAGTAGATAGCTGTTCCATATTTAAGTAATCCGAGGCTGCCTTGAAAAAACCGTAAATTATTAAAACTTTACCTTGATATAAAAAAATAAGAACTTCGCAGAACACAGAATTAACCCTAGTTTCTGGGTAAAACAGTGTTAAAACAGACACCTTTATCAGACTTCAGAACATGATTAATTAAAAAAAAAACTTATCTATATGGAAAAAGCAACCAGATGTAATTCACTTCAATTTTCCAATAATTATTGTGAGAACCAAGAAGGTTTAAAAAATAACTGAATCCACTCCGCCAAATCGAAAATGAAGCACCCAAGATATACCAATCCGCTCGTACGCCTCCATACACCATGTTATGCCGATACGCCGCCACATCGAAGCAAGGTCTTGACCTTTTTAGTCGTATTAATTGTCTCAAACTAGGGATTGCAATCCCGCAAAACGGGATCACGCATTCCCGCGGGATCCCTCTGTGTATATTAATCTGCTGGATTCCGCACTTTCAAAGCGCGGATCCGCGGAACAGGCAAATTAAAGAAAAACCGAGTAGCACGAGCGTGACGTTGTCATTCCGCACAGCGCGCCTTACCGGGCGGCGACTAGCGGATGGTAGGCGTGCTGTCCTGTCAGTTGTTCATAAATGCTTCAGCTTACTATCGTAGAAGCGAGAGAGCGTTTCCAGCATCAGGATATATTTGCAGTTCACTCAGAAGCAGGGCCGGAAATGATACAATAAATGCCATTCGCTTCTTAAGAGCGTATTTTCAAAAGTTATCACCATAAGTTGATATCATAGTAATAGTATCTAAGAGAAAGTTGTGATTTGATTATTAGTCATTATATGAATAAGACTGAATTAAAAATATATAACTGTTTTTAGGAGTAGGTGTTAGGTAAAATTAAACAAAACTATTAAATTATGCCAAACATTTAAAGATGAATCTAAGAAAACAGATTACCAATTACTTATACTTAATTAATAGAAAAGAAACAATTTCTGTAGCTTAATGTAAGATTTTTTTAATAAAAGTTGGTTTTTACACAAAATCTGGAGTTTCAATTAGATTTTATAACATAATTTTAAAGATGCGGGATCCCGCGTGATCCCGCGCGGGATTGAGTAATCCCGCATACGCAGCCGCCATTTGCTATGCTTCTTTGGCATCTTTTTAACCCCCGAACAAAGAGACGGGTGTTATAAGTTTAAGGTATGTATCACTGCGCGCGCGTGTGTGTGTGCGTGTGTGTGTGTGTGTGTGTGTGTGTGTGTGTGTGTGTGTGTGGGTGTCTTGCTGTGCTGTGTGTTAGTGACCACGTTCCATAAGGTATCACTCGCAACATACACTGGCCACTAACTATAGTTGCCACTAATTAGCTGAAAGGACTTAGATTATGAATTAGACCAGTAGTTAGTGACCACGTTCCGTAAGGTATCACTTGCAACACACACTGCCACATTATAGTTGCTACTTATTAGCTGGAGTGACTAAGCTTATGAATTAGACCACTTGTTAGTGACCTCGTTCCGTAAGGTATCACTGGCAACACACACTGGCCACAAATTATAGTTGCTACTTATTAGCTGGAGTGACTAAGCTTATGAATTGGACCAGTTGTTAGTGACCACGTTCCGTAAGGTATCACTGACAACACACACTGGCCACTAAATTATAGTTGCTACTTATTAGCTGGAGTGACTAAGCTTATGAATTAGACCAGTTGTTAGTGACCAAGTTCCGTAAGATATCACTGGCAACACACACTGGCCACTAATTATAGTTGCTACTTATTAGCTGGAGTGACTAAACTTATGAATTAGACCAGTTGTTAGTGACTACGTTCCGTAAGGTATCACTGCCAACATTCACTGGCCACTAAATTATAGTTGCTACTTATTAGCTGGAGTGACTAAGCTTATGAATTATACCAGTTGTTAGTGACCACGTTCCGTAAGGTATCACTGGCAACACACACTGGCCACTAATTATATTTGCTACTTATATTGAGGTAACAACAGTTATATTTGAATGGGCAATTAAGAGGACCTATTCGCATTGACAAACATTTTGGAGCATAACTAATTAATTGCCAGCAAACAATGAGCTGGGTCCTTGACTGATATTTGTGTCATGCTCTACAAATATACACACTACATGGTGCTAGCCACGTACCTATTCCTAATCTGTAGATATAGTACAAACTAATACGTACTAACATATATTCTGTGCTAATGCCTAACTATTCTTGCCTGTATTCTCCATGTAATTCAGTGCTTAAGGTTTGATCCAATCAGCTCACTCTTACAACAGATTACACTTAACACTCTTAGAACAGGTTGATTACAGTAAAGTTGGTTTTGAATTAGGTAATAAACCAAATTGATTCATTTCTATGTTACTCTTTATGGGGACAAAATAAACTCTGATTTACAAAGCAAAATAAACATAAATCTTACATATTTCCCAAAAGATGAAGCTTTTGTACAAAATGTTGAATTACAAAATATGAATCTGTTCGTTGATAGCAGAAAAGAAAACATATGACGTTTTCATTTCCAATGCTTTCTAACTTTGAGTGCCCAGCATGTAAAGACATGAACTTGCACGCTCTTTTTTCCCAACTGAGCGGAGGGATGGTATTGTGTTTGTAAGCCTATGTATGTATGTATGTTTGTTGCTTTGTGGTGCTCTAGAGACCAAACGCCTGGGCCGATTTTGATGATTCTTACGTCAATCGATTTGTTTTAATCTTACGAGTGTTACTAAAGACATGACAGTAATCAAAATTGAATATGGCAACCACCAGACGAAATATTGTGAAAAGGGAAAAAAAGACAACAAAAGTAATTTATGTTAAGTGGTGTATCTTTGAATATGTATTTAAAAATCATCTTTGGGTTATTCTTATAATTTTTCATTTCGAATGACCATTTAGAATCTATAACGATTTAAGTTGGCTAGCAATCATTCTCACTTAAATTTTTGCCCCGTTTTGAAAGCATCGCCATCCGTACAAATGCTCAATTCGTACAATTCGTGTTTATTTAGTAGTTTGTACAGAATTTTATGAGACATATCAATTCATACAAAAATTTTGTGCTGTTGATTTGCTTATCAAATTCTCTCAACTTATCGATTTGTACAAAATCAACATTTCGTACAGTCGATAACAATAAAGAAATTGTTGCTAAATTGTACAAATTAAGCATTTGTACGGACTGCGATGAAAGTATCGACATCCGTACAAATTCTCAATTCGTACTATTCGTGTTCAATTACGAAAAAAAAGTAAAGAAAGTGAGGAAAACAAATGATAGTCTGGATAAAAAAATAAATTATATAATAAAACTAGTGTTCCCGCCCGCGACTTCGTACGCACGAACTACTCTATATCGAGAAAAAAAGCATTCTATTTTCTTCTAGGATATTAAAAACCAACGCAAAAGTAGGTATAGCACCAATGCCATAGAATTAAAAATATGTATTGTCTATGACCAATGCTCTTAATATTTTTTGACAGACTTGTTATTTCTTTTCTATGGCAACCACATACCGTTCAGTAGTTCAGTCCGTATTGTTACAGTGAGTAATCAACATTTTCCAGTTTTCCCGTGGAAACTTACAATTTTCCGGGATAAAAAGTATTCTATTTTTTATTCCAGGGTAAAAGTTATCGCGATTCTAAATTTCATAAAAATCTGCCCAGCCGTTATCGCGTGAAAGCTCTCCAAACAAACAAACAAACAAACAAACAAACAAACAGACAAAATTTCACTTTTATATATTGGTATGGATAATAAATGAAACGTTCTTAATCACTTGCAACCAAAAAATTAAAAAACTTTTAGCTCTGTACAAATTGCTAAATTGCGCCGATTGCAGAATTGTACCATTCGCTTATTGTACGAAACACAGTACGAACAGATAATTTATGTAAATTGACAATTGTACAACTTGAACATTCGTACGGATGGCGATGATTTCCTTTTTTTAGTTTTTTTCACAAACTGTATTCTTAGCACTTTCGATTATGGCTTGTGTAATGACCTAAATCACTGCTTTACTTCTCTAAGCTCCTAGTAACTGCAACACAATCAACGTTCCTAGACAATAAAGCATTTACAGCCCATTATACAGCTTTCGGAAACGTACGGAGCTGATTTACGTACGTGCCCAATGTTGACGCTCGAGCTTACGACCGCTTGGCTCGAAAGGGTTAATTACGCACTTAATGTGGGGCAGATGTGAAAAAAGTGGGCACACAAAGTTGCTAATTGCTTTGTTTGTCATGTCGTAATTCAAGTCCCTAAAAAGTTAGGCTTTTAAAGGTTTAGGCGCGTCCACTTCAACAGAATTGAGTGCGTTTTAGTTAGTAGTCGGCACTTTTTTTTTTTAACACGTTTAACCATTTTCTTGTCGGTCTGTTTGTCTGTGCTCCAGGTGGAATCTTGCAACTCAAGTTTGGAGCAATTCCCGATTAGCTGTCCGGTTGAAACTTTCAGGGTAGCTCACAAATCGATGACAATGGAAACCAAATAAAATAAAAATGTGTCTTTTAGATTAGTTTATTAATTTACATTTGCTAGATTTTATTTGGCATAATAATGCTACGGAATAATGGGGAATTCCTCTTTTTGTACAAACTAACTTAGTTTTCGTTTCATACAAAATATATCATCATTGTCATCAGCCCGTGCTCGTCCACTGCTGGACATAGGCTTCTCCCAATGAACGCCACAGAGCCCGAGCTTCGGCTCCTCTCATCCAGTTTCTGCTGGCCAAGCCGAAGCAAGGCCGATAAAAAAACTTTCTTACTAACATAGACAAGCGTATATCTCTCTAACATGTCTAACCTGCTTGTTTTTGTTATTTTATTACGTTTTATATTCTCTTTAGTTTTTGTGGCTATTGTTTGATATCAAACAAAGTACCTACTTTTGTTTTTCCACAACACAACACAAATTAGTAGGTACTTTGTTTGATATACATTGCATTTTCATTGATTAAATGCGAAAAAAATGAGAACCATGTCCCGTCAGAGCCACTTGTCGATGGTTTCAGAACTAGGTTCCTCCAGCTGTCAGAAAACCTCTCATTGTGATTATACTGTTCTCAGTTTTATAGTGACATGTGTAAAGCGTAAAAGCATTGTTGTTGAGAAATATCTTATTCCTTTGGTATGTTTTAAATGTGAATGTTTTTATATTATTTTTATCTTATTCCATTGGTATCTAGTACGTATGACAGCGCACTAAGAAGTACGATACTGCAGTTTATTTGGATATGTGCACTATATTTTAAACTATGACGCAACGCAGCGGCTTCATTCAGTCTGCCCCTAGACATCGAGTAATAATTTAGAACAATATTTAGAGTTTTCACTGACTCAGTAGCTGTGATGATCTCATCAAACTAAAGAACTAAAAACTCAATATGAAACCTTTAAAAAAGACCATGGTTCAATACAAGAACACAAAGCTGCTCACTATTGACAAATAAATTCATACATACACAATTACACAAACATAATAGCAACACATTGTGGGCTCTGGCTCTGGATTTTGGTCTAAATAGACTATAAAAAAAACAATAGTCTACTAACGAAAAGTGTTATTATCATCGTGGTCATTTCCTTTAAAAGTAGCCCATACAAACAGTTCGTAAAGCCGTCAAATAGATTTTTGTAGATTGCTCAGCATCTAATTATTGGATTAAGATACCAAGTACCGCACATTTTAAGTCAAACCCTAAGCTATCCAACAGTCAAAACTGCATCGGTCCAAGTAGTGTTTACGTGACGCGCAAACAAACATACAGACAAGCGGACACACGATTTTTTTTAATGTATAACATTAAGTTCTAATAATAGCCTATTTTAAGTAACAAAGGTATTTTTTTAAATTATCTTCAACAGATTTATTGGCCTATTTCAAGTAACCTAGTGTTTTTTTTAATTATCTTCTTATTACAGGTTTTTTGGAACATACTGCTATAATATAAGTATAGATATATATAAAATATATTTCTTAAGTTACTTGTTACAAATCAAATTCTAATAAGAGTTCTGAACATATAAGAACAAAAACTTATAGGAACAAATAAACAAACATTTTCACAGAATATCATACCTCTGAGATCATCGGCAGAGCGCGGGCTTATTCCAAGAATCGCGAGTGAAACATTACAACTAAACCCAGTTTAATGTTCATTCTTAAATGTAACCGTAACAGACGTTTCGACTTGGCTGACCCGACTAAATAGCTACGTCGGATACCGGCCAATCAGGGGCCGTATTCAGCTTGAAAACCTAACCTGCACTGCAACGTTATCGCTGCGCGATCTGTACCTTTCGGTATGGCCATACTTAGAATATTAATAAATAAAAAACTGGGGAAAAAATGGGGGATGAAGGTTTAGGGAAGTGAGGGAAGGTGGGGTAAAATGAGGGGAGGGTAGGGGGAAGTGGACAAATGGTGAGGGATGTCAGGGAAGTGAGGCAGGTGGTTCAAAGTGGGGAAAGACTGAAAGAAAGGGTGGGGGCAGAATGGGAGAAAGTGGGAATGGTAGGAGGAAAGTCTCTTCCCCTACCCTGCCCTAACTTTACCCACCTACCCTCACTTCCCCAAAGCTTCCTAGTTTTTTGTTTTTCTATGTAAAAAACACACCGAAACGATTACGTTGCAGTGCAGGTTAGGTTTGTTAGCTGCTTAGGGGGGGCAGATGTTCTATCCCTAACCACAGATTAAAGAATAGTGCATGGAACCCTTATCGCAGCGTTCTGATTGGTCGGTATCCGCTGCGGTGCGATATTTAGTCAGTGTCAGTCAAATCAGAATGTCTGTTACGATTATAAGACCATCCTCATTTTACTATTTGATTTATTGAAACGGCCTTGTTTGAAAGGCCGTAAGGGCTATTTTATGTTGTTATTTTAACATGAGAATAATATTTTTTGCCCGTTCCTTACAAATGTTTGTATTCCGAAACCGGTGATAAAGTAATTAAACTTTCATTGGTGCCCTATTGGAGCCAATGTAAACATGTGTAATGGTGCGTGTGTGTGTACTTTCATGTCATTCGATCTAGGAGGATATTAGTAATACTTGGTCTGAGCATTCGATATGTTATAAAGTACAAGTTAAATTATATATATATACTATATTTACATTAACTTGAATATACTAAATTGAAAATTATGTAAGAAGCTTTAATGACAATAGCTAATGTGAATAATATATTTTTGAAATGTTTTTTTAAAGAACTTCATTTTGATTCCTAACTCAATAGATTTTGGTAATGTTTTGTTCCATTCGGAAATACTATATGGCAGCTGTAAGCCGCGATATTAGTTTTCTTGACACTTTATATATCCAACAGCACTCACGTGATCAAGTTTTTTTTTTTTTTTTTTTTTCTAGGTTTCTTCGTAATGACTTCCCCTATTAATATTACAATCTAGCCTTTTAATTAGGCCAATAAGCAATTTAGTTTTAACTTAAATTTCTAAAATGGTTTAATTAAGAATGTGTCCAAAAACACTTTTCTTATTGTCTCTATTAAGATTAGATCACTTTGTTCATGCTTTCTTTATCAGTAGCACTTCCATTAATCACTACTTTGCACTAAAATTACAGTCACTACACTAACTCGAACGGTTTTGTTCGTTTAAGTCTTCTCACTATGTCCGTGTGGTCGAGGAGCTGGATCGCCTCGACATTTACATGATGGTCTTTGTTCGTGAGCTTCTGCATATTTTTGAATGACTTTGTCGACAAACTCTACATTGAGGTCCCGATGGAGATCGTCATTTCTTATATACCAAGGAGCATTTACAATTTCCCGCAGTACCTTATTCTGGAATCGTTGTATAATTAACGTATTGCTTTGTTTGGTGCAGCCCCACAGCTGTATACCATAAGTCCAAACTGGCATTAGGACTTGATTATATAACAACAGTTTGTTGTGAATTGACAGCTTAGAGTGTCTTCCAAGCAGTCAATACAAGCTTTTATATCTTATTTCTAGTTCTTCTTTTTTTTTCTTGACGTGAGCTTTCCAGCGTAGCTTTGCATCAAGCATCATGCCGAGATACTTAGCTGTATTCTCGTACGGGATTAGTTTATGATTGACATAAACTGGAGAATACTGGTGTTGTTTATTGCTAAAGTCAATGTGTATAGATTTGGACTCATTAAGTTTAATCCTCCATTTTTTTGTCATGTCAGTCATGGACTTGATTGACAGCCACTTGAACCTTTTCCGTTGCTTCTGCGTGTGAAGTTCCTACAGCCATTATGGCTGTGTCGTCCGCAAAAGTCCCAATGGTGTTGTTTTCTAATTCGGGAATATCACAGGTGTATAGTAGGTACAGGACCGGACCCAAAACACTTCCTTGTGGTACTCCAGCTTTTATTTCCTTTAAATCTGAGTGGGCATCTTCTTGTCTTATTCTAAATATTCTGTTTGATATGTACGATTCTAGAATATCCGTGTAATGTCTTGGTAGCATATTTCTCAGTTTATATATAAGACCTTCATGCCATACTTTGTCGAAAGCTTGTGCTACATCTAAGAAAACCGTAGAACACACTCTTTTATCTTCAAGAGCTTTCTCGATGTTATTTGTGATTCTGTGCACTTGATCTATGCTTGAGTGCTTTTCTCGAAACCCAAACTGATAGTCTGTAATTAGATTTCTGTTATCTATGATTGGTTTTAGTCTTTTGAGCAATAACTTTTCAAATAGCTTTGACATTATAGGCAGCAAGGAGATCGGTCTGTATGAAGTTGTTTCATGGGGCGGTTTTCCAGGCTTTGCTATCATTATTACTTCTGCAACTTTCCATAGGTCTGGTACATGCTTTAACCGTAAAGCGGTATTTATTTACCCTTTCTTGGCATATTATGAAATAAATTCCCCTGAAATTAGATCATACCCAGGTGATTTTCGCTGACTGATACTTAATTTTATTTCTCTTAAAACTTCTCTGGGTGTAACTAGTTTTATACAATCTTCATTATTATGTGGCAGCATATTAACCAAAGTAATAGCTTCATGTGTTTCACCCTCATTCGGTTGAAAGATGGTTTCTAGGTGCTCTGCAAACCTTTTAGCTTTTTGCTCGTTATTTACTGCCCATTTCCCTTTTGCCATTTTAATCGGTGGAATTTGGGTCATCGGCTTTTTTAAATGTTTAATAGCCTTCCATAGAGAGTAGTCTGTACTGCGGTCATTGGTTAGCTTTCGAAGATACGTATTGGTGGAGTCATCGTTAAAACACTGGATTAACCTTTTACTTGTTTAGTTAGATTATTGAGCTTTTTTTGTCTTCAGGGCACCTAGATTGATGCCACCTTTTTCTTTGCCTTCTTTTTTCCATTATATGTTGCTTGATTCTTAAGGGGTACATATTTCCTTTTGTCTCTTTCGTGATCAAGATGAATCCAATGATACCTCATTTATCACAATCCGTAGGACGCGCCTAAGTAACGTACAAGCAAACATACAACCCAAACACATAAACTCCGTGCGTCGGGTTAAAAACGGGAATCGCTGACATAAATGTAAGACAAAAAAAATATAGCTTTCTTAAACCAAACTTAAAAAAAAGTTTTGGCGGAAGTAAGTTACATATTTTTATTTTATTCATTTTAAATATGGATTTCCGCAAAGTAACGCCTGAATCTATCAAAAAAGTCCGTGCGTCACCAATGGCTTGAGCTGAAAATCAGTGCTGTGGATTTTTATTCACAGCTTTTTTGCTGAGCTCTGACCTTTTCTGGCAGCACTGTACATGGCAGCGATCTTTGTACACAGGTGCTTAGTTGCTTGTTTTTGGTTAAGTTTCTCTGTTGATTTATGTGTTGCTGTGTACAGTTTGTGAGAATAAATTGTTTCATATCTTATCTATAAATATAAGTCGTTACAGTTTACTTCAGTAATATTAGTGAAACTCCTCAGTGTTTAGTGTTTACTATAAATGTTGATGATTAAATTTCAGCGGTTATAGTCGAGGCGCAGGCCTCGGTTAGCTAATATCCAAGTGCCTAAACTCCAGCTGCTGATTACAAGGCTGGCGCTTTGAGTGCTTTCTGCCCAGTTAGTAAATTAATTAAAATGTGTACCTACGGTATCAGCTATTATGATTTTATCTCTGAGTTCCATCGGTAGTTTCAATATTGTTTGAATACATTTTAGAACTTTTTAAAAGCTTTTATTTAACTTCACTTTTCTATGTATCTATGTATTTTGTCTGTCTTGGAATCTTGCAATTCAAATTTCGAGCACTTCCCGATTAGCTATCCGGCTGAAACTTTCAGGGTAGCTCACAAACCGATGACAATGCAATAAAAAAAAACAAAGAAAAAAAGATAAAAGAAAATAAAAACTTAAAAACGTAATAAGTGAAAATTAAATAAAAAAATAAAAAACACATAAAAGTGAAATTCATTAAAAAAATGTCGTAAGAGCTTTTTTATGTAATACTAGCTTACCCGCCCGCGACTTCGTCCGCGCGGACTACAGTTTATCGCGAAAAAAACATTCTACTTACGTTCTTCTAGGATATTAAAAACCAATGCAAAAGTAGACTTTGACTTCTTGGTTATGGCCTCCGTGGCTTGTTGACTTAATCTGTGGCACCAACACTCTTGATGATTTTTGACGGACTTGATATTTCATTTCCATGGCAACTGTTCCTTACAGCGAGTATTCAACATGTTCTAGTTTTCCCGTGGTAACTTCCACGGAATTCGTGGAATTTTCCGGGATAAAAATCCTATGTTTTATTCTAGGGTATAAGCTATCTCCATTCCAAATTTCATCGAAATCCGTCCAGTGGTTATCGCGTGAAAGCTCCCCAAACAAACAAACAAACAAACAAACAGACAACGTTTCACTTTTATATATTGGTATGGATATTTTTAAGTACTTATTTCTTTTCACATCATTAATTTATTATGTAGGGCTGATGACAAAATGATTTGGTTCAAAACATTTGCTTACGTTAGTGGTGCTGATGAAGAAATCATATGTAAGTGAAGAAAGGACACAATTTTAATTTGGGGAGCATAGTTAAAAAATATTTTCACCACGTAATATATTTAAAAGACTAGGCATCATTATGTTGTGACTTTTACCTACATTATTATCCAAAAAAATATATAATAATAGATATATAATTTTATATATAAATTTTAATAGTGTAAATAAGAAAAAAAAGTTTCATTCAAAAAAAAGCGTGGGGTGCTTCTCATATCTGTCAATGAAATATTTATAACTATTGGCCCATGCACCCCCACGTTTTTTTTTTAAATAAAACCTTTTTTTTCTTATTTACACTATTAAAATTTATTTTCTATTTTTTAGTTTAGTTTTCTATATAAAACGCGTTTTTCAGGTTTTTTTAACAATATTTTTTTTTTCTTCGATTTATTGCATTATCATCGGTCTTTGACAGGTGTGCAAAATTTGAATGAAATCTGACCGTTTAAAGTGGGTCAAAATAGCGTCCAAAGGAGTCGGTTACAAACATACAAACATACATACATGCAAGTGAAGCTAATATAAAGCGTATAAAAAGAGTTTTTTCTTCTCACATTTGCCAACATCGGTATCTTGATAGTGGCTTGCAAAGATCCTAATTTTTTAAAAGGGTTTCCTTCTTGTTTCTCAGTTCATAATAAATAATAGTAGTTTGATAGATAGATATATAGATAAATTCTTTATTGTACACACCACAAAGACATAAAAAATAAAGAAACAATAAAAGAAGAAACACAATGGGCGCCCTTATCGCTAAAAGCGATCTCGTCCAGGCAACCTTGATGGAGAGGATTTATAAAACACATAATATCATAAAACTCTCAGAGGAAGAACTTCAGAAGAGTTGGAATCCTGGTAGAAGTATATACGATTATCTTACCCGTAATTTATAAACATTACACACATATATATATATATATTGTTTCTTTATTTTTTGTCTTTGTGGTGTATATATTTATTTATATGTAATGATACAGAACCAGAATATATAACATTTTGTTAAATGGTGTCTGCCCGTCTGTACGTTCTTTGTGGTGTATATATATATATATATATATATATGTGTGTGTAATGTTTATAAATTATGTACGTTCGCGCATCACGTAAAAACTACTGAACCGATTTCGATGCAGTTTTTATTGTTGAACAGCTTAAGTTTGAATTAAAAACTGAGGTATGTACTTGGTATCCTAATCCGATGATTAAAAGCCGAGCAATCGATAATAAAATATCTGAGGGCTGAACGAAATGTAGTATTGTGTACTTTACAGGTACTTTTGGTCCTGGAATGACACATACTCGTAGGTTACTATTAACCCAAAGACAATATAACGCATGTAAAGCCACGGGCATAGCTAGTTTAATTAATAAACTGAGCTGTTTATTTTTTGTTAAAAGTGATCGTATGATTGGTCTATTCCGGTCCGATCCACTGAAAAGATGAATTGGTGGATCAGATTTATTGAATATTTATTTATTCCGGTCATCCCTTAATTAGTGGATCGTTACAAAATTTTAATATTTACTTAAATTCGTATTCCGTTATTCGTTATTAGAATTTAATAAAAAATTATGATTCAATACTATGTAACAAACATTTGTACATAAACAATTTTCATGTTGAACCTAACCTACCTAGTTCTTTTAGGCGCAATTCTATGAAACATAGTAGGTAGTATGCAAACAGACAAAAACTACTGTGTTTGATAGAAGTACGCCTATAAAACTAGGTAGGTTAGTTAAGTTGAACATGAAAACTGTTTATAAATAAATGTCTGATAAAATAATGTCAAACGTACCTGCGGGTATTAAGGCCTGTCGGCTAATAAGGCCTAAAGAACAGACATCGTACATAAAATGAGCGTCTGCACTAAAACGTCACACACACACACACACACACATTCATAACAACAAACATACGACAAGTTAAAAACCTACAAACTAGAATATTAAAACTATTAGTAAATAAGAAAGTTAAATAAGAGTTAAAGAAGTACTTCAAACTTTACAAAATATGTAAAGTATTAATTACCAGTAGATAGTAAATCACATTATATGTTTCTAATGGAACATTTTCCAATCAGTACATTTAAAAAGAAAAGACAATTTAACTGTCCGTTTCGGAAAGCAACTAAGCCACAACTGGCTTTAGAACTTCAAAACTACTATGAAAACATTATACATTAAACATTATATTAACATTAAACTAACATTATAATGTTAATGATTACTATGGGCAACTTATGCGGAAATGGCTAGTGCCTAAATTGTATAACGATCTATCTAGCAAATTTGTCGATAAATATGTAACTAGATATTCGTATAAAGTAGCCTTGAAAAAAGGCTAGTATATAATATTGAAAACTATTACCTAAATGTTTTCAATATGCATGATATTAAGTTATTATATAATTAGATGTACTTACAAGTCCTTAACTACCTACCTTTATAAAACTAAAATTAATTACATACATATAACGTAACAGGAGAGTTATCATCTACCTACAAACTACTTTGCAGTTATTACAGAATATTGTTTTATAATATTTGCTATGTATATTGATGAATAAATTAAAAAAAAACGCGTGCTTAAGTTGCTGCAAGCTCCAGGTCACGCGTTCCCCCTCTTTTCGCCGCCAGTGGTGTGCCATACTTTTTGACGGGAAGTCGCGCAGCTAGAATAACAAAAATTCACGGTAAGTATTTTTAGTAATATTACAGTTACCTATTTATTTATTTATCAAATAACATACCTTTGGGTGGACATTATAGTCTCCCAATTCACCCACACAAAAATAAACAAAAGGATTTACAAAAATAAATAAAACTATCAGGTACAAAATACAAACAATAAGACTACAATTTCCCTAAGTCTGTGGATGTCTCCACAAACTCCATTGCCGTTCTGTGAAACTCTGCAAATGTACTGGAACTGGAACACTGGAATAAATCCAGTTGCTGGTGCCACAGCATAGCGTTGAGCAGGCGAAGTGCACGTGAGAGAGGAGACTGGTAGCCCAGCACACTCTTACACAGTTGTCTGACATAGTTGTCTGGATATGCTATATACATTTGTGTACAAGTTATTTATTACTTCACCCAGATTATTATTCTAAATGTTTATATTTAGTATCCCAGCATATTTTTTTTGTTTACTTCTTACATGGACGGAGGTTATTAATCTTTCGACGGCTTGATTGCCGTACGGCGCGTGCTTGCGATGTTCGGGCTTAAAAGCCCAAATGGCCCGCGGATAGTTAAGGCCTATCAAAATTTGTCATAAGCCTCCAAAATTTTATTTGCTTTTTATGCGTGTATTTAAAGTTCCTTTTAAGATATTATGTATATAGTACGAGTAGCTAGGACATAACAATAAAGCTAAATGATTGATGCTTTATTTTCAGTGTCTAAAACAACAATGCCTCCCAAACGGGCATTATGGTCAAAAGACGACCTGGTGTCCCATTTGGTCATGCTGTTCAAATCGGAATTCTAAGTACGTATAAAGCTGCAGACAGGTACAAGGTATAAATAGGATCCCCAGAAGAACCATAAGAAATCATCTCAAGAGTGGCCGTTTGAGAAAATTTCTGGGTCGAAAAGCCTTACTGACTGAAGTACAGGAAGATGATGTAGTGAAGAGGATTAATAGCATTTTTTCATATTATCTAATGTTAAATTACTTAATTTAGTTGATTATTGATATCATCAATATTGTTACTTATTTAAATAATTATGAATGTTAAAGTAATAGGCCTTATTACCCTACCATAGCAAATTAAGGCCAACTGGCAAGGTTTTAAAAAAGTTTTAAGTTTGTTTTTGTTTATGTTAGAAGTTACCATTTTATGTTTATATTTTGTAGTTGGTAAGATAAATGACTGATTACAAATACAATCTATTGATTAAATACGATATTTTTAATTTTATTTCAAATCCCCCTAAAATGAATCTAGGCCTTAATACCCGCAGGTACCTTACTATGTTTGAGAGAACTGTTGATAAACATTCGTCTGTTTGCAAACTACTATGGATTTGGTTATGATTGTATTCGTATGCAACCGGTGTCAGGTAAGTTACTTTTTCTAAAATAAAATGAGCCCCGGATCACAGAAAAAATAATAGTACAAGCCCGGATACTAAACTGGACTATCTAGGCCACAGGTCACAGAGACATAAATACCTAGTCACAATGTCACCCTAGTATGACAAATCTCTAGAATCTAGAATATACCAGTGCCCATATTACGTAACTGTTAACCTACAATTTCAATTCATATTCATTTGTATATTGAAAGAAAGAAAGAAAGAAAGAAAATACATTTACTCAACACACACAAAAATAAAAGATACAAATAATTAGAAAAATTAAGTAGGAACAATAGAAAAGGAAAACAAAGAAAAGGTAAAAGTAGATAATTAAAGTGGTGATGAATGGGCCTTAACTCAGCATTAGGCATTATATTGGGATTGTATAATCCCAAACACAAGTAGTTTGTATTGGGATGGGATGGGATTTTATGCCTTTTCAATCAACAGTGAGCTATTTAAAGTTGTCACTTACCGATTAAGAAAATATATAATGAAAATCTCATTGCAACTGATAGCAACAAGACTTCCGTAATCGAGTTGCAGGCCAATGCTAAACTCATATCACTTTCCTTCACTAGGAGCATACTATTATTTATTCTGTGCTGTCGGCAGTCTCCACAGTAATTAAAGCTGCTATGTGTGCTGTGAGCGCCTCCAATCTACCGTCAACTGTTACAAGTTTTACCGTGTCATATTTCACTGTTTTAACACAAAGGAGATGGTCAGAAGTGGTACTTTAATCCGAGAAAATTCCAGCAGCTATGATATATACCTCATTTAAAAGCTTATATACTGGGCTACATAAATATATGTAATTTATATTTTGTTGAGCCTCCTTTTCCTAAACAAAAGAGAAAATATTTTCCTACACATAAAATTGAACAAAACTTTTAATATTTTCCATTCTATTGAGTTAGTGCGTTTTTCGTGCACTGGGAATAAAATAAAACAGATTTCTATATTTTATAAGTTTTGCTATTTCAATTATTATATTATACCATGTGAATATAAATAATAATAAAATAACAAAACGTTCATAGCGCAATGTCATCAAAAAAGAACCCGTGTGAAGCCCATAGAAAAAAAAACTTAAGGTCCTGTCATCTGTCATCCATCAGCTGTCAGTGCCAGATCTACATACATTGTGCCGTGTTGAATGTCACTGTGGCGTAGAGAGAGGCACTGTGGTCATAGTGACAAATCAGAGTTGCCAGAGGTAAATAACCTAGTGTGGCAAGTTTATTCTTTCTACTAAAGAAAAAACAAAACTCGAATAAAAAAAAATTGGAGGCATTTTTTTTTTGTTTTCATTTGCTAGTCACTATCAGCAAATTATTCCCTTTCTTCACAAATATCTAATATATTGTTTAGAATTTTAAAATATTTTAGTACCAGCCTACATACATTTTCCGAACATCTCTTTTATAAATGGCAACAATCTGCACTTGTTTGTGGGGTATAACTGAACGTCCAATTATTACCTCCACCACAAACTAAATAATCAGTCAGACAGTCAAAACTGTTAATTTCAAGCCTACCCAAAATATGATCAGCAGACGGAATGCTTCATAGGAAGAGACATGACAAAAGTTAAAATAATAAAACCCGATTACGGTCGGGTAAAAAATAGCATATGACCATAGACATATATATTTACCTGTTAAACTCATTACCCTTCCCTAGCTTCGCCGTAGTCGGGTAAATATATGTTGTCATATTAAATCGAATCAGATTCGAAATAATAGTACATTAAACACTTACTTTATTTGTCCGATGTTTGATAGATTGATAACAATTAACCAAACAAAAAAAAAAAAAAAAAAATGTGTATAAAAATAACCGGCCAAGTGCAAGTCGGACTCGCGCACCGCGGGTTCCGTACAAACTTGTAGGTAATGTACATAGATAATGTAGTGGTAGTAATTAATAATAAAACTAAATATTTAGATTAAGATTTCGTATGTAATACCAAAGTTGTCGACATAGCCCTTAGGATAAGTAAGCTGAAGTGGAGTGGACTGGTCATATTTGTCAAAGGACTGATAACCGTTGGGGTAGACGTGTTCTTGAGTGGAGGACGTTTTAACACAACTACAAACTGAGTTTGTAAATCGATTCACCGACTTTAAAAAGATCTCCCTTAACATGGAAATATTCCAAAACCCTTTTGCAATTGATATTAATGATTATGAAGCATTTTGAAGATAACATAGTAGATTTGCAAAGTAATAGCACACTTAAAACGGCATTTAAGGAAAGCACTGACGTGGTACAGTTCCACGGAGGTTTAAAATCTGAAATCTTAAAAGAATTGAAAAAGTTTGCTCAGCAGATAATCACTATGTTTGGTAGTACATATTTGTGTGAGCAGACTTTTTCAATTCTCAACTACCGCAAAAATAAGAATTGTTCGCGGTTAACGGATGAACATTTAGACGCGATACTGCGCGTGTCTACGACTAAAATGAAAGCAGACGTTAAAAAACTTGCAAGTCAAATGCAGCCGCAAAAATTTCACTAGTTCTTACTTTTATGTTAGTATAGTAATTCAATTTAAATACACATGATTGTATGAATATATGTGCGTTTTATTTCAAATATTGAAAATACATGTCCGAACATATAAAAATAAGTGCGGCCTGCACTGATACTCTGGCAACATATGTGGCCCTGCTATAGCAAAAGGTTGCCGACTCCTGATATAAACTATGGCTGTGTCAAGTTGCATCAAAATCCGTCCAGTATATTTCAGCGTGATACATATTCTAATATATATTTCTAATATGATATAATACATAACTTTCAACCAAAATCCTGCGGGAACCATTTAGTTTTTTATGATAAAAAGTATCCAGTGTCCTACTTCGTAGTATGAACACAAATCATACAAAGTTTCAGTTGAGTTCATTCAGTAGTTTCAGCATGATGCGCAGACAAAATACAGACAGACGGACACAGTTAGACAAATATGAGAAAAAATACTGTTTTGGATTCAGTATCAAATAGTTGCGTGGTCACATTTTGAATATTAGTGATCTTTATTTGTTTCTTTCGTCGAAGGTTTTAATGCATTTTATTACGTTTGGTATGGCCTGTCATTTCAAGTACCTATGGAGTGCTGCATCGCGCATACGAAGTTTTCCGCTCGAGAAGAGAGTATTAACTTTTATTAAAAGTCCTGGCTCCGATTGGCCTGTGTACGACAGTGGCTACAGTTCTCTTCTCTGATTTTTAAAGCTTTTATTTAACTTCACTTGTATGTATGTATGTATGTATGTATGTATGTATGTATGTATGTATGTATGTATGTATGTATGTAGCTATCTATGTATCTATATATGAATCAATGTATTTCTGTCTGTCCTGGAATCTTGTAATTTAAATTTCGGGCACTTCCCGATTAGGTATTCAGCTAAAACTTTCAGGGTAAGTAGCTCACAAATCGGTGACAATATAATAAAAGAAAAAAAAATAAACAAAAAATGAGAAAACAAAAATATATATACTTAATTTTTACACGACTGCCCAAAAAATGGAGTGTTATGTTTTTAGCATTCATGTATGTTTGTATGTGAGTTTCTTTATTCCACCATAACTTAGAAATGCCTGAACAGATTTAGACGTATGGGGTATAGTTAGAATCCTTACATCCCCCGAGTAACATAGGCTAATAGGCATATGGCGGCAGTATCGTTCCATATTCAATTGCAAAAAAATGTTTCGTCGAGTTTTACAATATGGGTATCAAATTGAAGGCCTTGATAAGCACATTCCAATAGTATATAATTTTTTGGGTTAAGTTCATTTTTGGCAGGGCAGGCGTGTTTTTTTAGCATTTAAGCTAGTTTAAATTATATTTATATATTATCAGTGTACGAACGAACTGAACGGACCTGATGTTTTGAGAAAATGATATTCGCTGTGAGAAATAAAAGTGAGATCAGCAGTTCCTCTTCAGCATCATAATCTGAGGATCGAAAGATGAAATAATTGTCGTCACAATTTCGTTTTGGTGACTATTCGTATCCGAAGTTTCATGAGAATCGGATAAGTAGAAGTAGTTCAAAAATCTTTCGGAAGATTTCATGCAAATACGAGTATACTAGTGCAGATAAATAAAACTGTTTTTACCCGACTACAGCAAAGGGTAATGAGTTTAACATACTATGTGTATATGTATTTATATATGTATGTATTTATGTATGTATGTATGTATGTATGTATGTATCAATGTATGTGGGTATGTGGATGCTCTGCCATAGCGTCGCCCCTATTGGTAAGATTTTGACGAAGCGAGGTGTTAATCGTTTCGTCTTCAGGTCACACAGGCTATTTTTTTACCCGAATATGGCAAGGCAAAGAAAGACTTTTTTTTATACTGACATTGTTACAAACACTAGACAAGAAGCTGTCTCAGTATTTACGCTCACCAAAAGAAAGTTTTCCCTTGGAGATTCCAGGAGTTTACAAAGTTGACTGTAGTTGTGGGAGCTCCTACATTGGTCAGACTAAACGGACTGCTTCATGCCGCATTAGGCAGTCAAGAACAATGACACGCAGAAGTCAGCCATCGCTCAGCATCTTTTGGAGTCAGGGCCAAACCACTGGATTGAGTTACATAACCCTCAGATACTATCTAAGGAACGACCATACATACCTTGATTGGTTAGAAAAGCGATTGAAATTATCTAATTCAAATACTTCAATCGTGAGGATGGGTTTAAACTGTCGAGTGTCTGGAATCGATTGGTACGTCTATGTGAAAACCGAAGAAATGTCGTCCCTAATACGCGAGGTGATACTGTTAGTGTTGTGTGTCGTGATCGAGTTACTAACGAAAGTGTGAACAATGGTACTGGTGTCGCGCGTAATAAATGAGTGAGGAAGAGGATATACCTTTTTGTCTGCCCTGAAAAACTATCTCACCCGCAGTTACTTCAGTTATCCGTGATCATGGCGCTTGCAACAGTGCCGAAATATCGGGAACTCAATACAAATGGTATCCATGGTAAATATCCCGTTTCTTATGATTATACTTCTAGTGGAAGGGTTATACGTTTAATCTAAAAACTTGGTCCGTTTTTGACAATCAATCGATTCGTCTTCATCGCAAGAGTGTCATAGGCTATTTGTTACCCGACAGTAGTCGGGTTTTAGTTTTTAAGCTAATTGTCTTGTTAGTAGTTGGCCTTATTTTTAACACGCTTTTATTAGCTTCACCTGTATGTATGTTTGTATGTATGTATGTAACGGAATCATTGAACTCGATTTTTACCGATTTTAAATGGTCACATTCATTCAAATACAAAAAAATTTTTTGTTTCATATACTACTAAATTAATTAATATCCGATTCCTCTGTTAACCATGATTCTACCGGAACGTGGTTTCATTTATTAGAATACTAGCTGCGCCCGCGGTTTCAGTCGCGTTTGGGATAATGGTGATGATAACGATGAAAAGTATCATATTATTATGTGTTATTCTAGGGTAAAAGCTATCTCCTATCCAAGTTTCATCAAAATCCGTTAAACCGTTTGAGCGTGAAGCATGATGATGTTGATGAAAAGTATCCTATGTGTTATACCAGGGTATTAGCTATCTCCATTTCAAATTTCATCAAAATCCGTCCAGCCTTTATTGCGTTAAAACTCTCCAAACAAATAAATAAACAAACAGGCAACGTTTCACTTTTATATATTGGTATGGATTCGAGCAAACTACCATTCGCAAGAATAAACCTTCGCAGTTTTGACGATTCAAGCAAATGTACCTTTCACAAATTTGACCATTCGAAGAAACGATCCTTAGAGGATGTAAGCATTCGATGAATAGATTTCGAGGAATAAACAGACATTCGTAAAAACGACATTCTAAATTTCGTATGTATTACGTATCCCCTCACGAGGGACGATGCCATTTTTCTTGGCGGGAAAAATTAAGCTACCTACTTGACAAGAATATAAAATTTTTATATGGTGTCTGTTTGTCTGTATGTTTGCGCATCTCGTAAAAAGTATTATATGCGGTTTTCACCGTTGGATAGCTGGGTATCTCTATCCAATGAGTACATAGAAGTCGAGCAATCGGTAATACAACAATTTGACGGCTAAACGGTTTTTTAAATTATACCTTATACCTTAGAAGAACTCCATCTTCTAAGACTTTATAAGTACTTTACCAAAAATTACCAAAGCAAAGCTATATATCGCCTTTGATACAAGTTTGCCCACTCAATGGAATCAATTATGGCAAGTTTCCAGTTTTGTGTTTTGGCTATTTCAGTATTCAATATGGAAATGGTCTTCCGGTGATTTATAATTGATCAAATATTCATTCTGTGAGTTGATTCCAATAATCTACTCTGTCTATCTATTCTATATACATAATAATACTGTGACCAATATAAAATCTGTACATGGAAGAGAATTTAGGAAAAACATTTTTATATGAGTATTTATACTTATTAATATAGTACAATCCAAAAAAATATCATTTTTTGCCTTTTTGTCTGTATGTCTGTCTAACTGTCTGTGTTTGACTTCATTCCACAAAAAACGCTAGATGGATTTTGAAGCAGTTTGCTGAACTGTAATAATTGGAGTTTCTCTGAGGTTTTTATCTTTGTTTCATCAAAATCGGTTCATCCAAAAAGGAGTTACAGATTTTTTTTATATGCAGTTGCGCCACACAATGATTTTGTGGGTACTAACTACGTAGTAGTACAGTACATTTATAGTCCTTACGGACAGTAGGTGTATCCAAGCATTGTTTTCGAGTTTGATGTCTAAAGAAATGGGAGACCAAGGGTTGCTACTGGTGGGTCTTTACCCGGCTACAAAAATAATACTAATAATAATCTTAATAATAATCATTTTTAAATTGTTATATAAAAAAACTATTGAAGCGAGTGCGATGCGGTTTTCACTGTTAGACAGCTTAGAGTTTGACTAAAAAAACTGGTGTATCTTAGAAGCCGAGCAATTGATAAAATACTGTCCGATGGATGAACGAAATTTGGTATTTTGTATTTAATACTTTTAGTCCTCGAATAACACGTAGGTTACTTATAACCTAAATAAATGACCACGCGGGCACAGCTAGTACTTTCAATAAAGCAATAAGCAACAAAAGGACAATACAAAGAAGATGATAAAAAAAAATTGTCTAGGGGATTTAAAATATGCTACTGAAGTTTTTTTTAGGTAGTGTTTGTACGTTCGCACATGACGTAAGAACTACTGCTTTTACTGTTGGATAATGGAAAGCTAAGGTGTTAAATTTAAAACTAAAGTTCCTACCTACTTTGCATCTCAATCCGATGAGTCGATCAATCGATGAAAAAATATTTGACGACTGAACGAATTTTGGTAAATTGTAATTTATCCTATTTTTAGTCTTGAAATACATAGACTACATTTTCCCCAGAATAATGTCCACGATGGCAAAGCTGCGGAGGATAATACAACTACTCGATACCTAGTTTTTTGAGTTTATTCCTTTCGGTGTCAGGTGGAAGTAAAAATAACGATATATTTTGTGAGTTTTTAGAGTCATTCAAACATCCATACACACTGCAATATGTAGTGGCTATTTTGTCAGGGCAGGGTAGGTGATATGCCAGGAGGCCCGCTGAGGAGAGAAGCAAGCAAGTACGACCGAAGCAAAAGAGAGTCCAGCAGAATAGCAAAGATATGAAATTATTCACAAATGTTTGGCATTTAAACGGAGTGGATGCGTTGTCGACGGTTTCACAGAAAAATGAAGGTTTTTTTTTCCGGATCCATAGCCTAAAGGCGAGTCAAAAAGATTGGACTAAAGAGTCCAATCCTTATATATATATATATATATATATATAAACTAGCAGTACCCGAGGCTTCGCACGTGTGGTAATTTTTCTAGGTCAAAAGTACTCTACGTAGGTACTATTCCAAGACCTTAAATACCAATATACTTACTAACATTTGATCAAAATTCCTTCAGACGTCTAAAAGTTGTTATCGATTGCTCGGCTTCTACTCATCTGTTTGAGATACCAAGTAAACCAGTTTTTAGGTCAAACCTTTAGCTATCCAAAAGTATCGCAATCGGTCCTGTTGTTTTTACACGATCCGTGACTTTTTTGTACTTATTGCTTTATTAAAAGTATATATATATATATATATAATAATAATAGATTGGATCAAAGAGTATAACCTATTAATACAGTTATATATATATATCCAATCTATTTGTGGTACTGGCATCCTAAATGCACATGACACTCTCTCTCTTTCTATAACTTTTATGTAAAGATAAACATTAGTTTTATTTACATTAATTTTACAGACAAAACCTTAGCTTTCCATTATCCAATACTGAAATCATTTTAATCGGTTCAGTAATTCTTACGTCATCTGCGAACACTACAATGCGATACTAAGAACTAAAAAAAGCTTGTTTTGTAACATATTATAAATCCCATAGTTTCATTTTTATAATCTTCTTTGTATTGACCTTTTACTTACTGCTTTATTGAAAGTACTAGCTGCACCCGCAGCTTTGCCCGCGTAGTCATTTCTTTGGTTTAAAAGTAACCTACGTGTTATTCGAGGACCAAAAGTAGGTACCTATAAAATACAAAGTACCAAATTTCGTTCAGCCGTCGGGCAGTACATAAAAATAATAGTATTCTGGTAAAATCATAACCCTCCTTTTTTATATCCAGGTAAAGATCCGCCACCCCGCCAGTAGCAACCCTCGGTCTCCGACTGACAGTAGACATCAAACTCGAAGACAATGCTTCGATACACTACTGTCCGTAAGGACTATATAATGTACTGTGGTAATAGAACCAACCTAGATCACACTGTACTATCTATTTATATCTATACTTATAATAAGCAGTAAGTAACAAAAACTCTGTACAAAAGAGATAATTAAAAAAAATACTATAGGGGACTTAAAATAAGCTTAAGAACAAGAATATCACGTTTTTAAATATCGTGTATGTCTGTTAGTCTATTTTTTGTTCGTGCGTTACGTAAAAACTACTGGACCGATCACGATGCGGTTTTCACTGTTGGATAGTTTGGGGTTTGACGTAAAAACTGGGATACTTAATATTAATCCAGTAATTAGAAGCTGAGCAATTGATAAAAAACTGTTTGATAGCTGAAGGAATTTTGAGTATAAGTCCTGGAACAGGGTAGGTATATAAGGCAATCATAACCCATAGAAATGAAACGCGGTAAAAGCCGCATGCTTAGCTAGAACATATTTTTTCCATTGTCATGACTCGGTGAATGTCAAACGCAAGTCTATTGATTATTTATTTTCATAACATACTAAAATGCGATTAAAATAAGAATAGGACTGGATTCGTGACTAACTTCATACTGACAACTAAATAAAAGTAGCGTTAGCACAAATAGGTACAAACAATAATAAAAACAAGTTAAAATAAAAAAGGTCACGGGCGCCTAGTAGAGCTGAGGCGGAAAGAGCCAACGAATCGGCTTTATCCCGTATCGCGCTATTAGGTGTTTACAAAAACCAAAAGAAAAGTGATTTATTGAAATACGTTCGTATAAACATTATTTTAACTTTTTGGCAGTTAATCGATTCGGTAATTGATCGTCACGTTGATTCAGTAGACCTATTACAGAAGTCAATGCAGCCAGTTACAATGAGATGTTCATACTAATATAGTGAAAATCTCATTGCATCTGGTTGCATTAGGACTTCTATAATCGGGCCACTGAGTTCACGCAAACGATATTGTGGCGATGCCACAATCATCCTTATTAATGTTGTTAGAAACAACGCTAATGATTACGAGAACCATCTATTTTCTAAGGCGTTTTTTTATTGGCCTTATTTTTTTGACAGATTCTGAAAGAACTAAAGATCCTGAACAATTTTAGCAGCACCACCCCCTGCGATTTGTACTTTTTGAGATATTTGCAAAATAAAACGAATTTTGCGATCTTGGACCTTGAATAACTGAAGAAGCAAGCACGAGATTTTGTGAGACTTAAAAAACAACTTTTAGCATGCCAAAATAAAAGTATAATAATAATGAGATAATAAGCTGGAAACTTGTCTATGCAAGATTCTTATTATCCTTTCACACACACATTCACATGGCACATTCCGAGGTGAAACCTTAATTTGACTGGGTTACTAGAGATTTGAAATTTGGAGGGGATATTCCTTGAGTAACTCGTGTGCTTTGAGTTTCATATCGAATGAGTAACTTGACAAATGAGGGATGTAATGAAGCGACCTCATATGGGTATTATGTGATTTAACATCCTAAAGTGTTGTTAATGCTGTTTTGACAAAATTATTTCCATCAAACTGTATATAAACGTGTTAAAAAGAGATAGCGATATGTTTCAGATCGCCTTATCGAAAATAATTGTTGAAATTGAGGTATACCTGATTGTAGCCATACTAAAACACTTGTTCCATTAGTTCGTAAATCTACGAGAAGAAGACATCAGTTTGAGTGGAATTGAAAAATTATATTTGGTTGCTACATCCTTGACTTTTTTTTGCACACTATACTAAAAGTACTGAAGTTGTTGACAATTAAGGTTCAAGATATATTCAGTCCTGTTCTTATTTAAATCGCATTGTACCTACTAAATTTCTTCTCTCTTTTGTTTATCATTTTTTTATATTGTGTGTTTGTTTTTTGCCAGTACTTATTAAGTCAAACGATGAAGTCTATAAACAACCCCTATAAATAAAGAACACTTCGTATTTTTGAACGTCGCTCTAACCCGTCGGTCTAATCTACCACAGGGATCTGTTCTCTCTGCTGCAGTTCTAACTGCACATAATTGACCTTCTGACCCAGTAGTTTTGGGTATGCAGATGATAGTACCTACTGTGGTTGCGACACTGTCCAACTTCAGAGAGAGAGGCTATGGTTGTCCGTTTGAACTTAGGCTTGATTGGGGTGACGCTAACCTGGTTAGGTATCGACGCTGCGGTAATATACCATTGAGAGACATGCTATGAGGCTCATTTGGGTTGACGCTGTGGTAAAGAGTAGGTTTCCAGCGCATAGACGTGAGGTCGCAAGCCTGTCGGTATTCTACAGAGTGCATTATGGAGAGTGTGCATAAGATCTGTACATAAGATTTCCTTTTTTCATCTTTTCAATCACCGACAAACAGACCAGGCGATTGGAAAAGCGCCACCCTTGAATGGTAAAAATACCACGCATAAGAACGTAGCGTTACGCTTCTTCATTTATTATAAGAACTGCAAAGGAGTGGAATGCTCTGCATCGTCAGTGTTTCCGGTAAAATGTGTGTTCAAGTCTAGAGTGAATAGGTATGTGATAGGCAAGCGTGCTACACTTTCGACCGCACCATCACTTTCCGTAAGGTGAGATCATGGTCAAACGAATGAAAAGTAAAAAAAACGAAGTAGGTAATCCATTGTTGTTAAAGTGTTCATTAAATAGAGGAACCCCTTTTTACCCCGAGGAATAAGGAGGCTAGCTGCCTTATTCTTCGGGTCTTAGGAACTAGATCGTTGACCTAAGCTAAGGCTAAGGTCAAAGACAAATCCGTAATATCCTCTTTTTCTTGTGTTCCTACAGGCGGACTACGTCAAACGAAACTTCCTCCAAGTGTTTGCTGAGACAGAGATGTTTGACACAAGTTGCTCAAAGAGAAGTGCAAATACTTGCTCAAATGGATTGGATTTAGTAAAGCGCTTTGACCGAGTGTTAAAATTTAAGCTTAATTTTCTTTGTCGCGAAATAAGGTAGATGTTTCATATTTTTTTAGCGAAGTACTAACGTAATGATTGTTTCAAACATGGATTTTTAATCTACTCCTAATAATTCTGAATTCAATCGTTTTTGTTTGTATATGTTTACTCATATTAAACCGAATAAGAAGTAGTACCGAAGTAACCGAATAAGAAGTGGTACCACCACATAAATTGTAGTAGGTGCTGCAAGTAAATACTCACCTACTGACTTTAAAACAGCTTTTACCGGAAATGTACTTTCCCACCTCTTAAAACATTCCAAGTTAAAAATTACGACCCTTGTTGGGAGATTTATTTAAATTCATTCGACCATTTCCAAGTAAGGGGTGTTACTTTTCAATATACAAATTAACGCAGTAGGTCAATTTAAACGATCAAAGCATTTTTTGCAGAGTTAAGCGTGGTGAGTAATTTGCATACACCGCATCGCAATTCTGAGACAGATTTTCGTGAATTCTTTGTTGAATCATTATAAATATAAATAAAATAAAATAAATCCTTACTAGTGAGATGGACGATGCTATTTTTCTATTATAGATAAACCACGATTAAGTACTTAACCTTTGCTGTAAAAATGTACATGTAATTATTATCAAAGTATTTAGAACGATTTTTATAAAGCGCCACCAAGCTTTACATACATTTATCGGAACAGACCCTGAATAACTCAAAATATCCTATTTTTTTGTTTTCTTACAAGGTTATTTGATTGGTTGTCGCGAATCATGCTATCGTGGTTTATCTTTATGCGACCGTTACTGGGTTACCATTTGCTCCATTAATGCATTGCTTAGCTCATATTAATATATTCACGACTAGCTCTGCCCGCGGATTTGTCCGTGTGGTCATTTATATAGCTAAAAATAACCTTTGAATTATTCCAGGACCAAAAGTAACTACACTACACTATACTATACTCGTATTAACCACATTTTATCAAAATTCGTTTAGCTGTGAAATACTTTTTATCGATAGCTTGGTTTTTACTTATCGAAATGAGATACAAAGTACACCAGCTTTTAAATCAAACCTTAATTAAGCTATCTAACAGTGGAAACCGCATTTAATCGTTCCAATAGTTTTAACGTGATTCGTGAACATACAGACAGACAGATATTATTTTTAAGTAACCTACACATTTTTTTTAAATTCTTTAATTTCAGTTTTTTTTTATTACTTACTGCCTTATTATAATATGTATGGGTTACTTAGAATTCTTCTTTAAAGTTTTTGGCTTATATTGTATTTAAGAGTAGGTTTTCAGCTTCCAGTAGGTAGTATTGTAATAAGGGCAAGGCACGATTGGTTCTCATGGGGAAAAGGGTGGTGGTTTCTTTCTCTTTCTATCATACTTTCACCTTGCATCTTTGATGGTTTTCTTTATAACACTTTGCACCTCTGTCAGTGACATGAAGCTATAGTTGACGTTATAGAAGTTTTCAATTTGTCATCATCAAGACTAACATTTAATTCAACATTACATGTTTGTGGTTAATTCGATATTAATTTTCCATATATTTTTGTCACTTTCATACAGAGACGATATATCGGAAACTCGTAAAAAAATAAGGTTCATATACCGTTTAAAATGATATTTTTTAATAGTTATTGCAATTGTTACAAGACTTTCTGCATTAGTAGGTCAAAAGTGGTAGGTCAGGATTTCAGCTACTGCATTTATATACTCGTTCTTGCGTGGAATGCTTGTAAACGTAAATGGCTCCCCCTTTCTCAAGTTTTTGAAATAAACCCAGAAAGATCTTCACCCTTTGAATATTCCACCTGGAGTATTCAATATTGACACTTTGACGATTCATAAAACGGCAGAGCTTCAAGTTTCGCCTGATTGGCGACATTTTCGTTGAATTTCTAGAAAGGCACTTTTTACAGATGACTTATTTTCGGGGACAGGATTTAACATAATATTCAAGTGAAAAGTTTTATGGATCGGGCTTAAATTACGGTCGGTAAAGTCAGGAAAGTGTGCATGTAGAAGATAAAAATATGTCTGTGATGGGTTTGACACGATTTGAGGTTGTTTTTGTATACCTACTGACTTGAAAATTGAGGGACTAACAATTATTTGAAGGCAAAAAACTGACATCATAATGGACTTGCTCCGAAACTACTAGACTATATTTTATGAAATATATGTGAGAACTTCTTCGAAGTTAACATTATTACAAAAAAAAGTCGAATTTGAGTCTTCCTCCTTTTTGAAGTAGGTTGTTTATGTAATTTAAGTTAGTGACTTCTGTCAACGATGGCATGCTAGTCCGGTCATATCCCAATTAAACAAATTAAGCTTTAAAAAAAATGCTTATTGACTGTCTTTTACTTCTTAAATATCAACATTACAGCGTCTGATGTATGTTCTGCTAAAATATGAATACTTACACCAAATGGAATTATCACTGCAGCTATAATTTCTTCTGAGCCTTTATTATTTTTTGCGATTTTTTCTATCTGTAAGTCATGTAAGTCTTCTACTATTCCACTAACTCTAATAAACGAAAGTTAAACTAAACTATGAAAAAAGAAATAGGGATCACAGTTTAGTCATAACAACTTTTTATAAACAATATTTTCAGTCTATGGTTCTGAATCATTCGTGAAAACTTCCAAAAGATTTGTCGAAGAACCAAAACGTAGGAGCTCTTGTAGGCATCCTGAAAAGACCTCTTAGAAATTACGTGCCGCTTGAATGCGTCTGAGAAGTTAATAGCGAACTTCTGTTATTTACTAAGTGTGCCTTGCGGCTGCGCTCGCATTAGGTTTAAAGTTTTAAAGAGCATGTAAGCTTAAGACCAAACGTAAATAAAAATTATTTTGAAAAAAAAATACGATTTCTCGGCCACCAACTATTATTTATTCATTTAATACCTATTTTATGCACAAAACAATATATCGAGAAGGACTTAAGGTCATCCAGTCATACTGGTCGTGCAAGAAAGATGTGTGCACTCTAGATAAAGAGGTAAAATAAAAATAAATAAACCAATAATCAATAATTACATATTTATGTCCGGGGAATACATAAAACTATATATTTGATTAATTTTAATAAATTGGTGACTCACACAGTAAAAATAAGGTTGGCAAGGGAGCGAGACTACAGATAGACAAATCTTCATCCGAATGCATAGATAATAAAACAACTTATTATGTTATTTTTGACATAAATTGGCGGCGCCAAATTATCAGTCTTAAAGAGCGACTCTTAATTTTTATCATATATAGGGAGCACAACTTCCCTATTTATACCTAGCGGAACGTAAGTCTAGCGTTGAACGAAACGTGGCGGGGATCTTGGCACAGTCATAGTTTATATAATGTGTTAAAATGTTGAATACTTTTTATCCCGAACAGTGACTGTGCCAAGATCCCCGCTACGTTTCGTTCACCGGTAGACTTACGTGCCGCTAGCTATACTGCTCTGCTATGAGTGTCTGAACCAGTCTTGACCTCAGTGACTCTAACCCGCCAGTCTGAACCGCTGAACAAATTGGTGACTCTATATTCACTTTAATTGGACGACCGTTCTCCAACCAAGAATACCATACCACCGATTCTGACGTTTGGGCTAGCATTATGCCACTTAGGGCGTTTTAACAATTGTGATAAATAGCCTTTGTGCTAAACATTCCAAAAGTCTTGTTGGATCTTTGTGCACTTTTTCCAAAATTTTAATGTATTTATATTCTTGGAGATCAAATCTGGTAATATTCTATTGGTATTCTGGTAAACAAGAAACAATTTTGTTTTACCCTATCGATAGACTCTAGTTTTATTTATGGCCGAGTTATCGAGTTTTTTGTTCAATATAATTGAAGTTGTAGGCATGGCAGGCTCCATAAAATCTCAACGACAGAAAAACACTTATTCGTTTTTTTATGAATGTGTTAACGAGCGTAATAACAATTGATCTATATAGCTATAAGTATAGGTAAGTTATAGGTATTGCTATTATGTATGCTTTAGATGTCGTACGTGTCATTATATAATATAATATATAAAATAAAAATCGAAAAAAATATATTTGGATTCAATTTTTTTTTTTTATATATTTTTATTATATTTTTTTTTATTATATATGTATTTATATACACTTACCTATACTTATAGTTACTTTTTTTTGTACGTTACAAACGATACAAAAAAAACATATAAGTACAACTTGAGTTTCATGTTTTTTTTTTAATCCTTCTTTTTTCTCTGGTTCCTAGGTAAAATCATAGTTTAGTATTTTATTCGGGAACCAAAGTTTTGTGAGACTAGTGTGTAGTGCCACCACTATACCTTTAACATTATCTTGGACGATAATTGAGACTTTTCCAAAATCAGTGCAAATGGTTTAAAAGCGTTAAATTTACATAAATGACCACGAAACTGCAAACACATATAAATCCCCATTACAACAGTGGTCAACTGGTCACGATGACTGAACTGGTGCAACGCAGAGAAACCGACGATGCGGGCTCGAGTCCTGTCAGTTAATCCCCACTTTTCAACGAAAATAAACTGGTTATTTTGTAATGATCTCATATCCATTCAAATGAACACAGCTTGACCTTAATGAAAGTTGCTTGGTTTAATATAATATGGCAATATTTTAGAAGAGATGGTACCCTAGATCACTACTTTAGATGTAATATCTATAAAAGTATTCATTTTTGTTCTTTATGTATAGCTTTTCTAAAAACGAAGTTAAAAATGTGATCAACAAACTGGAAACTTCCAAAACTAAAAAATTGTAATAATGAAATAAATAAATTGCCGGTCAAATGTTTGCATTTTTATGTTTTTTTTTAAATGTTATTATACGATTGTACATATTGTGTATGTGCTATTCGTTAACTTAGACATTGATTTTTATATGGTAGAAGGGCCTAATTACACAAATAAAGTGTGTAAAGTATGAATATAATTCTGCTAAAATAGTTTATTTACATTTATGTTCTGGAACTATGCAATATGCATTTTTCGTATCGAATGAGGCAATAAGCCAATATATAACAATAATTATTTTTAAGTTTTCAAGTAGCACTTTTTACATTTAAGCAAATGGGGAATTAAGGATTCATTTGTACTCATTTTTTTTTTCTTTTTTTTTTGGCATTTGTTTTATACCCCACTAAGAAAAAATTAAGTTATGACTAGCGGCGAATGTAATATATATGGTATCGTTGAATTTGATTGAATTGTCCGCGTGCCATAGTTTAGTTCATTGGATTCCATCATGAAGGAACGGACAAATCCAAAAACGTTGAAAGATCTTTTCAAAAAATATAACATGTGGCTACAATGTATGATGATGCAAAACAATATTTTAATAGGTCGGGGTTTGACTTTGACATTTAAGATTACAGAGATGCACAGATTCACTAAAATCTGTGTATTCCTGTGAAATAAATGTTACTTTATAACCTAGTAAACCACTAAGATGTTTTTTTTTTTGGGTACACCCCATAAAATCATGGCAATGTTATCCTGCTATAGAAGCTAAATATTTATGTGCTGCTTTTCTGAACAAAGTTTTAGCCATGTTTTTTTCACCATGTAAAGAAATATTTTCTATGTCAAGTTCAGGGTCATCATCCATAACATTTGGTTTTGGTGATCTCGCCGTTCGGCTCTGGCGTTGGAGGATGGGTTCATACGACAGGCGAGAGAAACGGTATCAGGCGTTGCTACGTCCGCGGCAGAGGCAAAAGTTGAGGGTACCACCATTAAAATATTCTGACACGAACAGTAGGTATGTTCTTTTTAATCGACTTCACAAAAGGAGACGGTTATATGTTCGGCTGTATGTATGTTTTTTTATAGAAACCCTTTGAGGGTAGAATGTGACTCAGTCCACACTGGACTCGGCTATGACTCAAATTTTTTCGCAAGAGATATCCCGGATGGAATCATCAATGCGTGACAGAGATAGCTTAGATGGTGTCTCGCAGTACTTTTATAACATATTTAATAGTAATGTCACATTTTGAACATACCTTAATGAAGAAATATAGTGACAGTAGGAACCCTTCATGGTAGTACGCATCACTTTCTTCTTTACAGAGATAGCCCCGCTGGCGTCTCGCATCACTTTTTGTACTTTCTTTGATGAAGAAATATAGTGACAGTGGGAACCCTTCATGGTAGTACGCATCACATTTCTTCTTTACGTGAAAGAGATAGCCCCGCTGGCATCTCGCATCACATTTTGAACATTCTTATATGAAGAAATATAGTGACAGTAGAGGTCCCCTTCAAGGTAGTACGCATCACATTTCTTTTTTACGTGAAAGAGATAACCCCGCTGGCGTATCGCATCACATTATTTCGGACATTCCTTTTATGAAGAAGCAGTAGAAAACTTTCATGGTATTACGCATCACATTTCTTCTTTAGGTAGAACATGGAACAGTAAGAACATTTTTAGTAAGGAAAAATTATAATAATTTGTATATTAACCTTCTGTTTCACTGTCCGAGGATATGGAATATAATTCAATGATGGCATCGCCCGGCTGTGTTTTGCTTTTGTATGCAACTTTTTTATTGTAAAACGAATATATATTATTCTTTTTCACCTATAAGTACTCGTTTTCTTCCTAGCCATATTTGAAGGTAGGCAACTTTTTATTTTTTGTAGGTAGACTGACTAAGCGCGTGCAAAGGCTATGAGCACGGAAACACGAATGTGCCATGTTGCCATGCCATAAGAAAAATACTCCTTTAAACAAACCGTGCGAGGGCTGAGACGTGGGGACCTGACTACAATATGTAAACAAAATCGCTAAGAATTAAGCTGAGAAATATAATAGTTTTCTTTGCGCTTCTATACCAGAAAGACGATATTAGCCATACACTTTTAAGCGAGGACACTCGCCAGGTGGCTTTTTCAAACCAATATAACTACGAGTATCTACCTACCCTGGTTTCCTTCGGTGGCGATGTCAGGACTCAGTCGCGAACTTAATTTCTAACTTTCGTATATTTTTACATCAGCTCTAGTTTATTGAAGAAGTGCTTTTGTATTTTAATATCAGTCTGTAATTGGTAAGCTTATTTTAGTTTATTGTTTGTAAAGAGTAAAGAGTCATCAGCGATCATCCGCGCCTTTGTAGGTTTTCGTACTTCCGAATGAAAAACAACGGAACCCTTATAGGATCACTTGTGTGTCTGTCTGTCCGTCTTTCATAGCCAATTTGCTCCGAATCTACTAGACTAATTTTGAAACTTGGTACACGTATTAATTTATGTGACCCAAACACGGTCCATTTTTAATGTGGGGTTTGGGTTTCCTTTGTGTGACTAGTAAAAATCTTTTAAATAACTGTACTGTTCGACATATTATATGTAAGGGCTTGTTGTCTCAAGGGCCTCAACTTTTTCTTATGATTTTAAAATATCTTAGTAATTTGAGAAAATAGATGAAAATTGACCATTCCAAACCAATATTTGAAAAAAGCAGATTATAGTTATTTACATATAGATTACAGGTGACATACAGATATAGTCAAGTATAAATTATACGGAAGTACAAATAAACAACAGAAATATCTTAGCAAACTTCCGAAGTAATACGAAGAATAATTTCACAAATAGCTCAGTAACCAATCGTTTAAAAGTTCAATAAAATTGGAAAATTCAACACATAAACGTTTCTCCAGTCGCCTCTACAAGACGTATGGGTTCAGAAGCTATTTGATTTCCTTCCAATAGATCTCCAAAAACGTTTGCGCCCTCTACTACTTAGCACGTGAAATATTGCGTTTGAGTGCTGTGAGATTAGATGTCTCTTTGAAGAAGGAAGATTTCTGAAAAAGTTGTCAAGTGCGTTTCGACTTTCGATTCACGCATTCGGCAGGGTTTCATAACTTTGTCAATCTATCTACGGGTATACTTATAATAAAACTGTAACAGTCCAATTCTGTACATTGAAGTTCTTTGTTTTTTCTAGTTTACTTTTGATTTTTCTTTTGATCCTGAAAAATCAAAGGGTTCCCGCAGGATATTAGTTGAAATTTATTTAAAAGAACACGTATCACGTTGAAACTACTGGACGGATTTTGATGCAACTTGGCACTGGCATGCCTAGTTAATATGATAGGTTAAAATTGAGTACACTATTTATTGCAAAAAATAAAGGGTTCTTGCGGGATAGGAGTCCAAAATTATGTTAATTTTGAAGTAATCGAAAGGGCACAGAGAGGACTTCTTAAATGCACTACAAAACGACCCTTAAGATTTCCCACAGCTGAACTATACAGAGAATGTCAACTCCTTACTGTCCGTCAGCTATTTATACAACAAGCTGTAATCTATCACCATTCGATTACCAAATACGATCACAATCGTGCAAATAAGCGTGACTCTCACAATATTTGCCATGTCTCAGTTGTAAACACTTCGTTTGCTCGTAAATTTCTGTACTGCATTGGACCTTACCTTTACAATAAAATAAATAAAGATAATAAAATTTACTCCATTACTAAGTATGCTTCAGAAAATACTATTTGAGAAATTAGTTAAAATGAATTACAATGAAACAGAGAATCTCCTTGTTCCACTAAAATAAAAATATAACCTAACAGTTAATAAGATACATAGCTTTCCCTCGTAATTTAACCTTGCACCCAAACACACCCTCACAATTACAATTAGTATAATTAAAGCATCCAGGATTAAGATAAGAAAACGTAATTTACTTTTTCGAAATTTTATTATATAACTTCAAATTATTATTAAAAACTTATTTATGTTTTTATATAATCTTTATTTAAGGCAAATTTTGTTCTCCGACGAATGAGGCCTGGTTCCTATCTCACGGGTTTCGAGTCTAGTTTAGGAACCAGGTGCTCCACTCTATTTTTTTTGTTATTCATGCCTTTTTTCAATAAATTATTATTATTATTATTAATCCATACCAATATATAAAAGTGAAACATTGTGTGTTTGTTTGTTTGTTTATTTGTAACTTTTAAACTCTCGCGATTCGAACACATAGTTAATGTTCGCGACGACACTAAACAATTTAAGACCCAGAACATAAGTAGATAGATTAAGTTTAGCTATAGTTTGTACATATGTTTTTTAAGTTTACCTACACACTAATAAATGCCGATTTGGGATTGTGTTTGATTGGTAGGGTCTATGAGAGTGAAAAATAGGTAATACAGACGACAAAAACACTAAGAATTAAAGGCTAAAATAGGACTATAAAGACAGAGAGGGAGCGACGTGCGAGCGAGAGACACTGCTCGCCACTCCCACCGCCCGCGCTGCGGCCGACCGCCGCGAGACAACAGTGCGAATCAACCGCATAAATACAGGAACGTTTTAGCCCGAAATTCCCAATTCGACCACCTCTGGCAACCCGCCAGGGGGTATCAACACACTTAGACACAGACACCGACCTCGCCGGCGAGGTCGAAGGTCCCATAACACATAGTCAGATATTATTCGCTTTCGAGTTTCTTGCCGATTCTTCTCGAAGGTGTATTACGAATCGGCGGTCAGTTATAATAATCAATGAAAGGGCACCTAGCCATTGTTCAGGGCCCCCTCGATCACTACTTAACGGTAGCGATCCAGGGGTGTTTAGTTCGTTACCCCCGTAATCAGACGGCCGTCCAAGCCGAGGGCCGTACCCCCTGGGTACCCTCGTGCGGGTCGTCTAAAATTTAACTTTGGCGTGCGCCTTCTGCGTCACGCATTGCGGCGGAGTGCTTGTAAGCGCCACCGCCCCACCGTCCGGTTCAAGCTGTAGAGGCCAATAAGGCCAACAGCATTAGTCATTCCTAAAAAAAAAAAAAAAAAAAGCCCGAAATTCATTCCATCGCCAGCAGCCGTCGAGTAAACGTCTCTACTAGAACTCGCTCTCAAGACCTCTCCAGTCAGGAACAACCCAGGGTCGGAACCCTGAACCATCTTCATCAACCCAGTGCCCGTTCCATCGAACAAACGAGCGCCATCGACCACGGTCGGTCACTTTCCGCCTCAGCTATACAGTCCACTAATCGACTGGTGGCTGGCCGAGCAGTGGCGCTCAGGAACAGTTAAATAGTTAAACGGGACTTAATCGCGCTGAATACTTAATATTTATATACTCAACTTAATCGCGCTGAAAACTAAATATTAAGTTTTCAGCGCGATTAAGTCCCGTTTAAATATATAACTATGTGTTTGTTTATTTCTTTGTTTGGGGAGCTTTCACTCGATAACGACTGAACGGAATTTGATGAAACTTGGAATGGAGATACCTTATACCCTGTAATAAAACATATGATTTTTTTAAGTTCGAAAAAACTACAAAAAATGTTGATTACTCGCTGAAAGAAACGGTTACATTGGAAACGAAATAACATTTATGTCAAATAACATCAAGAGTGGTGCTATAATACCTACTTTTATACTTTTGCATTGGTTTTTTAATTCTTAGAAGAGCATAGGATGCTTTTTTCGCGCTAAACTGTAGTCCACGCGGACGAAGTTGCGGGCGGGAAAACTAGTAAAGAATATATTTTGAAGGGAACTCTATATTCTATACTGAAGCCAAAATTGTTTTATTTTTCATATTTGTCTGTCTGTCTGTCTGTCTGTATGTACCTTGAACGCATCACGCCAAAACTACTGAATGAATTCAACCGAAACTTGGTGATTTGATGAACTACGTAGTAAGAAAAGAAGAGCGATGATAGCCTAACGGTTCAATAGTGCAACTTAGAATCCAATGATACCAGGTTCGATACTAGGCTCCGCAGCAATGACTTTTCTAAGTTATGTGCGGTTTTCCATCGCTCCGTGCTTCGGAGGGCACGTTAAGCTGTCGGTCCCGGCTGTTATTGATTAATAACAGTCGTTAAGCCATATCAGAGGCCCTCGGGTGGCCTGACAAACTCTGACAACCGAGGCCAGCACTACTTCATACTACAAACAGTAGAACATAAAATAAATAGTATAGATATATTCGCGGCAAATCAAACCAATTACCAAGCCCCAAACTAGGATAATATAAATAAATATAAAAGATAAATAGATACGAATTTTACATCTCGGAAACAATCATTTCTTCTCATCACACAAATGATTGCACTTTGCGGGATACGAACCCACGACCGTTTGATTGCGTAGTAGAGTCTCTAGCCACTGGACCAACCGGTCGTGAACTTTCAACTTTTGTCGGTTGGATACTTTTCATCCCGAAAAATTAAAGGGTACCCGCACGATATTGGTTGAAAGTTATTTAAAAGAACACGTATCACGCTGAAACAGCTGGACGGATTTTGATGCAATTTGGCACAGTCATCGTTTATATGACAGGTTAAAACTGAAGATACTTTAATATCCCGAAAAAAAATGGGTTCCTGCGGAATTGGGGTCCAAAGTTATATTAATTTTGATGAAATAAATATCTATTATACTTATAATAAAGCAATAAGTACGAAAAAGTCTGTACAAAGAAAATAAAAAATATATGGTCTAGGGTACTTAAAATAAGCTAAGCTACTAAACAAGTTATTTAAAAAAAAACATGTCTGTCTGTTTGTCAATATGTATATTTGTTAGCACATCACGTAAAACTGCTTTTGATTGCGATGCTATTTTCACTATTGGATCACTTATGGTTAGACTTAAAAACTGGGGTACTTGATATCTTAATCCGATGATTAAATACCGAGCAATCGATTAATAACTATTTGACGGCTGATCTAATTTTGAAGAAATGTAGTATATTGTACTTTGTAGGTGTTTTTGGTCCTGGAATAACACGTATGAGTTACTATTAAATGAAATGGCCACGCGGGCAAAGCCGCGGGTACAGCTAGTAACATAATAATTATAAAGGTACAGTGTTTCGGGTTTCGACTAGCGATATTTGAAGGGCGTGTAAAACATTGTGTTTTGGCGACAAAACCTGGGTATATGGTCATAATGGCCGCCACGTTCATTTTAGTTTTTTTTTCGACACGTCTTTAATAATAAATAATTTCTATGCTAGAAATAATGTTTTATTTTTCAAAAAATAGAACTCATGTTACTCGGTGGGATGTAAGGATTCTAACGATACCCCATACATCTAAATCTGTTCAGGCATTTAAAAGTTATAGTGGAATACAGAAACTCACATACACACAAACATACATGAATCCTAAAAAACATTACACTCCTTTTTTTGGGAAGTCATGTAAAAACTAGCGACTCGCGCCGGCTTTGTACGGGTATCTAAGGGTTTCTCTAAATATTAATTTATAAAAAAAACCGATTCTACCGTTTGATTGACTAATTTGATCAATTATCTGTTATTGTGAATTAACTATAATAGTTAGACATGTAACCGGGTTTTTTTTTGTGAGTAATTATGAGTACTTTTTTGTAGTACATTATTTTAAGTATCATCAATAGTTTTCGCAGCTCACGCCAAATTAATGTCTTGTATAGGGAAATTTTTGATACCTTGGGTTACATGCAATTTCCGTAGGAATCAATATTTTTTTGAAAAAATTAAGGACATCCCATGTTACTCGCTGATAATATGGCTTACTAAAGTTGAAAGAGATTTTAAAATAAGTTAAGATTTTTTTGAGTTTATCCATTAGAAACAAACATCTTTTCTCAATTAACTTAACAAATCTTTTCTAAAAATATAATTATTATATATATTTTTTCTTTATTAACTAGCTTTCCCGCCCGGTACTTCGTACGCGCGGACTTCTGTTTATCGCGAAAAGAAGCATCCTACTTATTTTCTTGTAGGATATTGAAAACCAATTCAAAAGTAGGTATAGCACCAGTGCTCTTGATGTTTTTCGACAAACTTGTTATTTCGTTTCCATGGCAACCACAGACCATTCTGTGATGGCAACCGTTAAAAACAGTGAGTAATCAACATTTTCCAGTTTTCCCGTAGAAATTCATTTTTCCGGGATAAAAAGTATCCCATGTTTTATCTCCATTCTAAATTTCATCAATATCCGTCCAGCCGTTATCGCGTGAAAGCTCCCCAAACCGCAGAATAAAGAGACAACTTTTCACTTTTATATATTGCTATGGATGGATATAGATAGTGTAGATGAAGAAGATTAATTTCAAAGGAAAAATTAAGAAAAAAAAAATGAAACATAACAGTAATATTGTGTCTCCTGTACTAATATGATAAAAGAAGTGAATTTTATAACATAGCTAGAGATCGCGATACAACCTTAATCAATACAACTGATTTGGAAGGCTTTCCGAACCTAATCTGGAACCGTCGTAAAAAATATAGAAAATAATATCTTCCCAACATCTTCTTAGCATGCATAAAATTATAATAAGTAAATCTTTATTGAGGTAGAATAATAAATTCGCAATAAACGGAGTAATACGTTTTTGTTGCTGGCAAGTTTACGAGCTTCGTGCTATGTAGATAGTCTTTTACGTCCTTTCTTACGTTTATTCAAATAGATCACAGTTGTAAAATGTAGCCTGATTTGAGTTATCATGTTGTAGGTCTTCGACGTTTAAATGAAAGAGGGAATGTCGCACGAAATCAGTGAGATTAGATCTACAAAGTTGGTCGCTATTATGAGGAGGACAGTCAAGAATATACATAATATCCTTAATTCACATTTTTCTCTCGTCCCTTGTCTAACGGGACTTGATACATTGCACCCCAAACCACGCAGGACTATCCTAGCGCCGAGCAACGTACCTCAATCCAAAACAAGATGCGAAGAGGAACAATAAAAGAGAATAAAGACAGGTTTTTGACTCTTAATTTAGGTTGTTTCTTATCATCATCAGCCTGTGTCAGTCCACTGCTGGACATATCATCATAATCAACATAATCAGCCCGTATCCGTCCACTGCTGGCCGTAGGCCTCTCTTTGTGAACGCCACTGAGTCCGATCTTCGGCTCTCTTCAACCAGTGGATACCAGTAAGTCGTCACTCCACCTGGCTGGCGGGTTCCCTTCACTTCCTTTACTTAAACGCGGTCTCCACTCTAGAACTCGTTTATCCCAACAGATGTATGTTCATAGTTAAATATTTAAACGGGACTTAATCGCGCTGAAACTTAATATTTATTTACCTCGACGTTTCGTGATTCGAACTATGTGTTCGAATCGCGAAAGTTTAAAAGTTACAGATGTATGTTCTTCGAGTTATGTGACCAGCCCATTGCCACTTTAGCTTGTTAATTCTTTGAGCTATGTCACTTACCTTAGTCCTCTTGCGGATAGTCTCATTTCGGATCCTGTCATTCATAGAAACTCTAAGCATAACTACATAGCTCGCTGAGTGACTTTAAATTTGTGGACTAGCCTCAATGTGAGTTTCCACGTTACCTTTCCCAAAGTACGACACTAAACCCGATATTCAGCTCTTCTTTTCCAACAGCGGGCAGCCATTATGCGTACATCATCGCTAGCCGGAGAGCGCCCTTACCTTTCCCAAAGTACGACACTAAACCCGATCTTCAGCTCTTCTTTTCCAACAGCGGGCAGCCATTATGCGTACATCATCGCTAGCCGGAGAGCGCCCTTACCTTTCCCAAAGTACGACACTAAACCCGATATTCAGCTCTTCTTTTCCAACAGCGGGCAGCCATTATGCGTACATCATCGCTAGCCGGAGAGCGCCCTTACCTTTCCCAAAGTACGACACTAAACCCGATCTTCAGCTCTTCTTTTCCAACAGCGGGCAGCCATTATGCGTACATCATCGCTAGCCGGAGAGCGCCCTTACCTTTCCCAAAGTACGACACTAAACCCGATCTTCAGCTCTTCTTTTCCAACAGCGGGCAGCCATTATGCGTACATCATCGCTAGCCGGAGAGCGCCCTTACCTTTCCCAAAGTACGACACTAAACCCGATCTTCAGCTCTTCTTTTCCAACAGCGGGCAGCCATTATGCGTACATCATCGCTAGCCGGAGAGCGCCCTTACCTTTCCCAAAGTACGACACTAAACCCGATCTTCAGCTCTTCTTTTCCAACAGCGGGCAGCCATTATGCGTACATCATCGCTAGCCGGAGAGCGCCCTTACCTTTCCCAAAGTACGACACTAAACCCGATATTCAGCTCTTCTTTTCCATCAGCGGGCAGCCATTATGCGTACATCATCGCTAGCCGGAGAGCGCCCTACAATACGTTGTGACCAGTCCACTGCCACTTCAGCTTGCTAATCGACATATTGTTGGCAACGTCGACAACTTTGGTTCTCTGCTCCGGATACGATATTTCAGAGAAACTCCGAGCACATCAGCCTTTACGGGACTGTCTAATGCAATTTTATTAAGCGTGTTGTAAAATTGAGTTTATCTCAGCAGGTTTGTATTGCACAACCCTTCACACGGTTGTGCGAGAAGTGGCTTTCCCCTAAGTACTGTGCAAATTCGCGGCGTTCATCGGAGCCCAGCTGTTCGTGTTGGTGAAAAATTGCGCTTCCCGATTTGACGAATGTAGGTTTCACAGTTGATCTTGTAAGACCATAGAATAACGTGCTATTGAATACCCAAACAGTGGCAAAAAAATTACTGTTGAACTTTAATTATGGGTAATTTTTATCCCAGAAATTAACTTGAGAAGACCACAGGAAAACGACTTGCCCAAAAAAAAAAACAAGAACTTGCCCAGCACTGTAGGGACTTCTCTCGTCATCTTGCGAACCATTTTGCTGACCTAAAAGCACCTATAATATTATTTTAAATGTACTTTGGCATACCGACTGATTGACAGACGCACAGCCTACACCGGTGGAACTAGATTTGAATAACATATTCCTTGAGTACCTGCCCTAGGGATGCACTAATGTGGGATTTATAAAAAATCCATCCTAAAGTGGTAAAGTTTGTATGAGAGGCGCAGCTAGTTTAAAACCAGAATATAGGTTAATGGTGCACACTACTGCTAAGCGGTAGCATATTTGGTAAAACCTAAGGTAAGGAAGCGGTAGGAATTTTCTACTATCATAATGAAGTGCCCCTTCATTATGATAGTAGAATATTCCTACCGCTACCATTCTGGACCGCTATTTATCAACATCGCGATACTACCAATCCGTACCTACCAAGCGTTTCGCCCCTTTATGTAACTAGCTGCTGCTGATGATGATGTTGAAAAATACGAATATCCATCGCTCGATGTTTTTTTACCCCCAAATGCGAATAAAGAGGGGTGTTATTAGTTTGGGATAATGTGTGTGTATGTCTGTCTGTGGCATCGTAGTTCCCAAACGAATGGACCGATTCTGATGCGTTTTTTGTTTGAAAGCTGATGTGATCGAGATTGTTCTTAGCTATAATAGGGGTTGATGTGATCGAGATGGTTCTTAGCTGTAATTGGGGATCGGGATCCTAGCTCCCAAATTAATTTACCGATTTTGATGTAGTTTTTGATTGTAACTTTTAAACTTTCGCGATTCGAACACATAGTTAAATATTAATTAATAGTTATTATTGTTATATCGGTGCTTTATTAAAGGACTTTTCTATCAAGACCGTTTATACTCCTTTTTCCAAGTTAGCAAGGCATGTTAGAACACCGAAAGATGTCATACCTTTTCAAACTCCTGGCGTATATAAGATAGATTGCAGCTGCGGTAGTTCCTACATTGGACAAACCAAGCGTACTATAGCGGAAAGGGTCAAAGAACACATTGCAGCTGTAAAGAACCGCCAGATAAATAAATCTGCAATCGCTGAGCATTTACTCGAATCGGGCCCTAATCACTAGATTGAACTCCATGACCCGAAGATCCTCTCCACGGAACGTCACTACTACTCCAGGATTGTACGTGAAGCGGTTGAAATTATAAAGTATCCCAATTTCAACCGAGAGGATGGTTTCAAGTTGGCTGCGTCCTGGAATCCCGTGATAAGCAAGTGTTCGCGTCGCGGTTTATGTCAGAAGATATCTGCAGATGTCGTTAGTGTCGTGTGTCGTGACAATTCTGATTTTTTACAAAACCAAATGCGGGTAGTTGGAGACAACGCTCGCCCTTCTCGACGCTGACACCCGCTACTTCAGTCTCCTCGTGACCACGATCAATGCAACTTGATCGAAACGTCGAGGTAAATAAATATTAAGTTTTCAGCGCGATTAAGTCCCGTTTAAATATTTAACTATGTAGTATTTGATGTCTGAAAGCTCATGTGATGGAGATCATCCAAGTAAAGTTTGAGTTCATACTAAAATCCCATAGAATAGAGGACGTTCAGTTTTTCCCGAATATGAAAATTGCCTGTCAAGCTTTTCCGATTTTGGTAATAGCTGATCACTTTACCAGCGTCTTAATACTCCGATAAATAAGTGCACAGCCAGATAATCTTTTGAGCTAGCATGCTCATAGTCAGTCACTTATCACCTCAGATTGCGGTCAAAAACCTTTCATGTTGTTTCATTTCGTTGCTAAAGTAAAAATAATTCGCTACCTCCTAAGAATTTCGTATAAATATTCATGTAATCTGTAACACATTAGCTTTGTTTGTGCCGTCGGAAGCCATTAGTCTTGTCAGAGGGCAGCGAGACCCGGTTGATATATTTAACAGCAAATTATATAAGGGATATTCGCTTGTATCTGATTATGAAAATGTCTATCAAGTAAATTACATTATCCTATTTCAAATTGAACTCAATCAGTTTCAATTAGATGTTCATTGAAACCGGTAAGTAACAACACTGTAAACTTAACGATTGAAAATAAAGTAAGGCGGGGCAAGAAAAGTAACGTAATCCCAATAAACTTATTATTATTTTCCGATTATAATGAACTAGCTTTCCCGCCCACGGCTTCGTCCGCGCGGACTACTGTTTATCGTAAACCAAAACATAAAAACCAATGCAAAAGTAGGTATAGAACCAATTGTTTTGATGTTTTTTGGCATACTTATTATACCGTTTCCATGGCAACCGATTCTTACAGGGATTAATCAACATTTTGCCAGTTTTTCCGGAGAATAAAATAATTTTTCGGGATAAAAAGTATCCTATGTTTAATTCCAGGGTATAAACTATCTCCATTCCAAGTTTCATCAAAATCCGCCCAGCCATTGTCGTGTGAGAGCTCCCCAAACAAACAAACAAACAAACAGACAACATTTCACTTTCATATACTGTTCTGGTGCAGGCCTCCTGTAGGGTTCCCGGTGCTCCCAGGAAATGTGCTTTCTGATTCGCCACGCGAGGCCGTTTCATCAGCCTCCATGCTCCATACATCCTCTGCACAGAGGGCTGTCTGTAATGCCTATAGTAAATAGGTGTTTATAAAGAGCACAATGACCAGTGAATATTCCGATGACTTGTCGGAGCTTATCCCAATTAAGGTTTAGGAGTTTACGAAAGAATCTCAGCTTTAACTCTGGGAATGCCTCCCTCGACTGTCTGCAGTCCTAAATACTTGCCCAGTAGAAATTTGAGAGACTGTCACGAGGCGGTCCCAGGGTTTGGGCTTGCTCCACCAGCCCCGGGACCAAGCCTCAGTGGACAACATAAAAGGGTCAGGAACAAAACTGAACAGGAACAGGAGGAGATCATCACAGACTTTTTGTACTTCGACGATACGGATTAAAACCACTTACGTAGGTATTGTGATATATATATATATATATTTAAAAGACTCATATATATTTGTAATAAACTTATGTAGATATTTTATAACATATTATTTTGTAAAATTGCAGTTCTGCTAAAAATCAATATCCGAAAGACAATTTAAGAATGACAGGTTATTTGAATATAGAATGAATAATGAACTATCAAAATGAATAGAAATGGATTATGAAAGAATTAAGATATCAAAAGAGTATTATTATGAAAGAGGTTTGGACCTCGTCACAAGACTAACGACCTTCTGATTTGCTATCGTAATTTCTTTGTTTTTCATAACTTACCTAGTTTCGTCGATATTCTTGGCGATCATCAAATACAATATCACATCGCCATCGGCACAAGGCCTAGCCATCTATCTCAACAAAAAAATACGACAGTGTAACTGTAAAGTTTCCGTTTTTTAAATTCTGTGCTTCACGAAAGATACAATTAATACAAAAGTCAATGTTAAAGCCACACGAATGACACTCCCATTTTATCGCACTGTAGAGTCAACCTCATACCTAATTTATTAAATCAATTCATGCATTAAATAGATAATGGATAAAATCACGTCCTGAAGCTGGCTCTACTCTACAGAAATAAAATAGAGCACAAGCCAATTCGGAAACTTTACTTGTTCTTTAACTTAACTATGTTAGCTACTCTGTGGAACTCTCGGCTCCATGCTCTAGCCAGTTTAGCTTAGTTTAAGAGAAACATTGATTTACCGTGAAGTTTATAACTTTAAATCAAGTTAGTGATAGTAAAACTTAACAGTAAACAACAAGTCTGTTTCTACCTTACTTTCTTTAGGTTACCTTAATAAGGTGAAGAAAGTACCTTAATAATATTATGTACTAAGTTTTTGAGAGAAGTTATTGTTATGCCACGTTTATTTTCAGTTCCATCTTACTTATGATAAGTAAATTCTAGAGAGAAAACTAAGTAGCTTGTAAAAGTTAAGTAAATAATGTCACTATAAAAAATGCAACGCAAATATGTACGTTAAAAATAGATAAATAGATGGATCAATTTGTTTCGGATTTGATCGCACACCAAAGAAAACAAAAACACAAAAATATACATTTAAATTAAATCGAGTACAATGGGCGGTCTTATCGCTTTAAGGTATTTCTTCTAGACAACCGTTGAATGGAGTGGATTACATTTAGTTGTCATGGACGGTGGTGCTCAATGATAAACAAAAAAAATAAACATTAAAGGTACTTAAACTTAAACAATTAGCTACCTTAATAATCTATCTATCTATATATATAAAAATGAAATGTGTGTTTGTCTGTGCGCGATTCCTAAACCATTGAACAGATTGTGACGAAACTTTGGCAGGGTATTCTGATGACGCCCGGGATGGTTTATGGCTAAAAAACATCACAATTCAGAATAAAAAAACGAAAAATAAGAAGTTTTTTTTTTTATTTTTTTATTTTTATGTATTTCAAGCATTTGAACCTTATAATCAAATTTGACCAAAAAATCCCAAGGTTTTGAGCTTTTGAAGCTTTTGAATCAAATTTGACGAAAAATCCTAATGTATTTGAGCTTTTGAAGCTCTTGTCAAAATTACAGCAGTCAAAGAGTTAGGGACTTCTGACGACGCCCACGAGGGTTTATGGCCAGTAAAATGTATACAAATAAAAATAAACATAAGACATTAAAAAAAACATTAACTATATTGCGCGCGGACAAAGCCGCGGGGCACAGCTAGTAATATATACAAATATAATTATTAAAATACAATACACACACACACACATAGACTTATTACAAATATTATTGTTGTTGATATTCAACAATAAACTAAGTATGGCCACAGCAACCATGCGTAATTAAATTCACTCCATTAGTACTAATTACAAAAAGTTTTCAAAAGCAGTCCCGTGGCTGGGGACTGCTTAGCTAGTCGGTAAGACCAGACATTGAATTTCTTATGACCTGTTTTCAGACAGGTCCTTATCTCGTATTCGTACCTTCACGACATTTTGTAAATGGAGGTTTTCTTCTGTACGTTTTCCTAAAATAAACGACAGCAACGTGTAGGTATCATAAGTGCTGTAACAACCTGAAATAAGCCTTATTGCAAGGCTAAATTGGTTGGTTTTCTTTTCAAGTTTGTAGCCTAGGCTGTGGAATCTCTGTGGCTAACCGTACACAAAGGTAAGGTAAGGTACCATCAATGCCGAATGAGCTATTACTGGAAACTAGGTATTTGTATCTTTCTTAACATTTACGTTTGAGTAACTCGTTACCTACGACATGAAAACGTATTCTATGTGAATGTAATAACGTTTATTTTTTGCAAGCAAGCATCTAAATGAATCTGAAGGTTACCGACATAGCTCTCAGAGTTTGCAAGTTGAAGTGGCAATGGGCAGGCCATATAGTTCGCAGAACCGACAACCGCTGGGGAATAAAGGTTCTCGAATGCGACCACGAACAAGCAAGCGAAGTGTGGGAGACCTCCCACACGATGGACCGACGACATTGTAGCCATCGCAGGAAGTCGGCGGATGGAGGTTCAGCAGTGGACTTCTAAAGGCTAACATGATGAAGCATCTAAAAGGTCCCACTCGTTTGAGAAAAACCGTCATAGCATTTGTAAGTACCTATACAAGCATTGGCAGCAGTTTTTTATCGAAGACTTCAAGAGTTTCCTTTGCCATCTGTGATGTCTGAATCCATCATCAAGTTTAATATTGTAAGGCGTTAAATAAACGAAACAAAAGCTTGTTGTATTACCCGAGTACGGTGAAGCAAAGGAAGAGTATTGAGTTTAATAGTACATGTATGTAATATCTGGATGTTCCGCCATAGCGTCGCCCCCATTATGGTCCGATTTTGATAAACGAGGTATCTTCTGGTATAGAGGCATAGGCTTTTTTTGCCGACTACAGCGAAGCAAAGTAAGGATTATGTGTTCAAACTAAAAACTTGTTCAGGTTTTAACAAGCGAGGTATCATCAATGGATTTGTTCTTCATCGCAAGAGTGTCAAGGCTAATTTTTAGCCGACTGTAGTCGGGTTTTAGTTTTTGAACTTATGTCTTGTTTTTCTTCACTTATATTATAAAGATTGTTTGTTTGTTTGTAATGGATAGACTCAAAAAATACTTAACTGATTTTAAAAATTCTAGATTTGGCATAAACGTTTCACGAAAAACAAACGGCCGTGCGCCTGACACAGCCCCACCCAGATTTTTAAACCAAAGGAGGTTACGCTTACTGGCGTTAAATCTTAACTATTTTAAAGAGAAAGATATGATTTTTGTATGTTTGTTTGTAGTAACAGGACGCACAGAGCAAAATCAGCCAAATTGATGTTTTTGTGATTTTTATAATTCGCTATTTGTATGTGGCTTACACGTTTCACGTCAAACAAACGGCCGTGCGCCCTAACACAGCCCCATCCGGGTTTAAACCAAAGGAAGTTGAATTACACTTACTTCCCACCCGGTTTTTTAAACGAAAAGAATTACGCTTACTGGCGTTAAACCCTATTTATCAGTAAGCGTCATTCGACCTCCTTGCGTTAAACAGAATAATACTATAGACAAAACCTATATACTTACAACTTATTTGGATTTATTTAACACGTACAAAAAAAGCGCATAAAAAATCGAAACCTATTAAAATGCAACGGTCTCGAAATTCGTTTTGGAGAAAATATCGCAAATTTATATTTTGAGTTGAAAAATAAATCGTGAATGCGAAACGCCTCAATATTGCAGTAATTTGATAATGGATGCCTGGAGCGCCGTCAACGAGCGACTATATGCCTACGAAACATCGATAACCCACCACACACCAGTCTGCTACCTACAATATAGTATATTATTATAATTACCTATATTATAATTAAGGATCGAATAACCTATACCAATCGGTTGCTTTATTATCATTAGTTGTTATCGGGCGATGATTTTGAGCCATTGCTGTAATGTCCGTATTTAGTGTTCAATATAAACAAATAAATTTATGAGCTCCGTGGCCTGGAAAACAATTAGCAAACCATTATTATTGTAACACAGACTTCAAATAGATAATTTGACGAAACAAGGGATCTTAAAATAGCTACTGTTTCTGAAATTACATAAACACTTAGGGTTATTTTATTTTAGTAATTTTTATAGACAACTAAGTGACGGCGTCTGCCTAAAAGTAAGCAAAGCTATCTATAACAAGACATAAGTTCAAAAACAAAAACCTGACTACTGTCGGGTAATAATAGCCTATGACACATTTGCGATGATGACGAATCGATTCTCAAAATCAGACCAAATTTTTAGTTTGATTGAACACATGATCTTTATTTTGCCTAGACTTAGTTGGATAAAAAAATACCGCAATGCGTTCACGGATAGTACTCCAAAAAGCTTAGTATTTGTGATTGCGCTTGTCAAAATTATTTTGTTATTAATTCTTAAATACACAGTAATTTCGCTTAAAACAAAGCCATTCAAACCGTAACAACACTGCTATACGGTTGACTATTTGGCAAAGGTGCCTACTATTCCAAGTGGACAGGTGCCTTCCTAAATAATGTATCTACCTATATCTATTTATTCTTATAATAAAGCAATACTTAAGTAACAAAAGGTCTGTACAAAGAAGATAATTAAAAAAGTAGCTCGATGACTTACAATGAGTTACAGAACAAAAGTATATAGTTTTTCACATCGGTGTCTGTCTGTCTGGATGTTTATTCACGCATCACTTTAAAACTACTAGACCAATTAAAATGCGGTTTTTACGTTCGGCTAGCTTAGATTTTGACTTCAAATCTGGTGTACTTCTTATCTAAATCCGAAGAGTAGAAGCGGAGCAATCGTTAAAAATCTTTTTGACAGTTGAAGTAATTTTGATCTAATGTGGTATTATGTCCTGGAATAGTACCATATAGTATTATTAACTTGGAGAAATAACCACACGTGCAAAGCTACGGGCACAGATTAATCAATCACTGTGACGCTTAAACCATCTTACACACCCGGGGCAACTAGATTATATCATCATAGTCTAACTGGCTAATCCAATATTTACTGAAATGTTTCAAGCAAAACAGTCACAATGGGTTGAATCATCGACACGAGAATAGAAGCAGCAGAAGAAGAAGAAATGAAAAATGTATTTTTAACCAAAGTATACCGCAAAAATTCTACTGTTTTCCGTCCTATGACGAAACATTAATGATCTTGTGTTAATGACCTTACGTTAATTATTGAATTTGCGTTAAATTCGATGGAAAATACTCCTGTTAATAATTTGGAGGGGTTTCTTGGTAATGGCTCTGTAATGGCTCGTTTCTATAGATAAATAACTTGAGCGGTATATTGCGGTAAATGTTGGTTGCGGTAAAGCTCTTAAAACTAATGATGTTAGAGGGCTTTCAAGTTTACGGCTAATGTAGAGATATTAGCTTGTTTTGTTTGTTCTATGAGGTAGTGCTGGCCTCTGGTGTCAGAGTTTGTCAGGCCGGCCGAGAGCCTCTGACATAGCTTTACGCCTGCTATTAATTAATAATAGCCGGGACCGACAGCTTAACGTGCCCTCCGAAGCACGGATGGATGGAAAACCGCGCATAACTTAGAAAAGTCATTGGTGCGGAGCCTAAGACCGAACCCAGTATCGTTGGATTCTAAGTTGCACTAATGAACAGTTAGGCTACCATCGCTTATAATTATAATTGTACGAAAATGAAAATAATTTAGGTGTAAACATCGGTAATACCACACAGATGTTTTTTTTTATAACATAATATATCCTATATTAAATTGCATTAAACTAATTAAATAAATCCTAGTTTGTAAAATGTTGTCTTCCCCAACTATAGAAGACCCTGTGTTTTGGCATGCCAATGTCCTCCGCCGGACAAACGATATGGACTCGTTGGAATAAACTTAGAAAATCTTTTAACCTAAACAATAAGTAAAGTACCCAAGCAGGGCTTAAGTATGTACAGTAGTAGATAACATGCAATAATAATTAGTGTAACATTTCTACCTACCTAAGATTCAATCAAACAACTATTGAATGCTACGTGTATACTCAGATGTCATCTATGTGAGGATGTGTTACACCTAATCAAATTGTAGTGGCAGGCGGCCCGTGGCATCTGATATCAAATTACTGCAAATCTAACAAGAATAGGTATTGCACTATCATACATTTAGAAGGTTACTCTACCTTTTTATACAATAACTATAGACTTTTGAGCAAGACGGTAAGCGTGAATATGAAAAGGTAGTAGAGGTTATGATGAAAGTAAAGATGGATGCGGGAGGTAATACCATCATATTTCAATAAGTAGGTACTTGTATAAACGTTTTTTTATCATCCCTTTCTCATACTGTGCTTATAGAACTAACAAAGGGAATCCGGGACATAGGCAGCAGCACGCACCTGTGAAGGTGGTTTCCTTTAAACATCATCTAATCAATCAGCAGTGGACGTTTTCGGGCTGATGATGGTGATGATCAGTTTGAGTTTGCCCATTATCTCACCTGATGACTGTTTGATGTTTCTGATGCGGTCGACAATCAAACGGTATACGCTTACCTATACCTATAAGCAACCTATTTGTTATAACGGAATTTGAAGAGTCCTTAGGTATTACTATTAAAAGTTTTTATGTAGCTTTTATTTAAAAGTTTTTGAATAAGCTTTTATGTATCTTGTAATATATCTATGTATTTCTATCTTGGAATCAAATTACATGCACTTTCCGATTACCAATCCGGCTAAAACTTTCAGGGTAGCTCACAACTCGATGACAGTGACAAAAAAAAACACAATAGCATTTTATAATTTAAATTCTTATTTAACTACACTTGTATTTCCTGGAATTATGCAATCAATAGGTATTTCACCCACTTCCACTGAAGCTATCGGGCTGAAATTTAGCAAACACGTTTGGTTCTCATGACATTACATGGCTACTGCATTTTTTTTTTTTCTTTTTTAAATGTTTTATTGAATCAGATTCTTCACTCCATAGCCACCAAATAACAAAAACGAACAACATAGTGATTTACATATTTATTTCGATCAAAGTTGTTTTTCATAAGTTGTGTTCTGATAACAATTTAAATACCTTTTAACTATAAATTATTAATCTTAAATATTCTAGACAGTTTTCAGTTAACCCTAAAAAACAAACCTTCAAAAGCACAAGTCACTTGTTCATTTGTGCTAAATAGAAATCGATGTATCCGTTACAATTTGCAGAATAAACAGCTGTTTCCAAAAATACGATCCATTGAAAGCTAGAGCATGTTTCGAATATAAATCCGGGACAGATCAAGGGTGATTCATCAATCTGGCGTAAAAGCTGCACTATGTGTAAACAGACAGTAACAGAACTTGGAACGAAAATACTTTCTCATCTCAAGCGTAATTCCTATTCTCAAATGCGTAAAATCAAAGGTGACGTACTAAATTCATTTTAAAACGTTTACATTTAAACAGTGACGGTTTACATTTAAACAGTGCCTTCTTCGCACAAGTAAGTGAATAAATACATAGGTACTAGCTGTTTTACCTAATTGCTGAAACTATCAGCCAGGGGTGACGTTATCCGAAAGTTAACGAAACTTGTAACGTTATCACTATCACAAAACTCGACATAAGGAACAGGTATGACACGTTTTTGTTTAGAGTACTTAACTAATATTTCGTTTGGAACTGTTGCAAGCGCTACGATCACAGAAAACAATTCCAACTGCTCCGAATTATCGGAATACGTAGTAAAGAACAATGGCGAACTCTCATACACGTCTTTATGTCAGTAAAATTCACGACGTCTTTACACAAAAGATATCGCTAGTAATTCAGCATCATTCCCTGAGATTGTTAGTCTAAGATTTTTTTATTGGGGAGGCCAGGAATAATTGTTATTAGACTTCAAAGTTTTGTAAGTAATGTTACTGTTAACCACGTTTGAAACAAGTCTTAGAGATTTTAATTATTTTATGTGCTTAAATTAAGTTGGCAATTAAGTACTTATGCGTGATAAATATAATGTTTACAGATATTGTACCTATTCAATTACCTACCTAGTATAACAGACTAGGCTTTTGAATAAAAAATATTTTCAAACTGTTACTGCCTAGCGAGATTACAAAACAATATGATAGATATGTTGCTGCTGTTTCACTGTGCAGGGAAACAGTAGTCCAATATTAGCACAAATATTTTACAACAACTCCTTACACTACCTAAATACTTTATTTACACAAACCTTTGTTTCTTGTATATATTGTTCAATACCTTAAACCATACGCCCTATGTACTAGTATTTCTTTCACGACCTGGATGACTGATAGATACTGCTTAATATTAAGTCCTTCCTTGTACACTATTTTTGTGAAAATAATTTAATTACGATTCTTTACACTTCCTCCTCTAAACTATAATGCATTTTATTCGCTTTGCTATAATGTTTTGTATAAAGGTTTTATATTGACGTACCATTTTGTCTATAGTCTTATTCTGTTTATCGTAAGGAGGTTTAATTACGCTTACTGTTAAAAAGTTTAACGCCAGTAAGGGTAATTCAACCTCCTTTGGTTTACAAAACCGGGTGGGAAGTAAGCGTAATTCAACCTCTTTTGGTTTAAAAATCCGGGCGGGAAGTAAACTGTGTTGAAGATTTTGACTTCTGAACCGGAAACGTCATTGTATTATATATATTTTCACCCGTTGGGCAGGCAAAAAGGCCATTAAACATTGTAGGAAGGAAATGAAGTTTCAATTTCATGTTTTTTTAAATTAAGTTGTTAACCAGGCTTTTCCTAGCTTACATGTTATGTTGAAAAAACGTAGAAAAATAATTACTTTAGTTCTGTAGAAATGATATTTCAAGACGCTGCAAGATTTATCGCATAAAATTTCACCCTTGTTCTTTATAATTATGCTTTATATTGCTACTTCTAATGCGGACTTTATTATTAAAACTAGCTGTGCCCGCAGCTTTGCTGGCGTGGCTTGGCATTTCTCTGGGTTAAAATTAATCGATGAGTTATTCCAGTTCCAAAAGTAACTATAAAGTACAATATTATATGTTTTATATTTCATCAAGTTTCTTCCATCCGTCAATTATTGTTTTATTGTTTACTCGGCCTATACTAATCAGATTGAGATACCAAGTACACCAGTTTTCAAGTCAAAGCCTAAGCTATAGCATCGAAAGTTTTTACGTGATGCGCGAACAGACAAACAGACAGACAGACAAACAGACAGACATGATTTAAAAAATAATATATTCTTGTTCAGACATTTGTTTTAACTTATCTTAAACTTTTTGGTACTTACTGCTGTAATATAAGTATACGAGTAGATAGATAATTGTTCATATTATGAAAACGTTACACGTTTCTATATCCACCGTCAAAGTTGACCTTCTGCATGTATGCGCTACAATGACTTGGCTACTCGTACGTGTTTACCGCTCTATAGCGCAAGGTTCCCGTAAACCGGTGAACTTTATGGAGGTTGGACAAACATATATTTTAGATAGATTGAGTCATAAAGTATAGAGAGACGATAATTCGATGGACTGTTGGGGCTCCATTACGGACCACCTGTTACTGACTACTGAACTAAGATGGTTGATAGATTCAGGTGCGCCTTTGTGGAAATCCACGTAAATAAAAATATCGGGGATATTTTGTTTTCTGTACAACACTGCAGATAATGCAGTCAAAAACAGAATAACTGTAGTAAAAGAGTCGTAGAATCTAAATCCTGTCACATCCTGTGAATGAGCAATAATGTCCTTTTAATTTTAATTGAAACGTATGAAACTCAACTCCTATAGCTTCTATTGAAATATTGATCACTGGAAGTCGCTCTGATATCCAAATTTTTAATCTTTTATTAACTAAAGTTACCTGCTAATCTTTACCAACTTCTATAATCGGAAAACACCAAAGTAACCTACTTATTCGCCTTATTTTTGTATTCAGTCATTATCCCGCAAAGTAATATGTGTCGGCTTAAACTGAAGCGACCTATGCCAAAAGTAATATTAAGGAAGAGACAAGCGGGAAGAATATGAGGTATGAAGCTTAGACGAAGGTATCTAACTTTGGGTTGTTTTATCACGTTTGATGTGGCCAATCTTAGTAAATTGGGTTTTGTATAAGGTTTTTGTATAAGACGAATAGAACTAGATCTGTTGTTTGACAGAGTAATCGTTTGTCATCGTCATATTATATCCAGTTTCATCCAAGCTGAAATCATATTATAGCGGTTAAGATTTTAAGAGACCGCATAAGCATAGCTAATTAACAAATCTACGAGTAGCTGCGCTCCGCAAAAATTATGATGATGATGACATTTCAGCGAAGACTAGCCATACACATACACACATAAACTTTCGTATAAATAATATTAGTAGGATAGACGATAACTTTTATGTTTTTTTTTTAATAAACGTTACTTAACTTTGTTAAGTGTTTAAGTATTTATTCTTGTTTTTTATTGCTTGGTTACTTTTTTACATTTTTAAGTTATTTTTCTTTTTATTTATTATATATTTTCACAACTAAAGTTTTATTTTAATGCTTTGTCTTCGGTTTTTGAGTTACCCTTAAAGTTTCAGCCAGATAGCTAATCAGGAAGTGCTCGAAATTTAAATTGCATATTTCCAGGACAGACAAAATACATAGATATATGTGAAGTTGAATATATATATGAAGTACAAGTGAAGTTAATTATAAGCTTTTAAAATTATGTTTAATAAAGGAACATAATTTTTATTGTCTTATATTTGTAACTTTTAAACTTTCGCGATACGAACACAAAGTTAAATATTTAAACGGGACTTAATCGCGCTGAAAACTTAATATTTATTTACCTCGACGTTTCGATCAAGTTGCATTGATCGTGGTCACGTGAAGACTGAAGTAGCGGGTGTCAGCGTCGAGAAGGGCGAGCGTTGTCTCCAACTACCCGCATTTGGTTTTGTAAAAATTCAGAAATGTCACGACACACGACACTAACGACATCCAGGACGCAGCCAACTTGAAACCATCCCCTCGTTTGAAATTGGGATACTTTTTAATTTCAACCGCTTCACGTACAATCCTGGAGTAGTAGTGACGTTTCGTGGAGAGGATCTTCGGGTCATGGAGTTCAATCCAGTGATTAGGGCCCGATTCGAGCAAATGCTCAGCAATTGCAGATTTCTTTATCTGGTGGTTCTGGTTTCACTGGATTGAACTCCATGACCCGAAGATCCTCTCCACGGAACGTCACTACTACTCCAGGATTATACGTGAAGCGGTTGAAATTAATAATATCCCAATTTGAACCGAGAGGATGGTTTCAAGTTGGCTGCGTCCTGGAATCCCGTGATAATAAGCAAGTGTTCGCTTCTCGGTTTATGTCAGAAGATATCTGCAGATGTCGTTAGTGTCGTGTGTCGTGACAATTCTGATTTTATACAAAACCAAATGCGGGTAGTTGGAGACAACGCTCGCCCTTCTCGGCGCTGACACCCGCTACTTCAGTCTTCTCGTGACCACGATCAATGCAACTTCATCGAAACGTCGAGGTAAATAAATATTAAGTTTTCAGCGCGATTAAGTCCCGTTTAAATATTTAACTATGTCTTATATTTATCTAAACTAGTTCAAAACTAAGGCGGATCTCACACGGTAAAGCCGGCCACACTGCCCATCTGCGAGTTGCAGCCCCGCGCCCCGTGGCGGCACCGTGTGAGATATGCCTAACACTCCCAGCTATATACGGAACTACATACTTGTATCAGCCACAGAAACCTTCATCACTGAGGTCAGCACAAAAATCCCTCGAGTTACGAGGGGCTAGTTCGGTTCGACCCCTTGGGTCCAATACTCCGGGTCTCGTCCCTGGAGGCCCCTAACCGAGTCTTTCAACCCCTGACCAAGCTGACATGGATCCTGCCTAAAGCAATTTGAGTAAATCACATGAACGAAGCTTGAATTAGTTGATACCTATAAATAGGAGCATTGTGCTAATCAAGTCAGATAGTATAATGCTATTTTTTTTTTTAAAAGAATGCATTACGGATCAACAGCCTTCTGAGAAACTTCGAGCAACAAGGTAGTTGCTCCCATATACATTTCGTGAAAATTTGTAGTTTTCAGTAAATATTTGCAGTCGTTTTTTTTTCTCAAAAAATATTTGTATTATCTGTAGGTTTGCGCTGGTTTTCTATAAGTTAGTGTAATTATACCGCAAACTTTACTTTGTGTTCATACTAATATTATAAAAGCGAAAGTAAGCGTCTGTAAAAAAGTAACTCTGTAAATCTCTGTATGCCTATTTGTTTGTTATTTTTTTCACGACTGAACAGATCTTGATGAAATTCGGTATTGAGATAGTTTTAACCCTGGAAGGACATAACGATTAAACTTCGTCCGCGCGTAAGTCTCGGGCAAAAGCTAGTACGTTCATATATCACACTCCGTGGTGTTTACACACCATGTGGCCCTCTAACCTCTACACCGCGAGATTTCAACTGACCTATATCGTAGTTTATTTGAATAAGCTAGGTTGTCAGCTGCTGTTTAATTGTTTGATTTATGTTTATTGTTGCTGAGCGTCTCAGATAAGAATCTACGCGATGAAACTGAATTATCTGTAATCTATATGTATGTTTTTCTGGGTCTTTCTACTAAGAACGTACTAAAGTAGGTACTGTGAACAAAATAAACCCATCATCATCGTCAGCCCGTGTCAGTCCAATGCTGGACATAGGCCTCTCCCAAAGCACGCCACTGAGCCCGATCTTCGGCTCCTCTCTTCCAACCGTTGCCAGACACTTTGCGTATATCTTCGCTCCACTTAGATGGAGGGCTCCCTACACTACGTTTACCGAGCCGCTGTCTTCACTCAAAAACACGTCTACCCCAACGGTTATCAGTCCTTTGATAGATATGACCAGCCCACAGCCACTTCAGCTTACTAATCCTAAGGGCTATGTTGACAACTTTGGTTCTCTGCCGGATCACCTCATTCCGAATACGATCTTTCAAATAAACTCCTAGCGTAGTCCTTTCTATTGCCCGCTGAGCGACTTAAATTGGTGGCCTAGTCGTGCCGTGAGTGTCCACGACTCGGCTCAGTATCTCATAACAGGTAGCACACACTGGATGAAGACTTTTTTTTTAACCCAAACACGTTTTACTATACTGACATCGATAGGTTTACCAGCTCAGTCCAAGAAAGACGAGAAGTTTTATGTGTTTACTCACTCCTTGCTCCATCATCAGATAATAGATTCATATTATTATGGAAACTAACGTGGTTTTTATAAATCTTAAAGGCAAAAACGGGAACAACTCACGTATAACAGTTGAAATTTTCCAACTATAGTTTCAACTAAATCCGGTGGTATTTCTCAAGGTGAGTGTGGAACGCGGACGCATCTCCACTCGCACCTGATGTGGTTAAAATATAGTAGGAATATTTCAATCTTATACGTAAGAAATTCCAGTTTTGCCTTTAAAATGAATAGATTTAGAGCCAGAGGTACGTAAAATGTACTAGTAAACACACACAAACACAGGTAAAAATGAAATGCGAAGATGAACAAAGGTCTGTAGTCAAATTAATTATAAGTAGTATACTGCTCAAAAGCTTGAGGACCACAGTTCCCTAGCGATCTAACGAAGTATTTAGTCAACGATGTTGTTCTAGAGAATTCTACGAGTAGGTTGTGT